>CM049844.1:25213166-26528166 GCA_027422415.1 Schizothorax lantsangensis
AATAAAAAAAAAAAAAAAAAAAAAAATTTTAGCACCAGCAGGATCAATGAAATGAACAGCACCAATGTAGCTGATGATAACATACAAACGTGTCAGAGAAATTCTTGGTGTAATACAGCTAAAAGAGCATAAAGAAATACAAAATTGTAAAATACTTCGTTATCCATAATAAATATGCCCATGTAGTCCCATTCAGCCATGATATATCATTACATGTACATGCACATCCAGCTCCAGCACCCATTAGAAATGATCATTGCAGGCTATGCAAGCATCAGTTATGAAAGAAGTGAAGACTGCACAATAAATAATAAAATTTCTGGTGTCTGAACAAAGTGGGTTAGAAATTGCTCAGCATGAAGGATAGCATGAGTTGCATTACTAGACATATGAGACCTCTTATTTTATATTGTAGATTAAATAGCCTAATCCAAAGGCCTTGTTGGCATTTCAGAAACAAGCAATCCTGCAATCTCCTGATTTAAAAAATAACACAATATTATTTTCATGTTTTAATTTTCATATCTTTTGACGCTCCAAAACTGAAGCCTAAATCTTGTACTGATAGCCTACTATCATGTCAGCTCAGGGTCACGCCTAAAGATTCCCGATCAGAGGACAGCACTGCATTATCATTTACAACCACATGGTGGCATTGGATCCTTGATTAAGGAAACATCAGAGCTGGTTATAGCCAAGTGCATGGCTTCAATTACACCATTTCATCAGGAGAAATGTTCTAAGATAAGACAAAACGGTACGTATGTTCAGAGGAAAAATTGGTTTATCAGTGCAGCAATAATCTTACAGTTGCCGCTGGCTATGCTGAATTACCTCAACATTTAAAAGGACAAAGCCAATGAACCAGATATCTGGAGTCATTTATTAATCAAAAGGGTTTCCTTAATGAATTTAAAATGAGTTTTGGTTATGCTTGAATGACACTTCTGTATAAAGACTGCATAGGTTTCAGATATGGTCATTGGGAATTTAATTTAAAGAGCAGTGAGGATTACTGTAAATGTGAGAAATAGTTTCACTAAAGTTCACTCTTTAACTAAGATAGATGAGCCAAACTGGGGTTCTATTATGTTTCCAGCATAGCAATGATCAAGAATGCATTGTACTCACAACACAAATAATCAGGGAAAGCAAGAGCTTTTAATAAATAAATCCTACACAAATCTTTTAAAACCAGTTGCTTAGTTCATGAAAAAGTTCACTCTGTAACATTTGATAGCACTTTATTTTCTGCTTTAGCTAGGCTATTTAGAACAGAAATTATTTGCTTTATGAACAGCTGAGTGAGCAGAAGCACAAACTCACATTATTAATAAACTGTCTGTGAATTTCATGAAGTTAAATCCTTCTGCACTTTCTATAAATACAGTAAGACTTTGTTGCCCAATTAAAAAAAGAAAAAGAAAAAGCTTTAATGCACAAATTACACATTTTGTGGTGTGGTGACTAAGTTTAATAAACTATTATAATTAACATACCATGAAACATTACAAATTCAAATACACCAAATGTTGATTTTGGTCTGTCCTGCATGCGAAAACTTGAGATTATTGACTGTATCTAACAATATAATAAGTAGATATGTCAAATAATATTAAAGGTTACGGTTTCCTTTTCCGTCTGGTTTTGACTATTTTGCTGTCCTAAACTTGGGGTTCTTGGATACAGTACTCATCGTCACTTTCACTGTCATTCACTGTCACTTTCACGCCAGGTGAAACACCACATTTCACACAATGAATTTGTGATGGGAACCCAAACCTCAGGGCAAAATCATTGAACAAATGGTTCGCTACAATTTTTGAAGATTTTGAAGTCGTAGCATACACCTGCATGAATTGGGTGAAGTGGTTGATAATAACAAGAATGTACTCATAACCACCCTTGTACCTGTACAAGTGAAGCAAGTCGATGGATACTAACTCAAATGGATGGGTTGTCTTATGGTCTTGAAGGGTGCCCTTATTTCTCTGCATGTTTTTTTCTGTTTTATGCATGAATATCCTTCTGCATGTAGGGCCAGAAAAAAACATCTCTGATGAGGCTGGTTGTACCTTGGTGGCCCGTCTCATCACGTAGCTCTCTCAAGACAATTCTGTACTCTTAAACTGGGCAGGCAACACTAGCTGCACTCGTTGTGATGTTTTACACTAAATTATGCCATACTTGTCCAACAACAGCTGGTCCCACTCACGCATTAGACCTCTAACTATAGGATTGGCTGACCGCCACTGTTTTGAAGAGGCTCTACTTTCTGACTGCAAGTAGTCTATGATTTCTTTGACATTCTTGTTGTCCCTTTATGATTCCTGGATCTCCTCTTTTGATAATGATTTGTGTTCATCATCAATTTCCATGCATGCCTGTGCACCCTGACAGACTAAGGTAAGGGGTGGATCAGGGTCGTGCTGGACCCCCAGATAGCAAGGTGACATTGATTCAATGTTGATTCAGTGACCATCTTGATCTATTTTTCATCATTGAAATAACATTATTTCAGGGTGCAAACCTGATGAAAAATCAATGTTAAACTTCAACATTGATTCAATGATAATTTGATTGATGCATCAACATTGATTCAATGTTGATTCAGTGTTGGTCTGCTATCTGGGCCTCCACAGCTTGTATTGTGGCTCTCACACACTCTGACGTAAGCTCTTCTGTACATTCTCACATTGCTGTCTCTATATTAACTGGCATTCTGGATAGTGGATCAGCATCTACATTCCCTTGACCTGGGCAATAGCTAATGGTGAAATGGAAGTCTGCAAGTTCAGCAACCCATCTGCATCCAATGGCATTTAACTTTGCAGAGGACAACACATAAGAGAGGGGTTTGTTATCACATTACATGGTGAAGGTAGGTGTATAATATAGGTAGTCTCGAAACTTTTCTGTTATAGCCCATTTGAAGACTAGAAACTCAGTTTTCCACTGTGCAGGTGGTGGTTTTTCTCTGCAGCTATCAAGGCTCTTGAGCCATAAGCTATTACTCTTAACCCCTTGTCGCCGTCCCGTATACGGGACGCCCAAATTTACTTCACTATATTACAATTAAATCCTAATGTAATCATGACAAACTATATATCATTGGCAAGGTCTAAGACTCCTAACTAGATATTTTACCATTTTTTGTTGTTACAAATTATGTAGGAGCAGTAATAGATTAATTTACGACAAGAGTGCACCAAGAGTCTATGATAAATGTACATCATAACATAGAGTTCTGACCTTTGTCACAAAAAGTATTTATTTCCTTGCCTTTTCCCCTATCACACGTTTTAGCAATCATCATAAGTTATATACCATTTGAAAGCTTAAAATCTCAAAATGTATCCTGTGAAAACCATTTTTATTTTTATTTACTTTGAATAATTTTTTTGTTATTCAAAATAAATATTTTGTTATATATGTAATATTGAGAGATAAATTGATAGATTTGTGACAGAAATGCATCAAAACAGATTCAATGGAGTTTGGATGGCACCCAGTCAACAGCGGTTGGGCTGGTGGAGATGAAGGTGGAGGAGCTAACAGTGAGGGGAAGGCTAGGGGATGTCATCATGAGTCTCCTCCTCTCTCACAGCTCCACGTCTGCTCATCCACGCACATGGTCCACACATCTCTTCACTAAGAACAGGTGAGATCTGATGAGTAGATCACATAAACTTGATATTTCATACTCCAACCTCAACCGCATCAGTTGGTAGTAGTGTTAGAAGGGTGAGTGCTGTAGCAGAAGCGTGTGTGTTACCGCTAATAACACATTAGCTTACAGCAGTGGATGTGAATGGAGTCAAGATGTTTTCTTATCTTTTTATCCTATTGAGGAGAACTTATTCTTAGCTTTGAAGTCTTGTAATATGGAAATTATGAAGTTTGACGGGAAATCGTGAGATTGGTAATCATATGTATTAATTATGAGCTAACTTAACCTGAACAACAACAACGTGTTGTTAACTTCCTTAAACGTGTAGCTCGCGCTGGAACGATGTTAAATGATGGTTGATAAAGAGACGTGTTCCAGCGACCATACAGAGATGAATTACTTATAAAACAATAGTCAATGAATATTGTTCTGTAATATCGTCCGTTCTATCTGTTCATATAAAGTGCAGGATGCCGTTCAGTTTGTTGGCGAGAATGGAACGTTTAAAAAAAAACCGGGGTAACGTAACGTTACGTTACGTGTTTGACAGCATGGTGAAGCTCGCAGAAGTATTTTACTATATTAATAAAAATAAATAAAAACGACAGTAATAATTAAAAGGTGTGTGAGCATAATTTAATTATCACCGAGGAAATGTTTTATGTTCAGTGGTTACACTTTTACAACCAGCAATATGTTTGTAGATCTTCCGGGTGAAAGTAACGTACCGGTATGCATGATCTATGTTCACCTGCCTATATCACTTTCTGAGTAAGTTTATTTTATTTTAGGTTAGTTAGGATTATATTCTAAAAAAGAGGTGTATATTATTCAGCTTCACAGCTAATACTCCTGCATACTTTCAGAAGGGGTCAGACTTGCACATTTTGTTCCTGCTATTCTCACTGGAGATGGAGCATAATAAATGGTAATTTAATTACATAAATTAAGACATGAGGCTGTTACGAATGTACAACTTGTCAAGGTCTACTGTACATTTATTTTTATATTTGTAAAAAAAAAAATTAAAGTCATTAAATTCTGATTAATATCATGCCATGCACACAAAACCTGTTTTACGGTTAAAATGGAAGATGCAGACCAGTGGAATGAAAAACAATGCAAGGGCTAGATGTGGGTTTTTAAAAGTTGAACAGCTTTTAACATGGGCACTGCATTTTTAATGTAAGACTCTGCAAGAAGAAGAGCACACAGCAGTCAGGCATACAGTATGTCAAGTGCATGTTTACATAAAAGATAACAATGAAACGGTGTTCTTTGTGAACACTAACAGCCCCTTATGCTGTAAACTCAGTCATTGTTTAAAAGTATGAAACCTAACGTGCAAAGAACCTAACGTTTGTCTTTTTTATTAAACATTGGCATGTTCATTTTCCGCTGTCAAAGAATATACCATACAGTGGCCCCAAAAAGATTTTAAGTGCCTAAGTCATACTTAAAAATTACAACCTTTATTTCTTTTACAAGTTTTCAGCTGTCTTTACGGTTCATCTGGTGTATGACATTGTCATGCTGTTCAAATGAGCATGTACCCACATAGTGTTCAGTGAAAGTCTTTATCGCCAGTAGATTTATCTCTAAAAGCAGTTAGTTCTGCAGGCTGTAGTTGATGACCGCACCCGCCTGGTTCTCTTCCCACATTGTACTGGTTTCCTCCTGATGTCACTGCACTTGCTCTGTGGCATCCTGGGCAGCAGGTGTGGGCAAAACGACTGAGGCTCAATTAAAGACCTTGTTCTTTAAGAGAGCTTGTTAGCATTGATGATGGTGCGATTAAGCTACTATTTTTTTTAAGTGTAGAACGAGTCTAAATTGTTTTGTGTTGTCAACAACATGCCACAGATGCTGGCACAATTGTATTAAATCTACAACATTCCATTATTTGTGTTTTATCTCTCTTATCACCTTCTAGATTTGATACAGAAAGAAAACAACGATGAGACTCGGCTGAAACCCCAGGCTTGAGGTGAACAGACTCTTGTGTGGTTGATGGTCCGACGTCACATTCCTGATTCTTGATTTTTGTAGTACCCCTGCCTCTTGAGTTGAGTTCATCATGGGGGACGCCGACTCCACCAGCTCCATGCGTCTAAAGCAGGAGATCTCACTACTGCACGGCGTCTGTCTCATCGTGGGGAACATGATTGGCTCGGGCATCTTTGTTTCCCCCATTGGTGTTCTTGAGAAAACAGGATCTTATGGTCTGTCTCTGGTGGTTTGGGTTATTGGAGGAATCTTCTCTGTTTTTGGTGCCCTGTGCTACGCCGAGCTGGGCACAACCATTCGCAAGTCGGGAGCTAGTTATGCCTACATCCTAGAGACCTTTGGGGGCTTCCTTGCATTCATCCGTCTTTGGACCTCACTGATGATCGTGGAACCGGCCTGCCAGGCGGTCATTGCTCTTACTTTTGCTAATTACCTAGTGAAACCATTCTTCCCCACCTGCCCGGCACCAAATTATGCAGTACGGATCATTGCAGCTCTCATTATAGGTAAGTGCTCTTGCACTCATGCATGCTTTGATAAACACACATGTAGCAGCACTTGAAACTAGTGTAAATAGTGGCACAATAAAGGCCGGCTTTCCCGGAGATTCACTGCTGTTTACTGTTCACACAGCGCAGTGTGTATGAGATTACTCTGAAAAGAGCGCTTCATGTTAACATGTCAAAAATAAATCATACCAATTTATACCGCTACCTGTGGATCTTAACAGATCATGGTATTGATCTGCATACCTTTATTTACATAATTATTTTAGTTTGTATGGTTGCCTTTAGGGCTGTGCGATTAATCGAAATCGTCATAAAATCACGATTTGAGCGTGCACGATTTCTAAATCGCTTTATAGCACGATTCTTCCCGCGCCCCCGACCTCCCGCAGTATGCTATCCGATTCAATCAGAATGCAGCGCGCCTAAATGGAGCGCGAGAACAGAACAGACCGGGCATAAAGACGTAACAACAGGTTCACACATTCTCCGTCTGTGGTGCGTATGCGGTGTGTATTTTTTCAGCGCCCATGTTAACGGATCAGAGTGTTCACACTGCACACGGTTGCAGTCCGGCAGAGCGCTCCAGGAGCAGTGCGTCTGCAACAGTCATGCAGCGATCGTTTCCGCACGGAGTCTATTCTTGCTTTGCTGAACGCGCTGAATTAAAGTGTGTGACAACGCATTGTTCGCGGTAAAAATAAACATGGATTGACACGGAAATGTAGTAAGTACACCATAAATTCATATAATTAAAGTCTACTGTTTCAGTCAACACATGGCTTTTTGGCTAGATTTTAAACAAGCAAAAGTGCACTTGGCAAATGATTGCTAAGAGTTTTGGGTGTACAGCAATACACAATAAAGCGCTATATAAATGCATCATTCATTCATTCATATGGCACTCGTTTGAGTTCATATTTATTGAGTTTAAATGTGAATGTCTATGAAAGACTATTACTGTACTTTGATAAAAGAGAATCACAATGCTGAAAAAGCATTTGCAGTAACAACATTTGGATTTGAAATCAAAATAATGGATAAATGTTGTGTTTGTGGTAAACCGCCGCAGATCAGGAGTGGACTGCAAACGCATCCTGTGCGAAAGCAAAATGAGTCCGTGCTGCTTCTTCACCGCATACACATACTGTATACGCACTGCAGACGGAGTATGAACCTGGCGCAACAAATCTATTTCAACACCCGAGGCAGTGCTACAAAGAGCTCTATGACCAATGCATGGCAAAAAAAAAAAAAAACCCTGGACACAGGATTTATTTTTTATTTTTTTGCCTTATGTCTGTTCTAGAGACGTTACAGCTTTTTGATAAAGCTCTAATTGGTTTTCTTTTGGAAATACATTTCAAATTCACACTGAATGCATTTATGACTGTAAAGCATGTCTGTGTGTGTCAAAATCGTGATTAAAATCGAAATCGCAAAATTGATCAAAGAAATCGCGATATCTTTTTTTGTCCATATCGCACAGCCCTAGTTGCCTTACAGTCCACATACAAAATAGAAAATACATATATTGTAATATAGTAACTTCATTCACACAACATTTGTGAATCAGTGTTGTTACTGTTAAAACAGAAACTATTAAGTTTTTTTCATTCATAAAAATAAAATCTATGTATTAGATGATAAACTTGAACTTAAAAAAAATGTGCTTTGCTAACTAACTGAAATGCAATAAGTTCAATTAAACTAACTAAACTGGAAATAAAAAATAAAATGAAAGCCAAGTAAAAAAAATTTTTTTTAAAAAAGCATAAAATGAAATGACTGAACCTAAAAATGAAAAATAAAAATAAAAGCTAATTCTAAATATTATTAGTATATAAATAATACTTAACACTGTTCTGAATGCTAGAAGAGTTTGTGTTTGTTTCAGCCCATTTCTGCAGAAAACCCAGGTGCTTATGGTGCATTTTTCTCTACAATGTTATTTCATTCATTTCCTTTTTTTATTTGTTCATTTTTGGTAGGAAATTTGTGTTCTTTTTTTCTCCTTTTGATTTTCTTCATACTAAAGCATCCTTACAAGTTGCAATGGAAAAAAGTCTCTTCCACTGAGTTAAATCCGGGAACCTTCACTTGATCAGAAAGTACAAATTTACTTAATACAATTTTTGGGTGAACTACCTCTGTGGACTGAGCTGTTAGATTGTGTAGTTGTAATATTAATTGGGGAAGTCATGGCCTAATGGTTAGAGAGTCAGACTCGTAACCCAAAGGTTGCGGGTTTGAGTCTCAGGTCCGGCAAGAATTGTAGGTGGGGGGAGTGAATGTACAGCGCTCTCTCCACCCTCAATACCACGACTGAGGTGCTCTTGAGCAAGGCACCGAACCCCCCCACTGCTCCCCGGGCGCCGCAGCATAAATGGCTGCCCACTGCTCTGGGTGTGTGTTCACGGTGTGATAACAGATAACACATATATATATGTGTATATACATATATATACACATACGTACACAAAAATGCAACTATTACAAATATACAAATAAGGACATGTAGAGAAAAAAATAAAAATAAAATAATATAAAAAAATGGATAAAGTGGCATAAGGCACATGGCAGATGCAAACCAGTGAAATAAACAAACAAACAAACAGTGCAGAATATAAATGGTGTAGTGCAAAGAGCTTATCAAGACTATTTTATTTAAATTTAAATCTATTTAAAGTGACAAGGAGCAGTCTTTTTTATTCAGACTGTCAGAAGAGGTAGTTGAATGAGGTCAGTCCAATGCTGTACAAGTGTCCGGTGCTTGTCTCAGTGTGAGTGTGAGTGTGTGTGTGTGTGTTCGGGTGGGTGGTGGTGGTGGTGGTGGTGGTGGGGTGGGGTGGGGGTCAGAGTTCAGTGTTGCGTGGGGTAACCTGCAATGCTGAGGGCTTTGCGGGTGAGACGGGTGTTGTAGATGTCCTGGAGGGAGGGGAGAGAGACACCAACGATCTTCTCAGCTGCTCTCACTATCCGTTGAAGGGACTTGCGGCAGGACGCGTTGCAGGCGCCATACCACACAGTGATGCAGCTAGTCAGAATGGTCTCGATGGTGCCTCTGTAGAAGGTGCACATGATGGGGGCCGGGGCTCTGGCTCTTCTTAGTTTGCGGAGGAAGTAGAGATGCTGTTGTGCTTTCTTGGCTAGTGCTGCAGTGTTGTTGGTCCAGGAGAGGTCCTCGATGTGTACACCCAGGAACTTGGTGCTGCTCACTCTCTCCACGGTCGCACCATTGATGGTCAGAGGAGCATGCAGAGAGTGCACTCTCCTGAAGTCAACGACAATCTCCTTCGTCTTCTCCACATTCAGAGAGAGATTGTTGTCACTGCACCACCCGGCCAGGCGGCTCACCTCGCTCCTGTAGTTTGTCTCATCTCTGTTGCTGATGAGACCCACCACAGTCGTGTCATCCGCAAATTTAATGAAGCGGTTGGAGTTGTGTGACGGTGTGCAGTCGTGGGTCAGCAGAGTGAAGAGGAGGGGGCTCAGCACACATCCTTGGGGGGCCCCTGTGTTCAGTGTGATGGTGCTGGATGTGTTACTGCCGACCCGTACTGCCTGAGGTCTCCCGGTCAGAAAGGGAGACTTGTTAAAATTACACAGTCCAGCAGGTGAGTCTGCACTGCAGTCTGAACAAACTGTCAGCATTTTCATTTGCCTAAAGTACATACTTTTTTGAATAAACTTGTACTTTGTCCTTGTAATTTGTCAATATGAAATTAATACTGTCTCTACAAATTTTGAAGCAAGTGTTTTCTGTTAGTTCAGCTGTTAATTCCACTGCGGCTGCCAAGCTGTTCTCTCCAGTCCTGTCTGTGTTGGTTGGCATTATTTAGGCATTTTATTTGTCAACCAGATACATTCCATCTGGACTGGAGTCCGTAACCCTGCCAAGAAGACCTCCACGAGACCTTTTTATGAAGTCACTGGTGACTGTTTCCACAGAGATCATGCACAGTTTGTTTGAGTTCAAAGGAATTCTTGGGTATTTGTCACCTGTGACATGTTTTGCTACTTACTGCGGCAAAGTCCACCCAAGTACTTAACAAACAAGACTGAACCACAAAGCTTATGCAAGTTTATATAACAGTGTAATTATACAGGGTTTAATGCCCATTTTGTGACAAATAGCACTTTATTTGGACCTGGTCTGTACAGTTTCATCACAATGAGGTAGGCATTTGAACTGAGATTAAATCGGGTACAGAAATACCTCAATTAATCTTCTGGGTATCACAGCACCAGGACGTCCAGTCACAATGGTATCTGCAGTTCTGAGAGACTGTTTATCGAGGAGTGAATTACTGTCAGACTTGTTGGTGAAATTAGATGCCAGGAGTGTTCACCGCAGTATCAGATGAATGGAGGAAGTTGAATTACCAGTCAGTAAAATAGCAGGAGTTGAGGGTTTACTCTGTTCTAAAAAACAAACAAACACACAGCCTAATTTTATAGCCCTGGACAACCTGTCAGTGAACCTAAATACTTGAAGGGGAACTTACGACACATTGGAAATTTACATTCATCTACAAGGAAATAGTAGTAGTAGTTATAATGGAACACAATTGCATAATGCAGCTATGGAACTATTACACAAATGATCAAAAGGGACATTAAGAATTATCAGTTGCAAACAGCAGTTGAAGTATATTCGGTATATATTGTCTGGCTTTTATATGGGCATGTCTGTCTCTGTTTCCTTTGCAGGTCTTCTCACCTTTGTGAACTGTATGAAGGTGAAATGGGGGGCCATTCTTCAGGTCATCTCTACTGTGGCTAAAGTCCTGGCTCTCATAGTCATCATCATTGCTGGAATGATTGTGCTGGCCCAAGGTTTGAACATACTGACACACGTGTTGTTTACTATATATACCTTAAACCATATTACGTTTTAAAATTCGGGGCCAGTATTTTTTATTTTTTATTTTTTTTAAGAATTAAATATTGCTACTGAGCAGAGACACATTTTTATTGATCAACGTGATATTAATTGTATCCATAATGTTACAAAAATGTTTTTACTGTATTTTTAATCAAATAAATGCAGCCATGGTGAGAATGATATATATATATATATATATATATATATATAAAAATACCGACCCTATACAGTAGTGCTACACATTTATATTTTTGTGAGTGGTTACTGTTTGTTTGTGATATTTGACTGTATTTAAATTGCTGTGCTACAGGAAAAACAGACAACTTTAGGGATTCGTTTGAGAACTCTAAACTGGATCCAGGAAACATGGCTCTGGCTCTGTACGCCGCTCTGTACTCGTACTCAGGCTGGGACACCCTGAACTTCATCACAGAGGAGATTAAAAACCCAGAAAGGTACTAATACTCATGACATTTAACTTAATATAAAGACATGTTCTACTCATTATGAGTAAGAATCAGTAATAATAGAAGTATTTCTCATGTCCCGGCTTAATATGCAGAGATAACTGTAAGTAAGTCATATGTAGGTTGATTGCCCTGAAAAGTTTGTACTATAGTGCTTTCAAAACATTGCTCAGTTCGTTTAAAAACAGTTATGATCTTTACAATCCTTTGTGGTGCAGAAATTGCACACTTCATCTTGAATGAATGTCCAGCAGTTTTGTTGCAAATCAATCAGGAAGATTAAGTATGTAAGCAAAATCTGTCTTTCTCTTCTACAGGAACCTGCCACTGTCTATAGCAATCTCCATGCCTATTGTCACCGTAATCTACATCCTGACTAATATCGCCTATTATGCAGTGCTGGACATGAATACACTGCTACAGAGTGAAGCTGTGGCTGTGGTGAATAAAACTTTTCTTGGGAGCAGAATTTTGATAAAAAAAAACAAAAAGCTACATTGTCTTTTATCATCACATCTGAATATCTCAAGCTACTGTAGCTAAGCTCATTTTTAACCCACATGATCTTGAATGTCACATGGAAGTTAATGGACAGCGTCTGTTTAGTTCATTTGCTCCAGATTTGATCATGTTTTCATCTCCTGTTACACTGATCTAGTTAAGCAGAGCAGCTTGAGGCAATGTCCTCTCTCTAGAGATGCTCGATGACATTAGTCCACAACCACAGACGCTCTGCTGCCTGTAATTATGTTAGTATGCTGCTCTGTGGTAGTTTTAATGGCCAACAAACTGTTTACTGTGTTTGACTTTGAAGCACTGTTTTTGTTTCTGTTTGTTGTGTCCTGTTACATTTTTGTATGCAGAGACATCTGTACATTCTTCCAAAACATTGCTCTGTTTGTTTGCAAACAGCTGCACAATTAATCAAAACAAAAAAAATTAAACAAAATTGCGATATTGCTTATTGAGGTTGTCTAGTCGCAAAGGCTGCAATTTAATTAAATAAATACAGTGGAGGAAAAAAATATTTGATCCCCTTCTGATTTTGTACGTTTGCCCACTGACAAGGAAATGATCAGTCTATAATTTTAATGGTAGGTTTATTTGAACAGTGAGAGACCGAATAACAACAAAAAAAATCCAAAAAAACGCATGTCAAAAAAGTTATAAATTGATTTGCATTTTAATGAGTGAAATAAGTATTTGATCCCCTATCAATCAGCAAGATTTCTGGCTCACAGGTGTATTTTATACAGGTAAGGAGCTGAGATTTGGAGCACACTCTTAAAGGGAGTGCTCCTAATCTCAGTTTGTTACCTGTATAAAAGACACCTGTCCACAGAAGCAATCAATCAATCAGATTCCAAACTCTCCACCATGGCCAAGACCAAAGAGCTGTCCAAGGATGTCAGGGACAAGATTGTAGACCTACACAAGGCTGGAATGGGCTACAAGACCATCGCCAATCAGCTTGGTGAGAAGGTGACAACAGTTGGTGCGATTATTCGCAAATGGAAGAAACACAAAATAACTGTCAATCTCCCTCGGACTGGGGCTCCATGCAAGATCTCACCTCGTGGAGTTTCAATGATCATGAGAACGGTGAGGAATCAGCCCTGAACTACACGGGAGGATCTTGTCAATGATCTCAAGGCAGCTGGGACCATACTCACCAAGAAAACAATTGATAACACACTACGCTGTGAAGGACTGAAATCCTCCAGCGCCCGCAAGGTCTCCCTGCTCAAGAAAGCACATGTACAGGCCCGTCTGAAGTTTGCCAATGATTCAGAGAAGAACTGGGTGAAAGTGGAAACATTATGCTTTGGGGGTGTTTTTCTGCTAAGGGGACAGGACAACTGCACCGCATCAAAGGGATGATGGACGGGGCCATGTACCGTCAGGGCCATGGCATTGAAAATGGGTCGTGGATGGGTATTCCAGCATGACAATGACCCAAAACACACGGCCAAGGCAACAAAGGAGTGGCTCAAGAAGAAGCACATTAAGGTCCTGGAGTGGCCTAGCCAGTCTCCAGACCTTAATCCCATAGAAAATCTGTGGAGTGAGCTGAAGGTTCGAGTTGCCAAACGTCAGCCTCAAAACCTTAATGACTTGGAGAGGATCTGCGAAGAGGAGTGGGACAAAATCCCTCCTGAGATGTGTGCAAACCTGGTGGCCAACTACAAGGAACGTCTGACCTCGGTGATTGCCAACAAGGGTTTTGCCACCAAGTACTAAGTCATGTTTTGCGAAGGGGTCAAATACTTATTTGATTCATTAAAATGCAAATCAATTTATAACTTTTTTGAAATGCGTTTTTCTGGATTTGTTTGTTGTTATTCTGTCTCTCACTGTTCAAATAAACCTACCATTAAAATTATAGACTGATCATTTCATTGTCAGTGGGCAAATGTACAAAATCAGCAGGGGATCAAATAATTTTTTCCCCCACTGTTTGTTACCTGTATAAAAGACAACCTGTCCACAGAAGCAATCAATCAATCAGATTTCAAACTCTCCTCCACGGCCAAGACCAAAGAGCTGTCCAAGGATGTCAGGGACAAGATTGTAGACCTACACAAGGCTGGAATGCACTACAAGACCATCGCCAAGCGATGTATAATTTATAAAAAATATTTTTTTTCCCCCACTGTATATGCTTTGCATCTATCACAGTGAAGTGCAGCACTGTGTTCATTTATACACAAGCAGCTCTGAGTTTTTTTGTTCAGTGTCTCGGAACGGTTCAGTTTGCAATAACTGCTGCTCCACATTAACTCCATCTCTACATCTGTTGTGAGTCTGGTTCACTTCTGCATTTGGGAACACAGCTTACACTGATAATTTTCCTAAACAATGTGAAGTGCTTATAAACCCGCTGTTGACAACAGAAGATAATCTTTTAAGGGCTCCATGCAACCATGTAACATGAGTTGTTAGTATAAGTATTGTAATTTTACAGTTGTAGTGTTAAAATATAAACAAAATAGATATCTATTTTTCATACTGTACATTGTGTTATGTTGTGATCTCGAAATTCACTTGTAGCATTTAAATTGGCTCATTTTTGTGTTTAGTGTTTAATTTTTTAATTATTTAGACAAACTCTAGTATAGAGTATCAGCCATTTATTGGTTATTGGTCATAATGAAAAAAAAAAAACACTTTTGCTTTTATGTCTAACACAGACATTTGCTGACTGTGTGCTTGGATATGCTAGCTGGCTCATCCCGCTGTCTGTGGCCATCTCCTGCTATGGAGGCTTAAACTCCTCTATCATTGCTGCCTCCAGGTAAAGATCTTGTTCTGAGTCTTCTGTCGTTTGATGAGGTGATGCATGGTGGCAGGAATTCAGTTTCTAAACCAAATCCTTTTTTTCCTTTTAGGCTATTCTTTGTGGGTTCACGAGAGGGCCATTTACCCAATGTCCTCTGTATGATCCACGTCAAACGCTACACACCAATTCCAGCCCTGCTGTTTAATGTGAGTAAGCAGGCTGAGACATGCCTGTACTATGTAGAAAATCTAGAATATCCATGTTATACAGGTGCATCTCAATAAATTAGAATGTCCTGGAAAAGCTCATGTATTTCAGTAATTCAACTCAAATTGTGAAACTCGTGTATTAAATAAATTCAATGCACACAGACTGAAGTAGTTTAAGTCTTTGGTTCTTTTAATTGTGATGATTTAGGCTCACATTTAACAAAAACCCACCAATTCACTATCTCAACAAATTAGAATACTTCATAAGACCAATAAAAAAACATTTTTAGTGAATTGTTGGCCTTCTGGAAAGTATGTTCATTTACTGTATATGTACTCAATACTTGGTAGGGGCTCCTTTTGCTTTAATTACTGCCTCAATTCGGCGTGGCATGGAGGTGATCAGTTTTGTGGCACTGCTGAGGTGGTATGGAAGCCAAGGTTTCTTTGACAGTGGCCTTCAGCCCATCTGCATTTTTTTGGTCTCGTGTTTCTGATTTTCCTCTTGACAATACCCCATAGATTCTCTATGGGGTTCAGGTCTGGTGAGTTTGCTGGCCAGTCAAGCACACCAACACCATGGTCATTTAACCAACTTTTGGTGCTTTTGGCAGTGTGGGCAGGTGCCAAATCCTGCTGGAAAGTGAAATCAGCTGGTAAAAAGCTGGTCAGCAGAAGGAAGCATGAAGTGCTCAAAAATTTCTTGGTAAACGGGTGCAGTGATGTTGGTTTTCAAAAAACACAATGGACCAACACCAGCAGATGACATTGCACCCCAAATCATCACAGTGGAAACTTAACACTGGACTTCATGCAACTTGGGCTATGAGCTTCCCCACCCTTCCTCCAGACTCTAGGACCTTGGTTTCCAAATGAAATATAAAACTTGCTCTCATCTGAAAAGAGGACTTTGGACCACTGGGAAACAGTCCAGTTCTTCTTCTCCTTAGCCCAGGTAAGACGCCTCTGACGTTGTCTGTGGTTCAGGAGTGGCTTAACAAGAGGAATACGACAACTGTAGCCAAATTCCTTGACACGTATGTGTGTGGTGGCTCTTGATGCCTTGACCCCAGCCTCATTCCTTGTGAAGTTCACCCAAATTCTTGAATCGATTTTGCTTGACAATCCTCATAAGGCTGCGGTTCTCTCGGTTGGTTGTGCATCTTTTCCTTCCACTCAACTTTCTGTTAACATGCTTGGATACAGCACTCTGTGAACAGCCAGCTTCTTTGGCAATGAATGTTTGTGGCTTACCCTCCTTGTGAAGGGTGTCAATGATTGTCTTCTGGACAACTGTCAGATCAGCCGTCTTCCCCATGATTGTGTAGCCTAGTGAACCAAACTGAGAGACCATTTTGAAGGCTCAGGAAACCTTTGCTGGTGTTTTGAGTTGATTAGCTGATTGGCATGTCACCATATTCTAATTTGTTGAGATAGTGAATTGGTGGGTTTTTGTTAAATGTGAGCCTAAATCATCACAATTAAAAGAACCAAAGACTTAAACTATTTCAGTCTGTGTGCATTGAATTTATTTAATACACGAGTTTCACAATTCGAGTTGAATTACTGAAATAAATTAACTTTTCCACGACATTCTAATTTATTGAGATGCACCTGTATATACTAAAAATAAGACGTTTCAATCTTTATGATCTGCTTTTTTCCCTCCTCCCATAGGGTGGCATGTCACTCATATTTCTCTGCGTGAAAGACGTGTTCCAACTAATTAATTACTTCAGTTTTAATTACTGGCTGTTCATCGGCCTTTCTATAGGCAGTCAGATCTACCTGCGCTTTAAAGCACCTGACCTGCCCCGTCCTGTTAAGGTAAGTCAGTAGGTCTGTTACAAAATCTAACCTCCCAAAACCTGAACTACTGGGCTAATAATACCCACTACCTGTGTTATTCTAACCATTAGAATTGACTGATTCTGAATTGTCTCCATGTACACACTCCTAGTACTAGCACACATCGTGTAAAGGAGATTTTCAACTCACAATTCATTTTCTCAATGGTAGACTTGATATTTAAAGGGATAGTTCACCCAACAATGAAAATTCTGTCATTAATTACTCACCCTCATGTCGTTCCAAACCTGTAAGACCTTCATTCATCTTCGGACCACAAATGAAGGATGAAATCTGAGAGCTTTCTGACCCTCCATAGACAGCAACGCAACTACCTTGTTCAAGACCCAGAAAGGTAGTAAGGACATTGTTAAAATAGTCCATATGACACCAGTGGTCCTTACTACCTTTCTGGGCCTTGAACGTGTCAGTTGCGTTGCTGTCTATGCAGGGTCAGAAAGCTCTCAGATTTCATCCAAAACATCTTCATTTGTGGTCCGAAGATGAATGAAGGTCTTACACATTGTTCTAATTACACGCGACGCAACGACACATGATAAAAGGTATCTTTTCCATTTTAATCCGAGGTTTTGTCCTGACCAGCCGCAACAGCAACTCGTGAAATTTCTATTTTAGAAACGGTTTCTATTTCTGTGATGTTGCGGCTGGATACAAATGACTGTAATCTCAGGTACTGATTATGTGCTTTAGTCAATGTTAAAAATTGTCTAATGTGAGTTTGAATATCATATTGTGTGACATCTGTAGCCATACTGAAAGCAAAAACAGATAGTTTACCTCAGATCTTGAAAATAAATTAAAGCAAACATGTACGTTAGAACTGTGAATTAAGTGCGACCCAACAAGCGTATTCCATAAGAAAGATGGTATCAGTCACTCAGTATGTACATTTAATAATGTTAAAAAGGTTTAATATTTATGAATTAGATCATAAACTTATCCATTTCGTTGCGAGTGTAATGCTTCCAGAGAGAGCCCGCCCACACACGCGCTTGATTGGCTGTGATATTTGATTGATTCTGTGGTGTCGCATTGCCATGTCACGTCTGGTGTGGACAGCCAAATGGTTTGTCGCTGGAATCTTGTCGCATCGCGTGTAGTTAGGACACGGTGTTACGGGTTTGGAATGGCATGAGGGTGGGTAATTAATGACAGAATTTTCATTTTTGGCTGAACTAACCCTTTAAAGGTGTCATATGACGCTATTTTTAAAGATCATTATTTTGTGTATTTGGTGTAACAGAATATGTTGACATGCTTTAATGTTCAAAAAACACATTATTTTTCAAATACTGTACATTATTGTAGGTCCTCTATGCCCACCTCTCTCAAACGTGTCGTTTTCTACAAAGCCCCTCCTTCCGACAAGCACAGTCTGCTCTGATGGGCCAACTGACCCAGTGCATTGTGATTGGCCGAACACCACAAGCGCGCGTCGGAAATGTAACGCCCCTTACCATAATTGTGAGCTTCAGCTTTCAAAGTAAATATAAAGAAAGTTAATAATGTTGTTAGTTTTACCATCAGTTCAAGCCCGAGAGGGGAACAGAGTCGCGTGACAGACACAGTGATGATGCTCGTATGTGTTTGCAGTACACAAGCGGCGGTTAAGACAGCTGACATGCTATGATTTCTGACGGGCTGTACACTCCACTGTGATGTGACCCTGTTCCCCTCACACACACACACGACGCGTTACTCTACACTGCGCAAAACTCTGCATTTGAACAGCCAATAGCAAATACTTAAACTAATAACAAAACATACTTATAGTCGCTGATTCAGAAGCGCCAGATTGTCATAGCAAAGTCGAAATTGACCCTTTTTTTTTTTTTTTAGAAATAGCCGTGCACAGCCAGCCTTGTACTCTCCTAGGTTCACGAAACGGTCGTCCATAAAATGCGTTGCACCAATTCGAACATTTGGGTTGCGCTGTTCTGTTGTAAACACAACTTAACCAATGATTCCTAATTGCAGCTACTTTCGGAAGGCTTTCACATAGAAACACACAGCGTCTCCCTGACATGGCTGCATCAACACCAGTGATGGGAATAACGGCGTTATAAATAAATGGCGTTACTAACGGCGTTATTGTTTTCAGTAAGGAGTAATCAAACTAATTACTGTTTCCCCCGTTACAACGCCGTTACCGTTACTGACAATAAAATGTGGCGTTACTATAATTTATTATAATATTATTATAATTTAATTTTTCAGTTCATCTGAATGGATGCGCAGTGTAGCTGTATTTGACGTACCGTAAACTATAGTGTGAAGCGCACGCCTCGCCGTAGCTTTGTCTCTCTCACACACACGCGCGCGCGTAAAGAAAGATACAGAGCGAGAGAGTCTTTCATAACATGCAGAATTGACGCGCTACATGTAAACGATATTCTTTGTTGTATTTCCTGTCAAAATAACGGAGTTCCTTTTGGAATTCTTCAGCTTTTAAGAACTGGCGGGTTCTCCGGTAGTGGGCGGAGCTAATGCGCAAACGACAATCTCTTAGTATTGTTATCTTATCAATTTTTCCCCCTTTTTTTATAGAAACACTAAATGACAAACAATATCTTAAGCACCACCACCACTAAGTTCACCTATTATCATCTTGGTTATTCTAATTACTAAAGTTCTATCATTTTGCTAAATTATCTTAATATCATATTATAATTTCAGCTAATCAATAGATAAAATTCGAGTACAATTTTTTTATAATAATAATTTATTCTATTTAGTGTCCATTTCATTCATTTAACATATTTAATAACCCATACAACGTGATTCATATTCATGTAACTCAGTTACTAACTCTCTATTTGTGAGAAGTAACTTTATCTAATTACTTTTTTAGTAACGTGCCCAACACGATCAACACTACTTTTATGAAACCACGCCTTCTTTCTTTTGCACATTTTATTATGTTTGTGAGGCGTTTTAGTATAATTCTTTTAGATAGAATATCCTTTTGTAGTTTTGTAACTTATCTTATCAATTTACACTAAAGAAAAGGAAAACAAGAAATCCCATATGACTTAAGAATTTTTATAGAAACGAGGTTGTTAACAGTTGTAAATGACAAACAACGCCGTATCTAGGAAAGGTAAGATTTCCATATACCCACTTAAAAAAGCTAGAAGATACGTAACACCAGTCATAACTAAGTTCATTCATAAATTCACCCCGTCTGTGTTGCGAAGCACCGACTTTTTGAAAAGCACGCCGTGTTTCTGTTGATGACCAGTGCTATTGCGCAACTCTTGCGCAGCATTTAATGTGAATCACTAAAGGAGATATGAAACGAAAGCAAACTCAAACTACACTCTTTCAGTGTTTTAGTAAGTCTGCCTCTGAAGCAGCAGCAGGTGACACGAATCGCTTGAATGTTTTAATTGGCAAGGCTTAAAAAAACGTGCAAATGATAAAGTTTCGTGAGGACGCATCAGTGGCCCCATCGGAGCAGTTACAGATCAGTCAGCAGTCCCGAGCGTCTTTCACACTGGCCTCTGGTAGTCATTACCTGACCTGGTCATGATCAAATATGTTAGCTTTGCTTGGCAACATAAAGGAAAAGTATGCAATTATTTGTAAATTTAACTGACTGAAAACGAAAGTAAATAAGGGGAGTTGAAAGATTTCTTATCCTGTGGCTCCCTCTAGTGGACTGCAGTTGTCCTCTAGAGAGGGTATTTTTGCTCAGCCAATGCAAGTCTATGGGAAATCTTAATTATTTATACGAAAACTGTAAGTCTCATCAGTTAGAAAAGATATAGAAACAAACTACAGATCATGTCCAAGGTCTCTTGACGAGTTTGGTGCCTGTAGCGTTAAAGCCCTAGGATGATATACAGTACAGTTGAAAATTACAGTCTCAGAAGAATAATAAGGCGTTTAAATAGTATAACAGTATGTTGGCTTTCTCAAGCCAACATAACTAGCTAATAACTTCAGTAACATTAGTGTGGTGGATCAGTGAATGTGGGAGAAGGGGAAAGATAACACAGATACTGTGTATGTGTGTGTCTGTGTACAGCAGTTAAACTGAATACAATGTTTATATCTCCTTGATTCAGATGATGAGAGAAATGAGAACTCCTGACCAGCCTTGTGGACCGAAAGTCAGGCTAGGGAATTTAAAAACAGGCCCTCTTAAATGTGCATTGAAAATTGCCAGCTGATAAAACCTGTGCTCCAGGGACCATATTCTTAAGATAAATGTATAAATGATTAACACTAAACAGTAGAAAATCAGTCCAGTCTCCCCAGCTGTAAATGTCATTGGCTGTTAAAGTCTTCTGTTGCTTATAATAAATTGACATGTTGATATCACATAAGCAGTCTTTCAGAATGCTCTCAGTTATGTGTAAATGCATATTGTATGAGTGAGTGTGGTGGTGCTTATTGGTTGTCGCTTTAGGACGGTGAGTAGCTATGAGGCTGCGGGAAAAATCAGAGTATACCCACTACAAAAAACTAGACTACACCTCTGGTTGTACATGCTTTAAAAAAAAACTACATTGCCCATGATTCTGTAGAATCTCCACCAGAGAATCGTGACAAGCAAATTGAGCCAGAATGACTCTTTAGTGCCTGTTTCAATAGTCTCTCAAACTACTACTATATACTGTATATGTATATGGGACATTCTACCAGAAACGTACATTTCCACTTGTAAAAATCTTGGATTTTTTTTTTTATTATTATTAAATCTGAACATTGAGTCATATGGAGGACATGTTAAACTATGAGAAACGCATATCGTGCCATCTCAGCATGTTTTTATGATTGAATAAAATACATTTTTATATGCATTTCACCCCTAAAATGTCAGGCCTTGTCACAGACAAATTTGTATATGTTAGAGTGGTTGCCTAATAAATTTCTTTGATACAAATAGCATTTTCTTATTGGTCACATGTCCCTGATTGTATTTAACATGGTTTTGTAATTCCTAGAAGAAATATAAGCAACTTTTCGGTCAACTGTAGTACACAAAAATCACAGAAAACCCACCAGGCACTCATATAGTTGTAAAAAAACTACCTTTACATAGGAGATTTTTACAAAAACATAGCAGTGTATATTTACCCCCACCTTCATCTACACAGTTAAAGAGATTAATTCATCAATATTTCCTCAAATAGTATAGTAATTATAATAGAGAGTGCTAGAGTTAGAGGGTCAAATAAAGATGATCAAATGATGTCATTTCCTCTGAGTCATACCCCTTAAAGGCTTATTGCACACATTTTATGTTGAGTTTTATGTAAACGTGACAGGACTGACCGAGAACATGGGTACAGTTGTAAAAATAGCATTTATTTCTAGAATTTGTTTAATTTCATGTTTTTAATCAATTGATGTGAAAGATAACAACTTAACCTTGTTATTGATGGAGATTTTTTTCTAAATAACAGTTGTTAGCATAACAAAACTATGAAAGCTGTAGGTCTACTTTGGCTGAGGACAAGGACAAAGACGGGATTTGTAATTTTCAAAAGTGTTTTTAATAAAGAAAAAAATATCTGAGAACCTAATGAATGACATATTCATTTACAGAACAACTCACAGAAATCAACCATCAGTCAGTTTTAGAAATTTTTTGGAGGAAATACTTTTTATTCACGACAGCTAATGTACGTTTCTGGTAGAATGTCCCATATATATGCAATTAAATGTAAAATATGTTGTTTCTATGTACATAATCAACATCTTTAATTGGATAGCTTTATATTTATCTGTTGTTGTTATTTTGATTTGTCATTCACAATGCTCTTTCCCTCGTTAAAGCCATGTGAATTCTCTTATACTGTAGCTGGTTGGTTTCAAAGATTTTTTTCAATTCCTATGGGAAAAAAAATAATGGGAAAAGTACTGGAACCAAAGCTGCTGACAAAAGGGCTTTCTCTCTCTCTTTCTTCCTCTCTATCTCTATATCTGTCTCTCTCTGAAGGATATGTGTGATAATTAGTTAATTAGTCAAGATAAAGTATCTTAGAAAGAAGGAACATGTTTCTTATCTTATAGAACAACCTTCACATCAGGAGCGCATTTATGATGCCTTAAAATACTCAGATAATAACCAATGTCATATATTTAATACTTGCAACAAAGTTGACATTTTTATTTTGTTATTGCCCTGGTTTATGATGTGCTTTATTGACTCTGTATGTTTGTTTCTGTGTAGTTGAGTCTGTTCTTCCCTATAGTGTACTGCCTGTGCAGTGTGTTTCTGGTGGTTGTACCGCTCTACAGTGACACTATAAACTCTCTGGTGGGAATCATCGTCGCTCTCTCCGGGGCTCCTGTGTATTACATATGTGTGCACCTCCCGCCCAGCTCCAGACCCGCCTTTCTGGGACACATGCTCGGTGAGTGAGCACACAAACACGCAAGAGCCTCTCGTTTCTCTTGTCTCATTTGTATTAGTTCAGCTGGGCACCTGCGGTACCTGCACGGCTCTGGTTTCTGCTGCAGGCTGTAGGAAGTGTTTTTACTTTGAAACATACTCCTATGTGCGACACCCAGGTTCTGTTTGCCTTCTAGGGGTTTTGTTGCATATATACATAATTGTGGTGATGTGTAATGAATTTGAGCCCAAGATGAATTGGCTGTTATGAAACAGGAGTATTGTGAGCATACAATGATCCATATGTACTGCTGTGCAAATTGCTTTACTATGAACAATGACTTCACTGTTTTCATCCATCTGAGACCCCTGTTCTTATACTGAGATAGGCTTCCATGAATCTGGAGTACGTTACAGAGGGGGAAAAAAGAGATTTCAGTCATTTTCGATTGATTTTTGGTCATACTTTACATTACAGCATTTATGATGCTGTTGTATTGAGTAATAAAACTCAATGCAATGTCACAGAAACTCGGGTGTGGGTTCTTTGGTCTGAGCCCTGTAAACAACCACCTAGCAATGACCTGGAACACCCTAGCAACCATATAACAATATCTCTGCAATCTCTTATTATCATCATTGTCAGTGTTGGGAAAAGTTACTTTTAAAAGTAATCCATTACAATATTGTGTACCTCCATAAAAAAGTAACTAATTTCATTACTTAGTTACTTTTTATGGACAGTAATGCATTGTTACTTTTGCTTTACTTTTTGTCACCTGAGCAGGGCTTGCTTATTCATTTTTAATAACAAAAAACTCAAAAGTTATATTTTTGGCAACCGTAAAGGCCCTTTCACACCATAAGTGAAATGAATAAGCCTCAGGCTGAAGGAAGTGCCTCTTTCTCTGCACCTCACTCCCAAATTCTCTCAATATGGGACAGGAGAGCTGTCAGTAAATAAATGGTAAAATAAAGTAACTTATTTACCTATTTGAAAAAGTAACTGATATTTTCATGTAAATTTAAAAGTAATGCATTGCTTTACTATTTACTTGAAAAACTAATCTGACTTGCGTTATTTGTAATGTTACTTCAACGCATTTATTTTAATTTTAAAATGAGTTTTTTTTTTTTTTTTACTAAATTAATTAAATTGACAGCTCTATTCATTATGTATAAAATGGACATGTAATGTAAAGTGGCACTATGCTTTTAGAAATGTTAATTGTTTGAATTAGAATCATCATCATAAAAACAACAACTTCAGCCTCAAGTTTTTAGAGCAGGCTAGTTAATCAATACCATTTTTATCTTTAACATATGGACCAGTTAAGATGTTTTCAAGTAAGCCAAATATTTAATATTCTGAATGATTTTCACATAAAGTACTGATCTTTAATCTTTTTCTTTTTTTCAGACACAATGTCATTGCAAGCACAGAAGCTGTGTTATTGCTGCGTGGCAGAACCCTGTTTGGATCTGGACAATCCGCCCGAGGATCACAAAAAAGAATAAACATCGGCTCTAAAGGAAGCTAAACCAAAGAAGCCGGATTACCCAGACTTCTTTGAGAATAAGCCAACCCTCAAACAGAACCGCACGTCTGCACCTTCCAGTCTTTGAGCGTGCATGGAATGAAGCAATGGATAGAGACGGAGATTAGGATTGAAATATTCAACCGAGTACTATGATCCCTCTGACCTGTGACTGTGTTTTGAACATCAAGTTCAGTCCAGTGGACACAACACAGTGGACCATTCAGTTAAAGACTGTTGTGAATGTGACAGTAATTGAAATCAGGTTTACCTCCTTGTTTTATTCATAAATGTTTATTTTGTTTGTCCTTGTGAGCTTCTGCTGTTCATCACAACAGTCTTGTATGAGGCTCTCTAGTAGAGATGATCAACGTTTGTTAGGCCTGTTAACTGAAACGTGGCATCTCCAGAGATGTGCAAGATGCATTTTTGCTGGATAATGAATTTTATTTACAGAGATGAAGGATTGTTTCATAGGTACTCCAGACATGAAAGCCATATCATTTTTTTTTTTTTTTTTTTTTGCTGTTATAACTCCAGTTGGCAAACTGACTTTGTTTCTAAAGTGATTCTGTGAGCCTTATTTCAGCTTTATATAAAGATTTATTTCTTTTATCTAGTGTGTCCCCCCCCAAAAAAAGGCATGATGGTACTGTCTGCAGTTGCATAAATGTATAAGAGAGACGTTTTTTGGGAGCACCGTCAGTATGTGCAGAAATATGTTTTCCGTACATGGACATTAATGATATAAAACAGCAGAATTTGAGTTTACAACAGGGGATACAGTGTCTTAATGTGTTCGCCAGTTTTGGTAAATCATAACTTCAGATTTTTCCAAATAAATTTTTAAAACATCACTTTAAAAACTGCCGGTCAGATGTGATATTTTTCAGGATTTTTAACGAGTCCATCAATTCCTAATCTGGTGGACTCATTAGAATAATAGACCAAAGAAATGGTTAAATGAATACCAGCAATTAAGAATCCTTGAGATGTTCATGGCAGTAGAGCTTTAATATGTCTTAAAGCTGCTAAATAACAGTACATCTTGCCATTGCTCTTGTATTCTGTACTGCAGCACTTGATTCCATGCACAGTTCATCCCTCTGTCCAATACAGTGACCAAAGTCATATCCAAAATATATTCCGCCTGAAATTATTAATTACATATAGTGTTTGTGTGTTAGTCACCAAAACAAAATGTTTAAATGTTGATCATCTTCACTTTTGTTCTGTGATAAAAGTTCCATCCATTTTTTCCTCGTGTCATAAGTACTGTATTTTTATTATACGTGCCTTAAATGTAGTGATTTTATATGGCTAAATGATCAATATATTGTGCAGAACATTCAAATATTCTATATAGTGCTCTTTTTACATTCCATTATGTTTTATGTTCATGTAAGACTGTGTAACTGTTTGTTGGCTTTTTATTTATTCCATAGATGACAAATTGTAGACACTATGACAATAAACATAAGACAAAAAGAAACATTTGGTCGTTTTACTTGTTTTTTGTAAGGCAAGGATCACTTTAACTATTTATCATACTTATGATCCAGTACATTCGTGCTACACGCATGAATGAAATCTCAAATTATGCAACTTGAATATCATAAAGGTAACAGCCTGGGGGGGGCTAGCAACACATTTAAACACCAGAACAGCCTGACAACCAAGTGGTGACTTTGGAACAGACCATCACACAGTCTATGTATTGGAGAAGACCACTAGAGGGAGACATAGGACTACAACTACTTTATTACTTCAGCGTCGTTTGACGATCATAAGAAATAAACAGTTTTGAATGATTTTTCAAATTGGATTGAATTGAATTAGACTGGATTATGATTAGTGTGTTTTACATGAAAGCCTCTCATGTTTCTGTTTACCATGTTTCACATACTGCATTCATTAATTTATAGTTATTTAAAAATAGAGTGTATTTTAATAAGCCTAGTATAGGCTATTTGAAGCAAATCGATCTCTTCTTGTTTTTACTGAAACATTATCTCTGGCTAGTTGTGTTTTCTGACACAGTGTAAAGCTGTGAAGAACAGTGTAATTTTAGTATTATTTATATAGCCTGCTATTATGGTATCTATAATTATTTTGAATTAGCCTTTATTGCTTTCTTTTAATTTTAGTTAATTCTAGTTTTTATATGTTTGTTTGTTTTTTGTCATTTTAGTAGCCTACCTCAAATTAAGTTAGTTGCGAAGGAAACATTTATAATTTTAGTTTTGTAATTTTAAGTTTTACATCTAATATTTACATTTTATTCAGCTTTAATTCAATTACTGATAATGATTTTTAATAATTTTAGTTACAGTTAACAATAACAACACTTGAGAGTGAGGGGCTACACCAGATTACACAGACACTAATGAAATACATTAGCGAAATACACCTTTCAGGTACACAAAGGAGGTTAAGATATAGCGCATGTTCCCTGTCTGGTATCCAATCCCATCTTTTGTCCGAAGACTACTAGAGTCACGTTTCAATTCTGAGTGTGTGTGTGTGTGTGTGTGCACGTTTTTGTGTCAAATGATGACCTCAATTTGTATAATGACACAGGTATTACAAGGTGAATGTGACTTTTCAGGACATTAACCCATGTCCCCACTTTTCAAAACGCTTATAAATCATACAGAGTGAGGATTTTTGGGGGAATGTAGAAATGCACAGTCTCCTGTGAGGGCTAAGTTTAGGTGTAGGGCAATAGCACATACAGTTTGTACAGTATAAAAACCATTACACCTATGGGATGTTTCCACTTTTCACAAAAACAAACATGTGTGTGTGTGTGTGTGTGTGTAAATGTGTGTGCTCAGGTACAGGCCATGGATAAGTGGTGCTCCCTGGATCAAGACAAGCTGAGTGGCGACTATTTGTCAGAGCTGCAGAGGGGGTTGAGTTCCCCTGACTCATGCATAAAATATAGATCTCAGGCAACGCAAACAGCCTTGTTGAGACAAGAGATACGCAGCCAGAGAGAGGGGAAAGAGTCCACTTTGAAAACTGGACCAAGACCCTCAAAGGGCCCGATGGTTGCTTTGGATATGAGCTCATGTTTGGGGGACAAGAGGAAAAGTTTGGGCTGATGCCGGTCGATGACGTCCTGTGGGCACGATCTGGCGCACAGCCATGGAACTGTCGCGAAAGCTGCACTGGATCCGCAAACGGCCCTGGAGGGCCCGGGCCCGTCACAGGAAGTTCAACAGTGAGTGTGATATGTTCGTGTGTGTGTGAAAGAACATGCTGGAAGGGTTCATGAATGCATCTTTTCTCAGTGTAAAAGGTCTATTCTTGTATACTTTCAAAAATAAAGATTCTTTATGACATCTATGGTTCCATGAACAACCTTTAACATCCTTTTCCAAGGTTTTTTAGATTTAGAAATGTTCTTAACACGAAAGTTCACTGAAAGGTTCTTTGTGGAACAAAAATGGTTCTTATATGGCATCACGGTCCTGATGGTATCTATATCATTGGAATGTGTCTGAAATTTCCCCCATATGTATTTTGTACGGGTCTGTGTTCACATTTGTGTGTGAAGAAATGGAGGGAGAGCATGAAGTGAGTGTGAAGGTACACAGTGTCCACAATGACTCGTCTTCTAGTCGCTTTCTGCTCAGAGATAAACACCATGGGTGTCCGGGATCGAGTGTTGGTCACGTTCTGACTCACGTTGGGCTCTGATTGGCTGAAGGCCAGCGCTGCTGATTGGTGATGTGTTCTTCAGATTAATGGCAGACCTGTGTAGCCAGCGGTTCACTCAGATGTGAAATAAAGATGTGTCTTAGTTTTAGCTCTACTTCTAACCCATAGTGTTGAGTTACAACACTAGTTAGTGGCCATCCAATCAAAATGTTCCCCTAGCTCACAGATTTCGGACTACAAGGGATCAAGGTTTGGATGCTTAGCCTAAGTAGGTAGTTTCTATTTACTAGATGTCATAACTACACCATTATGCATCCAGAAATATATATATATATATATATTTAGAGGGCTCTTAAAACCTGGAACTTCAAAATGGACTACTGGTCAATGCTAACTAATATTAACCGATTAGCTCAAGGCTGTGCAAGGCTGTAGTGGAACAGAAGTAGTCCTTCACATTTTGATAGCCTATTTAAAGGATAAATCGTTTTTCTTTTTGAAATAAAGACCTTACTAGTTATCCAACACAATATTTCAAGGTCTTTTGTGTAGCTGTAATATTTGTTCCAGTATGTTCTGCTGTAATTAGACAAAGCTGCTGGTTTTCAAAAAAAATTATCTTCTCTTCTGGAATCACAAAAATAAGTGTGTGATTCAGAACTGTGTTCATTAAAACAGTAGCTATTACAGGAAAATAAAAAAAGAGGTCTTAGACCTTGTCATGGCTTGACATATTAATAAACAGCCACCCTTTTAATGTCCTTTTTGTATGTTGGGTGAAAATATCATCCCTTAATATTGTCTCTGCGCTGTATTGATGGATCTGTAAATATCTAATAAAAAACAAGCTTTAGTTATAATCATTTAAAGTTTGAGAGGATTGAACACCTTGGGATTATTTTGTATTTCATGTTATCCCTTACCAAAAAGTAGTATACTTCAAGTTTATTTTATTAAGTATACTTAAGTAAAGTTCAAGTATATTTTAAGTATACTTAATGTAGTAAGTATACAAATATCAGTGTACTAGTAGTATACTTGTAAGTGTACTATTTCAATACTCCTTGGGACTAAATTGGCCCACTCTCTAGTATATAAAAGTATACTTTTAAGTATACTTTAAGTATAACAGTAATAAACTTTGAGTACACAACTAGTTTACATCAAAGTGTTTAGCTTGTACTGCAACTATACTAAAAGTGAACTTATAGGTATACTGATAGTTTACTAATTAAATACTTGTAGTAGCATCTTTAGTACACTTTGAAGTATAGTCTCAGTAAACTACTAGTTTAGTAATTTTATAGTGCAAGTATGCTCGTAAGTTGTTTTCTTTAAGTGAACTTTACATCATTCTTTAAGTATACTACTATGTCCCTATTTAGGTATTAATTTGGATATATTTTGTTATATGAATATCTGAACATACAAAACATCAAAAGAAAGAACAGGGTATCTGCTTGTAAACAAAACATTTTATTCTAGTTTCATGCATTCTTTTTTTAAACACTTGAATGTGGGTAAGTTTCATAAATAAAAAAAATAAAGAAATAAACACCATTTTGAACAAAAAGCTGAAAAAAGACTATGAATTGGATTCAGAATGATAATCAAAATGTAGATGGAGTCGATCAACACCCCAAAGCTTGACACATTATTACCTCTTCATTGGTCGACATTTTATTCCATGACGTTACACAGTTTTGACACTGTTTTATGTCTGATGATCATGTTAGATTACATGTGGAAGTATCTGTTGTTTCTTTTTCTTCTTTGTGTTTTTTTGGAAATTATGGACTAATGGACTAGTTACTAAATTTAGTCCGAGGTTCACTGTTTTCTGTCCCTAGTCTATTCAATTTTTTAATTTGTGTAATTTGGTGTCTCTGTGTTGTGCTCTTCAGCAGTGTAGTCTGAATGTGTGTCTGAGAGAGAGAGAGCTGAAGACATGTGATAACTAAAGATAGCCAAGCACTAGGCAGCACATTTGAGTTGACTGACAGAGGGTTTGAAGGCAGCAGTAAATTGAAGCAGTTTAGTCTGGCCTTATGGTCTTATATACACAGCCAAGTACAGAATATGCAAATATGGACAACTTAGAAATGCCTTAATGTGTTTTATTGTGACATTTTAAGCTTAAGGATGATAATTATGGCACAATTGTGTGTCCGGACCTGTGTTACTGTGATTTAACTGCAGGGGACACTCTCCTCTTCCTCTCTGGTTCACCACATACTGAACCCAACAGTCCTGGCTCGAGCACAATCCTGTAAAATTAATCAGATGTTTATTAAATAGGACATGATGCTGATTCGCTGGTACTTTTGTCTGGCTATCACCACCCCCATGTCTAAACGAGTACAGCGCTAACTGTGTTTGCATTACCGCCAAGGAAAGGAGAAAGAGAGAAACAGAGATGAAATCCCGTTTTACGTGTGACAGAAAAGATTTAGTTCAGGCTCATCAGCCGAATGCCCCGTGACAACAGAGGGAACCCATGTCCTCAGAATCCCTTTGCATAACTAATTAATAACAGCCATTTTTTTAGCTCTGCAGCTAAGGTGCTAATCATTCCTCTACAAAGCTAAACTGCTGAGCAGCTGCTGCTGCTCTGGGAATGTTGACCATGTGCCATGAATTCCACCTCAGTCACTCCCAGATTGGTATTAATTTCCGCCTGTTTTTCATTTGAGGAGTGTCTGATCTGAGCAATGCTATTTATCTCAGATGTGCTACGTAAGAGTTGGCTGCCTATTTCACAGATGTTGTCTCAGAAAATGGGAGGGTGCATTCAAAATTCTGAATCGGAGTTCTGAAGTGTTATTTTAGGCCCTAAACATACTTCACACAGTATGATAGTAGCCTGTGTGAACGCAGGTGCTACTAGCTATGCAAGTTATTTTCCCTGTGGTGAATCACTATGCCTTGCATTATAGCTAAATTAATCATAAAATGTCTTGCTTTTATGGACAGTTAAGGTTTATTACTCTCATGGTGGAGCAATTTTTGCAGATAGTCTAGCTAAGAAGGTTAGCTTAAGCCCAGATGTTTTTTACAAATGGGGGGGGGGGGGTAATGGCAGAGGCATTCCAGTAACTTTGTCACCCCTTGAAGTCCTGAGGTTTGTTACTGCAAGAGCAATGCAGGAGCGCACGTTACACCATGTCCTAAACAACTTATGCTTCAACTCATATAGACTGAACATGTAATTTTCACAAATTCATGTTTTTGTAGTTTACACAGAGATAACAACAGTATACTTTTTAAAATTTGCACTTTAAAACCCTTTTTTAAAAGTATGCATTTTCAGGCCCCCAAAAATGTTGCTGCTATGTAATTGTATGGACAAAATAATACATAAAAAGTTTTCCAGTTTTAGTTTAAAAATGGTTTTGTGTTAAGAGCCCCTTTCTGTTTCTATGAAAACTATGATAATGATTATCTCAGTTATTGATTATGTGCTTTGTTTAATGTTAGAAGGGTCTAATGTGTCGGCGCTGATAGCCTTGTGGGCAGCGTGCAGACTCATTGTGCTTCACACATCCTGAGTTTGAATCCCAACTTGAGGACCTTTCCCGAGTCCGCCTCCTTCTCTCTCTCCCACTTCACTTCCTGTCAGCTCTACCCTGTCCTGTTGTAATAAAAATAGGCAAAAATGCCACAAATAAAACTTAAAAAAAGGGTCTAATGTGAGTTTGAATATCATTTTGTGTGACCTTTATATCCATATTGAAAGTAACATTGGATCATTTACCTTATATCATAAAATTTAAAACTCAATATGATCCAACAAGAGTATTCCATGAAAAGATTGTTTCAGTCACTCAAATATGTATTTTTAAATGGTTTAATATTTGTAAATTAGATTATGTCCTTATCCATTTCATCCATGCGCTCTTTGGGGATCTGGGTTTTGAAGAGAGTATGTATGGTAAGAGTTAGCAAAGATGAGAAAATATGCTACTCATTACAGTGTTGTAAGCAGTTTAAATTTGTTTTGATAACTTCTGCTATTTTTACTAACTTCAACCACATGTACTTTTTCCAAAACCCAGATCCCCCAAAGACATATCAGCCCAGCTGATGTTGCCAATCCCAATGTGCAAATTGATTCAAAGGCAGACAGCATTTTTGAATGGCTAGGATTCTTTTTTGTGGAAAAACACACAAAAAAATGAGTTTCTGTAGCATCTGCATTCACATACTTTAGTAGAATATGCTAGAGACATAAAAGGTTTGGTGATATTGAAGTGCTTGGCAAAAACAGTTGAAAAGCAGTTTTTGAGAATTGGTTGAAGCTCACATATCTACTCTGTTCAGTTGCTTTGGTTGAGTCTCAAAATAATTGATTCCACTGTGCGTCTGTATTTCTTTTGTGTCTGAGAAGAGGCTGAAGGCTCGTCGTGGACTGTAGATAAAAAGATAATCTGTGTGAATTGAACCCCACTCCACCCGTATTAAAACTAATTGTTAGGAACACCCCGCCGTTTTTGAAGGATGAAACGCACATACGCATGCACACAGCGCTTTGGGGGGATTTTATTTCAAAGACTCTTTTCATCTCTGTGAAGACTGGATCTGGGTAGTCTGGACCATTATTTCTAGATATAGACATGTTGAAGAGGTGTTTGTACCAGCAAGACAAAAGGCAGCACGGCGCGGGGAGCGAGGACTCTGTCCTCTCCACATGAGGGGCTTGAAGGTGTCTGAGGGGTGGGGAAGGACCCCAGAGCTCTAGACTGTATCACAGCCTGTGGTGTCTCTGGGGCAAGAGCTGTCTGCTGTCTGACTTTACCTGCAGAGACTTTGAAGAAAACAAAAAATACGATGGAGGAGGAACGGAAAAAGGATAATGGATGAAACACCAACAGAGCATCTGATTTTATGGAACCTATTGTTGCCAAAGTTTGGTTGCCGTCAATTTCCTCCAAGGCTCTTGCTGAAGATTTGGATAAAGGTGCAGTATTGATCCACGCTTGAGGCCTTTGTGAGCTGTAAAGCCATATGACAAGACACCCTATCCTCAAAGAGATGCCTGATTACAGTGATTTATCGAATGTGCTCAACATTGATTTTCACCCTGGTTGACCCCTGAGACTTTTCAAGGTCTTGATCAGGCTTTTAGATAAGTAAGGCAGACATGCTTGGTGATGACTTCCTCTAGTGTCAATATATAGGCCTATGTTAGTCTTGCAGAGGCAAATGGACAATAAATTAGATAAAACTTTTAAATATGTCAGCTTTGCTACATACATGTTTCTTAAAATCATATACCATTCAAAGGTTTGGGGTCAGTAATATTTTTTTAATGTTTTTAAAATAAGCCTCTAAAAGTAAACATAAAATAACTTTTATATATTTTATACATATAATATATAATATAACATATTTACATTTGCATCACAGGAATAATTATTAAATAAATAAATACATTTTATAATTATTCCTGTGATGCAAAGATTAATTTTCAGCATCATTACTCCAGTCTTCAGTGTCACATGATCCTTCAGAAATCATTCTAATATAAAACTTTGGTGCTCAAGAAACATTTCTTATTATTGCTGTCAGACTGTGTCTCTCCGTGTCTTGTGTTTCCCCTCTCGTGCCCATATTTGGTTAGTTCCTGTTCTCGTTTCCTCATCATTAGTTCATTTGTCCCCAGCCCTGTGTATTAATTATCTAGTTTAGTCTCCCCTTTATAAGCCCTGTGTTTCCCTGCCTCTGTGTCCAGTCTTAACGTCATTTTGTGTGGAAAGTGTGTCTCCAGCGATCTCTGTGTTTAGCAAATAAAGTGTTTCAAAGAAGTTCCTCGCCTCCTTGTTCCTGGTTCCCGGAGTGTACCGTGACAGAAGACTGGACCAAACTGACTATGAGGCTCTGCCCCCGGAGTTCTCGGCCCCTGTCCTCAGCCCAGAGCCGCCCGTGGCTCTCCCGAGTCGGCCGCCGTTCGCGACCAACTCGAGCCTAGAGCGCCCTCCTGTGCCTGCTCTGAGACAGCGCCCTCCTGTGCCTGCTCCGAGACAGCGCCCTCCTGTGCCTGCTCCGAGACAGCGCCCTCCTGTGCCTGCTCCGAGACAGCGCCCTCCTGTGCCTGCTCCGAGACAGCGCCCTCCTGTGCCTGCTCCGAGACAGTGCCCTCCTGTGGCCGCTCCGAGACAGCACCCTCCTGTGTCTCCGCTGGTCTTGTCCAGCTCTCCTTCATTCCCGCTGGTCCCGTCCAGCTCTGCGCTGCCAGAGCGCCCCATAGAGTTTGTGCTGCCAGAGTGCCCCAGAGAGTTTGTGCTGCCAGAGCGCCCCACAGAGTTTGTGCTGCCAGAGCACCCCCGAGAGTTTGCGCTTCCAGAGCGCCCCCGAGAGTCAGCGCCTTGCAAGTGCCCTCCAGTGCCTGCTCCTCGCAAGTGCCCTCCAGTGCCAGTTCCTCGCAAGTGCTCTCCAGTGGACACCCCAGAGCCCGCTCCTCGCCAGCGCACCCCAGAGCCCGCTCCTCGCCAGCGCACCCCAAGAGCCCGCTCCTTGAGAGCGCCCTCAAGTGTCTGCGCCTGCCGAGCGCCCTCAAGTGTCCGCGCCTGCCGAGCGCCCTCAAGTGTCCGCGCCTGCCGAGCGCCCTCAAGTGTCCGTGCCTGCTGAGTGCCCCCAAGTGTCCGTGCCTGCCGAGCGCCCCCAAGTGTCCGCGCTTCCCGAGCTCCCCCAAGTGTCCGTGCTTCCTGAGCGCCCCCAAGTGTCCGCGCTTCCAGAGTGCCCCACAGAGCCTGTTCCTCCTGAACTGCTCCCAGAGGGGAACTTCCCCAAGAAAATTTTTCCAGAATCCCCTGATCCGCCATGGCTCCCCGACTCCCCAGATCCGCCATGGCCTAAGCGTTCTGCACCGCCATGGCCTCCCGATTCCCCGGATCCGCCATGGCTCCCGGAATGGGCGCCGCCCTGGAGGCTGGTAGTCCTGCCTCCTGTCCCCTGGAGGCCTCCAGAGCGCCCACCCCCCCTCCCCGTTGGATGGTGTACGGTGCGGGACGCACCGTTCGGGAGGGGGGAGTAATGTCAGACTGTGTCTTGTGTTTCCCCTCTGTCTTGTGTTTCCCCTCTCTTGCCCATATTTGGTTAGTTCCTGTTCCTGTCCTCGTTTCCTCATCATTAGTTCATTTGTCCCCAGCCCTGTGTATTAATTATCTAGTTTAGTCTCCCCATTATAAGCCCTGTGTTTCCCTGCCTCTGTGTCCAGTCTTAACGTCATTTTGTGTGGAAAGTGTGTCTCCAGCGATCTCTGTGTTTAGCAAATAAAGTGTTTCAAAGAAGTTCCTCGCCTCCTTGTTCCTGGCTCCCGGAGTGTACCGTGACAATTGCCAAAACAGCTGATACATTTTTCTGACATATATTTATGTAATTTTTGATAAATTTAATGTTTTTATTGGCTGAATAAAAGTATTAATTTATTTAAAAAATGTACTCGCACAAAATTTTTGAATGGTAGTTTAAAAACTAATAATATAATAAAATAATTCATTTTTAGTAATTCACAGCATCTACCAGCAGGGGCTGACTGAGCCATGTTAGCCAACAAAACAAAACAAAAATGCACTGACAGATATGCACTTACAATGTAAGTCTATGGTAATAGAGGTCAAGTATTTAACCCTAAAAAAATTACAGTGTCAAACTAATTCTTTGCCGTTTTTAAGCTTTCATAATGAACTCATTGCTCTCTCTGATTCTTTTAGCAGTGACATCTGTTTCATCAGAGCGGCTGTGACAAATCACTGAAGAAAGTTCGATGCCAAAAATAGTCCTCTTTCTCCTTTGATAACCCGGTTCCCTTCTGAGGAGTCTGTAACAGAGAACGTTATTCTTAGAATCCTATTTGACACGACTGTCTGTCTACAATCAGACAGATTAGTGCTCTGATCAGAGCCTGAAGAGCATTTCCACCCACAGAAACACTCCAGAGACTGCAGTGTGTCCACCCACTGGAGCTCTTGCCATGCTTGCATGATAGTGGACAACATTTCAATAGCTTATCATTGTAGTAAATCCTTAGCTGCACAAGAATTACATTTTATGTTTTGTTAATGCTTTGTACGATTAGGGCTTGTATTGGTTATCTGTTTCTGACCAGATGGGAGATTCATAGTGGCTGATGATAATTTAAAAGTGTCCTTAGGAGACACAACCAATCCCTTTTAACCACACACACACACACACCTATTTCAGGAAGGTCCATTCAAGCAGCCTAGCGTACTGCCACATGGCAGCCGACTGTTTAACACTAGCTTGCCAACAATGACTGTTACTTAATATTGCCATATGAGAGGCCTGTCAATGAGGCACAAGAACCCCCTAGAGAGACGACGGCTGAACATTAAACATGCCGCAATGAAGTCTGTGGTGTTGCTAAGTGTTGTTGTTGTCATATCAATATTCAAAGTGTCAGGTTTTAGTATTTTAGTCTCCACATTGTAAGGTTAGATTGCACTTCAGAGGGTGATTCAGTTTAAAGCCTGTCACTTTCAGAGAAATCAACATTTTGCAATACAAAGATTGCACTTGTTAACCACAAAATTTTTAGTGTTCATCGAGGAAATGAAGAAAGCTTCCTGTTTCTTTGCACTGTAACGAGGGCATATTTTTGGTAATTTTGAGTGCAATGGAAAAGGAAGCACTAAATAGTATTATACAACAGTTTGTTACTCGAATTTGATTGGCTGAGTAATGTCCCAACAGCACTACGACGTTTCACTGTTTGTGTCATTTTGTGTACCCCTTTCATAGACTGTGATGATGTTTTCACAGTTATTAACATCGTAAATAGACAAGTTTTTTGTATTTTCATTTTTAGAATTTTAGAATGTTATACTTTGTTTTATATTACATTTCAGAAAACTGGTTAACGCTGCGAGTGTGTATTGTATTAGTGTTTCTAATACAATGGTTGACAGAGTGATGACAAATTTGACATCTTTCTCTCTTTATTTAATTTTTACTTGTGACGCTTTCTGCAGTTTACGTCATTATGCTAGTTGGTGGACACAAGTGACTTTATGAGCGAGTCACCGAATCATTCTTTCAGCAGATTCATTAAAATAACACTGATTCATTCAGGAACGAAACAAGTGAGTAGCTATATTTTTAACAGCATGCTAACTTAACTCCAGTGTTGGGAAGGTTACTTTGGAAATGTAATAGGTTACAGATTACAAGTTACCCTACTTAAAATGTAATAAGTAGTGTAACTTTTCAATTACTTTATTAAAGTAATGTAACTGATTACATTTGATTACTTTTTGATTACTTTTCTAAATTTCTAATGTTTTCAACTGTTAATCATTTTCAAACATGTTAACCAGGCAGGGTTAACCTTACAGTAGTGCTCAACACTGATTACTGTCAGACTTTCGAAATCTTTCATCACTTGAATTAAGATTATAATATTTTAATTTTAAAGGAGACATTGGATGAAAAATATATTTATTTGCATATAAATGTGTCTTAGCAGTTTGTAGACACAACCACCCTACAATGATAGAAATTCACTAATTTTTTTAATCCCCCCAAAACCTAAACAGTCTCAATTATCAAGCCAATTTGATTTTGGAGTGAATAACCAGCACTCTCTTCCACCTTCAATACCATGACTGAGGTGAGACCCTTGAGCTCCCCAGGCTCCGCAGCAATATGGCTGCCCACTGCTTCGGGTGTGTGTTCACGGTGTGTGTTCACTACTGTGTGTGTGCACTTGGATGGGTTAAATGCAGAGCACAAATTCTGAGTATGGGTCACCATACTTGGCCTCACTTCACTTCTCTTTCACTAAATGTGTTTATGCCTGGCTGCGCAAATCATTTTACTCCAGACTATTGTCTGAATGAGGGACAATTCAAGGCAGGTTTTGTTAAAAAGTTAAAACTCAAGGATGGATCACTTCCACAGAAGAGAGGGCCGGGGTGAGCAGTGCTCATTAGCATGTAAAGAGATATGCACCGAATCGAGTCACTGTGAACAGAGCTGTTTTTGACAAGGTAAAAAGGGTGTTGTTTTACACGACCACTGAGACCATTTTAAGAAGACCCTATGAATCATACCACCTTGTAAAATCATAACAAGAAATAATAAGAAACAAGAAATAAAAAATAGCTATGATACTGTTTTTGAAATCAAATCTTTGCATAGCTATGACAGGAAACACTGGATCTAACAATGCCTTAGAAAAAAAGAGTTAATCTTAAAAAATAAAGCATATACAAAAACCCATATGGGAAATATAAGAGTTATCGGATAAGCATGTTATAAACTTCTGAAACATTGGTGTTTCATATTTTAGAGCAGTCACTGCAATTTATGAAAGAAATCAATTAAATGTATGTGGGAGTGTGTGTGAAAAAAATCAGATGTAACCCCCTTTGTAATCCTTAACATTTTCATAAGTAACTGTAATTTAATTACAATTTTTTTCTGAGTAACTGTAACTGATTACAATTACTTTTATTTTGTAATTAAATTACGTAATTCCGTTACATGTAACTAGTTACTCCCCAACACTGCTTAACTCTTACTCTACAATATAGGCCTGACCCAATACCCACACTTGCAGTTTTGTGCTCCAAAATTGCATAATGTTGAAGAAAACTTTCCAGTATAAGTGAAATTAATGAGATATTACATATAATTTGGAAGTAAAATGTGTTGCACATTTTAGAGATGAGTGTATTTTGTAAAACATTTGCAACTGCTTTTCATCATTTAATTAGAAGCACCACAAATTCTGTTACATATAAGCTACTGAACAGACATTTAGAATTTATTTTAAAGTGAATAGAAACTCGAAATGCATAAATAAAGCTTTGTCAAAACTTTCCTTGCAATTTTACACCACTTTGTTGTAAGTGTGTCCCATCAGGTAATCAAAAGTTCTACTTGAACACTTGGGTCAAATACAGGAAATGTGTCCTGTAAGTAGACGAGTGAAGTGCAAGCTGGGACAGGCCCATGGATATGGCAGGAATAGTAATAGTAGTATGCTAGTATGCTATTTTGTAGTATGCTAGTATGCTATTTTGAACACGACTCGCTTTAGGGGGAGGGGAATAGGGAACGTGAGTCCGTGAAAATACAAAAACAATGGCTCACTCGCACAGCACTTTCGTGCAGGGTGTAATTTATTTACAGTGCCAATAATCCAGACAGTCCACAGTGAAGAATACATACAGGTGTGCACAAAAATATGTGGATCTCAAAAATATGTGGACTGCAGGATAGAGTCGCGTAGACCCCGGAGCTCTTGCAGATATCTCTCCTCTCTCTGCTGTTGTGCATCCAGGAACTGACGCATCAGGGAAACCATTCCCTCACCAGCTGTAGCGACTGGAGTGATTGGCTTAGTCCGTGGTGATCTGGACTTTCTTGAGGTATCAGGAAGCCCTGCCGCCACTTCCTCTTCCTCTGTAGTCTCTGCCGAATTCCAAGCCACATCCTCCATTGTAACCTTCTTCATCTGTGACCGCAACCCAGGTCTGGATTTTCTGCCTTTTGGCGCTGTTTTGCGTGTAGCCATCCCACCGCTGCCACCAAATGTGATGAAGCAAGTGCCACGACTTGCATCAGGGGGAGGGGAAAAGGGAACATGAGTCCGTGAAAATACAAAAACGATGGCTCACTCGCACAGCACTTTCATGCAGGGTGTAATTTATTTACAGTGCCAATAATCCAGACAGTCCACAGTGAAGAATATATACAGGTGTGCACAAAAATATACCAAAGTACCAAAGAAACAACAAAGAGAAAAATAAAGATGAAAACTGTATTTACAATCACACACCGTATCCACAATATACAAAAATGAGGGTTTGCTTGAGGTACTACTGTAACACTCTCGCTGACTTGGTTAACAAGCAACTATGTGTGAGTCTGGCCAGTGCCGCTCCCTCAGCAGTGACAAACAGGCGTTTTGTCTCATTACCTCCCCCCTCTTCAAGCCGAGTACCGGCCAGAAACCTGGACAGGTAATCGGCAACTATATTTAGTCTTCCAGGTCTGTGCCGGACCTTAAAGTTGAAGGGCTGCAGTGACAGGTACCATCTCATGACTCTGGCGTTATGATCCTTCATTGAATGTAACCAGATCAAGGCTCTGTGGTCCGTCTCCCGGCTGAACTCTCTTCCAAGGAGGTAATACCGTAAGCTTTCCAGGGCCCACTTGATGGCGAGGCACTCCTTCTCCACCGCTGAATAACGAGTCTCCCTTGGCAACAGCTTGCGGCTGAGGTAAACAACGGGCTTCTTGTTCCCCTGGGTTCCCTGGACCAAGACCGTCCCGAGTCCTTTAGCAGAGGCATCTACTTGGACCAGGAAACTTTCGGTAAAATCAGGACTTTGCAGGACTGGACTGGAGCACATCTTCTCTTTCAGAGTCTTGAATGCTGCCTCACAGTCTTCGGTCCATAGGACAGGGTTTGCCACACCTTTATTCAGCAGGTTAGTCAGGGGTGCAGCTATTGAAGCGAAGTTCGGGACGAACCGTCTGTACCAGCCCACCAGTCCCAGGAACGACCTCACTTCCTTCTTGGTCTTCGGTCTGGGACTTTGACAGATAGCCTCCACCTTGTTGACTTGAGGACATAGCTGTCTGTTGCCCAGGTGATAACCCAGGTAATTAGCTTCTTGCCTTGCCCATTCATACTTTCCCACATTTAACATTAATCCAGCCTTTGTGATCTTTTCCAGAGTCTGTCTCAGATGCTGTAGGTGCTCTTGCCAGGAGTTGCTGTGGATAACGACGTCATCCAGATATGCTGCACACCACTCCTCACATCCTTGCAGGACTCTGTCCATCAGTCTCTGGAACGTTGCTGGAGCTCCATGCAGCCCAAAAGGATGGACAGTAAATTGATAGAGCCCTATCGGCGTCCTGAAAGCGGTGTAGGGTCTGGACGTTGGCTCTAGGGGTACCTGCCAGTACCCCTTGCAGAGGTCTAGTGTGGTGATGTATTTGGCCCTTCCTATCCTTTCCAACAGATCATCTACCCACGGCATCGGGTAGGCGTCGAACTGGGACTGGACATTGAGTTTGCGATGCAGACACGTAGGGATCCATCCTTCTTTGGGACTATGACTACCGGACTGCACCACTCACTCATTGACAGCTCAATCACCCCCAGCTCTCTCATCATCTCAATTTCTTTCCTTAGAGGTTCCACCAGTCGCTCAGGTACCCGGTAAGGTCTCTGTCGAGATGGTGTAGTGTCGGCAAGGTGGATGGTGTGGTGAATTATGTATAATCTTATGTACTGTATAATCTACTGCACCTGTGCATATTACTGTGTGTGTATATATGTGTACATAATGTAGAATGTGTACATACGGTGTATAATGTGTATTGATAACTGTAAGTATGTCTAACAGTACACTGTGTGTACTGAGTATATGTATGTGTATATTGCACATTGTCATCTGTATAAGTCTGTAAGTATGTAATGGTACTGTCTATATGTTAATTGTTTCTGCACTGTATGGAGCACGCTCTCAAGAATTTCACTCATCAAGGCACATGTGCTGTGATGATGTGACAATAAAAGTGATTTTATTTGATTTGAATTAACTCTGTCCGCCCAGGCCTCTGACGAAACAAAGCAGGGAACTGGTCTAGAAGGTGTTGCAACTCTTAGCGCTTGATGTCCTCTAGGTGAGTCAGACTCACCACAGCCGCGTGCCTTTCTGCAACCTCAGAACCATCTTCCACCTCCACATCCTTCACCTTCCGTACCATCAATGCTGACTCGGGCTTCCTCTCTAGTGGTTCCTTCCACTTTTTTAGCAGGTTGACGTTGTAAGTTTGCTTGGACTTCCCCTTGTCTGGATGGTGGATCTTGTAAGTTACGGATCCCATCTTCCGGACCACAGTATACGGACCTTGCCATTTTGCCAGGAGCTTGTTTGATGAGGTGGGTAGCAAGAGTAGCACTTTCTGTCCCGGTAGGAACTGCCGTAGTCTTGCATGCTGATCATACCATTGCTTCTGCGCTTGTTGTTTCAACTGCAGGTTTTCTCTTGCTTGTTCCCGGTACTGCTCTAGACGGTCAAACAAACAAAAACAAACTTTCGCAGCATATTCTTGAGGGTTTGGTTGATCCTTTCCACTAGTCCGTCTGTCTGGGGGTGGTATGGGCTTGTCCTGATGGCTGTGACGCCCAACTGTTGGTTCAGTTGCCCCATGAGCCGCGACGTGAAGTTAGTGCCTTGGTCCGTCAAGATCTCCTCTGGTATTCCTACCCTGGAGAAGAGTTGAACGAGGGAATGGACAATCTTCGGTGTGGTGATGGTACACAGTGGGAAAGCTTCTGGATACCGTGTTGCATAGTCACTGATTACCAAGATGTACCGATGACCTGCACTGCTTTTCTCCAATGGCCCCACAATGTCCATTGCAATCCGCCTGAAAGGTTCAGAAATCACAGAGAGAGGTTGCAAGGGCGCTCTGCTCCGCTGGGGCACAGCACTGGTTTTCTGACATGTGGTGCATGTGTTGCAATGTGTCAGTACATCAGTGTATAATGTTGGCCAGTGAAAGCTTGAGCTAATGTGTGCGTATGTCTTTTGTTGGCCCAGATGGCCAGCCCAAGGAACTGTGTGTGCTAGATGTAAGACAAGTGGACGACAACAAGTTGGCACAACAAGACGGGTCACATCATTAGCTTGCACATACAACACATCATTCATTAGCACATATCTTTCATTACACAAGTTAGATGGCTTAGCAAAAGCAGATTTTTCAAACAATTGTTTGAAAGTCACATCATTTCTTTGCAGTTCAGCAATATTCCCTGGCACCTGCCAACCACTAACATCAAGGCCCTCTACAGATGCCTCAGGGGTTGGTGTACCGAGGTACTTTTCAAGCCTTCTTTGTCGACGTGACTTTCTCGGGCCCTTGGCCCCGCCCTGCAACAGACTACCATCAAGATCTGGCAGAGACCTGCCCTGGCATGCGACCGAGTAATGGCAGGACATGACAAATTCACAGGGGTTACAGTGGCAGTGGCAACATTTACAGAGTCTTTAGCAGTGGCTTGTAACAAGTCATTTAACACTGGTAAGTCTTGTCTGAGAATCATGTCCGTAGGCAAACTGTCAACTATAGCAACATTCAGCAGGTACATTTGATCTTGTACTTCTACCAATACCTCAGCTCTGGGGTACCGCTTCACATCCCCATGCACACATTGAACCGAGGCAGTATTCAGACATTTGTCACATAACATTGACATAGAGCTGCCAGTGTCCAACAATGCCTGAAGGGAATGTCCATTAACAGTCACATCACATGTAGTGAGGCTCTCCCTAACAGAGCCTAGTTCCAAGTCCCCCTCTCTTTGAACATAACAGTAACCTGTCAGCTTAGCTTTACGGGCGGGACATACTGCTGCTTTGTGCCCCAGCTGCTGACAGTAAAAGCATTAAAGTTCTTTTCCCCCTGTTGACTTTTGTGCTCTGTGCATGATCTGACAGTTCAGCACGACCCCTCTCAGCCCCAAAGTGAGTGCGAACAATACCTTTATATGGTTGAGTGCGAGGACCTCCGCGATGAGCGTTTAGGTATTGCTGAGCCAGCTTAGCCGCTGCCAGTCCCGAAGTCAGCTCATGCTCTCGTGCCCAGGTGCGAGCATCATACGGTAACACCCTTAGTAGCTGCTCCAGAATTATGGCCTCGCCAATCTCCTCCTTGGAGTGCTCTCTTGGTCGAACCCATCGCTGATACAAGTTCTTAAGGCGATGGTAAGTCTCAGTTGGTGATTCTCCAGCTGGAACAGTAGGTGATCGGAACCGCTGATGGTAGGTTTCTGGTGAGATGTTAAATTTCTCCAGCAACGCCTCCTTCAGATCCTCGTACACCTCTGCCTGCTCCTCATCCATCTCCAGGTACGCCTCCAACGCTTGTCCAGTCAGTAGTGGAACCAGATGGTAGCTCCACTCCTCCTCAGGCCACCTCCAGGTCTTGGCCAGACGATCGAACCGGCGGAGATAGTTTTCGATGTCTTCACCCTGTTGGAAGACCGGCATCTTTGGTTCAGTTTGCTGCATCAGCTCTCTCGGCACAGGAACACTTGGGGAGTCTCTGTCATGTGCTGATCTGCGTTGTGTAGAAGTTCAAGTTTCAAGTTTCAAGTTTCAAGTTTTATTTGTCACATACACGACTATACAGAGATTGTATAACCAGCAGTGAAATGTGAGTCAGGTCCGCTCCATGGACTGTGCAAATATTGTAGAATACAACACAAGGGAAGTATGCATAAAATAAAACGAATAAAAAATAAGATATAAAGAACAAAATATAAAATATAAAGTATAAAAGAATGTGCATGACAGTATGCTGTAGAATTAAATATTAAGATAAGCATGACTGTACGAGAGAGGAAAGTGCAAACAGGTTGAACATGGTTGACATGAAGCAGCAATCACAAAAAAAAAATATATAAAAAATAAGATAATAAGATATCAAGACACAGAAAGTGTTGTGTGCAAATGACACTGTCAGTATGAGGTGGTGAATAATGAGTGTGAATATCTAACTGATTGTTAGTGATTATGAAGTATGTCAGATGATGTTAAGAGGCTGAGTTGAGTTAAGGAGTCTGATGGCCTGGGGAAGAAACTCCTCCTAAGTCTCTCAGTTTTTGCCATCAGGCTGCGGAATGGCAGCAGAGTGAATAGACAGTTTCCAGGGTGATTTGAGTCTTTGGTGATTTTGACAGCTCTGCTTCTGCAGCGTTTGAGGTAGATGTCCTGCAGAGAGGGGAGAGCAGACCCTGAGATGCGCTCAGCTAAGCGCACAACTCTCTGCAGGGCCTTGCAGTCTTGGCTGGAGCTGTATCCATACCACACTGAGATGCACTGAGTCAATACACTTTCTATGGTCCCTGAATAGAAAGTTTTCAGGATTGTTGGAGAGACCCTGAAATTCCTCAGCTGTCGCAGATGGTACAGCCTTTGCCTGGCTTTCTTAACCTGTGTTTGAATGTGTGTAGTCCAAGTCAGGTCCTCTGAGATGTTTACACCGAGGTACTTGAAGCTGCTTACTCTCTCCACAGGGGTCCCACTGATCATAAGAGGAGTGTAGGGCAGCAGGTGTCTCTTTCAGAAGTCCACAATCAGCTCTTTAGTTTTGCTGGACATCTGCGTTGTGTAGAAACCCTCTGTGCAGCTGGTGTCGGTAGCTCCATTCATGGGCTTTTGCTGTCAGACAACGTTTCAGCAGGTCGAGTCGACTGCAGGATAGACTCGCATAGACCCCGGAGCTCTTGCAGATATTTCTCCTTTCTCTGCTGTTGTGCGTCCAGGAACTGACGCATCAGGGAAACCATTCCCTCACCAGCTGTATTGACTGGATTGATTGGCTTAGTCCGTGGTGATCTGGACTTTCTTGAGGTATCAGGAAGCCCTGCCGCCACTTCCTCTTCCTCTGTAGTCTCTGCCGAATTCCAAGCCACATCCTCCATTGTCACCTTCTTCATCTGTGACCGCAACCCAGGTCTGGGTTTTCTGCCTTTTGGCGCTGTTTTGCGTGTAGCCATCCCACCACTGCCACCAAATGTGATGAAGCAAGTGCCACGACTCGCTTTAGGGGGAGGGGAAAAGGGAACGTGGGTCCGTGAAAATACAAAAACGATGGCTCACTCGCACAGCACTTTCATGCAGGGTGTAATTTATTTACAGTGCCAATAATCCAGACAGTCCACAGTGAAGAATATATACAGGTGTGCACAAAAATATACCAAAGTACCAAAGAAACAACAAAGAGAAAAATAAAGATGAAAACTGTATTTACAATCACACACCGTATCCACAATATACAAAAATGAGGGTTTGCTTGAGGTACTACTGTAACACTCTCGCCGACTTGGTTAACAAGCAACTATGTGTGAGTCTGGCTGCTCCCGCAGCAGTGACAAACAGGCATTTTGTCACAGTCCTCATTGACTTCCATAGTAGGGAAATAAATACTTTGGATGTAAATTGGGAGCGTCAACAGTTTGATTACCAGCATTCTTCAAAATATCTTCTTTTATGTTCAACATAAGAAACAGGCTTCGAACGACACGAAGGTGAGTAAATTGACAAAAGTTTCATTTTTGGGTGAACTATCCCTTTAACTGTTGTATAAAATCAATATTACACTCGCATTATGCTGTTGGTCTGAATATCAGCAATGATGTGGTTACCTGTAGCCCTGTGTTTATGGTAATCCATGCTTATTGAACTTATAATAACTTAAGCTATGAAAATACAATTTTCATTAAGTTGAAAATTATGCTTGATCTTGAGGACTCATTTGTGAGGGCAGCATCAGATGAAATATATTGTTTTGAGACCTATGTGTTTGGTTTTGTTTTTATTTTCTTCTTTTGGCTTCCTTTCTTTTTCTACATGTATTGCTTTACTATGAGCTTTGGAGGCAGAGCAGCATCTTCCCACTCCATGGCAACACACCTCTCTAGAGCTAATACAGGATCCTTAATATGGAGGTTAAGCACCTCAGAGAGGTTTAGGTTACAGAGATGTGATTCATTCACACTCCTCTTGCTGTTTGTTTCCTTCTCTTTATTTGCACCATCTTCCACCATCTTGCTGTATGGCTCTAATTGGGTTGTTCTCAGAGGAAAGATATTACATGAGGCATTTAGTCATCCAATGTTGTTACTGAGTCAACCAAAAGACCATAATGACCACATGGCCCTGATATTATAAAACAACAGGGGCCATTGAAGCATGCTGATGCAGGTAAGGGCCCTCGAACAGGGTCACAGCACCATCAACCATAGCGGGTCCTCTCAGGATTTAACAAACTCACAGTCTTTGATCACAATGTCAGTAATCCTGAATGGCCCCTGCTGGAAAGGAATTTATGTGCCTGCATGCGTGCAGCATGAGTGCACCAGGTTCAACAACATTTAAGAAACACGGCAGGACTAAAAGGCTCCTTTACCTTGTTTACCTCTTGCTTGTTTACTTTTTCTTAGGGTTAGACTGACCTTTGTGTGTAATGAAGTATTCTAGTTTCATTCATGAACATCTTTCGAATGATTCAGGGTTTTTTAAGTTGTTTTTCCTCTGTGTATTAGATGGAATTGAATGAAATCAAACAACAGAATTTCTTCTAAACAGGAAGTATAGGAAGGTGGGTGGATACTAAGGGTTAACAATTTAAATACACCATTAACCCAAAGTATTACATTAAAGCATGTAACTCACTTCATGTAACTCAAGGTCTATAATACCATTTGTGTTGCTCGTTGAGGAAAAAGTGTGCATTTTTATATAGATATATATATTTTTCAATTTAATACTTTAGTTTAGGTTTTTACTCATTTTTTGTGCTTTTGCAACTTTTTATTAATGTAATTTTTTATTATTTTTACTTAGCTTAAATATTTACTTCAGTTTTAGTTATGTTTTAACTTAAACATATTTGTTTCAGTTAGTTGCCAAGGAACATTTCTAACATTTATTTTTTATCTAATATTTATATTTTATTTTGTTTCAGCTTTATTTCAAATGAAGCTGAAATAAATTTAAATAATTTTAGTTAACAATAACAACTTAGATGCAACATCCATAACACTGTAATGTAATTTTTATTTAATTTTTTATGTAAAATTGGTTTTGAACAGTTTTTGGATGCATGTCTGATGAATATTTATCAGTGGTATACCCTTATTAGCCAGACAACAGATAGCAGAATGATGCGTCTTTACCAGTTTCATTTTGTCTCCAAAAAGCTGATGATCACAAATGAGTCATTCTAATTTATAAATTCGTAAAGAAACCAGCAGCAGCCCGCAGGAATGATTACAAAACAACCCTGACACATCTGAAGCCCATAAATCATGCACCAACAGGGTGACGATGCCTCATTTAACATTGTATTACAAAAGTAGCTTCCCAACAGGTACACATTACTGGAACAGACGGGACAACAACATTGTGCAATCCTAAATGAGGGGTCCCGAGGTTCTCTAGTCTGCATGAGGCCCGGGGGTTTGGGGTGGGGGTTTGGGGTTTGTGTTGATGGATTCTGGGATGTTACCATGGCTCATCGTTGTTTTAAAAGCAGGATGTGGGCCCACTGAGGAATGCCAAGATCCCTGGGTTGGCTAGGCTGAATGAGCAGAGGGTGACAGCTTCGCCAGGCATGCTGGGAAAGAACATTCTCATGTAGATAAACTGGAAAAGAGCTCCTTGTCTGGAGTTCTGGAACTCCATATGGGAATCTCACACTCAGTACTAGGATGGAAAACTAAGAGCCCAGCACCAAGCAGTTCTCAGCATGTTCAGGGGTAAAGAGAAATACATTTTTCAAATGAACTATTTTTCACTAAAATAACATTAATGAATAAATAATGAATACATAAATACTTTGCGGGTTTCTAAAATTGTGTTTGTGGGGTTTTGTTGTTATTTATTTATTTATATTTTCTCTTTAATAGCAAACCAATCACTAATATTTATATACAAATACTAATATTTAAGTAATAAATAATAAATTGAATTATCTATTTTTGTAATCTCACTAATAGCAAACAATCACTAATATATGTATACAAATATTAATATTCAAATATTAAATTAAATTAAAATAATTTTATTTTTGTAATCTCACAAATAGCAAACCAATGACCAATCACTAATATTTATATTTTAAATATTAACTTACTTTTATGTATTTACTTACTTACTAACTTACATATACTTATATACAATTAAATTAAATTAAATTATTTATTTTGGTAATTTTACCAATAGCAAACCAGTCACCAATATTTAGATTTAAATATTACATTTTATTTATTTGCATTGTTTGTTTGTTTGTTTGTTTTGGTAATCTCACCAAATAGCAGAACAATCTCTAAAATTTTATTTAAATATTTATTTAATTTGTTAAATATTTGTAGTATTTATTTATTTTATTAGTTAGTATTATCACCAATAGCAAACCAAAATCACCTAGTTTAAATAATATTAAATAATAAATAATTATTTAAAATATTTAAATAAATCAAATAAATCATCTACTATACATTTAATCATTTTTGTATTTTTTGTAATTTAATATGAACAATAGTTATTTTTTATATATACGTAGTTTGCTATAGTTATTTTTTATTCAACTGGTGTACTCAGTTTGCTCAACAAAAAAGGCCCATTCAGTTGTTTTACCCCCCCCCCCCCCCTCCTCATCTCTCTCTCATCTCTCTCTCATCTCTCTCTATCAGCCATACAATACCACCCATTCCCATTTGTCAAGGCATATTACCATATCATGTGTTACTAATAAGTATAATGGGGATATTATTGGTTTGACCAGCATTACTTCAACTTTGCTGTAATTTTACCCCATGTGTACCATGTCACTTTTTTTTGCTGTCCCCGAATTGCTTGTTTTTCAGGAAGTGGTAAATGTGCGAACTTCTGGCACAACTAAGGCATGACCAATATTGCTCTTAACCAACATCAGCATGCTAGAGATATCTGGAAGGTGTGGCTCTTTTCCTTCCCTCTTTCTTTCTCTCTCCGCCCCCTGTTGCAAACACATCCCTGCTCTCTGGTCACCTGTTTGTGTGGGAACGGATGTGATACAAACCACAGAAGCTTCTCCACCCATAGCCTGTCCTGCTCATAAAGATTATGTTGTATTGTTGCTTAAATGTCCCTTTAATTATCCACCTCCCATAATGTTTAGCAGTAATTAATTAAAGTGCAAAAAAATGCTGATTTCAAGTACTTTGAATAAGATGATTGTAGAAATTGCATCTTCAGTGAATACTGAATTGTGATTGGAGCATTATGAGGATTTAAGACACGTGATTATTTATGAACAATATCAAACTAAATAGGAGTTAACTTGTGTGTTCGGAGGCATTTTTGCTACTTACTTAGTATAACCATTTTTTTTACATGTACAATCATTCAGTACCATAGCTTATAGCAACATGAAACTAGCATTTGATACTATTACATGGTACTAACCACTTCAAAGAAAACATCATATCATGAAAATTGTGAAAATTAAGCATTCAGTTTTTGACTCACACTTTTTGCATTTGTCCTTCAAAAGCCCTCGGGGATATGAAAAATAGTTTAGTGGTAAAAACAGAAGTTATATTGAAACTGGCACAGGGTGTGGTTCAGTAAAGCTGTTTGTCACATTGCGTGTGCCCTCTTTCCCATGCCTTCTGAGTAAGCAGTGAGGCTTTGCAAAGTGGCTCTGGGTCACTGAGAGTTTAAAATCAGAAATAAAACAACACTCCTCCCCTTATGGTTGCATTGCTGACCCTGATGTGGAATACAGTTTTGAAGAGCTTTTAGGAAGGAAAACTATCTGTCATCTACTGTTATTTTGGACAAACAATCGTTAGCTGTTCTTGCTCACGAGGGTGCTTCGTATTGACTTATTTAATTTACATTCCCTGAACTCCCTCCAACATCCCCTCAAAATGAATCTGCAAACAGACTCAGCAAGCATTAAAGGCAGACCGGTCATATTCTTAAACCACTTTAATGTGCACTGAATCAGCATTACTGAGACCTCGACTTCTCACTGTAAGAATAGCATGATGTTTAGTTTACTATATGTGCCAGATTATTAATTGCCTTATATTGCAGTATGTTTCTTATTGTTTCTCTGGCAAAGCAGCAGTTCTTAGTAGATGCTGATATTATAATATATGTTGGCATTCTTGGTGGAAAGAAATGAACAAAGTGGCACGATAAGAGAATTTCCTCTGCTTGTTTCAACATCCTTCCTTGGTTTTCAATCTCTCTTTGAGTCTTTTAGTACAACCTGTTCCATCTAAAAGAGGTTACACATTCATGCATAAGTAAAGCACATTGTTAAGCTATAATTGACGTGAATTAAGATTATTCATATCAGTGCTTATGCAGTTCTTGACACCGAATCAAGAACAAGATCCAGAATCCTTTTATCTGACTGACTTAAAAATGACGTATGGATGAACTCTTGAGAAGAGACATTGGAGTTGTGTTAGGAAAGTTAAAGGTGATGTGAGAACTTTAAGATGAATGAATAAAATGTGAACTTAATGGCAATAGGCATTAAGATGTTCCCATAAAATAAAGGCAGCAGAGTGACGGTATAAATATATTTCAGCTTCTCTATTAAACTATTAAACTATATATTGTGCAGATTACTGTCCTTCCCAAAGGCTTTTGTTTGATATTTTTCATACAGTGTGTTTCTTGTTTTTACCTAGGGCAGCCTGTGGTGCGTGGGATGTGCTGATAACAGCAGGTGTGTGTGTGTGTGTGTGTGTGTCGGTATGATAGCTGCTCATTCTGAGTGGTATGACTAACAGCTAACATAATTACAGCATGACAGACTGTAGATGAGCCTGTATTGCCATCTTTATATCTATCACAGACGAGGAAAACAAATACAAGGAAATTACTGTTTTATTGTGGATTTTGTACATTTCATTTTATGTACAGTAGAGATATGTTTTAATTGTTTAAATGACTATACTATATACAGCAATAATCACTGCTCAGCTGATTTAAAACATGCTTATTTACACATTTTGTTACAATCTCAGAAAAAAAAGGTACAAAAGCTGCTGGGATGGTACGCTTTCAAAAGGTACTAATATGTACACGTTAGGTACAAATATCTAATAAAAGAGACTAAAATGCAACCTTTGGATGTAAAAATGTGTGCCTTTTGAAAGGCTGTCGTACTAGTGACAGCATTTGTGACTTTTTTTTTTTATAACAAAACGAGTTTTATGGAACCTCTCCAACATATATCCCAATGAAGGATTTTAACAGAGATTTGAGGTTCACACTAACATTACTTGTAGCCAGGCTTATTGTGTGTGGTCTGGTCTAGAGAACAGTCCTGGCTACCTCAGGGGTCTTATTACTCTCTTGTCCTTCATTATTCATGCGCACAGACCTGAAAGGCACCACCAGGCGACTGTAGGCCAGGGGCAAGCCAGTCTATCTCCAACCAAACACAATTCACTCATCTATCTTTACAATATTAGGTAATTTTGCTTGCAGCTGTAGAATCAGGGAGACTTGTGGGGATATTAGATGCTAGTGTTCATCTATAGCCCCAGGTTTTAATCTGTTTACCAAAACAAACTTTTACCATATGAAGAAAAATAGACCTGACCCATCTCATTTAGATTCATAATTATAAGAAACGTGTTTACAGGAGTCAAAGCTTTTTACCAAATAATAGGTTTCTTTCACTTATCGGCATGCGACTGCACGCACACAAGACAAAGTTAGCTGGACTGAGAGGGACGTGAGTTTTTTTGTTTGTTTGTTTTTTTTGCGCACATAAATAAGAAATTATCAGTAGCCTAAATAAGGTTTGTTGTTTGTATGTGTGCCAAAACATACAAAATCTCTGTTTTGAGACATACAAAAATATAGTTTTTTTCCCACAACAAACATGATTTCTTCAACTTATGGTGCAATTTTCTTTCAGTTAATTAGTTTATAACAGGTTAGTTGGTGTAGTAGGTGGTAAGTAGTTGGTAAGTGGTAAGTAGCCTAATGTAAATGCTATATTCAACTACACTAAAAATAAAAAAATAACATTTTACGTAGGTAGGTAGTTCTAGGAGTTAATTTGCTAGTTGTTCTCTCGTTATGGCTTCCTCATTCAAAATAAGCTTTTGCTACTAGAATTTATTTGATGTCTTATTGTCCGCCAGGTGAAAAGCACAAGTCTGGTTGTTTGGAAAAGCATAATTTGATGTATCCTTCATGCCCATAGCACAAACTGTTCATGATGAGTTACATTTCACAGTTAATACTATTCAATTTACAAACTCTGCATTTGAATAATAATAATAATAGTGATTCTTGCCCTATAGCAAACACCACAAAATGTGAAAGGATGGAGCAATCACATCAAAATGTTTCCTGGAAACGTGACAAGCGTGGGTGGATCTATTTTGGTTCCTCTATTTAGGACATGTTTTTAAAGAGTCCTGAAGTGAATAATTGCTGTTATACGACTGTGAGTGTGTGAGCTGACCCCTCCGTTAATGAGATTATCATTAGGTCGGTTCCGCAGAGCTTTCATAGGAGGCACACCAAAATTAAAGAGAAAGACTTAAATCCACTGCAGCCTAGTTACTATTTCAGAAACACTTTAGATGTGAAGAACATGATAGAAGCTTTCAAACACACACCAAATTGTAAGTGATTAACCATATGCACCTTAACCCTATAAAGCCTACTATATCATATTTGAGTTTCTAAAAGGCCTCTAAATGATCAACATGATCACAACTTTGCTGAAGAACCTGTTGTTCACGACCTATACATGCATTTTGTCATCTGATTGATTGTTTATATTATTTTACAAAGTTAAGAGCCTTCAGGTTGTCTTTTTGCTGTGAAATCTATAATGATTTTTATGAAGTAAACATAAGAATAACTTTAATATTGTTAGTAATATTTCAAGATGAATGCTACACAGGGTTTGGCTCTCCAGATGCTACGGCCTGACCTCCACTCAACACACCAGGCTTGGCATATTTACCACACGCACACATTATCTCCCTCATTCTGACACTCACACAGGAGATTGTGAAATCATCCTGTTGATGAAACTTGGCCTGGATGGTGTGGGCTCCCACACACTCACACTCGACTCGGTGCAGTGAGTAGAAGCTCAGAGCGGTCCACTGCCTCTCGCCTCGCTGCTCAGGCTCAAGCTGACAGAGGGCTTCACGTTCGCCTGGGGGGGAGACAGTCCGAGCGTTGATTCGATTTTACAGTATAGTTACTGCTCAGACGCTTAGGCGAAAGAGAGGATAAAACAGCATGGCCTTTCCTGACATCACGGAGGATGACCTAAATGAACTGATTCGTGAGGAGGCAGAGGATGTCTTTGATGATGACGGTAGGGTCACGCTGGGACGGGGTGGGAAGTTTAGGCCGTGTTGTGAGTGAATCCTGTGGAGATGGATTTTTTATTTGTCATATCTTAACATAAGAGCGACGGTGTCGAGTGGGTGTTCTTGTATAACTCCTGGTTGTGTTGAAGTACATTAGTAGATGTGTTTGATAACTCGGATGAGCATGTTGCTGTAGAGCTGAACCATCGCTGCTGTTTGGCATTTCATAAGGTAGTGCATGATCAGACTTGTTCCTTTGAGTGATATCTGCTGTTTGATATGCCAAAGCGGATGCTTGTTGATCTTCTGGAGGGCAGAAATTTCCCCTCTTTATGAAATTTGCATAAATTAACATACTGTAAGAATTCTGAAGAACATTTACTGTATGTTTTCTCCTAAATGACTCGTTGGAGCAGCACAAACAGAATGCAATAAGATGTAATGACTGCTTTTTTTCTGTAAATGGAGTTTCAAGCAGATGAATGTAATGTTTCTCTCCTAGTGCATGAGCATTAGAAATATTGCCAAAAAAGAGCACAACTGCTGTGATTTGTGCTTAAGTGAGGAGAAAACTGTAATATTGTGAAGCATTATTATAATTTAAAATAACTGTTTTCTATTTTAATTTTAAACTGTAATTTATTTCTGTGACGGTAAAGCTGAATTTTACTCCAGATGATCCTCCAGAAATCATTCTAATATACCGATTTGGTGCTTGAGAAACATTACTTACTATTCTAAATGTTGAAAACAGTTGTGCTGCTTAATATTTCTGTTGAAATCACAATTCAAGAAAAAAAAAACAGCATTTATTTGAAATAGAAATCTTTTGGAACAATGTAAATGTCTTTACTCAATTTAATGCATCCTTGCTGAATAAAAGTATTAATTTCTTTAAAAAATATATACTGATCTCAAACGTTTGAAAGGTAGTGAGTAGTAGGAGAATTTAAAATCATTTGTGTTTTTGGGCAACATCGCCTATATCATATCGTTTTGTTGCTTATTTGGTTTTTCAAATCTAACCTAAAATATTGTTAGTAAACCAGCTAAACTGACATAATATTAAATTATTATAAACTGATTGAACCGTTGGTGCCGATAGCCTCGTGGCCTGTGCACCGACATACAGCTCTGTTGTGCTTTGGCCGTCCCGAGTTCAAGTCCTGGCTCGGGGACCTCTCCCGATCCTGTCCCCCCTCTCTCACACACTTTCCTGGCTACATACTGTCCTATTGCAATAAAATGCTAAAAATAAATCTAAAAAAAGAAAAAAACACACACATGCACACAAAAAAACTGACATTTGAACTGAAATTGACAGCAAATTATCTCTATCCATTTTCATTGTCTTAAAAAGGCAGATTTGCCTTTGATATTTTGAAACTATCTCATGATAATTACAACATTAAAGGAATAGTTAACCTAAAAATGAAAAATTGCTTAACATTTACTCACTTTCAGGGCATCCAAGATGTATAGTTTGTTTCTTCATTGTAACAGAAGTTTACAACAAGCTCATCCCCTGTTGTCCTCTCACATCAACATCCACCAACATATTTGTTTAGAACTGTTTTGGACTGTTTTCACTTGTAAACTGTGTTTGATCTTTGCATATTTCGCTCCTGATTCAGACAAAACAACTTTTTCACTGGAGAAAGCAATATTATGGATAGCGGACTCATATTTTAGCTGGAAGCTTTTCACTTCACAAAACATTAACTGATGGACTGGAGTTGTGTGAATTACTTATAGATTATTGTGATGTTTTTATCAGCTGTTTGTATTCTGACGGCACCCATTCACTGCAGAGGATCCATTGGTGATACCAAGTGATACAATGGTGAATTTTTCCAAATCTGTTCAGATGAAGAAACAAGCATATCTTGGATGGCCTGAGGGTGATAGCAAATTATCTGTGGAAGGTGACTCGATTGGACTGACCCCATTTACATGTGAATATTTCTGCCACAAACACCTTTTTTTTTTCAATCATCATGCAATTTATGTGTATTTTCTTTTGGAAATTCAAAATCCAAGCCTCAAAAATCTTCCCATATTTAACCTCCATCCAAAAAAACCAGCTCATTAGAGTCCCTCAAATATTTTCCAGTTCACTACAGCCCATCCAGCTTGCAGCCTATAGTATAAACTTTCTCCAAAAACCTTTACAGTTCAGCTATTAATTTTCTTTAACCTAATTCAATCAAAAAGTGTTTGAGTAAGGGTAACTTTATGGAAACAAAATACACACTTGTGTGCTTTTGCATGTGCTTCATGAGTTATTCAAAGAGGGTTTTCATGTGGCTGCCTGCAGCCCCTTAAGTAGAGAGTGAAGTCTGTTCTCTGGTCCTGAAGCAATAAAGTCTGAGTACTACTGAGAATAACCTCAGAATACCTGGGTCACGGTGACTAGTGGAGTCTTGGTAAATTAAATTAGTTTACATTAGTCTCCAATATGTCAGCCTAACCCAATGACTAAACGAAATGAGTGCCACCTAAAGCAGTTACTGGGCACAATTAATATTATGCCACCTGATTACAATTTATGAGACTGTTTTATAATGTGTCGCCCCCACTTGTCAGATTGTTCCTTCTCTCCTTTTTCATCAATATACAATTACAGTTGGTATTATGACTATATTGATTTTGCAGTATTACATTTAATTTCCTCCATAATTGTTTCCAAAGCATAAAAGTAATAGTCGAGACTATAGGAAATGTTTATGTATTCACATTTAAAGGTCTTTACAACTTGATGATTGGCTAAATGGTTATGCGATATTGCTGCAATGATATTGTGAGGTGGCAGAAAGCTGCTGTATATATAAGAACAGCATTTAAGCTGGATTTAATCATGTTTTCTGTCAATCAAATCAAGTGTCAGATTTCAAGTCATTCGTACACCCCTGATCTATGGCACTCAGGCTGAGGAAACCATATCCCCTCCGGGGCTTCAGCAACGCTCGCTGTGGTGGCATTTGATTTCAGCCCTGAGCTGCTCCATGTATTGTTTCATGCAGGACGAGAGATTTACGAGTGTAGTCTGACTTTAACTCAGCCGTTGGTAGAGATGTTATCTGCAGAACTGGCGCTGTGATCTCTACACAATGTGCTCGGTCATCATCAATCTGCACTACATGTCCAAGGCTGCCAGTGAATAACTATGATGTCAGTGTCTATGTCAGCAAAGCAGGATTTGTAGGAACAACAGCTGTATGCTGGGCATCAACTGATGTCTTATCATTATCAGAGGCTGATTTAGAGTGTGAGTGAGTGATGTAGCACTGAGCATTTCACACAGCTGTTTGATTCATCACACCAGACACCTTTAACAGTAACAAAATGAAAGTAGTTACCATAGATTATAAAACTGATTATAGGACTGATTATAAGATTATAAAACTGCTCTGTCTGCTCGGACTGGCTTAGCCTCTTTCAAAGTTGTATTGGGGTCCATATTATCTATAAATCACCTACAGTTAGACTGACTATAATATTGCTGAAAGAATTTGTGTTTAATAATAATAATAATAATAATAACTATTATTATTAATGTTATTATTAATACATCAGATTATTTATTGTATCATTTATAATATATTATGTAATATATTAGATTTTATAATAATATATATTGCAGGTCTTTTATGATATTTTTGTTGCCACTGTTTTATAAAAGCAATAAGCCAGTAAATGAGTTATAGTCATTTTTCTTTTTCTTAAGCAGTGTTATCTTTTTTTTCCAGTAAATATCTTAAAATATACAAAACATACAAATAAAATGTACTTCTTACCACACAGGCAAATATTTGAACTAATTCAACTAACAAATATTTAATAATAAATAAAAAAATCCCGCTTTTGTTAGATTGTGCTTTAAAGATAAAATAGTAAGGAAAATAACAATGTTATTGATGCAATAACAAAGTTGCTTAAAATAATAAAACTGATTAATTTCTTCTGCACTTTTTCAAGTGAATGTATCTTTTTTAAAATCAACATGAAATCAAAACTGATGTCTTCTTTTTTTATATATAAAAAAATGACATAAATGATTTATCCCTGCACATCATGCATTTTTTAAAGTCCATGTGCCTTTGTAATCTTTAATCAAAATAACTTCCCCTCCCCTTTGCAACAACATCTCTTCTCTTCTCTAATGATGAGTTTACTGGTGCAAGGGTGGGACAAACTGTCACTCTTGCTGTAATAGCAAACAACAACGATCCACTCAATTCCAAATGGACAAAATGAAATTACTCTACATTTTTCTAGTTCAAGAATTGATTTCACTAGGTTATACATCTCAACAAGGAAGAAAAGACAATCATAACTTCTGTTTCATGTCAACGTTAAGAATGTATTGGAGTGCAAGACAAAAATAATGATTAATAAAAAGGTTTTTGCAGTGCATTCTTTCTTTTTAATTTTATTGTTAGGCTATTGATAGAATTATTGGTAGAATAAAAGAGAAGTAACAGGAAATTATTGGTGAGTGAAAGAGGGAGTGAGATGTGAAGCTTGTGTGAGCACCCTGAGGCTGGCTATGAAATCCCCAGTAATTTTTTCCTCAGAATTACATGTTTTGATTTTTGCTTGTTGGTTGGTTCAGGCTTATGCAGATTGGAGGCTTTAGCCCCTCTTGCTGCAGCTTGCATGCATACGGTTTATCCATCCATGTAGCGCGTGATGCTCAGGGCAAATGTGTCAGAAGGAAGAAGCCATGACCTGGTCATAGCGATTCAGGACACATGCCCTCGAGCGCACAGAACAAACTGTACGGCCTCAGGGTGAGAGCAAAAGTACATGGAATTGCTGATTGCTTCTCTTTCTTTAAGCAGCCAGAGTAGTGTATTTAAAAGACAGCTCAATGAGAGATTCAGGTGTTGTGTGTACAATGACTGTTTGGGGGGTTGTGCATTACGGCGTGTTTTTCCTCAACACCACATGACGGAGGCCTCCATTGACCTACTTTAGACCAAACAAGCAGAGCTTTCCACAAACACGAGTCTACAACTGTATTCTTGTGCTGCACGGTGGGTGAAAACACACAATGTGGAGAGGTTGACAGATGAGCACTAACACTTCCTGGTTTGCTCTGAACCACCATTCAGTAGGAAAACATGATCCACCATACCCTGGATGATTTTGTTTCTGTATGTCATTTATCAAGACAGAAATGATCTCAATCTTACTGTAAACCTATTATGCAGACAGCAGCTTACCGAACACCTGGAGGCCGGCTGTCCACAGACAGCTGTGTGGGTTTGGCACCGTGGGCTGCTACCTGCATCAGAGCCTGTCATTATAGGACCAAAGGCAGGAGATTAGCCACAGGGCACGGCAGCCTATAATCTGAAAACTCAGGCTTACTGAAGGCCTTCAAACATCATGAAATATACACAGTTTTGCGGTGCTGCAGTTTCAAAGGGTTTAAGGGGAAATTTACGGCCTGACAATTTACTTAGAACTAGATTTATGCGTTTTACAAGAATATGTGAGTGGTTCCTTCCCATGCAAATGTCACAATAGGGAGCTTTTTACTAGTGGTTCTTTATGTTTTTTTGACCCCAATGATATTTGATGGCCTTAAATTTAGGGATTCCATAAGAGGTTTCATTCAATTAACCAATAAATATACATGATTTTTCAAGTTGACTGTGGTTTACTGAATGAGTTTGTTTTGACTGGATTTTAGAAATATTTTAGCTTGCAATTTTAAATATATATATATATATATATATATTCATTAGAAAAATACTCAGTGTTTTAAGATTTTATTCATTTAAATGACTTTTCTAGGTCTAGAAATCACACTTTTAAAATTTGACTACCTACATTTTCTAGGTTTTCAAAGAGAAAAAAAAACTCATTGTGGGGGAGAATTAAAATAAGAAATCTCTTGATTGTTGATCATTTTAGCTTGTTTTCATATTTTTTATATATAAAAAATAATATTTAATATTGTCTTTTTAAATATTATCTGTCTTATTTTAAGTAATTTTAAGTCATATTGAGGCCACACTGGAAGTTTGTTGAGGCCCCCTTGTTGAGAATCACTGCGCTGTGATACAAATTAAATCATGAAGGAATAAAAGCCTCATTAAAATAATTACATTCCTCAAGTGAAAACCTTAGTTGGTAGGATGACATACTATTTTATTTTTTTATTTCTAAAGGGAAAAAGCATTGAAACAGTTTTGTTAAAATAATATTAATATTGTAAAAAACATGACCAAATCAAGTCATGTAGTGTGACCGACATGAAAAAACATGCAAAAAAGTGCATTTAGTGCATTATTATATGATTGCTAGGGAGATCTACGAGGTTGTCATTTACAAAGCTAGTAACGGAATATTTCCAAATTGTTAAAGTGATTATTCCATCAACAGCTTCACACATACTGATCTTCAGCAGCACTTGTCTGGCTGCTTTTCGTAGCCACTTGACCCCAGTGGCATGCTGTAACCTATTTCTGTTTGTCTCTCCCAATGGAAGTGATCGCAAATACCTGAGATGAGACATGTTTGCTGAACAGAGCTGTACAAACGTATGTGAATGATTCCTGCTCAGTCTATATTTACAATGCGAAACAGCATTAAATACCGAGACAGAATGAGAGGACTGTTATTTATAAATGCATGTCCAGTCTCTAAATAAGACTTCTAAGTGTTGAGTGTAGTCACATTCCTTCACTGCATATTGATTCAGCTCATTAGCCTTCTGTTTTCATTCATATTTCACCGGCTAACCTGTTTAAGACCAGTTGCAAGTGAATGGAGAGAGCTTTTTCTTTTGTACCAGGCTCCTGTAAGCCTGAGAACTGTTTGTACAGGGCTCCAGTAAATATAGCTTCTCGTCGGGGGCTGCTGATGACAGCCATAATTACAGGATGAGGCGAGCAGCAGCTGAGAGAGAGGATGCATGTGGAGGTGTCTGTGCTGCACTGTCCAAGCCTGTCTGGATGCACTCAGCCTCTCCGACTATTATACAACACATCACACTGCACCGCAACCCATCATGTGAGAGCGATGCACCTTCAAGGTCAGGTTAACCACAATGAGCTCAGCGGGAAGACTGGGACTTAAAGAACGAGACATGAAGTAAAGTGGCTTTCACAGTAACAGTACCTAAATCAGGTGCTCAAACTTTAATGTGGTCATGCTGCTATAAAGTGCAGCGCCTGCAAGGCACATTTCTTCCACCTACAGCAAAGACTTCGGCTTGGGGAACAGATCTGTGTGTTTTGCAGATAAAAAGATAAACGAGAGAGATATTTCATGCATAATTAATCCTTATCTGCCCACATTGTCTTTAAAATAATACAGTGAAACTCAGTACAGTCCCAAATGTTTTGGTTCCATCCATTCCAATTCAAATAAAACTTGCTTGTCTGTCTACTGAAAATCAATCACCGAAATTTAATTTACTGATTTGATATGAATATTGATGAGGGGTATGTAAGATTAACAGCGTCTACCTAAACTTCTGGTAGAACTGCATTTGTAAGTTATAAAAGATTGGAATAAGATTTAATGTTATTGAATTTAATGATCACCACAGCTGCATTTATTTGACTAAAAATACAGTAAAAACAGTAATATTGTGAAATATTATTACAATTTAAAACAACTGTTTTCCATTTGAATACATTTTAAAATGTAACTTATTTCTGTGATGGCAAAGCTGAATTTTAAGAGCCCAAAATGCTGTTACAGATGTTACTTTCAGTGTTAGTAATGCACCACAACTGGAGTATAATGTCAGTTTTTTACTCTTTATTCTACATTTTTTAAATTTCATAATTTTTCAAGTTTTCAAATGGAATCTCATCCTTTCCCCATTTTAAAATCCAGAAGGACTCACTTCTAAAATCCCTTTGCTTTATAAAGAACAACAACAAAATGATTTTCTTAAATATTATGAAGAAATCATGGTCAGGCAGCTTGTGCTCTTTTCTATAGTGTGCAGGTTTCATGTTGCCTACAGGCACACTGAGCTATTTTAAATATGCAAAACTCCTACAGACACATAGTTTAAGCAGCTTAATATTCACTCTGACAGCTGAGCACATACCCCATTAATGCCAGCCCCTGATGTGGCACACTACAATGTGTTTTTAGACAAGCCTCAAATCAGTCAAGGGTGAACATGACAAAACAGGTAGGCTCCGCCCACTACCGCAGCGCTGCCTTCTGATTGGTCCGTGGCGGCTGTGAGGGAGCACTACAAATCTCTTCGAGTGTACTACATATGATTTTTGATCCGTTGCTGTCGTGCTGGATGCTTTCAGTCGGCAAAGTCTGTGGTGCTGTCATTCAACACGTTTTATTTAGCACGCATCAGCAAAAAGGAGAAGTGCTGTTTTGTTCGCATGGATGGAAGTGCTCAACTCGAGTAAATAACATTCACTGGGAATAAGTTTTCTGTCTCGAGCGGTGAGCACGGTCTGTATATTTGACACTACAACATATTTAAATGTGGATATTACAGCTCATTTTGGCGACATGCTGTTTTGCAGCGTGCGTTTACTGAAGGGCTTTTACAAATGACAGTTTTAAGGCATAGTTGTGGTTGACCACCAACTGTCATTGTTTTGATGCATTGTGCATGTGATGAACTGATTAATAACTGTCGTTTTTAACTCTGCATCCGAGTCCAAGATTTATCTGCTTATGTGAAATTTAGTTTTGCTAACGTTATATCTATGATAGCCTGCTGTATTTTTTACGTTTGTAATGCACTGCGCGAGAGTCACTTGATGTTGCAGAAGCTGGACAGTGTTTTATTTTTTGTCTGAAAGCATTTTCATATTTTAAACTATATGCAATCTATCCTGTACTAAATTGAATCGGACTTCAGTTCGCTTCTTCACCGAATCTTCACTGAGTCGGATCTTTTCAATGAATCGGGTGAACCGGTTCAATTAAACAGTTCACTCTGATTCGAGCTTCACGGGAATCTGTCTGAGCGATTTAGCATTTAATTGTTTGTATGAACGTTTTATCAACACATAGTAGGATATGCATAGCTGCATTTTTATATGTCGCTAGATGTAGATTAATTGTTGTACTGTTTTATGTAAATTCAAATTATAGGTTCTAATTTAACTGTTTTTATGAGCAGAATCTTTGCTGAATCAACCTGAATTGATACACATTAAATTATAATAAAGCGTAATAAAAACAACATAATTGATAGCACCATGTATGCAATCATATGGCTTTATTTGAACATTGTAGGGTTAGGTTCTTTTATAACCGGTTCTTTGAAACCAACTGGTTCGAGAGAACTGATTCGCGGAAATGAATCTTATTGCCACCACTAATAGCTGCACTTTGTTGGCTCGTGCGGGTGTGATTAAAACAGATTGTGTCATGAAATAAGACAAGCTGCCATCAGAAAACCAGCCTGATGTCTGTTTGAACTGTGCTGTGGTATAATTTGGCAGCTGCCAGGTCAATATTTCATGAGCTCATATGGAAGACACAGTGCCATATGTTTATTTCCAGAAGATGAAATGCTTCTTTTTGAGGTTACTTTCTTTAAATTGGAAGCTAATGTGACTTGAGGTATTTGTATATATCAGAATATTGTGCAATAAACATAAAATATTTATTACTATAATTTGCAGTGCTTAAATGACTTAGTCTTGTACTTTCATCTTGTTTCCAGTTTTCATATTTTTTGCTTTGGATCAAAGTTTTTACTGTTGTGATTTATCTCAGAGCTGCTTGGTTTGGTTGAGAACTTAGAACTCTTTCATGAAGATTTTATTGAAATTCCTCCCGGGAAAATGAATGAGAAAAATGCTTCCGCAACCAAGACCACTGAAAAAGTGGGTGGTCATGGTTACGCTCTATTGGACGGGGGTGTTAGAGCCTAGAGCTGCCAAAGTGATAAATGAACATTTCTCAGAATTTCATCTCTGAAGTTTTTTTCACTGAATAAACCCACCTTTTCCCTCCCTTTCACTCCAGCTCCCAGCCCTTTTTACTCTTATCTCTTCAATCTCAGCCTCTCAAAAATGTCGTGTAGTGCATATTAGATCACATTCTGCTAACTGTTCTCTGTTTGACATTTCTAAGCAAAGATTCAGTGGTTAATCAGTTTTATCTCAGTCTGCTGAGCCGGTGGGTTGCAAACTTGCATTTATTTGAGTCGGGCAACATTGTCTGTTTGAATACAGTACATTTATGGCTTATTATTTGATACAAGGGACCATTATGGCAATCTAGACAGTCCTTGATTCTTTTCTAAATTCTCAACAGTGAAAATAATGATTGTTGATGCTCTTCATGCATATTTATTCTCTATCCTATAAATGGAGATGTTTGGATTTTGAGGGTAAAGTTGAGGACAAAGTTTGTGATTTCAGCAGAGCATGTTATTTCTTATTCGTGAATTACGCTGGATAAGGAAAAGCTCAGTGAAACTTGGCAGGCGTTCAGTAAGATGAGGCCGCTTTACTTCAGGCACTTTAAAAACATCCAATCTTAGTTCCCTGGATGAGCACATCAGCTTTGTGAGTTGCTGTTAAGCTGTTTACAGTAATGTTTATTCCTGCTGTTTTTCTTTAGGCTTTAGTGGTTTATGTTTTCACAGCTGATAATCATTGAATTTTCCTCTCTTGGTGGTCATCAGTGTATAATCCTACTCAGGAGGCCTTCAACCATTGCTTAGCCACTTGGTTGTAGAGTTAACCCTAGCCAAGTCTCACTAGCCAATTTGATTTAGATGTGATTGTAAACTGGCTTTCGTTTTTCTTCATGGAGATGTATCTTCATTCGCACTGAGCTGCAATTCACTGAGGTATCTGTGACAGAGATATAATTGAGCTTATGTGGTTTATGTGTTTGAAAGGCTCTCTCTCTCCAGTGATCTTGTACAGACAAATCCCTGCCCCAAAGTTTGACCCCTAGGGCCTGTTGAGGGGTATTTTAAGAAAAAGAGGAGGTAGAAAAGAAGTTGTTGATGAAAGAGAGATCTTAGAATATTTTTAGTAGGTGGAGAAAGCAGAATGGAAGAGGTCTGGGTTTTATCTACTGTCACTTTGTGTATGACAGGGGGCAGTGAGAGGTTTCGGCTCGCGTCACGGCCGTAAAGGGAGCTAAATCAAATCAGCGCGGTCAGCAAGAGGCCGGCAGAGCGTCAGTGTTACTATAGAATCAGTCTCCACTGACATATGCTCTTTGTTGTCAGCTAACACTCATCCAGTAACAATCAAACAGCACTCAATGAATATATTGCTGCTTCTAATGTTAACAAGTAGATGGTAATGAAATCGCATTGGCTACATAAAGTGGAAAGTAGGTTTGTGTGGCTGATACATTCAAATTTACTTAAGGGTGCATAATCAGGATTATAAAGGGTGTCCAATACTGTTATTTTCATGTTTTTTGTATCATTGATATTGATTTAGCTATGTTTCTTACATTCTGATTGAGTAGTTTAGCTCTGTTCTAAAACTATTGAACCACCTACATAGGCAGCTGCCTTCTAAGCTGAATTATTTGCTGCATGAAAAATTTGATTTTAAATAATGCAGTAGGCCTACATGATACGATCATGTCTTGTGTTTGTAAAATCAGTCAGTTATTGCAAGCCGTTGCAATATGCATATTGTGATTTGCAGTATTTTATAGCCCTAATATGCAGCATAAAGAATAGAATAAATTTATGTACAGTTGTCATTGGGATTTCTCTTGACTCGTCTTCCATCTTGGATGCTGTGCATTCTGGGATTGCCTCATCTGCAAATGATAAATGTGCTGCTGCCTTCAAAATTGTCCAAATTTGTTCTTTTAAAGGTAGTATAATATTGCCGCTTAGATTTTGGAAACAGCTTTTGCATTCAGGAGTGTGTCTATGGTGCCTTAAATTGCTGTCTAGGTAGGTAGCTGAACAGAGCTTGTGTTTTGTTCAGTTTCTGGAGAAAGGCAAGCTGAAGTGAATGACTTGGCATCTTCACTTTTTCACTCTCTCTCTTCCTGAACATGCTATCCAATAATCCCCCCTGATTAACAGTCTGTTTGAATTTGACCACACTGAGGACACCCCTCGTACATCCGTTTTGCAGACAGTTATTGCATAGCGACACAATCACATTTCTCAGCCCTGTGATTAGTATTACGGTGGTTTATCCCTTAAACATAAGCTGATGAACTCAATGTTTTTGTTTTTCCTTGTCTGTTTGCATAGCACTTAGATGCTAAAAAAAAAAAGATGGTGTACGGAAATCTGATTGGTTGTGGTGGATTCGTTCTGAAATGTCATTGGCTGATTGAATTGAGGTCCTTGGATGTTGTCATGTACGACATATTCTCCCTCAGATGATGTCTGATTTTTAGATTTTGTCAGCTGTGACATGTAATCTGCTTTGAAAAGCCAAATCCTTATGCCTTTTAAAGGGTGCTGACCTCCTCGGGGTCTGTCCTGACATACAGCTGTGCTTTAGCAGGGATGAAGTCAACGCCCTCTTGTCAAGCCCAGAAGCACTGCAGATAACAGGAAAGCACTCCCATAAACTACAGCTGATTTTAAAAGTAACTATATTTTTACATCTTATAACTGAAAATGCCTGAGTAAAAACCAACTAGCTCGGAAAATTACTTGGGTTTTTCCCTCAATGTTAACTGATGAGATTTGTTTACCTATTTTATTTTCTGACAGGTAAAAAGCATAAATATTATTTTATATTATAACATTCATTCAACAGTTTGCAAAATTCAAGATATGATTTCTGTTCATAGCACAAACTAGTAAATTACACTAAAGTTTAATAGGGTTAAAGTTTTTGTTTGTTTGTTTTACACCCTGAGTATTATGATATTTGTCTTAGCGAGCACCACTAATTCAGGATTCGGCTTTTTGCCTGACCTAAATGCACCACATCAAACCTCTGATTGTCAGATTTTATCATCTTCATTTTTCATTGTATTTTTAGGACATAGTTTAATCTTCTGTCTGTAAGGGTTGTGCATCAAGAGAGTGTTTTCTTTCTTGCTTAGATGCTTTGAAGCTGAAAGTGACATGTCATCTTTAATTTAAAATGTCTTTTTAGTCCTCAAAACAAAAAACTGTTTCAATGTTTCATCTGCATATGCCTGGCACAAGTCAAAATGTTGGCGTCTTTTTTTAGCAATGTTCTAGTTATGTCCAGTTGGCAGAGTGCAGAGACAGAAATGAAGAGGCAACTGTCTTTCTCCATCTCTGTTCTTGTCTTTCTCATGCATCTTACACACACACACACACACACACACACACATTCACAATGATCTGTGGCTGAACTGCTGAATCATTCTAGAGATTCACCTGCAAGTGTCTGTGTCCGCATGGGTCAGTAACGGCTTTATTAATTCAGTTAATTTACTATTTTCTAAAGCTAATAGGATTGCTTTCCGCTTGAGCTATGTCTTATTTGTGTGGTACTGGTCAGCACTGTCTGAATAAAGAGAGACCAAATCAAGTGAAACTTAGTTCAGTGGCTTAACAATTGTAGGGGACTGGCATAGCCCCTCAGTGACAATCCACATTTACTGTTGAACTTAGAAATATGCATGTTATTTTAGGACAGCTGTTCCATGGAGTGCCGTTGCTTAAAGGGATAGCTAACCTAAAAATGAAAAATCATTTCAAACCCATTTTATTTTCTTTCTTCCTTAGAATACAAAATAACATGTTTTTTTAGTATGTCCAATCTACTCATTTGCATACAGTGACATTTTTTTGTCAAGCTTGAGGTCAATGATTTTTAGACATTTTAAATAATGTCTTTTTTTCAGACAGATAAATAGACAGTTTCAGAAGGCTTCGAATACAGCAGAGAAAATACAGAAAAAAGCATATAGACTACTTTTACGATTAGGGATGTTCATTTTAACCGTTTAACCGTTAACCGACCGATAAGAATTTTGACCGATTAATACAATCAGTTAAACGGTTTAAAGTAGGGATGTGCGGGTCTAGTCGACTAGTTGACTAAACGGTACAGCTCCTACTAGTCGACACTGAAAACAATAGTCGACTACACGAGAGAAAAAAAAAACATGATTTTGTCATTCAAATTACCATCATTTTAACGTAATATTTAAAACATTTTAAAGAACAGTTAAAATAAAACTTTTGAAAAAGAATACATATCAAAATATTTAAATAAATATTTTTAAAAGCGTATCTGGGCGGGAACTATAATTTTACCTCACGCGTTTTCTTCATGTCAGCTGCGGCAAGCTCCAAGCGAAAGACCAGCAAGGTGTGGGATTATTTTGAATTAGAAGGAAATGGAAAGGTTTTGTGTAAACTGTGTAATGTCAAATTGGCTTACAATAACTTTACTGGAGCTATGCGTAATCATATTCAATACAGGCATGTATGCGTTAGCTTGGAGTCTAGCCAAAGCCAAATGTCAATCATGTCATACACTACAACCTGCCACTGCGGTCCGCGATCCTATCCGTGCTGTCTATTCCTCTAAACGAAGACCCACTTCGGTGGTGCTGCGGGATTTCCAGGCTCTTTTCGAAACTGTCTGCTTGCTTGTAGTTATTTCTCTGCGTGCCTGTGACTTCGCCTCTTGTCCCGTCTTTCGCCAGACCATGTTAACATGTTAAATTCACTGAACAAATGCGCACGGTCTGAGTAAGTAAAACGAGCTTTGTTTTGTTTTTAGACAATATAGCCAACATGAAGTACATTTTTAAAAGCCGTTTTAATGCTATTCCTTGATAAACTTTCCTATTGTTTTTTACTTTTTTTTTTTTTAAAAAAAGCGTGTGCGCACTCAGCTTGTGCGTCTTTTTTTGCCATTTTTGGGGGGTTTCTAGCTTTTAGACTAGTCGACTAGTCGGATACAAAACTTCCGTTTAAACGACAGTCAAATTAGTCGTAGCGCACATCCCTAGTTTAAAGTCACTTTTTTTTTTTGTAATTTATCAAAATATTTTAAAAGGTTTGCTGCATGGTTAAAATAAGCTACACGTATAAAAAAAAAAATACATTTTTTTAGAGAGAGAGAGAGAGAGAGAGAAAAAAAAAGTAAGTCGCATTTTATTATTTCATTCAGAAGTAGGCCGACGCGAATTACAAACATTATATAAACACTGTAAACATAGCTAGGCTATTTTAGTTCCCCTCACTCCACAACAAATCCTTTCAATTAACAGTAGGCTATTTAGAAAAGAACAAGAATTAAAAATGTAAGAAGCTATAGCTATATAAACGACAAACCAAAACGAATTAATTTAGGCTAAAACGAAACTGAAACCAATGTTGGGTCTCTCGTTCGACACAAAATCAAATGTTTCTGTATTCGCGATGTATTTGAATGCCACAAATATTATTTACCTTTTATGTAGGCCTGCTTCACTCCTGTTCCAATATCCACGTAAAACAAAATGTTTTGCATAACTTCACGGCAGTACGGTGATAACGCTTAACGGCACAGATTTTACTATATATTTAAACTGAGCAGTGTGTTTTTTTTCCATATGTTTGACTGACTGTTTTTTATAATGATAATGAACAGGCTGCATTGTGAAGGTAGAATGCTTGACTGTGTGTGCACATGCGGCACTGGAGCAATAACTTGATTTTTTTTTCTTCTAACAGTGGAAGCAACTACTCCTTTTAGTCATGAAGATAATCGGAATTGTAAAAGGTTTGCTTTTATTTGTGTGCATTCACAATAAAAACAAATATTTGTACTTTTGTAAAATAAGCCTAAAAAAATAGGATGCCGCTTCTGCCGTCTGCTTTCCTTTCGCGCAGCACAAATATGAACCGAAACTCTGCATAGGCTACTTGTTGCACAGTTTTTCTTTCGTTTTCTTAAACTATTATTTAAGTGAAAATATATTTCTCGTATAGGCCTATTTATTCGTTATTATTATATATATATATATCTCAATCAATCAAAACTTTATTAAGGACACACTCGGTCCAAACAAAGACACAACAACAACATACAAATACACAAGGACAGAATCCACAATATCACATAATTACATGTGTACTAAAATGCCAATGATTTACATTTACATTTACATTTATGCATTTAGCAGACGCTTTTATCCAAAGCGACTTACAGTGCATTATACATTTTTTTTTTTTTAATCAGTATGTGTGTTCCCTGGGAATTGAACCCACAACCTTTGCGCTGCTAACGCAATGCTCTACCACTGAGCCACAGGAACAAAAATGATTCCACATATTTGAAAAAAGCCTGACTTGGTGAACTTAGTGCCGAGTTCGTCAGTGTTAAAATTATACTATTTAGAGATTCTGATAACCTACACATACATCTGTACATGAGATTACACATCACATCGATCTCCAGGCCCGTAGCATGAGAGATAACCTGGTGTTTTCAGGCATCCCGGAATCTGCCGAAGAGGACCCAGAAGCTACGGTTAAAAACTTTATCAAGACATACCTGAAGCTTCCGGAAGACCACCGTGGAAAACATCTGCTTCGAAAGAGTCCATCGGATGGGAGCGAAGAAACCTGGAGCCCGAGACCGCGTCCAATTGTGGCCAAATTCGGATACTTCAAGCAGAAAAGAGCAGGTGAAGAGTCGCGGCAGGGAGCTGAAAGGAACAGACTTCGGCGTAAACGACCAGTTCCCCAAAGAAATCCTGGAGCGACGCAAACTTCTGTTCCCAATCCGACGCAGTCTCATCCAAAAGGGCTCCCGAGCTGTCATCGCCGTGGACCGGCTCTACGTGGACGGGCAGCTCTACCGCAACCTCCGTACCACTCCGTGGTTATATTAACACCACTCCAGATAAGAATCCGTTATATTTATCTTTTCTTTTTCTCTCTTTCCTCGCTTGTTCTTCCATTTACCTCTAAATATTTGTCATTTCGATAATTTAATACGATATCATAACAAACACGTACAGTCAGTCTCCGCAGCGTTTAAATGATTTTGCAATGTTTTCGTTTCTGTCAAGTTTTTACTTTCATCCCTCTATGCTTGCTTCTTTGTATGTCTTTCTTACTTCCAACTCCTTTCACGGCACCGATCACCTGCTTTACTACACATATAAACAAAACACACTATATTACACATCTGCTTGGCACGACCATGTACATATACACTCAGCATTAACGCAACCACTCAGACCTTACAGCGCACACAGACATGAAGGACATACTCGCATACAAGCGCGTACACGCCCGCTCATATCTTATTCATTTGAGCATCACACGCAGCCAGCAGCATTAGCTACACACACACATCTATGGGTGCATTAAGGTTTGTCACATGGAATGTGAATGGAGCTGGCTCCAAGGAAAAAAAGTTAAAAATATTTAGCCATCTTAAAAAACTACAAGCAGACGTTGTATTATTACAAGAGACTCATAGACCTGCCACAGCTACAGATCAACTTAAAACAACTGAGTTTCCTAATGTGTTCTCAGCCTGCTATAACTCTAGGCAAAGGGGGGTAGCAATTTTAATACATAAAAATGTTAATTTCACAGTACTCAACACAGTTATAGATCCAGAAGGTAGATTTCTAATCATTAAATTATCTATATTTGACAAAAAGTTATGTATTGTTAGTATATATGGTCCAAATGTTGATGATCCCTCTTTCTTTCATGGTTTTTTTACCGCACTTTCTGAACAACTAGATTGTGCACTTATAATTGGGGGAGACCTCAACTTTGGACTAAATAAAGAAATGGACAGGCTAAGTACAGCTGGAACTCAGCGCAATTGGGAATCCACAAATATAGTTAAACAGTACATGAGCGACTATGGACTTTGCGATGCATGGCGTTCTCTCCACACCAACAGTAGGGAATTTACTTTCTTCTCACATGTCCATCACTCTTACTCTCGTCTGGATTATTTCCTAGTCAGCAGCTCACTGCTGAGTGACATTTCAGACACAGAGATACACACTATAGCTGTCAGCGATCATGCTGCTGTTTCTTTAACTCTAGTAAATAAGAAGACCACTCCACCAAGTAATAACTGGAGATTCAATACATCATTGCTTAAAGACGACGATTTTATTAAATATTTTAAAGAAGAGTGGGCTTTATATTTAGACTATAATGACCTGCCTGGAACATCAGCATCTGTTCTCTGGGAAGCAGGCAAAGCTGTGATGAGAGGTAGAATAATCTCATTCTCATCGCATAAAAAGAAAAGAGAAAATAAATGTATTCAGGAATTAGAAGAAACCATAAAAACTTTAGAAGAATCCTACGTATCCTCCCAGGAACAGGAAATGCTGAAAAAAATATGTAAAGCAAAACTAGAATTAAATGAAATTATTAATAAAAAAACTAAATTCTTAGCACAAAGACTTCGCTGGCAAGAAATTGAATATGGTAACAAATCAGGTCAATTCTTAGCGAACCAGTTAAAAATAAATAAAGAAAAAACAACGATATGTGCTGTTAAAGATTTAACTGGGGATACAGTATATGACCCTGAAAGAATAAACAACACTTTCAGAGATTTTTACGAATCTTTATATTCTCCACAGATAAACCCATCTAAAGACGAAGTTGACCAATTTCTTGACAATATAACTCTTCCGAAATTAACAGACAATCAAGCGATGGCATTGGATTCTCCACTGACATCAGATGAACTTCAGGAAGCTTTGAACAGTATGCCCAATAAAAAGGCTCCAGGTCCAGATGGCTTTCCAGCAGAATTCTATAAAGAATTCTGGGCTATTCTGGCACCAACATTCTACAGAATGTTGCAGGAAACCAAAGAAAATGGCAGACTTCCACCAAATATGAATTCTGCCAACATTAGTCTCTTACTAAAACCAGGCAAAGACCCTGTATTGCCTACTAGCTATCGTCCAATATCCCTTATTAATGTGGACACTAAAATAATCTGCAAAGCTATCTCAAAAAGAATAGAGAAGATAACCCCTCTCATAATTCATTACGACCAAACTGGTTTCATAAAAGGCAGGCACTCCTCAACAAATACTCGTAGGTTACTTAACTTGATAGACTATTCATGCAATAGAAACCTTCAAATTACAATATTGTCTCTAGATGCAGAAAAAGCTTTTGATAGGGTTAACTGGAATTTTCTATTTGCAACTTTACACAAATTTGGTTTTGGAAACTCTTTCATAAACTGGTTAAAAATATTATATAACTCTCCAACAGCATGTGTCAGGACAAATGCCCAAACGTCCTCTAGCTTCTGTCTTAAGAGGGGCACCAGGCAGGGATGCCCCCTCTCCCCCTCACTGTTTGCAATTTTTATTGAACCACTAGCAGCAGCAATTAGACAGGCAACAGTGATTAAAGGCATTAAATGCAAGAATGTAGAACATAAAGTTAGTCTTTACGCAGATGATGTGTTACTTTTTCTTCAACATTCACAAACCACTCTCTCTGAGGTAATTACATTAATAAACTCTTTCTCAAGAGTCTCAGATTATTCAATAAACTGGTTAAAATCAACAGTTCTTCCAATTAATTGTTCCTTCCAGAATTCTTCCACTCCATTGCAATCTGGAAATATTAAATATTTAGGTATTAATGTTTCTCCTAAGCTGACAGATTTGATTAAATTAAACCACATCCCACTTTTAAAGAAGGTAGAAGATGATCTAACCAGATGGAGGTCTCTACCCATATCACTCATGGGAAGAGTCACCTCAATAAAAATGATGGTTTTTGCCAAGAATTAATTATTTATTTGCAATGATCCCGAGTAAACACACCTGACTGGACTAGTTTAGATCTTTGGACTCCTCTATCTCTAAATTCCTTTGGAAAGGTAAACCCCCGCGTATTAGCTTAAAAACGCTGCAAAAGACCAAGGATAAAGGAGGACTAGATCTACCTAACTTTTACCACTATTTCTTAGCCAATAGGCTTCAACACATTTCAGGGTGGTTAAAACACACCCTCTTAGATGAGCCTTGGCTAGATGTAGAACAGGCATTATGCAATAATATAGAGATTTCGGATCTGCCATTCATTAGCTCGATCAGTAAACGACACGTATGCTTTAAAAGCATCAGTATCAGCTCTTCTCTGACAGCATGGTGGGAGTTTCTAAAAATGACGGAGTCTTCACTAATCCCATGCAAACGTACCCCTATCTGGAACAATCCTGACATATTGCTAAACAACAATATGATAAACTTCACAGATTGGAGTTGTAAAGGTATTAAATACCTGGAACATATATTCAAAGGGACAGACTTTATTCCCTTTGACAAATTAATTAAACAATATGGGATTAATAAGAACAGATTTTTAGAATATCAACAAATTAAATCTATTGTAAAAAGGAAATTTAAGTCTAATCATATCAATTTACAAATACCACCAAGTGTGTCAGATTTTCTTAATCTCAAAACCCCAAATTAATGTCTAAAATATACAGGGCACTTTCCAATATAGATGAATCAGTATCACTTCCTATTGCAAAATGGGAAGCAGATCTATCAGTAAGCTGGGACCATAATTTCTGGTCTCAGATATGTTTAAAAACCTTTGAACTGATTAGAAATCCTGGATTACAATTAATACAATACAAAATTCTGCATAGAGTGCACTACACAGGTCATCGGATGTTCAGGATGGGTTTTACAGCTTCTAACAACTGCTCACACTGTAAAGGCAATACACCTGACAATTACATCCACGCTCTATGGTTCTGTCCACCTGTTCAGAGGTACTGGTACAGGATTTGTGAAGACTTATCAAAGTGTCTTAAATGCTCTATTCCAGCCTCTCCTTTAGTCTGCTTGTTGGGCGACCTAGATGGTGTCACTACAGAAGATAACACAATCCACATGGCTTTCACTGCCCTATGCATTGCTAAGAAGACTGTCCTCATGAACTGGAAAAATAAAAATAATCTTAATATCAACCAATATAGAGATTATTTGTGGGATTATATTAGCCTTGAAACAGCTTCTGCTGACACATTAGATCAATCTCTCTGGGCTCCTTTGATCAGCTCCATCACCTAGTGTGGGTGGGGGTCCCGATTCTGTCCGGCTGTGGTTTTTGTTGTTGGCGTGGGGTGGCAATATGGGCCTGGGGCATCTGGGGGTTCCCTGGGGATGGGTTTCTTGGGGGGTTTGGCGCTGGGGCTGCGGCCTTGGCCTGGATGGGGTATTGGTGACTCTTAGATGCTGTTTCTCTGGCGGCGGCATGCGGCGCTGCTGGGGATGCCTGTGCCGGCGGACGTAGGTTGCCAGCCTGGCGGCCGCACTGTTCGGGGTTGGTCCGGGGGGGGTTTGGGGATCTGGGGACGCTCTGCCTCCGGCTTGGGGTTACGGCTGGGCCTGGGGGGCTTGGGTCCTGGTTGGTGTGCCGCCGGGAGCATGGGTTGGTGCATGCGCTTGGGCCCGGCTCTGGTGTGGGGGTCTTCGATGCATCGGTGCCTCCGCGGGGGGGGGGGTCCAATAGAGGCGGGGTATACGGGCTTTACCTGGGTGTCTTATTGTCTTATGTAGTTTGGGAAGTGACTGGATGATGGGGTGGGGTAGTTTTTCCTCTGCTGTGGGGTCTGGTGGGCCGCCCCGGGCTGCCATGGGCCCTGGTCTGGATGGGCCTGGGCCCCCCGCCCTGGGCAGTTTTGGGGTAACGGGGGTGCCTTGGGGGGTCAGCGGGGGAGCTGGCTCCAGAGGGGGGGGTATTTTGCCCCCTCTGATGTTTTCCTCCCCATCCCTAAGGCTTCACTTCTCCCGCTCCATCACACCAACACATAGGTAGGGTTTTGAGGTGCGGGTGAGTCGCTGGGATGCGGGGGAGGTGGTACTCCTCTGTCTCCTCGTGGCCGCCTGCATCTCAATTACACATTACAGCTTAGACATTCTCATTACTTACTGTCACATGACACATACATATAGGGCCTTGGGGGTGGGCACACTGAATGGCATCCGGAGGGCGGTCTGTTCATTCAGCCTTCCCTCTGGTGCCAGTGCCCACTTCTCAATTTTAAGTTGCACATAGACATTGAGGGCTCTAGGGAGGGGACGAGCTGACACAAGCTTGTGGAGGGTGCCCCTCCCCTGTTTTAAAGCACCCCTGTTTTAAAGCACCTTAGAACAACACACACCAACACTACATTTGAGCGGGTGGGTGAAGCATGGGGTCGTTTTTTTTTTTTTTTTTTTTTCACACCCCTGTTCTCTGTTCTCTGTCTGGGGCCGGGGGCTGTGAGGATGAGCTGGCCGCCCGGTCGGGGTCTGGGCTGTTGATTTTCTCTGCTGCTGCGGGGACCGGGGTGGTCTTCCTGTCCCACGCCGGAGCGAAGGGGGTTCAGCTCCGGGATCGGGCGCTGGCTACCCCTCTGGGGGTGGTGGTGCCTGGATCTAGGAGTATAGAGTGCATATGGGGAGTGTGAGTGTGGGTACTGTGTCCATTTTTGTGTGTCTACATGTGGGGCGAAGGTGTGAATATTTGTTTGCGTGCATGAGGGTGGGAACATATGCTTGTGTATATGTGTGCTTGTCGTCTACGTCTATGTGTCAGGTCGGGCCTTAGACTCCGCCTCACTCATCATCTTAGTCGACCCCCACCCCACCACCATGCCCTGCCGGTGGAGGATGCCGCGGTGCGTTGGTGATTTCTCGCGCCGGGGCAGGATGCTCGGGCGAGCGCCGGCCCGCTCTCGGCGGTCGATTGGCGGGGCCTGGCCCTACTGGCCTTGCTGGGCCCCGTTTGTGGGGTGGGGGGCCTTTGGGTCTCCGGGCCCAGGGCCTGGTCCGCCCTGGTGTGGTCGGCTGCCGGTGGAGCCTGCGGGCTTGCCGCCACGGCACCCTGGGGCGCCTACACTGTGGCTGTCGGAGGTCCCGCCTTCGGGCTCTCCTCTGCCCTTTTTTTAGGTGGAGGCCGCGGTTGTCCCTGCGGTGGTTCTCCTGGGGGTCTCGTGCCCTGGGGGGCCTCCGGATGTTTGGGGCCCGGGTCTGTTCCGTGCCTGCTTCATGCCTTGCGGGATGGGGCTGTTGTTCCCCACACACACTATTAAACATTTACATGGAGGAACCTTATGAACACAAGCGCGCTCACACACACAGGTGTACACTCAAGCATTCACATTGGTGTAAAAACAGGTGCTCACAGACACACATTGTCTTGATCTGCTGTTGCTTCAAAACTTATTTTGTAATATTAGTTATGTGTGCTGCTCAATAACATTTAACATTTAGAATTTATTGTGATTTATACAGATGTTGGTTGTTGCTGCAGTCTCTTTGATGTTGTGTCTTCGGTTGTTTTCTCTTTTTGTCAGCAGGTATTGAAGCAAATTGTCTGTTTTTTTGTTTTTGTTTTTTCTCCCTCTCTCTCTCTATCCCCCATTCTCCTTTTTTCTCTCTCTCTCTTCCCTTCTTTGTTGACTTTCCCACAACCTTTTTTTTTTTTTTTTTTTTTTTTTTTTTTTTTTTTTTTTCCTATCTTCTTTCTTCTTTCTCTCTCTTGTTTTCTCTGTCCCCTGGTCTTGTCTGTCACAGTGTGGTTAAGTAAAAGGGTATATAAAATTTAATTAATTAATTAATATAAAAAAATAAAATAAATAAATAAATATATTTAATTAAAAAAAAAAAAGAAAAAAAAAAAAGGCTGTGAATGATGATAGTATAGCCATGCATATGTACTGTCATGTGTTATCTGTGCTACTGACAGGCCAAAAAAAAAAAAAAAAAAAAAAAAAGAGATTACACATCACAGCAGCGCAGGTTGGCACACCAGCACTGACAAACATTTGGCTTGCACTGCTCCATCGTGGCACCTTAAGCAGCATATATATATATATATATATATATATATATATATAGCGCCTAGCTTTATTATGTTTTTCTCCGCTCGCAAAAGCGCTGCAGGTGCGTGTCTGCGTGATGTGATAGCTATGATGACCATGTGAATCTTCATGTTCTGTTTTTTGCTGCTTTTTGCGCATGTAAAATTAATCCCCGGAAAACAAATGTTAGTATTTTTAACGGGTCACAGACACCTATTCCTTCTAATTTAATTCAGTTCTAATTTAAAATAATCTTGTCGGTTAACGGTTAATAATCGGTTAACGAACGTCGGTTGTCGTTAGGAAAAATAACCGAAATGAACATCCCTATTTACGATACATATTTTTTTGTGATTTTTGGAGCTTGCCAGTGTGCATCAATCACAACACCTTCATTGCAATTCATAACTATTTCAGATTTTGGAGAATTGGTGGCAAAACTGTTGAATTCATACAATCTCATTTGTACGTTTATTTCACTTATGCCTCACTGAGGGCTGCAATTAGGGTTAGGGGTAGATCTTCAAGTACCGAAATACTCACAGCAAAGTTTTTTCTTCTTTGTTTAGGGGTAAAAAATAAGTTAAAAATATTTGAGCAGCATTATACCCGTTATACGAACATCTTGATGCCGCCCGAGTTGCTGAGAGTGGCATTTAGATGAATATGTAATTATGTGCTGGATGCTTTCCTCTTAATAACAAAATGACAGCAGTGAAAAAAACAAAGTTTGGAAAGTTTGCTTTGGCAAGCTGTTTCAAACTCCTAAATAAACTGTTTTGGCCTGATTTTGTCTGATATGCCACCATTGTACTTGTGATTTTTCTTGAAGTATGATGGGGTCTTAATGCCTAGTTTTTATCAGAAAACCGTATGCTTTTCGACAAATTAGAACTCTTAATATAGTTACATGTCCAATACATTTTCCAAAACATTCTTTTTTTGGGGGGGGGGGACTTCCACTGAAGACACAGGAACAGTGTGAGGTTGAGTAAAGTATCGACTTCCTTAGAAGTATGACAGAAAAATATGTGATTGTACAACAACACCCCTCCTATAACAAGCTTCCTACATTTGGCAGCCTCTAAGTAAATGTGTTCTCTCTTCTATTAACACGAACTGTAAACTGAAAGGTATTGCATTTTTAAGCTGCTGTGGCACAGGGAAGAGGATTTTTGCCTCGCATCATATCACGTTTTTGATCTGGGCAAATTGACAATTTGATCTGGGTTTGTGTTGGTGCTGTGTTATCCTCAGATACTCTCACAGGTTTTTTATTTTTATTTTATTTTTTACCTAGGCCTCAAGCTCCTGTCTCGTTCATCATTCTAACTCTAGTTTTGCCTTGCCCCTGTCATCTCTTTGCTGCTTTGTGAATATGGCTCAGTGTCTAGTATTACAGCAAAACATCCACATATCACTCAGAATTGTCCCTCGAGTCTAGCCCATTTTCAAACTCATTTCTTTCTCTGACTTGTTTTCCTCATAGCTGTCTTTAAGCCAGATTAAACCAGTCACTGCTCTGCCTATGAACCATGTTTACATGCACATAATTCAGTTAATATCACAATTTGGTCATATTACAATGAAGTAGGTGTCATGTAAATTTGTTACCCTAATTAAACTAATATAAATAATAGGTAATAAAGCCTGATTGTCATGGAAGTGCCTTATTTAGAATTCAGAAGAAAACATTTTCAGAGCGAGAAAGGAGATTTTATTCCATAGAATCCATACATTAACAGAACATAAATCAATATGTGTAAAAGCACAGTAAGAATCTGAAATCTACATTTTGCAGTTCAGTGTGCTCTTATGTGCTGTCAAAGACATGAATGAGAATTAATGAGCTGATGAAATTACCCTGCAGAATTACTAAAAATGAATGACAAGAGCAAGCATCTCTATTATTTACACAAGAGAATCATGGGAAATGGAAGTGCGTGTCCTAATTTATTAATTTAATAAGCTGATTATGTATACAAATATTCCAATAGTCTTTTTCTGAATAAAGGATTAACCAGAATATGGACTGCAGGGCTCGCAAAATTTCAAAATCCCTGGTAGCCCTTCGGGCAGGTACTCTTCAGATTTTGTAGCCCGAAAAATTAATTTAACTAGCCCAAATAAAAAAAAAAAGACCTTTAAAAAAAAAAAAATATATAGATGTATATAATTATATATATATATATAATATATATATATATATATATATTTATATATATATATATATATATTTATATATATATATATAAATATATATATATATATATATATAATAATATATATATATATAAATATATAAATATAGTATATATATAATATATAAATATATATAATATATATATAAAAATCAGACAGGCGTTTAAATCACTCAAAAATATTTTCAATACACAAATATCAACAAATATGAAGGAAGGAATTTTATTTCACTATTTACAGGGTATCTGCAGAATTAAAAAATAAATTTACGGCAATTTATGACCCATTTTAAGAGCTGCACAAGTAAAATGAACACAGTGTGAGCGGGGTTGGACAATGTCTATGAGCGGGGTAACAGAGTATTGAGCCATAAAATTACATGATTTACAGTTCAGAAACAGTTTTCACAAAAACAAAAATCTTATACAACAGCATTTCAGCCTTTAGACCATTTTTATGAAAAGGGATAAATCAAGCATATAAATTGTTAATTTAAAACGTATAAATATTACTGTCTTAATTGTTTAGATTTTTAGAATTCTTTTAGCACATTAACTTCTTTCTCATTTAGAACTCAACTTGCTGAGTTGATATTTGCATTGATCTGACCATAAATGGCAAGACAGGCTTATTGGATATGCAAATTCATTCTCTGCCATGAGGTGGCGCTTTAGGAGCGCTGAAATATTGCGGTTTCCCCGGTAACGATTGGACACAAAGCAGCTCCGCGCTCATAAAAGCTGCTTAATCAGGAATTATAGCTAAAATGAAATGAAATTGCCAACGACACGTTTCTGAGGACAGTCGGTTCCCTTCAGATACATTCAAATAAAGACATCCGCGCTGCGTTTTGACTTGAAAAGTGCAGCTCATATTTATTCAATGACATCATTGCCTTTTGAAGTTGAATCCAGTATCGTGACTCTTGTCTTTCCGTCCCTAACTGTTGAACTCTTGAAAATATAATTACATTTCTTATACCATTTAACGTATTTAAAACTTTTTATGGCCTTAAGTTTGATACAACTCACTTTAGGAGTTTTTAAGAACCCGTGGGGAGGTAGCCCGTCGGGCAGGGCAGTGATACATTTTGGTAGCCCGACTGGAGAACACAATAGCCCCGGGACGTCGGGCTAGCGATTTTGCGAGCCCTGGACTGTAGTTGAAAAACCATGTCAAATTACAAAAAAGCCTTTTCTCTTAATTAGCTTTCTCCACTGTTTTTTGAAAGAATGGTTATCATTAGGGATGCTCCGATCAGGATTTTTGCAGCCGATACCAAGTAGCGATTTCTTGTCATGGTGATCGGCCGATACCGATGCCGATTCTGATGCTTCAAGCTTTATATAACATATGTAATAATAATGTTATATAAATAATCACAAAAATGATTCCTTATACAGTGAACATTTTAATATTCCTTTAAAATGGTGTTTATGTATAACATTATGTATATCAGGATACTTAATATAAGACAAAAATAAATGCAAACAAAATGTGTCTGATGCACCACAAGGCAGAGATCGAGTCGCATTTTTATAGCCTTAAGACTTGACTTGACCTGAAATGACCCCAGACTTTACTCGACTCGAGGAAAAGGACTTGTGAATATTTTAAAAGCAACTCGAGTCTTTTATCCTTAAATACTTCTATAAGTGCATCCGCACCCCTGCATCCATCCGGACCGCGAGCCATCGCAGCAGCACCATTTTAAGTGAGCAGCGCATCAAAACAGCGGAGCAGATCACATAACAAGCGCTCAGGGTCATTTATGGTAAATATCTTTCAGCGCTATATCCTCGTATTTTTATCTAAAGCTAAACGCGCTTTATTCAAGCCCTTTCAGCTCCGTGCGCTCTCTCTCTCTCTCTCTTTGGACGCGCGCCGGTGTCCTGCGCCAAGTTCAAGAGCTGCCGCGGTTATTTTAACAAAAACAGAAACACGGTGAGAGGTCAAATTATAGATTACTTTCACTAAAATACAGCAGAAAAAAACAATGCTGCAAATATTGTTATTTTTCTTACTATCTATTTATCTATCTATAAGTAACCTACGACTCAAACCAGATGTAACAAAACGTTTCTGATCTACATTTAGCATTATCAATCTGTAGGCTAAGAACATATATATATATATATATATATATATATATATATATATATATTATATATATATATATATATATATATATATATATATATAAAATAGTTGTTAGATGGCTAGGTTGGAATTTAAACTTTGAAACTGTTATCTTTCTTTTCTGCTCAAGATGAGAATGTTTTGATTAGCCTATCCAATGTTAGAGAGAGGACAAAATAAATAGAAACATTTAAACTCCAATATGGATAAGTCTGATGTAACTCATAAGGTTTAATACTGTCCAATATAAGACTGAAGAGGAAAAAAATAAATAGAAACATTTAAACTACTGAAAGAACAAAACGGAGTAGTTTGATCACGGTTATATCCACGGGCGCTACGGATAATCCATGGGTCGGGTAATAAAAAAATGCATTCTGATTATTAGCGGGTGGATAAAATAAATCATAAATTATGCAATATTAACTACATTTTTTTTAAACAAATTTTTTCATCAGGCAGACGATTTCATTTGTGTGTGTGTGTGTGTGTTCGCCTGATCGGGAAGTTGCAGTGACAGAAATGGTGACATTCCAGATAAAGTTTGAAAGGAGTAAAGCCTGTGTTAATGCTATTGAGTAGGCTAATATGGCCAAAGAAGATATTTTGTTTTATAAATAAATGTTCATAGAGCGGCCGCGATCAGCTCCGGCTCCCGTGGAGACGCGTGCAGTGATGCGCAGATCAGCTCTAACTGAATCTGCTGTTAAAAATGAACAATCCATTCATCATATCATCATGCAAAACATACACCACATATAGCGAATTTTTCATTGTTTCTCAAAACATCATAGCATTTCCACACCGGCGTTGACTTGCAGCATATGTCCCCACGCATCATATACGTCGTCACGCGTTGACGTCATCAAATTGCGATCGGTACATGAGATCGGCCAAATGTACGAGTACCGATCGAGTCATAAAATGTGATGATCGGCCGATGCCGATCGATCGGAGCATCCCTAGTTATCATCATTTTGATTTAATAGCAGTTGAATAATGAACAGACCTCATTCCAGCAGTGCCCAGATGGATATGATGTTGAGATTACAAACTCTTCATGTGCGTTTCAGTGGTTATCAGTGGTCAAGTGTAATTCAGGCCTCCTGACATAGTTTCTTTCTGTCTTCAGACACAATGAAGATGAAAATGTGACATTTAGGCTTTCCTGTAGCTCAAATGGTAGAGCATGGCGCTAGCAACGCCACGATCATGGGTTCGATTCCCAGGGAAAGCAAGAGCTGATCAAATGTAAAAACTATAACTTGAATGCAATGTAAGTCGCTTTGGATAAAAGCGTCGGCTAAATGCATAAATGTAAATGTAGTATTTGCCATTAGATATCATTCAAGTGCTCTGCAGTCTTAAGTCTGTGGATTAAATATGAAATAAATCATCCATTAAAACCAAAGTTGGGCCAAATTATCCTGCTGAACACACATTCCTGTTCAAATATTGACCCGTTTAGTAATAAATTAACTGAAGCGTTTTTAATCATATGAGATTGATGTCCGTGGCTTAAAGGAACACTCCACTTTTTTTGGAAATAGGCTCATTTTACACCTCCCCAAGAGTTAAAAAGTTGAGTTTTACCGTTTTTGAATCCATTCAGCCGATCTCCGGGTCTGGCGGTAGCACTTTTAGCTTAGCTTAGCATAGATCATTGAATCTGATTAGACCATTAGCATCGCGCTCAAAAATGACCAAAGAGTTTCGACATTTTTCCTATTTAAAGCTTGACTCTTCTGTAGTTACATCGTGTACTAAGACCGACGGAAAATGAAAAGTTGCGATTTTCTAGGCTGATATGGCTAGGAACTATACTCTCATTCCAGCGTAATAATCAAGGAACTTTGCTGCTGTACTATCTGTGCAGCAGGTGCAGTGATATGGTGCAGTGATATGACGCAGCGCCTGAAAGTAGTCCCCAGCTCAGTAGCCTATGATATAGCTGGGGACTACTTTCAGGCGCTGCGTCATATCATTGCGCCTGCTGCACCCATGGTACGAAAAATATCGAAACTCTTTGGTCATTTTTTAATTTTGTGGCCTATTTCCAAAAAAGTGGAGTGTTCCTTTAAATATAAAGCCTGTTTTTGACTATCAGAAGAATCAAAAGGATTTGATCATAAGATGAATGTCACTGTTTGTATTTTAACACAACTTAGTATTTTAGCTTTAGGGGATATTAAATTTACATCCTAACACATCAACTTGATATGGTAACTTGTCAGCTTCATCTATATCAGTGTGTTCAAACTCTTCAGCTTTTATATTTAGATGTGAACTTATGACCTTTAAGCTGAGAGAAATTAAGAAAATATGAGGCGTGCCATATACTGCACTCAAAATAAAGATCAGTTCAATGAAACTTTATTAAATTGTGGCAAACATTCCCACACAATTAGTTTTTCTTCCCAAACGTCACCAGTAAAATTATTCTGGTTGACCAGCAATAAAGTAGTTATGACTAGCATGGAAATTGTGCAAGGACTTCGGGTCTCTTAGTTTGCGTATAAAATGTGGATTTCTTTTTGGTCCACTTCAGTTTGGGTCTCTGTTAACTTTCAATTTATTCAATTCATTTTTTTTTTTTTTGAAAGTAGATAGAAACAATAGAAAGTTTTCAAGAGTGTTTCAAGAGTTGGGTATTTCTGACTTGAATGAATTGAATGAAACGAAGCATTACTGGCCCTAGTGAGAGGGAGTTTTTGTATTTTCTTTGTATTATTCCCCTTACATTCTTTGCCCTTTTTGTTATTTTTAGGCATGCCTGTGTCACATTTTATTGTGTGTTTGTGTTTTTTCTGACATTGGGAATGTTTCACTTGTTTGTTCTTGCTCTGTCAAAAAAGATGTGCTTATTACCTCATGTTTGCATTTTGGAGATACAATCAGTGGATGTGGAACCCACCCCCTTATTTAGTTATTTTTGTAAAGGCTGCTGAACCCCACATCAAATTAATAAATGCTTTGATTACATTGTTTAAATATTTTATGCTTGCACCTCCTATAATACCTATGTTAAGGCACTGTAAACTTGAACAGTTTGTCCAAATAGTGTTCATGTGGCAATAAACTTAAAGTGCTTCCCAATTTCAAGAAGAATGTTTGGATTTATTAGGACACTTGTAAACAATAGCAGCCACTGTCATGACCACATGATCTTTCGGTCACAACACAAGAGCATCCATTCAGTCATCATGCGCCTGCATTAGAATCATGTTTCTCTGTGTTTATATTCTTTGAGCTTATAATAAAGACTCCTCTCCTGTGCAGGAATGTAAGTCATGACATATTTGGTCATTGAGTCAACCAATCGACTAGTTGATTTTGAGTGTTTGTGGTTTTGCTCATCCTTGTTCTTGCCCGTTTGGCGACATTTCCCAAAAGCACACATTACTACAGCATGAGTAGAACAGGGTCAGTCGGTCACTGCCACATGCCTGACAGTTGGCATGGATGTTTGAAGTGAGTTCATCGCTATTCCAAGGCGGAGTGGAGAGTGTGGAACGAGACCAGCTGAGCATCACACAGCTGCTGGGATTGAACTCCTACCTTAGAGCAAAAGACCGGGGAAGACAACGGGTCCTCAGAGCAGAAGGACAGGAGGAGGCCTGCTGCGGGGGATCCATGATAACAGTGTTCTTTTACTGGACACATTGTGCATTGTCTGCTGTTACTATAGAAACTATAATTTATACAGCCGTTAGGAATCGTGTTGCTGTTAAGTTGCAGTGTGGGTTGAGTTTGATGATATTCACGCATGCAGATTGTGTCCGCTTGTGCATGTGTGCATGCGGCCGTGCACATGTGCTTGCGTGGGAAATCAAATTACTTTTCCGAGCACTGAAGTGCAGAAAGGAAATGGACTCTGTAAAATCCTGATGTTATTTGTTTGAAATTAATCGCATCCATTTTTGTTTTTTCAGTAAAAATACTCTAACAAACTTAAAGGGATAGTTCACTGGAAAATGAAAATTGTGTCATCATTTACTCACCCTCAAGTTGTTCTAAACCTGTATGAGTTTCTACCCTCTATTGAACACAAAAGAAGATATTTTGAAGAATCTTGGTAACCAAAGAGTTGACGGTAGCCATTGACTTCCATAGTATGATAAAAAAAATACTATGGAAGACAATGGCTACCGTCAGCTGTTTGGTCATACAGCTTTGGGACAACTTGAGGGTGAGTAAATCATGACAGGATTTTCATTTTTGAGTGAACTGTCCCTTTAAAACTAGGGTTGCACTAGTGTTAAAAGTGTCTGATAGGATAAGCTAATTGTTTTCATGTTATGGCTGATAACCAATAAATTGCAGATATTAAAATTTATTATTTTGTCTAGATAAATGGATTAAAATACAAAAAAGCCTAAATCAATCATTTTAAATGATACAAGTGAATTTAGGCATCACACAATTCGTGCATAATATGAAAAATGAATATTCATTTTGAGATTTGCATTTAACAGTGTTGTTAAATAAGTGTTTTGGAAGATGACCGCAAAAGTAATCTAAATATAAAAACTGGGGAAATAAGCAGGAATAATTAAATATCTAGCATTGACGATACTGTTAAATCGGCCGATAACTGATACGGTACTGATATATTATGCATTCTTATTAAAGACACTGCATCTTTCAAGAGTGCAAGATATTAGTACTTATTTTCAGAGAATATAACTTGAGTTTTTTTTTTTTTTTTTTTTTTTTTTTTTTTCGCAGTTGCTTTCTTGTTTTAAGCAGCTCACTAGATACACTTAGATTTATGCTTAAAACAACAAAAAAAAACTAGTCAGAATTCATAATGTGGGCTGTTGGGAGGAAACGAGGGACCCCCTCTGCCTCACACACACACACTTTTTATTCAGTACTTCTCAGCCTAGCTTCAAGACCCCCCTCACACCCTCAACGAGCCAGATAAACATGGTCCCTGCTGGAGGTGACAAATTAATGAAGCCCCCCTCCCTGGTTCTTTTGTCCTCGTCATCCGTCTCTCACAGTGAAGAGTTGGGTGCCAGGCAGCTGTACTCAGAATACTTATGAGCCGTCGTGGACGGAGGGACGGGGATGACGTAGCCCACATCAACGGCGCTTCACGAGTGCCTGTGAACCGAGACGACTTGGCCTGAATAGAATGAGTGGAACAATCCCAGCATGTACTGGGTGGCACAGTGTCGCTTTGTGTTTTTGAAACTGAAGTGGAACCTTTGTTTGTTGAAATAAGCAATTGGTTATATTGGTTTCCTTGTGTTCGTATATATATATATATATATATATATATATATATATATACACACATTCACTGTATTATGTATTAAAAATGTATGTGTGTATAAGTGCACATACAGTACATGCTTATTTTTAGTAGATTATTTTAATTCGCTATTTTATTAGAACATATTTTTATATTTTCATAACTGAATATTTCTTATTGAATATTAATATGAAAAATATTTATTTAGAAAATTGTGCCGTTTTTAAGATAGTATAGTTTTTACTTTATAGTTGTGAGATAACATTATGGACACGTATTTCGTAAAATATAGAAATTTAATATCACCATTCTGTAGAGCATTTCTCTGACTGGATGGGTTATTTTAGACTTCAAGAATTGTATGCTACTGTGTATTCTTTTAATATTTCTGCCTTTTATTTTCCTGTTTATGAGGATGATCTGAGTGGTTGTCATATGATCAAGATGCACAATACATAAGTTCTTTTTAGAGGCAAAACCAATATAACATTTCTATAAATAGCCTGTTATACAACGCCCTTTTGTTTTTCCTCTGCAAACAACATCTATTTCAGAGCTGTATTTGTTTGGTGTAGCTTTAAATAAGCAATTATGTATCTATCGCACTGAGCATAAACCCACAGGTGTATGGTTACCTCCGACAAACAGTCCCTGGATACAGTGTGAAACCTCAACTATGGAGAGAATCTCAACTGCAAAACCCAGATTTTTCCCTCTTTTCTGGTGTAGATATCAGTGCCAGGCAGGGTTACGAAGGTTGCATGCTGATCTGGGGTTAGAATGAGTCTCTCACATCGATGATCACAGATACCCTCATTACCCTCAAATCGCCACTGTCATTATCCCGCTTTGCTCTGATGAATTATGGTAGGTTGGAGATGAGCTATAAGGAGATCAGGGATGATCTTGAATGCTTTTTTGTAAGCAGGAGATTTCTGTGCCCTCGCTGGATCATTACACTTGATAGAAATGAGTGAAGACGTTGTTCTTTCTGGGCTCCATTAGGCCGCCTCATGCTTCTAAGTGCTTTTTCTGCGTCTTGATCTGCGGTGGGCTCAGGTGGCTTTGAGCGCTGAATGAAAACCTCTGAATGTGCACCGTATGGGGTCTTCTCACCCAGCAATGCTATTTTCAGTAACTGTATACACAGGAGATTAAATGACCTATTGCTTGCTTTTCTGTGTGATTTTCAGCTGGTTTTATGTACTTTCATTTAGAGTCATGGTTGTCAGGATATCTTTTCATTAGAGAGCCAGTATCTTTAATTTTTTTTTAATAAAAATCTAGTGAATGTGCCAGGTTTGCTAAGTTAATTGACAGCAATTGCTGTAATATCAACTACCACATACAGTAACATCATTTTGATTTGTACCTTGTTTTTAAAATAGCAAAAACCAACAAAAATCTTTTGAAAGTTAATTTCATGTTGTTTTAACAAAAGGAGTAACTATGCATTTCTGCATTTAAACCCCTGAAATGCATAATCTTGTTTTCTTCAGTTATAAGTGCATTAATGTAATCACTATTTATTATTTATAATTTGTGTGTTTGAAATAATTTACTATGACATTAAAGGGATAGTTCACCCAAAAATGAAAAAAAATGCTGTTAATTTTCTCACCCTCAGGCCTCCAAGATGTAGGTGACTTTTTCATCAGTAAAACAGTAAAGAAGATTTTTAGCTGAAACTGTGGTCCTTTTGTGATTCATAAAGTGCAAGTCAATGGCTACCGTCACTTTGACGGTCAAAAAAAAGCATATCAAGCAAAACAAAATGAATACACATAGCTCCTGATTATATGTTTTGGTCTTATGAATCGAAATGATCAGTCTGTGCAAGAAACTAAGCATTATTTACAACATTCTTGCCTGTAATCCAATTGGGGAAATCAGATTCTTTTCCGTGAACTGGTTCTTTCAAACAGTTTGTTTCAATGAACTGGTTCAAATAACTGATTCACTAATTCGTGTACCAAATCACGCAGTGATGTATACACAATTATAGTAAAGCACTGACTAATGATGTGAAATGTGGATGTTTTACATGTCTAAAGCATATAAAGTGAATAAACTACTGTCAACCTTTTCACATGAGGGTGATTAAATTAACACCATTTTCATTATTTTAGGGTAAAAATTTGCATTTGGTCATTCCCAACACCATCATTCTACAAATGCAACCCTTCCCCCATCTGTACCACTGGCTTCTTTCTTACCCAGAATCCTCTCTGCCCTCTTGCAGGAGTGTCCTCCCGCTTCCCAGACATCATGGCTGCTGGCACTCACTCTCCTGGAGGGCCCAATGGCATCATCAGGAGCCAGTCGTTCGCCGGCTTCAGCACCCTGCAGGAGAGACGTTCACGGTGAGGTCATTTGCCCTGTCAGAGGCTTAAACACCAACCCCCCTCTATAGAGGAGCTACTCGAGCCACTAGACGAATATAAAGCATCAGTTTTGCCACTGTGGAAGATGAAATGTACTGTATATAAACACCACACCCACTGAACATTTTAAAACTATTAATTCCTCCCAATGCTGCAATAATTGCTTTCACTTTTCTGCGAAGACTTTCCACATTTTGAAATGTAAAAATAAACTTCAGAATTGCAGAAGAACTGCTCATTATGTTTATGTAAAATGGTGGGTGCAGTAACAGCATTAAAGAGTGTGTTTGTTCAGGGCACGCTGCCATATCTTAGCATGACGGAGTGCATCGTGAGTGGATGACCCTTAGGCAACAGCATGTGCTCATTCTACACAATGGCCTAGATTTACTGTAGCACTACTTCAAGTGCTTTTTTTGACTGCGTGTGCGTGTGACACATTCAGACATGTCGAGCAACCAACTGCGATTGTGTTATTATGAAACGGGAATATTATTAGATGTGGTGGACTGTGACATCAGAAGTAGGCTAATAAAGCACCCTGTCTTTTGACAGAAGTCTTAAATGTCAGGAAGCACTGAGGAAGATGTACAACACTACAAGCTTTATCCGCATATGACACGAATCCTTGAAGCCTCCCAAAAGAGAAGACGGTGGTTATTTGCATGGATATTACAGCGTGAAGTGCACTAAAATGCCAACACTAAACTACAGGCTTCAAGCCTGCACTAAACTCTCTGGCTTTTACACTGGAAGACTGTATTTCACCCCAAAATTAAAAGAATAAAAATAAGAAATGTATTTATTTTACTTATTTTCTGTGTAATTGTGTATTATTTAATTAATTATAAAATGTATTTTAATTATACTGTAATGCATCTGGCCATTTTTATTTTTTGCAATTTCTGTTTTATATTTTATTTCAAATTTTCTGTAATGATGAAGTGATTTATTTGATATATTTCATAGAATTCATTTTATATTTAAATAACAATAGTAAAAAAATTTTTTTTTTATAATTTTATTAGCATTTAGCAATTTAAATTAAGTTTTTATTATAATTATGTTTACAAAAAATATTGTCACAATGCAAACAATCTTAGGAGTTGTTTACACTGACAGCTTCCTGCAACAAAAAAAAAAAGTTTAAGTTGTCAACTGGTTGAGTGACAGCAACATTTGATGCAATAGAACTCAACTTTAAAATCAGATGAGCAGCACAACACAGCAACTTTGATTTAATAAACGCCAGTGTGATGGTGGAAAAATAAGGCTTCATTTTCTTTTTAAAGCAAAATATAATTTCTTATATCTGTCTATGTTCTATCTGTATTCTTGACCGGTTTCTTAAGATTCATTCACATCTGTTTGTGTGTTTTCAGGTGTAACTCCTTCATGGGGAACACAGCAGTGCAGAAGAAGCCCATCTCAAAGCCCAGGAAGCCCCATCTGTCCGGGCACAAGTCCAGCAGCAGCAGCAGCTCACGAGAGCCGCAGCCCAAAAGAGTGGAAGAAGTTTACGGAGCCCTCAAACAAGGCCTGGAGTGAGTGCTGCTCAGATGTTTCCTCCGATTCTCATTTCTCCTGTCACATAGATTTTCTCTCTCAGCTCTCTCTAGTCATATTGAGCACACACTGACTGCATGAATCACTGCTGCTCAGAATGGCTGTAATGAAATCTTTGTGTACGGCCATTGTTCCTGCATCTTTCTGAAGTCTTTGTCATTTTCTTTTTCTGTCAGTGAATATCTAGAGGTGCACCAAACAGAGCTGGATAAACTCACTTCCCTCATGAAAGACATGAAGAGGAACTCCAGACTGGTGAGACCGGATATGACATCATCGGGGTGCCTACACACTAAAGTTTACGCTGCGTCAGAGTGCTGCAAATCTCTTGATTTCAATGAGCAAATATCATGAGTTGTTAAGTCAAAGGCAGCAGAGAGGGATATAAACTCTTCAAAAACAAATCAGAAACTGGTGAAACATTGTAGTATAATGAATTATTCACAATGTAAATGTTGTTTGTTGATTTAGTCAGAATACAAGATTGTGTAGTTCCAGCATCTACCAGCAGTAGCCAATGAGACGGTGCTTATCAGCTAAACACTGATATAGATATCCATTTCGGATTTAGTTTCTGAGGTTTCAGAAGTCCAATTCAGTGTATTCCTGGACCCGTCTCTTTAAATGTCCTCAAAATAGTGTTGATACAATTTAATCAACCTTGTGCATTCATATCCGTCAAAGCCTGTCTTGAGTATACTGTAGTGTGCAAGCACCTCAAAATTACTGTTAATGACTCTAGAATGTATATCCTGCTGAAAAACTGAAAAGGAATTCAACAAGGACACATTAAATTTGATCAATCAGATAATTCAGAAAAAACAATCATAGTTTCCACAAAGATATAAGAAGCAATACAGCTGTTTTCAACATTGATAATAATAAGAAATGTTTCTTGAGCAGCAAATTAGCATGATTTCTGAAGGATCATTTGACACTGAATACTGGAGTAATGATGAGTAAAAGAAATTCAGCTTTGCATCACTGGAGTAAATTACATTTTAGAGTATATTCACACAGAAAACAGTTATTTAAAATTGCAGTAATATTTCACAATATTACATTTTTACAAAACCTATATTATGCATGTTATACATTTTCAAAAACATATATTATAATGAAATAATGTATTAGAATATGTCGAAATGCTTTAAACGAGATGTTTTACTTGAGAAGCAATACTGCATAAGACATTAAAACTTATCTTCAGAGAATGTATTTTAATAGGAGACAATCTGGTTTACTGCAGTGGCAGATTTTTTTCTATTTATTATAAACAAATTAAAAACAAGTGAAAAAAGTACAAAAAGAAATTAAAAACTCATTAAAAACTCATTAATTGCAGTGCAGCGTATGTTTTAGTTGGATGCTGGTGTGCTGGAGTCAGACTTCTTTACTAGCTAAAAGAAGCAAGAAATCCCTGGTCAACTATTTTTCAGTACTTCATCAGTTCAGTTTTGTTGCCATTAAACAGCATAAACCAGCCTGGACCATCAGGCTTATCTAAGATGGTCTTTTCAGCAGGATTTTTGTCCAAACATCAATTTTTTTACTAATAAAATGTTGATTTTTTTTGTAGCATTTCCACTGATTTCACATATCTTTTTTTTTTCTTCCTCAGGGTGTGCTGTATGATCTGGACAAGGTAGGGTCCCTAAACCCACTAATGCTTCTTAACCTGTCTAAGGTGACCTGTGTTAACCTTTCTAAGCAGTTTGAAGTCAGAAACATGCAGCAGGAAAAATAAGCAGCTTTGCATAAATGATGTTCTGCATTCCTGCAGCAGTGATCCGTTATTGCATCACTATAATCACCGCAGGTGTCAGCTGTGTTGAAAATTAAGGAATCTGAACTTAGATTTATCCCTGTTTGAAATACTTTCTTCTCTTTGGACTTTTCGTTTTCAGTGAATAACTTTGATTTTTGACATTTTCTCTTCTTGCTTCCTAGCAAATCAAGACCATAGAGCGATACATGCGACGACTGGAGTTCCACATCAGCAAGGTCATTTTTTACATATATATTTGTGTGAATGCGTTGTCTGTTTTATAGATTGGAAAAAGTGAAGGCAGTACAACAAGTGAAAATACTTTTTTCTGAGAGCGCTTCGGGTTTCCAATGAATGTCCTGACTCATTTTGAGTCTCCCGGTTTGACATTCTCCAGTGTCTGGAGTCCTGCTGTGTCCCCTTCTTCTTTCAGTGTGTTTTAGTGACATTACAGGTGGGTGTCTGCTGTAAACTACAGTGCTGATTGGCAACTCAGCAGCACGTCTAGTCCCGAAGTAGCCATGGCAACCTGACTACAAGAGCTTTGAGGCTGTTGAAGTGCAGTTCATAGCTCAAATTAGCCCTACGCACTTGAAATTAGCCCCACATTCAGCTAGCTCACTGGAACACTCTGAATTGTGTGGTAGTGTATGGATCTAAAAAAAAAAAAAAGTTCAATCATTATTTTTTTAGTTTTTGCTCTTATAAAGAACATTTTGTGTGTGACTTGCAGAAGTGTTTTGTTTTCCCCTGTGTTTTATGCTGTTTATGGTTGCCACTGGATCTAGGTCAAAGCAATTCCCTTGAGTGATGAACAAACCTCTGATGGCTCAATCCAGGGTGTTAATGAGCGTGCGCATGTCTAAATAGGGGGAGATGCATTTTCTGTATGATTTTGGTGAAATGAGATGGGAAAGTTTATGTTCAAAGCTGATCGGATCTGTGCTGCCCTATTTAGTTCGCATGGATCATCAGTCTTGACTTCCCACAGGAAAGAAAATCACAAATGAGATCTCTTTAATATCTCAACTATTTCTCCCAGGCAGAATAAGTATAGAGTAAATTAACAAGTCTCCTACTTCTCATAATTTTCTCCTGAGGAAAAAGACCCTAGTAATTTCATATGTGTCTTCTCTAAAGCTTCAGAAGAGATCTCAACGCTTGCTTAGGTTTGCCAACGTACTTGCGATGTCCAGTTCATGAACGAATCATTATTTTGAAACGGATCTTTTTAGTAAATTGTTTAAACCAGTACAACAAATCAGACTGAATCTTTTGGAAAATTAACAAGGACTTCAATAACATCCTGGAAATTAGAGCTGCATGAATAATCGTTAAAAGATTGCGATGTCGATCTAATTTCTACATGACAATGATTCATCTGTGTCTATTAAACTTTTGAAAAAATTATACCGGAACATTCAAATCTGTTTTCGCGCTGCCACTGACATTCCAGTAATGAATGAAACAAGTGAAATAGGCTATTTATGAGTGAGTCATTGAATCATTCATTCAAACCACCTTTTCATAATTTTAATATATTATTATATATATATATATATATATATATATATATATATATATAATGATTTAAATAGACTGCAGCAATTAATATTTTGTCTCACATTATTTTGATTAGTTCATAATTGTGGGAGAATTGTGATCTCTATTTGAGACAAAAAAATCGTGATTCTTTTGTGTATGCAGATTATATACGTTTTTATGAGCTGGATCTTGGTTCTGTAAAAAAGTGAGTCGACAAGTTTTATTATTATTATTATTTCATTGAATACATGACGTGATAGTATTATGTATTAATGACGGCATAACATGATGACACTTGATGAACTGGTGAAGGAGGAGGATTTGTTGCAGGAGCAGGGCTTTGCTTTCTGTAGAGGCGGTGCATTAAAGGGGATGAATTCAGATGCCCAACTTCTTAGAGAGGGTTTAAACATGTTGACAGTCAACAATTACTGTTAGTCTGTAGCATGCTAGAGCACAGCACCTTCTCTAAGAAGTTAATTCCTAATAGGTTGAGTCCTTTATTCCTTCCCCTTTAAAGCAGCCAATGGCTCTGACAATTTGATTTGAGTTCCATAGCCTCTGTTGAAAGACATTAGCAGAATAATATCCAGCACATTGATATGTGAGAGCTGGGTAAAGAGGCCAGTGATGGCTGTAGGAAAACTAATGTCTATAATTATATCATTATTTTTTTTTTTTGTGTCTCTCACAGAAAGGACATTGATAACAGCCTCAGAATCTCAGCAGGGATTTGTGCTTCTAAAAATCAACTTTATCACAACCATAGTTGTCCCGCTGGCCCATAGGAAGTTAGGCAACACCAAGAGGAGGTTTCAAAAGGCATGCAGTTTATGATCTGGCTTTGGGCCCCAAAGATGTTTGATGTGGGTGAATTATTGTAGGTTTAATCTCTGTTTAATCAGTCTGGCATCCCCCCTGAGTAGGGGTCTAAATCCTCTGATCACAGCTGATACATGCCTGTAACTTAAGAGGATTTTTCCACTTCGTCCATTTTAAAATATCCTCATTGTACAATGATGCATATTAATATGCCATGTATGTGTGCACTCTTGGTTGTTTTTGCGGTGTGTGTGGACCAGCTGTGTATTCTTGGCTTGTTATTTGACTCAGTAGGCCTAATCTGAAACTGCACACTTGCGATGGACAGAGGGCTGACAAACAGCAGCTCACATGCATGGCTGGATTGAGTCGAGCCTTGGACCTCTGCTGTCAACCAAAAAGAAGTCGTGCCCAAGTAGATCAAAAGCTTTCCCAGCGGGAATGACTGTTTGCAGAAATGCATATCTGGGTGTGTGTCACTCAGTTTGCCCCAGATGCATCATTTTCAACACCAACACACTCCTACACACCACGCCACTAATACACTAACACATTTATATTATATATTATATTATATTATTAATTTTCCAAAATGCTTGTCCTATGTAACCTTGTGAAAAAAGGACACTTTAGAATACTTTTAAAAAGAGTACTTATGGAAATAATGTACTTTATAAGAATAATCTGAATGTGAACTTAGTGTAATGTTTTCAGACACTTAATTGCATGTTAATTCCAATTAAATAAAAATGTATCAACTTTACAGTGCTTTTTTGACACTTATTGAGGACTTAATTACATCTATATATGTAATTTTATATAGTTACTCCTATGTAACTATGGTTAAATATGGTTAAGGTTTACTGCTGAATGAACTGACAAGCATTTATCATAAACTAAAATAAACTATAGTTTCAGATATTTGTAATGAAAAGAACTTCAAGAACACTTAAGTGGATATTATTATTTGTAAGAATTTTATATATACAAGTATTTTATATATTATATATATAAGGGTAGGGCTGTGGTATTTTACATTTTATTTTAAAAAATGTGTATGCTCACATGTATAAGAAAAATATATTAGAACCCCTTAATTATTACTTTTTTATTTGATGGTTACTCCACATGATATTTTTATGTAATATTATATTATATTTTATACTCAAGATATTATATTTGAACTTTTCTTGCAAACAGTATACAAGTTTTTAAAAACCATACAAAACCAGCATGAATGCAAAGAGTTAATTTCTAAGAACTTAGAATCTTTTAAAAATCATTTAAATCTGCATTTTCTTTGTTGTGGACACTCTTATTTGTCACTGACCTATCTTTATCATGGAATTCATAATTTTTTTTAAGTGAGGCGCAAGTGTACAAATACTTTTTGAGGCCACTATATTTTGAGGACTGTTCAGCTTTGTGTTCAGAGGAAATGGTCATGCTGCGGCAGTCACTGCAGGCCTCTCTGTTTGTGTCACCACGGGCACTGCCTGTGAGAACAAATGCTGTGGGCATAGCAAATGAGATAGAAAGCGATCATTGAGTGGACATGAATATTTAACTGAGACAATATCAGTCTGGCAGAGTATCAGCCAATTGTAATAGCTCAGTGCTTTCTTTCTGCTGTGTCTGTATCAAACAAACACAAAGCTCTGCATAACCCTCTGCTGATAGCCACAGCTAACCTGAGCGGCACACCATCCTGTTAGTCACGAGTCACTCCTGTTGAGACTCATTCCATGGATACCTTTGGTAAATTTAAGAAGATGTTGAGAATTGGTTGGATGACATTGTGTAAGCTCTCAAATTTCATTTATAATCAAATATTCTCACGTCTTCAAATATGTACTCACTGTGACTATAATGATTGCTTCTGGCTTATATGTTGTCACATGATTAATTGTGTTGAGTAATGATTGAATATGCGGAGGTGCCAATGAGATTTGATGAAGGAAATGTTTTTAGTGAATAATGACTTAAAGGGATAGTTCAAAGTTCTGTTGTCATTTACTCATGTCATTCCGAATCCATAAGACTTGCGTTTATCTTTGGAACAAAAAATTCCACTCCCATTTCATGCTTCAAAAAGTTCAAAAAACATACATAGAGCTCATCAAACATGGTAAACGGAAGCTCAGCCATATTTACAAGACGTTTCAGAAAAACCCTTATTGGTTCTTGTTCATCCATCATGTTTGATCTTACGTTTGCCCTGTTTGATGTTTTAGTATGTTCGTTGATTAATGCTTATGTTGAATATATGAATAAATAAATATGTTTATGAATGTGTGAATAAAAGTCTAAATTATATCTGTTTTGGTTTTAAACTGCTCAATTTAAAGGGATTAATTTATTTATTTGTGAACTTTGAGTCTTTGAAATGTCAAAGTTTTGGTGGAATAGACTTTTTATGGAGGATAGAAATCTGTTGGGTTTCAATAAAAATGTCTTAATTTGTGTTTTGGAGAATGGAGATGAATGAAAGTCTTATGGGTTTGGAATGACATTAGAGTAAGTAAATAATGACTTTGATGAATTATGAAGTTTCATTTTTGGGTGAACTTTCCCTTTAAATTTTTGTCTTTTTCTCATAGAAAGCTATCATATGGCCTGAGAAGATGTTAAATCTAGTGAACTACCAGGGTGCTAAAAAAGGCTAAGATTGGGGGTTTGATTCTACCAAAATGTGTAATTGTGAAATGAGTTGTATGGACTATTTCATGGTACCTTATGGTGCTTTATGTTCTTGTTGGGGCTTCAAAGTCTCTGGTTGCTGAGTGTTTTCATTTAATGGAAAATTCCCTTAAATTGGACACTATTCTGATAGAAAAACTGTATTTTTCCAAAGGCTTATTTATTGTCAAAAATGCAGCTCATAAAAATTCACCCATCAGACCCCACCCGACAGCCAGAATGGACCGAGCTGGGGGCGGTTATGGTGATTCATTTCCCATGCTGCTTAGCTGCTATGGCAGATGAGAGGAGTCAGACAAGGGGTTTTATGGAGCCAAATAAACAGGCAGCTGTGATTGGTGGCAGTACGCGTGTGCATGTGTGTGGTACTCGGTCCAGTTCTCCAGACTTGGGTGGGGTCTTTCCTCCCAGTGTAATTAAACCCACAGGACCACCGTCCAGACACTCTATCCCCACATGCGCACAGCTAACTGTGTGTCTAATGTATGTCGTTTATCATGAGCAACCCCCACACATCATAGCACACACATGCACATCCATCATATGCACAGTTAATATATCCCATCCACACACTAATTGGGTTAGATTGTCCCGTTTCTCACCCTTTCCCCTTAATGAGAGACTTCAAAAAGCCCCACATCAATATTTCACGTCCCTTCGCTGCATGTGTTTGAATATTTCCTTTTGATTTAGTATCTTGACATGTTTTGTTTTCTCCTATAAGAGGAGAATCTGTACATTATGGATTAAATCTTCATACAGACTTCCTCGCAGAGCGGCACTCAGTAGGGCACATCCTTGGCATCACAGCAGGGTTTCCTTCAAGATTTTGTATTTCCAGTGGGGGGGCAACCCCCTCAAACCCGAAAACATCTTACTAAACATTAACAATTCTATTTTCTCCAACATATAATCGCTTTTGTTTAAAATACCATTATAACAAAACTTTGAAACTCCATTCTGCTACACTATTAACTTGGTATGCTTGGTATAAACTGATTTAAGGTTCAATAACTTTACTTACTTAAATGTACCTATTTTGAACACTGCTCTTTGTAACTGTTCTCTGCTTGTGTTGAGTCAGACGTCAATAATAATGTGTCATTTAGTGAGGGAGCGAGTCATCACAGCCGATTCAGTGAGATGTCAGATTGATTAAAACTGATTTGTCAGGTGAGCAATTTCTTAGCAGATTGGATGGTGCATTGCAATGTTTTTTTTCAGTCAGTAAATAATGCATCAACATGGTAACCTACATTGCGCGAGCTCATGCGTGCGTGCGTGCGTGCGTGCGTGCGTGTGTGTGTGTGTGTAATCTGTGTATATATATTAGGGATGCACCGAAATGAAAATTCTTGGCCGAAGCCGAACAAAATGAAACACTGGGCCGAAGGCCAAATACCGAACATGTTTTTTCGCATTTTTTCCCCATGAAGGCCTATTTTGCCATTTTTTTCACCATTGCATAAATTAAATAGCCAAAATGTGCTTTTTACTGTCTTGTCCTGCTTTTCAAATAAAAAAATCAATTACAAAACAACAATTTAAAAATATTTACTTAACACTGAACATTTTGTAACATTCTAGCAGACATTATACCAACAAAGCACAATTTAACTTAAAATGAATAAGTTACGAAAAACATTTTTTGGCCATTTTTGAGACCCTATTCTTGAATCAGGCATGTATTTTTTTCTGTACAAATAAATGCAGCCTTTCTGAGCAGAAGAGACTTCTTTTAAAACATTAGAATATATTACAAATCCCAATTTGAACACTATGTGTGAATGTTATAATAAATGTATAGCTGTTGTAGGGTAATTAATATTATCATTATTATTGTCCTAATTTTTATTTTATTTTACAGAACAACAGTAAAATTTCAATACTAACATTTATGAATGTTGATGGAGTTGTTGCTTTTTCTTAGATTTTATTTTGTCAGAAACCCGCAGGAAGATCTGTGCTTCTTTTTGTTGACAACAGCATGCCGATATTTAAACGATTCTCATTACGAATTTGGAAAGATGTTTGTCGCATGTATCAGATTTTTCTCGCGCTTTGGACTTTGAACCCTGGCGCCGCGAGCTCATGCAGCACTGTTTGGATACATGCAGTCCATGCGTGTATTAGAAAACATAACATTCTGCAGTTTATTTTCTAATCGTTTGAGGCCATTTCGCTTGTTAACACTCATGAAACAAGTGTGGTAATGAGCATTCTCATTTCATTACCACAAAAACACATTCTGTATTCTGCATTTACTGAAATGGAAACTGAATCAAAATGCACTGCTGGAACTCGATACAAATAAGCAATAATTAAATAATAAAACAACTTTCCCTGCACTTTATGGACTTCACATTAACTGGATTACGAGTTCTGTAAACGGCAGCTGCCATCCAAAGAGTACAACTGATTTTACTTTTATATGCTGCTAAAGATTTATATTTCAAATTAAAGTTGTTCTTTTTGACGTTTCTATTCATCAAATAATCTTGAAAAAATGTATTACGGTTTCCACAAAAATATTAAGCTGTTTTTAACATTGATGATAACAAGAAATGTTTATTGAGCACCAATTCAGCATATTAGAATGATTTCTGAAGGATCACGTGACACTGAATAAGTTACATTTTAAAATACATTAAAATAGAAAGCAATTATTGTAATGTGTAATAATATTTCACAATATTATTGTATGTAATGTACATTTGATCAAATAAATGCAGCCTTGGTAAGCAGAAGAGTTCTTTCAGGAACATTATAAAGGCCTCTTTCTGTTTCGTTTTATAAATAAACTGCATTTAAAGAGTTTCCCATCGACTCGCAAACAGACGCTCCACTAAGAACAATCAGTTTAAGTCAGGTCGAAAGGAAACCGTTATAATGTCAAGTTGAACAAAAGTTTAAAATAACAGCTTTAAAAAACATTAATGGCATATCAACACATTAACATTCCTAATAAATGTATAATTTTGCTGTGGCACTGCAGATTCAGCAGCGGTGCAGGAAACACTGCATCACAGGAAATCACTGCTGGATCTCATTTAGCTACAGTGTCCGTCCCTCTTCCTGCCGACTCTATTTCCTCTCCCCCATCATTATCTGTTCTTGCTGGCCCTTTTGGCTCACTTGTTTCTGTCACTCACGGTCCATCTCCGCATCCTCATTTTGCCCCTCTTGCTATCTCTCCATCCCCCTCAATCACTCTCTCTTCGGCGCTGGTAGGATTAGCATAGCTAATTTGAGCCGGCCAGTGTTCACTGAGTTGTGAATGTGCTAAATGTGCATTTCCATGATAAAGGCCGTGGCTCTGAGCTGCTCGTCTGTCACAGAAGTATGGCATTACTATTGTCCCCAGGGCTGTTGAGCTGCATCATTTTGTGTTTGCTTTTGAAGTGTTCAAATTCATTTTCAGTGCTTGGTACAGTACGCCGCTCCATTGTGCTGGCAGAACGTTACAGTAGATTGTAAAAGCCACGTTTCTCTGCTGAATGGGGACCCCCAGGGCGCTAGCGTTTATGCAATCTTTAGTGAGCGCTAGCCTGCGTGAGTGTGTGCAGTGCTGCTTTTGTGTAATATACGTAAGTCTGTGTGCCAATGCTGTGTGTGTGTTTTTACAGGTCGACGAGCTGTACGAGGGCTTTTGTATTCAGAGAAGGTTGCGTGATGGCGCCAGTAAGATGAAACAGGCCTTCACTGCTTCACCCTCCACTAAAGGCACACGTGAGAGCCTGGTGGAGGTCAACCGCAGATACAAAGAGTACACAGAGGTACATTATTAATGTTTGCTTGTCTGACCAGTTGGCAATTTTTTACCGCTTTGTTCACGCTGCAGCAGAGAGTACATGTTTTAAATCAACTGGAGTGTGGATTGTCTGAATGACTAATTGACTAATTGGTCTGTGTAATTAGGCTGGTTTCGGGTTAATCTGTATCTGAGAGGGCATTTACATAAGACATACAGGTCTCAAGATGAGCTTTTAAAGGTTTAACTATTTTCGACACAGCGTCTTAGTAATGCCAGATATAATGCAACAGTCAAAAATTTCTGAGTATGTATGAGATGTGTATATGTATTGATGGTTCTTTTTTTTTTTTTTTTAGAATTTAATACTTTTATTCAGCAAGTATGCATTATTTGTTGAATTGATCAAATTGTGACAGTAAAGACATGCATAGTGTTACAAAAGATTTCTGTATCAAATAAATGCTGTTCTTTTAGAACTTTTTATTCATCAAAAAATCTTGGAATTTTTTTTGTCACTTTCCACAAAAATATAAAACAGCACTCTCTTTCAGCATTAATAATAATAAGAAATGAAATTCAGCTTTGCCATCATAGGGATAAATTATATTTTAAAATATACAAATACAATTAAATTGTAATAATATTTCACAATTTTATTGTTTTTATTTGATCAAATAAATGCAGGCTTGGTGAGAATCAAAGACTTCTTTCAAAAACAAACAGTAAACAGTAGTGTTTGTGATATTTATATTTATTTCTTGCAATAAATAACTAAAATATGAGGAACAAAATCACAATTTGTCTTCAAGCATTTGCTACAGTTATATTTCATATAATTAGAATTATACATAACATATGCAAACAAACTGCCTACAATAATTGCATTATATAATAATAAATATATAATACACACTTTTTAATTTATTTAATAACAACAATGCAGATTACTGTTTAGTAGGAATAGTTAGTCACACTTCATATTAAGGTCCAATTCTTGCTATTAACAAACTATGACTTTTGCCTCAATAAACTCCTGATTTGCTGTTTATTAATAGTTAGTAAGGTAGTTGTTAAGTTTATGTATTGGGTAGAATTAGGGATGTAGAATATGGTCATGCAGAATTAATGCTTTATAAGTACTAATAAACAGCTGTTAATAATAGGCATGCTAATAAGTTAATAGTGAGAATTGGTCCCTATACTGAAGTATTACTAGTAAGAAATGTTTATGGCCAATCAAATATCTCATTTCACGTGTCATTCATATTACCATGTCTTCCCGTCTCCTCAGAACATGAGCAGTTTTGAGGCCGAGCTGGAGAACTTGTTGGGGGAGTTTCATATCAAAATGAAAGGTACAGGATTTTTGCAGAAAAATGTGAAATAAATCTATAAAATATTTGTTGTATTTAAATAACACATTTTTCAACTCCTTTGCTCCCTGTCTCAGGATTGGCTGGTTTTGCCAGACTTTGTCCCGGCGATCAGTATGAGGTGAGCTGTTTGGAAAACCAAAAAACGGAAACTGTTTCAGAACATACTGAGTTTCATGCATTCTTTTTTCTGTAATAAAGCCAGATGCGTCTGTCTTCTATAAAATTACTAAACGCTTGTAGTAATTGCCTGCTGTTCTGCCAAGTACATCCAGTTCATTCGTAATCACAGCTCTCCTAGCAACGATTTCTCTTCTGATCCACAAGAACATACACCCACCAAACCCAATTAGATTTTGCAAGGCTGTATAAAAATAAACACTGAAAACTCCCATTGCTTTACTGCTCTATTAACAATTATGTGAACTTGTTTTGGCAGCGTTTTCCTAATTCTTTCTTTTTCTGGCAGATTTTCATGAGATACGGCCGACAGCGGTGGAAACTGAAGGGGAAGATCGAAACGAACTCCAAGCAGAGTTGGGATGGAGAGGAGATGATCTTCATGCCCCTCGTTACAGACCTCATCAACATCAAGGTGGGCTCCAGTCCACACAGTCATCCATGAAACAATATGGCTAATTCTGACAGTGACATACTGGGTTGTAACCACCAAAGGCATTCAAAAAGACACGTCCCCTCAATATTGCTCAACATTGATTCCTCAAATGTTACATCTCATCCCCTCAATCTTGAATATTTGGTTAGATCCTTGATGAATGCAAGAAAAACATATTCCTATAAGGAAAGCTATGCATTTATCTTGAATGAAACATTTCTGAATTGACAATTCTCAATTCATTATCTTTATTCTTCTAGGTGACAGAGTTAAAGGGGTTGGCCACTCACATCTTAGTGGGTAGTGTGATCTGTGAAACCAAGGACCTGTTCACCGCTATGCCTCAGGTGGTAGCAGTAGACGTCAACGACCTGGGAACCATTAAACTTAACCTGGAGGTCGCCTGGTTGTAAGTGAAGTTATCTAATAAAACAAGATAAGAAGTGTGGGGTTTCAGTCACATTAAATCAAAGTGATGATATACACTGCCCTCCTCAGGACAGTCATGGAAGTCACACGGAATTACTTCTGCCTAACAGTTAATACATAGTGTTTTTATGCTATATGCTATAATTTGTTTTCTTTCATTAAATACTTTAGTATGATATTAGATTGCTGTACATGAATGCATGTCTGTCTTGTTTTTACAGTCCGTTTGACGTGGAGGATCTGACACTGTCCTCAGGAAACGTGAGTAAAGCCACCGCCCTTCAGAGACGAGTTTCAGTGTACAGCCAAGGCACACCCGAGACGCCCACTTTCCAGGACACGTCTTTCTTTGTGAGTGCAATTCTAAAAAATCCTCTCAGTTCTGTTTAAAAGTCCTGCTGCTGTCACCAGCTGCATCATTACACACTTAAATCCTGCCCTTGTGAAAAAGAAGTACACTTAAGCATACTTTTAAAATGAGTACAGAAATAAAAGTATATAGTTAAGTGTGCACTAAATGTTTTAAGACACTTAACTACTTGTTGTTTAAAGTTAAATGAAAATGTATTATAGTCTAAATTTATATTAAATGCAACTTTATATGAAATTTCATAATTACCTATATTGTCTTTGAAACATGTCATCTTTAAAGTGTACTGTTGATGTACTGATAAGCAGTTATGGTAAATTATTATATACTTTGATGTCATTTTTATAGAATCTTTTATGTATTTAAATATATTTGTAATTGATAAATTTGCTATTTAGAACATTTTAAATATACTAACTTTATATGTAATATCAAAACACAAAAAATATAATCCTTTACATGTGCTGCCATGACAAAAGATTATTAAAACATGATTTAAAATGTGCTTTTAAAGTAAAACATTTTACTTAACATTGCACATTTTAAAAGTATACTTAAGTGTGTTAAGAAATACATTAATGAAAGTGTAAATTCTCTTTAAGTAGACTTAAGTGGCCTTTTATTTCATTCATATGTTATTATCTGCAATTACAGTTAATAGTATAATTATAATATTTGTAGTGCACATTCAATGCAGTTGAGCACACTTCTTTTTCACAAGGGTGTACATACAGTACGATACAGGATATTGAGGTTTTCAAATCAGGTGTTAGATCACACTGTCACACTTCCCATCTTAACAGCTGAGTACTAAACTAAATATAACACTACTGAGTCTGGCTAGCTGTTCTGGGTTCAGTGTTTATTATTTTGTGTGCATTATTGAATATGAAAGCACTTGCATCTTTTGTGTGAATGTTAATGTTTAGTCTGTGCTGCTGTGTCTATTCACCCTGTGGCATCATGTGCATCGTGGTTGTTGTTTTTACGTGTGTGTGTGTGTCGATGGCAAAGAAGTGGCATCCTCGGCGGTGGGAGGGCCAGCGTCTCTCATTCTTGCACACGCTCCGAGAGACGCTCTTAGAGAAACTCAGACGCAGTCGCTCTTTTGGTGATCTGGCTGCACTGAGACCTCGCTCAAGGTCCAGTCTGGAGGTCTACGTGAGTCAGGTCACTATGTGCCCTGCCCTTCTGAGTGAACATCTGCATGTGGCTCTTTTCTTTGCTTGTGTTTTCTGCTTTTTCACGCACAAACACACACGTTTCTTCTCACTCACATTCTATAATATTAGATGTTTAAAGACCCTATGAAATAAAAGTTGTGGCTTTTAGCTCATGTTAGCTTTTGTGTGGATTATTCCACTGTGTCGACTCCTAACAGGAGAGTTCATGTTAGCTTTGAGTCATTTTGTGTGCAAATAACAACAAAAACAAAAAGAAAATTTAGCAGACATTTTTCTTCCAGGAAGATGGACTTAAAATATCGACTAATCTTATCCACAGGAGCATATAAAAGTTTTTGTTCAGTTACAGTAAATGAAAATCTGACCAAGAACCCCTACCTAATGAAATAGACCATCTTAAAGTTACGTTTAAGCCACTCATATGTAAACTTTGACAAATCACAAGTGCACAAATTATCAGCCTAGTTTATTTTAAGCAAAGGTTGTAGTTTTCACAATTGTTTTCCAGTTTTATGTGTAGTATGTATCTCATGGTCAATGAACAGACTGTGGGATGTCCCACTCCAACTTCCTGGAAAGAACATTTGGATATGTTAAACCAGGGTTTCCCATAAGTCTCTTATGCTCACCAAGACTACATTTGATCAAAAATACAGAAAAACCATTAATATTGTGAAATATTATTATAATTTAAAACTGTTTTCTATTTGAATAGATTTTGATTTTATATTTTTTCCGCATCATTACCCCAGTTTTCAGTGTCACATGATCCTTCAGAAATCATTATAATAAACTGTTTTGCTGCTCCAGAAACATCAATGTTAAAACAGTAGTTCTGGTTTTTATCAGGGTTCTCTGATGAATAGAAAGTTTAAAAGAACTGCATTTGTAACGTCTTTACTGTCACATTTGATCAATTTAATGCATCCTTTCTATGAATTTCATTATAGAAAAAAATTACCCAAACATTTGAATAGTGGTGTATTTAACAGAGAAATGAGAACATGCAAATGTGTTGTTAAAATATAGAAATATTAACTTAGAAGTCAGGTCAGTGTTTTAGGTCAAACAGTTTTGGCTGACAAAATATTTGGGAATCCCTGTGTTAAAAACCATTTCATGGAAGTCTTTAATTGTTCTGCTGCTCTTTAGTGTGCTTGACCTTTGGACAGAAAATATTGTTTGCGTCTTTAGATCACTAAAACTACTATAGATTTATAAATAGTGCTGATAGGAATAAATTACATCAGGGAGCATATTTACAATATTGTCTTTCTCTTTCCATCAAACAGTCCACTTTACCAGACGATGTCTTCGAGAACGGAGGCTGCGGTGTGGCCGAATGCAAGCGCCTGTCATTCACCTTCTCTGACACTCCCACCTCAAGCCCTGCCCCCATCCAGTCAAACCCTGAGATCACAGTCACGCCCCCTGAGACGGACCCTCCCTCTGAACCAACTCCAGCCTCTGAGGACCAGCCAGTTGAGGAGGAGTGTGTGGAGGAAGACTGCGGCAGTGTCAGCGTCAGCGATCCAGACCTGGATTGGGACCAGGCTGAGGCCCAGGGGCACGGCACAGGCTCGGCGGCCCACTCGCTGTGCTCCGAGAGTCAGATGTCTGCGGTGGGACCCGAGGATGTGGTGTTCTTGGAGCCCAACATGCCTGATGAAGCCCTGGAGCTGAAGCCAGTGGAGCTGGACGGCGAGGAAGGCAGTCTGACCAGGCAGCTGGTGAGGAGGCTCACCTCCTCTGACATGCTGCCCGAGGCCAGCACTGTGAGCTGGTCTGGAGAGAGCAGCAGGACCTTCCAGGAGAGCAGCCTGGAGGAGGCCATTCAGTCCCTGCTCCTGCGGCTGGAGAACTTAGGCCAGCGCTGCGGGGAGCTGCAGGACTTGGAGCAGGAGGTCATGAGACTCGAAGACCTGCTTAAGGTGAATGAGTTTTCTGTGATCTGTAATTAGAAGAGTTACTGTTAAAATTTTGATGCAGACCTGAGTTTGTTTGATCATGAAGCTTGGTTCATTTGATTAGCATGAACTTAGGTACCAAAGAACCATGGTTAGCAAGAAAAGGGCAGTCTAGGGTTCAGATAATCCACAGTTTTGTAAGACTTGAGGGTAGATTTGGTCTCGAGTCCAAATCCAAGACCATATTTTCATGGTATCAGTCTTGTCATGGATTCAGGAGCATTTGGACTCTTGGTCTTGAGACCAAGGCTGCATCCAAAATTGAATACTTCCTTAGTATATAGTATGTGGACAGAGTAGTATGTCCAGATTCACAGTATTCATAAAACAGTATGCCAAAAGTCCCCGAATGACTATTTCTGGTTCTGAAGTGTGCATCTGATGTGTGAAGTGTGCATCTGACACTTTACTATCCAATGAGGTCACAGAAGAGGAGAGTAGTTGTGAATGGAAGTGAAGCAATGCAACTGACACTGGTAGGTTGCATGACAATAGCAACATGACGAATGTAGTAGGGATGTCACGATACCAAACATCTAGTAGTCGGTACCGATACCACTAAAAGTAGATGATACTCGATACCAAGTCAATACCACGGGAAAAGATAACAATAATACTTATACATTAGCTCCTTTTTTAACATGATAAAAACACAACATTAGTGGCACTTGGCCTTCAAATAACACACACACACACCCCTATACTCTGAATGCAAGCATTAGTTTAAATTCACTGACATACTGGCAGGCCGAAAATATTTTTTAAAACCATTAACATAAACAACAATTATTTAAACCACTAAAACAGCAATATTAGCCAATAATGTTAATAAGGATAATCCGTGGACGGATACACAATGAATAAACAAGATGTAAGCTGTCAGACAGTCAGTAACTTTATGTGTGTGCGTGATCATGCGCAGCACTCGTGCTTTTAGAGCTGCATTTAAATCTCACACAATCCTATTTATATATCATCACCGTTTTCCACGTTTAGTTCTGTGTGCTTGTAGGTATGTTTCCTCTTCTTTACCCTTTGAGGACAGACCGAAAACAGTCGTTAAAGTGATGGTTCACCCAAAAATGAAAATTACTCTATGATTTACTCACCCTCAAGCCATCCTAGGTGTATATGACTTTCTTCTTTCAGATGAATACAATCAGAGTTATATTAAAACATGTCCTGGCTCTTCCAAGCTTTATAATGGCAGTGAATGGGGGTTGAGATTTTGAAGCCCAAAAAAGTTCATCCATCCATCATAAAAAGTGCTCCACGTGTCTACGGGGGGTTAATAAAGGCCTCCTGAAGTGAAGCGATGCGTTTGTGTAAGAAAAATATCCATATTTACAACTTTATAAACTGTAATCTCTAGCTTCCGCTGTCATACACACGTTCCAGCGGATGGCGTAGGCGTCGCGTAAGCTCTGGTGAGAATATGCTAGTCTCGTGAGAACCAAGTTTTGTTTACAATAGGGAAACCAGTCTCCTCTTGGCTTATTGAAAGTGTTTTTTAACTTTGAGCATCATGTTTGTAGAGCGTCCTGTCATGCGCAAGAAGACTGTAGAAAAGAATTGAAAAGCAGCAAATTGGAATGTGTGTGAACAAGCCCCTTGATACAGATGATCTCAGTCTTGAATGAAGGTTGTTGTTTCTCCTCAGTGTCGGGTACCTGCTCATAGGAGCCGTTCATCCAGCCTCAGTTTGACAGTGGAGAGTGCTCTGGAAAGTTTCGACTTCCTCAACACCTCTGACTTTGATGATGATGACACAGGAGATGATGCTGCCACCCTCTCACGTGCTGTCTTCTTTGACATGGAGTCAGAGAGAATCGGGTGAGGTGGACATTAAACCCTTCGGTGTTCAGGTTTTTCTGAAGAACTCAACTACATGGCCTCGGTAGTTGTGATTGTGACCTCTGGTGGTGACAGTATGTATTGCATGTTCAACAGGTCAGGCCAACATCCAGAAGCAAGAGGCCACCTGAGTGAAGCCCTCACAGAGGACACTGGTGTGGGGAACAGTGTGGCCGGCAGCCCGTTGCCTCTCACCACAGGAAACGAGAACCTAGACATGGCCATTGTTATTCATCTACAATACTGCAGTCATCTCATTCAGGTTATTTGGTTTTTCCACATTTACAGCTTTATTTTCTCCTTCTCAGATTCCAAAATAGTGTTTTTTTTGTCTTTTACAACGAACATGGTCAGTTGACAGCACATTTATGGCATAAACGGATTGAACTGTGTCATTGTGATTTTTTTATATAAAATGCTAAAGTTTCTCTGTGTATGGGATGCAGTTGTTGACCTCAGGAGGAAGCCAGTCGCAGCACAAGACATACCTGCACAAACTAACAACTCAAACACTTCTGTTGGAGGAGCTCAGTGAGAAAAACTTTGACAGACCGGGCAGCTGCATTTTAGTGTCTGATGGTGAGTATATCTTAAATATTTTGTTGTGAAGTATTCATGTTTACTAGTCCTTGTGAAAGAATTTTAATGTTACAGTGACTTCTTACATGTACTTCAAAGCTTACTTTTCAAAGAGTTTTGGCTGTATAAGCATAATATTTATTTTATTAAAGTGTTTTATTTTGCAACTAGTGCAAAAGACGTTTTTTGCTAGAACATTATTATAGCACTTAAGTAATCAGGGTCTAAAATTAACACTAGCCAAGTGCAAGTAATAATCACTTTGGAAAGCCACAACAACATTACACACTTTCAATGTAATAGCAAAAATGCTAAATCTGATCCTCAATAAAAAAAAAATCAAAACAAAGACAGACAAATGTTTACCTAACAGTGGAAAACTAGCTAACGTACATTTAATTTCAGGGATGCAAACTCTCCCACATACATATACATACATACATACATACATACATACACACATACATATATATATATATATATTAGGGGTGTAAGAAAATATCGATACACGTGAGTATCGCGATATTTTGTTTGGCGATACTGTATCGATTCTCAAAAACGGAATATCGATATAAAAAAATAAAAATTCATACAGGATTCATGGCAGTTGTTTTGTTTTGAGTTTATATCCCGACAGCTAGATAGCAGTCTTCATCTCTGAACTTAAACAGTGACAGGAAATACTAGCATTAGAGCACACCACTAATGTTAGCATTAATATAGTTCGCTGCCAGTAATGGAGGATGAAAGAACTGTTCCAGTTCTCGTTTCGGTGTACAAAGCTGAAGTGTGGCGTCATTGGGCTTTTGTGGTAATGTCCGCCCCGGGACCGCAGCGCGAGCGCCACCTCGGTCCCGCCGCTTGCCGCATCCCGTGTGAAAAGCCTTCCCTCGCGCAGGGCGCGGCGGGCGGCAGGGTCACTGCGCGGCTGCAGCTTTCTCTCGTGTTGGGGGCGTTTTGTGCAGTGTGGGCGGTGCTCGCATCGCGGTCTCTGCGATTCCACGCAGAACATAAATACAAACTGAAAAACCTGTGAAATCCAAGTTGAAAGGTTCTGAGAATGTTCAACATCTGTATTTATTTTATTGTTTTACATTTGTTTTGTTTTCATTAGGAATCCAGCAAGCAATTTATTTTTCATTAATACTAAACAGATGCAAATTTTTGTTCAGATCTAAATGTTATGACATTGTATATTACAATTGTAAACTTAAACTGTGAACCTTTAAAGCAGGGTCTAAAAATATATATGGTCTTTTTTAAAAAAAAGTATTTTATACATACATTTAACTAAAGAATCCTGCAGGCACTTGAATTTTTCCCCCTTTACTCGTACTGCACAAAAAGTGTTTCAATAATGTTGAATGTTACAGGGACTGATTATTGCAAATGCAGATCCCAGTGTGTTCTGGTTAAACAATTTTTATTTATTTATTTATTGCTAAGGTTTGCATATAGTGGTGTGCTCTTAATGACAGCTTTCCTAAAAATATATCCTATTCCTAAAATAAGAAATATCCCAATATATCGCCTTGCTTACAGTATCGCAATGCATCACAATATATTGTATCGCAACCCCTGTATCGTGATACGTATCGTATCGCCAGATTCTTGACAATACACAGCCCTAATATATATATACATACATATATAATATATATACATTATATTGCCAAAAGTATTGGGTTGCCCCCTTCTAATGAACAGGTTTGACTACTTTAGTAATTTCTATGAGTACAAATCTTAATGTTAAAGCATATAATGATATTCTAGGAAATTGTGTGCTTCTAATATTATAGCAACAGTTTGGACCCTTTTCTATTCTAACATGACAATGCCTCTGTGTATAAGACAAGGTTCAAAAAGAAAATGATTGATTCAGTCAGTGTGGAAGAACTTGACTGGTCTGCATAAAACCAAGTCCTAATCCCAGTTTAACACCTCTGGTGTGACTGTAAATACAGACCTTGAGCCAAAAACTCATCACCAAACACCAATGACTTGTACATACACTATACAGACAAAAGTATTGGGACACCCCCGTCTTTAGAACAGAAAAATGCACTTCCAAATCTGTGGCAACAACGATGGGAACATAGTTCATGTATTTAAAAATTGTATTTCCATCTCTGTTGCAACAGTTTGGAAGTGTCTAAAATGACTGTACCCATATGTACAAGTCATTGGTGTTTGGTGATGAGTTTTTGGCTCAAGGTCTGCATTTACAGTCACACCAGAGGTGTTAAACTGGGATTAGGACTTGGTTTTATGCAGACCAGTCAAGTTCTTCCACACTGACTGAATCAATCATTTTCTTTTTGAACCTTGTCTTATACACAGAGGCATTGTCATGTTAGAATAGAAAAGGGTCCTGTCCAAACTGTTGCTATAATATTAGAAGCACACAATTTCCTAGAATATCATTATATGCTTTAACATTAAGATTTGTACTCATAGAAATTACTAACTTATTCAAAATAGAAGGGGCGACCCAATACTAAAGTTATATATTCTGTATATATAAACAATATATATATATATATATATATATATATATATATATACAGTATATATATATATATATATATATATACAGTATATATATATATATATATATATATATAAAGCGAGAGAGAGATACAGTAAATTTTAGCATGAGGATAAAGGGAAAAAGACCCTACAGTATATGGTGTTTAAAAAAACTGTATTATAATAATATATAATATAAAAAATTGTTATATAATTGCTAAACAATATTTATATCAATATATATATTTTACTGTAGTGATAATGCTATAATACAAATGTATTTAATAATAATAATAATTTTAAAAGGTTCTTTTAAAAGTAAAAAAAAAATTAAAAAATGTGATGACATGTATGTGTGATATTGCATAAACTAAGCTTCCGAATGAAAATGTGAGGAACAAAATCACAACCTGTCCTGAGGCTTTTGTTTAACCAAGGAATTATAAATACAAGTGACAAAATGACCTGCAGTTATAATGTGAATGAAATATAATTGAATGAAATACCGGTAATTACTTTTAAAAGGGTGCCGGTGCCTAAACGGTGCCTGAACCGATACTTGTTATATATATATATATATATATATATATATATATATATATATATATATATATATATACTGTATATGGAACTCATGAAGCTCCAGGAAATCCCCAATATGGACAAAGGCATTGCTATTGCTGTAACTGAGTAAACAGAAGATATAAACGTTTTGAATGATAAAACAAATACATTAAACACTCGACTACGACAATATATAGTTTATCTGTTATTCAAGTCATCTCTGGTATTTTCATAATAAAGTATATTTATAATCCATTGCTAATCGATGCATTATGGAACATATTTTCTGCCTCATTCTGTGACAAGAAGCTACATCAGATCACAAAAGGAAGCATTTAACTGGTGTTGTGGACTAAAAAGGTTATAATGTTCTCTTTTGTTGGACAACAGGTTTAAAAATGTGAATACAAGAGAATTTTAGCTTTAGGCATTTTAATTTGCGCTAGGGCTGGGCGGTATATCGAGTTTGTACGATATATCGATATATTCTTTATAAGCGATACGGTATGAAGCAATACCGTTAATATTGATATACAGTAGTTTGATACAAGCGCATCTGAAAAAATATCTAGGGAGGACACAGACTGAACTGCTGCGGAGAAAGTGCATAATACAATTTGTTCTAAACATGTGACAAGCTTTATATGAAGGGCTTTAAAGAATCTTGTAAGATATATTAGCCTATAGTTTAAAGTTTCAGTTTAAAGCGGGTCGATGCTCTGACAGAAAGGCTGCGTGTGCTGCTGACAGAGACGCTGTTTAATGTGTTTGAGACGTGCTGTTTTCCCTAATGCATAACTAACATTTCACAGGTATATTCTCCATCTGTAAACGTTGGAAAGCCATGGAAATATTTCCATTTTGCTGATTCTCCGCTAAACTTCACAGACTTCATTTAGAACGAGCGCCACCACGCGCATGAGCACCAAACAGACAGAGCGCAATGAAATAGGAGCGCAATAACTCTGACTAAAATAAACATTTTGCTGAAATATTTGTAGTTGGACAATAAATGTGACATATGTAGAATTTTAAACCTACAAGTAAGTGTATTTGTATGATAGCGCTAACTGTAAAGTGTACTGGGGTAATCAAAATAGACTTTTTACTCAATTAGTCTGTGCTTTTTTATTATTTTCATTTTTAGTTTAGTAAATTTAACTTCTGCTTTAACAGCATTATTTTTGTTTTTAGATTGCAATATTACAATGTTATGCTCTCATTTCCCGAGTTGTGCTTTTAAGTCGGAATGTGAAAACAGCACACTCGCGTTACAAAGATTTGTTGGACTTGTATTATTAGAGCTTTCCGACTTGAGTTCACGTGCATTTTCTCAGTCGGGAAATAATTTTTCACATGCGGTGCCGGTGATGATGCTTCTTACGTTCGTTTCGGAAAAACAAAGGACAAATATTTTAATCGATCGCTCATGCATGGCACCGAAATGAGGCACCGAAATCTGCATTCTGATTCGGTTCTAGTACATACCGGTTACATAGGTACCGGTGCCATATTGGTACCGGGTTTCGATACCCAACCCTATATTTATGACTGCTAAAGTTCCTCAATTCTCTTGTTAGCTGTGGTGAAAAGTTGTGTTTGTGAATTAACCTCTCTTGGTTCCCTAAACAGTGTTGCCTGGGCTGGTGGAGCATCCGGCGCTGATGTCTCTGTGGTCTGACTGCAGTGGTGGTCTGTTTCATACTACACTGGACCGAGTGCTGAAGCACATGCATCTCAGCTTTGCCTTACCACTGCAGCAGATTCTGCCTCACTCTCCTGACTCAGGTAGTGACTATAACAACAATATTAATCTGCAGGACGAAACATCAGTGAATGTAACATCAGCGTTCATCTGCCTGTGTTTGCATGTGTGTCCAGTGATCAGTATGGTGGTGAATGAGATGATGGACAGGAGCGAGCTGGCCTCTTCCTTGTGTCCATCACTGTCCCCTCTGGCACAGGATGTCCTCACTGTGTTTCAGTTTCACCGCTACACTGTTGAACACGATGTCACGGACATGGAGCGACATCTGCTGGATTTAGCCAAAGAGGGTAAGACGCTTTATTGAATAATGAGTTTAAAGCTTTATATATTATTAGCACAGTTTTAGCATAGCGTAAAACTCTCTTTTGTGTCCAAACCAGTCATGATTGAAGAAGCCCTGAGCTGTGGGGATAAAGAACGTTGTGTGAAGGAGCTACAGGAAGTGTCTGTCATGTGTCTCCAGCCTCGCCATCAAACCCTGTGGGCCGTGGCTGGCCTGTTGACCTCTGATGACCCTGATGTGATGAAGGCCGCTACAGCCTTCCTCTCCTCTGCTGCCTCACACAAACCCTTCAGGTCAAAGGTCAGTCTTTTACCTGGCTTGTACTGCCCATGGTTGGCTATTGGTGGAGTTGATTAATGGGTTGGTCTATAGCCAGGCTTAAATCTACATAAGCTGACATTCAAAAGTTTGAGGTTGTTAAGATTTTTTCTCATGCTTTTGAAAAAGGTCTTCAAGGCTGCATTTATTTGATCAATACAGGAAAAACAGTACTACTGTGATTTTCTTTTTTTTTATTATTATTATTATTTTTTTTTTTACAATTTAAAATAATTGTTTTCTATTTCAATATATTTTGAATTGTAATTTATTCCTGTGATGCAAAGCAGAAATTTCAGCATCATTTCATCATTTCTCCTGTCTTCACCAGGAGGTGATAAAGTAGTTAATCTTGTCTGTGTGTTTGTCTTCAACAGGCTGTTGATTGTTACACACAAGCCTTATCAGACGTAGACAGATCAAGAGCTGCATGTGCCGCTTTGAGCTGCCTGCAGGTCAGTTCGCCTCTTTGATTGGATCACACGTCACTTAAACTGAAGATTAAATCATATCTGTGATAGTTTACCAGACTTTTCGTTAAGCCTCTCTGTCTGTCTGGGGTTATTTTCAGGCTGTGGAGAGCATTGATGCTGTGGTGTTACTGTGTGACTCAGAAGATGAAGATCTCCGCCAGATTGCCATAGAAACCCTCCTCACTTTCGGTAAAACATCCCGTCACACTAATGACACATCCTCTGCACTATTAGTCAGTTTATGCTCTTTCTGTAAATTAGTGTAAATCTGACTGAGACCCCATTCTAGACAGCATTTTATTAGACAAAATGTGTATACTATGAAGTCATCAATATTTTTGGTATGTTTTCCCAGAAGAGAAAGACTGTATGATTAACTTTTATAAGTATACTCCACGTGGCTCTGGGGGGGTGAACAAAGGCTTACTGAAATGAATCAATGTTTTTGTAAGAAAATATACATATTTAAAACTTTATAAACTGTAATCTCTAGCCTCCGCTGAGTGTTGTACATGCGTTCACAAGAGAGTGGATGACGGAGGATGTAGACGTAGTGTAAGCTCCGATGAGGATATGCTAGTCTCACGAGAACCAAGTTTTGTTTACAGCAAAGGAAAACCAGTCTCCTCTTGGCTTATATCGAAATCCTCTGACATTTTTCTCCACAAATCCTCGTTTTGTACTTCTAATTCGTGACAGGTGTTTTGTTTTGTTTTGTTCTCTCCTCTGTGCTTCCACAATCATCTCTTCTCACTCCTTTCATTGCCATTATAAAGCATGGAAAAGCCAGGACATTTTTTAATATAACTCCAAATTGTATTTGTCTGAAAGAAGAAAGTCATATACACCTAGGATGGCTTGAGGGTGTGTAAATCATTTTCATTTTTGGGTGAACTATCCCTTTAAAATGTCTTAAATTATGTTTTATCAAATGCAAGGTCGTAACAATTAATAAATATGTTAAATGGTATAACAAAAGTTGTACCTAACATTTTAAAAGTTTTTACAATACAACCTAATGTGATTATTAACCTTGAAAAGGCTGTTGAAGGTTGAGCAGTTTAAAATCAATGAACACTGCACATTTATTTAATTATTATGAATTATGACCAATGTTTACTTTTTGGTGTTTATATTGTAATATGTTGTAGACTGATGTAAAAGTGCTTATTTTATCTCCATCTTTTTGAATGAGTAGCTGGGAATAGGAAAGCAAAGACATTTTGAAGTTTTCAAAGTATTTCAGACTTGTTTATAATTAAAAAGGAAGGAAAGACTAAGTGCATAATTTAACACGTACAGTACATAAATTTCATTAATATTGGCACAATCTGTTAATTGCCTTTCTTTAAACACACTATTATTGTATCAGCAAACTTTTATCATCAGTGTTGAAAACAGTTGTGTTGCTTAATATTTTGTGGAAACCATGATACACAATTTTTTTTTCAGGATTCCTTTTTTTTTAGATCACTTTTGATCAATTTAATGCGTACTTGATGAATAATTTCGTAAATAATTCTTACTGACCCCAAACTTAATTAATTAAAGTAAAATAATTTAATTTCAATATCAATTTTATTTGTGCCTATCTTAAAAAAAAAAAAAGGTCTTAAAAATGTACATGTAAATTATACATGGTCTCAATGCTTGTAAGCATCACCTGAAAACTAAAACTCCAGCCTTCCTGTTTCTTAAACAGCATGTGTGTGTGTTTCTGTTCTCAGGTGAAGACGGGCGGCTGGCATACGAGCAGTTGGACACAGTGCCGAGGGAGATGGTGCGGCTGGGGACTCGCCGCGGTAACGCTGTTACCACTTCATTTTAGAAAAACGACTCGTTATCCCTCCTGTGACCCCGCACACTTCAGACGTGAAATACACACCACCTGCTAACAAGAGGAAAAGTGAAGCTTGGCCTTCGATTAAGGCCCATATCTTGAGACCTTCATCACAGAGTCTCCTTTTCTGCAGGATGTTTGCTACTCGTGTCACAGTGGTCATGAGTCATTGTTGCTGATTAAACAATAAGAGTGTTAATATTGGAAGTTAGTTATTTGCAGATTGCAGTTGCACTGTTGGAGGCGTGTAAATAGAAAGCAAATCCTATTTTAATTTTGCCCTTCAATTTTTTTTTTCCTCTGTACGTTCCATTTCAGGGATTATAAGGGACTGTTTTAATGCTCCCCGCTTGAGTTTTGACCTGGACAGAGTGAGATTTCTGTAACTTCTGGGAAAGGAAAGATTTTGTGTGCTGTTTGAACCCAGCCGGTCATATGGACTACTGAAGAAACCGGCGTGGACGGTGGACTGCTGATTTATATGTCGCTTGCTTGCCTTCACTGGTCAGAAGAAAATATTTCTATGGATGGAGCCTGTAGTGAACACTTGCATTAACAAGGTACTAATGCCTGAGCGCATGGGATCTTACAACAAGCGCTGTTTGGAGCCCGTCAGAGTATATGAAAATGCACTTTTACACTATATTCAGTCAGAGAAGCGTGATGCATTACTGTGAATTTTTGGTTTGTATGTAAATGAAGACTGGAAGTATATTTTGCTCTGTGATCCGAACTCGCTTCTGTGCCTATTGTTACTGTACTACTGAGTCACGTGACTGTAATATCATTTGTTTTATTTATATTTTCATTTCTCTTCACTATAAATGGTAAGATGCTAATTTCACCCTCTTTTTGTTGTTTTTTTTTAATTACTGAGAGCAGATTGTTTTAACGATGTACTAAATATCTGTTCACAATATGATTAGGTACAGTCAGGATTTGGTATTATTGAGGGGCTGTTCACTATGTTTTTGTTTATATATATATATATATATATATATATATTAGTTGGCATTTTACATATAGAAAGATGTTTTATTGATCAGTATCATCTTTTAACAGTGTATTCATGGAGTTATACAGTATTTGTGCTCAAGGGAACCTTTCCTAAACGTCTTTTCAGTATGCTAATGCACAGTATGAGAAAACACTCTTTGCTAACCGAACGCTTGCCTCGCTTTGTGCCGTTTACACACCCTGTATTGATCTTTAAAGCTCTCAAATGTGAATTTACACTTATGGCGCCAATTAAAACACAGTTTTGTAGATCACCCGACCTACTTTTGCAATATTTTCTATGACATTGAGAATTGTACGGAAGCAGGGGCTTAAATCTATCAAAAGAGCACATTTCGAGGAATGTATTGAGTACAGAAAGGTTACTGAAGTATATGCCTCACAAGCACAACTGTTTGTTATTTGGCATTTACCGCACAAACTCCTAAAGCCATAATGATACAGAAGTCAATATATTTAAGGCTGTTTTGTGGTTTCTATTTATCAGAATTATCTATAACAGATATTCAAAAATAATACTTTTGTTTATGCTGTTTTCTGGATTCAGTCACAGAAATGAATGGCTGTTTTCTTGCTTTGTGAGTTTGTCTAATGACCACCGTTACAGTATTTGACCCTGGGCATTGGTGATCACTCCTTTCTTTGCACAGAGATATCAAGAAAGAAGGTTGAATTAACATTTATTGCCTTGTATTCATCTCAGACAGAAGCTCAGTGAAATTCAACTGCATCCTTTATTGTTCAAACCTCATTAAAATGTAAATTAATGTCCTTCTTGATAGGAAAGCTGTTATTGTTATGGTTTTGTGAGCGTGTGACTGTATGTGTCCAGGGCTTGAGCGCACAGCTTACAATAGCTTTAGCTTTAGTTTGAATGAAAGCAGATTTCACTTGATGTCACAATGCTAATGTTCCCTCACAGTTTCATTTTTTTTTCATCATTTTTGAGTTTACTGTATTTCCTCTGCTGAAAGTGGCAATAAAATTTATTTTTACATAATTATCAGATATTTGTGCTGTTTTTAATGCCTGTAGTGCATGGTAAATTTAAAAAAAAAATGACTACATGTACAATATGAGAGGATCTGCACGGACATTAGAACAGCTCTTGTTCATTACTGTATAACAAAATACAATTTCAGCAGTTTCATGATCCAGTCCATGGCAAAGCATGCTGGGAACTAGAAATGCACAGTCCAGTTTCAGGTAATAATGGCAACAAAAATGATTCAAGTAGTCCGTAACGAAATTACATAATGACAAAATGTTCAGTAATTGTGCTGCTTTAGTTTATTTCCATTAAATTCACCGTTATCATTTAACATATCTCTGAATCATATAGGCATTAACAGTGTTTTTGTTAGTGTAAAACGCATTTTATGAAGGCGCTTGTAAAAACGTACTAAATGGATGATGTCACGATAACAAGCTTAATGAAATAAAAACAACGTTCTGTTTTGAAAAAAAGCTTTTTGAAAAAGTGTTTCAAGACAGGCAGACGCATGATTCGGTTCCTCTCCTCATTTTACGATAATTACATCAAGCCTTATTTTTCCTCTGGTCTGGAAGAACCAGACAGAAGCCACAAGAATAAGATCCTCAAGGCTGGTCGACTGATCCGGGATACACAGCTGCCCAGAGCCGTGAGAGCAGACGCAGCTCGGGACATCGGGATATTAAGTTACACAGGTGATGAAAAAAAACTGTCTATATGACAGGCGGACGCCTTTTTATCGTGAAATGAAGTGATATTTTGAAATATGAAACTGAAACCGCCAGCAGGTGGTCTTAATGAGGGAGTCAGTGAATCACTGGCAAACAATGCGTTCAAAACAAAGCAAGTATCGAGTACTGTCTAGTAGTAGCTACCAACGGCTGTGCTATGTAACAGTTAACGTTACTACATTTGTGAACCTGGATCACAAAACCAGTCATAAGTATCACAGGTATATTTGTAGCAATAGCCAAAAAATACATAGTTTTGGTCAAAATGATCGATTTCTCTTTTATGCCAAAAATCATTAGGATATTAAGTAACGTTAAAGATCATGTTCCAGGAAGATATTTTGTAAATTTCCTACCGTAAATATCAAAACTTAATTTTTGATTAGTAATATGCAGTGCTAAGAACTTTCTTTGGACAACTTTAAAGGTGACTTTCTCAATATATATATACTGTAGGCCTATATATATATATATATATATATTTTTTTTTTTTTTTTTTTGCACCCTCAGATTCCAGATTTTGTCCTATCGTAACAAACCATACATCAATGGAAAGCTTATTTATTCAGCTTTCAAATAATGTATAAATCTCATTTTCAAAAAAAAAAAGACCCTTATGACTAGTTTTGTGGTCCAGGCCAGGGTCACATTTAACGTACTTACATTTAGCAGACACATTATATATATATATATATATATATTATTTTTTGTTAAATGTTTAATCCACATACTGAATTTAACGCGGTTGAAAAGGCTGCGAGGGAGACTTAACACACTTTACAATGGCGCGCAGTGTATGGTCTCAAATCATGTAATTTTTTGTTACTCGACAGCTTTTTTTGTTATTTTGTGGAAATTGACCATACAATTCAATAATTGCACTTCCATCCCTCACAGCCTCATTTTAATTCCTGTCAAAAATTAAATATGGCACTACTCTAAGATATAGTAACAAATATAGGTAGTATGATTTTTTTATTATTTTTTAGCATACTGTAGACCTAGATCCACAGTAGTTGTCTTCTGTATTTCGTTTGAGTTTCCACAACGTGAATTGGGAAATCAGTAAGGTTGCAATCAGTAAATAAGGTTGCACAAATAAACCGCTCGTTTTCCCGGTCTACTGACATGTCTCAAACATTACAATGCTCATGATTACTTTCGTAAACTCTACAATATGCAAAACTACTTTGCCAGCTCATTACGGTATTAGATTTAGTAATGAATCATCACATCTACACTCAAAAGCACAACAGTTCTGCTATGGCCTTGTTTGGAATCATTATCATTGATGGAAGAGAGCAAAAACATTCAATGTCAAATGAAGCATAGCAAGGGCTTCAACTGTTACAGACCCTACTAATTATTTAAACTCTTTTAGGAGGTTATGAACAGGCAGCTCAAGCAGCAGACGAGTACATGGGAAACATGGTGGAGCTGCTGAAAACACCTGATCTTGCAGATCAGCACATCATTCGAGTTCTTGAAGGCCTCAGTGCAATCTGCTACCTCCACGTCGCCAACCAAGACAAGGCACAAGCACTTCGGCTCCCCGACACCCTGCTGGAGTTTGTATCTCCAACCAGCAAACTATCCTTTACGTCACAGCACTGGAGCTGCTACCTGCTCAACATCCTCTGTTGCCACAACATCCCTATCATCTGCCACCTCAAGGAATCCGAGGCCCTGCAGTCCAATCTGGAGAAACTGGAGAGTCTGGACTGGGAGAGATGGCCATTAAACTACGCCCAGGAGCTTCTCAGGGTTTTAGGATTCCAGCAGAGCTCGAAGAAAGATGCGTTGCATGAGGAAGATGAGCTGAAGGGTTGCACTTACACTAAAAGTGGTCACATGTTAGGTAAACAATTAAAAAGCATGTGTACAAAATATGAGTTTATTTCCATTGTATGCATTCAATTTTACATATGTACACTGGCAGTGAACATGCACATTAACTACAGGTACTGAAAATAAAAGCTCATTTACAGCAAGGGTAAAAGGATTAAAACGAAGGTGCATATCTGTTCTCAAAGGCAAAGAAACGTTCAAATAAAACCAAAAAACGGGTCCATAATGGTTCTTTTCAGTTCAATATTTTTCAGGTGCCATCATTTCAGCTTTCATCGGTTGTGGAGTCATCCTTATGTGGCACATTATGGTCATGTGACTGTTCTGTGCCCAGTTCAACACTGTCCTGGCTCTCATCAGCTTCACTCTCATCTCCATGTTGTTGTTCCTCCTGATCCTCATCTTCTGCATCAAAGGCTATTTCACGCAGCTCCTCTAGACTGTCTGGACTCTTACCAGTTAATCTCTGAGAGAAGTGAAAGAGATATATAGTTAGAGACATAACTCGGGACACTGAGTTGGGTCATTTTAATCTCTAGTCCCACCCTAATGGTGGTTTCACATAGGGCTGGGCGATAATTCAATAACTATAATTAAATCGCAATATAATTTCTCGATAAAACGATATGAAGTGTTCGATAAATGTTTGATACGTTTATGCGCCCAAAAGCGAAACTCATTGAATTGCGCCACATTGACCATTTATCCGCTCGGATCACAGTTTAAACTGCCACGCAGTGCAAGCTCACTAGAGCAGATGCGTTTACTCGGTCAAGCGAGCACTAAGCAGCGCTGTGAGATTTAGTGTGAAACGCTTGAATGAAGCGATGAACACAAATGACTCTGCGATTTAAACTAGTTTAAAGCCAAACACTGTGTGCAACGAGACGGTCAGAAGGCTTTTCAATATACACACTTCGCCATCATTTACCATAGATTTACTGTAGTAACTCTCACTGCACCATTGTATTGTGGCAGAAATGTGGGATATTCACATTGAATTTTATTACAGGAGTAATGGTATACAATTATAGTATGTGAGATTAAGCTATAGCATGTGTGCATTTATACTGAAGGTTTTTAGACTGTTTTTCATACAAATAGGCTACCCAAAAATCAGTTATATTTTTACCATGGTGCTAATATATTATATATAAAATATATATGTGGTTTTAACGTGTTTATCATGATTTAATTTGATGAGAGACCAATGCTTAATTTTTTTTTTTTAAATATATAATAAATAATAATAATGCTAGTGCAGTGGCTGCAATTTATGTAAACCTACCAACTTCCATCACCATGACTTTTTGCAAAAGGGGGAACTTTAAAAAAAAAAAAAAAAAGTTCCCCCTTTTGCAAAAAGTCATGGCGATGGAAGTATAATTTTTTTTTATAATTATTTTATTTTTAATCGAAAGATGCAGGTGTACATCTTTGCCGCAGCTGGTATAAACAAAGTCCCTTTAAGGCAAGTCACATCACTTGGCGGCCATCTTTGAAATGCCTCTCAGGCATGCAAGTGCAACTTCTATAACTTTGTATGGGGAAACATCAAATTCTCCCAAACTGTTCACTAAGCTTACGATTAAACTTAATTTGAAAAATCACCAAAGAAATCTGAAAACAACCATATCATAAATGTGGTTTCTTTTGCTCAAATAGCGTTAGAAAAAGCTAATTTCTTAGGCTAGATCAGCCAGTGCGCATGTGCAGTCCTAGGCGCACGTCTCAGAATGCTAACTGTTTCTATAGCAACCTGGACTTCTAACGGCAGCTGCAGTGACTTTACCGATTAGCCCTTTCATTCAGAATGCGGGGCTTCCTGCGATTGATCAGCCATGTTAAGCGTTGCATTTCCCCCCCCCATTCAAAACTATACAAGGGACACGTCTTGGGTATTCTATAGTTTTTGGTATAAACAAGCATAGAGCAAAAGCTCCAGTAGGCGTGTTGAGCCGCAATGCCGTGTGTAGTGTAAATAAGGGGTTATCCAAGCACTAATGGCAAGGAAAGCCCCTTACACTTGAGAGCAGCAATGCATGAGGCATTTCTTGGAGGTTATAGTGCATTAGAGAATGATCAGGTGACTTTTACGTACACCAGGTGACCTGTAAATGCAAACAAATGGTTTCCATTAGAGTTTGAGACTGCTTTTTTTTTTTTTTTTTTAATTGCCTGAAAAACCACCTCATGCGAGTGTAAAAACTTGCGATTTATGGTTTTGCGAAGTTGACGGGTTTCCATTGGGCATATTTTCAGTTCACAATTTCAAGTTGCCCAATTTGAAGTGTAATGGAAACACAGCTATTGTCGGTGGAAAATTTTCCTAAAAAAAAAAAAAAAAAAAAAAAATTTCACAAGGGGGAAGAAACACAAAACAAAAACCATACACCGTTTTAATACACTTTCATATAAACATACCCTGAGATTCGGTATGGAGATAAAGATAAGAATCATGATTGTTCAGTAGTACTTCAGCACTACGGTGTAGATTAGCAGTCGGTTTTCTTTAAGCATCTTCTAAAACATTTGGACCTAGAAACAGCGATGTCAGGCTTCAAGTGGATTAAAAGCTATACACAAAGCACTTACTTCAATCATGTCAGCCATGTGTTGTACATGCTGTGCCAGCTCCTGTAACTCCTCATTTTCACTCTTCAGCTGAGCAATCTGTTCATCTTTGGCTTCAATGTCTTTGTGCAACTAATTTTGAAACAAAGTTAAGAAACAAGTGAACACAGGCACCACATTTCTAATCAAACAATTAAAGAGCACAGTGCTTTTAAGACATTAAGAATCAGAATTATAAACGGCTTCTTTCTAGAAGCAGAAACAAAAAAAACAATTTAAAGCCATAAGAGAAAAAAGAAAGAAAAAAAACACTTTACTATAGAACTTATTCATCAGCCCTATAGAGAGAAGTGGAGTAGAATGGCTAATCATTAGCAAATTACCAATTGATTAACCTACCTTTTCATTTTCTTGGAGAACACTGAACAGGGATTTCCGCCTCTCTTCTGCTACCTCCTTCCAGTAGGAGGACCGAGGAGTTTCTGAAGAGATAAGGAGAAAAAAAAATATATAAACATCCAATACCAAGTTACAGGAACAGTCCATCACCCTTAGATTGCAAACATTAACCATGACAGTATTAACATGTACAGCTTTGGCATGAACGTAAATCCAATCAACTTGTCCAAACTGGACAGGGGATCACTTACCTTTGATCAGGAGCTCATAGGCCTCTTGCGTGACCCCCTCAGGCTGGTTTTTATCCTCTGGAATTGTGGATTTTACAGCCACCTCTACTTTGACCCTCTTTGAGCCCTTCGCCTGCTCAGCGCTCCACATCTTTCTCTTTGGAACCGCTTTGCCATTCTAAACAGGGTGAGACCATCTTTAACACTATCCCTCCAAATAAAGAGTTCACGCTTTGTAACGTCCAAAATAGCAACCACCGCCACATACCTCAATGATACGACCAAGGTTCTTATTGACAGCAGATGGCTGAAGGACCTGCAGCGTCCTCCTCCCCGATCCTGCTCCAGATGTTGGCGCTACAAGGAACTTCTGAGAAAAGAAAAATAAAGGCAATCTCAGGGTCCTCAAGTGTCAGTGTCAAAAAAATATGAGAATAAAGGCTCATTTCGGTGAGAACGAAAGTTAAGCAACTCTATCCATGCACACAGTAACAGGCTCCATTCACCTGCCTCAACAGTCATTCTTCTCCTCTTACAACCGTTAAGCTGTCAGTACAAGATGGCAACAAGCAAGGTAACTGAGCAACTCAGCATATCGACAGCTCTAACAAGCGTGGGAAAGGGGCAGGCCACACATCAGCTGCATGCTGTAAACACCTCCAATTCCCACGGGCAGCGATTGGACCGCTTACATTATTATCTTACTGCAACATTCTTTAACCAGTAATTACCGTGGGAACTCGCCACAGAAGTCTCCTTATGACCAACTGCAAGTTTGGAGTTGGTTAATGTTTTCACTTAAACAATACGGTGGCAGACGGATGCACAGTTACTGGATTTCAACACATGGGCAATGATTAATTTAAAAACAGAGCAAGGTCCGTGTTGAGTTTGTCCTAAATGGGAAATTTGATCAAGTTAAAGATATGTTGCAGTGTGTTGTTGACTATTCTCTCACTTTGACAATACTCGAGCGGACCGTTTTTAAGTAATCCAAACATATGAATAATATCTATGGGTCATTACATGGCCACAATAAAATCACTAATGACTAGCTTTTAATGGGACATTAATCAGTTTATGGGAGTGTTGCCTGATTCTTTTAAAACCCCATTAATTTGATCACCTAACAGGACACTGGTTCAGCAATCAGTGAATTGAGTAGTAATTGAACTAATTGCATCTATGCAACCTAGGGCAAGGCAGTCTCACATACCTTGATGTTTTCAGAGGGATTCTCTGCATGCTTGGGTCTTCTGATGGAGCTCATTTTCTCACCTAGAACAGAGAACAGTAATTTCATTAGTTGAACTGTCATGTTGGGCTCCAGTCACTTGACTTGGAAATAATCTTTTCATTCCCCTACACTTGTAATCTTCCAGGCTACAAATAATTGCTTTTAAGATTCTCATGGTGAGAGATTACCAAATTTGATTCTGCACAAGTTTAAGCTAATGGTTCAGCACAGCAAAAGTTAAGACACAGACATGTAGTTAACATACCCATTAGCTGATAAGTAGACAAAATAGAAATAGATTAACAAGACAATTTTAAATTAAGTTACAGCACCTACAGTACACAGTAGTAACGTTACACTACAAATTAAACAGTTAACGAGATAACACCAATTGATAAACAAAATGTTTTAAAACCATAAAAACAGAACTGTGGATTAACATCATGCACTCATTCGCCATCTACGCCTATATAACTTTCAAGACATACATTTTATACTTATATAAAAGGTATGTAACGTTAGGCCTCTGTTTGTGCCCAGACCATAGACACGTTGAATGAATCAAGCCACACTCGTACAGACTGTACATTTAAAAACACATCGCCATTTCTTAAAAAATAAACAGAAAATCTCAAATAACTAAACTAAACAAAAGCCAACATAAACCCAGCAAGTCAAAGACAATACTTACGGAAATTGCACGATAAACACAGACGACTCTTAACAACCCGCTACAGCACAACAGTTTGTGTGTGAAGACTGAAGAGCGCGCCACTGGCTTAAGTACTGCCTTTGTACTGTCACGTGACTCCAGGATTCGCCCGGAAACAGCCCACTATAATTTCTGTCCACTTGACAGAATATTGTGTGTTTTCCAGTTAAGCACTGTGCACAATTTAAAAATGTGTATATTATGAATGAGTATTATGTGTATATAATGTTAACTATTTATTACTGTATAGTCGAATGACAATAAGTTTTTAATGAATTGATTGAGAAATTCATTGTGTCCGTATGTACACTGAATTAAATTGTCTATCCTCCAAGTTTCGATACTTTAAGTACCTTTTAATAATTTAATCCATTTTACTGTAACCAACTGGTTACAACCAACCACCTAGCATTTTTTTCTTCGGGTAGGGGTGCAAATTGTAACAACAGCACTACTTGCACTAGACATTAACACACAGTTGGTTACACTTTATTTTGAGGTGTCCTTGTTACAGTGTAATTATACACTTAAGTAATATGAATTAACTACATGTATTTACTATATGGTTAGGGTTAAACCTAAGCTAAGTCTCTTTCTGATTCTGATTGGGTTAGGGTTTGGTTTAGGGTTACTTGCATGAAATCATGCATAATTACTAGTTATTATAATAGTAAGTACATGTAACTTTTGTAACAAGGACACCTTAAAATAAAGTGTTACCATAATGGTAAGTAATAACTGATTTATAACAGACAAATATGGGAGTTTTTCACAATAGAACTGAATAAATGCATCAAAAATTATTTGTGTTATAAATAAGGGAGTATTATATAAAAGTTTGAGACATGAAGGGGAAAAAAACACTAGTACAGGCGTTTAAACAAAACGTGTCACAACTCTGCCCTTCATAAGCCCAGCTGACAGCAGCGCGCGCTCCTCCTCTGTCACATGTGCACAGCTGCGTGACGCGCTTCGGCCATTTTGAGTTGTTTGTTCAGCGAGGAGCGCTTGTTATTTTCCAGACAAACGCAGATCAAAGGGCCGAAAGAATCGCTCGAAAGACATTTCACCCTTTCCTTCCATCATTATGGGTCCACCGCGATGCAGATGCCGCCGTCTGTTACCTGAGAGAACGGAGGACTTCGGTCGGTTTGTCAGTTTATCTTGACATGGCATACACGGGTGTGTGACGACTGTGAAAAAGCTCGAAAACAAACGGGAGATCATCAAGCTAAACCTCCGCCGAGATCGATCCATCCGGGGCGGGTTTTTGCACTGAGCTCGGTGTTTTAAAACGTGTTAGGATTGTTTTGCAGTACTTGCTCGGATCGCAACGGGCTTGGAAGTCAACTCGAGAGAGAAAAAATGACGAGAAACAATAGTTAGCCAGTTAGCCAGCCACGCATCGAAGCCAGTCTCTGCTAGCATCGCGATAACAAACAGAAAACAGGCAAAAAACAAAATGTAACAGCCGGTTTATTGTTGAATACTAGCTTTGGATGCTCTCCTAGATCTCATACTGGATTAAAAAAAGATGTAGCTCCCTTCAACCAGGTTATTAGTCGGTGGCGAGTGTGTGTATTCAGCTTAGCTAGCATTAGTTTGCTAGCCAGCCACAAAATAAAAGCCTCACAATGAAACTCAACCGTGGCAGGAGAGCTCGTGGGCCCATTTTATGCCCTTAAATCCCAAGATGTCCAGCAAACTCGGTGTTCTTACTCCGTGCCAAGATCTCATGGCATCTGCATTTCTCTGCCATGGTTGTCTTTCTCGCCTGTCATTCAGATGTGCTTTTATGAGACCGTTTATTCCAAGACATGGATACAAGCAAGAGTCAATCCTGGAAGAGACTTTCCAAAGTCAAGTATCTTGATCAGCTTTTTAGATAACTTTAAACTAGATTTACTTATCTAAAGACAGGGATCTGTCCCCTCACACACGGACGCAAACACAAAACTGTCGGTATGGGCTTTCAGTGTAGCAGGCATTTGTGTTTTCTGTCCTTTATTCAGTGATACAACACAGTTTCTCATATAAAAAAAAAAAAAATCCTAATTGATCAGGTCGTGTTATACGAGTGGTTTCTTTTAGTTTACACTTAGCCTTGGCTTGATTGTTTGTTTTAAAAATGGTGTAACACATCAAATCTTAGACAAGTGCAAACTTACTTGGCCCAAGCGCACTACCCATATTGATTAAAAATGACTTGATTTGGTTTTGCTAACTTTGTTCGTTAATTCAAATTAGTATGTACTGCAGGTAGTGTTTGGTTATAGCTTGTTTAGTTTTTAAAAGGGTTTGTAAACTACATAGTCTACTGTTAAGGAAATAAAAAGCAAAAAAAAAGTCTGGTTAAGGAAAATAGTACTGTCCGTAACAATGGGAGACCCAAATTCTCGCCGGTGTCAAACAAGAAACCGACTCCGTGCCCAGCTACGGAAGAAACGAGAATCTTTGGCCGATCAGTTCGACTTCAAGATCTACGTTGCCTTTGTATTTAAGGAAAAGGTACTTTGAATGATTCTGTATGAAACTGAAAAATGAATGACTGTTTGTCTATGATTGTTCTCATATGCCTTTTCCCACTACAGAAAAAGAAGTCTGCACTCTTCGAAGTAGCTGAGGTGGTACCAGTGATGACCAACAACTATGAGGAAAATATCCTTAAAGGCGTGAAGGGTTCGAGCTACTCCTTAGAGAGTTCTTTAGAGCTTCTCCAGAAAGATGTGGTGCAGTTGCACGCGCCTCGTTACCAGTCGATGCGTAGAGTAAGTGTTGGCACTCAACACGGGTCACTTTCCAAATTGTCAGTTGAAGATTAAGCTGCTGTCAGCTGTATTGTGACCGTAATGGTCTGTCTTGTCTAAAAACCCATGAGTCATCATGTTGTTCGAGGTCATTGCTTTTTGTGTCTCACTGATGTTTCTGAATCTGTACAGGATGTGATAGGTTGTACCCAGGAGATGGACTTTATCCTTTGGCCCCGCAATGATATTGAGAAGATTGTCTGTCTCCTGTTCTCCAGATGGAAAGGGGCTGAACATGAACCATTCAGGCCTGTTCAGGTATGTATATATGTACAGGTGCATCTCAATAAATTAGAATGTCGTGGAAAAGTTCATTTATTTCAGTAATTCAACTCAAATTGTGAAACTCGTGTATTAAATAAATTCAATGCACACAGACTGAAGTAGTTTAAGTCTTTGGTTCTTTTAATTGTGATGATTTAGGCTCGCATTTAACAAAAACCCACCAATTCACTATCTCAACAAATTAGAATATGGTGACATGCCAATCAGCTAATCAACTCAAAACACCTGAAAAGGTTTCCTGAGCCTTCAAAATGGTCTCTCAGTTTGGTTCACTAGGCTACACAATCATGGGGAAGACTGCTGATGTCCAGAAGACAATCATTGACCCTTCACAAGGAGGGTAAGCCACAAACATTCATTGCCAAAGAAGCTGGCTGTTCACAGAGTGCTGTATCCAAGCATGTTAACAGGAAGTTGAGTGGAAGGAAAAAGTGTGGAAGAAAAAGATGCACAACCAACCGAGAGAACCGCAGCCTTATGAGGATTTTCAAGCAAAATCGATTCAAGAATTTGGGTGAACTTCACAAGGAATGGACTGAGGCTGGGGTCAAGGCATCAAGAGCCACCACACACAGACGTGTCAAGGAATTTGGCTACAGTTGTCGTATTCCTCTTGTTAAGCCACTCCTGAACCACAGACAACGTCAGAGGTGTCTTACCTGGGCTAAGGAGAAGAACTGGACTGTTGCCCAGTGGTCCAAAGTCCTCTTTTCAGATGAGAGCAAGTTTTGTATTTCATTTGGAAACCAAGGTCCTAGAGTCTGGAGGAAGGGTGGAGAAGCTCATAGCCCAAGTTGCATGAAGTCCAGTGTTAAGTTTCCACAGTCTGTGATGATTTGGGGCGCAATGTCATCTGCTGGTGTTGGTCCATTGTGTTTTTTGAAAACCAACGTCACTGCACCCGTTTACCAAGAAATTTTGGAGCACTTCATGCTTCCTTCTGCTGACCAGCTTTTTAAAGATGCTGATTTCATTTTCCAGCAGGATTTGGCACCTGCCCACACTGCCAAAAGCACCAAAAGTTGGTTAAATGACCATGGTGTTGGTGTGCTTGACTGGCCAGCAAACTCACCAGACCTGAACCCCATTCAAGAGGAAAATGAGAAACAAGAGACCACAAAAATGCAGATGACCTGAATGCCACTGTCAAAGAAACCTGGGCTTCCATACCACCTCAGCAGTGCCACAAACTGATCACCTCCATGCCACGCCGAACTGAGGCAGTAATTAAAGCAAAGGGAGCCCCTACCAAGTATTGAGTACATATACAGTAAATGAACATACTTTCCAGAAGGCCAACAATTCACTAAAAATGTTTTTTTTATTGGTCTTATGAAGTATTCTAATTTGTTGAGAGAGTGAATTGGTGGGTTTTTGTTAAATGTGAGCCTAAATCATCACAATTAAAAGAACCAAAGACTTTAACTACTTCAGTCTGTGTGCATTGAATTTATTTAATACACGAGTTACACAATTTGAGTTGAATTACTGAAATAAATGAACTTTTCCACGACATTGTAATTTATTGAGATGCACCTGTATATGTAATCTCAAATACGAGGAATGGTAATAATATTATTCCACGTATTTGAGGTTATGGGCTTGTTTGAACCCCTGGAAGTATTCAACATGCACAATGGGCATAGAAATCCATTCACAAATTTTATTTATTTACGTTTGCTTTTGAATGTTTACAGGCCAAGTTCGAGTTTCATCATGGAGACTATGAAAAGCAGTTTTTGCATGCTGTTGGTCGGAAGGACAAGGCTGGGATGGTTATGAACAACCCCAGTCAGTCTGTCTTTCTCTTTGTGGACAGACAGCACTTACAGGTTGGCTCGATAAAACATGAAATATGAAGGCACATGGATAATATTTAAGAATATCATGAGGATTATCAACTTTTTTTTAATCAATATTGTACATTTATCAAATGCTCACTCAAATTAGTGTTTTTTTGACACCCCTGTATTATAGTATTGTGATGCTTAAATTTACTTGTAGCATTAAAAATTATTGATTGTAGGTTTTAGTGTTTATTAATAGACAAAAAATGTTTTACACGAGTTTCACCAGGAATAATCTTAAATTTATCTGATATTGAAATGAAAAATCTTATGTTTATATTGACATGGTTGTTAATTGTTGTTTTTCATTACTACTGTGCTACTACTGTTTGTTTCTTATAAAATATACTGATCTTGCCATGAAAATAGACATAGATGCTGGGACGGCAATGAAAATGAATACATTTAATAGACAAGATCATATAGAATTTTTACAGTGGCCATTTTAATTGGTTATTGACAATAACATAATTTTTTGGTTATCCGTATTAACCAGAATTTTATTTAGTGATTCCCAACTAATTACACACCTTATAATAACCTAATATTTACTGTATAACTAAATATATATTAACCTTTTATTATATCTGTAATTTTATTGACAGTAACAGAAATAATTTATGGGTAATCTTATTTGGCCAGAATTTTAATATCAGTGAATCCATCATAATTGCAAAACTTACAATAACCTAATATTTACTCGTGTATACTATTTAATAACCTGTTTTTTTTATATATTGGTTATTGGCAATAACATAATGAAATAATTTATTAGCTTATCACAGCATTGCCTAGAATTTTAATATTGAATTACTAATAACTATACACCTTGCAATACCAGATATTTACTGCTTAATATAGTATTTAAGAATAGGCTAATATTTTTTGGTCTCCTCTTTCTTCAACAGACTCCAAAAACCAAGCTCACAGTTTTCAAGTTGTGCAGCCTCTGTCTCTACCTGCCACAGGATCAGCTCACCTGTTGGGGGGTTGGAGACATCGAGGACCACCTCCGTCCATACATGCCTGACTAGGAGAAACGCACGGAAGACACCCCTCGAGGCCTCGAAGCAAGTTGACCTTATCTACACGTCCCTCAGTTGAATAGATATGAACTTGTGCTTGGAACTCTCCTTTTTGTTAACCACTCATTTTCATCGTGAGATTTAATTTAGCTCTTTTTTTTTTTAATCTTCCCTCAACCAATCTTGCTTTGGTTCATCCCATCTCCCCTCTCTTTGATCAGTTTTTATTTGAACCTGCATGAACATTGATTTTGAGTGGTTGTTCTCTTGGAGCTGCACTGTCAACAATACCAGTCACCGAAGGAACTCTTTACGTTACGAAAACAAAACAAAAAAAAAAGGAAACCAATGACGGGTCTCTCACATGTGGTCCTCGTGTGTTGGACTGGCTTTAACATCACTGTCATATGAGGGATAGTTAACAGGTCTGTTAAATTCAGTAGGGATTTCATGAGTATTGACGATCAGTGACAGAGGACAAAAGAGCCTGGGTAGTCTTCCTCAAAAGGCTTATATTACAAGGTGAACAATACTTGTTAACTCATTTGGTGTAGGCATTGCTTCTCATTCAGTTACTGCCTTAGTTTTTGCTGGACATTTTAATTTGAGTGTCATTTCTTGCCTATAATATGACAAACCTTGTTTGTTTTATTGTTTCTGGAGGAGTGTTGCCTGATGGGGACGGAGGTGCGGTGTGTGGTGTATATCTAAAATGGTTGACAAACTGTCTGTTGGAGGAATTCTGATGCTGTTTTTTTTTCTTGGGATAGTTGGGATGGTAATTGTCACCAGTTGAGCAACTCATGCACTATATATACATACGAACTACTGATACCAGATGTAATCATTGGTGGTGGATGTGTGATGGAAAACTGATGTTCAAGCTTATGTACCTAATGAGAAATTTCATAGTGAAGCTTGAAATGGATCATTACGGATTTGTTTTTCTTTTATAGACCACCCAGTTCTGAGAGTACTAAATATTGCAGTGCTTGGGACTTGGTATCTGTAAGCCATCTTTGTCTGTTCTTAATGCATAAAAATATTACTTTTTTTCTTTTTTTTTGAAATTCTGAGTTCACATCGAAGAGTGAAGGTGGGTCTCTGTCTTTATTTTGATGTACCCATTGTTTGAATAATTCTGTTGAAATAAACACTGCTGAACATATCCTAACACAGTGCAAAGCTTTTTATGCTGGAGTTTATTATATAACATAAAGAACAACATGTTTCATGTCAGTTACACGGCATGTACATAATCAGCTGCCAAGGTGTTTAGTGTGTCTTCCCTGAGCAATGAGTTTTCCATTTGCCTTGTTGGTGAGATCTACTGTTGCAAATGCTAGAGTCCTTCCTTGTTTTAAAACCTGCGCAGTGATCAAGACGTCTTCTCCAATTTTAGCTGCATTCATGTATCTGTTAAATAGAAAGCAAACAAATTTAAATGTCAAGACTCCATTTCAGATGATGAATGTATGACATTTTATTTTTTAATTGAGACTGGGACTATTTCAGACTTTTCACTTTTATTGCAAGTTTTGTCTGGTCAAGTTTAGCAACATAAAAATAGCTATTGAACATTATCGTCATTATTAACAAGGGAATTTTTTTTGATAACATGCCACAATAGGAACCTGACATCTAACAACCTAATACAATTATGAGTACATATCATAAAATGGCAAAAATATGAAAACACCATTTCCAATAAATGTTATAAATAAATTATAGAAATTTATAACTAGACATTAATGAAAAATAGCCATGCCATGAGCAAACAGTTAAACGTTTTGTCTAAGATCTACCTGCATTGCATAGTTAAATATGGTCAAAGTATGCTGTTGTGGTTTTGTTCATTTTTATTTGTTTGAAATTATAGTCTGGAGAACAAAATTAAAATGTAAAGATTGTTTTGAGCTAGGTATTTGAAACCAACATACAAACTGCATTTATGTAACTATTATAGTAGTTATTTATATTTACAATCTTTTATTTTATATTTAAATCAAATTTTAGCTTGTTTTAGTAATTTTTATTAGTTGTTTTTCCAATATTGCTTTATTTTTTCAGTTTTAATTCTAGTAATGTTATTAGTTAATAGTATCTAATAATCGTAGTAGCCAATTGCAACATTTCTTATTTTTTTAAATGAAAAAAAATTAAATTATTTTAATGTTTTCAAAACTTATATTCATTCATTCTAAAGGTCGAAAACAATTCGTTTTATTCAACAGTAACAACACTCCCCATGCATGACACAGTAGTTCTGTATACAGTGTCAGTCAAACATAGGCAAAAGCTCACGTTATGTTCATGTCCACGCTGACCCCGGGAGCTCCTCTCTCGCTGTACATGATAGCAGTGGTGGAGATCACATCCACCAGTGTGGCTGTCAGTCCTCCGTGAAGAGTGCCTCCTCTGTTAGTGTGCTCCTCCTCCACCTTCAGCTCGCACACCACTTTCCCAGGGGCTGCAGACAACACCTCCACCTGATCACAACACGATCGGCTCAATATGTTTCAGCCGAATATGTTTGCTCAAATATATTTACTGCAGAGTGAACTGGTCTGTCCGGTTCACATATGAATGTGTGGATCTCCAAGGAGAATCACTTAATTTAACCAAAGATTTCGCTCTACACCTACCTTACTTAAAACCCGGTCAAATCCAGGACTGTCCACCATCGCTCTCATGATCTGTTTTATTGAATTTAACGACATTGACGCCATCGCTGATATTGCAAATACCAAAACACAACGAAGGACAAGTTCACTCTTGAAGAGTGTTTGAAAGATGGCCCAAATGATATACAAAATAAGAGTGTTATTATTATCCTATGTAAAGCCCTTTTGGAGTTCCTCGTCTAAAACGCCTCTTACCACAAGCGATGAAAACTACAGGTAACGTTAACTAATGATTATAATTCTTCTAATCTAATAACAAGTCAATTTATGAATATTTAGAAGCTAAATCTGGCTATTCGGCTGTAAGGACTTTTATTATGATAGAAGGGGTCATTCATGATTCATTTGAGTCTTTTTAATGAATCGGATGAACAAAACAGATCTGAACGATTCGTTCAAGAACAGACTGAATCAATTTAAACTTTTCCGGCAACAAGACTTGTTTAATGTCAATGCTAACGATATTTAGGTTCTAAATGTATTTAATTTGTATTTTATTCGTAAAATGAACTGGCACACACGTTCCTAGACTTTGATCAATATATTTTTTGTGCATATCGGGTTTTACAGGGGCCATATGCTGAATCATTTCCGTTTTGAAACGAACTGTTCGAAAGAACCGACTCTTTCAGTACTACAGTTAAATGCTTCCGAAAAACCTCTATTTGAACAATAATAATTCCTCGGTTCGGGACTCTCTAATTGCAACGTTTAATGTGAAAATTAGGGTAATAATACTTTGAGGAAGTGATTTATAGTATAGTGTAAATAAATTAGGTCCAGCGACCACAAGCATACGTTAATATTAATATTTTCGCGGGTTCCGCCCGGAATGTTTTTGTAGCTGTACGCGTCCATGTCCCGCCGTTATACTGAACTGCGAACATGTCCAACACTGTAATGTCAGGTAAATGTCAACAAATGTCTGCTCTAGAGGAAACGAGGACGAGTCTTTGCGATCAGTTTGCCTCCATCTCTGGGTCGGATAGCGCTGTGGCGCAGTGTTATCTAGCAGAACATGAGTGGGATATGGAGGTATGGTACTAATACCAAAGATACTTTGCTAATACTGAACCAAGTTTCTATTAAAAAAATAAACATTTTACTGAGTAATGCATGTTTCATTGTCCATATTTACAACCACTGGTGTTCTTATAGAAAGCTTTTTATTATTATTATTTCTGTGTTTTGGCCAGAGAGCATTGAACTCTTTCTTCGAGGCTCATATGGATTCAGTCTTTGATGTTGAAGATGCAGAGGAAACTAAAGATGTGTCTGGGAATAAGAGAAAGGAGGTGAATTCTTCTGACAGTGCTGATACTTCAGGAACAAAGAAGAAATTTAAGACAGGCCAGATGGATTGGTAATGTTTTCTCCTCTATTTATTATAAAGTAAAAACTGAGTTTGCTCTAATGTTACATATAATATACTCTATATCTATACTAATAATATTTGAAATCTTTTTTTCAAATTGTTTGTTGTGCAGCATTGACCTAACAGCAGAGGAACCCACCTGCTCCAGCAGTGTGAATCCCCCAGAAAGTCAGGCTGAAAGTGTTGTACCTGAATCTAATGCGGAGGACAGCAAGCTGTCCGTCATCAGCTGGAACGTGGATGGTTTGGACACATTAAGTCTTGCAGAGCGTGCCAGGGGCTTGTGTTCGTATCTAGCTCTGTGAGTTGGTTAGATACCACCCGAGTTTTATTTGACCCTAAGGTTGTTTTGTTTTGGTTATTTTTGTTTTACTCGTAACTTTTCATTACCTTTTATCCATTGTTCTTTTGTAGATATACACCAGATGTGGTTTTTCTTCAAGAACTGATTCCGTCTTATATTCAGTATCTTAAGAAACGTGCTGTCAGCTACCTGTTTGTTGAAGGTAAGAGAATGACCTCAGTGCTCAGTAAAGTTATTTATTAGTTATTTACTGATTAATGAAGTTCTGTGTTATTTAAGGAAGCGACGATGGATACTTCACGGGAATAATGTTGAAGAAATCAAGGGTAAAACTTCTGGAACGTGAGATCATCTGTTATCCTACAACACAAATGTTGAGAAATCTATTAGTTGCTCAGGTGAGTTTGTGGTTTGTAAGCATTATCCAAAGATTGTATTGAGGCATAATGACTGGCACAAGTCTATTTCTTAATGGAATCAGAAATACACTACCATTCAAAAGTTTGGATTTTTCAATGTATGTACAGTGAAAACAGTAATGTTGTGAAATGCCATTACAATTTAAAGTAACTGTTTTCTATTTAATAAATATTAAATTGTAATTTATTCCTGTGAATTTTCAGCATCATAGTCTTCAGAGTCACATGATCCTTCAGAAATCATTCTAATGTGCTGATTTTTTGCTCAAGTGCTGAATATTTTTGTGGAAACTGTGATACACAATTTTTTTTTAGGAATATTTGATGAATAGAAAATTCAAAAGAGCAACATTTATTTGAAATAGAAATTGCTTGTAACATTATAAATGTCTTTACTGTCACTTTTGATGAATTTAATGCATTCTTGCTGAATAAAAAGTATTAATTTATTTTTGAAAAAATCTTTCCTACTGCAAACATTTCAATAGTAGTGTATGTATACATTAATATGTACTTTTCTAGGTTATTGTGTCTCTCGTAATTAATTTGCTTATCATTTATACACTTTTTTTTTTTGACTGTTGTATCTTAAGGTGACTTTCTCAGATCAGAAGCTATACTTGATGACGTCACATTTAGAAAGCTGTAAGAACCAATCAGAGGAGAGAATGAAACAACTGCGGGTCGTATTTCAAAAGCTGAAGGAAGCACCAGAAGACAGTACTGTAATTTTTGCCGGGGACACCAATCTCAGAGACTCTGAGGTAAATTAAAAGTCTTTCAAATTCACCACAGGGACTAGATGAGTGATTCCCAACTGGTGGTACACAAAGAGTTTGAATTTGCATTATTGAAACATCTGTTATCCTACAACACAAAGAGCTTTCCCCATTTGAGCTTTCCTGTAGGCGCTAGCAACGCCAAGATCATGGGTTCGATTCCCAGGGAAAGCAAGAGCTGATAAAGTGTAAAAAACTGTAACTTGAATGCAATGGAAGTCGCTTTGGATAAAAGCGTCTGCTAAATGCATAAATGTAAATGTAAATGAAACTTAAAAGAAAACAAAATTGTCAATTCTTGTCTGTGGAATTGTGTATTGTATTCATAATACATGTTAAAATTAACCCATTTTTTAGTTTGATGTTGAAGTTGAGTTTGACTGATGGGCCTGTGAATAATAGAAAAAGCTTGGGAAATACTGCTAACAATCACAATAGCTCCACATACGACGGAGGAGTGAGAGCGCAGTGGAAGTCACTAGTGCAATGCAGCATTTCTGAAGATTGTTTCTGTCTGTGTAGGTGGTAAAGGTGGGAGGTTTACCTCCAGGTGTGTGTGATGTTTGGGAACAGCTGGGCAAACAGGAACACTGCCGATACACCTGGGACACCAAAGCAAACAGCAATAAGACTTTGCCTTACATCAGCAGATGTCGCTTCGACCGCATCTTCCTTAGGTCTGCTAAAACCGGCCCAAGAGTCACTCCTGACCACATGGCCTTGGTCGGAATGGAGAAACTGGACTGTGGCCGTTACACAAGTGATCACTGGGGAATTTACTGCACTTTCAAAACATGATTATTAAATCCCCAAGGACTAAATGTCTGTCTTAGAAGATGGTTTTAAAGAGTGTTTGTACTAAAATAAAGAATGTGAAGAGTGCCTACAAATCCAGACTACAGATCAGTGTAAAGAACAAACACATACAGATAATATTAGGATGCATAGCTTGATAAAAAATACTGCAGAAAGAGATTTTATTGAAGGGTTTTATTAGAATGGATTACTTAGTTATTCCAGTTTTTCCATATATTAGTCATACAAAATCTTCTACTTCAAACCATGATTTCAGTCAATCTCTGCTCTCTCATATTATTTCTTTTTTTAAATGTTAACGCGTTGACTGAATTTAAATAATTTTATTTAAATAACTGTGATCTTGATTTATTGTGGTAACTGTGGTACGGGTTGTGTGTCCTATATTATACCACAAGTGGTCAGTATTTCTCAAACATGGCCCTTTATATAAATAAGCTTTTAAATGTCATTGGAACAGAGGCACGGTGTACTAATACTTTTAGAAACTACACAAACAGTGTGTGTGCTGTAAAATAATCTGTGAAATTAAAATGCTGTGTAAAATGATGACATTCAAAATTGTGCAAATAGAACTGTTACATCTACAGTAATATTCTGAAAATACCAAAAAAAGCTATTGTGAAATACTGAACCAAACATATTAAAATTAAAATAATCTTTTTTTTTTTATAAAGATTTTCTTTTGCAGAATTAACAGATTACTGTGTTTTAAACGGAAAACAATAAAATACAGTTAAAAGTTTGGTTTATTTCACTTTACAGTTTCTCTTTATATTTCATTTTTTTTTTTTTCTTATCTTCTTTTAATATTACAATCACAATTTATATTGTTTAAAATGATTAGTTGAAAAAATAAATTCAAAAATTATGACTTAGTTGTGTCAGGATTTCCATCACACTGAACATTTTTGCAGCTCTGAATAAAGTTTTTTTCACAAGTTAGTTCACTTACCACAGTGTCAAAAGGTTGAGATGAAATATGACATGATGTGCTACAAAAAAAAAAAAATCAGTTGCAAACAGAATATTGTTACTGTGCATCATTACCAATCAAGCTGTAATTTTGTGCAAAAAGTGTGAAAATATGTAATTGTGCATTTTGAATACATACAATTATAGCTATGCCTAAGCAAGACAAAGGAGTCTGCCATTTTATTCCAAAAATGTAATTTCCTAAACTATCATTTCCATCACAGAATGCTTTCAAAAACAATACATTAATATGGAGTGCACTGAAATAATGTGGTGGGAATTTTCAAAAAAGTGGACTTTGGAAAATGTTAGTAGACTATTGAGTGTGTGAGCTCACTGAATCGATCTCTAAAATAATGTTTAGATAAATGTGCTACTTATTCCTGTTGCAGATCGAGAGAAATAAGTGGTGAGGTCTCCTCTTAACCGTCCTAAATTAGCTGAAAGCATATGAGTGTCAAGGCAGCAGCTGTCTTAAGCAGGGTGGACACGTGACTCCAGACAACCTTGAAAGACACCCCCACTGCCAAGGCTAATAAACCTTTTGCTTGGTCAGATGAGTAAATATTACATCTAAAGCAGGTCAGACTGCCACAGATCTGCCCTCGGGGTCTGTATGACTGGCTCACAGAGGTCTGCTCGCAGCACAAACACTCTCCTTGCCCCTCTCTCCAGGATAACATCACTGTCACTTAAAGTGCCAGTCCTGTGATAGGTTTGTTTGAATATCCTTATACTTGTAGCTGACATAAGACTGTTAAGAGGTTGATAGAGGCTCTCATTGTCCTCAACAAGACACGGTAGTAAATCACAATGCTCTTCCCCTCAATAGGCATCTCTGTAGCACATTGAATCGTTTTGACACATGGCCAGGAGCACATGTTATTTCAGGGAAGGGGGAATAGTGGGACTTTCAGATCAGTCCTACTCCAGACGTTAAAGACAGCAATGTCAATATACCAGACCGAATATGCAATCAATGGTAACATAATGACAAGAATGACAACGTAATGTTTGTTTGGTCAGCACGTTCCAGGAGGGTTTTCTCTTATCAGGGACACACAAGGTTACGGTCATGGAACAGCTCCAGCAGGGATCTTCCAACACAATCTCAAGGCAATTGATAACTATTTTACGCTTTGGTGAATATTATTTATGTGAATTTATTATTTTCTTGTTTTATGTTTAGGATGGACCCTCATGGTTACTTTTTTTCAAAAAAATTGTACGTTTTCTTCTATTCACATTATACAAAGTCATGAAATTGGCACCTGGTAAAATATACTTTCCCATGAGATTGGGGTTGTTTATGTTTAGGGGTGGACCTTCATGCTTACAGTTTTTGTTGTTGTTGTTTGTTTAAAGGGATAGTTCACACAAATGAAAATTCTGTCATTAATTACACAAATTAAGATGACCCTGCACAGAGCAACACAACTGACACGTTCAAGACCCAGAAAGGTAGTAAGGACATCATTAAAATATCCATGTCACATCAGTGGTTCAACCGTAATTTTGTGAAGCTACGAGAATACTTTTTGTGTGAAGAAAACAAAAATAACTACTTTATTTAACCATATTTTTCTCTTCTGTGTCGGACTTAGATGTGCGACATGCGTGTGGTGCTGCTGAGGCAGGAGCCAGCGTTCTGATGTAGAACCCGGATGCGCTGTGCCTTGTTTACAAGCAGAGGAATGCACACGCATGTGTCGTGGTACTGTCTTGAGCGCACGTTGAAAACTGACACGGAAGAGAAGAAATTGTTGAAGAAAGTTATTTTTTGTTTTCTTTTTAAAGTATTCTCATAGCTTCATAAAATTACGGTTGAACCAGTGATGTCACATGGACTATTTTAACAATGTCCTTACTACCTTTCTAGGCCTTGAACGTGTCAGTTGCGTTGCGGTCTATGCAGGTTTAGAAAGCTCTCGGAGTTCATAAAATATCTTAATTTGTGTTCTGAAGATGAACGAAGGTCTTACGGGTTTGGAACGACATGAGGGTGGATTTTCATTTTTGGGTGAACTATCCCTTTAATTACGCACGTTTTCATACTGTTCACATCATAAAATTTCATACGAAATTTGCCAACTCGTAATTGGGTTGGTTATATTTAGGGGGTTAGGTTAGGTGTGGACCTTCATGCTTTTTTTATTGTAAATCTTCATACAATTCACATTGTACAAATTTGCCAAATAATTCACATTGTACAAATTGCCAAATTTTTAAATTGTTTAAAAATTTGAAAAAGGTTTTCATGCATATCACATAGTACAAATTCATATGAAATTTTCACTTAAAATAGTTTACAAATAGTTTACAATAGTTTTCTCATGATATCAGGTTGGTTTTGTTTAGGGGTGGACCTTTATGGTTATTTTCTAAAAATCATACATTTTGTTCTGTTATGCTTTTTTAAATTGTATGTTTTCATTTGATTCACATTGTAAAAATTAATAATTAAATGAATGAATAAATAAAAATTTATGCAAAATTTACGAGTTGGTATTTTTGTATATTTTTAACATTAAGGGTTTGGGTAAATGGTGGACCTTCATAGTTACTTATTTCCTAAAAAAACATACATTTTCCTCCAGTTAAACATTGTACAATTTCACATGAAATTTCTACCTTGTAATAAGTTACATACATACATCCTAAGACTGGGTTGGATCTTCCCCTTCATTTCACAGTTCAGATTGCATGCTTTAGATAACGGTGCAGTTTGTACCATGTCACCGCAACTCCAAGACAACAGATACTGAAACAGGAGGCAACCATGTAAGGAATGAAATCTTAAGTAATTATGTAAGCAGACAATATAGCACTGTCAATCTGTAACTAAACTGAATTATCAGCAAACAAACCATCTTCTGTTAACAGCCCGTTCTAAGACGCGTCTCCTACACTGAATTAAATGCAGAAACACTGGGGTATTTATGTAGACTAGAGAGCACAGCAAAAGATGCTTGTGATTTTTCTTTTTCTTTTTTAATTTCATAAATAACACTGAACAAGCATGGTACAGCGATAAATATTCATTTACATTGCAAAATTCTCTGTATTGCAAAATACAGTGCATGTAAAATGCACTTGTCAAAGGGGTCAAGAGGTTTCAGTATAGTACCTGATGTGCCCTAATCTGAAATTACATTTGTACGTTTTTTTTTTTTATGTGCTGTAATCTCAGATTAAGGTTTGCCAAGAACCTCACAAGACCCCTTTGCTATTATACGTACTGTTGCATATCCCACTGTCATTTGAACTGGAAAAATAAGACAAAAGCACTGATACATATCCTCAAATTGTCATTTATTTTTGTTGTTTGTTCAATTTTGATTCTTTTTGCATTTTACATCCCAACAATCTTTAGCTTTTCAGTTATCGCAACCCCATGCCTGCTCGAATTAGAGTCTGAACACACCGCAGGCAAGTGTCCCGTTTCAATGTCTTAGGCAGCAAGAGGTACAAGGCAGGTTGACATCGTAACACAAGACCAGGATTGTTGGATCTCTACAATGTAACACAGAAGGCGAGTCAGCATGTTCAGTTTTTATTTATTGCTAAATTCAGAAAACAGAGGGGCTATTCCATTTCCTTGAAAAAAATTAAATAAAACATTCGTCCCATTTTAAGTTAAGGAATGTGTCCATTTGTGCAGTTACACCAGCACTTTTCAAAATAAATGTAACTTCTTAGAAAATCTATTTGCACACTCTCCATTTAAGAAAACAAACGAGATGGTGTAGATCACTTTGTAGTAAAATTGCAATATTAATTCGAGCCCTTGTCAGCATTTCACTCAGACCCTACAGTCCAAGTAGCAGCAAAACTATAACTGGAGACATAAATAGAGTAAGATGAGATGGTTTTTCAGAATGAGCAGCACGCCAGTGTTCCACTGATTGTCAGATTATGGTGACGCTCTAGTGTTGATGCTGTAAACCAAACAGGCAAATCTCAAATGACACTGAGAATGAAGTCACTACCGGCCGAGTGTACATTTCAGTTACTGGGAAATCCATCATTGAGAGCATGTTTCTTATTTATAAAAAAAAAAGAAAAAAAAAAAAAAAGGAAAATGTGGATAAAAAGCTCACAATGACAAAATCAAACTAAATCAAAGTCGCCTCGACAATGATTTACAGCATGAACGGCTGGATTTACAGCATCATTTCATAATTTCAACAGTGTCAGTGTATGGATGAATGTAACGAGAAAACAAAAACAAACTAAGCACCAGGATTGCGTAAAATCTCTTGCATGGAGGGATTTCAAGTTCCCAGAAGCTGCGAGTTCACTGTGGCTCTGAGCTCGTTAACAGAAGCCTGTGCTAAATTATATAGCCGGGACCCAAATACGTCAGTCAATGCTCAGGAGTCTTTTGTTTCTAATTAGGTGACTCTCTAAGGAGGGAACGACAGACATTACCAGGACTGGAGTGGTGGAATAACATTTTAGTTGTAGTTTGCAGTTTTGTCAGTTATTTGTAGCTGTTCTTGTCGCGCTCAAGTGTGCCGTGGAGGCTTTGAGCTGAATTTTCACTGGTGTGCATTTTTTTTTTAAAAACTGCCAAAAGATGCATTGTAGGCAATTGTAAGCCATTTTAGCACAGTGCCAACAACCCATTAGACTGATGTGAATAATGCTGAACTTCAGCATTCATTACATAATAATTATAAAGTACAAACATATGACAATGCTTCCCCTTTTTATATATATATATTTTCCCCTAATTTAGGGAAAATATTTATATAAATACATATCTTTATATAATTATACAAATATATTCAATATATAGAATATGTTCATAATAATTACTTCTCCCCGCTTTTCATCTTTATCTTACATATTCAGTTTGTTAAATTCCATGTGCAAACGTTCTGAATTAAGATTCTAACAATGAATAAATTAACAAAAGTGTTGTCAAAAATGCTAGCAGCCCTATAATAAAGCATTTAGTTAAATAATACAAGAAAGAAGGCAAAGAAGTTCATTCCTCTCAATATGAGAAATCGAACACGTACGATCATACCGCTGAGCTAATCATGCTGTACTAAAGGTTCTTGGCAGGACATCCTTAAATATCCAGCTAAGAAAATTTCCTTCCCTCCCATCTGTTCCTTACAAAACTGCAGAGTAGCAAAAGTGTTCCCAGTTTGACAAAAGCCAGAATTTTTACGCAGGTGGTACTAACTGATAATAGTTTTTCTTACTCTAGACATAATACGAAAAGAAACAACCCATCAAGCAATACCTTTAGATGAATTAAAAAAAAAAGTATTCAAAAATTAAAATTCTTCATATGTATATGTATACGTGTGTGTGTGTGTGTGTCTATGTATATATATATATATATATAAAAAAGAAAACATCTTAAGCATATTAACCTGATATATTAGTTGGGCCCTCTTTAGTAACTAACTACAATTCTATAACATTTGCTTTAATTAATTTACCCATTTCATGCTTTAGACTGCCTATAAAGTTATATAATTTTATATTAGTATCATAAAAAAAACTTTAAAAAGAAAATGTACCGCAAGAACAAATATATCTCAAGTCAATCTCAAACTTCTCATATAATACTGGCCCTGGGTCCCAATCTTTGGGCAATGTTTCCATCAAAGTCTGATGATGGGCTCTTCGGCTCTTTGACAGTCCAGTGCCGCTCCACATCAGACCTCCATCATAACCAGAACAGCTGGCTGGGACTGTAGCAGCTCCCAAGACAGATCTCCATCCGTCCAACTGGATAAAGGATTGAAATATGTTCAAGAAAAGCGGCGTTCAGACCACGTTGATCCCCCCTCCCGCGGCAGCCCGTTTGCTGCAGTAGGTCGAGCCGCTGTGGTTGGCCGCTCCGCCGTTCATGTACGACGTCTTCAGCTCCAACTGGCAGGCTGCAATGGCGGCGTTCAGTTCCACTTGTGCTCGATGTACAACATAAAACATCAGGCCTATGCTGATGAAGATCTGATGAGAGGAACAGAGAGAGTGAGTCACTGGATGGATCTGCTGACTGAGCTAGACGACGGTGGATACAAACATCCACATGATGGGACTTATTCAGTGTGGTTGTAAATTTAAGCAATAATTCCTTGGCTGATATATCGAAACATCCTGTTTCAGTCAAGAATTCATTACTGGCATCTAACTTCATTACACACAAGGGCAAATGCAAAATAAGCACAAATTTGTGGTCAAAGCTCTGCCAATGACCATCTATAATTATGGTTTACTACAGGTTCCACAAGAATCTAGACTAGACATACATATTTCATTTCCTCATACGGTTACATATCCATTGCAGAATCTGCAAAACACCATTTAAATAAATACATATGCAAACATTATTTTTCAATGATGTTATTACAATTTTGACCCATACAATGTATTGTTGGATATTGCTACAAATATACCTGTGCTACTTAAGACTGGCAAACCAAAGAACTTTAGAAAACAATGAACAGCTTCAAGGCAACATTATATTGTACACCACTAATTGTGTGCAATTGAGTTAAAAAAAAACAGGTAATAGATTAATCAACAGGAAGAGAGTCAGCGTTGCATTCTAGAAACGTGACAAAAAAAAAAAAAAAATTTTCCTAGTGTCCGAGTGATGCTCCTCATTTGCAAGCTGCTTTGGAGGCTTACCTGTAGACTGAACACGAAGTATCCACTGACGCTCTGTTCTGCGATCACGTCCTCCATTGTGCGCAGGGTGGTGCCCAGATATGAGTTAAGGAGTTGTGTTGGGAGAAGTCCCACTGAGGAAGCCACTAAATAATTAGGCAAGGACACATCTGTGATCTGTCAAAGAGAGCGACAACTATGTTTGGTCATAGAGTTGGTCAAGATTAATCACAGTGTTTTCACCGCCTGCAAGAATGTGTCATCAGCCTCATTTAGCCCCATCACTGTCCTTCACATGCTAACTGGACTTTTCTAGCCTCTCTAATGCACTAGAATTGAAAACAGTTCGATATCAATAATTTTTCTTTTCTATATTATCATATGTTGACATGCAAGCAATTTTAAAATCTTTTTTAAACAATTCATTTCACACATTCATTTCAATTTCCTCTATGTAAATACAACACAATGCACAGATTTGTTCTGCAACACCTGTAGGATGTTTTACTGGTTGTATTGCATTGCTATAATGCTTTGAATGTTAAATATTTAAGCAGCGCTTCTGTCCTGTTCCAAGTCTGTTAGACTTTAAGCAAACACACCCTACATAAACATTAAAGCATTGTAAAATTCAATTGTATCACCTTTGAGTTGTCTTCAAGTGCTAAAGTATGAACCATGATGTAAAACCCTTCTATTCTCATTAATAGACTGGCGAAGATGCAGGCATTGTTTGATTTGGGTTGCGTCGACCTATTAATATTCATGAACGAGATAAAATTATGCATTCTTGTTCTAAGAAGCGACTTCATTGTAAATTGCTGTGAAGCAGTATTTTAAGTATACACTATGCAGACGCATGCATTGTGTTGGGTTACCTACATAACGCATCACATTCTGCTTCAGCAGAAATCGCAGGGCACATTGAAATACGGCCCTTTCTATAGGACGTGCTTACTGAGGAAGCGAAACATAATTCCAGTGTGACCTGTTTAGTACCGACATACATCACACCCTTGGGCTGTGATCCCTCTGTTATGTAAAAAAAAAGAATGGCCAAATAAAACCAATTAGGGTTAACACAATTAGAGTCAGTGGCACTTGCTTTGTTCACTCACTTTCCAAATGTAGACTGATACAAACTGAATAACATCCTCATTGATATTAGGACTATAAATAGAGGGTGGCAGGCTAATGGAGCGAGAGAACTGACCTGGGTATCAGGTTCAATCCCATGCAAAGCAAACCCAAAACTGAAGAGTTACTGAGATACCCCAAGTGTTCGATCACTACAGCGTCCTTCAGAAAGAACAGAGACTTATGTTGCTTTAAGGGCAATGACACTGCGCTAGTGTAATGTAGGTTTACTTTTGACTCAAAAGTGATGCTAAGTCTTTTTTTTCTATTTTTTGTAGGGCAACTGCAAGTCATAGGCATCTAAACAGAATTTTAGCATCGAGATAAAAAATTTTTTTATTAACAATTGAATTGTTTTTTATTTTTATATCTTCCGAATCCGATTTAAAAATGAGAAATGTTGCTTTGGTAAAAAAAAAAGGTTCGAAATAATAATTTTTTTAATAAATATTTTATTTTACTTCAGTTAATATTTATTTTATTTCAAGTAACAAAAATATTTTTACTATTTTAGTTAATGATAATAACGGATTTAAAACAAGCTGGGAATTCAGTTTTTCTGATTTTATTGTGATTTCATACATCTGTAAATCAAGACTGCACATAAATGGCCAATTTTTTTACTAGTCCTCTTATCTGCATGAAAACAAAACTGTTATTCAAACGTGTAATTAATTATACACAGAAAGTCAGCACCATGCAATACTAGAACACTCCCATCCTGTCCGTTGTTAGTTTACACAATTTCACACAACAGTCCGAGTCCAGACTGCTCACACACAGAGTTTGGACTCCGTAGCTACGCAACAGAATCAATATTTTATTACAGAATGTTTACGGCTTGTTGATTATAATGGGAGTATTCTAGTTTTGCTTACAGTGTATATTGGCTGTTGTACAAAATACAAATTGCAAAGGAAAATTTACTAAATAACTACTTTGGCTTTAAAGCTTTTGTGTGTGCAGGGTATCAGGCGATGTGTCTTTAGCATCCAATTATTAAACAGTTGCCTTAATTAATAAGTCTAATATACAAATGTTGAATGCAGAGATAAATCAGAGCTTTTAAGCACACAATGTTACAAATGTTCAACCGCTGCAATTTTTTTTTGCAATTGACTGAATATTGTAATTGACAATATTTACAATTATTTAATTACAGCAGCCGTAACTGTGATTTTGAATATTTTCAATTAACTGTGCAGCCCTACAAGCAAAAAACAAAAAACAAAACAGCTGTTTAACATTAAAAATGACACAAATTCCTGCTGTAAGCAGGTGGTCAATGTTCATTTCCAGCACTCCTGAAACCCAGATATAATCAGTCACTGTCGGCCAAAATTATCTGTCAAGTGGAAGTGGTGCAAAACATTCAACTTGTATTAAAAAACATCTGCTCATAATAATTGCCATCATAAAAAACTTCAAAGGAGAAATACATTAACATTTGAATCATCCAGTGAATAAATTATGCAAACAATAGGCAAATATGTTCCAAAATGGCAGGCTACAAGTCCACAAGTTCATATTAAAAAGCAAACCAACCTTAACGCCTGAGAAAGTTTAAGTATATCTCAAATCTAATTCAAAATAAGCAGATGTAATCTTTCTTTGTTTTAAGAAGCAACTTCTGAACCAAGAGAATAAAACACAGCTCGCTGAATAAATCATTTACATAAAATTCAAATCTCATTAAAATCACAATTAGGAGCCCAGAAAACTGTGTAACTTTTTTGGTAAATTATTTAAATGTTGCTGTATATTTACATGTGTCACCATGTATTTATCAAAAAGGTTAAAGAAACTGGGTTAGAAGTAATTCTGAGTAAGGCTAAAAATGCTGTTGTGTGGGTAAGTATCACTGTTATTTACTGTCCTCTGTCATTGTTAAAGGTTGCAGTTTCTTTCTCATGTGTATCAGCTAATTAAAAATGTATTATGTTGGTTGTGCAAAGTGTCTGAAGGTAATATTTCAATGTACAGAGAGACCTGTCTTTATACCCTTGATCCTGTGAAGAGCCGTTATGTTTGATTTAAATCTGGCTCTGAGCTGGAGGTCTTAAGGTCTCTGCACACTGAGTCCGAAATTTTCATCCGAAATTTTCGCACGTTAAAAAATAAATACGACCTCACGTTGTGTCAATCACGTTTACACACTGCCTCCGAAACTTTCGTCCGTCAAAAAAAAAATTCAGATCAGGTTTGATTTTCTGCGATTTCGCATCGGTTGCATGCATTTTGATAGGAAAGAATGAGGAATACGAAAAAACGGAAAAACGCATGCGAAAATTTCAGACTCAGTGTGCAATGGCCTTTAATTGTTTAATTCCAGCAAAGCTGGATAAAGCCACCTTGACGTCCCTTAAAGATTAACAGCCACTTCAAGGCTATTAATCGGACACCTTTGTGTGCTGGGTGTCTTTTTACGCAGTTAAAATAAATCAAATTAATTAAAAATACAAATAAATAGGGAGAATCATATGTTTTGCTCCAGCGAAAAAAGATTGTGAAAGCCTGAATGTCAGCGTTTTGTGTTTTTTGCTTGAGGGTCGCTCAACGCAGGGTTTCTCTCACTAGCAAGTAAGTGTAAATCACGGAATGGATTTCGAGCAGAATGATTGCAGAACACTTTGAGTGGGATGGAAAATCTTTATCACAATCCACTCATATGTTGATCCAGATCGGCTTATTGATAAAAACGAATTGATTTCAGACATTTCTTGATAACACCAACGCTAGACCATTTTCTTCATTTGGAGCGATTTTTAAATATATGAACTAACTGGAATATTTTTGTTGTTTGTCTGAAAGGAAAAAATTCACAATATAAATTCTGTTATTACTTATCTATTGTTTCTGTTCTAGTGAACTGCTGTATAAAAGCAATATCACATTTGCAAATAATGGTGGGTTATAGGGTTAACCAAAACCATTTAAAACAATTTGTTACTTAAAACAAAAAAACGCTAGCTGAAATAAAACATTAAAAACTTTAAACTTATTTTATTTTAGCTGGTTGCCAGAACAACATTTCTCACTTAAAGTACAATTAAAAAAGCAAACCCAAAAATGAAGTAAATTAAGGCCTGGTTTCACAGACAGGGCTTAGACTAAACCAGGATTAGGCTATAGTTCAATTAGGACATTTAAGTCATTTTTTATAAAAGTGCCTTAAACAAACATTACTGATCTCCATCTTGAGACAAAACAAAGGCATTGATATATTTTAAGATCAATCAGAGCAAGTTTCTTTCATCTGAAACAGCTCAGATTTACATTTTAGTCTGGGATTAGGCATAAACCTCGTTTGTGAAACCGGGGGAAAGTAAAATAACTAAACTAATAAAATAAAAACTAATATAAATCACAAATTATACACAAAAATGACAAACTCCAAATTAAAGTGAAAAAGGTAAATTAAAAAATATATATATTCGAAAAAAATATATAAAAACTATGGCAATTAATCAATGACACCAAAATAATAATGGTGCGAAATTAGTTAAATTAAAACATTTGACATGCGTTAATTCCTTGTCAAAAATAACAATTATGTCAACAGCATAAATGGCCAAGAGTGACTTACCGAGAAGACCGCGTTCTGGAGGCCGAAAGGAATCGGCGTGAGTCTCGCTAAGGCCACAATTTTGAGTCCACTTCCACCCTCCACCACCCTAATAACAGCACTCAGCTGTTCACTGCTGCCGATCTTACCCAGAACCCAGTTCGTCAGCAGTCGCTTACACACCACATGAGCGATGAAAGTCCCAATCAAAACCCCAACCATCACCAGCCCCATGCCCAACACAAACCCATATAAATACCCCGCGGCCACGTTCAGCACGATATAGCCCCAGCCGCAGGGGAACGACACCGTGATCAAGCCCACTATGAACAGCACGGCTCCCACAAAACTGTCCAAACTCTCCACCCACAGCAACACATCCTTCAGGTACTGGCGCACCAGAGCCACCGAGGAGAAGCACACGGCTGTCAGGACGCACGCCAGCAGGGCACTTTTAAAGCAACAGGTGGTGATGCAGCACGGGTGCCTGAACTCGGGAGTGAAGGACGCGCCGGTCTCGGTGTGACCCGCGGGGTCCGCCTCCGGTTTCCCGCCGTTCCCTCGCTCGTCAAAGACGTTACAGATCAAGATGTCGATCTTGTCGCAGTCCAGCGGGTCCGGGGTGCGCTGCAGCCAGCGGCTCAGCTGGATGTGTCCTTTCCCCGCGGCGTGCTTCAGGGCTTTCAGCACACCCTGCACTGGCCCCGAGCTCAACATATTCATCCCGACTTCATATGACTCCACTGGATTGATCGATTGGACCAGTCCAAAATGTTGACCCTTGAATGTAAGCTACACGTTGCCCAACCTGGGCTCCTCTGGCGAAGCGATCAGCAACGATTTCCCTGGAAAGCGAAGACTAGCAGCCCAGTGATTTATAATCTAGTGATTTATCTCGGAAAGACTGATGTGGGGTCGTGCCACTTCAAGGACTTGAGATGCAACCGTGTCAGCTGCCGTTCGCTTATGAACGCCATACTCTCATTTCCAAATTCCAAAACCCCCTCTCAGACCGCTCCTGTCTGACGGATAAATCACACACAAGCTCAACTTTCCCGAGTCCAGGCACAGCTCGCTGCAGCGCTCCGCTCCAGAGTCCCGCCTCTCTCGCAGCTCAAACTGTCACATCTCTTCGCTCAGCTGAGCACGGTTATAAAAGCTGTGAAAGACGGTCGCTGCGTTTGCCGGACTGCTTGTTTATTTGCGCTCCGCGAGCTCTTGCACACATCGGTAAGGGATGTTTATGCCAAGCGTTATTCATACAATTGTTTGTTTCCCAGCATTCCGTGCGACGTCGTCACGTGATCTCATGAGCGCAGGTCACTGGGAGTATCGCGATAACACACAACTGCTCTCTGATTCACCTGAAAATGCTGTTCACTGTAACATTTTAGTGTAAAGTACATTCACTAGTGGAAATATTTCACTCATGGTCGGATGATAGTTTTGGATAATCCAGTATACATAGGTAAATATAAATTTACTAGAAACACTGCTTTTTGGTGTTATTGAGTAAAACACACAAATTGGACACTAGGCTATTTGACTGGAAAATCTTTGGATAAAAAGTAATCTGTGTTGTTCAAAGTAGTATATATTTATTTATTTATGTGTATGTGAATGGAAGCCCATTTCTGCCTCATAAGACAAAAACTAACTAAATAAATAAATAAAAGACATAAAAATACATAAATGCATGCTTTGGTATAATTTAAAAATTGGCAGACAGTCTCTTTTCAAACTTTATTTTGCAGATAGATAGATATATTTACTAATGGGAATATTTCACTGATAATTTTTTGGAGGTTAACAATAAACTTTTATTTTTTAATTTATTTCATCATAAATTTAGTAAAAACAATATTTTTGGTGTTATGACGGTGTTATGATTTTGGTGTAGTGACAACATAGATTTGATAGTATTAGACACTCTTTGAACAAATATTATGCACCTTTATTGTTTTCTTGCTAATTTATTTTTACTACTTTCTAATACTTCCTTTTACAGATAAATGTATTATTAGATCTTAGATATATTTAAATTTAGATTCTATAAATATCTATAAATTTAGAGATTAAATGTCAAGAATAAATCTCCTTAAGTTGCACTGATAGAATATTCAGCCTTTAAAAGCCATGTTGAAAAAAAAGATGTTGATTCTCATGCTCAGCCAATGAAAAGGCCCAAATTGAGCATCGTCACGACAACACAAAGCTGCTCTGATGTACAGTTGCTTTACATTTTTTATAGCATTAAAGCCAGTCTTTTTAATGTTGTCAATCACTCCTTTTCCTATAGGAAATACAAATCTAGTTAGCTTTGTAAATCCACTGAAGCACTTTGACGGGTTGACAAATTTAACTTCTTCCCTTCCCGTTTTCTGTTTTTAAAGTCCTTTTATCATTTTTCAAAGAGCATTTAGCCTATGCAAATACACTTAGTTCTAGTTCAATAGCAAGAGTAAAAAGAAACGGCTTCAGCAAACACTGGGATTTTATTTAAAATATGGTAAAATGTAATAGCCAGCCATAGATCTCCAGTGTTATCAGTGTTCATATTTGAGATATTTGACACCCTTTACCTTTATAACAGATTCTGTCCCTCCTGGAATGCTGCCACACAAGCTCTTAAAGGGATAGTTCACCCAAAAATGAAAATTCTGTCATCATTTACTCACCCTCAAATAGTTCCAAACCTGTATGAATGTCTTTGTTCTGCTGAACACAAAGTCAAAAAGTCAAAGTCAGCAGAGTTCAGTGGTGCGTGGGGTAAGAGAGGGGAGGGGGTGCAAGGACGGGAGGGAGTTCAGCTTCCTGACAGCCTGGTGGATGAAGCTGTCTTTCAGTCTGTTGGTCCTGGCTTGGAGACTCCGCAGTCTCCTCCCTGATGGTAGCAGACTGAAGAAGTTGTGTGTCGGGTGGGTGGGATCACCTGCAATGCTGAGGGCTTTGCGGGTGAGACGGGTGCTGTAGATGTCCTGGAGGGAGGGGAGAGAGACACCAACGATCTTCTCAGCTGCTCTCACTATCCGTTGAAGGGACTTGCGGCAGGATGCATTGCAGGCGCCATACCACACAGTGATGCAGCTAGTCAGAATGCTCTCGATGGTGCCTCTGTAGAAGGTGCACATGATGGGGGCCAGGGCTCTGGCTCTTCTTAGTTTGCGGAGGAAGTAGAGACGCTGTTGTGCTTTCTTGGCTAGTGCTGCAGTGTTGTTGGTCCAGGAGAGGTCCTCTGTGATGTGTACACCCAGGAATTTGGTGCTGCTCACTCTCTCCACATTCGCACCATTGATGGTCAGAGGAGCAGGCAGAGAGTGCACTCTCCTGAAGTCAACGACAATCTCCTTCGTCTTTTCCACATTCAGAGAGAGATTGTTGTCACTGCACCACCCGGCCAGGCGGCTCACCTCGCTCCTGTAGTTTGTCTCATCTCTGTTGCTGATGAGACCCACCACAGTCATGTCATCTGCAAATTTAATGAAGAGGTTGGAGTTGTGTGACGGTGTGCAGTCGTGGGTCAGCAGAGTGAAGAGGAGGGGGCTCAGCACACATCCTTGGGGGGCCCCTGTGTTCAGTGTGATGGTGCTGGATGTGTTACTGCCGACCCGTACTGCCTGAGGTCTCCCGGTCAGAAAGTCCAACAGCCAGTTGCACAGCGACGTATTGAGCCCCAGCTGGACCAGTTTATGAATGAGCTGTTGAGGGATGATTGTGTTGAATGCTGAACTGAAATCTATGAACAGCAATCTGACATACGTGTCCGTTTTGTCCAGGTGTGTGAGGGCTGGGTGGAGGGCAGTGGCGATGGCATCATCGGTCGAGCGATTGGACCTATATGCAAACTGGAAGGGGTCCAGGGGGGGGGGGGCAGACTTGATGTGTTGCATGACTAGCCGTTCAAAGCACTTCATGAGAATAGGAGTGAGTGCTACTGGACGGTAGTCATTGAAGCAGGATGGAGATGACTTCTTCGGGACTGGAATGATGGTGGTAGCTTTGAAGCATGTGGGGACAACAGCCTGGCTTAGTGAGATGTTGAAAATGTCTGTGAAGACATCAGTGAGTTCCACTGCACAGTCTCTCAGTACATGCCCAGGAATGTTGTCAGGACCCGGAGCTTTGCGTGCATTGCAAAGGAAGATATTCTGAAGAATGTGGGAAACAGAGCAGTTCTGGGGCACCATTGACTTCCATAGTATTTTTTTTTCCTACTATGGAAGTCAATGGTGCCCCAAAACAGCCTGGTTACAAACTTTCTTCAAAATATCTTCCTTTGTGTTCAGCAGAAAAAAGAAATTCATACAGGTTTGGAACTACTTGAGGGTGAGTAAATGATGACAGAATTTTCATTTTTGGGTGAACTATCCTTTAACTGTGTAGTAGTTTGTATATTTCACAAGTACATACGAATAACATATAATCAAGAGAAGATAAGTGCTGGTTCTCTCCGAGATGAAGTAGGTGTCCTAGGCTTTTTTTGCACACTTCACACTAGAATTAACCATAAAAGATGAATGGATGGAAGGTTATGGAGGCATTGGACTTTACCCTGGTTGTCATGAAACCACTTTTGAATAATTTTATCAGTATTTATGGGAATATTATCAGACTGGAATATGAGAATGACTTGAGAGCACAGGGTTTGCATCATAGCCATTCATTTAGGTATTACCACACTGAGCAATCATCAGACCTGTCTGCCATGTCATTACAGATCATCTGTGATTTTAGACATTGAGGGTTGAAGGCAACAGTTGGCTTTGTCCATAAGTAAATGTGTATGAATGTAGAAACCTGACTCGTCTGGGCCTGGCCACAGTACATTTATAAGCACTCTGCTCAAGGGTAATGGTTTTGTTCTCTTTACAACAGATTATGAGTCTTTGTGCATTGGCCTTGGTCAAGTGGTTCCAGTTTAGTCATAAACCACAGACAGTCTTTTAATGTAGCTGGGGTCAGTGAGTTGCTTATTTAATTCTGTGTTAGTTTTTGTGGGTGTGTTTTTGTGTGATTTAGCAGCTGCCCTATTAATGAGTTTTAACTTCAAGACTAGTAATTGCTACCAAACTAATGTAACTTAATATTTCAATTTTACTGTCTTCAGTTTTTCAGTAATTATACTGATTCATTTGAAAATTGAAACGGGGACATGTTTTGTTACAAATAGGCTATGTTATTTAAATGCTTCAAAGGTAAATTTCTCATTAACACGATGCTTGTTCTTGGCATGTTTTACCACAAGATGTCGCTGCTGTTTCACCTTCAATTCACTGAAAGATTTTTGTGCTTCAAAAGTGAATTTTACTTAGTTACTTTTATCATTTCACAGTAATTGCGTTTAGTATTTTTTTTTTAAAAGATAGGAAGGCAGACAATACTTTTCAAATTGTTAATTGGTGAATTAGTTTTTTTCTGTAAGAAAATTCGAACTGGTAACATAATCCTGTTTAACGCGCGCGAGTGTATTTTGAACTGTGCTATGATCACTTAAAGGAATATAGTTTACGAATGTTAAATCATGTCATTATGTACTTATCCTATTGTTGTAGGGAAAATATCAGTGAGCATACGTTTACTATAGCCTGACGTTACCGTTATTACATTTTTATACTGACATCTTTCTACACCATTTCATTCTGTGGAACGAGCCACTAGCACATTCTTCAGAACGTCATATTTAGAACGGCACGAGAGTGATAAATGGCACACGATCAAAACGTTATTAAGCTACTATTTTTCTTTCTTTCAAGTTTTCCATTAGCCTATTCTGTCATTTGCATCCAAACAAACACGAAGACACACATCATAAAACATCAAAATTGTTTATCCCCGCTGAGACAGGTAGGGAATAATGACTAGCGTGAAAGCACAGCTCAAAGCGAATGTGATTGGTGCTCCGTGCAGCATCAGCAGACCTGTGGCTCATCACTGGAGTACAGCGGGAGATTCCTTACAGCGACATAGAGCAGAACGCACGCTCCTTCTCCCTGTACGCGCACTTGTGTGGACGAATCAAGGCTTATTACTATACCTGAAGCAAAGAGTTGCAGTTAGATAATTATTTACCACAAGGAATCACTATGGATTGCTCTGAAGAAGTGCAGTCACTCTCAGATGAAGCCAGCACTCCCATCGAGTTGAAGAAAGGAATGTCAATATTTTTGGATGTGAGTATTTTAAAACATTTTTTAAAACCTTGTCTGATTGTAATAACGAATTATTTATGCTGAACGATAAAAGGAAATTGGAGACGTAAAAAACCTGTTGATAGATCGATAGTGCTGTATAGGGTTTTGTGTTGAGTGTCCACTTGCAGATTGACAGATCATCACCATAGCTTTAATACAGCTCAAGGTGCACGAGTTTTGTCAATTTGATTCATATTAATTATTAATATTTATTAGTTTATTTTTAAGTTACATTCTTTAGTTCCTAAGTCGATTGCAGCTCATTTTTTATAGAAATATGTATAGAAATGTATGCCTATATGTATATATGTGTGTGTGTGTCTGACTCTGGACCACAAAACCAGTCATAAGGGTCAATAATATATATATATATATAATTTTTGGCCGAGATACAACTATTTGAAAATCTGGAATCTGAGAGTGCAAAAAAAAATAAAAATTTGCCTTTAAAGCTGTCCAAATGAAGTTCTTAGCAATGCATTTTACTAATCAAATTTATGGTAGGAAATTTCAAAATATCTTCATGGAACATGATCTTTACTTAAAGTGCCCCTATTATGGGTTATGAAAGGTTCATAATTTGGTTTTGCGAGTCCCCAACAACAGGTTGACATGCATGCAAGTTCAAAAACACTTTCATTTTCTTATAATATGCATTTATTTTTTAACTTATTTGCTCAACGACTCCTAAACAATTCGTTCAACGGTTCATTTTTCCAAACCCCTCCTTTGCGTGAAGCTAATCTGCGGTGATTGGTCCAATCAGGCCCTGGTGTCGTGCTGGATTCTGCACCCTGCCAGATTATGCACCCCCTAGTGTTGGTAGGTTTAGGGTTAGGTGTGGGGGAGGGGGAGGGGTTAGGATTAGGGGTGGGGTTGGGATTAGGCAATCAGGTAGCGATATCAAGCAGGGGATGCATAATCTGGCAGGGGTGCAGATTTCGGCACAACACCGGTGCTACGGACATCACTGTGTCCCCCTCCGGACCGAGGGGGACAGCCGGACTTTAGTTTAGCATGTATAATAGTCTGATTGATTGCTTTTAGATGGAAAAGCTGCCCATAACTCCTGGTCTAGGATCTGTTTTCTTCGTAATAATAGCATAACTAAATAGATTTGGCAAACTATCCAGTATCTTCTGCTTTGGAAAGAGTCAAATGATTTTACAATGCATTTTTGCAGAGGGGAGCAAAGTAGCCAATCACAGACATGTTTGTTGATTTCTACAACACTATGGCCAATCAGAGGTGTTTAGGTTGGAATCCACGCACTCACCGCTTTTTTGTCCAGCGCCGAGTTCTATAATGCTTGAAACTTCATAAAAAAAAGTTTCATTGTGTGGTCACATTCATTGGTTAAAACGGAACTTTGTAAGATCTTGATGAATGAGTGACAGTTTTTAATAAATTTAAAGGGAGCGCTCTTTGCATGCTGTGTACTATAATAATATACTATAACACCTGCAGGATCCTCACATACGATAACCTACTAGCCGGGACAACTTCTTCATGTTTACCGACGTGACGTAATGACGCAGTGCCATGCTTGAATTTCCAGCAAAAACCTACCCGTACCTCTCAAATTAGAAAACATTATTATAAGCTAACCGTTGTGAATCGGGCTAAAGTAAGACGATAGTTTTGAACACTGACTGGTTATGTACTTTCTCAAATATTGATTTCGGATCATTTTTAACCAAAAAAATGTATGGACTGCAGCTTTAAATAAAACTTGTTTTTCATGCTTGACAAGCGACCACATACAACACAGAGATAGCTAACTACTACACTATATACAGTAGATGAAGATAATAATTTCAGAAGCACAGAGTGATGTGATTCTGCACCCGAGCCTGGTCCAAACGCAGGATTAGGTAAGGAAACGGTTATTAATTATTTTTATTGGCTGCCATGCCAAATCATGCACCTGCTTGCTTTTCTGTTTAATTTAAGTGTTAGTGAATTATTGTAAAGTGTTACCCAAATAATGCATTTTGAGCGGTTTAGCGGTTGACGTCACATGAAACGGCTTGGGATTCGTTTTAAAAACGACTCGTTTCAGTGATTCAGAGTCGACTCAGAGTTCTTTTGAGAGACAATAACTTTATACACGGTGCACTTACAGATTTAAAACTTTGCAGGATGTTTTCATTCACTTAGAGCTGTGTTACACACTGCATGAAAGGTCATTTTCAAAAATCCATAATAGGGGCACTTTAATATCCTAATGATTTTTGGCAAAAAGAAAAATCGATAATTTTGACCCATACAATGTATTTTTGGCTATTGCTACAAATATACCCGTGCTACTTAAGACATGGTTTTGTGGTCCAGGGTCACACACACACACACACACGCACGCATATATATATATATACAGTAGTAGTAGTAGCCCTTTATTGTCACTAGTCACAAGTACCAGCAAAATTAGCCATCAAGTATATGATTAACTAAATTTAGTTGGATCTCAACTTAACTGATCTCAGGTCTTGATGTTGAAATGGTCTTGTGATGTGAGACTGATATTCTTCATAGATTTTCATGTTATGCTATCATCATTTAGTCTATTTGCAGTCACTATGCATAATGTTAATTAGCATATTATTAATTAGTCATTATACATAGTTTATACACATTTGGTCATTAAATGTAATTTCTGCTCTATAATGGATGTGGATCTTCTTTTACAACAAAGACACGCTTTAAAAAGAGATATTGAAAGTGCGGTTTTAGTTGCTAATTAAATTGTTGTGTGCTGTCTAAAGAGCTTCCCCAGAGAAATGAGGTGTGTATTGTTAATTATCATACAGGAATAAGGAAGCACCGGTCCCTGACAGATTGGTGGCATAGTTTTTCACTCCTCTAAGGAGGAAGCTATATTCAGCATAGTCTTGGCATGGCTAGCAGAGGAGCATATTTAGAGTGTGAATATTCTCGCTGTGAATTGGGACTACAGCGTGCCTGGGTGTTCAAAATCAACATAGCATCATCACTTTTTCTTTCATCTCTGCTCTTTTTAGGCCTCGACCTAAATAATTTACAGTGCTAGAGTCCCTTTACATGATCAACGCAGCATGAATTTTCCATGGCCCCTAGTTATTAACTGACATTGTCTTGCTTGCTTTCAGATATTGAGAAGAGCTGATAAAAATGGTAAGACATTGCCTTTCTGTGGCACTTGTTGTTTTCCTGCATAATAAATGTTTGCTTTAGTCTCGTACACATTACTCTAACTGTGCATCAATATGTTTGAACGGTTGTCCATTCCCAGTCTATGCTGTTGCTCTGTTGTCATGGAAACACTAGATGTCCATACGTTTCCTAATGTTAGTCAATATTTTAGTAGAGCGATACAAACAAATGTCACTGTGATCCTTCTTAACATCTCCTATTATAATTCAGTTTTAGCAGCCATGGAATTTTAAACATAGCATTGATTGGATTTCTTATGTGAAGTTTAGTTCAGGCATTGTGAATTCAAACTCTATTTTTTATTTTTTTTTGGCTTTAGCATGCATACAATGATTTCTTGGTTTAACGTAAAGTAACCGAAAGGGAATATATATACACAAATAACTGAGTAAGATTAAAATTATGTTCATTGTAAGTTTTTTTGTATCTGAATGGTGTGAATGTTAAGTTTTGTCTAATTGTGCATATTGAAACAAAATTCAAATTATAAAAGTATTTGTATTAATATTACAATTATTAAAAATATTATTTAATACATTTTATGATAGTTTAATCAGTCTAATGTAAATTTAAACTTTCTGTTAATCATGTTGTGCAATGTAATTGAATTTTAAACTATTGTACAGTACATATATACAGTATGTAAACACTATATTTTGAAGCATTTTTAATAAGTTAATATTGAATACTATCTTGTCAATCAATGCAATTTCACAGTCAGTCAAGTCATTATTTATATAGTGCTTTATATGATACAGATTGCTTCAAAGCAGCTTCACAGTAATAAACTTAAAAATAATTATTATATTAACAATTGATATTAACATATTAATATATATTAACAATGATGCAATATCTTTTTCTGCAAATTTTCAATTTAAGCTGTAAAGTTCATTATTCAGCTTCAGTCAGTTCAGCATTAATTCAGTTCTGTTCAAGTTCAGATCTACAGAAGGTAAGGTTGTCATTTAGCTCAAATCCAGTTCAATGTTGTTTCAGTTTGGTTAAAAAACAGTGTCGATATTGCAAAATCCAAATTTGATTTGACTATAAAGCAGCTCTAGAGAAGACAATAATACTATCATCCAGCTCCGTTGATATCAATGAAGTCAAATTGATTATATTGCTAAATATTAAGTATCTTTTAAACCCAGACTAAGCAAAAGATAGTGAAATATTAATTAACATCACTGAATCAACCTAAATACATGAATCTATACAAACAAAACACAATTTTATCGGTTAAATTAGGTAGAAATATCTCTTTATGGTAACAGTTGCAGGTTTTTCAGTGTATAATGTCAGGCACAAGGATTTCCGCAGACCTCTTTCCCTCTTCCTTATATTGTGTTCTTTCTGAGGCTCTTTCACTGCATTTTATTTCATATTATATATTAGTAGGAGTATAGCACACGGCATGTGCAGCGGTACATTTATTCTATTTTGAGTATAGGCTGGCATGACTCACCTGTCACTGTTTGTTTGAAAACCTCTGGGCGTCTGCACCAATAACACGAGCCCTCAGCCCTGTTGCAAACATTGTCTCGCGGCATCTGTGTGTTCATGTTTTCCCAGAGACCTAAGATCTGACGTGCATGAGCTAAATTGGCATCGTCTTAAGGATGATGAACTTTGCTTGCTTTCTCTTTTATAGATCGAACACTTTAAGTCTTTTTTAAATCTGAAATACTTTTATGAGTTAGATTTGTTTTTGAAGGCAACTTTTTAACCACATTTTCCTCTCTAAAGATGATGGGAAGCTGTCCTTTGATGAGTTCAAAGCTTATTTCTCAGATGGTTTTCTGTCAGGAGATGAATTAAAGGAGCTCTTCCATACCATTGACACTCATAACACAAAGTAAGTATTGCTGCTTTTCATTCACATACACATACAAGGCACCATTTTAGGTTCCTCAGTGATTGAACCCTTTGGAGGTCTTCATTTCACTTTTGGTGTGAAAGGGCTTTTACATTTACAAAAAATAGAACTTTTTATATTAAAAACACACAAGCAAGCCCAGCCCAGACGAGAAAAGGTAACTCCAAAGTAACGTATACACATAAGTAACACAATTAGTTACTTTTTTATGCGGGAGTAACGCAATATTGTACTGCATTACTTTTAAAAGTAACTTTCCCCAACACTGCCAGTGACCAGGTGTAAATGTTTGAATAAAACAGCAGATTTGTTGAATTGTATCATTACGCCCTTGTTCTAGCTGACAGACTTCAATCCTTAGACATACAGTATGTGATGATGCTGGCATTTACACTTTTAGAAGAGAGAACATTATGTGAATAAATTACTTGTTAGCGGCTCTTCAACGCGAATCCAATATAAAAAGCATGAGCATCCCTCTGTGGGCATTGCTCCATTTTATGCTTGCCAATTTAAACCAATCATGTTTTTTTATCAGTATTTATTTATTGCTCCTATTTAATTTCAAATGCGGTTTCTGAATGTCGTTAATATATAAAATACCTTTACATTATTCCATTAATTAAGTGTAGTATTTCAATGGAAATGTATTCTAACTGTTAGTTACATGAGGCAAAAGATGTTAGTATCCTTAGCAGGATAAACTGAAATGAACAGCATTTCAAAACAAATTCTGCTAACTAATTTGAAGGCTGTTATTGGATTAGTGAAGGTAAATCTCATAGTATGCAACTATGCCTTGCTTTAGAGAGAGCTTACAGCTGACTAGATACACACTGCTTTGAGAACTAATATTGCAACAAAATTAAGTACAGAGTTAGTTGCAAAATAACTAGTAGCTACTAGTAGTCTCTAGAATGTGGACTTTACATTCCAGTATATGTAAGAACTTACGAATGGCTGGTGAAACCCTACCCTGAAGAGGATTGAGTCCAAATCAAGATCGAATCCCGTTTCATATACCCTCTGATTCCAAGTTTTCAGGATAATTTCCAAGAGTTGATTCCAGACTAATTTTCTTGATTGATAAGAAAAAAGGATGAAGTCACATACCAGCATACTAATCTTACTATTCTTGCCATAGAAAGATATGATAAAAATAATAACAGTATATGCTATTATCAGAGCCGATCCTCCCTATACACAGAATACGCAGGCTGCATAGGGCCCCCGAAACACCAGGGGGCCCCCTTGCTCTCAAAGATGTTTTAATTTTAGTTTCGTTATTGAATTTGGCCAGCTGTTGTGAAAACATGAATGATCATTTCTTTTAATGTGGTGCGCTGTCACGCTCTCTATGTAAAAATCTTGTAACGTGAATGTCGTACAGTCTCTTGTTTGAGAAAAAAAAAAAAAAAAACTAGTTGAAAGCGTACCGCGAAGAGATACTGTTTCTCAAGCGCCTTCCGCGAGAGTGAAACACGAACAAATGCGTTTCATCCATTCCTCAACAACACCCCCGGCGGGCCGGCGACACAGTTTTGCGTAGGGCCCCCAGAAGTCTAGGATCGGCACTGGCTATTATGCATTTCTGAATTCAAATAATTCAAAGACTCACTCATCTCAAAGTTATCTGATTTCCACCTATATATTGGTGTTGTATAATGGTGTAAAAAAAAAAAAATCTGAACAAAGCATTGACTGAATCTGTATTCTTTTTTTTTTTTCTTCTTTTTTTGATCAACAGAGTCATAACATTTGACCCATTGGGCTGAATCAAAATCCTCAGTACTCGCTGTTATGGCTCTTCAGTTATTTGATAATTAGAGTAATGAACACAGTCAATTTACCAGAGAGATTTACTTGAGTTCACTTGATGCCTCTGAATCAAAAAATCGATTCTTTTTGGAATCAACTCCTGCCCTACATACGAATAAATATCCGTAAAGGAGATTAGAACCCTAAATGGTGCCTCAAGTATCTCTTTATCAATTTACAACATTCTTGCATTTTTCTTGCTGTATGATTTTATTACAAAAAAAGGCATGACTATACAGTAGCAAGCATGCAAGAGCTTCACTTTAACGCAGAGCTGGAAGCATTGACTTCCACCCAGCAGCCACTCTGTCCTGATGATGTCATTACAGCGTCTGCTGTGAGTAACATCCCGTGAGGACGACTCAAATATGCTGTCACACTGATGCTTATCGTGCTTCTGGCTTGTTAGACAAAGCCATGCCAATGGTTCATGCTGATGTGTGTGTTTGTGCGAGAGAGATAAAGAAGTTTGCTTTCTTCTTGAGTTTTTCTTGAATGAAAATAAAAGGGTTTAAAATTGTGCAGAAATAATGCATGATGTGCCAGAGGAAAAATCTAAAGTGTTTGGTTTTTTTTGTGGGAGGTGAACTATCAAACCTACATTTAAAGGGTTTAACCAAAAATGAAAATTGTAGGCTATAAATATCCCAATATTTCACAATATGTAGTGATTAGTGTAATCTGTGTAGCATATGTTATAAGGAGCAGATCTTCATCTTGCCTTCACCTCCTCACAGAATGATTCCATGTCACTTAAGTCATCATGGTTTCCATAGCAGCAGCTCTCCTGGCTGCTACATGCTCCCTTTGTAGTAGGTGTTTGATGAGAATGTGCTTCTGATTTTATTTTCCATTCATTGTGTGGCTGGGCCGATTCGGTTTGATGTAGAATTTCAAAGAAAAAAATTGCTTTCGTGTGTCAACATAATGGTCGGCTCTTCCCCTTAGTACAAGCATAACATTGTTTTGGGTCAAGCATCAATTATTCATTATGATAGATAGTAATGAGTGTGAACCTGATAGCTTTCTCAAGAAAATGTCCACAAAGTAACTATCCACTTGTTAAACAATACATTTTACCTGAAGTATGATCCCAAATCCCATGTTATTTTTGTTTTGAGAACTATTAGTTATGTAAAATTAACCTGGTATATAAACACATAAAATGTCCATATCCTTAGAGGTCATAATTCGGCATAGTCTGTAGAACTGGCTATCAGTTGATTGTAATAACTATTTTGAGTTATTAAACTATTTTGTGCAAACTTTTTACTGCATGATTTTCCACACACTACCAAAAAAAAAAAAAACTACTACTGCTACTAAATAATTTTATACACAAATTGCAGTGCATTTATCAGGCTAGTTCATTCATCAACCCTATTACCAATATTGTAAGAACAAACATGTTTTTTTTATTTATTTTTTTTATTTTTTTTTGAAATAAGGATTTTTTAAAACTGTATTTAGACACATTTAAGAGTTTAAGATGAGGGGTCCTGCATTTACTTTCAATATCTCAGACACTATTATATGTGTTTGATATGTCTGAGAAAATAATTTAAAGCATGACTTCAAGAGTACTGACGGATGACAGAGGTCTTTATCTAAATATACCCATTCCACCATCACAGATCAGATTGTCAGTATATGGATTATCGCAATTCACTAGTCACAGACAGAGAATCCTGGAAGGAGGATTCCTTGAAAACAGAAGAATTTTCTCAGAAGAATTTATAAATCTTTCCTTGAAAGTGACCTAACCATTAAAATCTAATCTTTAGGTGTGAGAAGAGCTCAGTTTTTTTTTATGTCTACACTGAAAAAAATTCAACCCACTAAAATTGAAAAGGCAGAAACTTAATGATAGTGATTTCATCCCATTTTAATGAGAATTTCAATCCCTGTAGCCAATAATGCTTTAACCGGTTGAATTTTTAACCACTTTATAATCTGAGAGCGAACAGTTATAGATTATTTATTGTACATGAGGTCTGTCTTTCTACAGTGTAATGTCTGGAGGAGCAGGTAGATATGAAATGAGATATGAAGATTATTGACAGTGTACAGCGGGTTCTTCTTAAGGTCTTATTGATGTGTTGTCTTCGTCTGTGTTTTGAAGGCTTTACCTCCTGCTACGAGGTCTAGCTCAGTCAGTTAACAGTTCAGCCAAAACGCAAAGCCCCCTGTGACTAAGTTTTATCCAGCAGGTCTAACAATAGTTATTCTTTGGTGTCCTTCCATCCTTTAGAGTCTAGACAACCAATGAATGCATTGCCTCCAGACAACTGCCAAATGCTGCAAATCTTCCGCCCACTGTGCTGCAGAAAGGATTAAACGGTTAATCACTGTCACTCTGTGAAGCTAATGAACATTGCTGTTAAATTTGGCATATTTCTCTCAATAAAAACTCTGTTTGATGTTCAGTGCGAAAATAAAATAAAACACTAATTTTACCTTTCAGCCAATTTGCACGTTCCCATTCATTATTACCACTACATTTTGAATCATAGTGATTTTTAATACAAAAAGTGAAATTAAAAAAATCAATTTAAATTATTCTATAAAATATTATATAAAATTGTTAAAAAGATCAATAATGTTTTATAAAAATATGATATAAATATGTTATTTATAAATATATGTGCTGTTTTATATTTAGTTCCTCACCACTACATTTTTATAATCTTCAACAAACAGAAAAATACACATTTTTACACAACATTATATTGTGTATTCTGACTTTTTATATTCTCATCCGGTAAGATGATGACTTTACCTCACGGCATTGAGCCTCTCATCAGAGCAGGGTTGAGACATGGACTTGTCAGTGGACTGCCTGGTGGGTGTTATTCAGGGTTAGAGATTAGCTGTCTAAATATGACCCTCTCTCATTAGACAAACATCACAGTCCCAAAAGACCTGCCTTTGAGCGGGATGCTGTCTGTATAGCTAGAAATCAGCACAGAACATTAGATGCAGCTCACATGTCTTTTAACATGTTGTAACATTCATGTTGTGGAAAAGAAATGATCATGTCTGCTTATGGTCTGTTTACAGCAATGTGGACACGTATGAGCTGTGTGGTAAGAGTTCACACTTTTTATTGTTAGTATTACTGGGAGGTTCACTGTGACGATGACAAGATACTTGAGGCAGAATTTGGGGTTCCTCTGAACCCTCTGGAGACACACTTCAGGAATGACAGTATACTGAGGAAGCCATGAAATCCTTCAAGAAATCTAAAGACTGACAATGGTTCCACCAGTAAGAGTGAAGCACTCACAAACATATGAAGTTTCTTGAATAAACAATAGGATATTTAAGGCATCTTTACAGACTGCCTAGAGGTTCTCCAGAGGGTTCTGCCTCAGGTATCTTTTCATTTTTTATTTCTTCTATTCAAATTATATTTTACTTGAAATGTATTACACTGTTTTATGTACAGTAAATATGGGTCATTCATTTATAATAAATCAATTATATATAAAAAAGGTTTGAGGTCAGTCAAATTTAATAACGCTGTACTTTTGAACTATTCATCAGAGAATCCTGAAAATAATTATTTTTTAGCATCATTACTCCAGTCTTCAGTGTGACATGATCCTTCAGAAATCATTCTAATGTGCTGATTTGTTGCTTAATTATTATTGGTACTCAATTTAATACTGGTTCTCATTACTATAATTGTTATGAATAACACATTTTTAGAAGTAATCATTATACTTCTTTCGGGATTATTTGATGAATTCAAAAGAACAGCATTTATTTGAGATATAAGTCTTTTGTAACATTATAAATGTCTTTACCGTCACTTTTGACTAATTTAACGCATCCTTGTTGAATAAAAGTATTATTTTAATTATTTTTTTATCTTTCTTACTCCAAACTTATGAATGAAAGTGTATCACAGTCTCCATAAAAATATTAAGCAGCATGCTTTCAAAATACTGATAATAATAAGAAATGTTTCATGAGTACCAAATCAGAATATTATAATGATTTCTGAAGGATCATGTGACAGTGAAGACTGGATAATGATGCTGAAATTCAGCTTTGCATCACATAAATAAATTTCATTTTAAAATATATTAAAATAAAAAACAGTTATTTTATATTGTAATAATATTTCACAATATTACTCTTTTTACTGTATTTTTGATCAATTAAATGCAGCCTTGATGAGCATAAGATACTTATTTAAAAACATTAAAAAGAAACCTAACAATCCCAATAAATAAAGGGAAGAAAGTAACTTACGAAAAAAAGCAGTAAAATATTACAATGAAAAGTGCAAACATCAAGTATATTTTGCATTAGATAAATACAATGTACGTATATACATATTTTACAGTAGGTCTCAAATTATTGTATTCAACTTTGAAAATATATTCTAATTCTATGCTAATGCATATAATTATTTCCATTATATCAAATGATGTTTGACGTGTTTTTATCAAAACATTGTTGCATGTATCTTAATATTTTAAATAGTCTTTCTTTCTTTTAGAATACTTCTCTCAGCATCTTGGAGAATATGAAAATGTCCTCGCTGCCTTGGAAGACCTGAACGTATCCATTCTGAAAGCCATGGACAAAACCAAGAAGGTGAGTTGCCTTCTTATGCCTTGTTTAACAAATGGACTTGATCTCAATTACATACTTGACTGAAACCATGTCTATGAGAAAAGATTGAAAATAACTCCTTATCTAATGTATGTCTGGCCATCCTCCGACTGAAAGCGATGTTAGCTGCGTACTTGAACATATGTAACCTTTGTGTATTTATGTGGCTGCAACCATTTGTTTTAACTCTCAGCGTATGTGAGTAGGCGGCAGATAGACATGATACCTGTAAGCACTAAAATTAGTATTCTGCATGCATTCCTGGAGGCTGTCAGTGTCTTATCTTAATCACACGCAGCATGTTCTGTGGCCCCTAATGCGGCCGTTAGAAGTGTAATTTTCTCTGAGTCGTAATAAAGCCGTTCACACCGTGCACTGTGGGAGCTCTGAGAGTGGATGAAGATGGATCTGATCTAGTTCAGACTCACATCTGTCTGTCCTCAACATGCTGCTGGAGAGATGAAGCTGTTTGATCTCAATATGATAAAGTGCTTTATTCATTTTTCATTATTAATGTCAGTTTATTGATAAATGGATGTTATTTGTCAAGAATCAAAGTCAGACTACTCTCAAAATCAAACAATTATGTGGCTACAAACTACAGTCTAAAACATTTTGTGTTTCTCACACAAACAAAATTTACTGTTTTTTAAAGAACTTACAAATTAGTATTCACGGCAGTATATCATGGTTCTTCACTCAAGGTTACACTGAAGTTTGAAATAGCTGAGGACTAATGTTTGTGAACATTTGGACGTCACCCACAACATTATGGATCAATTTTGAGTTACCTTAAGAATCTTTTCATTTGTGTGGTTCAAGCTATCATTTTATAAAAGACTGCTACACCACAGTCCTCTAATAAAAGAAGCTTAGACTTTTAATAGGGAATTAGATGGTTTAATACTTTAAAGTTATTTGGAAAAAAGAACAACAACAAACATTTTAATTAGGGTAAATCAGGGATTATTATCATAAACTAAAACAAAAAATATTTTCATTACTTGAAATAAAATAAAAATGAACTGAAATAAATTTATATATACAAACTTGAATTGAAAAGAATATATATATATATATATATATATATATATATATATATATAATTTATAGGCTAATAAAACACAGCAACATGTATATTTAAGTATATATATGTAGTATATATGTATTTCAGTATTTCACCACAAACAATAAATAAATAAAAATTAAGAATCAACTTTCTTGCATGGTTTGTATCACATAGTTTTAATATTACTATCCGTTTTAATATTACTATGCAACTATCCGTATATGTGCTACAAACCATGCAAGAAAGCTGATTCTCATTTATTTATTAAATTATTTTTTGAACTTTGTTATTCTTCTAGTTATTTACCTATAGCAGCCAATGAAATGAAAATCTCACACATTGACAGAAAAAAGCTTACTTCTGCATATAAAAATAGGGTGGATAGTGATACACGGTGACAAAAATATTTTAATCACATTACAATGGTACTTTCTAAAAACTACACTACTTTTTTACACTACTAACTACTGTCACATACTGAAAAATTTATATAAAGATAAAAGTGTTGATACTTTAGGGTTATTACTCCCCAACACTGGCCTCAGTTTCCATCAAATGTTCATAGACAAAAAATTTAACAGAGATCTTGAATGTTTAAGCTATGATTTGTAGACAAAAAATAATATTTGTTAATACGTGATTGTCACAGTAATTAACTTCAATAAATTGCTATAATGTGCCTGGTTATTGCACCACAATAATTATTATCTTTAAAACAGTTTGCATATTAGACACATGAATAACATATCAAAAAACACATATATAAGAGATTTTAATACACTGCATCTCTCATGTACAACATAGGATGATCTGCTCACAGATGCATTGATTGAGTTATTGGATGCAGTCTTGCTCATATAGATGTGCAATGTTGTTGGTGGTTATCAGCACTGACATTCTGGTCAGAACAGCGGCGTTTATCGTGCCGAGCGTCTGATGTCAATAATGGGCACAGTCCACACTGACCATCAGAGGAGCGCGCAGGTACGAGCTGTTTAACCGAGACTGTCTGCTGTCTCGCACAGATAATGAATTAACCAAGCGCTGACTCCAGGTCCAGCAGACATGCCACTTAATGCATGTGAGCGTCTCAGAAATGGAGTCGTCGGCATGAAGGGCAGTGCTGTGTCATTTCATTATGCCGCTTGATTAGTGAGGCAGACAGAGGAAGTGAAACATGATTAATGAGTCCAATGGGACTTTTTTGTGAAAGACTACTGGCATTTGCTTCTGTGTTTTATTGTACGTCCTTAGTCTCGCGTAGCCAGACCTTCAGACTGACGGCTGAAGGTCTGGAATAGATGGCAGCATTTATTGGCCAAGGCCCGCCCATGAGGCCGTTTGACCGACATGTCAAACAACCAATCACTGTCCGTTTCGTTCAGCGTCACGTTTCGGTGCATGGAAATGTCACCACAATACCAGACCGGTGTGTGAAACTCTCGGACGTATTTTAAAGATTCTATGCCGCGAACTTTAAATATTTCACATACTTTTGAAAATCCAGTGTTTAGTTGATCCTGATAAGCGCTCGTCGTCACATTTGTAAACACGACGGCTTTCTTCTTTCGTGAGGGGGTTTGGCGCCACGGCATCTTTGTTTCCAGGCGGAACGTTAAAGAACGCGACACACACGTCTCCCGGAAATCCTGTATAATCTAACCAATCCGACGACGACTTCAACACTCCTGAAGTGTTTCCAGATAAGTGTGCCATATGCATCAGACGTTTAGCCAACGGTCCGTGGGCGTGACGTCTGAGGCTGAGACTAGTACGTCCTTAAACCTTCAGCATTACTGTGAGCAAAAGAGCAGTAAAAACAAATCCTCACACTGAGATGTGAACGTCTGCTGAAGATTGATGAGAGAGAGGTGCAAATTGTGATTGATTGTTTTATCACTGCATGGTTTAAAGGTTTAGGTGCATTGATAGGTGCTGTCTTTGTTCAGACGGAATTTCTTTTTGATTTGATACTGTTTTGCAATGTTCAAAGGGCATGAGGAATAACACAATACTCATTTAGAGGCAAGAGCCTAATTCCCAATATTAAACCTCAAAGAGAGGAACAGTGCAAGATGGAAAAGAACATCATTTGAATGCCTGTGTTTGCTAGGCATTAAAGCACAAAATAAATAAAAAAGGACAGTAATATTGTGAAATGTTATTACCATTAAAAATAAATGTGTTTATTTTAATATGTTTTAAAATGTAATTTATTCCTGTGATGCAAAGCTGAATTTTCAGCATCATTACTCCGGTCTTCAAGGTCACATGATCCTTGCCACTCAAGAAACATTTCTTACTATTATCAATATTGAAAAAAGTTGTGCTGCTTAATATTTTTTTGTGGACACTGATACATATTTTTTTTTCAGGATTTAAAAATATATATATATAAAATTCAAAAGAACAGTATTTATTTGAAATGTGAATCATATCATTTGAAACACAATGAAATTGTTGTTTTACCACATTTAAAATGTACAGTTCTCTCTTTTGAGAAAATGGACCACAATTTTGCTAACACACACATTGAATATTTATCATTTATTTGCTTATTTATTCATATAAAGAAAAGGGCAAGGTCATTTGTACCTGAACCGATTTCTTGTTTTAGTAGGAAATCTGTTCACAATGGAAAGAAAACTATGCATGTCCATATTTAAAGGGATAGTTCACCCAAAAATGAAAATGATGTCATTAATTAATCACCCTCATGTCATTCCAAACCCGTAAGACCTTCATTCATGTTCAGAACACAAATTAATATATTTTTGATGAAATCCTAGAGCTTTCTGACCCTCTATAGACAGCAATGCAACTACCACGTTCAAGGCCCAGAAAGGTAGTAAGGACATCGTTAAAATAGTCCATATGACATCAGTGGTTTAACCTTAATTTTATGAAGCTACGAGAATAATTTTTGTGCACAAAGAAAACAAAAATAATGTAATAAGTGGCCAAATCATGCTAATCACACTCTGGCTTGTGGAGAGAAAAAACAAGGTGTTAACAAAGATATTTTCTTTGATCTCTCTCTCTTCACACCACTTGGTAATGTGTACATCTCTATTGCATGAGATCCATTAATCATGAGCAACAACAGATAGTGATGCTGTATGGCAACAAATAGCGTTGTGTTTATTGCATAAGGCCACGAGTGGGTGGGCAAACCAGCTGCTGTGATGCTTGTGGTCTCTGCCCTCAGGACAGGACTCTATAAACAGCAACCACACTTATGAACATCATACTGTGAGCGCTCATATCATCCAGCCAATATCTATTGCCTTCAGGTGGAGCCATGACAGATTTATAGCTCAAATATTAACAATATTGTTTTTATATTGGCGATTTTATCTCTGAATGATGTTTTCATAAGAAGTTACCTTATAGTATCTCATTTAGTCAGTTTACAGGATCACACATCAGCTTCAAACTTATGTAACAGCTTGCCATTAAAAACAATGGAATATTATTTATTCATGTATTTATTGGATGACTTATTTTATGAAGGGCATTAAATATGTCTACGCAGAGCAAAATTAATGTGCTTGCATTATTGTGACAATCAGTATGATTATTCTGAAGAATTTAATTGTGATCTGTAAGGTATCATTTGCATGCTGCAGACACTTTGTATTGATTGTCTGAATGTGTGTTTACGTGATACGTGATTGGCTGCTGTGTAAAATATTGGCCTCAAGCACTGACACTGGAAGGAAAGATTAGTGATTTTTGCCGCTTGTTAAACAGCTTCAGGTTATGCAGATCTTGGTTGCAGTGATTCATGCCGAGGTTATTGTAAAGGGCTGTGTGTTTAACCCATTTTGTAAATACACGTGTGTTAGTGGATCTGTTGGATTTGTGACTTTCAACATCTTGAGCAAGTTCATAATAGACGTGTTGTACAGCACCTGTTTCATAACTGGATGCTCAAAATAATTATGTGTCCTGTTAGCTGAGGGATGTTCTCGGCTTTAATAATGGCTTTTCTTTCTGACAGAACACGGTTGCTTTGGCGTGCAACATAATTATAGAGGTGGCTGTTGATTCCTAACGTTGAATAAGCGACGTACCATGTGCAAATAACATACCCATGCAGCCCTGCCTTTGAGACTGCGGATGTGAAACAAAATCTCATCCAAAAAGATAAAGAGGCTGAATGAATGCCATTATGCATGAACTATTTCAGTCATGTACATGGATTGCAAGTATGTGGAAAAAAACGCTTAGCGTAGAGTGAAATGTTTAGGTTTAGATAGTTGTATTAGCTTGGCTCAGATGCATTCATTCAGCTGTCTGGGTGCAAAAACCTACACTGAGCTTTTTGATTTTATCTATTATAATTTCTTTGGGACTGTCACTTTACATCCTGCCACTGTGAATGAATGCTACTTTTTTACTGATAATAAGATTTTATATATATATATACAGCACTGTAGATCCATTCAAATGTTGAGGTCAGTACGATTTTTTTTCTTTTATTCTTCAAGGATGCATTAAATTGATGCATTAATAATGTTACAAAATATTTCCAATTTCTAATAAATGCTGTACTTTAGAACTTTATATTCATCAAAGTATCCTGAAAAAAAAATATTAGTTTCCATGAAAATATTAAGCAATACAACTTTTTCAACACTGATAGTAATAAATGAGCAGCAAATCAGCATATTAGAATAATTTCTGAAGGATCATGTGACACTGAAAACTGGAGTAATGATGCTGAAAACTCATAAAATCTAAAATATAATAGAAAATACTTATTTGAAATTGTAATAATATTTCACAATATTACAGTTTTTACTTAAATAAATGCAGCCTTGGTGAGCATAAGAAGAGACTTTTTTCAAAAACATAAACAAATCTTGCTGACTTCAACCTTTTGAATGGTAGTGTATAATAATTATTTTATGTTGTTGTTATATTATATAATTTTTTTTTAAAATAAATATTTATCTATATCACACACACAAACATACATATATAAAATTATATATAAATATAAAATATATCTATTATATAAATGTATAAAATTATAAATTACACATAAATAAAATTATAAAATAATCCTTCATTCATATTTTTGTCACGGTGCACACAGCAGGGAGGAACGAGGAACACGGAGACGAGGAGTAAACTCAAATAATAGTCTTTAATGAAGACATCAGGGCAAGACAAGGCAAGGTAGACACAGACAGGAACACCGGGGAGTAATGAGTAGACCAGACAACACGAAACTGAACAGGCAGGAACTAATATACACAGGTTAATCAGACAAACACAGCTGGAACAGACTTAACTAATAATCACATTAAACAAGGACAGGAAACAAACCAAATATGGACACAAGAGGCGGGAACACATGACACACACGACAGAGGACTGACAATTTTACTACGTCTGAAAGGCCAGTGTATTTTAATGAAGCCTTTGTCTTTAATCTGCAGGACTATCAGGAGGCCACGCATCTGGAGAAGTTTGTGACACGTTTCCTGTTGAAGGAGACCACCAGTCAGCTGCAGTCTCTCCAGAGCTCTCTGGAGTGTGCCATGGAGACCACAGCTGAACAGACCCGGCAGGAGAGGCAAGCCACGCTTACATTTTTTTTAAGCATACAGTTTCCACCGTACATGTGGAGTGAGCAGGAGATGAGTGCATTTTCAATTTATTGTCTTCGGAAGCTGAACATCAGGCTCTTTCAGGGGATTATCTGTGACAGCAGAGCAGAACAAGCGCTGATATTATCATAACATTGAGAAATGTTTGACTTAATACAAATCACATATTACAGTATTTAATTCAGATTTTAAATGCTGTTTGGGTGCTTTCATTATAGCTAGACTGTGACAGGATTTGATGAAATATTAAAATGACACTGTATGTACGTATATGTTGGACATTGACATAAAGTATGCATTCTTCCAAATGTAATCATACTTACACTTCTAAAAAAATTGGAATAATTACATTTTTATGTTGTTAAAAAATCTCTTATGCTCACCAAGATTGCATTTATTTGATTAAAAATACAGTAAAACCGTAATATTGTGAAATGTTATTACAATTAAAAATAACTGTTTTCTATTTAAATATATTTTAAAATGTAATTTATTCCTGTGATGTAAAGCTGAATTTTCAGCATCATTATCCAGTCTTCACTGTCACATGATCCTTCAGAAATCATTCATAAATGCTAATTTGCTGCTCAAGAACATTTGTATTATCATCAATGCTGGAAACAGTTGTGCTGCTTAATATTTTTGTGAAAACCATGATACTCTACTATTCAAAAGTCCAGGGTATATTTTTTAAAGGATAGAGATACATACTTTAATTCAGCAAAGACTGACAAATATTTTCAACATTGATAATAATGAGAGCCATCATTAATAATTTAATATCAATAATAATTTAGAAGCAAAGTAGCATATTAGAATGATTTCTGAAGGATCATGTGACACTGAAGACTGGAGTAATGATGCTGAAAATTCAGCTTTGCCATCATAGGAACAACTTAAATTTTAAAACTCAAACAAATAGAAAACAGTTATTTTAAACTGTAATAATAATTCACAATATTACTGTTTTACTGTATTTATGATCAAATAAGTCAGGCTTGGTGAGCATAAGAAACTTCTTTCAAAATCATTAAAGCATCTTAATTATTCCTAGCCTTTGGTTGGTAGTGTATGTGATGACTTTATTGACTGTGCACTAAAAGCAATCACACACTCCAAAAGCATCAAACCTCTAGCATTTTTAGTGATATTGAGTGGATTTCTTCTGCACCAGTGGACACCAGATCTAACAGATCTAAACATACACTGTTTAAAATGCAAGTAGACAGCAATTGTGCACTGACTCAAGCAAAAGGGATTATGTGCACAGCCATCCTTGGTATTGAATATCTAGAGCATCAGAGGCATTAATTGTTAATAGACCAGGTGACCAGCAGACCATTGACCCAGGTCTTGCCAGTTTATCCGTCCCCTTGCCAGGGGACGGATGCCAGTTTAAACCGTCACCGAATCAACAGAACCTATGTGTACACGTATATGTGTTGTGCTTGATTAGCAGCTCGTTTTGAGCTCACAGCGTCTCTGACTCACTGCATTTGTGTGCTGAGGAGGGTCTGCTGCATGGTCCACCGTATGGGGTCAGCAGCTCCTTATAGAGTGCAGAATTTAGAATACAAAATGAGCTGTTTTGTTCCAGCACCTGGATGATTGCATGCTAGAGAGCTCTGCGTGCCCGAGACCGTATATGCGTGTGTGTGTGTGTGTGCCACAACGTGCCTACTACCTCTCCTCCCTCTCAGTGTGCAGCAGCTGTGCTGCTCCGCTCACCTTATGATCTCAAGAAAATTAGCTGGAGCAGCTGGCCTAAAGAAATGAAGGATGCTGAGGTTTAAATGGAAGTACCTTTTCTTTTTCTGTCTGAACTTAAAACCACTCTGGCTCTCATATAGCCAGTCGCATCCTAATTAATTGGTAAATTTAAATTACCTCATTATAGCCTCTGCAGGCGATACGGTGTGTCTAACTTAATAACTATGCGCCACTGAAATATACAGCATTTATTGCAGTTATTAGTAAAAACAGAGGCAATTATAGACACTATTTAGGGGGGCTCCAGCCCATCCTGTGTTTAATTTCAGCTCTATTAAAATCTGTTATTTTATAACTTTTTTTAAAAATTGTTCTTCATGGTACTTAATACAGTTTGAGGATATATAAATCTGAAACCTATCCTACTTTTATAAAACTTAAAGGGACAGTTTAACTTAAAAGAATATATTTTGAAGAATGTTGGTAACCAAACAGTTACTGGTAGTCATTTACCTCCATAGTGTGAAAAATAAATAAAATAATAATAATATGAAAGTCAATGGCTACCAGCAACTGTTTGGTTACCAACATTTCTCTCTCTCTCTCTCTCTCTCTCTCTCTCTCTCTCTCTCTCTCTCTCTCTCTATATATATATATATATATTTATTTTAATGTTCATCAGAATAAAACTTTAACGGTGAGTAATTGATGACAAGTGTTTTTAGTTTTGAGTGAACTATCCCTTTAATTTTGTTACATTAAGTTTTATCTTCTCTCTTTTCAGAGACTGACTCTGTCATGGTATTTATTTATTTATAGGACTGTCATAAAATATAGTTAACATAAAATATAGTTTATGATGTACTGTAGGTAATCTACAATAAATTCTCATTTGTTAACATTAGTGAAATATATTAGATAACGTGAATGAAAATAGAACAATACTTTATTGCATTAATTAATCCTATAGTATTATTTTTTTAATTATTTTTTATATGTTAGCATTAGTTAATGCACTGTAAACTAACATGAAAAAATAAAAAATATATTTTACAAATTTTTTATTTTACTTTATTTTGTTAACTAACATTTGCAAAGTTAAAAAAAATGCAGAATCGTTAATGTTAGCTAATGCGTTAATTAATGTTAACAAGAGAGACCTTATTGAAAAGTGTTACCAAAATATGTTTAACTTCGTAATTTTACATTCTTTACCAAATGTAATGTACTTGTTTAATGTTAAATCATCAGATTAATTCATTTTTAATCAATTAAGAGATTAATCATGATTTTATAGTACAAATTTAGTACAAAAACATTTTCAGTGATTTCACATTGGAAACATGTCTTCATATCTCAGTGGCATTGGCTTTGGCTCGATCTCTCCATCTCTCAGTCCTCACAAGTCATTTTCAGTCAGCCTATCACAGATCTTGACGTTGCTAATACAGCTGTACCAAGTCTGCAGCCTCACTCACAATCCCATGAGCACACTCAAAATATCTCCACTCCTGCCATGCCAAGTCCCCTCTGACCTTTATCTCGGTTGGATGAGTTTTGACAGAGCACATATTTACACAGTTAAAGGGATAGTTCACCAAATATGAAAACTCATCATCATGTCATCACAAACCCTTTTTTATCTTTCTTCCATAGACAACTAATGGAGATGCAATGCAGAATGTTTACGCTGCTCTGTTAAATACTGTCAAGATCCAAAAAGGCACTCGGTTACACTTTATTTTAAAGGTCCCATATTGTACACCTTTCTGGAGTTTTATTTTAGGTTTTGCTGTCCTTAAGAATATATATTTGCGGTATAAGTACCAAAAACCATCTCAATATATTTTTACAGCTCTTATCTCAGGGGTTCTGGTAAAAACAGGTAGATTTGTCCTGTCTAATTAATATTCATGAGCCTCTCTTCTGATTGGCTTGTTGTTTTCTGAGTGACACACGGCTAGGCCAACCCCAGGTAACTAGGGTCATGTTCGGCCGATGTCACAATTACGTCACCGCGCTAAGCTGGAAGTAAAACAAAGGGAGAACTGCCCATTCAAACCAGCGCAGATTCGGCTACATAAGGAGCTAATATCATCTTGTTGTGATGTTGGGTGCCAGAATCGATGTAATACAGCCTCAAATTAGAAATTTGATCGCATACCTGCTGCCACTGCCAGACAAAAAAACGACGACAGCTGTGGTTAAATGCGATAAAATGAAAGGACTGGACAGAAACGGTCATCAAAAATGCTCGTGTTTACAGCGCACACTTCTTATCAGAAAAGTTTCAATAAAGTATTGTCTTTTGTTGTTATGGGTGCCTCTGAAGATTTCTTGCATCTCACGAATATGTCGTGTGTGAAATAATTTGTGCATGTGTGTAAAACAACAAACTGACGATTTATATATAATCATTAGTAATTGTATATACAGTGTTGTGATTAATTGTGGCTGGAATAATAATGTAGCTGTAAAAATAGTTGCCTGCTGAAGAAATGTTTTTACATCTTCATCATGACTAGATAGACACGGTGAGTTTGTCTTTACTATACATCATGTTAGACGTGATCCACCTCATAGCAACAATCCTGTCAGATCGTCCATCCTTTGAGTGAGAGTGTAACGTTACAGGTCAGCTGATCTGGTTTCGTCCGTTAAAGTCAACCTTTTTGACATGTTTCCGTGTTGTTGTTTATGGACAACAATGGTTAAACAATGCTGTTTAACACAGCTACTTTATGCAGGCTGTGTGCATTTTACTGTGGATTGACTGTTTTGAAACTTATATGGTAGTAACATAGCCCCTAGATCTCTGTTATCATGAAAAAAGCCAGGAAATTTCAGTTTTGACAATATGGGACCTTTAAGTTGTCTTTGTTACAGTGTAATTATACATTTAAAGTACTGCGTAATATCAATTAACTACATGCACTTACTATATGGTTAGGGTTAGGGATTAGTTTAGGGTTACTTGCATGTAACTATGCAAAAATTATGCCTTAATAAAGTGTTACCAGACACTTTTAGTTACATTTAATTGCATATTATTTGAAATTAAGTTAAAATGTAATTTATAAAAAAATTCAATTTTGATATTTAGTGCTTTTTTTTGACCTACCTAAATATATCTTTATATGACATTTCATAATTATTTCTATTGTTATTGAAATATGGTTCACGTGTACTGACGAATGAACTGACAAGCATTTATGGTAAACTAAACTATACTTTAATGTCATTTCTATTGAAACCATGTCATGTATTTAAATATATTTGTAATTACTCATTTTAGTATATTTAAAATATATTAACTTTTAATGTTGACATTGAATAACATGCTATTTGCAATTATACTTTACTGTACTTTAGAATGTTAGAATAAGTGTGCTTTTTAAAGGGATAGTTCACCCAAAAATGAAAATTCTGTAATTAATTACACACCCTTATGTCATTCCAAACCCGTAAGACCTCCGTTGACCTTCGAAACACAAATTAAGATATTTTCTTGGCGCACAAAAAGTATTTTCGTTGCTTCATAAAATTACAGTTGAACCCCTGATGTTACATGGACTATTTTACCGATGTCCTTGCTACGTTTCTGGATCTTGATCTTGGTAGAGACCTTGCTGTCTATGGAGGATCAGAGAGCTCTCAGATTTTATCAGAAATATTTTAATTTGTGTTCTGAATTTTCTGTCACTTTTATTTTGACATTATTACAAAGTGCACTTTTTGTCTTTTATCTGTCAAGAAACATTCATGAAAGTATTTGCGAATACATGAAAGTGTACTTAAGTGTACACTTAAGAGGCCTTTTATTTCATTAAGATTTTATAACATGCAATTACAGTTTAATAAATACACTTTTAACATTTAAAGTACACTACAAGTGCACATGCAATACAATTAAGCACACTTTTCACAAGTGAATAGCAGTCTATGTTTAACATTTAATTTTAATGTTAAGAAAAGAGAAGCATTATAGCTTTCTCCTCTTATACTCCATGTAAGAATAAAATCATACAGGGTTTGGAACAACATGAGGGTGAATAAATGATGACAGAATTTCCATGTTTGAGTGAACCATCCCTTTAAGGAGCGTTTTCATATTTTTTTCAAGCACAGAGCAAACCTGTGCATGTCTTCACATGGCTACACACATGTAGCCTCTTATGTCACCATGCTTTTGTGTCACAGATGACAGTGTGGAGTTTCATAACATTAGTGTTTTTCAGAAAGCGTATACATATTTTGAGCCTAAAGGCTTTGAGATGGCGAGGCCGCGTTATACGGCCAGTTCATTGTGTGCTGGTCAGGGTGGATTGATTCCCACTGCGTTAGATGTGCAGAAAGTGGCTGGTGGCCAGAACAAATTGAAATAGCGTGGTCCATTCTCTATTCCGTCTGAAGCGTCGAGTCAGGCTCTTTGAGGAGCAGCACCGCACACAGGGATGAAACAGGGGAGATGAGCTCAAATCTGAATCCCGAGCTCACAGGAGCGCTCAACCCATTCACAGCACTGCTTTCATCTATGTGTGCGAAGCAGACCATTACCAGCTATTAGGAAGAAGCACTGCTGCTGATATCCCTCCATTTTTGTTTTTCACACAGCGTCATTTCCATATAATTTCCTGTATAAGAAGAGGCTGGTCTCTGGAGAACAGTTCATTGCGTTTGTCAGTTCAGATCCATGGGTTCCTGCAGGAGTGTGGATGTGATTCCAGCTGAGTTTTAATCACCTGTGTGGCTGATTCATTTGCTGCTGATTTCAGTGTGCTGATGCAGTTGTGAGCCATTTTTAACCACGGAGGGTATGCTTCCCTCAGGATGTCCGTTGTGCAACAGTGTCTTTAGGGATAATGAGCAACCAACCGAGCCTTAATTTTGACACCTGCCTGCCTACATTTATTTAATTGTCTCAAGAGTTAAAATAGATGCAGCATTCCTCTGCTGCTCGAGAACAGCTGAACAATAGATATAATTAGATTGCACATAATCATTTTTCACTCCCACTACTGAATAGTAAAATGGTATTTGGTTCATAACATATAATCTTTTTGAGTGTTTGATGGCACACGATTACTTTCTCATAAAAGTAAGAAGTTGTACTGTACAATCAGGTTGTCATTATGGCAAAATAAACCCTAACCTGATGACCAGGATTAAGTCTGATATCAGCATAAAAGGGTTTATTTTGCGATAATAACTGTACACTATTCTACTTACAGCTACTTACTTGCATAAATAAATAGATAAATAAGAACTGTATCATATAATAATTATTTACTTATTTATTTGAAGACTTCAGATGCAAAAACCTCTACGTATGTCTGAGATAGTTTCCTCTTAAATGAGCATTGTTATCAGGCTCCTATCAGGTTCCTTATTAAATCTTATCAGGTTACAAAGAGAAGGTTATAGTCCGTTATTGAATGCCTTATTTTCAAAAATGTCCAGTGTTATTTTCATAGGAGCCTGATAAAAATACTAATTTAAAAGAAAAATCCCAGATTAGAGGTTTTTGCATCTGAAGCATTCATTGATTCGTTGATTGATTGATTGATTGATTGATAATAATAATATTGATAAAATATTATTTTGAAATATAACTAATATATAATTTAAAATATTAATATTTTACTTGTAGATTCATATTTAAATATATTATTATTAAATATAAATAATAAACATTTAAAAATATTAATACATCACTTGTAGATTAGCTAAAAGCTTCTGCAAAGAAAACCAATTTATAATATTACAATATTAATCTATTATTAATAATCTGGAATGTTTTCTTGCTTTAACTAGGCACTCTTTTGCTGCGTAAAAGGTTATGCTTACCATACAATTAGTACTGAAGTCAATTTATGTTTGCAAGAGGTCACAAAATGCTGCAATTGCAGGGCTAAGGGCATAATTTGACAGTGAAAGTGAAGTGACATACTGTACGACCAAGTATGGTGACCCATACTCGGAATTTGTGCTCTGCATTTGACCCATCCAAAGTGCACACACACACACCATGAACACACACCCAGTGGAGCAGTGGGCAGCCATTTATGCTGTGGCGCCCGGGGAGCAGTGGGGGGTTCGGTGCCTTGCTCAAGGGCACCTCAGTCATGGTATTGAAGGTGGAGAGAGCGCTGTACATTCACTCCCCCATCTACAATTCCTGCCAGCCCGAGACTCGAACTCGCAACCTTTCGATTACGAGTCCGACTCTCTAACCATTAGGCCACGACTTCCCCAATTTGTGTTGGAATGAGACTGTAGATGTATACGAGAGATGTGAAAGTGCCAATGGACAAGTTGCTATGGATACTCATGAACTGTACACTTTATTGTTATACAAAACCATTTGTATAATGCTCCATGTCATGATTGACCAATAAGAATCAATTTGTCCAGAGAACTGTGTAATACAGAACAAACATTAAACCACCACCATCACTCTCTTATATCCAAAATTAAAATGACTATTATTACAAAAAAAAAACTTCCCTGTTCTGGAAGAGTCTGACAACATGTAAGAAGCCCGCTGACTTATTTTGTACATTTTAATTGGTAGCATGAGGAGCAGGGCAGAAAGGTCTTGTGCAATCAAAAAGGCATCAGTGTAGTTGTGATGTTAAAGAACTGCGTTTTGATGCTGGATGAAAATGTTGAAGCATCATTTGCATGTGAATAGACTGTGTTTCTGTTAATGCAAATCAATTAGATGCAGTGTATGAATGATATTAGCTTAGGCATTTGAGCTTTTCCTGCAGTGAATAGCCCTACATAATGTACTCACTTGATCCACCAATGCAGTATCGCCAATGTCCTATTTTTTACAGAAAGACTGCGAATCTGACTGTTGTTCTTCTAAATAATTTTTGTTTGAGGCCTTATTACAGCCCAACTTTTCAGTAAGACGGGATACTTGAGTGTGCAGTTGTTTGTTTTGTTCTTCTAACTTAGCTATACATTGAGCTCATTCTTGTGCTATGGATAAAGTACATTTACATTTACTTTTACATTTACATTTAGTCATTTTGCAGATGCTTTTATCCAAAGCGACTTACAATTGGGGAATACATAAAGTGATTCATCTTAAAGAGGCAAACAGACACAGGAAGTGCTCATAATACCAAGTTTCAGGCATTGTTCCAAACAAGTACAGACTAGAAAGGGAAGGAATAAATAAAGAGAAAGACAAAGTTTTTTTTTTTAAATTTAGGATGAAGTCAAATGAAAAGAGATGAGTGTGTTGAAAGAGATGAGTTTTCAGCTGTCGCTTGAAAATTGTCAGCGAATCAGCATTCCAGATTGGGGTAGGAAGATCGTTCCACCAGCCAGGAACAGTGAATGAAGATGTTCTGGAAAGTGATTTTGTGCCTCTCTGTGACGGTACCACAAGGCGTCGCTCACTAGCGGATCTCAGACTTCTGGAGGGGATGTAGATTCGTAATAGTGAGTGGAAGTAGGCGGGTGCTGAGCACTGTGGTCGTTCTGTATGCAAGCATCAGTGTCTTGAACTTGATGCGAGCTGCCACTGGTAGCCAGTGCAAGGAGATAAAGAGAGGTGTAACATGGGCTCTTTTGGGCTCGTTGAAGACCAGTCGTGCCGCTGCATTCTGAATCATTTGTAGAGTAAATTCTTTATTGCAGCCTTTTATATTTGTATTTCCTTGAGTACTTTTTTTTGCATTCTTCAAGAAACCAAATCTGTTTTGGATTAAATCTGACTGACTCAGTCACTATTGAATCCATTCGCTCACTCTCTGTCAGGGAAGAAGTAGCTACACTCTTAAAAATAAAGGGTGTTTTTGCAGGAATGCCATAGAAAAAACAATTTTGGTTCCCAAAAAAATCCTTTTAGTGATTACTTCTTTAAAAGAACCATTTTTTTCTTAGTGTGAAGAACATTTGACAGTTCTAAAGAACACTTTGCAAAGAGAACTTTCCAGATAAGTGTGTTCCAGCTGGTAAACACCTTTGAAATACCATTGGTCCATGGCGATTACAGAAATCTTTTCTGGTTAATTTCTTTTGTTCAGTCCGTCAAGGTCAGTAAATTAAAAACAAGAACACACTGGAGAGCTGCTTTACAGTAATTCTCATTGAAAGCGACGCTGGCACTGTTTTTCATGTTTAATACTGTAAAAAAACTGCTTGCTTTAAACCAATCTATTTTATAAAGCACAGCTATATAAATTCTATTCTATATAATCAGAAGCTAATAATTAGATTAGCATATGAGAAAAATATTACTCTCATTCCTGAGCATCTGCATTGTGTGTTTGTATGTGCCGTCTCGATCACAGACAGGGGCCTGTGAAGCCAGAGGTTCTGCCCATTCAGTGGTCAGGAAGGAGATCTAATCGAAGACTTCAAAGGAATAACAGCTTGTCTCCGAACAACCCACTTCTGAACCTTGTCAATTCAGGTGATTATTCTGAGCCTCAGTGCTCTGGAGGAAGAAAAGGGCACATACGCACACCCAGTGGGCATGCAGCTGACAGCAGATCTGGAAAGAAGTTTAGGTAGAAGGGATTGTGAGGAATGACTATGAGACAGACTCTAGAGAAAGAAGGGGGCAGTGAAGGGGACAGTGTTAGGTGAAACGCATCTTTGCTTGTGCTCATTGCTGATAGAAAACATGATGAGATTATCAAATTAATAAAAATCCTTTACAGAGCATGTCATAAAACATGCTGCCAAAATAACACTCCCAATACAATTAGATTCCAATTCAATTACATTCAGCCAGAGCAAGTGCCTCCTAGAGCCATATGGCAAGTGAACAAGAGAGAGCTGCATTTGTGTGCTGAAATGTGTGTTTCTGCAGGTCTGTATGAAGAGGACAATCAATGGATAACTCAGATCAACAGACTGCAAAAGCTGATCGACCGTCTTGAGAAAAAGGCAACAGGCTACACAAATGATTTCTGTCTTTCTCATTATAAAGCTTTCTCTCTGTCTGTCATCACTCTCTCTTCTAACTTTACAATCCATTTGAGGGTAAATGTCATGAAATCTGTCAAGAACATGTCTCGGTCATATCGTCGTATTATAAGATATAAAATTATATTCTGCTTAAAAAATGAAGTCTGTTTTTAAGACTATGAGATGTAGCTCAAAGTGTTACTGAAAAGAAAACTTGGTAGTATTTATTCTACTTTCTTTAATTTATGCTGAGTTAAAAAAATAGGTAACACTTGATTATAGGTGTCCTTGTTACACGTTACATGTATTTACTATTATAATAACTATAAATTATGCATAATTACATGCAAGTAACCCTAATCCTTACCCTAACCATATAATAAGGACATGTAGTTAATTAATATTACTCAGTACTTAAATGTATAATTATACAGTAATAAGGACACCTTAAAATAAAGTGTAACCAAAAACTGCATTACAGTAATGAGAATCTAATTAAAATCACTACTGAGAATAATGGAAGTTGCAACAAAAAAAAAATTATAATAATAATAAATAAATAAATACATTTAAAATATTTAAAAATGTAAACATGCATTATGTCATGACAATGTGATGCATTACTTTGATAAGAATGATATTTCTTGCATTACGGTAATATGATTTTTTAGGTAAAATATACTTCATAGTCATAGGTTGAATTTTTTAATTCAAAATATATTTTATTTAGATTTTTGTTGTCATGAGATTTAAACAGAGATGTGGTAAAACTGGTTGTGTTTCTTTCATAGGAACTGCGTTTGGAGCCGGTGGAAGAAGAGGTGTTGGAAAGCTCCACCAAATCAGTAAGTCATTTATGGTCACCCTGTATGTCACCGTATTCTCAGAAAATCATCCACAGAGACCACAGAGGCCTGTTGTCTAGGAAACAGCAGGATTGAAAAAACTAGTTCCAAGTTATTCTTTTTGATTTCCTTTTTTCCTCCATCTATCACTCTTCCTCTCTCATTTGGCTCTGCATCTTTTGCACAGTACTTTGAGAGAGCTTTTCTCTGAGGCACACAAGATGCTGTTGACAGACTTTAAATAGGCGGTTTGTGTCTCTGTCACTCTGTGCTTGTGAACGACAGGGAGAAGAGTGGTACCCAGACCCCTGCGGAGACTGGCTGTAAACACAGTTAAGCGTGACTGCCGACAGAGACACAATACAACATCATATTGGACATGGTGAAGCATAAAATTACACACAAATGAGTAGTTTCTTTTTCAAATAAGACTCCCATCCCATTTCACAAGGCTTTTTTGCGAACGTCCTTTGCACAAACAAATGTGTGATCTAGCAGTCGGTTTATTATGAGCGATATTTCAAGTCTGATTTATTGCATTTGTGTGTATCACATTCTCATACATCCAAATGAAGAAGCATTTATATCTCCATGGGCTATGAAACTCTATTTCATGCCTGAAGTTAAATAGTCTCTCATCAATTTGTCATTTGTCGGTTATCTAAACAGACCGTGACATTCACTAGCACAAACTGGATGCATGGAATAACAATTTCAGCATTGCTAATGCATCTGTATCATTTCATCGCTTTGTTTGTGTTCATTTAGCATTCAAGTCTTACTTCAGCTGTGATTTATGTTAATAGGACTGATTATGTTCAAAGCAGGTCTCCTTGATTTGAGGATACTTATAAAGCACAGTCTTTCTTGACATTACATTCATTTGTAGCAGATAAATATGGGAATTTAATAGTTTGGGATGCATTGTGCAAAAACAGCATTGAAACAAAATGCAGTTTCCTCTGTGTGTATTTGTAGAGAGAGTTAGTTTGTGAAAGATGGGAAATGGCAACAGCATAGGGCCTGTGGAGAGGTCACCATGTCCTGCAGGGTACAAACTCTCAGTTCCTGTTCTCTTCACCTGTCGACAGCCTGTTTTATAAAAAGCTATTATGACATGCGTCTTCATGGCTTTACCTGATGCTTGAGACCTGAGGGGTTTCTCTTTATTCTCACACCGATCTGAGTCACAGCACCATAGGTGGGAATTTTATGTTTTCGTCGTGTTTTAATCTGACCCCATCAAGCCCTGTTGGATTCAGTGTTCTGTAGTGTTGATCTGACATCTCTTAACTATGACTCAAAAAGCCCTGTATAATTAATACATAAAATAAATAAATACAAAATGTATTATTACACACACCTTTTGAGGTCTGCTGTTCTTTTGAACTGTATATTCGTCAAACAATCCTGGAAAATGACAAATATAATAAGCAGCCCCTGACTGTTTTCAACACTGATAATAGGAAATGTTTCTTGAGCATCAAATAAGCATATTAGAATGATTTCTGGAGTAGACTGGAGTAATAATGCTGAAAACTCAGCTTTACCATCACAGATATAAACTACATTTGACTATATATTTAAATAAAAATTAAATAGAAAACAGAATTAACAAAATCTTACAGACCTAACCAATATTTTATAATAATTTTTACAGTGCCTCTCAACCCTCTCACCTTGTCTTCTTGGTCCAGACTCAATTTCAGCTAGATACTTTGCATATGATCTCTATCTTTTATAGGGAATATTTCAAAAAATGATCAGTCATATTGTCGGAACAAGATCTTTAAAGGGTTAGTTCACCCAAAAATGGAAATTCTGTCATTGATTACTCACCCTCATGTCGTTCCAAAATCATAACACCTTCGTTCATCTTCAGAACACAAATTAAGATATTTTTGATGAAATCTGAGAGCTTTCTGACCCTCAATAGACAGCAACACAACTGACACGTTCAAGGCCCAGAAAGAAAGTCAGGATATTGTTAAAATAGTCCATGTGACATCAGTGGTTCAACCTTAATTTTATGAAGCTATGAGAATACTTTTTGTGCACAAAGAAAACAAAAATAACGAATTTATTCAATAATTTCTTCTCTTCCATGCCAGAATTTGACTCACACTCACAACAGTAACACAACATGTGACAGAAATTATTGAATAAATTCATTATTTTTGTTTTCTTTGTGAACAAAAAGTATTCTCAATGCTTCATAAAATAAAAGTTAACCAATGATGTCACATGAACTATTAAAACGATGTCCTTACTACCTTTCTGGGCCTTGCATGTGTCGGTTCTGTTGCTGTCTATGCAGAGAGCTCTCAGATTTCATCAAAAATATCTTCATTTGTGTCCCGAAGATGAACAAAGGTGTTACGGGTTTGGAACGACATGAGAGTACTTAAAGTACTGCAAAAGAAAACTGATCCAGGAACAGTTTTGCACACTTTCATAAATAACCCATGGTTGAAATCCTATATGAACCACGTTTTCTGACTGCTGCTCTCTTCTGTGACCTCCCTCCCAGCACATCCTGATCGTGCAGAGGCAGCTCTCAGTGCTGGAGGAGGAAGTGGAGGAGTTTCGTCTGGCTCTCCGGCAGTACATCGACTGCGCCAGCACTCAGACCGGCTGCCTCCAGTGAGTTCACACCACCACGGCATGTGACTGACTGTCTGATGCATTTCATACAGCTTTGTTTGTGAGGGGTCAGTCTAGGCCAGTTCTCCAAGCGATCAGTACTCACATCCATGTGTTTGAATTCAATGAATTAGATGTTTCATTTCACAGTTGGAGGCTGTTGTTTTTTCTGCATGAGTGGTGTCTAAGAAATACCTGTAATTATTACTGTTAGAATCCAATTAAATCAAGAAATATTTAAGGCAAGACATCCAGTCGCTCACGTGGCAGAACCTCAGCAAGCTTACAGCGGTCCGTGAATGAATTGCATCGTGCTGTGAGCATGTGGCCGTGTGTTTACGAGCCCTCAGTCCAGGCTTGACTTTTAACTCAGACATCACAAAAATGTCAGTGATCACATTAGGTAGCAGTTGATTTCTCTGGAACATTTTCTAATAAAGGTAGACATTTGTTTGGTTTATTTGAGCTTTTCACTAATTGGCCATTTAACAGTGGGAATGGCTTGGATGAAGAATTCTGTAATATTTCAAATCTTACAAAAAAAAAAAAGTACTTGCAGATAATATATTAAAATAAAAGCCATTAAAGTGTACTTAGTGAGCTCACTTTGTAATAATGCAAATTTAAGTTTAAAAGTACATTTTAAATTACTTTAAATCATGGTTTTATTAATCTTTTGTCGTGCTTTAAGTGTGCTTATTTTTGTGTGTTGATGACATACCAAGAATATGTAAAATACTTGATTGTATGTTAAATTTAACATGTAGTGTATTAATGAATGTTACATTTAAATTGCAACTTCATGTGTAATTGCATAATATATTTAAATACATGGCAGACATGTTTAATTAGAAATTACATAAAGTATATTTTATTTTATTATAAATGCATGTCAGTATATTTGACACTTTCAAAGAAAATAGAAGTAATTATGAAATTACATACAAAGATGCAATTTTAATTTTACATTCCTTAAATTTTTTACATTTTCTGAAACACTTTGAACAGCACAAAATGACTTCCATAAAGTTTAAAGCTCTAATTCTAAGCAAACCAGTTTGATATTAATCCTACACTGGCTCTGCTCTCTCGGCAGTGTTGCAGTTCAGCGGCTTGCCAACGAATCCCGCTTCATACTGTATGAGTTCTGGGAGCAAAGCAACGTGTGGAAGAAGTAAGTTACTCCCACATTTTCACTCATTCAAACCACTTCTCACAAGCTTCAGTATTAATACAGTCCCAAAGATTTCTTATTGCAATCAAGGACTTGCAATAACTGGATAAAAAGCCTATTTGTTTTCTATTTATAGTCATCTGCAGACCAATTACAGCAAAACCTTCCAGAGAGGCAATGTGGATTTCTTAGAGACGCCAGAGATTATGACAACTATGCTGGTTCCAGGTAAACTACAGTACAGAAACTCAATTTTAATTTTGTTATGTAATGTATATAATCAATTGTATAATATCTATTTAAATATATTTATTTGCTATATTAAAATATATTATAAAAAAATCTGTTTATTAATTTCTTTCCACAGCATCATGGTGGGTCCTCAACAATAACTAGAATCTGTCGACTCCCATTAGATGACAGCAGACATTATGAGGACCACACAAGCCTGGACTGACATCTGTATCCCTGTCATCAGGAACACGTTGTTTTCATATTTGCTGTTTAGTCATAGTGACTAGCACTTGCTTTCAGTGTTGTTACATTCTTAGCTCTATATGAGTAGTGTAAACCGTAGAGGATGTCAAATAAAGCAATGAGATCTTTGTTCTCCAGTGATAGCGCTCCAATCCCATCAGAGATGCGTAAGATATGTGTTCATCTGTGCCGTGACAGTACAGTGTTGAGTGCTGTCAGTCTGTCTGTAGCACAGGTCTGTGTCTCCTCACGTAGCAGCACGTGACATGACCATTTATTTGAGAAGATATACTCTGTTATTGTATTTTATGTAGTTTGTCAGCTAAAAATGAACATATGAAATCAATGTGAAAAACCACAATTTTTGTCTTAAGTTTTGCCAAGTGGAGGTAGTATCAAGTGGTTAATAAAGATTCTAAGTGGATGTACTGGCTTATTTTCATTGAATCCATCTTGGGATTTTTCTACATGAAATTATATGGAGATTGGAGATGGCGACAGCATATGAAAGCTCTTCTTGGTCCACTAAGAGAGAGGACTGATTGTGCCAGACTATTTCCCAGAGCTAGATGACTCATTGAGTACCACGTCCATCGCTCAAGAATCAACACTGCCATCCAGTGGATGGAAAGAAAGACATAAATAGATTGGCATAAATTAACTAAACTAGTTTTGTGAAAATATACAGTGTGGTCCAATAATATGGATACCACAATTTTAGACTTTTTTCATTTCTTTAAATTTATAGTCAACATAACAATGTGAGTTGAAAATTTTATTTGTGGAGACCCAACTAATTTCTGCAGTTCTCCAGCTGTGATTCTTGGAGGTTTTTCTGCATCTTGAACAATCCTCCTGACAGTGTGTTGGGACAAGATAGACACACGTCCTCTTACAGGTTGATTCATAACACTTCCAGTTGACTGGAATTTCTTAATTATTGTCCTGATAGTGGAAATGGGCATTTTCAGTGTTTTTGCTATTTTCTTATAGCCACTTCTCATTTTGTGAAGCTCAACAACCATTTGCTGCACATCACAGCTATGTTCTTTGGTCTTACACCCATTGTGATGAATGACTAAGGGAGCTTGGCCTATGTGTTACCTCTTATTTATACCGCTGTGAAACAGGTCATGGTTCAACAATTTCAAAGCACACATACTCATAACTGTATATAGTCACTCCAAAAATTATTCAGACACCAGATATAATTTTTTATATTTTTTTACTAGTGGGTGCAGGACACTATAGTTCATTTATGTAAGTGACCATAGCAAAATAAAGTAAACTGTGACACATACCCAAAAATTCTTCATAGAGTGGACTACCAGTAAAACTGATGATCATTTGGGACCAAAAATTATTCAGACACGTTGACCTGTCCATGGTTTGCTTAAGTGTTTTTTCTTTAATTGCTAATGCAACATTTTTACACCACAGACTGAGCAAAATTAAGCATTGCTGGTAATTGCAGCAAACTTTTGTTTGTTTGTTTTTGTTTAAATAGCTTTTTTAAACTTTTGTTTAGTACTACCTTTATTAAGCTACAGAAGATAAAATAAGAATACTTCATCCTGATCTTCAAATTCAAAAAGTTTTCACCCCCTGGCTCTTAATGCATCATATTTCTTCTTGAGCATTAGTGAATGTTTGAACCTTTTGTAATAGTTGTATATGAGTCCTTCAATTGTCATCAGGGTGAAAAGATGAATCTCTCAATCATAGTCACTGCTGGAAAACATGCTGGAAAACCAAAGGATTTGCAGGACCTGGAGGATTTTCTGAAGAACAGCGAATAATAAATAATATACATTATAAATTCATGTAAAATATCTTATACATGACAGTACTACATAAACAATAACATGCATTTTCTATGATTACTCTTAGATTTTGGCAAAATAATTAACATTTTGCAGATTAATTACTCATTCTGCGAAGAGTATGTAAACCTTTCACCACAACTGTATTTTTACTCATTTTGTGGCAAGCTATGATTCACCATAAAGGAAGAGGTCTAATCAGTGTATGTGAATAACATCAAGCGAGGCCCTGTTGTCCGCTGCTATAGGTGACCAGGTCTAATTCCTAATGCCTGACCTTTGAAAGACCATTTAGTGTTGGCTTCTTCCTGAATTAAGTCACGTGTCTGCATTAAACAGACACAGAGCATTCCTGAATCTTCAATTAACAAGCTTGTGTGATGGTAGAGACTAGAATATTCTTTTCAAAAATACTAATGATGCAACTTGTTACAAAGCAAATAACGCCTTATTTGTCCAAAAATGACATTGTGCCGAATTAAAGGAAATCAGGAGGCTTTTGTGCAATGCAAAATAACATATTTGTGATAATACGTCAAAAATAAAATGACATTTCATGTCAAGCTGGCACGAAGCATCACACCGTCAAAGGGAAAAGAATGTTTTAGCATTTTATTGAGAAATTATTGTTTTAAAAAGACCCAAGCCATATTCCAACTTGAACTACAGACTTTGTGTGCTCAGTTTCCTATGTACAAGGACTTCACTGGCTTGTCACATTCAGAACAAGTTTAGATAGTATAGTTATCTCCATTTGTCTTGACAAAATACTGAATTACTGTAAATGTAAGCTACAGCAATACTAGCAAGGTTGTGGTGAGTTGTGGAATTAGGCGGCTAGCAGTGGGGCGTTTACATTCTACACACAGGAAAGAGCACTAGACACATGGCGTAACACTTCCACTGTGCCCTGTCAGTAACAGACTAACAAAACGGTTTCTGAGTACAAAAGAATCAAATTAAAATCATGCACATGTCATTTCCCATTCACCAAGTGTCTGATCAGTGAGTTAAATTAAAGGAATATTTCAGGTTCAATACAAGTTAAGATCAAGCATTTGTGGCCACACAAATGTATATTTTCAACTTGTTTTCTTTGAACAGTTTTCAGCAAAAATCAAGGTTACAGTGAGGCTCTTACAATGGAAGTGACTGGGGCCAATTTTGGAGTATTTAAAAGTAGAAATATGAAGCTTATAATTTCATAAATGCACTTACATTAATTTTTCTGCACAACAGTAATTTTTTAAGTTGTTTTAGGTGTTCTTTTGTCATATTTATTATTTATTGCAAATACATTAATACTGTTATTCAGCAAGGACACATTAAAGATGAACTAAATACTGTTTCAAATAAAAGTTTTGAACTTCCTATTCATATTAGAAATATGAAAATAAAATGCATCACAGTTTCCACAAAAATATTAAGCAGCACAACTGTTTTCAAATCAGCACATTATAATGATTTCTGAAGAATCATGTGACACTGAAGACTGGAGTAATGATGCTGAAAATTCAGCTTTGACATCACAGGAATAAATTACAATTTTAAATATATTCAAACAGAACATAGTTATTTGAAATTGTAATACTATTTTATAATATTACTGTACTGTATTTTTGATTAAATAAATTCAGCCTTTGTAAGCTGAACTTTTTTCACATATAAAATCTTGCTGCTTAAATGTCTTGATGTTGTACTATTGAACAACAGAGTACTTTAATGTTTATGAATTGGTCCCATTCACTTCCAGTGCGTCAGCGCTTTTTTTGTTTGTACCGTCAAAATTATTTTTGTGCTAATCAATCAATATCATGACACAACAACTATCAAATGAGCTTAAGTTGCACTGAACCCAGAGTTTTGTTTTAGAGCTCCAGTGACTGTGTACATGCAGTTTTTCTTTTAAAGCCACAAAAAATGCATGATTATTGCTCACAGTGAGTTTGAGCAGCCTAAATGGGTTTGGAAATACTGCTAAATTTCATCAGAGGACACTGAACAAAATAAAAAAAAAAAATGTTGGCACAGCATTTTAAGAACAGTTAATATATCTGATCATGACAGATAGTGCCACCGTGGGTGCTGGCAGGCTCTCTGAACACATAACATCTCTCAGCTCAGAACGGCTGTAGTAACTAGCAGCAACACAACAGAAGAATTGCATAAAATCGTAGTGCAATGGGCAAATTGTTCATAAAAGATCATCTCTTTTGGTCAAGTTGGTAACAAAATGCAGTACGTAAAATATGTTTGATATCCACCCACCATGACAATTCCAAGAGGTGTACCATGAATGGATTATTTGTATTATTATTTTAGTTTTTGAATCACTGATTTCAGTTTAATTCCTTAAGCCATCATATTGCGGGTTCAAATCAGTTACATCAGAGCTAATCAATAACTCAATCTCAAACATTTGCAGGTACCTAACCCCCTTGGATTCTTATGTTCTTGTAACAGTTAACCTGTTCAAATCAAGAGAAATCAAACACTAAGGACTTGAAGGATGGATGCTTTGTCTATGCAAAGGTGTTCTCTGGATAGCTGACTTTAATCGCACCCCAGTAGCAGGCCCGTACCAGACAGATGAGACCCAGGAGATACGCGAAGGCCCAGGACACGTAAGTAGCGTGGTAACGCCTGGCGAAGTCCTGTGTGCCAACCTGAGAGGAAAAACACAGGGATGTGATGAGCTAACAAGCATAGTTTAATAGTTCATATCCAGAGTCCAAAATGAACACCTGCCAAGTGCTAATTTGAGTGTTGTGCTGCTTAATATTTATGTGGAAACTATGATTTTATTTTTCAATTTTCTACTTTGAATAGAAAGTTCAAACGTTTATTTGCATCCATGCTGAATACAAGTATTAATGTCTTTAAAGAAAAAACTTACTGTCCCCTAGATTTTGGACTATGACTATGAACCATACTAAATAATACTCACCGTTAAACCGATACCGATGAAAATGCAGATCATTCCCACTGTAATGTAGGCACAGCAGCGCCTTCTGGGTAGAGCACTGCCTACAGAGGATCTGAAGACAAAGATAGCACATGTGCTGCTTTAAACAGACCACAAACCTTTAAACTGACCACACACCTAATGCAGCGGTTTTATTGGGCTGTTTCAGTCTCAGTACAGAGGTATAATGGTTTTATAGCATGAATTAGTCAGTGCTTGGCTTGCAACTCTACATAGGAAACGCAGGTTGGAAAATGGAGTTTAATGGCTACTACACAGAAAAACAAATATCCAAACGAGACCGAGGGCCTCATTTATAAAATGTTGCGCAGAAACCATCCTAAATTTGATCTTACAATCATCTCTCAAATATATGTACGTGTGATTCATAGAATGAACGTACGCACAGAAAACGAACATACGCCTCTCTTTCAGATGTGAAATCAACGAATCGCAAATGATCTTGAACTTGCACGCAACAAGATGAACAAATCTTGTGTTCATCAATCAGTAAAATTAATGAATCAGAATAGGGGGTCTAAGTAGGCAGCAAGATTCTGAGGAATGGAAGGTACTTAAGCCAGCAGCCATATCACCCTGCAGCCCAAGACCGGTTGCCCACTGAAGCTAAGCAGGGTTGAGCCTGGTCAGTACCTGGATGGGAGACCTCCTGGGAAAAACTAGGTTTCTGCTGGAAGAGTTGTTAGTGAGGCCAGCACGGGGTGCTCACCCTGTGGTCTGTGTGGGTCCTAACGCCCCAGTATAGTGATGGGGACACTGTACTGTAAAAAGCACTGTCCTTCGGATGAGACGTTAAACCGAGGTCCTGACTCTCTGTGGTCATTAAAAATCCCAGGATGTCCTTCGAAAAAGAGTAGGGGTATTACCCCGGCATCCTGGCCAAATTTGCCCATTGGCCTCTGACCATCATGGTCTCCTAATCATCCCCATACACTGATTGACTTCATCACTGTCTCCTCTCCACCAGTAAGCTGGTGTGTGGTGGGCGTTCTGGCGCACTATGGTTGCCGTCGCATCATCCAGGTGGATACTGCACACTGGTGGTGGATAAGGAGATCCCCCCCTCGTATGTAAAGCGATTTGAGTGCCTAGAAAAGCGCTATATAAATGTAACAAATTATTATTATTATTAATGTTAGACAGTAAACGCTATGGGATGCGAGACAATTTTTGGAAGAAATTCCAACAATAAAGTGAAAATTGAATTGAACTGAACTGAATGGTTTCAGCTCTCTGCCTTGTAAACGACTCCTAATTAACGTAATTAACATAAAAGATCACCAGTCATTGTCCAAATTCTTTCATTTAGAACAGCGAGCTGCAAGAACAGCTTACATTTTCAAAAATCTGCAGTACTCCATCAAGAGAAAGTGTGTACGTCTGCTCAGACCCTGATGTGACTAGGGATGCAGCGATTAACCGGTTTCGCTATTAACCGCGCTTTAAAACGTCACGGTTAATTAATCGTAAAGGTTCCGCTAAACCGAGTGTTTCTTTTGCATGGAACGGAACTGTTGCAGCTTGCCAAAACGAAAACAGAGTTACACTAGTGGTGCACCAGCTTAAAATTACGTGCTTATCAGAGAGACGGAGGCTACACGCATTAGATTAGTGACAGAGGGACTAAACAGCAACGCTTTATTTCCACCAGAGAAATGCCTTTCGATAGCGTGGGGCCATTTTTGGTACACCAAGAATGACCAGGGTGTCATTTAAATATTGCCGTAAAAAACTGCTGCTAAAGAGCGAATGCATAAGGGATCATGCACGGCTAGTTGTTCATTGAACGATTTTAATGCACAACGTGAAGGCAAGAACCACCTGATGGGACGCTACGGCTCGTTAGCTCAGCATTATGCCCGCTTCAGATCAGAAAGAGATGAAATAGTGCGGTAAGATCACATTTATTTGAATTAATTAATTATAATATTTAGCTACTTGAATTAATTATTCGATCGAGAGAGAGAGGTGACAGTTGCCTGTGTGAATTAGCCTACCTGCATCTGTGTCTCTCCAGTAGGCTATTTAATCTATTTTATTAATAAAAGTCGCGGGGCAGCGTTCTCAAGAAGATTGTGTCCTCCTGAATGTATGTACACATGCGCAGCGCGATCTCCGATCTCACAAACCAAAACAATAGACATGATGTTCTCAGGCCACATGTAAAATCATATGAATTATTATAAAGATTATTAAAATGAATACGTATGGATGACAGTTGATTACAATAATATTTCAGTTTATTTCCATCGTTAGTAACAGTTTCCCCTGTGGGATAAATAAAGTTAATATTAGTCGTATATTAATAATATTCCATTAACTTTATTTACTATTCTTGTTGTAGTATTATTCATAAGTAAAAACCAACAAGATTTTTTTTTTCAACATGTTTCCAAATTCTCTACCCCAGGTCCAAAAGAAATGTAAAGAATGTACAAACTGAAAACATTAAATACTTTTGTGATCTATTTCCATTTCTTATTTTCAAAAGAGAAATAGCCTACTGTCATGGATGTTTATAGAGCAGAGGTCACCTTTTTTAATTCTAATGGGAGAGATGGACTTTTGTTTGTCTTTTGTTTATTATTATTTTGTGCTGTATTGTTGGTTACTGTGTTATTTCTGTTTCAAAAGCCAGAAATAAATAACACTTTAACATCTAAAGAGTGTTCATGTGATTTTATACATTAGTAATGTTGGGAAATGTATAAATGCATAATAATCGTCATAATCGTAAAACCGTGATTATTTCTCAGACAATAATCGTACCAGCAAAATCTATAATCGTTGCATCCCTAGATGTGACGCTAAGCACTTTTCCAAGTCAAAGATCGTTTTTACAAATATGAGAGTTTGGGATGGATTTAAGCATACGCACACTCTTAAGATCAAATCTGTGCATACGCACGCTTTATAAATGAGGCCCTGAAAGTAAACTACAATACACTGGAAAGAGTAAAATGACTGTGTCATTTATTTAAAGAGCATTTGTATATTTGTCTAACTTAAAATAATGGTTTCAGGTTTAAACATGTTCTGTTCAGTTTTCTAAAAAGCAAAACTTTTGTTTAAATACCATTTTTGCTTGACATAAGAGTGTTGATGTGCAGAACACATACTGGCTACTGCTTTACTGACTCATTATTTTTTAGTACATAACAGGAAATATGACGCATATTTTAAAAATACACCACAATAATCATTAAAGGGATAGTTCACCCAAAAATGAAAATCCTGTTATAATTTACTCACTCTCAAGTTGTTTCAACCCTGTGTAAGTGTACAGTATTTCTTAATACTACTGTATTATATTTTGGAAAAAAAAGAAAATAATTTGATGGTCCCCATTGACTTCCATAATATGTTTTTCTATACTATGGAAGTCACTGGGGACCATCAACAGTTTGTTTACCCATATTCTTCAAAATATCTTCTTTTGAGTTCACCAGAAAAAATAAACTCATACAGGTTTGGAATAACTTGACATATTTTTCATTTTTGGGTGAACTATCACTTTAAGCTCTTTTGAAATTGCCTTCATTTATAGTAAACAAACAAAATTAAACACTGACTCATAAAATGTTTTTAGTTTTATTTTAAGTGAAAATTCAACTTTTATATTATAGCTAATTTAGCTTTTTTGGTGAACTCAAGTTGTAAAAAAATTATTCTAACCTAAATTAAGTACTATTTTGGTTTATGTCTAAAGAAAATATACTGATTAAGTATGGTATAGTCTTTATAATAAATGTTTTTTTTTTTTTTACTTTCTTTGAATCTGTTTGTCTTTGGAAGACAAACATTTCGAGGACTTTTTAAATATAATTTGAGAAAAACTAATAAATTTGGCTTAACAAATTTTATTTGAATAGCATTTTTTTAAAAGTTGGTTCAAAGTTGAATTTTTTTTCCAGTGTACCGGGCCTTTGAGATCTCTCAGTTGGCTCAGCACAGAGCCCTCGGCTGGCAGACAAACTCTTGTAGTCACATGGTCTGCTCTTTTTCCTGTTTGAGGGCCATTAAGTCTTACCATGACCCTTCACATGCCTCTCATGTGATGGGATTTCCAAACATTCTTCTAGAATCACGACAAATCAGATAGCTTAAAGTGCTTAATTTCAATCCTTCTGCTGCTTGTATCTCCTTCTCTGCCTCTTCCAACGCTCTGCATTCAAGTGGAAATCTTTGCTTTGGGAGACAGCTCTATTCATGTGTGCTGCAACATCTGTTGTCATAACTCTCCCTCGCAGCGTCACTAGCGTGCAGGGCTCATATTTCAGTATGTCAGCATGATACGCTCACTGTCTCAGGTGACTGGCAGACTGGCATCACATTGCCTCCCTCTCTAACTGGAACTCGCCAGGGTTTATTTACTTTCATTTCTACAAACTGGCCAGTACAAACTCAAGCCTGACCTCCGGCTAGTAACGCACATCACACACTGAGATTTACGACATTTCTCCTGAGAACGGCACATCACTGGTGGAGTATTGCCACAGACATCACATTTTTGATGTACAAATATTATGACAAATGATGGCAACTCACATTTTTTTGCAATGCGGGCACTTGGCCAGTGTATTGAATCGGAGCTCCATCCACTGCAAAAACAAGAAGAGTTGAGAAAGAGGTTACTTCTAGAGTAAGCAAACACACAGCAGGACAAACCATTTTCAAATCTACACCAAACTTGATTCCAGCGGTCAGTGCATAACATTCAATATTAGTTTAAATGGCTACTGATAAATTATTCAAATAACTAGCAATCTTTTGGAGAGGATTTCAGTGAATAAATTGACATGAATAAAGGAATATATTAGGAGAATTAGTGGATTCATTAGTGGAACCCTGTACAAAGGCAAAAAGCAGTTAAAAAACTAGATTTTTTAAAGAGTGTAACAGAAGATCTCACAAAAAACACGTAAACATTTTTTTTCTGTTGCTGCATCTTGCCTCTGTAGGCTACAAGGAGTTATGATCATTTGAGTCACAGGGCTCCAGACAAAAATATACAATTCAAATGACATATAGGAGCCAAATGACTTTAAGTTGACAAATTACAGAATTGCTTAGTACAGATGATTGTTTAGAAGTTCACTGAGTTCATAGCATCTTACTTTAGTTATTAACAGTCAGTGGATGAAATGAAGATTCAGTATATAGACTGACGACATAACTTATGTAAATTAGGTTGTTGTTGTATTATTTAGTATAATTTGTTCCAATTACTGTTCCTGCTAACTCAAGAGCAAATTCAAAGCAGTTGTGAATTCATTTAAATAACAAAGTTCATAAGAATTGGCTTGCGATGGATTCTTTGTTGAGTTGACACAAGTGATGAAACCTGACAAAACTTAAAAAGAATACATGTACATTTTTCCTATATTTTAAATTATTGTCATCTAGAAAATTTAATTATAAATACACTACCAGTCAAAAGTTTTTGATCAGTAAGCTTTTTCATGTTTTTTTAAAGTATTCTCTTCTGCTCACCAAGCCTGCATTTATTTGATCCAAAATACAGCAAAAGCAGTAATATTTTAAAATATTTTTAGTATTTAAAATAACTTTTCTATTTGAATATATTTTGAAATGTAATTTATTCCTGTGATCAAAGCTGAATTTTCAGCATCATTACTCCAGTCTTCAGTGTTACATGATCCTTCAGAAATCATTCCAATACGCTGATTTGCTGCTCAAGAATTTTTTTTTTTAATTATAATTATTATCAATATTTAAAACAGTTGAGTAATTTTTTTTCAGGATTATTTGATGAATAGAAAGATCCAAAAATCAGCATTTACCTGAAATAAAAAGTTTTTGTAACAGTATACGCTATACCATTCAAAAGCTTTTTTTTGGGGGGGGGGGGGGGGGGGTTACAGAAATTAATACTTTTATTTAGCAAGGATGCTTTTAATTGATCAAAAGTGATGATAAAGACATTTATAATGTTACAAAAGATTTCTATTTCAGATAAATGCTGTTCTTCTGAACTTTCTTTTCATCAAAGAAACCTGAAAAAATTCTACTCAGTTTTCAACATAATAATAATAATAATAAATGTTTTTTGAGCAGCAAATCACAATATTAGAAATATTTCTGAAGGATCATGTCACTGGAGTAATGATGCTAAAATTTGCTTTGAAATCACAGGAATAAATTACATTTTAAAATATATTGTGGCGGGAGGAGCAAACGACAGACACAGTGGGCGTGGCGTCAGGCCTCGGAGAGGCTTTTATTGAACAGAAATAATAAAATAAAGTGTCCAAAAGGAATGAAGTGTCCAAAATAAACAGGGGATCTGGTGTCCTCGTCGTGCTGCGCGGGTTGTGAAGGAGGGGCAGTGTTCTGGAAGGAAGGGTCCAGGCAAGGGGCGGAGTCCGGCGGCCGCACGGGCTCCCCTCTCGGGTCCGGAGTGCGAGGGGCGGCGGCTTCTCATAGCGGCTTCATCCTCCTTCGGCCCACGGCCCCTCTGGGGACTATACGGCCCGGCATCCTGGCCCGTCAGCCGTGTAACGGGTGCGGCACTTGCTCTCTCAATGCTCCCTTCCTGGACCCACGAGGACACCAGCGTGCATGCACGGGGAAGAGACCGGTCTCCAGAGGAGAGGCGCACTCGGCATATAACAGCGGCGGTGATGAGGCTCCATTCACTTCAGGTGTGCCTCATCACACACCGCCAGACCTGGCTGTTTCAGCGCCCCTCCTCTCTCACACACCCACTCCCGTCGGGAGCCTGGTGAAGGGCGGCGATTAAGGGACGGGGAGATGCTGATAATTAGGGGGAGGCAGCCGACTCGTCACAATATTCAAATAGAAAACAGTTATTTTAAATAGTAAAAATATTTAACAATTTTACTGTTTTTGCTGTATTTTGGATCAAATAAATGCAGGCTTGGTGAGCAGAAGTAAAAACATTAAAAATCTTACTGTTCAAAAACTTTTGACTGGTAGTGTATATAAATGTAACACATTTTAATTTTAGTTTATTTTTCAGTCTGGAGCCCTGGAATCATATATTTCTAATTAGTTAGTCATTCTGTCAGTTCCACCAGCTGAGAAGGTAGCAGTGCATCAGGACCTTGAAAAGATCAGAGGGGCCACGAATAGCCAGGCCTGAGGAAGACTGGGAGCACTCATCATCATCATCGCTGCCCTACACAGCAGGGGCATCACAGGACACTAAGAACATGTGCACTAGAAAAACTCTACACCACATGTACACTACCCTACAAAAGGTCAGGAAGATTTTTTAAAAGAAAGCAATTAATACTGTTTTCAGCAACATTTATAATGTCACAAATAATTTTGCTCTTTTAAACCTTTTCTTTATCATAGAATGTATCACGGTTTCCACAAAAAATATTAAGTGTCACAATTGTTTTTAATATTGATAATAATAAGAAATGTTTCTTGAGCAGAAAGGATCATGTGGCATTGAAGACTGGAGTAAAGATGCTGAAAATTCAGCTTTGACATTACAGGAATAAATTACATATTAAAATATATTCAAATGGAGAGCAATTATTGAAATATTACTAATATTTCCCAATATTACTTTTCAAATAAATTTAGTCTTGGTGACCTTACTGACCTCAAGCTTTTGAATGGTAGTGCAAATGCATTCACAGATCTTCTCTGCTGTGCACATACTGACATGGGAAGAAATATTAATATAAAGATGTGAGACCGTACAAGGAATGTGTTTCCGCAGTGGCCGCAGACCACGCGCATGCCCTCAGGCTGGACTGGCAGAGCTGGCTGGGCGGGCTGCTCCTCTGGGATCATCATCACTGGACTCAGGTTGATGATCCGTCTGCTGGGGGCCCAGAAAAACAATGTCAGTTTTTCACTTTCTACATATTGTAAGTTAATTATTAACGCTATTAAGTATGTATCTTGTTTGATAACCCTAACCCTATCATTAAATTATTAATATGATCAAAACAGGTTGAAAACTCTGTTGTACATAACCTACTACATGTTGTCTGTCATCTGATTAATAGTTTATACATTTTTAGAAAATAAAAGGTATTTTAGTATAACTGTAAATAAGATTGTGGTACTTTTAGCTGAAAGTGGCAAAATCCTTAATGATTTTTATATTGTTAGTAATATTTGACCGAAGTTGATAATTACCCCATCAACTTCGGTCAGAAATCTTGGTGTAATCTTTGATGACCAGCTGACCTTCAAAGAGCACATTGCAAAGACTGCTCGATCTTGCAGGTTTGCGCTACACAACATCAGAAAAATCAGGCCCTTCCTGACAGAGCATGCTGCGCAACTTCTTGTCCAGGCCCTTGTCGTTTCTAGGCTGGACTACTGCAATGCTCTTCTGGCTGGTCTTCCAGCAAACACAATCAAACCTCTACAAATGATTCAGAATGCAGCGGCACGACTGGTCTTCAATGAGCCCAAAAGAACCCATGTTACACCTCTCTTCATCTCACTGCACTGGCTACCAGTGGCAGCTCGCATCAAGTTCAAGACACTGATGCTTGCATACAGAACGACCACAGGCTCAGCACCCTCCTACTTCCACTCACAATCACGAATCTACATCCCCTCCAGAAGTCTGAGATCTGCTAGTGAGCGACGCCTTGTGGTACCATCACAGAGAGGCACAAAATCACTCTCCAGAACATTCTCGTTCACCATTCCTGGCTGGTGGAATAATCTTCCCACCCCTATCCGGAATGCTGGATCCCTGTCAATCTTCAAGCAACAGCTGAAGACTCATCTCTTTCGGCACTACTTGACTTCATCCTAAACTTGTTCTTAAAAAAAAAAAAAAAAAACACTTTCCCTTTATCTTTCTCTCCCTCCCTTGCTAGCTTGTACTTATTTGAACAATGACTGAGACTTGGTGTTACGAGCACTTCCTCTGTCTGATTGCCTCTTCAAGATGAATCGCTTTATGTATTCCCCAATTGTAAGTCGCTTTGGATAAAAGCGTCTGCCAAATGACTAAATGTAAATTTCAAGATGGACTTACTGGACTGAGGTTTACTTGATTATCTATACAAAATGTTCTCAAAAAATCATCATTGTATTATATTGCATTATATGTTTTGCCCCCACAATAAAAACTACAGAGCTTTGATCATAAAACTAAGCATTTAAATACCATCTAAGACAAGAATACTGTGAGATATAGAGTGACAACTGATATTCATATGCATTTTATGTAAGCAGTCTATTATACTGTTATAAAAATCTCACTGATTTACATTACAAACTATCAGAATTTCATCTTACTTTTTAGCCATATAAGAATCAGCAACTGGGCCAAATTGCATGTTTTTGCTCAGTTTGGGCCTCAAAATAAAACTGAGAGAAACTAGATGTTTTTTTCTTCCTCAAGCATGAGCATCTTTGCTAAAAATTGTATTTATTTAAAAAGCAAATCTTACTGACACCATTCACACTATATGATCCATAAAAGCCTGATGTATCAATGACACATATGCAAACTTTTACTTTTTTTATATTTTAGGTAAATGTTCAATCAGCTTTTTCATTTCAAAAATTAGATTTTTCTGACTATTATTTCATATGTCAGGCTTTTTACAGTGATTTCACATAATTCTCACAGCTGTTCTCACAGCTGTTCTTTCACTGCAATAATTCTATAAATGCTCAGACTGCTTTTTAAAAGCATATGAAATGTTTTGTCATAGTGCTAAGTGCAAACTCAAAACAGCACTGCTTGTTTAAGCGTTTATGGTAATGCACATCCGCAGTAATACTGTTGCAGATCCCATAACACATACTGACTAAATGACCCTCTGAAGTGTGTCTTACCAGTTGGGCCGAGGGCATCCTATCCTCCTAGACGTGTCTTTACAGATTAGCAGGCAGTTGCAAGGACATCTAACATACTTCTTTCCTGTTGGTGGATTTTTTATAGGCTGTTAAAAAAACAGACACATCATGTTTCAGACGGGACCATGTAATATGCATGCCTTAATATAATAAATCTCCCTTATGATTCTGAATTTGCTTAACTGCTCTTGCTTAAGCATTCTTCTGTAGGAAACCAACAACTCTTTATGTAATAATTCTATTATTATAGGGACTAGTCTGGCAACCTTAATGAATCTAGACAGAGCAAACTTTTAATACATTTTATTGAGGTCAGGTCTGCATAGGAATTTATGAAATCTGAATCGAGCTGAAGGTTTAATGTAATGCAACACATACTGTATACACACTAAACTAATCTGAAATAGAGCCGCGTGAAGCCCTTTAAAATCAAACAAGATGGGAAACAAAACATCATGATTTTGCTGTTATGTGAATCAGGTGACTCTGGAGTTCAGATTAAGCATCCACTCTTCATGTGAAGTGTTTCTCATGCAGACAATTCAATTACACTGCAATCCAACCCTCTTGAGCACACGACACTTATGGGTATGTACGTGGATCCTTCATCCCAAACACAATTACTTGTAGGCTCTATAAGGCTGTGAGGACTGTATTGTGGACTAAATTGATCCATTATTCACTGATAAACTTCACCTCCACTAAAACTTGTGTTATCAACAGCTGCTAATACTTTTGTGACTGTAACGTTTTTGAATCTGGATATGAAAGCAGCAAAGACAGCAAAGCTCAGCAAGAGGGGAAATGTCAAAAGAGACTTGTTAAAGCAAATTTGAGTTGTTTATGGTTGTCAACCTATGTCATAGCTTGCTGCATTTATTAACTGATATGCGATCACGTGCATAAATCAGCTACTTTACAGCTATAAATATGGCTCAATCAATGAGAATTTAAAGTTGTAACAATCCATTTCAGCCTTTGTTTCTAAATTAGGTGTATTATAATGTGAATCTTAATTTGTTACATCCATCAAGTTCCAAATAAAAAGATAAATGAGATGAAGATTAGTTACAATCCTATTCAAAAGTTTGAGGTCAATAAGATTTTTAATATATATTCTTGAAAGAAGTCTTATATGTTCACCAAGGCTGCATTTATTTTTTTAAATATATCAAAAATAGAATTATTGTGAAATATTATTACAGTTTAAAGCAACTGTTTTCTATTTGAATATATTGAAAAGTGTAATTTATTCCTGTGATGGTAAAGCTGAATTTTCAGCATCATTATTCTACTTCAGTCTTCAGTGTTACATGATTCTTCAAAAAGAATTATAACATGATGACTTGCTGCTCAAGAAACATTTCTTATTATTATTTATGTTAAAAACATTAATGTTGTGCTGCTTAATATTTTTGTGGAAACCACAATAATTTTATTTCAGGATTCTTTGATGAATAGAAAGTTCAAAAGAACAGCTTTTCTATGAAAATAGAAATATGTTGTAGTACTGCAAGTCTTTACTGTCATTTTTGATCAATTGAATGCCTCCTTGCTAAACAGAAGTATTCATTTATTTCAAAAACAAATCTTACTGACCCCAAACATTTGAATGATATAGTGTTTATTCCATTAAAGTATTTAATTCACTGGATTAGAGAAATATAGGCCTTACCACATGGTGCTTTAATATTATTCTTCATTGCATTTTTGGTATATACTACAATACCATAAAATGTTACCATAAAAGTGCATTAAAGGGTGGTTGACTGGTTTTTTCTAGGCTTGATTGTGTTTATGGGGTGCAGTCTAACATGTGTTCATGCTTCGTATTTTTAAAAACGCATTATTTTTCACATAATTTACCTTTATTCCACACCACTCTGTCCCTTCTCTGACAAACGCCTCGATTATTTCCTGTTTTTATGAAGCCCCTCCCTCAGAAATACGCGATGGGCTGAGATTGGTTAACTGCTCCAGTGTGTTGTGATTAGCTAAACCGCCGAGTGCACGTCTAATCGTCACGCCCCTCAGCTCAGCTGCATGTGCTCTGGTTGTATTGTAAACAGTGGCGTCGCATATATTGCTTATTAATCAATCAAACGCAGAGGATATTAGTGAAGAGGATCGTGCAGAACCTGTGCAAGCACGGCTCTTAATAGTATGTTTGTTTGTTGTTGTCTCATACTTTTAGATACGCTGCTATTTGTAAATGCTACTGCTTCTGTTAGCTTTTAATATACGGTTTTATCCTGATTAAAGCTTTAATATAGCACAGCAACCGCACGCGCATCCATGTATAACGCTTCTAATAGCTATGTGAAAATAAGTGTATAATTGGAACAGTTTGTTGGAGCTGATCTGATGACCTGAATGAGAGAGAGAGATGCAGAGTGTGTGCAGAGCAGGGGGACGTGAGGAACAGTATTAAGATCCGCTGTTTTAGAACATTGATTTTGAAACTTGTGAATCCATTAGAATCGTTAGAAGACAGAATCACGATTCACATGAATAGAGTTTTATGTGCACCCCTAGTTTTCTCTTCCTCTTCTCTAAAGCAGCGCAGCATGGCATCGCCCCTTTGCTGCATGTTCCTGGGGGCGGAGTTTATCTGGGTTTGTGACGTAACGGACCCGGGAACTAGCTCGTTGTAGTCCCTACCAGCCGTTTTTGTAGGCATTAAACTGCCAGAATTTTGAAAGACCATATCTCCGTTTGCATTGAACTTTCAGCGCTGCAACTTTGCAGATATTGTTTATGCTCAAACAGCAAAATTACACACTAACTAATGTTAAAAAAGTGAAATCGCAATCAACCACCCCTTTAACTTGTGATACAGGCTTTTAATTATACTGCCCACCCCTAAAAAAGGAAGGAGCCAGATGAAGGACTACAGCTGTGCATGAATAAGCTGAAGCCGCAGTTGGGGGTCTCTTACCGTGGCCTCATTGCAGACGGTGCACTTCACCACATGCTGATGGAGCTTGCCATCCAGAGTTATAAGAGACTGGCACACTCGACAGTTAATGACAGGAACTCCCCCTGCACCTGGACTGGCGATGGCTGTGTAGGGTGGAGGTAATTCAGCTGCAGAGGGACAGAAACCAGCATGCAGTCTGTCAGTGTTGCATGACTACTATATTAATGATACTACACTCTTAAAATGAAAGGTTTCAAAAGGGGTTTTTGCAGTGATGCCATAGAAGAACCATTTTTGGTTCTCCAAAGAACCTTTCAGTGAACAGTTCTCAAAAGAACCAATTTCTCTTAGTGTGAAGAACCCTTTTCCACTTTAAAGAACCTTCTGTGCAATGGAAAGAGTCCATGGATGTTAAAGGTTCTTCATGGAACTATAGATACCAATAAAGGAGTGTATTTTTTGTTACAGATTTATATAAGCTAACGTGAGTAGTGCAAGATACAGCAGAAATTACATACTGTATTATAAGTTTGGGCAAGTTAATAATGTACAGTTAGCCGGTCATTATTGCAAAATAAACACAGACAGGGTGAGGGTCAGGTTTTGCATCACCCTTAAGAGGTTTATTTTGCCATAATGACCAGCTCAGTTCCATTACACCATGTATCATTCCACATTATTGAAAGGCTATTTATCAAATATATAAATAAATGGGCATGGAGTATTGATTTGTATTCAAATTATTTAATTACGTGAGAAGAACGAGACCACAGAACAATAATAGACATGAAACTATAGCACATTTATGCACTAATTTGTTTTCCTGAGATAAAGGTCAGCAATTTAGCGGTCATTATACAAAATATTTTACTCTGATTGACCAATCAGAATGAATTATTCTAGAGAGCCATGTAATAAGCAATGATAATTATGTTATATTTATAAATATTATTTTGTTGAATAATAAAACCTCAGAAATGAATCAAAACACTACAACTGCATCTAGACAGGCCTTCTTGTCTTTAGAGCTAAAATCCACTGATATATGTTAAACGTGTCTCGCTTTGAGTCCCATTCAACGGACCCAAAAATGCAGATTCATTGTGTTTAGCAATAAGTGCATCCTACTCACACTTTCAATTACTCCCTCACATCCATTGTACAGTAGCTGGGCCATCAGCCAAACCCTGCACTCAGTCTCCGCTTGTCTTCAATATTACTGAAATTCAGAGCTCAGCCACCGCGTATTCTCAGTGAAATTAAGACATGTTCCTCCTGCTGTCTGTCACTTCTCATTCTGAGGTCACGCTGGCCAACGACACAGTCATATTGCCGCCATATTGAACATGTGACACCACAGCAAAAACAACTGACAGCAGCTCTGGCCCCATGACCTCCCTCAGCTGTCAAAGATCATCCATCTCTCTATGTGCTGCTGCAGGACACCAAACACACATACTTGATCTGAGAACTGAAATACTTTATCATATGTAAAAAGTTCAAATATTGTCCTAATAAAAGAAAAAAGTCCCTTGAGGATTTATAAAATCACACTGTTTGATACTAATACTTAGAGAACAAGGTCTAAAATATATAATAATGGAAAACTAGGTTGCGCAAAAAACAACAAAAAACAAACAAACAAAAAACTTGATACAAGTTCTTTTTTTTTTTGCATTCTACTCCAAATATTGTTATATAATATGATCCTGTTCCAAATATCATTAAAAATAAAGTAACTGAGTACAAAATTGCAATTTTGTAAATTGTTGCTAGGATTTTGTACTGTTTTTGAAAGATGTCTTATGCTGCATTTGTTTTATCAAAAATACAGTAAAACAGTAATATTATGAAATATTATTAAAATATAAAATAATTGTTTTCTATTTTAAAATGTTATTTATTCCTGTGATGCAAAGCTGCATTTTGTCTTCAGTGTCACATGATCCTTCAGAAATCATTATAATATGCTGATTTTCTGCTCAAGAAACATGTATTATTATCAGTGTTGAAAACAGCTGTGCTGCTTAATATTTTCTGAAAACCATGATACATTTTGTTTTCAGGACTCTTTGATGAACAGAAAGTTCAAAGGAACAGCATTTATTTAAAAAAAAAAGAAATATTCCATAACATTATAAATGTCTTAACTGTCACTTTTGTAATGTAATCAACGTAATGCATCTTTGCTGAATAAATGTATTCATTTCTTTCAAAACAAAAAATCTTACTGACCTCAAACTTTTGAATGGTAGTGTATACTTTATCATAAATGATGTATAGTGTGATTCAATGATTCAAAAACACTCTAAGGCTAAAGGACTGTATTGTTTTCATTTTCTCATTTTAACAGCAAAGCATCCTATTAAACTAGTATGGTAGGAGTCATTTAAACCTATGGGCCTGTTCTAATGAAATCAAGAACTTCAGCTGTCAGTCCTATGATGAGTATGTATTTCTTCTCCCTCCACTTATATTCCTGTAGTATAATTTTAATGTTGCCATGAAATTGCTCTCCAGACATTCTCTGACTGACAGCTTATGTTACTGCTCTTTCTCATTTAGGAGGTTTGTTTCTTTGTTTCCATGTTGTTTAATGGGCTTTCTGCAGAACAGACAAGGAAAGACAACGATCACAACATGGCTCAAACTGCACCTGCCTGAGCACAAAGACAGCTGTGTCATGAACAAGTACTGTGCCACTTTGCTTCTTTCAAAGATGAAGTGTGTAATTTCTGAACCAACCAACACCAAACCAAACATACAAAATAATTGAATAAACAGTCCTTTCCAAACTCACGCCATTGGTGTAATGTTGCTGTGTCAGGTTCGTCAGGATGAACAAACAAACAATGCAATGTCATGAGACACAATGTTTAGAGAATTAATCAAAACATTATTAGCCTTTAAAGCTAAAAAAATCAATTATCTTCATTGTTTTCAATAGGCTATAAAAATTAGTCTGAAGTTGCTGCTGTCTCACGTGTTTGGGATGCATTCATGCAGTTGTGTATATTGTAGAAGGGGTCCATGCTGACAGTTCAAAAGCAGATATCCTTATGCCTCACACATTAATATAGCATATAGTGTCTCTCCAGGGGCAGATGGAATGCACAGGTCTCATTTCTCTGAAACCATCCTGCACTGTTTGTAAGATGAGAGGACTTTTCCCAACCCTGCAGACAGCTGTTGTTGCAACTCCCTCTCTGTCCGTCTTACTATCATGTTTAAAATCAGAGAGAGGTTATGCACCCCATGTGTAGCAGATATTAGCATGCATTGACAATAGTGAATATGAGAGTGTACATAAGTCAGTAAACCCCTTAATCCAAAAGCTGCAGCTGTATTAATAATGTGCAAAACTGCATTATTTTACACTGATATTACAATTTGGCTGGATATAAGCACTATTCTGTATCACAACACTACAATGTACAGTATGAAAAATGGATATTCAGGATCATGTGCACTGTTGTGAAAGACAGGTGTGCGCTCGATTTATAAAACAAGACAAAACGAGTGCATCACTGCAAAACTTGCGGCACTATAATAGTTCTATCTCAATAATCTTTGCAAGACAAAATTGTAATTGACAACAAAATTTGATTACTTGCCCAGGCCTAAGGCAAAATTTATCCAGTCCTCCTGCCCATCCCTAGACCTTCAATAGTTTCAGTCAACTAATATTTGTTTATCTTGCGAGATGCATGCTGAAATGACATGACATCACCAGCGGAGAGAGCAATATTCGGTCTGGTTTTCACCTCGGAGGACTGATCATATATCACTAAAATAAAACCCATTCAGTGAATATCATGCAGACAAGCTTTCTCATCCTTTGTTCTACTCAGTCTAACAGCATGGAGCATGGTTAAAGACCATGCAGACTGTAACTTTCGCAGTTCTACTCTTATAGGGTTTGATGCACACAGGTGTTTCCAATAAATGCAGCTTTGGCTTCCAAATGCAACTGCAGAATAAACATCAGTCTCAGCAATGTTGTCCACATACTCCAGTCCAGCTCAGCCGTTCCTCCCCCAACAGGACAGGCTAATCCCTCTCATAGACTCAGTGGGTGAACGCTCGTGGTCAAAAAATCCAAAGAAACCGTAATCCAGGGGTTTGAAATACTAGGCCAGATAATAATGCTAGAGTACATAGTTTAGCACACATAGTTTACACCGCCCACATCACCTGATCATGGTACTTCATGGTAATAAAGCCATTATGAATAATGAGATGAAGTGTAAGCGGATCATTACAGTAAAAATTTAAATATTTTTCTGCTAATCAGGAAGTGCAATATAGGTAGATTTACAAAAGAGCAAATATAGGTTGACAAACTGTTTAGTAGAGAGACATTTGATCAATTTGGGATTCGTTCCTTTGTTTTCAAATATTTCAATGAATTTCAAATATGTATTACATGTTAATAAAAGCTTGTTTACATCCCAGAATCGCTATAATTAAATAGTATTAGCTTATCACATAGGTTATATGTCAGTATGGCTCTTTTCTTCTCAGTAGCTGCCAATAAAAAAACTCTATTGATTATCTATCTGTTTAGTGGGTCCATGTGGAAATCTGATGCCCACTTTTCCTCATGAATGTGTCCTTAAACAGTCTTTGGGGGTCTTATTTATCAGTTGGTTTGAAAATCTGAGAAAACTTTAGTTCACAGGGCCCTCATTTCTTCAGTTCACATCACAAAACTGGTTTTACTATTAAATATGTAAAGAAATGTATAGTATATAAAATAGTATGTAAAACAGTAGGCCTATAGTATGTAAAATATACCATCAAATGGGCTTTGCTACTTATTCATACTTGTAAAAGGTGGAATTGTCCAATTTTTGGCATCCTCGTTTGGATGTGATGTCTCATTACAGCCTGGCAATCAAATACATAACCAATTATTCATGATTAGAAGAAACGAAAGTAAAAGTCTGGAAATCAATCATTGAAAACTCCATATTGATTGACCACTATGCTGGCTGGAGGACCTGCCTGTATGTCTATGGAGACTGCTAATAATCCCTGAGAAAAAAGCATTATGGTTATATTTTATTTTAAGGTGTCCTCATTACAGTATAATAACACAAATAAGTACTGAGTAACATTAATTAACAGCATACACTTACTATAGGGTTAGGATTAGTTGCGTGTAATTATGCATAATTTAATGTTGTCTCTATAGTAAGTAGCTACATGTAACAATGACGCTAAAATATAGTGTCACCAGCATTACTGTAGCAAACTAAGAATTTATATAAAACATACCTTCAAAAACAAAAACTGCACACTCTCCAAACCAAAACGTTGATATGTAGGGTACAATGTGAATTGACATATTTCCCTGTGTCTCCTCTTTGTTGTTTACTATTAGCAGTAGGCCTATGTCTTATGTAGGAATAAAGAAGTGTTTTATGACTTATATAATGTTTAATACGTTTATAGAATCTATATAATGTGGTCTGGGCCTATATGATAGGAACTGGCACTTATAAAGGTCTATGAAATGTAAGCAAAACATCTCTAGCAAGCGAAATGTCAACTGCCTCATCTTAATTGCAGCGACCTCGAAATATCCATACAAATGTGCAGCCGGCTGAACCGGTGTGTTAGTCGACCATCGTTTAATAACCGATAAATCAGATTGTTTAGCTAATAACTAGCTTAAAATTCGACACAATGTGTCCTTGTCTAATAATGCAACATTTTGCACCCATCACATGAAGCTGCGATGGCACTATCAGGCAGATTGAGGCCAGTTCTTCTGGCACCACTGAGCTGTTATTCCTTGTCGTCTGCAAACAATGTATCATATTAAACGGGCTGTAGGCTGCTACAGATCCCCGCTCAGTACTATACGCCCTAAATGATTCAGCACTCCTCCGTCAGTCACTATGCACATTTACCTCTCGGGCTCTGGTCCTGCAGGTACGGCGGAGCGGTGGGCGTGCCATTCCCCGAGTTCGGTGCTGACAACAGCGGGGATCGTTCATCCATACCATCGGAGGCCATTATATCAGTAGGTCAGCACGGAAAAACAGCAGCAGCGGCAGCGGCGAATGGTGGTGGGCTCCGTCCGCTGGTCTGGAGAGGGGCACTGAGAGACTGAGCTCCAGGCAGGGCAGTGGAGAGGCGGAGTCAAAGACGTAAGGATGAGAAATCACTGCTGGACCGGATGGGATCTCCCTCCCTTCTGCAGCCACTGTTGCCTGCTAGTCTTTCCCGATCGAGTCTATTCATTTGACCTTGTAAAGGTGTATTTGCTCATCACGGAGAAAATGTTTATGTTCCTTCCTCGGTCATACTGGACTATAGTGCCAGAAGGAAAATTATTTGTAAAGCCATTGCAGGAAGTGTTCATATTCAGAATTTACAGAGCTGGGGCCAGTTGTATAAACATATAGCCACTATGTGATACCAAGTGATAATCTGTCTTACTTCTCAGAATCAAATTAGACCAATCTACCATTTTATGTAACTGACTATACAAATTTATGACCAGTCTCGAAGAAACATAAATGAATGAATGAATGAATTAATGGATGGATGGATGAATGGATGAATTTTAAGACTAGTCTAAGCAGTTTATGCAACTGAAACCCGATTCTCTAATTCTGTAATTCTCTAATTCTTATAGTTTAATATTTAATTCCATATATAGGTCACTTATAGGTCAAGTGTCTGAAAAGTACTATAACATAAAAGAAAAAGAAAGATCAGAACATAATTCAGCGAAACATCAAAGTTGATTAATATGTCCAAATAAATAAATAAATAAACATATTTATATACTTGCTTTAACTTTGTCATTTTCTATTTTTAATGTCATTTTTAGCATTCTTTGCCAATAATTTGATTTCATCCTAACAATATTTTGTTTATTCTTATTGGTAAAATATATTTAAATTGTATACTATGTATATAATTTTAAGACAAATTACCACATGCTATGTTACCTATCTTTTCAAGTGTTTTAACATTTTTATATTAAAACCTTTACGTGCCCATGTATGATGTGTTTCCCATACATTAGGGGACTTCAAACTTATTTAGGCCAAGGACATTGTGTTGGACACACACACACACACACACACACAACACGAAATGACTGCATTCTGCATTCAGGCATGTCCTATGATAATGTCTAAATGCATGCTATAAGTGCATTTACATACGTTATTATAGTTTTGTTCATTTGCAAAGCAATTATTTGCAAAGTTTTTTTTTTTCATTGCAAGCATTAAATACCAATCATATTTGTTTTACATTACTACGTTTTAATTTTAACGGGAAGAGTCAATTAATTAGGCCTACTCTTTTACTTTGTTGGAAATAAACTTATTGTTTATCGTATTTCTTTCCGACTGGTCTTTTCACAGTCATGTCCTACTACAATCCATCTAAGGCGAAGGATTTGTTATTTAATTTTTATTACATTAGTCGTGGTTCGTCCAGTGGGCCTTGCTGACTAACTGAAAGATGTGGGTTACAGTCTGATGGCGTATTAATAATTAATATTCATGAGCTTTGGCCTTCGCTGTAGTATTTTGTGTCCAGTCTAGAAACGGCGCACTGCGCATGTCAGTGCAAAAGATAAACGACAACTGCATGAACACCGAAGCGCTCACTTACATTGATTCGTGGTAAGGAAAGAATCGTTTACATAAATATTCATATTTAGTATGAGGCAAACCTATTTTAATCGTAGGCATTGCATTTATGAACTGGTTCCGAGCAAAAAAGCCTGCTACGTCTTTACCTTAGCTTTGTTTTTAGCCAACCGGTTATTAGCGATGCTCGCGTACGAACTCCTGTGTCCAGGCCTACCAATGGCCTTCTATCATTTTCTTTACTTCGCACTTTCTTCTGAAACATAAACACGAAACATGACTTTAGGTCCATCAGCTGTCATAAATACCAAACGTGATGACGGCTATTATTTTGGATACCGATGTCTTGCTGACATCGCGTTTATTGTCTTCTTTAGTTATATTGTCTCAGCCATGTATTCTATATAAGATACAGTTACCCGTGTAACGGTATGAAGTGTTGCTAGGTTTCACATCTTTTTTTCTCCCTAAGGAATATCAGCTGAGGTCGTGACTTTATGTCTCCTCTGCTCTCTGTATTGAAGATTATATTTTATTCAGTTCTTCGTTAAAGGCCCTGTTTGATTTAAATGTTCAGTCCAAATTGATTCTCTATTAAATGTTTTAAATTAAGATTCTGTTCTATTTATTTCTCTGTTAAATAATCTATTCTGTATGAAATATTTGACTCCATTCGATAACTTGTTGTAGGTTCTTTTTGATATCCAGTTCTCCTTTGAAGTTCTGTTGTGTTCGATTCTCTGCTAAAGATTCTATTGTAATAGGTGCTCCTTTAAATATTCTGTTCTAGGTTCACAGTTTAAGATTCTATTTATTTCTCTGTTCTAATTGTATTTGAAAGTTTTTATTCTCTTTGATTGTTTATCAAAGGTTCTGTTTTATTCTGTTTAGCTTAGTTCACCGTTAAAGCTTTGTTGCATTTGATTATCAAATATATTCTAGTGTAGGCTATTTGATTCTGTATTAAAGACTCTGTTCTATTCGTTTTTCTATCCAAGATTCTGTTAAATTTGATTCTCTGTTAAATATTCCATTCTTTTTGATTCTCTAGCAAAGATTTTGTTGATACTCTGTTCAGATTCAGGATTCCATTCCATTCATTGATTCTCTATTTAATATTCTGGTCTATTTAGTTCTTAATGAAAGATTTTATGTTTCATTACTGAGTGAAAGTTCAATTTAATTCTCTTCAGTCTTCACTTATCTGTGAAAGTTCCTGTATTCTCAAAGAGGTTCTTTTCTATTTGATTCTTTATTAAAGGTTCTGTTCTGTTTGTTTCTAAAGTTTCTGATTCTCTGTTAAAGACTGTATTTTATTTTATTTTCTATAAAATATTCTGTTCTATTATTTATTAAATATTCTGTTCTAAATATTTTTGGTGGTATACACAGTATTTTTCTAGGTATTCTGCTTTTGACCCTGGTTTTATAGTACAATTTGCATTTTTCACCCATGCAGTATTAAGACTTCGCTCTTATCACCAGGTGTAAAAAATGGGGAAGGCTCTTTCCCAGCTGCCGAAGCATACCTGTCATGATGAGGGTAAGGACAGCCTGACCTCATCGCCCGAGTACAGCGCCATGCAGACCGATGACAGTAAGAACGGGGGAGACGTGTCTCAGTTCCCATACGTGGAGTTCACTGGCCGAGACGGCGTCACCTGCCCCACATGCCAAGGCACTGGAAGGATCCCGCGAGGTACATTTCTAAACTCCGTTTAGAACACTTCGTCTAGAGCAGGGGTCTGCAACCTTCAACGTCAAAAGAGCCATTTTGGCCCCTTTCCCACCGAGTAAAATTCATGTGGAGCCACAAAATATTTGATGCCCAAATAAAGATAACACGGCATATAGTTAAAGTTTTATATTCAGTTATGTTACAGGGCATGCAGGGAAGTAGCAATCATTTCAGAAGTGAGAGGGACAGAAATGTCAAATGTAGTAATAATAATAATTATAATAATATTTCTGTATGTATAATTGACAAAAAAAAAAATCTCTTACGTTTAATTGGCTAAGAAATAAAATACACTGCTGGACAATAACCAATAATTTGTCTTCTATAATATTTTGATAAATATTTTACAAATTTTATGGGTATGATTGTACAATCAGTATATACTGTATATACTACAAACATATTTTCCATTTTTATCCCAAAATAAGGCAGAATATATATTGTATAGCTTCTGTACTGTAATTTATGCTGTCAATTACCACTGTATCATTCATATATGTGACCCTGGACCACAAGACCAGTCTTAAGTCGCTGGGGTATATTTGTAGCAATAGACAAAAATACATTGTATGGGTCAAAATTATCATATTTTCTTTTATGCCAAACATCATTAGGATATTTAGTAAAGATCATCTTCCATGAAGATGTTTTGTAAATTTATTACCGTAAATATATCAAAACTTCATTTTTGATTATATGCATTGCTAAGAACTTCATTTGGACAACTTTAAAGGCGATTTTCTCAATATTTAGATTTTTTTGCATCCTCAGATTCCAGATTTTCAATTAGTTGTATCTCTGCCAAATATTGTCTGATCATAACAAACCATACATCAATGAAAATATTATGTATTCAGCTTTCAGATGATGTATGAATCTCAATTTCGGAAAATTGACACTTAAGACTGGTTTTGTGGTCCAGAGTCACATATTACCTGGAGAAGACTTGAAAAACACATATCTTCTTCACGTTTCATCCGTTAAGTTTTATGATTGTTATTCAGCTTAGCTACAGCGATAGCGGGATGCCTGTCAAAAGTTATTATTACTTCTCATATGAGTCCGTTTTGGACTTTCTGCGCGAGAGCGCCCCCCGGCTTCGAGAATGAATGAAACATACAGAGAAAAATGTTCAGCGCTCCGTGATGTTCACATCGTTTTGGATACGAATAAAACGTATCCAAACGACGTAACTATCTTTTCTCTTTTAATTTAAATCTAGATTTATTCACATTGGCCCTTGAAAACCTTCTACTTTAACACACTTGACCGAGAAAAAGTGCAGGGGAAGAGTTTAGGTTGTATTAAAAGTCTGGGGACACCTCACCCGCGTACACCCATACAGGGAGCCACCGCAAAGGGATGAAAGAGCCGCATGCGGCTCGGGAGCCGCGGGTTGCTGACCCCTGGTCTAGAGAGTTCCTGTTAATTGAAATGGTTTAAAAGCAACCCCATCTGAAATGTCATCTCTCACTAAAAATGTACACCATGTAACACACTGTGACATGTTTATTCAGGCCAAGAAAATCAGCTGGTGGCCCTGATCCCATACAGTGACCAGAGGCTGAGACCAAGGAGAACGTAAGAACCCTTGAAAGATTTTTATCCTGATGCGGTTTGTTAAACCAGTTAGTCTCAATCCTTTTGTGAAACTATTAAAGACCTTGCGTTTGTTTTATGTTATAGAATACTGATTGGGCTCTCTGACTAAATCTATGTTATGTATGTTCTACAGCAAGCTGTATGTGACTGCTTCAGTCATTGTGTGCCTGCTGCTCTCCAGCTTGGCTGTGTTCTTCCTTTTCCCACGTTCCATTGATGTCAACTATGTGGGAGTGAAGTCTGTCTACGTGTCCTATGACCAGACCAAACGCATTGTGTATCTCAATGTCACTGTAAGTTATCACTGAACACACATGACACAAGTGATGTTTTTAAAAGTGTTACAGTGTATCTGCTTCAGAAGGAAATTTAAGAGATCCCAATTAAGAAAATGCTGTTGTCATTTAAGACTGGAATACACTATACTGAACAGATTTTAAAATACTAGGCATCATACATTTGCCAGATTTTAAAATGGTTATAGAGGGAAAAACTGGGCATCAAACACTAAAAAGGAGTAAGGATCACACACTAACAGACTTTCAGGTCGTTCCGAACACAGGAAGCTCATGCAGAAACATGTGCCTTAGATGAAACCAGACGCGTGACAAATCAAAACAATATGTGTTCTAAAATCGGCTTAAAATATTAAACGTTTTTCAGAGTCTGAAGCTATAAAATCAGAGTCTGTGCACATCGTACTCTACACAGTTTTCTTTGAAATCTGTCAACGCCGACTGTCCAAAATTTGCAGACAATTGCGAAAATTTTTGGCAACTAGTGTCAACTCCTTCAGACTGTAAAACGGGGCAAAAATCTGTGCAAAAGTCCTGTAGTTTATTGTTGTAGCATTTGGACCAATCAGACACACAATTTTGCATTTGATTTAAATCAGTTAATTAGTTATTAGATTAACAAATAATCACAGACCCCTCACCCAATACACATACTGGGTGCTCGTATGTCTGTGGATGACTCCAGGCCCCCGGTTCCATTGCAACCAATCTGATAACACCAGTTTTATTGCTCAAAGGAATGCGGGTAGAGCAACACCCTTAGGAAAGACACATAATCAGGGTTTTTCCTGGGTCAAAAAAGGTCTTCGGTGGTGGCTGATGGTCATCCACACACACAGTAAAAAGTACCCTCCCCACGTGATCTGCGAACCCAATACTGACCATTACTATAATAAAACTGGCTTTCATATTTTTGTAAGATAGGATCCTTCTTTGCTAGACCTCACAATTATAATTACAATTATATCGATATTGAAAAAGCATTTAAAAGTATCATTGAATAAATAATCAGCAGCTGGCTAACAAATTGCTTTGTGGCTGGTTTCACCTCACTCAGTTTCAAGTTTCAAGTTTCAAGTTTTTATTTGTCACATACACGACTATACAGAGATTGTATAACCAGCAGTGAAATGTGAGTCAGGTCCGCTCCATGGACAGTGCAAATATTGTAGAATACAACACAAGGGAAGTATGCATAAAATAAAATGAATAAAAAATAAGATATAAAGAACAAAATATAAAGTATAAAAGAATGTGCATGACAGTATGCTGTAGAATTAAATATTAAGATAAGCATGACTGTACGAGAGAGGAATGTGCAAACAGGTTGAACATGGTTGACATGAAGCAGCAATCACAAAGAAATAAATATAAAAATAAGATAATAAGATATCAAGACACAGAAAGTGTTGTGTGCAAATGACACTGTCAGTATGAGGTGGTGAATAATGAGTGTGAATATCTAACTGATTGTTAGTGATTATGAAGTAAGTCAGATGATGTTAAGAGGCTGAGTTTGAGTTAAGGAGTCTGATGGCCTGGGGGAAGAAACTCCACCTAAGTCTCTCAGTTTTTGCCATCAGGCTGCAGAAGCGCTTACCAGATGGCAGCAGAGTGAATAGGCCGTTTCCAGGGTGATTTGAGTCTTTGGTGATTTTGACAACTCTGCTTCTGCAGCGTTTGAGGTAGATGTCCTGCAGAGAGGGGAGAGCAGACACTGAGATGCGCTCAGCAGTCTTGGCTGGAGCTGTTTCCATACCACACTGAGATGCACTGAGTCAATACACTTTCTATGGTCCCTGAATAGAAAGTTTTCAGGATTGTTGGAGAGACCCTGAATTTCCTCAGCTGTCGCAGATGGTACAGCCTTTGCCTGGCTTTTTTAACCTGTGTTTGAATGTGTGTAGTCCAAGTCAGGTCCTCGGAGATGTTTACACCGAGGTACTTGAAGCTGCTTACTCTCTCCACAGGGGTCCCACTGATCATAAGAGGAGTGTAGGGCAGCAGGTGTCTCTTTCTGAAGTCCACAATCAGCTCTTTAGTTTTGCTCACATTCAGAGAGAGACCGTTGTCCTGGCACCATGATGTAAGTCTCTCCACCTCATCCAAGTAAGCGGTCTCATCATTGTTGGAAATGAGGCCCAGAACCACAGTATCATCAGCAAATTTGATAATGGATGTGGAGCTGTGAGAGGACACGCAGTCGTGTGTGTAGAGAGAGTAGAGCAGGGGACTCAGGACACAACCCTGTGGGGCTCCTACATTCAGGGTGATGGAGTTTGAGGTGAACTGGCCTACCTTCACCACTTGAGGTCTGCCGGTGAGGAAATCTTGAATCCAGTCGCAGAGTGAAGAGTTTAGGCCGAGGCCTGTGAGTTTAGAAGTCAGCTTGATGGGGACTATGGTGTTGAAAGCAGAGCTATAGTCTATGAATAGCAGCCTTGCATAGTTCCCATTGCTGCTGTCAATGTGTGTGAGGGAGGAGTGGAGTATGTGACAGATGGCATCATCAGTAGATCTGTTGGGACGATAGGCAAACTGAAGAGGGTCCAAAGTAACAGGGATGGATGAGCTAATGTGGCTCTTAACAAGTCTCTCAAAAACCTTCATGACTATTGATGTGAGGGCCGCTGGACGATAGTCATTCAGGCAAGAGGGTTTATTGTTCTTAGGCACAAAGATGATGACAGATTTTTTTAAAGGAGGTGGGAACAGTCTAAAGTAAATGATTTTAACTACACATTGTCATATAAATAACCTGAGGCTACTGTGGATTATTAAGGCTAAATATTTTATTATTATTATTAAGGTTAAATCTTTTTCTTTTATTGAAAGTGTGTTGTATGTTAGTTGCATGTGCGGAACGCTTGTCAGAGAAGATAAAGATACTTTTTTTTTTTTTTTTTTTTTAGCACAATTCACAACACCGGTAATTCAGTCTTCTGACCTTTTACTATCATGTCAGTTGATTTTGAGGGAGGGAGAGGAAAGACAGTTAGGGCTTGTTTTACACCTGGTCACTTTATGCATTTTGTCGGATCGGATATCCATCTAATTTGCAGAGGTGGGTAGTAACGAGTTACATTTACTTCGTTACATTTACTTGAGTAAATGTTTTGGGTAACTAATACTTTTAGAGTACATTTTAAAATGGGTACTTTTACTCTTACTCAAGTATATTTTTAGAGAAAAAAACGTACTTTACTTCGTTACTGTGGGCGACTCTCCTCTCGTTACTTTATTTTAATGAAATACAAGTTAAAAATGCTTCAGTTTATTCCAAACGTGCCGTCTACTTTTCTCTGGGCAATGAACGATGCCCATTCGCGAATGATTCATTCTTTTGGGTCGATTCTGTTTAAAGGCTTTATCAAACCAGTTGGCAAACCAGTGAATCGGTTCGCAATTCAGTTTGAATGATTCGTTCAGTTCCCTGCCGCACGCGCTGACTGAGTCGTCTGAAGCGGTTCACTCAGATAACATCAAGAGCGATGAAGACGTGGCTTTGGATCTACAGTCAATTGAAAGCAAATCTGCAAAGGCTTGTTTGCTAGAGCTATATGAAGATCTTTTATTAGATGAACATCGCGTGTGTTGTCTACTGTTCCACAGGTATAGGCCACGATACCACTATGACATTACCAGTTTGTTGTACATGTACCTTATACATTAAATACAATGTATAATTCATACATTAAATAAGCTGTCACAGAGTATGAAATGAACACCCGCCAAACCCGCGTTAGCTCTGTGCAGCGGCGCGCAACCTGTTCTAGACACAATTAATATTCATATTTTTACAATATTTACACTTGCAAAAATATAGGCTACATTTGTTTACATTTTGCAGAACAGAAGATCCGTCAATGTGCATTTGTTTCGTTATGTTCAGATGTCGGTAGCAGTCATGTGAGGAGTTTTCAGAGGTTTCAGTGTCAGAGGTTATGAGAATGAGCTTTATTGGCCAGGTATGTTTACACATACGAGGAATTTGTTATAGTGACATAAGCTCCACAGTGCAACAGAATGACAGCAAAATATTTGAAAATATTTGGCTTTCCAAGTACCACCAAATGACCAACATTAAAATGCAGTAGCACTATGCACAGTTAAAAAAACATCAACAAAAAAACGAGCCAATTTTATTCATAATAAGAATATTTATTATTGTCAGCCTCTTAAAACATTGTAAAAAACACAGTTTGAACATTAACACTACACTGTGCTTACTTCCAGGTAAATAAAAAACTTATTAAATTAAAATATATTGTACCTAAAAGTGAAATAAAAACTGTACTGTACTTAAATGTTAAAAAAACTGTACTTATATAAAGATTAAATGAAAATGTATCGTACTTAACATTTAAGTACAGTAATTTACAGATTTGATTTAACTTTTAAGTAGCTAAAATACATTTTAATTTAATCTTTAAGTACAGTACAGTTTTATTTAACTTTTAAATAAAAAAGTACTTGATTAAAAAAAAAAAAACACAGGCTGTATGTGTAGCTGCAAGTAACAACAATCAGGCCACGTGTCCACCAAAGCCAGCTGAAAACGCCCAGCTGTGAGCGCTTGAGAGTAGAGCCCTGCGCGGGACTGTTTTCTTAAACCCGCCCGCTCCCGCTGAATTTCTGACCAGGACCGCCCGCTCCCGCAACCTGCGTGTTCCACTCCCGCCCACGCCCGCAATGTTTGTGTCCACTCCCGCCCGCTCCCGCTGACTTTCTCTCAGAGCTTGTGAAAAATTTACACAAATACGATCAGACTAAATATTCGTTCAAGTTAACATCCAGAATAACAGGCTTTAAACATGACTGCGTTTAAATAAGATGAAGTAATGCTAAACCAAAGCACCACAGGTGTCAAAAACATCGGGTATTTTTTTTTAAAAAACATTAATGTAAAACATTAACCGTTAAAACAAAGCCACAACTAGCGGCACCTCAGTTTTTAAACCTACTGCATGATGCACGCACCAACCGATTAACTAAACAAACAGTTTAACTGTTATAACAAACAGTTTAAGTAAATAAGCCAAAGCACAACATGAAATAACTTTAACTTATTAAATAAATAAACACATAGAACTTAAAAAATAGGTATGTCGCCTCAGGGCAGAGGTGCCAGATTTATGTTTGTTGTAAACAAACACTTTTGCACATTTATCGTAACTTACTAATAAGTTTAACTCTCCCTTTTTTTTCAGTGACAATTGAGAATTGTTTACAGATGTCTGACTTGCCATGCTTTGCTTTTGTCAAGTAAACAGCCGCTATAATTTCCTTCTCAACTTCGTGCGTTGACTCCATTTCTATTACACGCCAAATCCAACCGTTCCCCGCGGGTCTCCCGCAAAATTTTCTGACCGCCCACTCCCGCCCGCAGCAAAGGTAAAACCGCCCGCTCCCGCGAGATTTGCGTTGGGTCCCGCGGAAGCCCAAACCCAATGCAGCCCTCTACTTGAGAGGGCAGCGTATTTTTGTTTTTTTCAGTTGAGACGTTGTGGTTGCTATGATATGGAATATCCGCTGAAGTAATATGGCAGACGCATCGCCGAATTAAATGATTCTCCAAGCATTATTTTTCATAAAAATATTATGGTACTCTGGCAATTCCATCTGGTAAAGACATAAATACTCATAGACAAACAATATTAACTTCTCCATTGTTGTTCAGTCGTAGTACAAGCAGGGTGTGACGGTATTAGTCCCGCCCCTCCTCCACTGTGATTGGTTAGCTGACTAAAAAGTGACAGTGATGAGCGGTAAGTTTTACCCAAAGTTGAACATTCTTCAACTCTCGGCGCCGAGAAAAAAAAGCCAGAGTGCTCAGCATGAAAAAGACGCTCCCATTTAAAACAATTTAAAAAAAATTACTAGCCTTTGGGAAAAAAAAAAACGCTTTGGTGGACACGCGGCCTAATTTATATTTAATTCAGAGATTCCTCTGCGTACCACTAGAGGAAGCTCACGTACCATTAGTGGTACACGTACCACACTTTGAGAACCACTGCTCTAATGCATTAATAGGAAAGTATTTTCTGTGGCCACGGAAATATCCTTTCTAAAGCTCGGCTCACACTGCGATTTTGGCCACAATTTGGTCGTCTGAGACAAATTTTGAAAATCCTAAAAAATTCCTATAATCCTAGGCTAAAATCTGTAGTCTTTGATCGCTGGTTTGACGTGTTCACCGACAGCCGATTAATGGCTGTTGCGATCAAATTTCACCTCCGACAAAATTCTGGCAGTGTCAGAAGATTTGGCGCACAGTCCTGCAGTGTGACTACCCCTACGATGAATGTCAAACTGTCTCCATTTTTCAAGACAATCTATGAGCAGAATTAATGCTAGATAATTATCTTATCAGCCATAAACTCCGGCGCTCCCGTCCTCCGCTCATGGAATTCATCTGATACGTTGCCTTTTCTATATAAACACTGGTCGCTGCCGTTTTTATGAGGGTGTGTAGAGCTGCATACACTATTCTTCTTAAATACACCGGTATTGCCGCCGTTCATATACTTTTCATGATAGCCAACATTTCGCTCTCGCGTGTAATGCAGTTCGCAGTCACTGGACGTGTCCGGACAAGTTTTCTTGCGCTCACCCGTTTTTAACTCGTCTCGACTGTCGTACAGTCTGACATTAATGACAACTGAGATCCCACAGTGTGACATGATCATCATGTTCGTACAGTCTGACAAGCACAATCCTAAAGGACTTTTATAAAAAATGCACAGTGTGAGCCCGGCTTTAGAGTTGATATGAACTTACACTGAATGTTCGCTGGACGAACAGATCAGTTGATGTCAATTTAATTCTGCTACAGTTATTAGTGTCAGCCGATATAAATAATTGTAATTAATCATAATTAATTGTAATTATTTATTCCCTTTTGAGCTGATTTGCTACATTGTTTATTACTGTGTATTCTGATAATTTGTCTTTCTTTTAAAGAACTCACTGAATATTACTAACAACAACTATTACTCGGTGGATGTGGCCAACATCACAGCCCAGGTGCAGTTTTCCAAGACTGTGATTGGAAAAACCCGCATTAGCAACATAACCACTATTGGCCCTCTGGATATGAAGCAGGTAGAGCTTTATTTGAAATAGTGGTTAAAATAGGTATGTTTCAGCATATATATATAAACATTGATCATTCTTTTGTAATACTTCTGTTTTCTTGTCAGATTGACTACATGGTGCCCACCACTATTGCAGATGATATGAGCTATATGTAGTAAGTTTACACACTTTTCATGCATAAAAACATAAGGCGTAATAAATATATATATTTTTCCTGGCAGACCTTTTCAACTTCTTCTGTTTTCCAGTGACTACTGTACCCTGCAGAGCATCAAGGTGCACAACATTGTGGTTATGATGCAGTAAGTATTGTGCAAAACATTGCAAGCTATAGGTTTGTTAATCAATGTTTTATGGTTTTGTTAAAGCCATCAGCCCCATGTATGCATGTACAATAATCATGTTTAACAGCAAAATTCTTAATGGAAAACTAGGAATGTAGTTACCCATGATTCTGCAGAGAAATCTCTTTCATGGCAAATTATGTAATAGAGTCGCTCTCAAACAACGTAGATATTCGTGTGTGTGTGTTATATATTGCAATTAAAGTATATGTGGTTTCTATATTCAAACTGAACATCTATAAATCAATAGTTTATCTAATAAATCAACAGTTTACTACAGTTACAGTTACTTTTTAGCTTCAGATATATAAGCAAATTTATAAATAATTAAAAAAGCAAATATCCTAACACACTGGACAACAAAACATGTTCAGCTGTGGTGCTCATGCAGGTTTGAGTCAGGGTACTTGTTGTGCATTCAGGTTAATGTGCTTGGTTTACTTGCTACTAACTTGGCTTGTTGGTTTGCAGGATAACTGTCACTACCGTGTACTTTGGCCATGCTGAGCAGGTGTCTCAGGAGATGTACCAGTATGTGGATTGTGGAGAAAACACTACTGCTCTGCATGAGTACAGTCTGAATACTCCTCTGGCAGGCTAGAGCTGAGCCTGATAGTGTAACCCGTCACCCTGTCCCTCACCGCTCCACTCCATGTGTCATTGTTTTGGCAAAACTGGTTGAGTGTTTACTGCACTTCTGCCAGTTAACCACTAGATGTCAGGCAATTCACGAATGATGCACTTTATTATCCATGTTCTCCAAGCAATATGACCATTGCGAGATCTCGAAGTTCTCATTCCAGTTCACTTTGCCAAACTGAATTGTTCACTACAAATTCATTTTTGACAAAGTTTAATTGTTTTCAAGCACTACATATAGTATTTAAAACCTTTCTAAAGTGAAGTAATGATGTAATTGACGACCAACTGTGCTTTGGGTTATTATATTTATTTATATTATTTTGAACCTAATATTAATTTAACTTTCAGTGATGGGATCAATCTTAACCCAAACACCAGGAGTTTATTGCTGGTGGAAATATTACCTTATGTTACCTGAATTCCTGTTTATACATCATTCCACAGATTTGGTTCAGACTCAGAAGCAGTATTACACGATGCTGTCTTATGAGGGGCATATTTAAGATTATGTTCAGCTACTATGTGTGTTTCCTACAAAATGATCATGTGACACAGGAGGGAACGTCAGTGTAGATAGTGCACAAGTTGGGAAAAGTAAAATGCTTCAGTCTATTTATTTTGTAATGCAAAGTTTCTCATTGTTATAGTTTATAATCTGTCAATCTCTCCTCGAGAAATTGCCTCCAAATGCAAACTGATAAAGCACTAATTACGTAGAACAACAATCACTGGGATCTGAGAGCATCCGGCTGCTTGCATGATGAAAGATAGTATGAGATGATCATTCCCTCATGTTCAGAATTGAAATGCATTTCACAGAAATGTAGAAGTTTGCTTATTAAAACTAGATGTGACGTTTCGATTGAAAGAACTTTGATAACATTTTTAACATTTCTCAAAATGGAACTTTACATTTTTAAACATTTTTATCATGTTGTAAAAAAGCTTCACAGATTATTTTTGCTTAAAGTTGGTCTATTTCCTTTGTAATAGAAGTGGCTGCTAACATGATGTGGCATTTATGCAGTTCATAACAACCGCTGGCTTGATGTACATGTACACGTTTATATGTAACACTTGTGATTTTTGAGAAAAGTGGTTTGGACTGCTTTAGGGGTACACTGAAATAACACGATGCTGACTGGTTTCCATTAAATAAACCTGTTTTGAGTCATTTGTCCTTTTCTTTTTTTCTTTTTTTTTACAAAATGTAGGAAAAAGAATGACAAATTAAAGAAATGTATTTTAGAATGTGGTATTTTCTTAGATGATTTAATTTATTATCATATTGCCCTGATGAAACATTATTGTATGTTTTAGATACATTAATATTTTTATATAAAAGCACACTTTTACGTGCGCAGGATTAAATTCCATTTGTTGCATGAATAAATGCAAATACATTATTTTTTTATTACCTTATGGACCATATTAATTAATTTTTTACTAGGTCTAAGAAGACTAAGTAAACAAGTTAACAGAGGAAACAACCTGAAAATTTAAAGGGATAGTTCACCCAAAACTGAAAATTCTGTCATTAATTACCCACCCTCATGTTGTTTCAAACCCGTAAGACGGGGGTCACCAGACTCGGTCCTGGAGGGCCGGTGTCCTGCAGAGTTTAGCTCCAATCCTAATCAAACAAGTTGAAGTTGGAGGCAAGTTGGAGCTAAACTCTGCAGGACACCGGCCCTCCAGGACCGTGTCTGGTGACCCCTGCCGTAAGACCTTCCTTCATCGGAACACAAATTATATTTTTGATGAAACCCAAAAGCTTTCTGACTTTCATAGCAAGAGAACTACCACGTTCAAGGCACAGAAACCTAGTAAGGACTTCGTTAAAATAGTCCATGTGACATCATTCAACCTTAATTTTATGAAGCTACGAGAATACGTTTTGTGTGCAATCAAAAAAAAAAAAAAAACTTCATACCACAATGTGTGTGGATTCCTCTGCTCGTAAACAAGGTGCAGAATACCTTGACGCATGCGTCGTGGTACTCCGATAATGGCAGCGGACCGTCCCGGAAGAGAAGAAATTATTGAATAAAGTCATTATTTTTGTTTTCTTTGTGCACAAAAAAGTATTCTCGTACCTTCATAAAATAACGTTAAACCACTGATGTCACATGGACTATTTTAACAATGTCCTTACTACCTGGGCCTTGACTGTGGTAGGACCCTTGCAGTCTATGGAGGGTCAGAAAGCTCTCGGATTTCATCAAAAATATCTTAATGTGTGTTCTGATGAATGAAGGTCTTACGGGTTTGGAACGGCATGAGGCTGAGTATAATGACAGAAGTGTAATGCTTAGTAATGACTAATGACTAAAAAACACCTTTAAAAGTCCATTTCTTAAGATATTTAACGTCACCATTTTACACTATAAACATATGTATTTAAAATACATGCACTTATTCTATAGACTTATTCTGCACTTTATTTCTCTCTATAAAAGTATTTGATTGATTGTGAAAGACTGGAAACCTGTAGCACAACATAAATAGGCTAATTGAAGTGGGAAATAACTCCACTTAATTAGGAGATTTTAATTTCTGATGCTTCACCATGACAACAATAAAGTAATCATGTACAATTGGGTATTGTAACCCACTGTCTAATTAGTGTTATTTCATAACCCCAACACTTACCGTAACCATTATTTAGAGTTTACACAATGGCAGTTCAAACAGGGAGCACGCTTTTATTAGCTAGCAACAAAGCCATGTATCAAGGGCATAGACAAATTACACAATAGTTGTCATGGAGACAGAACTGCCAATAAGAGGTGTAATTTATGTACAGTTACTTGCTATAATTATGTCGCAATTGCTCGTCTCTTTAAATACAGTTTTTTCAAAACTGCAGAATTGTTTATAGGCACTGGTAAACCTTTACAGAGATTCACCAGTGCATCTACATTCGCTAGATGCAAATGTGAACATAAAGAAGAAGAACAGGACTTCATAACCATAACCTGAAAGTGAGATGTATGATTTCTTTATTTGATCACAGATGACTTTGACTGTTTTGCCACAAGAGGGAGTTATGAGTATCATCCAAGGCCCCTTGAGTGATAGTTTTCATTATGTGAGGATTTGCATAATGCACTGCTGAGTTTATAGCACATGATCAAATTTTCAGCGGAGGAACGAGGTTTTGCTTTATCATTCACAGATCCTCAGACACCCAGACAAGGGGCTAAAAAGTGGCCCTGGACTTTCTGGCACAGAGCGGCCCACCACACCCGGTCCGCCACACACCACACCATAAACTCACCAGTTAACATATAACACAATTCAGAAATAAAAAATGCTATCTATTTTTTTTTATTATTGAAATTATTATCATTAACATTAATGAATGATTGGCACTTTTTTTACATTATAATTAGTCTTTTCTGGTTTATATGACAAATAGTAAATCATTTAGAAGTATTTTTACAGATCTTTTTTAGAGGGACAGTTTAATATCATATCAGTCAGCATCATTATCATATCGTTAAATATAATATCAGTCCACAATGCTCTGCCTTAAAAGACTTGGAATGTAGTGCAGAATGTGGACTGTTTTTTTTTTCTTTATGGTGCCTTTCTATTGGTCCTTCAGAAATCATTCTAATATGCTGATTTTCTGCTCAATAAACATTTCTGATTATTAACAATGTTGAAAACAGTTGTGCTGCTTCATATTTTTATGGAAAATGTGATACATTACTATTTAGGGTTATGTTAAAAAACATACTTTTATTCAACATGGTTGCATTAATTTGATTTAAGTGACAGTAAAGTTATTTATACTTATTACAAATTAATTATATTTGGAATAAATGCTGTTCTTTAACTTTGTATTGTTTAACTTTGAAATACTGTTCTTTAACAGTTTCCAGTATTGATAATAATGAAAACCATTAGTAATAGGTTAATTGATCACTGTAACGGGGTCGACGAGACATGAGACGTGCGGATCCATATGCAAGGCTTTATTCCAAAACATGGTCATAATACAGGCAGGGTCAATAAACAGCAAACAGGTATGGCAGGGGCAAGACACAGAGTAATCCTTAGGGCAAGCGTGGGTCGACGATCGGCGAACAATATCCAACAGGGGCAAGGCAAAGAGAGATAATCCAGGTAAACAGCAATAATCCAAATGAGGTGCAAACAGAGTCCAAAGGGCTAGGCTAAGGGTAAATCCAGGAAACACGGGCAGAAGTCAAACACGGGAAAACAAACAAGGCAAGACTATAATTACTGAGAGGGCTCCGTAAGGTAGCTACCGCTATGAGAGTGATAAACGCAATACAATACTCGGCCGAGAGCAAGAGGAAGTCCAAGGCTTATAAAGCGTGTGTGATTGGGTGATAGTGATTGTGTGAGAGTTCTCAGGTGTGAGCGTGATCAGTGCGAACAGCTGTGTCAGTGCAGTGGATGATGGGAAATGCAGTTCGATGGTGAATGGCAACAGTAATGTGGTGTAAGAGTCAATGTGGTGAACGAGTGACCTCTGGTGGTGAGTGAACGGAATTGCATGGACAGGATTCGTGACAATCACAAATAATTACTGATAATAATTAGGCAGCAAATCAGCATATTAGAACGATTTCTAAAGGATCATGTGACACTGAAGACTGTAGCAATGGTGCTGAATATCCAGCTTTGATCACAGAAATAAATTACATTTTAAAATATTTTTAATAGAAAACCAATATTTTAAGTGTAATATTTCATATTATTTATTTGATCAAATAAATTCATCCTTCTTTCAAAAACTAAATAAAAAAATCTTAATTATTTTAAACATTTGATCGCTAGTGTGTATATAAAATAATGCATGTCAAGATTCAAGATTCAACATTTTTATTCGTCACATACACGATTATACAGAGAGTGTATAACCAGCAGTGAAATATGAGTCAGGTCCGCTCCATGGACTGTGCAAATATTACAACACAGAGGAAATATGCATCAAATGAAATAAGTAAAAAATAAGATATAAAGAACAAAATATAAAATATAAAAGAATGTGCATGACAGTATACTGTAGACTTAAATATTAAGATAAGCAGGAATGTACAAGAGAGGAGTGTGCAAAACAGGTTGTACATGGTTGTCATGTAGCAGCAATACCAAAAAAATAAAAAATAAAATACCAAAACACAGAAAGTCCTGTGTGCAAATGACACTGTCAGTGTGAGGTAGAGAATAATGAATATCTTACTGATTGTTAAGTGATTATTAAGAACTAGCAAATTATATTTTTATTAATATAGGCTATATCACTTTCCTAATCACAGACCTTGAAAGCTAAAATCTTCAGATTTACAATGTTCTAGAGTAAGTTTGAGAATGATATTTTATGTTTTTTTTTATTCTTAGACACGTGAAATGACAGAAGAAAGCCTCGATAGAGATTTACAAACATTCACTCTTATCTTACATTGTGACGAATAACGTGACATTAATTTAAGAAATCAGAGAAGACCAGTAGTTCTTTGCACCCCTGAAAATTAATGTCTGACGTTTAGGATTTTTCATCTTAAACAGTTGGCAAATATTGCTGAATTGTCTTGCCATATTTAGCTGTTTACATTTTACCTCAGAGTCAGCTCGCATTCAAGTCGCGCGCAGCTCAGCTCCGTGAACAGTAAATCCCGCCTTCTACACTTTGATTGGCTGTTTCGAACATTTTGACATTGACTAGCGCTTTTGAGCCGCAGCACTGAGGCTGAATTAATTAGAATTTTTGACTCAAATGGGCCGCTCGGGCCATTCGTCTATGGCCGATGGAGGAATATAGTCTAGGTACACTTACTATAATTCATTATTTATATATATTTACTTAGTGGGCCGGCCCACATTGTACAGCGGCCCACCGGGAAAACTCCCGGTGCTCCTGATGGCCAGTCCGCCCCTGCTGACCCAGATCTGTCCAAATCACGGATCCCTCAAATGATGGTTGTCATGGAGACAGAACTTCAAGTGAGGAAACAACTGAACTCTAAGGGGCAATTATGCCACACCAGAGTACTGTATACACATAATTATCATAACCATAACTATATGCATTATATGAATGAGCCTGAGATTTTGTGTAATCACTTATTGTCTTGTCTGTGCAATGTTATATGTAATATTTTTACTCGTGTAAACCTGGTAACTTTGTCTAATATTCATGCAATGACACCAGAAAAGCAGTTTAACATAACTATGTGTAAAGCATGACTTGGCACAAACTTCACTCAGAGACATTTCTTTGGAAATGCATAACCAAAAGTATTTCTTATTTTTTCATAAGCATGAAAAGATTTTCTGTGGTACTCAACGACATGCCACAGATACTATTGACTGAACCTAAGTTATAATTAATTCCTTTGAACACAGATTATTTACTGGTGTCACTTCCAGTTAAAATGACACTTGATGCTCAGTGACAATAGATTAGATTGTTTCTATAAAGATCGACCAGTGAAATGTTTAAACACATCTACTTCTTTATGTCTGATTTTCACACTTTAAAAATTATTTTAATATATATATATAATATGATCATTGTAATGAGGTTACTATTGAATGATAAAAATTATATATGTATGAGCTTCTAAAACTAAAACCATAAAAATCTAAATAAAATAAACTTGAAATACAGGTTTTTTTATTTGGTTTGGTACTATTTTCATAAGTAAGGTGTACATTTTCAAAACTCTTAGTACAAAACTTTAAACTGATCACACTTGTAACACCACTAGTCATTCTTTCAAAACCTGATCTCATGATTTCATTAGTTGTTCATATTTTCATTCCACATATTCATTGTTTCAGAACACAAGATCATTGTGATATGTATTGAAAACATTTGGCTTAATCACCAAAACACAACAGTAAGATCTTCTTTCACCTTAGTACTTTTAACATTCAGTTAATTCAAGAGCAAAGAATGCAAGATACATGTTTCAAATCACCTTTATTGCTAAAATAATTACAGTAATAGAGGCAATAACTGTCATGTTAGAAAATACACTTACATTACCTAGCTTGCATAACTCGCATAAAATGCATAATGTTTGTAAAAGTATTTATACAGTGTGTTACTGGATCAAAAGGTGTGATGAAGATATGAAATGGCCATAAGGTTTGACAGAGTTTACTGTCAATGCAGTATGACAAATGACTGAATCTACACTAACTGCACTTTTCAGATGAGTTATAGTAACGTGCAGTCACCATGGTAATGCCTCTATATACAGTATCACATGGCGTAATGTAATGTAAAATGCTGTATTTGATGCCATCTGTCTCCCTTCTTCTGATACATCTCTGATCAGTTCCTCTCCCTTGTATCCTGCTGTATGTTCACAAATTGCAAAACACACAGTTTTACAAATGAAGACGTCCTCAAATGGTTGTGTGTGTGATTTTGTCAGGTTTTGCTCACTTCTGGGTACCAATTTGTCCCCAAAATATGGGTAAGTAGGTGCACACGCACACACACACACACACACACACACACACACACACATACACATTCCTATCATCATGATGACATTTCATAGGAGTAATTGGTTTTATAGCATACTGTACAAACTGTATATTCTATCCCCCTACACTAACCCTACTCCTAAACCTACCCTTACAATTTGTTTTTGTTTTTCATTGAAAAAAAGTCTCCCATAAGGAAAAGGATTTCAGATATTGCCATCTTTGAGGAACATTTTGTTCCCATAACATAGGGTTTACCTGAACCACACGTACAAAATAGTGGTTATCATCTAAGATAAATCGCTTATGGTGCAAAAACAATAATACATTACATTTGATTGCCCCTAAATTGCAAACAAGTTCTTTAGAAACTATATCTATTGCATCTACTGTATATCTATAGATATCTATAGCTGCACCAAATGATTCACTGATTAACCATTAAGATGAGTTAGATTAAATAATAGACAAATGTATGAAACTGAATGAGAAGACATGCAAATGAAAAGTTTGATAGTAAGAGCGTTATGAAAAGCAGTTACTGTGAATGAAACATTGATATAGATTAAACAATTATTTTGTGTAGTGAAAAGGATACTTTGTGATTGTGTGTATTGTACTAAGACAATTGAAAATATGCTGAAATATTTGAAAGAAGTGCACGTTTGATGATCTGTTGTGATATTAGTACTAAGAGTTTTGAAAATGTACCAATTGCTTGTGAAAATAGTACCAAACCAATTAAAAAAACCTGTAACATAAATGTTAACTGAAATAAAATATACATTCAATGTATTTCTATTATAATGTATTTATAATAGTATCTCAGTGATCCTAAAATAGATCCAAACTCTGTCTGAACAAAAATAAACAAATTTAAATTTTTGTATATATTTTTAAACATATATATTTTAAAGAGATAGTTTTGGCTATTTATCTGCAAAATTGCTATATACATAACTTTTGCAAAGAAATAGGCACAATTACCTTTTAAAAATATTTATAAATAACCCATTTATCATAAATAATTGTCATTTGGAACATTTGCAACCCAGGCTCATTAGAAATATGTGTCTCTACATACATTTCTGCAACACCGTAATTATGTACCTTGCAGCACGTTTCGCGGCAGTTTCAAAGTGAAATGTCCAGAGAGTGGCGCTAAAACACACGTTTAATACGTGACCGTGACACGTTTTTATTACGTTGGTACAGGCACCTATCGCAGTGTTTTTATTATGCTGCTTGAGGTACGTTTTGCCGCCATTCATAATTCAAATATCCGGTGAGTGTCGCTAAAGATTAAGCTCTATGAAGTTGGAAGTATCCCCTACACCAAACCCAAACCTAAACCTACCCGAAAGTGTTAACAAATGCAAAAGTAATATAAAAATGTATTCGCTGATGCAGCCCTGCTATTTTAACTTCCTTATGCAGATTTGAGCTGTTTTGTTGAACTGTAGTTTGACGGGATTCGTACCGGAGCTCTTCTTCACCTAAGTGCAACGCTGTATCGCGTGAGCTACCGAGTAAACTTACTGACTTAGTAAACTCATACATATGAAGCTGTATATGTGAGGACAACGTTCAAAAGTATCAGTTTTCAAATCAGAATCAGAATGAGCTTTATTGGCCAGGTATGTTTACACACGAGGAATTTGTTATAGTGACAAAGCTCCACAGTGCAACAGAATGACAGCAACAGGACAGGACACAGACAACAAGAGAACAATATACAAATAGGCAATGTATATACAAATAGGCAATGTAAATTGCAAAAACACTATGCAATCCAGACAATCGTGTGTGTACAGGTCTGACGTGCAAATTTGAAATGGAAAAAAATAAAATAAAAAATATTATATATGTATGTGTGGTGAATAAATAGTTGTAAAATAGTGTTGTGTGTTCCACGTTAATGTCAGGTGTTCATGAGATGGATTGCTTGGGGGAAGAAACTGTTCCTGTGTCTGGTTGTTCTGGTGCTCAGAGCTCTGTAGCGTCGACCAGACGGTAACAGTTCAAAGAGGGAGTGTGCTGGATGTGAGGGGTCCAGAGTGATTTTGCCAGCCCTTTTGCTCACTCTGGATAAATACAGTTCTTGGAGAGTAGGGAGGGTTGTACCAATGATTCGCTCAGCAGTCCGGACTACCCTCCGTAGTCTTCTGAGGTCAGATTTGGTAGCTGAGCTGAACCAGACAGTTATTGATGTGCAGAGGACGGATTCAATGATGGCAGAGTAGAACTGTTTCAGCAGCTCCTGTGGTAGGTTGAACTTCCTCAGCTGGCGAAGGAAGTACAACCTCTGCTGGGCCTTTCTCACAATGGAGTCTATGTGAATGTCCCACTTCAGGTCCTGGGAGATGGTAGTGCCCAGGAACCTGAATGACTCCACTGCAGTCACAGTGCTGTTCATGATGGTGAGTGGGGGGAGAGCAGGGGGGTTTCTCCTGAAGTCCACGATCATCTCCACTGTCGTGCAGGATGTTAAAATTGTTTAGAAGTCATAACATACCATTCTGCAAGTAACTGTGAGAAAATAATCAAAACTGTTCCTGTAAGTCATACTTCGTGTGAAAAGGAATAAAAGTTGTCAGTTTTACTGCCTCTAGTGTTGATTTCAACTGGAAACTGCAGTGAATCGTACATATAGGTAAGTTTTTTCAGTTTTGCAGAAATGTATGTAGAGACACGTATTTCCAATGAGCCTAGGTTGAACATTTTTTTATTTTTTTTTGCACTTCTGTTTGGAATGATCATATAGCATGAAAGTTTTGAACCCTGGTTTATAGGGTTCTTACAGGCACATATGCATCTCTGATTGAACTTCAGTGTGTGATACAAGGTCATATATAACATGTGACAACTTGTTGCATTCAGTTTCTTACTGCACTTTGTGCAATGCTGCAAGAGAAAAAAAAAAAGTTTGTGTGTACAGAAGCAAAAGCTGACTGTTTTGTTTGTTGCTATAAGTGTGAATGCAACTGTGTCCCTGCCTAAAGAGAGAACCTGGTCCTCTACCAGAGGCAAATGTGGTCTTATCAACACATACAGAGAGACATTTAGTCAAATGAAAATTGTTAGACATTTAGTTATCATTTATAGAATCTTATATTTAAATGTTAAAAAGCATGGTTTGCACCGTATATAAATGCTCAGTAGATCAGAACAGTGGATTGGCGTTCCTAAACACAATCTCCCCAATCCCAGTGGAAAGGTTTCATTGGACAGTGTGTCACATCAGAAACCCCATCAGTCACTCACTAATACAGATTAATCAAGCTCTATCACTCTTGTGGGTCTACAGATTTGAAATAGTCCCTTTTGTTAGAAATTAATGATTTACCAATACAAATACAAATTCTACGTTACTATTTTTTCCCAAATGATTTCATGAGAACAGTGTCACCTGGGTGCAATGATGAAAGGCTATTATCATCATTCTGACATCAGTAGTAAAATGTCTATTAACCCTGTACTATATCATATTTGATACACTAATTTCAAAGGCCTTGACGCATGCGTCGTGGTACTCCGATAATGGCAGCGGACCGTCACGCAAGAGAAGAAATTATTGAATGAAGTCATTAGAAGAAATTATTGAATGAAGTCATTATTTTAGTTTTTTTGTGCACACGGGTTTGGAAAAAGTATTCTTAGTAATCGTACCTTCTTAAGATATTTAATAAAATAACGTTAAACCACTGATGTCACATGGACTATGATTTAACAATGTCCTTACTACCTGGGCCTTGAAATACTGTGTTGGTAGGACCCTTGCAGTCTATGGAGGGTCCACCAGAAAGCTCTCGGATTTCATCAAAAATATCTTAATGTGTGTTCTGAAGATGAACAAAGGTCTTACGGGTTTGGAACGGCATGAGGCTGAGTATAATGACAGAATTGTAATGCTTAGTAATGACTAATGACTAAAAAACACCTTTAAAAGTCCATTTCTTAAGATATTTAACGTCACCATTTTACACTATAAACATATGTATTTAAAATACATGCACTTATGCTATAGACATATTTATTCTGCACTTGGACAATATTTCTCTCTATAAAAGTATTTGATTGATTGTGATTTTCAAGACAATGATAGGTTGGAATTTTGTAATTTTTTGGAAACCTGTAGCACAACATAAATAGGCTAATTGAAGTGGGAAATAACTCCACTTAATTAGGAGATTTTCATTTCTGATGCTTCACCATGACAACAATAAAGTAATCATGTACAATTGGATATTGTAACCCACTGTCTAATTAGTGTTATTTCATAACCCCAACACTTACCGTAACCATTATTTAGAGTTTACACAATGGCAGTTCAAACAGGGAGCACACTTTTATTAGCTAGCAACAAAGCCATGTATCAAGGGCATAGACAAATTACACAATAGTTGTCATGGAGACAGAACTGCCAATAAGAGGTGTAATTTATGTAGTTACTTGCTATAATTATGTCGCAATTGCTCGTCTCTTTAAATAGTTTTTTCAAAACTGCAGAATTGTTTATAGGCACTGGTAAACCTTTACAGAGATTCACCAGTGTATCTACATTCGCTAGATGCAAATGTGAACATAAAGAAGAAGAACAGGACTTCATAACCATTGTAACAGGGCAAACGAGACGTGAGATGTGCAGATCCATTTGCAAGCTTTATTCCAAGACGTGGTCAAAAACACAGGCAAGGTCAAAACATCAGCAAACAGGTATAACACAGGCAAGACAAAGAGTAATCCTAGGGCAAGCGTGGGTCTTTGATCGGCGAACAATATCCAGAGGGCTTGAGGAGAGGGGTAGTCAAAATAACATGAGCAATAATCCAACGAGGTACAATCAGAGTCCGAACGGCGAGACGAAGGGTAAATCCAGGAAACACGGGAAAGAAACAAAACATGATAAAACAGAGAAAACTACTAAGAGGGTTCCGTATCGCAGCTAAAACTGGGAGAGTAATAAATGCAGAACAATATGGGAAAAAAACAGAAACACAGAATGGCTCTGTAAGGCAGCTAACACTTGGGGAGTGCTAAACGCAGAACAATACTCGGCGATCTGTGCAAGGAAGTCCTTGGTTTATGTAGGGTGTGTGATTGTGTGATAGTTTTCAGGTGTGAGCGTGTGATTAGTGAAATCAGCTGTGTGTGTGTCGTCAGTGCAATGGATGATGGGAATTGTAGTCCGGAGGAGACGTGCAACAGTTAGTGTAGTGCAAGAGTCAATGTGGTGAGCGAGTGACCTCTGGTGGTGAGTGAACGGAAGTTCATAGGCCTGATTCATGACAACCATAACCTGAAAGTGAGATGTATGATTTCTTTATTTGATCACAGATGACTTTGACTGTTTTGCCACAAGAGGGAGTTATGAGTATCATCCAAGGCCCCTTGAGTGATAGTTTTCATTATGTGAGGATTTGCATAATGCACTGCTGAGTTTATAGCACATGATCAAATTTTCAGCGGAGGAATGAGGTTTTGCTTTATCATTCACAGATCCTCAGACACCCAGATCTGTCTAAAGCACTGATCCCTCAAATTATGGTTGTCATGGAGACAGAACTTCAAGTGAGGAGACAACTGAACTCTAAGGGCAATTATGCCACACCAGAGTACTGTATTTTGTGTGATCACTTATTGTCTTGTCTGTGCAATGTTATATGTAATATTTTTACTTGTGTAAACCTGGTAACTTTGTCTAAAGCCGGGCTCACACTGTGCGATTTTTTGAAAGTCCTTTAGGATTGTGCTTGTCAGACTGTACGAACATGATGATCATGTCACACTGTGGGATCTCAGTTGTCATTAATGTCAGACTGTATGACAGTAAAGACGAGTTAAAAACGGGTGCGCGCAAGAAAACTTGTCCGGACACGTCAAGTGACTGCGAACTGCATTACACGCGGGACTGAAATGTTGGCTATCATGAAAAGTATATGAACGGCGGCAATACCGGCGTATTTAAGAAGAACAGTGTATGCAGCTCTACACATCCACATGAAAACAGCGGCGCAACCAGTGTTTATATAGAAAAGGCAACGTATCGGATGAATTCTGTGAGCGGAGGACGGGAGCGCCGGAGTTTATGGCTGATAGAATAATTCTCTAGCATTAATACTGCTCATAGCTTGTCTTGAAAAACGAGACAGTTTGACATTCATCGTAGGGGTAGTCACACTGCAGGACTGTGCGCCAAATCTTCTGACACTGCCAGAATATCAGGCCTCTAAATTAAGCCCGGCTCACACTGTGCGATTTTGGCCACGATTTGGTCGTCTGAGACAAATTTTGAAAATCCTAAAAGATTCCTATAATCCTAGGCTAAAATCTGTAGTCTTTGATCGCTGGTTTGACATGTTCACAGACAGTCGTTTAATGGCTGTTGCGATCAAATTTCACCTCCGACACAGTCGCACAGTCCTGCAGTGTGACTACCCCTACGATGAATGTCAAACTGTCTCCGTTTTTCAAGACAAGCTATGAGCAGAATTAATGCTAGAGAATTATTCTATCAGCCATAAACTCCGGCGCTCCCGTCCTCCGCTCACGGAATTCATCTGATATGTTGCCTTTTCTATATAAACACAGGTTGCGCTGCTGTTTTCATGTGGGTGTGTAGAGCTGCATACACTATAAATACACCAGTATTGCCGCCGTTCATGTACTTTTCATTATAGCCAACATTTCGGTCCCGCATGCAATGCAGTTCACAGTCACTGGACGTGTATGGGTTGATAATGTAAAACTCCGGACAAGTTTTCTTGCGCTCACCCGTTTTTAACTCGTCTTGACTGTCGTACAGTCTGACATTAATAACAACTGAGATCCCACGGTGTGACATGATCATCATGCAATGACACCAGAAAAGCAGTTTAACATAACTATGTGTAAAGCATGACTTGGCACAAACTTCACTCAGAGACATTTCTCATTTCTTTGGAAATGCATAACCAAAAGTATTTCTTATTTTTTCATAAGCATGAAAAGATTTTCTGTGGTACTCAACGAAATGCCACAGATACTATTGACTGAACCTAAGTTATAATTAATTCCTTTGAACACAGATTGTTTACTGGTGTCACTTCCAGTTAAAATGACACTTGATGCTCAGTGACAATAGATTCAGTTGATTCTATAAAGATCGACCAGTGAAATGTTTAAACACATCTACGTCTTTATGTCTGATTTTCACACACTGTATATATATATATATATATATATACTTTAAAAATATATATTTAATATATATATATGATCATTTTAATGAGGTTACTATTGAATGATAAAAATTATATATGTATGAGCTTCTAAAACTAAAACCATAAAAAATCTAAATAAAATAAACTTGAAATAATATAAATGCTAACTGAAATAAAATATACATTCAACGTATTTCTATTATAATGTATTTATAATAGTATCTCAGTGATCCTAAAATAGATCCAAACTCTGTCTGAACAAAAATGTAAAAAATAAACAAACAAATTTACATTTTTGTATATTTTTTTTAAATCTATATTTTAAAGAGATAGTTTGGGCTATTTCTCTGCAAAATTGCTATATACATAACTTTTGCAAAGAAATAGGCACAATTACCTTTTAAAAATATTTATAAATAACCCATTTATCCATTTATCACAAATAATTGTCATTTGGAACATTTTTTAAATATTTTTTTGCACTTCTGTTTGGAATGATCGTATAGAATGAAAGTTTTGAACCCTGGTTTATAAGGTTCTTACAGGCACATATGCATCTCTGATTGAACTTCAGTGTGTGATACAAGGTCATATATAACATGTGACAACTTGTTGCATTCAGTTTCTTACTGCACTTTGTGCAATGCTGCAAGAGAGAAAAAAAAGTTTGTGTGTACAGAAGCAAAAGCTGACTGTTTTGTTTGTTGCTATAAGTGTGAATGCAACTGTGTCCCTGCCTAAAGAGAGAACCTGGTCCTCTACCAGAGGCAAATGTGGTCTTATCAACACATAAAGAGAGACATTTAGTCAAATGCCGCAAGACCCTTCAACGGATAGTGAGAGCAGCTGAGAAGATCGTTGGTGTCTCTCTCCCCTCCCTCCAGGACATCTACAACACCCGTCTCACCTGCAAAGCCCTCAGCATTGCAGGTGATCCCACCCACCCGACACACAGCTTCTTCAGTCTGCTGCCATCAGGGAGGAGACTGCGGAGTCTCCAGGCCAGGACCAGCAGACTGAAGGACAGCTTCATCCACCAGGCTGTCAGGAAGCTCAACTCTCTCCCGTCTCCCCCCCCCCCCTCTCTTTTGCCCCATGCACCATTGAACTCTGTATAGAGTTTCAAATCAAATATATTTGATTTGTATTTATCTGTATTTTTACATTCTACTGTTAGTGTTTAGTGTAATCTGTATGCACCAAGGGTCTGAGAGTAACGCAATTTCAATTATCTGTATGTATGTACGGTACATGTGGCAGAATTGACAATAAAGCAGACTTTGACTTTGATAACCAGAATCTCATAAATAACTCTGAAATCTTTGGTGCGTGATGCAACGCAATGTATAGTGCATATGACTCCGGTTTCCCATAAATAAATTCCCATAAATTGTTTTATGGGTAGTGCACAGATAATGTGGCCATGTGACATATCTGTTTGATGGAACAGCTGATAAATTATACAGAAAAGTGGATACAGAAAACAACACTCAGTGAGTCATTCTATATCCAGTTATACACTTAACAACAAAAGATGCAACTTTAAATGAAAATTGTTAGACATTTAGTTATCATTTATAGAATCTTATATTTAAATGTTAAAAAGCATGATTTGCACCGTATATAAATGCTCAGTAGATCAGAACAGTGGATTGGCGTTCCTAAACACAATCTCCCCAATCCCAGTGGAAAGGTTTCATTGGACAGTGTGTCACATCAGAAACCCCATCAGTCACTCACTAATACAGATTAATCAAGCTCTATCACTCTTGTGGGCAGTGTTGGGGAGTAACTAGTTACATGTAACAGAATTACGTAATTTAATTACAAAATAAAAGTCATTGTAATTAGTTAGTTACTAAGAAAAAATGTGTAATTAAATTACAGTTATTTATGAAAATGTTAAAGATTACAATGGGGGTTTCATCTGATTTTTTTCACACACACTCCCACATACAGATTTAATTGATTTCTTTCATAAATTGTAGTGACTGCTCTAAAATATGAAACACCAATGTTTCAGAAGTTTATACTGTAACATGCTTATCCGATAACTCATATATTTCCTCTATGGGTTTATGTATGTGCTTTATTTTTTTTTAAGATTAACAGGTTTTTTTCTAAGGCATTGTTAGATTCCAGTGTTTCCCGTCATAGCTATACAAATATTTGATTTCAAAAACAGTATCATACCTATTAAACTATATCTTGTTATGATTTTAAATCTTTATTTATCCTCAGAATGATTTTAACGTAAGTCTGATTTTGTGGTGGCTGTGCTTCAAAGGGGACATCATCGGATGCCCATTTTCCACAAGTTGGTATGATTCTTTAGGGTCTTCTCGAAATGGTCTCAGTAGTCGTGAAAAACAACACCCTTTTTACCTTGTCAAAAACAGCTCTGTTCACAGCAACTTGTTTCGCTGCATATCTCTTTACATGCTTCTGAGCTCTTCTCACCCCGCCCCTCTCTTCTGTGGAAGAGCAAAGGCGATTCGCAAATAATCATAAAAAATACAAAGTGTGAGACTTAGTTCTTCTGGAGGTGCAGCTGGATCATGAACAATGGGTACTGCTCCATCCTTGAGTTTTAACTTTTTAAACCTGCCTTGAATTGTCCCTCATTCAGAAAACAATCTGGAGCAAAATGATTTGCGCAGCCAGACATAAACAAATTTAGTGAAAGTGCAGTGAAGTGACGTGTGGCCAAGTATGGTGACCCATACTCGGAATTAACCCATCCAAGTGCACACACACTGTGAACACACACCCGGAGCAGTGGGCAGCCATATTGCTGCGGCACCTGTGGAGCAGTTGGGGGTTCGGTTCTTGCTCAAGGGTCTCACCTCAGTCATCAGAATCAGAATCAGAATCAGCTTTATTCGCAAGCACACAAGGAATTTGTTGTGGCTTTTAAGAAGCTCTTGGTACATACACGCATACATACATACATACATACATATCTGAAATGAGAACAGAAACATTTAAAAAACATTTAACAATTTAAAAAACATGGTATTGAAGGTGGAAGAGAGCGCTGGTTATTCACTCCAAAATCAAAATGGCTTGATAATTGAGACCATTTAGTTTTTTGGGGGATTTAAAAAAAGGGCTTTTTATCATTTTTACATTTTTATCATTGTAGGGTGGTTGTGTCCACACACTGCCAAGACACATTTATATGCAAATTAAGATATTTTGCATCCAATGTCTCCTTTAAAATTTAAATATTATAATCTTAATTCAAGTGATGAAAGATTTCGAAAGTCTGACAGTAATCAGTGTTGAGCACTACTGTAAGGTTAACCCTGTCTGCTTTACATGTTTGAAAATGATTAACAGTTGAAAACATTAGGAATTTAGAAAAGTAATCAAAAAGTAATCAAAAAGTAATCAGTTACATTACTTTAATAAAGTAATTGAAAAGTTACACTACTTATTACATTTTAAGTAGGGTAACTTGTAATCTGTTAGCTATTACATTTCCAAAGTAACCTTCCCAACACTGCTTGTGGGTCTACAGATTTGAAATAGTCCCTTTTGATAGAAATGAATGATTTACCAATACAAATACAAATTCTACTTAACTATCTTTTCCCAAATGATTTCATGAGAACAGTGTCACCTGGGTACAATGATGAAAGGCTATTATCATCATTCTGACATCAGTAGTAAAATGTCTATTAACCCTATTAAGCCTGTACTATATCATATTTGATACACTAATTCCAAAGACCTCTAAATTAAGCCCGGCTCACACTGTGCGATTTTGGCCACGATTTGGTCGTCTGAGACAAATTTTGAAAATCATAAAAGATTCCTATAATCCTAGGCTAAAATCTGTAGTCTTTGATCGCTGGTTTGACATCTTCACCGACAGTCGATTAATGGCTGTTGCGATCAAATTTCACCTCCGACACAGTCGCACAGTCCTGCAGTGTGACTACCCCTACGATGAATGTCAAACTGTCTCCGTTTTTCAAGACAAGCTATGAGCAGAATTAATGCTAGAGAATTATTCTATCAGCCATAAACTCCGGCGCTCCCGTCCTCCGATCACAGAATTCATCTGATATGTTGCCTTTTCTATATAAACACTGGTTGCGCCGCTGTTTTTATGAGGGTGTGTAGAGCTGCATACACTATTCTTCTTAAATACACCGGTATTGCCGCCGTTCATGTACTTTTCATGATAGCAACATTTCGGTCCCGCATGCAATGCAGTTCGCAGTCACTGGACGTGTATGGGTTGATACCTTGATGTCAAACAACTAAAAATCAAGTAAAACTTGGGGTGCGGACACCTTAGTTTTCTTCAAAGCAGTAAACTAAATCGCATACTATCACAAAAACATTGCAAGAATTAGATGTTTGTGTTCCAGTCACGACTTGGAGAAACTTGTTCGCCTTTATCACCAGCAGGGTGATTATTGATGGTCTCCTCACCGGCCTTCAAAGAAGACCATTACAGTCTGACATTAATGACAACTGAGATCCAGTTACATTTAGGATTGATGATCACTTTTATGTTCATACAGTGACATCAATCCTAAAGGACCTAATACATAAAAGTCGCACAGTGTGAGCCCGGCTTTATGCTCACTGAATATAAACCTAACAGACCACTCAGATCATTAGGATCGATGTCTCAGTTAGAAATCCAAGGTTTCACACAAAACAAAGGATGCCGCCCGCTTGGAACCAGCTTAAAAGATTTCACAGCAAAAAAAGACATGTGAACCTTGACTTGAAGACTGAAAACTCATCTGTAAACATTTAGCTGTGCATTTGTTGAAATGAACACTGGCTATTCCGAACTGACTGCATATGTACTTATTTTATGTATAATCATATTCTATTTAACTGGGTTTTAATTTTCATTTTAAATCAATTTACCCCTTGTAGAACTTCTTAAAATTCCTTGTTTTTTATTATTTTTAATTCCTTGTTTTTATTGCTGTGAATGACTATTTCACTTTCTTTTATGTAAAGCATTGAATTACCACTGTGTATGAAATGTTTGCTCCATAAGACAAAAAATACTTGCCTTGCCTTGCCTTGCCTTATGTCTTCTGAATGATGTTTATACTTTTCAGCAAGTAAAAGGCATTTTCATTAAATATCATTAAAGATTTCACAGCAAAAAGACATGTGAACCTTGACTTGAAGCTGGATGTTTTTATAAAGTAAACATTTAGGTATAACTTTCATATTAGTAATATTTTTAGAATAATCATGTTAAAATGAGTGCAATAAAATAAAAATAAGTGGGGTTTTTTTCATTTCTTGAGTATGAGCTCCATATGTATATCATACTATATGAGCCATTAAAATCCTGATGTATCAAACATGGTACTCAAACTTTTTTCTATAGATTTTGTCTTTAATAAACAATTAGCCTTGCACACGTGCAGGTTATCAATAGGTGCATAGGACAAACAACCAAAAATAAATCAAAATTCACAACAAAAATTAATGAATCCCACACACTATTACTACTTGTATATATAAAAAAAGATTTATTCACTTCACACACTTTTGCAAGAACTGATAGTGTGCGGGATTCATTCATTTTTGTTATAGAATATAAAAAAAATATTTGATGTGATTTGTCAAGCTTTAGTTTGCATCTCTTAGTTCATGCTGTTGGGTAACAGCCTGTTCCTCCGGATTCTGAAGAGTTCATCTAGCACTCGTGCAGGCTTGGTCTGTAAGGGTTTGAACTGACAGGTTGGTTTGGTCTACAAAGGGTTTATTTTTCATTATACATTTGCTATTCTCTGTGTGCATATAGCGTGGCTTGAAATGACAAGTCAAGCCCGGTTGCCTCCTCATCAGAGAGTTATCCCTGATCATGTTAATACCTGGCTTGTTGGAGGCTGTGTTGGGTGGGGTTTTTAACGTTTTGACTAATGTACTATTAAATAATGGATGATTTGTTCACACAGGTTTACCGCTATCCTCTGCCAAGGACTAGAGGGCAAGTCACTAGAAATCAAAGGTCAATTTCTCAGGACACTCTTTGATGGCAGCAAACACATGTACAGTATATGACAGTCACACCATTGACTTCCCGAGAGATGCTGAACTACCAAAACTAGCAAATGTTTCCTTTTTAGTCGCACAGGTAAACCATGTGTCAGTGAAGGATTTGCTACATGAATGAACTGCTTGTTTCTTGTTTAGAGTGAGACCTTTCATATAATATTACCCTCCTCTAAATTGTTGTTTTTCCCAGTGTTTTTTTATAAATTTTCTACCTAACCTAATTTAACCTCAACCCCAACCATCTTACTGAATGACTTTTTCCAGCTGCAGCTGAAATATTTTCAACCTATTTTATGATAAATCGCCAATATTGATGAAAATAAGTTGTGACAGTGTCTCATCTACTACTATTTGTGTACTTATGTCCTCAGAAAAGGTTTTAATGCAAAATTTCTTTGGGACTAACTGTTAGATGTGCATGCATACACAAAAAAATGAGGTAACGTGATAGTGTATACATCACAATGTGCAAAATGTGTGTGATCCTTGTAGTGCAACAGTGAGAGATCCTCAGAAGCTCTGAATATATTTAGCTTTATGTATTCTCCCATATAGAAAAGCCTGTTTACGCCGAATAAAAAAAACGTTTATTCTCAAAATTCTGAGTTTATACTTATACAGAAATATAAAATATAAACTCAAAATTCTGAGAAAAAAGTCAGAATCGCAAGATATACTCAGAATTTGGAATTTTTTCTTCGCAATTCCAAATTTACATCTTAGAATTCTGAGTTTATATCTTGCAATTCTTAATTTCTTTTCTCTGAATTAAAAATTCAAAATGTTGTTATTTCCACCAGGGTCCATAGCTACAAACTGCACCGGGGCCCCACATATCCCAGCTACAGCCCTGCTGGCACCCTAACCTTTGGAGGGTGCCCAAAGGCTTGGAAGTCCTTTGGCATATTTGCTATTCCAAATGGTAGACACTCATCTACCAAAAGGATAAATGAATGTATTTTTAACTATTTTAGATTAAATTCCCCTTCATTATGGGAACAAACTTCACGTCATATGTGCTTCAGTTTACTATTACTACTCAAGAGTTTTTGTACATCCCTTCAGACAGCACTTTCTGTTAATTTCATTTTCACTTTCATCAGAGTCAATATGGTTTTACAAGAACTGCAATAGAGAAATGCAATAAAACAATTGCACATATATTACTTAATATCTTTTTATTCTCCTCTCTCTCTTTCTCTTCCTCTCTCTCTCCTGAGTGTTTAACTACTTGTCCTGAACACGCCCACTTAATGTGTCAGTGTAGACATCTGCACACGGCTGTTATTGATACAGTGCTGTCAGACCACAGAACTACACTGTCTGTCTCTCACCACATCTGTACCTGACCTCTCTCAGTCATGGGGCTTCACCACAAAGAGTTTGTGAAGGCTGGCAAGTGTTCAGGTCTACAGATATGGAGAATTGAAAAGATGGAACTGGCCCCTGTGCCTGAAAACTTACACGGGAACTTCTATATAGGCGATGCCTACCTGGTGCTCCACACTGTCAAACAGAAGGACTCGAGCTTCTACGATCTGCATTACTGGTTGGGTAAGCAATGGATTTTCTGTCATTTATAAAAGAGGTCTTTTGAATCAACTTTTTATGTTTAAATATTCTATGTAGAATATTTTCTGTTACTTAATATTGCATGTGACTCTGCAGTTAAACAGTAAAATGACTGATCTCAGTAGCTTGACTAGTACCTTAATTTTCAGCAGGGTATCAGTATAGTCAAATTGTATTCACAAACTATTCTAGAACTGTATGAATGATGATTTCAATGTTATTTGGAAAAAACAAACAAACAATTAAAAAATCTCAGTCACTATTTAAAAGGTTGAGGAAAGGCTAGGGCAAATTATATGACATGATACTCAAATGTGCTCATTGTAAACACGCCAGCAGATAGACTGAGCAAAGTAGAGTATATAGCCCATATAAAATGACGCTTTAGAATTATGAAGGTTGTAAAGTTTATTCTCAGAAGAGGGTACTGGGTCACCTGATATTAATACTGGACTTTCATCTATACATCTTCAGTATGATGAGCATGTTTTTAATTTCTGAATTAAAATTCAGTTTGATATTTGGAAGAGCCTTTTTAAATGAAAATAGTATTTTAATATTAATTTCTAACAAACAAAAAAAAGCTTTACTGTCATGTGGTCCAGCCAACATACCAAAAAAGATGCAGAAAATAAAACAGGAAATGATGCAGACCCTCAATGTGACATAGGTCTAGATGAATAAATCTCTTAAAATAACATAATTTGACCTTTCATGTCAAATGATTTTCAAAATCATGAATAGTACATTACTAAAAATATAGCAAACTCTCATTTGCCATTGATCTGAGTCATGCTTTTGTTTAAGAGGGCTTTGTTTTTTATATATATATATATTTTTACTGGAGATGCCTCAGGTATACATGCTCTGGTTGCTTTAAAAAGCTGTTTCACAGCAATTTCAAAAAGCAAACTTCTGTGGTCAAGTTGCAAAAGAAAAGAACACAGGAAGCTCATGAAGTTGAGAATGACCATGGTTTATGCATTTTACTCTGGCAGAGTCTACAAGAAAAATATGACATTAAAGTTCTGTTAATGTCACCAGCTTGCTCAAAGAAGATCACAGAAATTTAGAAGCCATTTAGTTGCCAGACACCATGTGTGCACTTAATACAGTTTCCTTCCTCTGCTGAGAGAAAGCACTTTCTTTACTCCATTAGACGTTTCAGAACTGTCAATATCACAGATGTTCTGGCTTGAGTGTATTTGTGGCCGTAACCACCCACCCACACACACACACACACACACACACACACACACACACACACACACACACACACACACACACACACACACCACACACACACACACACACACCACACACACACACACACACACACACACACACACACACACACACACACACACACACACACACACACACACACACACACACACACACACACACACACACACACACACACACGCTTCCATTATGAGTCATTAACCACTTCCAATGCAAATGGATTTCTTAATGATGTTTCTGCCCATCATGTCTTTCTTGCCAAGTCATTTACCCTAAAAAAGCCTACTACAAAATGGACAGATCACATAGAACAGGCTTTTTACCTCCGACAACACATCTATGGTCACAGGCAACAGCTAACATAGCAGGTTTTAAAGTGTAAAAAATTATGTTGGGTGAATAAACACTTTGTATATCAGTCGTCATCAAGTGTGAAAACAAACAGCTCAATGTGGATTGCAAATGCAATGTTTATGCAGTTGATGAACTGAAAGTGTACAAGAAAAAAAGCAATCAATTAATTATTAACCTGAATGAAAAAGGATTAATAGGTCACAGAAGTAAAATATCCTTCTTTCTCTCTTTCTAGGTAAGGAATGTACCCAAGATGAAAGTGCAGCGGCAGCCATCTTTACCATTCAGATGGACGACTACCTGGGAGGAAAACCGGTCCAGTACCGTGAACTCCAAGGTTTTGAGTCCACCAACTTCACCAGTTACTTTAAAGGCGGGATCACATATAAGGTTTGAGACAGTTTATAACCCTCTAGACCTACTCTGATGACAATTTTCTTGTACTTTTTGTGCTCTAATGACTAACAACAGCATATTATTCTTCACTTTACTTCAGGCCTATCTTAGGTCAAACATAAAGCTGCTGTTTAAACTGATGGAAAGACTGGCAGTTGCTGCTATATTTATTTGCAAATTGAGAAAATGTTTCCTAGACTTCACAGTGCAAATCAAGGATTAGTCTTTTTGTTTACAATTTGGGTGAGGTAAAACCTCTTCAATACCTTCCTACTGTACATAGGACCTTATGTTTTTCACAAACATACGTGGTCTGAGGGGATGTTGTGTTATAGCACGTGTTTGGGGACATTCAACTCCTCACTGTTGCAATTGGCCTCAGAATTTTAAAATGACTCACTGGTTTATAAATGGAAAGGGTTTAAAAATGGAAAAACAAGAAGAAAGAGCAGGAACATTTTAAAAAAATATTTTCCAACCTTCTCAGGCCGGAGGTGTGGCATCAGGGTTTCATCACGTGGTCACCAATGATCTTACTGCCCGCCGACTCTTCCACATCAAGGGCAGGCGCACTGTCCGGGCCACAGAAGTGCCTCTCGCCTGGGCCAGTTTCAACAACGGTGACTGCTTCATAGTTGATCTGGGAGCGGTAAGATCTGCAACAAACATACAAATGGCTGTGTTAGGTCTTTTTAATGGGATATTTAACCTAAAAATTTAAATCCTGTCATCGTCCATGCACCCTCATGTCGCACCAAATGCATGATTATACTTTTTTTGTTATTTTTGTGGAACATCCATGGAATTATTTAGCAAAATGTCCACGCTGCACTTTTCCATATACAGCGAAAATGGAAAACTGGTAATGTACAAAAAGGCATCCACATACATAACTTATGCACTGTATTCTGGGTCCTCTGAAATCAATAGCTTGTGTGAAACTAAAGTAATTTCTTGTTAAAAAATCTTAGAATCACTGCAAAATACTATGCAGTGTTTAAACACCATCAGGATGTGTAAATGATGACTGATTTTTGAGTAAACTGTTAATTAAGAAGGAAGGGAATCACCTTTGCTTGCTAACTGACTTACCAAATTCATTTTTTGAGTAATAATCTACAAACTTTTTCACCCTTATACACAACACATAGAATAAGATTTTTTTAAAAGTACAAATATAATAAAATAAGTACAGTCTCAGTTAGAAGAATCCAGATAGAATCACTAAAGAAATGCCATGTATTACACTTCATTTTCTATAACTGGCTGGTTCACTTGTGCAGAGTGTATTTAATATCCTCTCTGTATGCACTTTGGGTGGGTTTGATTATTGGATTGCAGTCAAATTTACTGTCAACATACTGTGTAGCAAATGTTGTGAGAGCACAAGGGCTGAACCACATCTCACGCCAAACAACAGAAGCATCTTTTAAGCTACTAACAGGCTCTTGCTGACCATGAATTACATAGGATAGTTTGCAGGAAGATTAAATGTGACAATACCATTTGACAGCACACTTAGTGCTGTACTCTCTCACTTCTCCAAAGGAACCACAGTCAAATAAACAGAACAAAACCTGACTGATACCATTCCATAATGACAGTGTAAAAACAACTATATGGTAGCATTTTCAAAGGAAGAGGTGACAAAAACGATTTCTTAAATCGTGTCATGAACATAATTACCATGAATAAAACAGAGGCCAATGTATTCCTAGGAAGTCTGCTATTGTACACATAACAAAAATGAGCATGTATTGCTAGGATCTCCACCAATTAAACAGATTTCTGAAACTAGGTGATCTACCAGTGGTGTGGGTCTAAGTGCAACAAGTTTGAGCGCCTCAAAGCTGCACAGGTAGCTACTGGCATCCGAGACAACGAGAGGAACGGACGAGCTCAGCTGGTGGTTGTAGAGGAAGGACATGAGCCTGCAGCGATGATGAAGGTATCGAATAAAAATGTCCATCAAACATCTTAAGTATGGGAGAATTTGCATGCAACACAATCTTAAGCATCTGGGAGAACTATTTAGAGCATATTTTTTTTACCAGTAGAGCTCATCTTTCACTACTAAGAATTTTACAGTTAAACCAATGTTTGCTATAGGCAGTATGATATCAGGTTTAGCTGGAATGTTTGACATTTTTATAGCTTGTCTTTGCACATCACAGGTTCTCGGAGAGAAGCCTGAAATCCCTGAAGGTGACGATAATGAGGATGTGGTTGCAGACATGACAAACAGGAAAATGGCCAAACTTTACATGGTAAACAAGTCTATAAACTTCAGTTTAATTCATCTATATGCAAATCTAATAGACACATGCACAGAGGCACACGCACAATGGAAATGTAACAGGATATTATTTAAATACAATTGCACATTACAGGTATCAGATGTAACAGGGGAAATGCAAGTGTCGCTCGTGTCAGATGAAAATCCGTTTAACCAGAGTGACCTGTTGTCTGATGAATGCTTCATCCTGGACCATGGAAAAAGCAAAATGATCTTTGTGTGGAAAGGTATTGGCAAACTGAATCCGTTAAATTAAAGACCTGTGTAACCATCTTACTGAGATGCCTTGACCTTATTTTTTTATGATCTAGGCCGCAACGCAAATCCAGATGAAAGGAAGGAGGCCATGAAAATAGCTGAGGGCTTTATTAAGCAGATAGGATATCCTGCCAACACCCAGGTTCAGAAAAATTAGATATGTGTATATGTTTTGCTGCATTATCTATTACATTCACTTGAATGAGTGATCATACCAACCAAACTTGGATGTAGCAAAACTGTCAGAAAAAAATATGCAAAAAAAAAAAAAAGTACAAGAGCTTGTCTCTGGAGCAGTGCCCTTAAAGGGACAATTTCGTACCCTTCTTACCCCTAAAACAGGGGTGTCCAAACCTGATCCTGGAGGGCCACTATCTTGAAGAGTTTAGCTCCAACCTTAATTAAACACACCTAAACCAGCTAATCAAGGTCTTCAGACTCACTAGAAACTTCTGGGCACGTGTTTGGAGCTGGTTGGAGCCAAAATCTGCAGGACGCTAACCCTCTAGGAGAAGGACTGGAAGGTTCATAGTAGGACCTTAAAGGGTACACCAGGGGTAGATGATTGCTCCAAGATGTTGTGTGCCTAAAAGATACAATTTTTGCACTTTTTTCAGACAGGGAGAATGCATTCTTTGGGTCACCCAGGTCTTTTCATCCTTGTACACAGATCCAGGTCCTTCCAGAGGGTGGAGAGACGCCCATCTTTAAGCAGTTCTTCCAAACCTGGAAAGAGAAGGACCAGGCTGAGGGTCTAGGCAGAGTGTATGTCACTGAGCGGATCGCCAAGATTAAGCAAGAAGTGTTTGATGCCTCCAAGCTGCACAAGTCTAATCAAATGGCTGCTCAGTACAACATGGTTGACAATGGCACTGGGAAAACACAGGTAACAATTTGCATACAAGAGATCAGAGATTGTATAAGTTCAATTGTGCTCGCGTTTGGCATAGCAGAAGATGAACATCTTACTGTCAAAATGACACTCAAAATGAAACTAGAAGATAAGCTGCTGAATGATTATTGCATTTAAAAATTGTGGTCACATTTACCGCTGTTCAGTGAAATGCAGTAATTTTAAGATGTCGCCATGCAGATTTCGGAAACAGGTTCAAGTTGGTCACATGGATTCACTGTATTGACCAACAAAGTGACTTCTGTTTGAGAGCACCTTAAGAGGACGTCATTGCTCAGCAATTACAGATTGTTCTATATTATCACAGGATGAAATCCACCTGTCCCAACATGTAAATATTCTTAATCTGGTCTTGTTTCACAGATTTGGAGGGTGGAGTGTGGTAATACCACAGGTGATACCAAGGTTCCTGTTGACCCAGAGACATACGGCCAGTTCTATGGAGGGGACTGCTATATAATTTTATATACCTACACCAAAGGAGAAATCATTTACACCTGGTATGCCTCATAGAAGTTGACAGTTCCCAGAGGGGGAGTCAAATCATACACAGAAATAATCAAATAAGGCTTATCGCTCTATGCTTTCACCCTCAGGCAAGGTTCCAGCAGCACAATAGATGAACTGACAGCTTCAGCCTTTCTCACTGTTGAACTGGACCGTTCGCTGGGAGGAAAAGCTGTTCAGGTGAGTGGGATTTGAATTTTATCTATATACTAATTTACTGACTGTAACTGGGGCTGGATAATGGACTAGATATGTATGGATTCAAAGATGTTCAGCAGCCCTGACTGAAAATCTAGAAGAAAACACAACTAGACCACTGTTGTTTTCTTACCATGGTTCCCCATTCCATGTCCATTCAGGTGCGAGTGACTCAAGGTAAAGAACCACCTCATTTGCTGAGCCTCTTCAAAGAAAAGCCTCTGATCGTGTACAAGAATGGGACTTCTAGAAAGGGAGGACAGGCACCCGCACCTCCAACACGTCTCTTTCAAGTGCGCAAGAACCTGGGCACCATTACACGGATTTGTGAGGCGAGTCCTGGTCTACAAACTCAATGCCCATAAACATGAGTTTGGTCACATGAAATAATTAGGAAAAGGAGGATCCAGATAAACCATCTTTTCATGTCTATCTTGGTCATTTATAGTCAGTAGCTGATCAAAGTTGGTTTAGGTGGTTGATGAGCTGGACTACCATGTGGTTGACAATCTTGGTCATTCTGGTTAGCACTGGCAGATCATCTAGTCCAAGATGGTGGGGATCTGCTTGACATTCCAAAACAATGTTCATCTTTGGTTAGGCTAACCAGGGTTTAAATTGGGCCGGGGCCATCTGGGGCTGAGCCCCGGCACATAGACTCCAGGGCTCGACATTAACGCTTCATTAATGCCAGACAAGTAACATGATTAAAACACCACTAACCAAAAATAACTATGTAAACACCAAAACGCAAGTATTATTCTGATTTTATTACATTTAGAGTAAGTGGCGAATAGTGGATATAACTACTGTATATAATGCATCTATTGACAGTATAAGGTTGCGCTGTTGAGGCGATGCTCACGCAGCCTCTCCAGGAGAAATCAAAACATGCAACACTAAGAAACTCAGCATACTGAGATAAAAATTCAAAATGAAAAGTTTTTATATTTAAAATACAGTTAGTTAGGCAACATCACTCAACGTTTTCACCATTACGACTGTTTAATAGTTCAATAAACAGTTCAATGAGCAAATACAATAATATTAGGTCACTTACATTTTTGGCGGAACCACAGCGCTTCTCACAGCAACCATCCGATTCATTGCTCAATGATTCAGTGTTTTGAACGAATCGGTTGAGTCAAAGTTTCATTAGCCCATGCATGAACATCTGATGAATCTGCCGTTTGAACGAATCGTTTGAATGAACGACTCAATGAATCACTCATTAAATGCTCACTACTGGCACCTACTGGCGTTTAAATTTCGTTGAAAAGTATAATTTCCACCATTTCTTGTTTGTATATTCATTTTTTTTTTTAAAGAATCTCATAATTTAATGTAGTTGTATTTTTCAGTGTAAATTATTTAATTTGATAATGTATAGATAATTACAATCACATTATTATAATTTCATTTATAGATCAAATGTAAGAATTTGAAATGAAAGTTAATGAGTAAAAAAATAAAAAAAAGGATAAAGGATAAAATATATACAATAAATAAAATTGGATCAAATATAAAAAACATGCAGATTTATAGCCTATGTCACAGCTGAAAGAAAACCGATGAGAATATTGCATTAGAATAATATTTCCAAAAAAAACAAAAAACACACACATAATACATATATATTTCCATTGTCCTCATTTGTAAGTCGCTTTGGATAAAAGTGTCTACTATATATATATATATATATATATATATATATATATATATATATAAGCTCGATACCATAGAGCCCCCCCCCATAACAAATCCCAATTTAACCCCTGAGGCTAACCTATTTTTAAGTGTAACTTTAATTTAGATACACTGAACAAAAATATAAACGCAACACTTTTGTCTTTGCCCCCATTTTTCATGAGCTGAACTCAAAGATCTAAGACTTTTTCTATGTAGAAAAAAGGCCTATTGCTCTCAAATATTGTTATATCAACAAATATATAACAACCTGATCAACTCTATGCGAAGGAGATGGTAAATGGTGGTCACACCAGATACTGACTGGTTTTCAGACACCCCACACCCGCCAATACAGTAAAACTGCACATTTTAGAGTGGCCTTTTATTGTGGCCAGCCTATAGGGCACACCTGTGCAATAATCATGCTGTCTAATCAGCATCTTGATATGCCACACCTGTGAGGTGGATGGATTATCTCGGCAAAGGAGAAGTGCTCACTAACACAGATTTGTGAACAATATTTGAGAGAAATAGGCCTTTTGTGTACATAGAAAAAGTCTTAGATCTCATGAGTTCAGCTCATGAAAAATGGGGGCAAAAACATAAGTGTTGCGTTTATATTTTTGTTCAGTGTATGTCCTTAGAGTGGGTTGGTTTGTGGTCTAACAGGTGGATGCTAAAGCATCAAGTTTGAACAGCAATGATGCCTACCTGCTGAAGTTACCTAAAGGGGATGGTTACTTGTGGAAGGGGAAGGGGGCCAGTGAGGAAGAGGAACGAGGGGCAAAGTACATGAGTGAGAAGCTGAAGTGCAAATACAAGCCAATTATCGAAGGAAATGAGCCAGGTATGGCCAATGTGCAATAGATTAAATTCATACTCTTTATACATAGGAGTGAAAAGAGTGGAAAGACATTTACATCTTTTAACTTTTACATGCTTGTTGCTCATTTTCCCATTGAAAGAGGACTTCTGGAAAGCTCTGGGTGGAAAGAGGACGTATCAGACATCTGAGATGTTGGAGAGCAAATCTATAGCACATCCTCCCCGCCTGTTCGCATGCTCCAACAAAACTGGAAAGTTCATCGTGAGTATCCTGAACCTGATAAGAGAGGGACAAAGTCCAGTTCAGTTTCACATTAGGCTTTTGCTTTCGAGACAAATTCTGCATTGGAGACTATGCTGAAAATGTAAAACATGGCTTGGCTTCCTGTGCTAACTGTTACATACACCATATTGCCAAAAGTATTGGGTCGCCCCCTTCTAATGAACAGGTTTGACTACTTTAGTAATTTCTATGAGTACAAATCTTAATGTTAAAGCATATAATGATATTCTAGGAAATTGTGTGCTTCTAATATTATAGCAACAGTTTGGACAGGACCCTTTTCTATTATAACACGACAATGCCTCTGTGTATAAGGCAAGATTCAAAAAGAAAATGATTGATTCAGTCAGTGTGGAAGAACTTGACTGGTCTGCATAAAACCAAGTCCTAATCCCAGCTGAACACCTCTGGTGTGACTGTAAATGCAGACCTTGAGCCAAAAACTCATCACCAAACACCACTTGTACATATGGGTACAGTCACTTTAGACACTTCCAAAACTGTTGCAACAGAGATGGAAATACAATTTTTAAATACATGAATTGTGTTCCCATCGTTGTTGCCACAGATTTGGAAGTGCATTTTTTTATTCTAAAGAAGGGGGTGTCCCAATACTTTTGTCTATATCTACAAGTCATTGGTGTTTGGTGATGAGTTTTTGGCTCAATATTAGAAGCACACAATTTGCTAGAATAGCATTATATGCTTTAACATTAAGATTTGTACTCATAGAAATTACTAAATTAGTCAAACCTGTTCATTAGAAGGGGGCGACCCAATACTTTTGGCAATATAGTGTATAGGCAAACTGTTGTTTGGACACTAACCATGTATTTTTACAACTATAGATTGAAGAAGTACATGGTGAGTTTAACCAAGATGACCTGGCAGAGGATGATGTCATGTTACTGGATGTCTGGGATCAGGTAAGACAGTTATCTTTCTTTATGACTACCTCCGAGATTATCTCGAAGATTCAAAGAACAGTAGTTGTCTCTGATTCGATTTCTGTCAATCTTTATTTTAGTATTCAAAGATATCTCCTGACTTTCATGGATTAGCATGTGCCACTGATCCTTGATTTCCTCTCTCAGGTGTTTGTGTGGATTGGAAAGGATTCCAATGAGGTGGAGAGGACTGAGTCTGTAAAATCCAGTGAGATGCCTCAGGCACACATTCCTTAAAACGTTTTCTTCATAATCTAAATACAAAACAGAAACCCCTTTAAAACTCAACAGGTTTAACAGCATACTAGAACAAACCACATAATTCTCACATGCAAAATATACATTTTAAATGTAAGATTATGTAAAATCAGTATTTTGGTTATGTAAATTAATAAATATAGTCATTCAGCTTTTTGAATAAGTATTTGTACCTTTGCAGCAAAGACTTACATTGAGACAGACCCATCAGGACGGGACACGGGGACATCTGTTGTGGTGGTAAAGCAGGGACACGAGCCCCCCACCTTCACCGGCTGGTTCCTAGGGTGGGACGCCTCTCAATGTGACAGTGACCTCATGGCAAGAGCAGTACAATCAATGCAGGTTTAGTGAAAACCTGAAAGTCCTGAAGTCAATAGACTTGACTGGAATGATAAAACAGAAAGCTGTTTATTGAGGCATGACAAGCGATTGGACTATCCTATTAAAATCCTAAAAATATGCCACATGTCCAACATGTAAAGTTACTCAACATACAGTATGCCAGATCTTAAAGATTTCTGGATTTCTGGAAGCATGATTTGAAATCATACAATAAAAAAATCGATACATTTTTTTCAAAAATATCTTGTCTTTGTCAATGCAGTACACAAGAGCCCCCTAGAGACAAAAAATAATATTACAAAGGTAATACTTTCCAGATGATCCAATGTTGAAGTATTGCTGACCACCAAGACACAAAAACACTGTGCACTGTTATGGACAAGAGTTGGTATAAGATAATACCATGGTACTAAAATTCATGTACCAACTGGTACTTCCAGGAACACCATTGCACTATGACACATGTCATACATACAAGCTCACTAGTTATAGTTTTAGAAAGGCATATTCCAGGGTTAAAATTCATCACACCCAATGAACGATTTGTAAATATTTACTTTATTTGGTACATAAAAATTGTAAGTATTTCATCCTATCCAGGGGTCATCAAACTTGATCCTGGAGGGCCGGTGTCCTGCAGAGTTTAGCTCCAACTTGCCTCAACACACCTGCCTGGAAGTTTGAAGTATACCTAGTAAGACCTTGATTAGTTGCTTCAGGTGTGTTTGATTAGGGTTGGAGCTAAACTCTGTAGGACACCGGCCCTCCAGGACCGAACTTGGTGCGATAACATTATTTGCACTGGGTAATTCTAAACCCCAGGTAAATGGGATCATGGGCAATCTTATTTTACATTTCACACTGTTCATACTTTACCTAGAGTTAACAATTAATCCTCGTCATTCATAATCTGATGTGTCACACTGTACATTCCTAAACCCTGGGTTACTGTTATTATTTGCATTGTCAGCAGTGATGACTAGATAAACACAAAACCACATTTGGTGTGCAAATGGGTAGGATACAACAATTTGGACATGGAGCTGCACCAAGACATAGGATTAAACCATACAGGGCCTTAAAAAATCCTAGTTTCAACATTACTTATTCTTCAGACATTCTGCTTTAAATACAATAAGTATCAGATGTATGTAAAGTGACCAACATTTGGTTTTCAAGCTCTGAAAATGGGTAATATTCAACAATCTGGAAATGGAGCCTCATTGAGATGCCCATATCTCTAGGACTGAATGATGATAATGAAGATTCCAAAAGAAAAGTTTATTAAGAACTAGAATCTACAATCATATTGCGATATCTTTAATATTTCTTGAGTTATAGGCATGCACACTTTGGAAAAATAATATTTATGGCACTCAGACAAGTATGTTCAATTCAGTTATTTTGACAGAAGTAAACAAGATACATCTCTAGTTTCAACATTATTTGTTCCTCAGACATTCCTCTTTAAAAGAAAAAAGTATCATATTTTTGCAAATTGACCCACATTTGGTTTTTGACCACTGTAAATATGTATATTTTAACAATTTACTCCTGGAGCCACATTCAAATTTCAATATCTATGGAACCAAACCATATAGGCCTTAAAAATGAAGATGCCAAAAGGGAAGTTTGTTAAGACCCAATGTCTAAAAGGGAATTAAGATATTTTTTATACTTCTTGACAAGATTATAATAATATGATTATTTTAATGTTCACCATTGGCACATAATGCAACAAAGATTGCTAAAGTGAACAGATTTTACTAACAGACCTACCAATCTCTGTGTAAAAATAACATTATGATGCTGACATCGTTCTGAAGTCATGTTTACCCTCTTGTAATTTGGCACTGAAAATTGCCAATTTGACCCCTCTCTACAAAATAGTGGAATACTCAGTAAATATTCATCCATGACATTTCATATTTTGGCTTTCATTACTACAGTTGCATCTCAATAAATTAGAATGTCATGAAAAAGTTCATTTTTTCTTGTAACTTATTTCAAAAGTGACACTTTCATATATTTTAGGTTCATTACATGTAAAGTAAAACATAAAAAAAAGAAAGAAAAAGAGGATTAGAGCTTACAGCTCATGAAAGTCAAAAATCAGTATCTCAAAATATTAGAATATTTACATTTGAGTTTCAATAAATGACCATCCCTACAGTATAAATTCCGGGTAGCTCTTGTTCTTTGAAATCACAATAATGGGGAAGACTGCTGACTTGGCAATGATCCAGAAGACGAACATTGACGCCCTCCACAAAGAGGGTAAGTCACAGAGGGTCATTACTGAAAGGTGTGGCTGTTTACAGAGTGCTGTATCAAAGCATATTAAATGCAAAGTTAACTGGAAGGAAGAATTTGGGTAGGAAAAGGTGCACAAGCAACAGGGATGACCGCAAGCTTGAGAATACGGTCAAGCAAAGCTGATTCAAACACTTGGGAGAGCTTCACAAGGAGTGGACTGAAGCTGGAGTCAGTGCATCAAGAATCACCACGCTCAGACGTCTTCAGGAAAAGGGCTACCAAGCCACTTCTGAACCAGAGACAACGTCAGAAGCATCTTACCTGGGCTGTGGAGAAAAAGAACTGGACTGTTGCTCAGTGGTCCAAAGTCCTATTTTCAGATGAAAGTAAATTTTGCATTTATTACATACCTCCCCAGTCTAGGGATGGGAAGGAGTAATAAAGAAAGTGGTGGAGTAATGGAGGGAGCTTTCCCCTTCTACTGACTCACACGCAACACCATAATCGATGCAAAAAAAAAATAATTTATTGAACACAAGGAAGCAAACAGAACTTCAGGAGGGGTCAAGGCCAACATAACAAACAAAAGCAAACAAACTCCCATAAGCAATCTACCTAATCTAACAAATAAAAGAAAAAAAATACAAAAATACTACACTACCTCCCTTGCTATCCTTAAACAGGAGAAAAAGTGTAGACAAAATAAATGGCAACCACCTCCCCACAAAGAAAAAAAAAAAGAAACAAAACCTGGTCTTAATAAAAAAAATGTTAGGGTTAAATGAAACCTCCCACAAGAGGATTAAAGATGTTTCAACACATCATTGTCAACAACGTTACACGTCAACCACAAACACCAGACAAGTCAGCAGAAGGGACTCTTGCTCAAAACCTCCACACTCCAGTCATCTCAGCTCTGCCTTTTAACTCCTAGCACTTCCTCTAATGGACCAATCAGGAGAGTGCATCAACAGAATCAGCTACTAATTGAACGCCACCTGGTAATCCTTATCAACATTAGAGAGAGGGTGAGAGAGAGAAAATAAGCAAAACAAACAAAGCACATCAAGTTCAAGTTCAAGTTGAGCTTTATTGTCATTCCGCTACATGTGGTGACATACAGTGGAACGAAATGTCGTGCCTCATGGGTCCACGGTGCTACATAAATACAGACATACAACAATGAAGTAAAACACTATAAACCTATACACAACTAACAGATTTTGACTAAGTATACTAATAAAATATATATATATATATATTTTTTTTTTTTATTGTTTTCCCTATACAACTAAAGATAAAGATAAAAAATACAAACTATGCGAATGCTTCACATAAATACTGTACATGTGCAGAGAGAAACATTGCGAGTCAAGCAGCTAGCTGAGGAACAGTACTAAATGATTTGTGGTAGTGCATGAGCATGTAAACATACATATATTGCTTTTGTGGGATTGTGTACACATAGCAGTGTTAGGAAAAGTGTCTAGTGCGCATAGAGGAGAGTGTGCTGCTACAGGTGGTTTGTACAGGCCCACTCCCCTGTGTGTAGCACACTTAAATTGCACAAATAAGTTCAGTTTTTTCTTTGGTGTGGTAAGGTTGGAGGGTGTTTGGTGAGGGGGGTGGTGGTCCATGTTTCAGGAGGTAGAGGTTTGCATGGGGTTTCAGAGGGGGGCGGGGTGATTGGAGTTCAGGACTCTCACAGCCTGGGGGAAAAAGCTGTTGAGCAGTCTGGTGGAGCGGGCTCTGATGCTCCGGTACCGTCTTCCTGATGGTAGGAGCTGGAAGAGACTGTGGGGGAGGGGTGGGTGGGGTCCTTCATGATGCTGTTGGTTTTGCTGGAGCATCGTGCAAGGAAAATGTCCAGGGTGGATGGGAGAGGGGCACCGATGATCTTTGCAGCCGTGTTCACTGTCTGCTGGAGGGTCTTACGGTCAGCAGCACTGCAGTTCCTGTACCAGACAGTGATGCAGCTGGTCAGCACACTCTCAATGGTGCCCCTGTAGAATGTGGTGAGGATGGGTGGAGAGAGACTTGCTCTTTTCAGCCGGCAGAGAAAGTGTAGATGCTGTTGTGCCTTCTTGGAGAGTGACATGGTGTTGGTGGACCAGGTGAGATCCTCCGTGATGTGCACCCCCAGGAATTTAGTGCTGCTGACTCTCTCCACAGTCGAGCTGTCGATGGTCAGTGGGGGGTGGTCAATGGAGTTCGTCCTCCTGAAGTCCACCACAACCTCCTTTGTCTTACTCACATTGAGGGACAGATTGTTAGCGCCACACCATTCAGCCAGCTGTGCCACTTCCTCTCTGTAGTGCGTTTCATCGTTGTTGCTGATGAGACCTACCACTGTTGCGTCATCAGCGAACTTGATGATGTGGTTGGAGCTAAACTTAGCAGTGCAGTCGTGGGTCAGCAGCGTGAAGAGCAGCGGGCTGAGCACACAGCCTTGTGGGGCACCTGTGCTCGGTGTGGTAGTGCTCGAGGTGTTGTGGCCGACACGGACTGACTGAGGTCTTCCGGTTAAAAAGTCCAGGATCCAATTACAGAGGGAATTGTTAAGGCCCAGCAGGTTTAGTTTGTTTATAAGCTGTTGTGGGATTATTGTGTTGAATGCCGAGCTGAAGTCAATGAACAGCATTCTAACATAGGAGTCTTTGTTTTCTAGGTGGGTGAGAGCCAGGTGGAGGGTGGTGGAAATTGCATCGTCCGTAGAGCGGTTTGGACGGTATGCAAACTGGAGCGGATCGAGTGTGTTGGGGAGGCTGGTTTTGATTTTTTGCATGACTAACCTCTCAAAACACTTCATTATGATTGGAGTCAGTGCTATGGGACGGTAGTCGTTTATGCAGGACACAGGTGATTTCTTTAGTACCGGTATGATCGCTGTGGATTTGAGACATGTGGGGACGACTGCCTGGCTCAGCGAGGTGTTGAAGATATCTGTTAGGACATCCATCAGCTGTGCAGCACAGTCTTTCAGTACACGGCCAGGTATGTTGTCAGGACCCGCAGCCTTTTGTGGGTTAATCCTGGATAGGGTCTTCCTCACGTCGGCTGCAGACAGACAGAGTGCCTGGTCGTTGGGAGGTGTGGGCAGTTTTTGTGCAGGTGTGTCATTCTGCATTTCAAACCATGAATAAAAGTGGTTGAGTGTATCGGGGAGGGAAGGATCATCATCACAGGCCTGTGGCAGGGGCTTGTAGTCAGTGATGGTCTGAATGGCTTGCCACAGGCTCCGTGTGTCTCTGCACATACACAAAAAGGGAAACTCCCACTTAAATAAGTCCTGGGATGTAACACCCCCACCACAAGTTTACAAACTAAAAAAAAGTTTGTATACAATACCACCTCATTAATACATTTAGCTTTCCACTGAATGGACCCTGGACAGGGCATCAGCCACAACATTCTCTGAGCCTTTCTTATGGCGAATATCAAGATGGTGTTCTTGGACCATCAGGGACCACCGCATCAATCTCTGGTTCGAATTAGCCATTTGTGACAGAAAAACAAGAGGGTTATGGTCAGTGTAAACAATAATTGGGTTACAGTTACCTCCCAAGTACACTTCAAAGTGCTACAATGCTAATAACAATGCAAACGCCTCCTTTTCGATAGTGCTATACCTCTGCTGACACTTTGAAAACTTCTTAGGAGTAATAACACACAGGGTGGTCAATGCCATCACGGTCCTCCTGTAACAGCACTGCTCCAGCTCCAACAGAGCTTGCATCCACCTGTAATTTGAACGGGAGGGCAAAATTTGGAGCAGACAACACTGGGGCATTACATAAAATATCTTTGGCAGCATTAAAAGCGTATGCACACTCTGGAGTCCAAACAAACTTCTTAGAGGTACTGAGAAGGTCTGTAAGTGGGGAAACTACAGAGGCAAAGTTTTTACAAGAACCTCTATAGTAGCCGGTCATCCACAGGAATCTACGCAGCTCCCTTTTGGTTGTGGGAATGGGGAATTCAACAATAGCAGTTATTTTCTCCTCCACAGGACGTACCTGTCCCTGGCCAACCTTTTTGCCCAAATAGGTAACAACAGCCTTGGCAAAATCACACTTGGCCAGGTTTAGAGTTAGATTGGCAGCAGCCAATCTATCAAACACACAGTTCAGCTTTTCAACATGATCTCTCCATGTAGATGAATAGATAACAATATCATCCAAGTAAGCCTCACAATCAGTAACTCCTGACAGTACTTCCCGCATAAGCCTCTAAAACGTAGCTGGTGCATTTCGCATCCCAAAGGCCATGACCTTATATTGCAGGAAGTTGTCAGGAGTCACAAAGGCAGAAATCTCTGATGCCCGAGCAGTCAAGGGGACTTGCCAGTAGCCTTTGAGAAGATCCAATTTGGGTGACAAACTGCAACAAACCCACTCGATCAACGCAATCCTCCAACCTTGGTAGGGGGAAAGAGTCAGGCTTAGTGATGTCATTTACCTTCCGGTAGTCCGTACAAAACCGCAATGAAGAATCTGACTTTGGCACCAACAAGCAAGGGGAACTCCAAGGACTCTTGCTAGGTTCCGCCAAGCCATGCTGCAACAGATACTCCACCTCCATCCGCATAACCGGTCCCTTCTTGGGGTTGACCCTGTAAGGATGTTGCTTAATGGGTACAGCAGTCCCCACGTCAATATCATGAGTTAACACGGTGCTTTGTTGCGGCACATCAGAGAATAAAGTGGGATGTTCTGCAATTAACTTAACATCCTCCCATTGCTCCTTAGAAAGGTGTGCAAGATGTAACAAGGCTATTCAAAATATCAGAATTCTGTAGTCTAATACATGACATTTGAGCATCATTTACTTCCAAACCGTCTTGTTCAGGACAGTAAGCAGAGGACGTGACAGGGTGAACGATATCAACAGTAGAAACATGTGCACACTTAGGTGGATTTGACTCATCCCTGGCAATATAAGCCTTCAACATGTTGCCATGACACACAGGTCTTTCGTCTCCGATCAGGGGTTCGGACAACATAATTAGTTTCACTTAGCTGCCTATCAACAATATAAGGTCCAATAAACCAAGTTTATTGGACCTTATATCAACAATATAAGGTCCAATAAACTTGGTTTGCAATGCAGATCCTGGCACAGAGAGTAGAACCATCACAGAATCACCAGGCTGAAATGTACGAGAAACACTTTTCTGGTCATAAAGGGCCTTCATTTTAGCTTGTGTGGCCGCCAGATGTTCTTTAGCCACTTCACAAGCCTTCTGAAGACGTGCACGGAAAGAACTGACATATTCCTGCACAGTCACTGGTGACGGAGACTTAGATATCAGCTGTTCACTGAGCAATTTTAAGGGACCACGAACTGTGTGACCGAAAACAAGTTCAGCTGGGCTAAACCCTATGGACTCTTGCACAGACTCACGTGCTGCAAACATTAACAAAGGCAACCCCTCCACCCAGTCTTTGCCGGAAGCAAGGCAATATGCACGAAGCATGGACTTGAGCGTTTGGTGGAACCGCTCAAGTGCACCTTGTGACTGGGGGTGGTAGGCACTTGAGGTCTGGTGACTTACCCCAAGATCTGTCAATAGGCCTTTAAACAATTTGGAAGTAAAGTTGGTCCCCAAGTCCGTCTATATGACTCTTAGCAGACCGAAGACAGAGGAACTTCCCCAACTCCTTTATGACAATGTTGGCTTTAAGTGATCTACATGACAAGACCGACAAAACTTTGAAACACTGGATTTCATACTCGGCCAGAAAAAAATAGTTAGAAACCCTCTTGAAAGTTTTAGTAATACCCAAATGACCTGCGAGCACATTCTCGTGAGCAAATTTTAAGACCTGGTCTCGATAACCAGAGGGTAGAACTATCTGAAATGAGGTATTCCAGCTAGCCTCATCATTGGAAGTACTAGACTTCCACCTACGCATCAAAATACCATTATCCCCAAAAAAAGCAACCCCAGCTTTAGGATTTTCGACCTGATCAACTGCGGCCTCAATACAGTTCCTCAAACTCTGATCTGATTTTTGGACAGCGGTTAACTGTTCTCTACCAATTTTTAGAGGACACAGTTCACTGGCTTGATTTAATTCATCAGACTCTGAAGTTCTGGAGAGGAATTCATAAATGATTCAGACAGGTTAACAACAAGCGGCAGGGTGTTTTTGGCTTCAGGTCAGGTGAGCGAAAATGCTGTAGGTGACGTCAGACGCTGGAGACTTGGCGGAAAAACTGAATGAGCAGCGAGGACAGCGAGGAAAATTTGGAAACTCTTCAGGAATACATCGACTGGTGCTTCGACATTATAGTCATGAAGAAAAACCAAAATGCATGTTCTCCAGCCAAAAGCGAGACGCCGTCTTCCAAAAGAAGCCGCCCGGCAGACTCGCCTGAAACAACATCGCCGACGGGTAAAAGCTTTACCGACATCCTGGATTCAATCGACAAGCGGTTGTCCAGCTTCGACGCGAGGTTGTCCCTGGTCGAGATCCTGCACCGTGAATTTAAATCCCTGAGGGAATCACTGGAATTCAGCCAGCAGCAGGTGGAAACACTCGCTGCTGAAAACGCATCACTACGGGACTCGGTCAAGTCTCTAACTGAGAATGTGACACATCTAAGTGAAGGAAATAAAAAAATAAAAGAGACTGTCATCGATCTCCAGGCCCGTAGCATGAGAGATAACCTGGTGTTTTCAGGCATCCCGGAATCTGCCGAAGAGGACCCAGAAGCTACGGTTAAAACCTTTATCAAGACATACCTGAAGCTTCCGGAAGACACTGTGGAAAACATATGCTTCGAAAGAGTCCATCGGATGGGAGCGAAGAAACCTGGAGCCCCGAGGCCGCGTCCTATTGTGGCCAAATTTGGATACTTCCAGCAGAAAGAGCAGGTGAAGAGTCGCGGCAGGGAGCTGAAAGGAACAGACTTCAGTTCCAAACGACCAGTTCCCCAAAGAAATCCTGGCGCGACGCAAAATTCTGTTCCCAATCCGACGCAGTCTCATCCAAAAGGGCTCCCGAGCTGTCATCGCCGTGGACCGGCTCTACGTAGACGGGCAGCTCTACCGCAACCTCTGTACCACTCCGTGGTTATATTAACACCACTCCAGATAAGAATCCGTTATATTTTTATTTTTATTTTCCTCTTTTTCCTCGCTTGTTATTCCATTTACCTCTAACTATTTATGTAATTTCGCTAATTTAATACGATATCATAACAAACATGATACCGTCAGTCTCCACAGCGTTTAAATGTTGTTGCAATGTTTTCGTTTCTGTCAAGTTTTTACTTTCATCCCTCTCTGCTTGCTTCTTTGTATGTCTTTCTTACTTCCAACTCCTTTCACTGCACCGATCACCTGCTTTACTACACATACACACACAACACCCTATATCACACATCTGCACGGCACGACCATGTACATATTCACTCAGCGTTAAAGCAACCACTCAGACCTTACAGCGCACACAGACATGAAGGACATACTCGCATACAAGCGCGTACACGCCCGTTCATATCTTATTCATTTGAGCATCACACGCAGCGAGCAGCATTAGCTACACACACACATCTATGGGCGCACTGAGGTTTGTCACAAGGAATGTGAATGGAGCTGGCTCCAGAGAAAAAAAGTTAAAAATATATAGCCAGCTTAAAAAATTACAGGCAGACATTGCTTTATTACAAGAGACTCATAGTCCTGCCACAGCTACAGATCAACTTAAAACAACTGAGTTTCCTAATGTGTTCTCAGCCTGCTATAACTCTAGGCAAAGGGGGGTAGCAATTTTAATACATAAAAATGTTAATTTCACAGTACTCAATACAGTTATAGATCCAGAAGGTAGATTTCTAATCATTAAATTATCTATATTTGACAAAAAGTTATGTATTGCTAGTATATATGGTCCAAATGTTGATGACCCCTCTTTCTTTCACAGTTTTTTTACCGCACTCTCTGAACACCTAGATTGTGCACTTGTTATTGGGGGAGACCTCAACTTTGGACTAAATAAAGAAATGGACAGGCTAAGTACAGCTGGAACTCAGCGTAATTTGGAATCCACAAATATAGTTAAACAGTACATGAGTGACTATGGACTTTGCGATGCATGGCGTTCTTTTCACCCCAACCGTAGGGAATATACTTTCTTCTCACATGTCCATCACTCTTACTCTCGTCTGGATTATTTCTTAGTCAGCAGCTCACTGCTGAGTGACATTTCAGACACAGAGATAAACCCTATAGCTGTCAGCGATCATGCTGCTGTTTCTTTAACTCTAGTAAATAAGAAGGCCACTCCACCAAGTAATAACTGGAGATTCAATACATCATTGCTTAAAGACGACGATTTTATTAAATATTTTAAAGAAGAGTGGACTTTATATTTAGACTATAATGACCTGCCTGGAACATCAGCATCTGTTCTCTGGGAAGCAGGCAAAGCTGTGATGAGAGGTAGAATAATCTCATTCTCATCGCATAAAAAGAAAAGAGAAAATAAATGTATCCAGGAATTAGAAGAAACCATCAAAACTTTAGAAGAAGCCTACGTATCCTCCCAGGAACAGGAAATGCTGAAAAAAATATGTAAAGCAAAACTAGAATTAAATGAAATTATTAATAAAAAAACTAAATTCTTAGCACAAAGACTTCGCTGGCAAGAATTTGAATATGGTAACAAATCAGGTCAATTCCTAGCGAACCAGTTAAAAATAAATAAAGAAAAAACAACTATATGTGCTGTTAAAGATTCAACTGGGGATACATTATATGACCCTGAAAGAATAAACAACACTTTCAGGGACTTTTACAAATCTTTATATTCTCCACAGATAAACCCATCTAAAGACGAAATTGACCAATTTCTTGACAATATAACTCTTCCGAAATTATCAGACAATCAAGCGATGTCATTGGATTCTCCACTGACATCAGATGAACTTCAGGAAGCCTTGAACAGTATGCCCAATAAAAAGGCTCCAGGCCCAGATGGCTTTCCAGCAGAATTCTATAAAGAATTCTGGGCTATTCTGGTACCAACATTCTACAGAATGTTGAAGGAAACCAAAAAAAATGGCAGACTTCCACCAAATATGAATTCTGCCAACATTAGTCTCTTGCAAAAACCAGGCAAAGACCCTGTATTGCCTACCAGCTATCGTCCAATATCCCTTATTAATGTGGACACTAAAATAATCTGCAAAGCTATCTCAAAAAGAATAGAGAAGATAACCCCTCTCATAATTCATTCCGACCAAACTGGTTTCATAAAAGGGAGGCACTCCTCAATAAATACACGTAGGTTACTTAACTTGATAGACTATTCATGCAATAGAAACCTTCAAATTACAATATTGTCTTTAGATGCAGAAAAAGCTTTTGATAGGGTTAACTGGAATTTTCTATTTGCAACTTTACACAAATTTGGTTTTGGAAACTCTTTCATAAACTGGTTAAAAATATTATATAACTCTCCAATAGCATGTGTCAGGACAAATGCCCAAACGTCCTCTAGCTTTTATCTTAAGAGGGGCACCAGGCAGGGATGCCCCCTCTCCCCCTCACTGTTTGCAATTTTTATTGAACCACTAGCAGCAGCAATTAGACAGGCAACAGTGATTAAAGGCATTATATGCAAGAATGTAGAACATAAAGTTAGTCTTTACGCAGATGATGTGTTACTTTATCTTCAGCATTCACAAACCATATCTGAGGTAATTACATTAATAAACTCTTTCTCAAGAGTCTCAGATTATTCAATAAACTGGTTAAAATCAACAGTTCTTCCAATTAATTGCTCCTTCCAGAATTCTTCCACTCCACTGCAATCTGGAAATATTAAATATTTAGGTATTAATGTTTCTCCTAGGCTGGCAGATTTGATTAAATTAAACCACATCCCACTTTTAAAGAAGGTAGAAGATGATCTAACCAGATGGAGGTCTCTACCCATATCACTAATGGGAAGAGTCGCCTCAATAAAAATGATGGTTTTGCCAAGAATTAATTATTTATTTGCAATGATCCCGAGCAAACCACCACCTGACTGGTTTAGATCTCTGGACTCCTCCATCTCTAAATTCCTTTGGAAAGGTAAACCCCCGCGTATTAGCTTAAAAACGCTGCAAAAGACCAAGGATAAAGGAGGGCTAGATCTACCTAACTTTCACCACTATTTCTTAGCAAACAGGCTTCAACACATTTCAGGGTGGTTGAAACACACCCTCTTAGATGAACCTTGGCTAGATGTAGAACAGGCATTATGCAATAATATAGAGATTTCGGATCTGCCATTCATTAGCTCGATCAGCAAACGACACGTATGCTTCAAAAGCATCAGTATCAGCTCTTCTCTGACAGCATGGTGGGAGTTTCTAAAAATGACGGAGTCCTCGCTAATCCCATGCAAACGTACCCCCATCTGGAACAATCCTGACATATTGCTAAACAACAATATGATAAACTTCACAGATTGGAGTTGTAAAGGTATTAAATACCTGGAACATATATTCGAAGGGACAGACTTTATTCCCTTTGACAAATTAGTTAAACAACATGGGATTAATAAACACAGATTTTTAGAATATCAACAAATTAAATCTATTGTAAAAAGGAAATTTAAGTCTAATCATATCAATTTACAAATACCACCAAGTGTGGCAGATTTTCTTAATCTCAAAACCCCCAAATTAATGTCTAAAATATATAGGGCACTTTCCAAAATAGATGAATCAGTATCACTTCCTATTGCAAAATGGGAGGCAGATCTATCAGTAAACTGGGACCATAATTTCTGGTCTCAGATACGTTTAAAAACCTTTGAACTGATTAGAAATCCTGGTTTACAATTAATACAATACAAAATCCTGCATAGAGTGCACTACACAGGTCATCGGATGTTCAGGATGGGTTTTACAGCTTCTAACAACTGCTCACACTGTAAAGGCAATACACCTGACAATTATATCCACGCTCTATGGTTCTGTCCACCTGTTCAGAGGTACTGGTACAGGATTTGTGAAGATTTATCAAAGTGTCTTAAATGTTCTATTCCAGCCTCTCCTTTAGTCTGCTTGTTGGGCGACCTAGATGGTGTCACTACAGAAGGTAACAATTCACATGGCTTTCACTGCCCTATGCATTGCTAAGAATACTGTCCTCATGAACTGGAAAAATAAAAATAACTTTTTTTTTTTTTTTTTTTTTTTCAGCTGAGAAGAACCTGAGGCATTGCAGCATCTGTGGAGAGGACAGATGATGTCTTAGCAGTCCAGGTTTACACTCTTAAGAATAAAGGTGTTTTCACTAAATGGTGTTTTCACAGATACCATATAAGAACTATGTTTGATTCTCCAAAATAACTTTTGAGTGAATCTTTTTTTTTTTTTTTTTTCTTTTTTTTGGCCTGTCAGTAGCACAGATAACACATGACAGTACATATGCATGGCTATACCATCATCATTCACAGCCTTTTTTTTTATTTTTTTTTTTTTTAATTAAATTTATTTTATTTATTTATTTTTTTATATTAATTAATTAATTTAATTTTATATACCCTTTTACTTAACCACACTGTGACAGACAAGACCAGGGGACAGAGAAAACAAGAGAGAGAGAAAGAAGAAAAAAAAAAAAGGGTGTGGGGAAAGTCAACAAAGGGGAAGAGAGAGAGAGAGAAAAAAGGAGAATGGGGGATAGAGAGAGAGAGGGAGAAAAAGCAAAAACAAAAAAAAAACAGACAATTTGCTTCAATACCTGCTGACAAAAAGAGAAAACAACCGAAGACACAACATCAAAGAGACTGCAGCAACAACCAACATCTGTATAAATCACAATAAATTCTAAATGTTAAATGTTATTGAGCAGCACACATAACTAATATTACAAAATAAGTTTTGAAGCAACAGCAGATCAAGACAATGTGTGTCTGTGAGCACCTGTTTTTACACCAATGTGAATGCTTGAAATAAAAATAATCTTAATATCAACCAATATAGAGATTATTTGTGGGATTATATTAGTCTTGACACAGCTTCTGCTGCCACATTAGATCAATCTCTCTGGGCTCCTTTGATCAGCTCCATCACCTAGTGTGAGTGGGGGTCCCGATTCTGTCCGGCTGTGGTTTTTGTTGTTGGCGTGGGGTGGCGATGTGGGCCTGGGGCATCTGGGGGTTCCCTGGGGGTGGGTTTCCTGGGGGGTTCGGCGCTGGGGCCGCGACCTTGGCCTGGATGGGGTAAGAAAAAAAAAAAAAAAAAAAAAAAAAAAAAAAAAAAAACTTCAAATTTCCGGCTCTGTGCACGAGTCACTGCACAAGCAGGAAAAACCGAGGGAAACAAACTAGCAACATCAAACTTTATTGGAGGTTCCGGTGTCTCGACGACAACTGGGCTAGAAAAAACCTTACCACCAGCCAAATCATTGCCCAGCACAAGACCAACTCCCTCCACAGGCAGCTCTGAACGCACTCCCAACTCAACTCCTGAAACAAGATCAGGGGTTAGACAAACAGTGTGCAGTGGTAACTTAACACAACCAAGTTCAATGCCACGTACTAAAACATCGGAACCAGTATACGTTACAGCAGAGAACGGCAGTACACTGTCCAAGATAATGGACTGAGCGGCGCCTGTGTCCCTGAGAATTGTAATTGGTCTTAACTCAGAGTCAGCAGATAGAGACACAAAGCCAGACATGAGAAAAGGCTGGTACACAGAAGTGGAGTCCAACCTGTCATTATCCTCAGAAGATTTGACGAAAGCAACACTTTTAGCTTTCGTGGATGAATTCTTCTGCTTCCAAGACCTACACTCCGAAATTAAATGGCCTGGGTCAAGGCAGTAAAAACATACACGCTTGTCTCCCGTACATTTTAACTCAGGCTTGCGCAAACTCCCTGATTTTAAATTACCTGCCCGGACCAAATCCTTGACTGTAACATCAATGGGAGATCGATTTCTACCCTGGCCGGACAGAAGGAAAAACTCTTCTCTGTGTTAGCACAAATTCATCGGTGATAACCGCAGCATCAGACAGCTTAGCCACCTTTTTCTCATTTAAGTGCACAACAATATTCTCTGGCAAACAACTTTTAAAATCCTCTACCAAAATTAACTCGCGAAGTTGCTCAAATGTGGACACTTTACTAGAACAACACCATTTGTCAAAGAGATTACCTTTCTCTCTGGCAAATTCTACGAAGGTTTGTTTGGCTGATTTCACATAGTCCCGAAACTTCTGCTGGTACGCCTCGGGTACCAATTCATAAGCTCGAAGCATGGCAGTTTTAATAATGTCATAATCTAATGACTGTTCAATGGGCAAAGAGGAGCAAACTTCTTGAGCTTTACCCTCCAAATTACATTGTAGGAGTAAAGCCCACATATCTTTTGGCCACCGAAGTTTCACAGCTACACGTTCAAACGTGATGAAATAGGAATTTACCTCTGCTTCACGAAATTTTGGAACCAATTTGATATACCTACTAACATCAAAAACAGCTTCCCTTGCTCCATCACCAGGAGTCTAGCAGCTGGAGCAGATAGGGATGTTGCCGGAGACCTCCCAAGCAAAGGAGAAGGGGTCACCGGAACATTATCAAACAAGAACTGTGGAGCAGCCAACCTATGCTCTCGTTCACGATCAATCTCTAATTCAAGCTTGCGCAACCGCAACATCTGATTATCATATTCCTGCTTTTTAACCAGTAGGTCTAATTCTTTCAATTGAATCGCCAATGGAAGCTCAACCGGTTTTGTCTCAGGAACAGGGAGTGACTTTACATCAGAACCCTCAATAACAGAGGTCTTATCTCCAGTCCCACCCTCCTCAGACTCATCAGGTAAAATTCCTTGATCTACCAAAACCTTTTGCAATTCAGTTTTAATAATACGTTTAGACGCGTCTCTGAAAACTGGAATATTAAAAAAGTCAGCCACTTGTAACAAGTCATCTTTACAGCACTTGTTAAATACCTCAACAGTAGGACAAAGAGTAAGTGAAATTAAATCAAGATCCATACTCACTCAATGTCTTCTCCCCCACCAAAAGAAAGCAGCCAAACAAACAAGATGATGAGCCCCCAATTTATTACATACCTCCCCAGTCTAGGGATGGGAAAGAGTAATAAAGAAAGTGGTGGAGGAATGGAGGGAGCTTTCCCCTTCTACTGACTCACACGCAACACCATAATCGATGCAAAACAAAATAATTTATTGAACACAAGGAAGCAAACAGAACTTCAGGAGGGGTCAAGGCCAACATAAACAAAACATACTAACTCCCATAAGCAATCTACCTAATCTAACAAAGAAAAGAAAAAGAAATACAAAAATACTACACTACCTCCCTTGCTATCCTTAAACGGGAGAAAAGGTGTAGACAAATAAATGGCAACCACCTCCCTACAGCTTCCCACAAAGAAAAAAAAGAAACAAAACAAATCCTGGTCTTAATAAAAAGGTACAAAACTCACATGTTAGGGTTAAATGAAACCTCCCACAAGAGGATTAAAGATGTTTTAACACATCATTGTCAACAACAATGTTACAAGTTAAACACAAACACCAGACAAGTCAGCAGAAGGGACTCTTGCTCCAAGCCTCCACCCTCCAGTCATCTCAGCTCTGCCTTTTAACTCCTAGCACTTCCTCTAATGGACCAATCAGGAGAGTGCAGTCATCAACAGAATCAGCTACTAATTGAACTCTACCTGGTAATCCTTATCAACATTAGAGAGACAAACAAAGCACATACACAAAAAGGGACACTCCCACTTAAACAATCCTGGGATGTAACACATTTAATTTGGAAATCAAGATCCCAGAGTCTGGAAGAAGAGTGGAGAGGCAGAGAATCCATGTTGCTTGAAGTCCAGTGTGAAGTTTCCACAGTCAGTGATGATTTGGGCTGCCATGTCATCTGCTGGTGTTGGTCCACTGTGTTTTCTGAAATCCACAGTCAACGCAGCCATCTACCAGGAAATTTTAGAGCACTTCATGCTTCCTTCTGCTGACAAGCTTTATAGAGATGCTGATTTCATTTTCCAGCAGGATTTGGCACCTGCCCACACTGCCAAAGGTACCAGAAGCTGGTTCAATGACCATGGTGTTACTGTGCTTGATTGGCCAGCAAACTCATCTGACCTGAACCCCATGTATTGTCAAGAGGAAGATGAGAGACACCAGACCCAACAATGCAGATGACCTGAAGGCCACTGTCAAAGAAACTGACCACAAACTGATCACCTCCATGCCACGCCGAATTGAGGCAGTAATTAAAGCAAAAGGAGCCCCTACCAAGTACTGAGTACATATACAGTAAATGAACACACTTTCCAGAAGGCCAACAATTCACTAAAAATGTTTTTTACTTATGAAGTATTCTAATTTGTTGAGATAGTGAATTGGTGGGTTTTTGTTAAATGTGAGCCTAAATCATCACAATTAAAAGAACCAAAGACTTAAACTACTTCAGTCTGTGTGCATTGAATTTATTTAATACACGAGTTTCACAATTTGAGTTGAATTACTGAAATAAATGAACTTTTCCACGACATTCTAATTTATTGAGATGCACCTGTATATATATATATATATATATATATATATATATATATATATATATATATATATATATCTGTCTTTCTTCAGAGAAAATATTAGCAAAATCAAAAATTTAATCTGGGGACCTCTGGTTGAGTTGACACGGAATGACCCTATACTAGTGAGAACATCTCATATACTTTCATTGTTTTTATATCAAGCTAATCATACTTTCTATGTCCTAACCTGACCCCTACCCCTTCATTATTTAAAGACTAACACCATTTAGAACATTTATGGTCCCTAGCTCACTAGTCAGTGTTCAGCAGGTTTCACTATGAGGACATTATGGAGAATAGTCACACATGTACACAAAAGAATGCTCTGCCTCATATAAAAAAATGATAAATCATAAATAGGCCTACTTGTAAACATGTCAGTTGCCACATTTGTGACTGGTGGGTTTTCAGCAAGTAACTGTTTGATTCACAACCTAAAATTGTATTAGGTACTAAATTTACATGAACAATAAAACTAAGTAAAAAAACTAAATAAATATTTGTACTTTTGGTTTATCAATTTGACAAGTTTTGTTATTTTTAACACTGTAAATTCTCACTGTTTACAGTTGTGGCCAGACATAATAATAATGATAATAATAATAATAACTGTATTGGGTGCAGTTTGTTTCATGGGAAAATTATATGGGTATAATATGGGATTAAATGAGTTAAGCGATGGATGAATAATCAGAGGCCACGTGGACTTTCTTTTCAATACCACAAGATGGCGCACAAGTTAAACAAAACGTTTTACGCACAAAATTCATTATTTGAACTGACAAAACCCTTGATCCAAACTATAGGTTAACACATATTGAGTGCTGTTTAATCTAAAAAAAGGTGCTGTACTTCAAATAAGTTTAGATTTTCAAAACCGCAAAACTGTCACCCAAAAGGCTTGAATGTAAGAAAATTCTTGCGCTATTTTTGAAACGTATTTTGTATATTTGTTAAACCTTGTTGGATTTGCATATTTCATTGGATATATAAACACTGGAATGGGGCTTTAGTGTAATCTTTTTAAGTGATAGACTAATTTGTACTGAATTGACTGGTTTATTGTAGCTCTGAACGATTGTCTGAAGACGGGAAATCACGGGAGTCTGGTGTATTCAGTAGTTAGATCTCTGGTGTGTGTATGAATGGATGTGCATTGTAGGCCTACGTGACAGCACGTCCATCACGGGCTAATTGTGTATTGATAGCACCGCTAATTGTTCTGACACTTTGATACACCTCTTTTGTTTGACAGCGCTGGCTCACTAATGTTAATTGCATTTAGCTTTCCACTACACAGCAATTCAGTTAGTTTGACTTAGCTTTTCTTTAAAGTTAAAGACTCTTCTACTGGGGGTCTTTTTGGACACAAATGTTAAGGTCCGAACTGAAAATCATCTTCTCTATAAGCAGCCACCAACCATATCGTGTGTTCCGTAATTTCTTTAGTCATTTGTTCTGAATCAGAACAAGTGATACCCGTTTCGTGAATGAATAACTCTTTTGAATCGGTTCGTTTGAATTAATTGCTCAAACACGTTAACAAAACGGGCTGAATCGGTTCGCTATTTAGTCTGAATGATTCACTGAATCTTTTAAGCAGTGCCCAACTCAGTAAAACGTTAACTTATTGGATGAAGTGGATATTTTCCAATAATACACTGAAACAAAACCTGCACACCCATCTTTTTGGATACCAGCTAAAGAACTGAATTACTGATAACCTAGTAACGCTCACCTGTAAGCGCGTCTCTCAAACTTTAAACGCCTTGAGGGACATGAACAGGTGGTGAAAAGGTGTTTCCAAAACGACGACGGGCTTGACTTTTCACCAATCAAACTCCAAAGAAAATAACACGCGCTCACTGAATTGAACCAATCAGCGCGTAGGTCTACGCAGTGGGCGGAGCCAACCCTGCTAGAATGAAGTGGAAGGCAGCCCGCTGTAGAGTCAGTGAAACAAGCGCTGTTACAGGGAGTGGATACACTTGTCGGCTCAGCTGATCTGAATGGCGACAATATTTTGGAAATAGTCGTAAACATTTTCATCTAACGAGCTAACGAGTAACGCAAGGATCGCATTAAATAAGGTGGGTGCCGAATGAGATTTTATTTCCATACGCGGGTGCATACAATGTTTAAATTGTAGAAAGAATAGCATTAGTCTGTGTAATAATGCCATTTAGAGTAACTTATTATTTTGGTAATGAGTCTATAGCGTTCTGGAGCCCGTTAAGCATTTTTAGCGCACAAAATAATAATGATTCTCATGTTGAATCACTTGTTGGGAGAAAATTATGACAAAATGAATGTCTTTATGTATGGAGATGAGCCCCTCCTAAAGCGCTTTTACAGATGGCCATAGAGATCTGCGACAGACTCGTGTTTCCCCCGTTTACATAGGCCAGCTTGTGCATTTTTCTCAATTTGCAACTGGCAACTACTGTTGAACAATAAAATGACAAGAATAGATGAACAGGAGCCTTTGCGCGCTAGGATTTTTACCGATGCGTAATTCTGGTGCCCCTGTGGCGCTACATGTGCAAATGGGCATCCTGCTGTTTCATCCTTCATTCACCATCACTGGAACTGAATGACACCCAGCTAGGTTGAATGTGTGTGCCTTTTAGAATGACAAAGACAGAAGCATGCTTACTTGGAATGAACAGTCAAGTAACAGAGAGCTGTAAAAGTGTGTGTGTCATGGTGTTCCACTGCTGGCCTCATTGTATCATTTTCTTTTTCATTTGCTTTCAGGTTATAGCAGCAGCAGCTTCTCAGGGGAACGAGAGAAGCCTTGTGAATATTTGGTGAAGCATCAGTGGTAGCAGCGGTGACACCTGGTCTCCTGAGTCTCCGCATTCGCTTTCATCCTCATCAGAGTGGCGGAACAAGATGGGGAATGGATTATCAGAGCCCCATGCCATCTTTCCCTGCCTGCCGTCCTTTCAGGCCCTGCACATTGTTATTCTCGGCTTGGACTGTGCCGGTAAGACTACCGTATTGTACCGGCTTCGCTTTAATGAGTTTGTGAACACCGTTCCCACCAAAGGCTTCAACACGGAGAAGATCAAGGTGACTCTCGGTGGGAAAAGCCGGACTGCAACCTTTCATTTCTGGGATGTAGGAGGTCAGGAAAAGCTCCGGCCTCTGTGGCGCTCCTATACGCGGTGTGCTGACGGCCTCGTGTTCGTAGTGGACTCGGTAGACGCTGAACGCATGGAGGAGGCCAAGACGGAGTTGCATAAGATCACACGGCTACAGGAGAACCAGGGGGTGCCCGTGTTGGTGGTGGCTAACAAGCAGGACCTGCGCAGCGCATTGCCACTAGGTGAAGTCGAACAGATGTTGGCACTGAATGAGCTCGGCTCTCATACGCCTTGGCACCTCCAACCGGCCTGTGCCATCATCGGAGAAGGTCTACAAGAAGGCCTGGAACGTCTTCACTCCATGATCATCAAGCAGAGAAAGATGATGAGGCAGCAGAAGAGGAAAAGATGACTGTTTGGTGATGGGATGTGAGCTGGATGTGGTGGTAGGCCTCTATGATGGCTCTGCTGGTGATGTGCCATGGGCCGTTGTGGCCCTGCGCTCCTGGAATTATTGTTTCGGCGGGCTGAGTTTTATCAGTCAGATGGTTCTGGATAAATACAGTTCAGAGACCGCAAGAGGACAATATTGATTTACCACTTTGGTTGTTGGATTGTAACAGCGGTGGGACGATCACATGGAGCTTTTACATCAATACAAATGTTACAAAATGTCAACAGGTCTTGTGGTACATTGAGTTCTCATGAAGGACAACACTGGACATAAACTTGTAAATGACGAAGACCTATCCCTAAAGTCTTTGTCCTAGCGTCTGAAGTGTTACACGTATCCTAGCATCCTAGCATTCATGTAAAGTCTTGAAATAGAAGGATTGATTACCAAAGCTGCCATGGACATCATGAGAAATCCAATGTATACATTCAGGTGATGTTTTTTCCCCCATTGGTTTTATCCAGAATGGCCAACCATCATTTTCCCTGGGTGTTTGTTGTCCCGGTGGACAGGGGAACCAGAATAAGCTTTATGGATCACTTGTTTGGGAATGCACAAATGTTGAAATCAGACTGGAGAAGGGTTGACCACTAAAGTAGTTCAACAGGTGAATGTGGTAAGTGTCAAGAGGTTAACTCAACATGTTGATGCAGTAACTTCTCCCAAGTTTGAGGACTACTGGTGTCATTTCTAGCTGTACCCACATTGTGTGCTTCCCTGAACGACAAGAGATGTTTAAATGCACTTTAGCAATTCCCTTTTCTAATCCATGAACTTGCAGAATCTGATTTTTTTGTAAAGAGTTTATCATGCTACAAAAATAAGTAATGTATTGCTTCAAGTGAAGCATTTTTTTTAATATCCACTGTTCCACATTCAAACGTGTCAGTTTGTCACTCAGTGCTCATGTGTTGGGGGATGTTCATATTTATGTTAGAATTTGTACATTTTGAATAAATCCACAACTACACTAAACATAATGTTTTGAGTCCTCATTACTACCTGTTGCATGACACACTCATGCTAATTATCAAAGTTTATGACCTGACAACGTCTCTAATTGCATTTTTAGTCTGATAATCGTTTGACGTACTTCATAGTTGAGTCACAGAAGGTTGTTACTTTATAGAGTCATTAGGACATGCAAAAAGAGGTAACATGATGTGAATTGTACGCGTCCCGTTCTAGGCATGCGACAAAACAGGATGTACTTTGTACTGTCATTGAACACCTATATAAACGTTAAAGGTGCTGCAACAGTGCAATTATTGCGTCTCCATATTAAATATAAAAGCTGAAATTTAATTTGTACATTGTGGTGTTTACTTTTAATCATCTACTTCAGAGTCATCAGCTCTAAAAAAAAATGTAAATGCATTTTTTTCTCCCACTTATTTTAAAATGTTACATTTGAATGAATTTTCATTGAATACAGTGAATTTAAGTTCTGAATTTAATTTTGTCAAAGTTAAAAATGTCAGGACGATAACATAATGAAGAAAAAGTAATTAAAAGAATGAAAATCAACAAACAAACAATAAATAAATAAATAACCTATAAAAATATGTTAAAGCTTTTTTTTTGAAAAAAAAAAAAGATCGAGATGTATTCAAGGTGTAAGGAAAAACAGGTTAAATTAACATGAATTAAAACCACATGAAACCCACTTGAAAACAGACAGTACATTTCTAAGAAAAACTAACTTGGCACATGTGTTTTAATCTAGTTTCTGGTATATTATTAGGTATCTAGTATATTAAAAATAATATATCTAGTGTATTATTTGTTTAAAATTTTTCTTCATCATGGACAGTCTTACTTGTTATTGACCCCTAAAACCAAAAATAACAAAATGTTCTTGCATAACAAGCCAAACCGACTGAATGTCCATGCTTAATTAAACCTTAATCAAATAAGACTGCACAAATAGAATTTTCTCTTTTACAAACTGCAATACGTAACTGCGCAGAGATTTAAACACAGCTGGCTTGCCCGAAGCCCCACAGAGTCACTTGTTGTGTTTGGAGAGGATCTGGCACAGCCGGTTCTAGCACAAGAGCGTTTTCCCTGGGAACAATGAGGCTTTAACACAAGGAGAGAGGGGTCTGTACACCAGCTGACCAGTTCAAACAGGAATCCTTTGCTGGACGTTGGTCGGTTCAGTATTCTGGATGACAGACGTAGATCACACGATACTGGCTTCAGAGATAATAGAGGTGGGATTGGCTTCTAATTGGGTCTCAAATCATGAAAAATGCAAACATATCCTCCACAAAATCCAAAGCACCATGCTCAGGGAAGACCTGCTGTTTTGGTTCTCATACAAGGAGACGGTACAAAGAGAATTCACAATTTAGCATCTAAAATATAGTTGCATGCTTTCATATATTATGTTTTGGAGGGCAACAACATCAAGACTCAATAATCCAGCTTGGCTGGGCACAAGGCTTTGGAGAGAGGTGTGATCTGGCTGTCTGACTGTCTGCTTTGATTAGTTTGAGAACAGCACTTGAGAATTATACCTGACAACCTCTGCTTCACAAGCCATGTAGATGAGCTGAGGAATTTTAATGAACCGGTGTGCTGTGCCTTTTGTCTTTGCATGAAAGTACAGCTCACTTGTATTAGTAATGCTGTTTCCTTGAGGGGGACTGGCGTTATGCCCAGCGCCCCATGGTCTGTTCCACTAAAACATCATTTAAGCAGGGTAGAGGTTAAGCTTGTGTGTCGTTCTCATGGCTGTTTAAGGAAAAAAGCCTGGTTTATCAGAATCAAACTGAGGTTAGCAGTTCCCATACTCTCCTATCGCTCCTGACCCTTCCTGTACGCTGCTGTGACCCAGTTCGGGCCTCTTTCCTTCTGATCCTGATGTAAGTGACGTGGGACTGAAGGGCCAGTGTTGGTAGAGGAGATCAGAAATCAGAGCAGGCTTCCTGTTCACTCCACCCTAGAACACGCTGAGTCAGGACATGGCATCGAACACTCCCTTCACCGGACGTACTGCTTGTCTCTGCACTGCTGCACGTCATAAAAGAGCCACTTACGCTTGTAAAACTGTAGCTTACGGTCATAAAAGGTGCTCCAGGCCATGATTAAGGCCATTTGGGAATGTTGAATCAATCTGGAACACTAAACGTTTATGCACAGCAGATGTTTACTGTAATGTTCTCATGACTTGGAGATAAATGTTTCTAATGAGCAAGTTTATATATTTCCTCATTCTATTGGCTACATGTTGTGTTGACACAATATGGTGATACATGAAAAGTTATGACAGAATGGATCATGAATGATTCTGAACAATGAAGCAAATATGTATTTCAAATAATTGTGTATAACTGAAAGCAGTCAATTTAAATGTTACAAGTTTTAAAGTAGAAGTCATATTGGTTAACCAAGACAGATTTAATGCCATTTAAACTCGGTGTTTACACATATTTTAAATGCAAAGCCGTGAAATGATTTCAATGAGGGCAAATTTTCTAATTTTATGACTATATATGTACACTAGCATTCAAAATTTTGGGGCCAGTAACATTGTTTTTTTAAATAAATTAGTTATTTTATTCAGCAAGGATGCATTAGAGCGATCAAAAGTGACAGTAAAGACAGAATGTCAAAAATTATTTATTTTTCAAATAAATACTGTTTTGAGTATAAGGGGCGTTCCTATATATATATACTGTATATAATTTTATAAGAATCCTGAAAAAATGTATCTGGGTTTCCACAAAAATAGTATGCAGCACAACTGTGTTCAACATTTATAATAATAATAATTGTTTCTTAAGCAGCAAATCAGCATATTAGAATCATTTCTGAATGTGACGCTCATGATGATATGATATGATATAACATTTTATTGTCAGACGGGTCTGAATTTTTTCTTGTGTAACAGTATCTATGTTTACAACAATCAACATCCTTCATGAAGACTGGAGTAATGATGCTGAAAATTCAGCTGTGAGGAATAAATTTGAAATATATTTAATAGAAAACAATTATTTTAAATTGTAATAAAATTTCACAAAATTACTGTTTTACTGTATTTTGATCAAATGAATGCAGCCTTGAGCACAAAGAGACTTCTTTCAAAAATGTTTAAAAAATCATACCAGCCTCAAACTTTTGAAAGGTTATGTATATAATCTATTTGATCAGTGTATCACAACCTAATAATAAAGCTATTGTCTCCCAAATATACTTTTTAATTTAACAAACATAAGCATTACATATTTTTTAAATATTTATTTTTGGCATTTTTTGCCTTTGTTAAGATAGGACAGTGCAGAGGAAGCAAAGTGGGAGAGAGACAGAGGGGGGTGGGATCGGGAAAGGTCCTCGAGTCAGGATTCGAACTCAGGACTCCGATAACGCAATGGCATCATATGTCAGCAAAACTGCCCACTAGGCTATCGGTGCCGACCGAACATGACATTTTGAGCAAATGTAACTAAACTTTGAAAATGCGTTATACACAAGATCCACATTTATGCAAAGCCGAATTATGTGTCACATGCATTACATGACAGATATCCGAGATGCTTCATGACAAGTCTTTTGATCAGATGATTGTTTTTCTGTGTAAGCCATAACCAACTGGTGAAGGTTAACACCTATGTTTCTAAGAAGTGGCTGATTGACAGATGAGTAGAGAGTCCTAGAGATTAGCATTTACACTACAAACGTGTTTCTGGCTTCCTCCTAATGTGTTTTGGGTGATTAGATCACAAAATGCCTTGGACGTCACCTGAAATGGGCAGTAGTACCAGAATCAAAGAGGTCCTTCAAACAACACTACAATCATCACTTTCATTTGTGCTCCTGTTTTTAGAGAGTTCATGTATAGGCCGTTTAATGGTTGGCCTTAAAAGTGTCTGTCTCAGAGCTTGAATTGTGATTAACACATGTTTGAAGTCAGTGCATTTATCTGTGTTGTCTAGCTGCAGTGGTGAGGTGTGAACATTTGAGCGCAGGGTTGAGTGTGGTGTGAACGGGCGGGTGGAGGATGATAGGCCTGGGTGAGAAGGGAAAGCAGAGCGAGATAAGTGCTCCACCACTCCCTGCCCTTCCTGAGAAGCACAGCGGCTCCCGCCCTTAACACACACGCCAAGATATGACGACACAATCGTACTTATGAATTTATTCATCCGTTACAAAGGAAGACTTTCTCTTCTCTTAAACACAGTCCTTTTGGATAATTTACTTTTATTGGCGTTACTTTTAATTGTGGGTTTAATTGTACTGAGCAATATGTGGTTACTTGGAAAAAATTAGTGCTGGTGCTTTCACACATTGCAAAGTCCGAATGATAGTGTTGAAATATAAGAATTAGACAAGAAAAAGACCAAATAAATGAGACTTTTAGTATCAAAACCATCTGAAAATATTGTAAACATTTAAGAACATTTCTCTTTATAGTCTGTGTTTTAGGATTGCTATGGTTTGAATGAAGCTCCGTGTGTCTTATGCAACTGGTGGTCAATTTCATGGCTTAGGGATCATGGGGGCACCTTCTGGAGAGGTTGTTTAAAATATGTTTTCATGATAAGGGTATTTTGTAAAATACTTTATTTTATGATTTAAACAGTTTAAGCCAACTTTTGTGCTCATATCAAATAACTGTTTACACTTATGCTGATTTAACTGATTCTTAAAGAAGAGGTCAGGAGTTGCATCATGTTTCTCTTACTCCCTTTATTTTGGCCCCAAAACACTCCCTTGCAGGTTAAAGAAAATTGCGCCTTGGTAATGTTGAGCAAAAAAGCTTAACATTACCAAAGCATTAGTAACATTATATAGGTTGTGTTGCATATACTTGCAAATAAAATAAAATAAATATAAATATAAATATAAATATAAATATAAATATAAATAAATAAAATAGGGTAGTAATAGCAACAATTTATAATTCAGCATTCATATCTGTGAGCATACGAGAGGAGGTGAGGGAGAGAAAGAGAACAGAGAAATGAAGAATATGTGTATGCGAGTATATATCAATTAAAAAAAATAAAACAGACAGACAGACAGACAGATAGATAGATAGATAGATAGATAGATAGATAGATAGATAGATAGATAGATAGATAGATAGAAAATATAGCAACATAATTTAAAATGCAGCATTCATATCTGTGAGCATACGACAGGAGACAAGGGAGAGAAAGACAGAGAGAGAATGAACAGAGAAGGAGAGAAGTGGAGAATATGTGTGTAAGTGAGTATCCCTCAGTATGTCTGACAGTTCAAAGCTGAGCTGCACTTAAAACAAAACCTCAGAAGAGTTGTGTAAGTATTCAGTTTGAAGGTGCTCTTTTACTGTCCTCCAAATGAGCTCTCATGAACTGTGATTCTTGACAAATGCCATCATTAATTCATCCAGAGACTGATGATTATGGGCCTGACCTGCATGAAATGTATTTAGTAAAGTGCTGTTATCTCAACTACATATTAATGAATATGAAAAACCCCATTTAGTGCAATTCAATGGCATGATTTTTTACAGACCGTCCTTGACATGAGTTTTCATTTGTTTACTTAGTATCTTCTGTAACAGATACAAAATGAAACATTATCAGTACAATATTATGCAAATAAAACAAACTATAAACCCTAATATTAGAACAACATTGTTCAGTCTCTTCATATTCTCATGTCGTAGCCAAAATCAGTGCACACTGTATATATTTTAGAAGTCAGATACTGTGTGGCTCCAGGCTGCATCATCTAGTTTAAAACATTGAATATAAATAGTATAAAGTGTTTGCATAAAGTATAATTGTGGTCTTTGGATGGTGTCCGTCTGGCTGGAGGCACTAGGCTGGGTTGAGGAGGGTGGGAGAGGATGACAGGGCAGTTGCAGTGGACAGGAACTCAACTGTTGTGTTTTGTCTAGACTAGAGAGCTTTTGTTAACACAGAGGGTGTGGGTGTCCAGGGCTTCCTGTCATGGTCTTGAGAGGGCTGTACAGGGCCAGATCAGATAAGACTAAGTCAAACAGAAAGGCGAAGAAAATGGGTGGAAGAACTTAGTGTAGAGTAGTTCATCAATCAAACCTCTGCAAATGCAATTTGGCTGGAAAATCAGTTTATATTTGAACTCAGCTGTCACAATGTTGAATTTCAGATAGGAGTTCCTGTTATTTTATTATATATTTGATTACTCTAATAACAATAAAAGACCAATGGAGTACATACAGAGTGCAATTTTTTTCACTGGCTCAACCACAAAAAAAATGACACCTGAATATATAACATAATGTAACTTTATTATTATATTAATACACACTTCTAATGCAAAATAGTATATTATGAAATGATTATACAAATACAAAAATATATTTAAAATATTTAAAACATAATATTATAAATTTTCATAAGTGAGTGGAATATGGAGATTTTGAGATTTTTCCATTACCCTTCAAATTGTACAAACTGAAATTGATCACTGATCATTCTTTAATGTACCATAACCTCCAAGAAACACCTCATACGTTGCTGCTCTCAAGTATATGGGGCTTTCCTTGCCATTAATGTTTAGATAAGCCCTTATTAACACTGCACACGTTTGTGGCACATTACGGCGCCGACAATCACTCCAGTGCTGCTTCGCTAAAGATACACGCCTATGTCTCCTTCATTTAAAAATAATAGCTAGTGCGGTGGCTGTGCTATATTGTAAACCTACCAACATCCGTCACCATGACTTATCGCGATTTACGTAAAAATTACGTTTTAGTCACATAACATCGGTTAATGGATGCAATAGTTTTTTATCGACATTTATAAAATATCAGAAAAGTTTTGCGCAAATCTGTAATTGACACACTACTAGTAACTATATTACATTTTGGCAAATTGGTAGGTAATTCACGTGCATTTGTTTAATCTCGTTTGTACGTTTTTGTACAATCTGTGTACATGTATAACCACTGACATTTAGTTGCGGTTTAGTGGTGGACCTACATGCTTAAAAAAAAGTATGTTATCGTACACTTCACATTGTACGAATTTATAAATAATCACCACCTCACAAAATAGTTACATTTTCCTGTGAGATCTTTAATGTTGTGTCCTGACATGGCATGATTCAAAACTATTTTTAACTAGTTTTCATGAAAATTTACCTCTCCTTCCTCTTAAAACTTACATAACCTTTATTTACGCCCTTTCATCTCACCCTGTACAGCGAGCCTCTGCCATGTGCCCTGTCATCCTCTTTATTAAACATTCAAACATTTAAATAAACACCTCAGCACCTCCACCATGAAGACACTCTGCTTAAGAGCCTTTTACTGTCTGTGCTCTCTTTGCTCACCTATGCTCCCCGTTCGCGTGCCAAAACTTTTCCAGAACACCTCAATCCCTCTGATCTGCCTGACAACAATTACGTCTGGAAATTATTTAACGTTTCAGTTCCCATGCACATCAGTTATGCTCACACAGCCAGAGGAAACACAGGCCTTGCTGCTGCATTTGCGCAGAAAATGCCTTGGGGTTATGCAACTGTTGGCACAGTGCTTCGGCAGACCTCTGTGAAAACACACAGTGTGGAGATAACGCTGGAACCTGTGAGATTTAGGCAGCTGTAGAGCAAACAAACCTCTGAAAGCCATCAGCTCGGATCTGAGGCAGACGGAGCGCTGAGTGAATGAGCTGTCAGGAACAGGGGCGTGTGGAGAGGTGTGTCTGAGAGGAACAGTGGCGTACGGCGGATGTTTACTTGAGGGAACCAACAAGATTATCCTCTCAGCAGGTGAAAGTCTCAGCGTGCCGGCTCATTATCGCTGCTGATGCTATGAGGAAATGAGATGTTGTGAGATTGTAGACCCTCGTTCATTTACACAGCAAAATACTTTTGGACTCCATTTACACCTCTTCTAGGTGATCTGATTTCAGCATTAAATACAGGTGTAAATGGGGTCCAAAATGTTTTGTGATCAGATGGCTCAAGCCACAATTGAATAAGTCAAAAAAATAAATCAGGTGACCACATCAAATTAGTATTTAAACAGTAGCAGAAGCCCTTTAAGGCAAGTCATGTGATGTGACCCAGTGGCCAGTTTATAATATTTTTAGTCGTGAGTTTAATTGGACTTTAATGGGAGAAGACAGAACTTTATTTAACAGTTTACATTAAAATGACAAAATTACATTTCATAATGTATATAAAAATCAGAAAAAATAAGGAGTCAATATTTATTTTTCCTGATTTGAATAAATGAACGATTAAATAAATAAATAAATGATTAAATAAATGAATAAATAAAAAAATAACTTATTCTCTTCAAGCCTGCATCAGTTACATTTAAAAAAAAAACTTTAAAAAGTAATATTTTGCAATACTATTACTATTTAATACGTCTGTTCTCTACTTGAATATTTTTTAAATATATGACAAAACTGAATTTTCTCCAGTCTTCAATGTCACATGATCCTTCAAAAATCATTCGAATTTACTGATTTGCTGCTCAATTCATGTTGAAAACAGATGTGCTTTTTAATATTTTTGTGGAAATCATGATCTATATATATTTTTAGGATTCTCTGATGAATAGAATGTTCAAAATATATATTTTATATATATTCAAAATATATATTTTAAGCAGCATGCAGTAGCACACTAACACAGTGAGTGATATATGTAGAAAAAAATATATTTTTCAGATGCATTTTCATAGGTGTAAACAGAGCCTCAGACTAAACAAAGTTATCCAACTGTTTCAGCAGATTACGCATTTTGGAGGTGTCTCAACAACTTTTTAAATGAGTCCAAACAGCTGCTTTGGAAAACTCCCACCTTCTGGCAGAGTTGCTCTGACACTGGCAGAAACAATAACACAGTCAAGGCCTCAATTCCTCACAGGTTACATAAAGCTTCCACCATTGTCCTCTGTGTGGCCACAGCACCGCACTCCTTATGCAGATGAAAGCTTGCTCCAGTTTGATCCACCTGTGCTGTTATATGACACAAAGATAATGTTGTCCCTGATCTGTTGGCACAGATAGACCAGTAAAGCATTTAAGCCCCAAGGGGACAATCATCGCCCACAATGATGTTTGGGATGAAGCTGGCTGTGAAGATTCGGGCATGGTGACAAGACGTTACAGTGGTTAGCATTACATACAGTACATTATAAACCAGATTACATAAACCATGTGCCCTCTGGGAAGGTTGATAAAACATTGATGGAGCTACACAGAAAAATTAAGAGGCTGTTTTAAGTTCTTAGGCTATTTATTAATGAATCTGTGCATTTCATACAATCACACATAATATATGAGGGATATCTTTTCTCTTTCACTGATCCGATGTATTAATATATTCACAGAGCTTTGAAATCTAAAAATAGCATGCATGCAACCACGAGTTGAATGGCTAATAGCTTATGCAAAGTGTGTTACATTTTGGCACACTCTTTGAATACGCTAACAAAAGCCTGCTCCCAACTGAGCTATTTTGAGATGTGCAAGTTCTGCTTCTACGTCACAGTACCATATGGGAAAAACCCGACGTAAAATTTCCCTGATTTTAATGTCATATTAGCTTTGTCTGTTCATCCCATCATCCTTTGCTTGTTTTCCTGTGCGCTAACTGTTATCTTTGCCCTTTCCCGCTCGCTCATATTCCATCCTCATACCTTTTCCTCTGCCGTCATTTGCACACATCCATCTCCTAATTCATTTCCAGTGCCTAAGTTTCCATGCGTCCTTACGCCTTGTTTACACCTAATATGAAAATCTATCTAGTGCGATCTGATCACAATTGAGCACGTCACAGAACAAATAACAACATAAACTACCATTCAAAAATTTGGAGTCTGTAAGATGTTTTGAAAGAAATCTCTTATGCTCACCAAGGCTGCATTTATTTGATTAAAAATACTGTAATAGCAGTAATAATGTGTAATATTATTATAATTTATAATGACTGTTTTCTGTTTGAATACATTTTCAAATGTAATTTACTTCTGTGATGCAATGCTGAATTTTCAGCAGCCATTACTCAGTGTACTTAAGAAGTTCTTCTAATATGCTGATTTGCAAGAAACATTTATTTTTATTATTAATGTTTATAAGGGATTATTTTATGAATAGAAAGTTTACTGTATCCTTGCTGAACTAAAAAAAAAAAAAAACTTGAATGGCAGTGAAGGTAAGTAAATAACATATTTTTTAAAAGCCATTTAAAACCAGGTCTAAACAGGGTCTCGGTTTCCTTTGCACACCTCTTTCTCGCTCACTTAATATTTTTTACATCCTCTAAAGGTCTTGTTGATATGAAGTTAATTGGCCTGAGGGTGGGGGAACAATAGCAGGACAAAGGGTTGCTTCCCCCCGTTCAAAGCACACCACAGGGGGAGGATGTTGCCAGGGGGGCTTTGTGTGGGGCCAAAGCCAACGGTCAATAGTTTAATTTGTGATGGATGACCAGCAAAGGGGCTGCTCAGTGTGAGCCTGTTGCTCTTGCATTAGCAAAAAATGCTCTTGCATTTTCAAATAGTGATTTTACTGTTGCAAATGAGTCTTCAGGGCGAAGTACAGTGAAAAGAAAAACAGAAAGAGCACGACTGATCAGCAGAGTTTCTTTGAAACAAATCATTTGTAATGCGCACAAAAACACCTTAAGCTAAATCTGTTTAGCATTAACTATAACTTCTGAAAGACTGCTCAGCTCTGCTCCCTGTCTAACTGATATTCTCTGTCTGGCTGTGATCAGTGGACTATTAAAGTTCTTCTGTCTCTTTTGGACCAGATGAGATCGCTGGACTCGGCTTACACCACAAACACTTGTGGTTGTGTAACCAAACATCTGCGGTTCCAGTAAAAGCATATAAGACAGTAAAAAAAAAAGGGATGAAGGGAGGGAGCTTCAGATCTGTCAGTTTTTTTCACCTTTTAGGGTGAAGAAGGGCTGTAATTTTATGCTTTTACCCAGCAGGCTTTGAGGTGCTAACTCAGTGCCAAAGAGACAGGTGACAGGTAGTCTCAGCCTCAGACGGCATGACCCATGGACTGCAGACTGTCTGTTTGCTGATGTCTGATGCATATTGCATCCACTGGTAAAGACGGTCACAGCATTATTATAATTTTTTTTATATATATTTTTTTTATTTTTTCACGCCAGCCTGTAATTGTGGTGTACTCCAATTCAGACAAATCCAGCCCTACACATCACATAAAAACAAAACAAACCATAGCTGCTCACTTTACATGTGAGTCAGTCAAATAATCTCTTCCTGTTTAAAGGGATAGTTCACCTAAAAATGTCTTTGTTTTTTTGTCTTGTCTCTACAATGAAAGTCAATGGGCTCCAATGTTTTTTGAACAAAAAAATTCTTCAAAATATCTTCTTTTGTGTTCTGCAGAAAAAAAGGAAGTTTGGAAGCCACGTTTGAAATTTTTTGAATTTTATTTTTGGGTCAGCTGTCCCTTTAAGAACCTTGTAATCTCAAAGCCTTCATTGTACTTATTGTACTCATTGTATACAACTTCACTAGTCGTGCAAAGGCATGTGCAAATGTTTTAAAAACAATAACAGGGATTTCTGGAATTCGCTAGAGTATGTGGTGTGACCGTTATGCTTGCTAACCCAGATTTAAGTGTGGCACTATCACCACAACCCCAGAATAGCTCTGTATTCTCATTTGAACATCAGCTGCTCTGCTGCATGTAAATAAAGAATATAGAGGCCAGAACAGTAATATTCATGAGAATCTTAACAAGTCCTACTAAAAATTCAGGCCTAATCCCTTGTTGTACTGTCATAAATGGGATGCGTTCTCTTGATCCTACTCCTCTGCCTGAGGCCTAACAATTATGCTGCATGCCAGTCCCATCACTAAAGTACAACCTGATTCTAAACATGAGAAAATGCTTATTTGCACAGAAATAGATGACATACAACCATATTTGACAAATGCTACACTAATCGTTGATTTCTCCTGTTTTGTATAGCAGATAGGAAAATTCAAGAGGTTTTATTGCCCTGGTAATAAAGTTGTAGATGAAAGCACAGACACCCTCATCTCCCCATGGTGATATGATCATGTCTGTCATCAGTCATTCCCATCTGAGTAGCATAACCTCCTCCAGCTGCACTGGGAACACTGGAGGAGGTCTACGAGTGTGTTGAACGAGCAGGAAGAGGAGTGCATTTGTGAAGTAGACAGACAGTACAAGCACATACACAAGTAGCATGAAAAGGTTCAGATAATGTGTGTTTGTGAATGCCTCAAAGTTGTGTAATATGAAGTTTATGTGAAGGATCTTTCTGATTTAATCTACCATTATGTAAGAGTCACACACCCAGTTCCCAAAGCTGTGAAGAGGACTGGACCACAACCACAAAGTCACACAATACAACTGACAATTGTGTATGTAGCAAGAACAAGAACAACAAACAAAAAAATTAACTAAAATAAAACACATATACAGATCAAGATGAAACACAATAGAACACAACACAGAGACAGGTGAAACAAGACAAAGCAAACAGACTCAATAAAGCATATAAACAGGCAAAAACTAAATAGACAGGCTGAAATAAAACAAAACACAGAGACAAAACAAAGCAAATCACAGAAAGAGACAAACTCCAAAACCATAGGCCAAAACAAAACAAACCAAAACAAAACTAATAGGCAGGTTGAAACAAAACAAAGCACAAAGACAAAACAAAACACAGAAAGAGAAAAAAAAAGAAAAAAAAAAACAGACAGGGCAAAACAAAAAACACAGACACAGGCCAAAACAAAACAGAGACAAATGAAAACACACACACAAAAAAACAAACAAACAAAAAAAAGCCACAAAGACAAACACAGGCCAAAACACAGTGACAGACAAACAAACAAATAAATAACTATTAAAAAGTTTAAACAATAGTTTGAACAAATCAAAAGTTAACTATTGTGCTGTAAGAAGCACTTGGCTAGGTTTCCCAGTTAAACATTCTCTAGTGCTGTAGTGTATGTTCAGGTGGAGAGACGTTTGATGTCTTACTAGCCATATCAGTGCAGTGGTAACCAATAATGACTTTGTTGAAGCAATGGTGCCTCCTGACCAAAGGTTTGTTTATAACTAAATATAGTCTGCAAATGGCTTTGACACACATACAATGCATAGACTCCCTGTATGATGTAATGAAGCCTTATGACCTTTATAAAGACATGAACATAAAACTAGAATTTAACTTAACTTAAATTAACTGTTGATTTTAACAACTGCTCTGGCTTTAACCTGTGGCTCAAAGGCTTACATCTCAATTTACAGCTTCACCCATTCTGGATCTAAACCTTCCCAAGGCTGATTTTGAGTTGGAGTTTCCCATTTCATTCCCTATCTCGAGCTAACAGAGTCAACTTTGGCTTTGTATGCTAAAGCGCCTCTCAAAAACACGTGCTCTTCAGCTCCAGAGTGCAGATTAGCAGCTGCTGCCTGAAGGGGAAGTGGGCCTGTTTAAACCCAGAGCGGCACAACCGCATGAACCCGGCACCTCCGCTTGATGAGCCAAAACTCAATCAGGGTGAATCCTTTTTAAGCCATCCCAAGAATGCAAGTAGACACCTAAAATAATCACAGTAAAAATACCTCCTCAACATAGCCACAGATGTAAAAACACAGCTATATTTAAACCCAATGTAAGCACTTCACACTTCTCATGGTGTGTGTTTCTCAATGGTTGTCCATCAGTGTGCAATTTTGTGTTAACTCAGATCAGACTTTCTAAAATTAATACATCATGTGAAAAATAGCATTTGAGGATTTCGTTCAAGCCTGGGGTTGGAGTGTGACCCAGTAAAGAGACTAGATGAAGTTTCTTATGTCTACAAGGTAGCAGTATGTTTTAGGTCTGCATCTGTTCCTGCCTTCACCACCTCACTGAAAATTGGTCTTTAATTAACTTCATACTTAAAATATCTGCCTTGCATTATTTAGCTCTCTCCTTCACACACACACACACACACACACACACACACACACACACACACACACACACACACACACACACACACACACACACACACACACACACACACACACACACACACACACACACACACACACACACAAAACACTCTCTCTCTAAAAGACTCTTCGTCTCTCTTTTTAGTATAACACAACACAGTGAATGTGTTAACACAAAATGAAAATGAATGAAGAAAGCTGAATCAGATTTGAATATAATATTTGAACTGATTGTTTGACATCAGGAAAACAACTGAGCAAATAACTTTTGCAATAAATTTTGGTTACAATAACACCTACAGTGGACATCTATGGGACAAGGCATACTAGAGGGAAATATGCAGCTTGTATTTTTTTACGTTATTATATTAATTCTTCCACAAAAATATGCTACTTGAGACTTAAAGTTGTTTTTAGTAGTTTTACTGGCTTTACAACCACTGCGGTTATATTAAGGGTTTTTAAGCTAATTTTACCTCACTATAGTCTCATGTGAACATGTATAATGTTTATGAGTTTCTTTCTTTTTAACTTCTTATTTTGGTCCAACGCCTTGCCCCATAGACTTCCATCGTAAGTTCATATTTTTAAACACAAATTGAGGCATGAATCAAAATCATTTTCTGTGGTCACAGATGCTGTCACTAGAGCTTAACTTGTATGCAACCCATAACATTCCTTTAACCGTTAACAGTTTTATGGTTTCTGAAAAACCAGCATTTAGCTTTCACTGGGAATCCAAGTTGTGTATGTTTTGTTCATAATGTCTACATACAGTATCCCTGAGGCTTATGCATTTCTCAAATTCTTCAGGTTCTGTACATTTCTCACATGATTTTTGGCAGCAAACGAGCAGTGATATGATACCACAAACAGAGCTTGCTGAATGGTCTTAATTTAGACGGAGGACTTTTGGGTTTATCTTTAACCACGCAATAACAAAATCCCTCAGTGTTTCCAAGAACGCTCCCAGCACACCCCATTCACAGTTATCAGCTGCATCTCATTAAAATAGTTTTTTCTGAAATCTGCATCACAAATCTGTTATCCACATGGTCTAATCTCCATTTAAACAGCAACACCACACGCTGGATATTTTTCAAGAGCCTGTACTGTTGCAGCCATTCTTGAAAATTGAGAATCAGCTGCAAAAAGGAAAGTAAAATAAAATAAAAATTGTGTTAGCTGAGACCAATGGGGTGAATCATGTTCACATTTTACCCTAAAATAAAAATAAAAATGTTATCAGTGGCTGTTCACATTATGTTCTTACTACTGTAAATTAACCCTCATGTTGTGTTCTGGTCATTTTGACCTGGATAGGATTTTCTTTTCCCTGAAAATGCTAGTTAATGTTATCACATTAGACTGAAAGTTGCTTGTAATAAGGTCATTTTTGCACTTATTTTCACACCATGTTATACTTGGAATGTTCCCGGTTGAAGATGATCAGTCTACAAAAAGAAATCGAAATTTTCATTAGGCTATATTTTTACCAAATGGATTCAATCAACTTGTTATCTTTAATTAGGACAGTATTTTCCATTTTTCTGTTTTGGCCTTATTAATCTAAACTTATGCATTCATTAAATATGGTGTAAATGATCCACAAATAATACTTTTTTCATTCAAAAACTGAGATGCGCAAGCTCAGATCAATGAGGACTACGACCAATCAGTTCCAAAAAGAAATGCAAAACCTGTGCTAATTAAAAGAAAACAAGCTGACAAAAAGATTGAATACAAGATTTGGTAATAATATAGCATAATGACAGTTTTATAAGATTTTTTCAAAGGCCGGGCATTTTTGATCAGGAATACAAAATTAGGTAAAGGATTTTCAGCACAGCATAAGGAAATACAATTAGTTCTTCATTTAAATCGTTATCAATTAAAGGCAGTGAAACAAATTACGCATAAATTACACTATATTAAATTGTTTTCATAATACAGTACTGCTTTTTTTTCATTATTTTAATGAGAATCATATTATATGGTTAAAAATGTCATAAAAATGGGCTTTAAAAATTGAACTTGGATGTCAATCCTTATTTCTTTCATGATTTAGGGCTGAAATGGTTATGTTAAGTCACACACATTTTCATGACAGTTATTTTATAATTTTATTTATTCCTCTGCACTAGTGAAGTGAGGTACCCTGGCAAAACCCCTGCTAAAGACCCCCTCAGACACACATATAAGGGCAGAAGCAGTAAACGGTACAGAAGAGCTGGATGTACCAAGGCTCCTCCATAAATATCCCACATAGAAAAGGAATCCTTCATCTACTGGCTATTAATGGCAGGCCTGCTGCACTAAGTTCCTCTTCCACGCCTGCTCCAAATCAGCAGCTCGTTAATCTTCAGATGAATACATCGCCCCGTCCTGTCCCCTCCGCCCGCGTCGCTCTAAGGGCCTTTTAGAGTAACGATACTCAATCATTTTCCTCATCTTTAATTTTGTCGCCTGGTTCTTCTCTATTTGTCCAATTAGATGTATCACACATTTCAGAATCCGAAGATGGAGGAATTGTATTTGATTGCAATTTCTGGGAGTCTCTGTACTTTTCTTTCATTAACTTCAAATAAAAGAGTGTATTGCTCACTAATATTCAATATACTCACATGTGTGCTGTTTACATCCACACTTTCCTTCACAGGTACACAGACACACAGCATGATGATGTTTTTTCAGCCCGTGTCGCATGCAAACACAAACTCACATAAACAATCAAACCGAGTTAATTCCATCACAACCAATCTCAGCGTGATTACAGTCTCTCACATCACTATTTTCACAACTGTTTGATGAACACAGAGAGCAAGCGAGAGAAAATGATTGAAGATAATGGGCTGAAAAAACTAATTAAAGAAGAAGGCCGTGGCCCGTTATCACTTATCACAGCCGAGCCTGAGTCACCCATTATAGATCAAACAGCATTTCAGCTTTCTTATGTGCGTACAAAGCGAGACGGATCAGGTGAACGGCGTTTGAAGTGGAATGAAATCCTACACGCCGGGTGGCAGATTGAACCCCAGACAAACCCCATTCCCAACCTCATTAGCTGTGATGCTTCAATTGGACACACATGTGCAGCTATAGTTTTTACAATGTGTGAATAACACAATGAATTTCTGGGGGGTCGGATTATTAAAAGGAATTTTACAAAGCTGCTAAATGAGTAAATGTAATTCTGTAAATGCAATTATTTACAATAAAAAGAAAACAATGATGTTGTGTTTTAGATTTTTTGTGACATGTAAATGTACAATAAAGTGATACACAATGACAGAAAACATTTTTTTTTCCAAGATAAACTAATTTCAAGAACTGTGCAGCTGTAGTGGAATATTTTAAAACCCTTTTAATTAAATGAATACATATCATTCAAAATGTTTTGAAAGGAGGTATGCTCACCAAGTCCTCATCAAAAAATATAACAAAACAGTAATATTGTGAAACATTATTGCCGTTTAAAACTACTGTTTTATGTTTGAATATGCTGCAAAATGTAATTTATTCCTGTGATTTTCAGCAGTGATTACTCCAGTCTTCAGTGTCACATGATCCTTCAGAAATCATTCTAATATGCTGATTTGCTTTTCAAGAAACATTTCTTACTGTCAAATTTTTAATGCCTTTTGAGGGTCTGACACCGACAAGCACCAATAATCCTCTGCTTTATTTTTGATCAGTGTCGTCACATATAAAACACATATAAATATGTGTGTGATGACATTAAGTTAAGTCAAGATGACAGCAGAGATCTTCGTGTCCCAGTTTTACATGTCCTTTGTTTGACCTATGAACCTTAACCTTGTGAAATGCTGAATTATCAGAGGTGTCAGTGTGAGGGGTTGGGCGTGAGTAAAAAGTGTCGGAGGGAAAACAAAGTCATGGATGACAGTGTGGCCAATACTTTCTGACAACACTGGCAGTGTTTTTCTCCAGCAGCCCACTGACCTGAATCACTGAATCCTTCTCCATTTGATGTGGAGATCTTTTCCCATCTCTTTCCAACAAGAATATATGAATATACAATCATCTCTGCAGCATGGAAGACATTTTTAGATCTCCACTGGAATTGACTTTATTAAATTGTTATTTATTTATTTTTAACAAAAAATAATGATAACAGAGCTTCTCAAATGAGAATGTAATATCTAAGGATGTAGCTTATAATTATTATTTAATTTTTTTACATTATCAAAGACAACATGTCACATCTAAAACTATTTTAAACAGCATGTTCTTAATTATAATTTTAGAATTATTAGACAAGCAGCTTCTATGTCTCATGAAAAATTAATTTACCACACCACAGGTAACTAATGAAATGTGTTGAATAAATAAATAAATACATAAGTAAATAAATATGCAAGTAAACATAAAATAAAATAATTAAAATAAATGAATGAAGCTAGAAGAAAATAAATGTTAAATGAATGCACATGTAAATAAATATAAAATAAATAAATTAAAATAAATGAGTATATAAATATACAAATATAAGTGAGTAAATGAATGAATGAATGAACGAATGAATAAATACACAAGTAAATAAATATAAAAGAGAATAATTCAAATAAATAAATAAAGCTAGCAAGAAAATAAGTGAATAAATGAATACACAAGCAAATAAATAAAAAATAAATTAATTAAAAAAATTACTATATAAATATAAACGAGTAAATTAATGAATGAATGAATGAATAAATAAATACATAAATAAACATAAGCAAGTATAAATACATAAATAAATAAGATCCAAGAATGTATATATTCCCTTTCATATACTGTAAATTTGAACCCACACTGTAAAAAAAAAGTTGAGCAAACTTAAAAGTTTAAGGCAACCAGCTTCAGCAGACTTTTGAGTTTTCTCAACTTATTTTTGTAGGAGATTTTTGAGTTTTCTCAATTTTTTGTTGTATAAACTTAAAACGACAAGTTGAGAAAACTCAAAAATCTGCTGAAGCTGGGTGCCTTAAACTGTTTAAGTTTGTTCAACTATTTTTTTTTTTATTATTTTTTTTTTACATTGCATGACACACTAACTATCCCTGACCTCAGAGTCATTGTTTAGCCATCACAATACACATTGCGATTTTCTCCAAACAACTAGACTAAATTTAACATTAGCATCACAATTAGAGAGAGTAGCATCAGAGTGTTTGTGTGCTCATCTGTTTATGTTTGTGTTTGGTGTTAGTCTGTGTTAAGTCTTATAGCTGCGGTTGGGACACAATGGTCTATCAGGTGAGGGGAAGAACAGCTCGTTGAATGGAAGGAAGAGAGGCGTGGAGGCAGGAAGCCCACCAGACTGAGGAAACACACTGAAACATCTGTCTCGACACTGAGAAAGAGACAGGAAACGCAAATACAGAGAAAGAGAGAGTGAAATACAGTGAAAGAGCAAGATAAAGAAAGTAACACCATGGTTCTCCAGAGTGTGAGAACATGTATTAATGTGCATGAGTGTGTGTGTATGTGTGTGTGTGTGTGTGTGTGAACATGCTGTAAAGAAAAATCCTTTCAGAAACTCTAAAGACTATCAACGTTTCCACAAAAATAATAAGCAGCACAACTGTTTTCAATATTGATAATAATATGTTCATGTTTCTTGAGCAGCAAATCAGCATAATAGAATGAATTCTGAAGGATCATGTGACTCGAGTAATGATGCTGAAAATTCAGCTTTGCATCACAGTAATAAATTATACATTTAAAAAAATATTTGAATAGAAAATGGTTATTTTAAATTGCAATAATATTCCACAATATTACTATTTTACTGTATTTTTGATCAAATAAATGCAGCCTTGGCAGCATTTTATTATATATATATATTTTTTCAAAGTTCTAAAACGTTTTGTTTCCATTTTGAATCATGTTTTCAAATTGTCTCAGACTTCTGGACCCCACTGTATATATTTAATTTACATCCACTGATTTAATAATCTGCATTCAATAACCCACAGTGTTTCTCTAATATTTACCTTTAGTAAGAAGAGAAAGACCATCATACTTGCATAACACATTGCAGTCTGACATGACTTTCCCCAAATGTATCCTCTCACAGGCACTAAACCTCTACTTTCACATTCAATTTTGTGAGAGGAGACGCTGCATCCATATGCAGACAGACAGAAAACCCCTGCAGGTGCATTCGTGTTACACAACCATCCAGAATCAACGTGGCCAGCGCCAGCCTGTCATTTCCAAGGGCTTGCTTAGCTTATGTGTGTGTGTGTGTGTGTGTGAGAGAGAGAGAGACTGACAAACCTTCCCTAGTGACAGTTATACAGGAAAGCAAAATCTGTCCTTAAATTCAACTCATCGGTTCAACAGGTAACCCGGTCACCATTCAACCAGGTTACAAAAATGATGAAGTTTGTGTTTTCAGGATGTTTTTGAGATGGGTATGTGTTTTTTTGTTGTCTGTTTGTTGCATGTTTATATGGGTGTGTCTGAGCGGTGTGGGGAAACTGAGGGTTGTTCTGTGCTGTCAGATCGAGTGTGTGTCTGCAGCTGCTTGAAATGATGTTTGTGTGTGTGTGCACATGTGCACGAGTGTGTGTCATATGCGTAAGTACAATAGACATGTCAGAGCAGTGAACGCCAACAGACAGACACACTGCAATCTCAGTACACAGCCTTTTGTGAAGGTTATTTGGAAAACACAGGCAGGGTACAAATGAGGTTAATCTTAATGGGCAGAACCAGACCCTTGTACAAATATAGAGTCACAGCTAGGCAGAATACACCAAATCTGAGAGATGACTTCCTTTAATTTATTAGTTAAATATGGACACCATGCAGGTGGTTAACAGCGTAATTAATTAATTAAACAGTGTAAATAGCATTATAAAATATATACACACGTCTTGCAAATAAAATAAAATAAATTATTATTATCAAATAAAAAAATATTTTCCCAAACAATGTGCATGTATGCAAATTGTATAATATCCAAGACACATTTCTAGTAATTGTGCAATTAATTCTCATATTGTATTTTCAGAAAGTTTTGGAATATTTGTCCTCTCCTCAAATTTGTCTCTTCTGCATATCATGATTATTAATTCATAAATGTAATTTACAATCCAAACTAACCATGCCTTGTCATAACAAAATAATACTTATATGATATGCACTATTGTTCATAAGTTTGGGGTCAGTAATATATATATATATTTTTTTTTAAGAGTCTCTTATGTTCTCCAAGGCTGTATTGATTTAAACAGAAATACTGTAAAACAGTAATATTGTGAAATATTATTAGAATTTACACAAATAACACTTTTACATTTGGATATTTTACATATATATTTTAAAATGTAATTTATTTACTCCAGTCTTAAGTATCACACAACCCTTCAGAAATCATTGTAATATATTGATTTGTTTCTCAATATATGTATTCTTATTCTTATTCATGTTAAAAAGAAAACAGTTGCCGCTTAATATTTTTGTGGAAACTGATTTTTTTTTCATACATAAATAATTTTATCTATATAAATAGTTGTATAAAAATATAATGAATTGTTTTTAAAGTATACATATAAAACGCACAATAAAATTTAGGCGTAGCTAAAAAACTATTAATCCTACAGTCAGGTGAGTCTACAAACGATCAGTGCTCTACTGAACTAAGAATTGGTTATATACAAGCGCATCTCAATAAATTAGAATGTCATGAAAAAGTTAATTTTTTCTTGTAACATTTCAAAAAGTGAAACTTTCATATATTTCAGATTCATTTCATGTAAAGTAAAACATTTCAAAAGTTTTTTTTGTTTTAATTTTGATGATTAGAGTTTACAGCTCATGAAAGTCAAAAATCAGTATCTCAAAATATTAGAATATTTACATTTGAGTTTCAATTAATGACCATCCATACAGTATAAATTATGGGTATCTCTTGTTCTTTGAAACCACAATAATGGGGAAGACTGCTGACTTGGCAATGATCCAGAAGACGAACATTGACGTCCTCCACAAAGAGGATAAGTCACAGAGGGTCATTACTGAAAGGTGTGGCTGTTTACAGAGTGCTGTATCAAAGCATATTAAATGCAAAGTTGACTGGAAGGAAGAATTTGGGTAGGAAAAGGTGCACAAGCAACAGGGATGACCGCAAGCTTGAGAATACAGTCAAGCAAAGCTGATTCAAACACTTGGGAGAGCTTCACAAGGAGTGGACTGAAGCTGGAGTCAGTGCATCAAGAGTCACCACGCTCAGACATCTTCAGGAAAAGGGCTACCAAGCCACTTCTGAACCAGAGACAACGTCAGAAGCATCTTACCTGGGCTGTGGAGAAAAAGAACTGGACTGTTGCTCAGTGGTCCAAAGTCCACTTTTCAGATGAAAGTAAATTTTGCATTTCATTTGAAAATCAAGGTCCCAGAGTCTGGAGGAAGAGTGGAGAGGCACAGAATCCATGTTGCTTGAAGTCCAGTGTGAAGTTTCCACAGTCAGTGATGATTTGGGCTGCCATGTCATCTGCTGGTGTTGGTACACTGTGTTTTCTGAAGTCCACAGTCAACGCAGCCATCTACCAGGAAATTTCAGAGCACTTCATGCTTCCTTCTGCTGACAAGCTTTATGGAGATGCTGATTTCATTTTCCAGCAGGATTTGGCACCTGCCCACACTGCCAAAGGTACCAAAAGCTGGTTCAATGACCATGGTGTTACTGTGCTTGATTGGCCAGCAAACTTGCCTGACCTGAACCCCATAGAGAATCTATGGGGTATTGTCAAGAGGAAGATGAGAGACACCAGACCCAACAATGCTGATGACCTGAAGACCACTGTCAAAGAAACCTGGGCTTCCATACCACCTCAGCAGTGCCACAAACTGATCACCTCCATGCCACGCCGAATTGAGGCAGTAATTAAAGCAAAAGGAGCCCCTACCAAGTATTGAGTACATATACAGTAAATGAACATACTTTCCAGAAGGCCAACAATTCACTAAAACATTTTTTTATTGGTCTTATGAAGTATTCTAATTTGTTTTTATTGAAATTTTACTCTAATTTTGTTTAATTACTGAAATAAATGAACTTTTCCACGACATTCTAATTTATCGAGATGCACCTGTATTTGGCAATGTGAAATATTATCTTTTTAACAAATAATGGTTGTTTTATAGGTAGTTCATAGAGATTTATCTTCATAAAGTCTGGTATTAAAACATACATTCAATAAGTGGGTCAAGGCTTGCTTAGTTCTTGTCCTGTCAGCAGTTTCACAGAGGAGCTCCTACTGTATCTCTGGCTCCTGTGGTAAGAATGCTTATGAATATCTCACTCTCTCTCCAGGCTATTAATAGCTATGACAGCAAGTGCTCTGCCCTGTGCTGTAAACCCAGATACCCGATACAGGGTTCAGACACACTTCTATCCCATAATGCATTAGGTAAACCACATGCTGCATTAATAGCAGACCTCCAACTATCAGAAAATTGAAAGTTCTGAAACGAAAGAACATAAATCATTTGATATGGCTTATCAAACGAGTGCACGCTTTGTTGTTTATTTCAAACATGTAATTCACTAAACACACATATTGTAAAGCAGACACTTTTATGTTGAAACTATAATGAAAGTAAAACTAAGTAAAACCTAAAGTTGAGTTTCAAACTTCTCTCGCTATCTGTGTCAGCTCTGTGTAAAGATGAAGTGTTTCTACTGAGACACACAGAATGTTTGATATCAAACAGCGTGAGTCGAGGAGGTTTCGTGGAGCTGCATACTAACTGGGTTGCGGTGTGTTTACCAAAATCCCTCCAAGGAGATTTCTGTTGTGCCAAAGTGAGGTTGAGGGTGTGGATGGGGAAAGTCAGAGATGGAGGATGGATGAATCCTGTAACCCAAAGCGAGCAGATATCTGTTTGTGGAATCGTGCCTACTGCCAGACTTATCCATGATCTCATCCTCGGTATATGAGTGTATCTGCTGTGGCCCCCTGCCAGAAGAGTAATGAAGTGTGTGATGAAGTACTCATGCTGTTGCTCACGCATTATTGGTTTAAACAATTTAAGTGCTCGGCATTTAGATAATTACCTCCAATCAAAGAAAATATCACACATACTCGTGATAGTGAGCAACGGTAATGAAATGCAGAAAGATTGCAAAACCGGTGTTATCCAACACGCTAATGTTATGGCATATTAGTCACTGAGCAGTGTGAGCACTTTAATGCCAGCTGAAAAAGAATCTGCCATTTAAAGGAATAGTAATTCTTTCATCATTTACTCACTGAAAGGTGAAAGGAGAAAGGTGACCAAGGGCTGTTCAAAATCGACAAAAAGCGTCAAATTAGCATTTTAAATATGCACATATTTTAATTTGTCAATTGCAATTGACCCTTCGCAAAGTCCCACCCCCCTTTGTTACTGTTGCTATGCTGCCACACATCTTGTTCTCACGCAGTGAAAAATACATTCGTGGAGCAAAAAAGGACACTGACAACGCTCCGACAGACAAGACAGAGCAGGTTACTTCTGGTATGAAACAAAGTCTTAGTTTTCAAATTTTGTCATTTTGTAAGAAATTCAAACAATAAATACAGTTTTGTGGCTCTTTAATGTTCCGTGACAGATCACTGTAGAGCCTCAGTTCAAGCGGCATGTGAATTGATCATCTCTTCATCTTCACTAGTTATAGTATGAAATAAACATGAATGAGCATCAGAAGATATTTTATTTCAGCCGTGGAAAGATGTCAATACACTCAATTTTTCAAGTTCAAGTCTACCGACGTTAATCTACTTTTGTTTTGTTTGTTGGAAAAAAATGGCAGATTTGGCGTTATGATTGGTCAGATCACCTGTCAATCAAACTCCCGGCAAATTGGGTAAAGGACACATGAGAACCACTGATGTTTGGTATCATTGAAGTCAAACATGGTGTGATCATGATGCAGCATACTTGAATAAATATGCTGTTCACCCAAAAATGAAAATTCAGTCATTAATTACACATCATCATATTGTTCCAAACCCGTAAGACCTTCGTTCATCTTCGGAACACAAATTAAGATATTTTTGCTGAAATCCGAGAGCTCTCTGACCCTGCATAGACAGAAACACAACTGAAATGTTCCCAGGTACAGAGACGTAGCAAGGACATCGAGGAGGAGGAGAAGAATTGTTGAATAAAGTAATTATTTTTGTTTTCTTTGCGCACAAAAAGTATTCTCGTAGCCTCATAACATTATGATTGAACCACACGTGTCACATGAGCTGTTTTACCGATGTCCTTGCTACGTTTCTGGACCTGTGAAAATTTCAGTTGTGTTGCTGTCTATGCAGGGCCAGAGAGCTCTCAGATTTCATCAAAAATATCTTAATTTGTGTTCCGAAGATGAACGAAGGTCTTATGGGTTTGGAACAACATGAGGGTGAGTAATTAATGACTAAATTTTCATTTTTGGGTGAACTAACCCTTTAATGCATTGGCTAACATAAACTAACAATGGGCAATATACAACCCGAATTCCGGAAATGTTGGGACATTTTTTAAATTTGAATAAAATGAAAACTAAAAGAATTTCAAATCACATGAGCCAATATTTTATTCACAATAGAACATAGATAACATAACAAATGTTTAAACTGAGAAATTTTACAATTTTTGCACAAAATGAGCTCATTTCAAATTTGATGCCTGCTACAGGTCTCAAAATAGTTGGGATGGGGGGCATGTTTACCATGGTGTAGCATCTCCTCTTCTTTTCAAAACAGTTTGAAGACATCTGGGCATCGAGGTTATGAGTTTCTCGAGTTTTGGTGTTGGAATTTGGTCCCATTCTTGCCTGATTTAGGTTTCTAGCTGCTGAAGAGTTTGTGGTTGTCTTTGACATATTTTTCATTTAATGATGCAGCAAATGTTCTCTATAGGTGAAAGATCTGGACTGCAGGCAGGCCAATTCAGCACCCGGACTCCACTACGAAGCTATGCTGTTGTAATCGCTGCAGTATGTGGTTTTGCAAAGTCCTGCTGAAATACACAAGGCCTGCAAGTAAACTGCTGCCGCGTTCTATTTATGACGTACTGACACAAATTTCAAATTATTTTCAACGGTCGCTTTGTTGCGTCCAGTGTAGACAGGCCGCGACAGGACAACTGTAAGCCTTCTTTTTTTCCGCAGACATTTTCCTCTTTTATTTTTTTATCTGCCATCTCTGTCTTTCTGTCGTCGCTCGGCTCGGTTAATGTCCGTCATGTGCACTGGTGAGCGCTCTCTTCTCTGCATCATGAGTAGACACACCCCTTACCGCTGATTGGCTACAAGTTTGTTTTGGTACTCGGCCCCGACTTGTTTTCTAAAGCGTTTTTGAAAAAATGCATACCCCACCTTTAAACTTTGATTAAAAAAAAATGCATTAGTAAATGTTAAAATTAGAAGTATTTTCATAGTTATTTAATGTTAACTAAACTAGTTTGCCCAAAAATAAAACTTTGCTGACAATTTACTCAGGCCAGCCAAGATGTAGATGAGTTTGTTTCTTCATCGGAACAGATTTGGAGAAATGTAGCATTATATAATTTGCTCACCAATGGATCCTTTGCAGTGAATGGGTGCCATCAGAATGAGAGTCCAATCAGCTGATAAAACATCACAATAATCAAAAAGTAATCTACATGACTCCAGTCCATCAGTTAGCATGTTGTGAAGGGAAACGCTGCACGCAGAGATGTTCACAAGTCTTTACCTTGGAGTCCGAGTCAAGTCTGAAGTCTTTAACCTGGAGTCTGAGTCAAGTCTGAAGTCTTTGTCACTGGAGTCTGAGTCAAGTCTTGAGACTTTGGTCACGAGTCCAAGTCAAGTCTCAAGTCATTTAATGGCTCGCTAAAAAAAGCCCATTCAGAATCCTCATGTATTGAAATCTTCCTATTTACAAAGCTGTTTTATAGGCTATAGACAAAATACATGAAGTATCACAAGTCTCTGAGGTCCAAGTCCAAGTCAAGTCTCAAGTCTTTGAGGTCAAGTCTAAGTCAAGTCTCAAGTCTTTAAAGCGGAGTCCAAGTCAAGTCTTAAGTCTTTAAAGTGGAGTCCAAGTCACGTCTCAAGTCTTTTTGTGGAGTCCAAGTCACATCTCAAGTCTTCGTTCTATTTATTAGCAACAGTTCTTTCAGCTAATTATTGAGGCTAAATCAGTTTTGAAATACTGATTTCACGATATGATTTTCTCAACAACAACAAAAAAAACTTGAACAAAATTTAAGACAAATTAGAAATGAAAAAGTGTCCATTTATTAATTGTCAGATAAAATGCAGCACATTTCTTTGTAAAATTGAAATATGTCAAACAACAAAACAAAATTTTAAAACAAACCCCAATTAATCAAATTAATTACACAAATTAAATAAATCTCATATAAACAAACTAAGGCTTTGTGCTCTTTTTCAATTTAAAATTAGAGGCAACCGCTGTATAAACACAACACAATCCAAACAAAGAGCTGCATACAGGTACATCTCATGTAATCATCTCATGTACACCCCATTATTGTGGTTTCAAAGAACAAGAGATACCCAGAATTTATACTGTATGGATGGTTATTTATTGAAACTCAAATGTAAATATTTTGAGATACTGATTTTTGACTTTCATGAGCTGTAAGCTCTAATCATCAAAATTAAAACAAAAAAACTTTTGAAGTGTTTTACTTTACATGTAATGAATCTAAAATATTTGAAAGTTTCAGTTTTTGAAATAAGTTACTAGAAAAAATGAACTTTTTCACCATATTCTAATTTTCTGAGATGTACCTGTACATCCAGCACGAGCAGTTTCTAATCTAAATTGGATTGTATAATTTCGAAATTTGAAGCAAAAACAAAATGGTCTGACTTTAGTTTTGTGAAACTATTCTACATAAACCATCTGTACTAAACAAAACCGCACAGGCTGAATTAATGCAGATTCACTCTCTGCCAGCGGGTGGCGCTTGAACATCAATTAAACATCGTTTCCTTGGTTTCCGCTGTAAACAAAGCAGAGCTGCGGTTATGAACACTAATATGCATTACACGGAGGCAAGATGAAAAGAAAATACCATCTAAACTTTTTTTAAGACAGCCGGTTTCCCTCAGAGATACATTCATATAAACTCCTATACCAAATGACTCGTTTTTTACGAGTCTCACGAGTCACGAGTCCAAGTCAAGTCTCGAGTCTTTATTTATGCGACTTAAGTGCGACTCGAGTCCAAGTCTCTGACTCGAGTTTCCATCTCTGGTCAGGGGTATTCAATTAAAGTTCCAAGAGGCACGGCCTCTATATTTTCTTCCAAGCAGAGGTCCAAAAAAATAAAATAAATAAAAATAATACATTTTTACATGTACAGGTGCATCTCAATAAATTAGAATGTCGTGGAAAAGTTCATTTATTTCAGTAATTCAACACAAATTGTGAAACTCGAGTATTAAATAAATTCAATGCACACAGACTGAAGTAGTTTAAGTCTTTGGTTCTTTTAATTGTGATGATTTAGGCTCACATTTAACAAAAACACACCAATTCACTATCTCAACAAATTAGAATACTTCATAAGACCAATAAAAAAAACATTTTTAGTGAATTGTTGTCCTTCTGAAAAGTATGTTCATTTACTGTATATGTACTCAATACTTGGTAGGGGCTCCTTTTGCTTTAATTACTGCCTCAATTTGGCGTGGCATGGAGGTGATCAGTTTGTGGCACTGCTGAGGTGGTATGGAAGCCCAGGTTTCTTTGACAGTGGCCTTCAGCTCATCTGCATTTTTTGGTCTCTTGTTTCTCATTTTCCTCTTAACAATACCCCATAGATTCTCTATGGGGTTCAGGTCTAGTGAGTTTGCTGGCCAGTCAAGTACACCAACACCATGGTCATTTAACCAACTTTTGGTGCTTTTGGCAGTGTGGGCAGGTGCCAAATCCTGCTGGAAAATGAAATCAGCATCTTTAAAAAGCTGGTCAGCAGAAGGAAGCATGAAGTGCTCCAAAATTTCTTGGTAAACAGGTGCAGTGACGTTGGTTTTAAAAAAACACAATGGACCAACACCCGCAGATGACATTGCACCCCAAATCATCACAGACTGTGGAAACTTAACACTGGACTTCATGCAACTTGGGCTATGAGCTTCTCCACCCTTCCTCCAGACTCTAGGACCTTGGTTTCCAAATGAAATACAAAACTTGCTTTCATCTGAAAAGAGGACTTTGGACCACTGGGCAACAGTCCAGTTCTTCTCCTTAGCCCAGGTAAGACGCCTCTGACGTTGTCTGTGGTTCAGGAGTGGCTTAACAAGAGGAATACAACAACTGTAGCCAAATTCCTTGACACGTCTGTGTGTGGTGGCTCTTGATGCCTTGACCCCAGCCTCAGTCCATTCCTTGTGAAATTCACTCAAATTCTTGAATCGATTTTGCTTGACAATCCTCAGAAGGCTGCGGTTCTTTCGGTTGGTTGTGCATCTTTTTTCTTCCACACTTTTTCCTTCCACTCAACTTTCTGTTAACATGCTTGGATACAGCACTCTGTAAACAGCCAGCTTCTTTGGCAATGAATGTTTGTGGCTTACCCTCCTTGTGAAGGGTGTCAATGATTGTCTTCTGGACATCAGCAGTCTTCCCCATGATTGTGTAGCCTAGTGAACCAAACTGAGAGACCATTTTGAAGACTCAGGAAACCTTTGCAGGTGTTTTGAGTTGATTAGCTGATTGGCATGTCACCATATTCTAATTTGTTGAGATAGTGAATTGGTGGGTTTTTGTTAAATGTGAGCCTAAATCATCACAATTAAAAGAACCAAAGACTTAAACTACTTCAGTCTGTGTGCATTGAATTTATTTAATACACGAGTTTCACAATTTGAGTTGAATTACTGAAATAAATGAAATTTTCCACAACATTCTAATTTATTGAGATGCACCTGTGTTGTATTTTTACATTTAGATACATGCGAGGCCATGTGACATAAAATAAAATACTGTTTCTGTTCAGGGTTTTCCTCCTGAAATCTATACTATTTTAATATTTTACTTAAAAGCATTATCTACTAAACATGTCTACAATAATCAAAACGTTCTCATCTTGAGCAGAAAAGAAAGATAACCAGCAGTTTCAAAGTTTAAGATTTGCAGCATTGTTTTTTGCTGATGTGTTTTAGTGAAAGTAATCTATAATTTTGCTGCTCTCCCTGTTTCTGTTAAAAATAACCATTTTAAATAACCGCGTCATCCGCAGCTCTTAAACTTGGCGCACGGAGCTGAAAGGGCTTGAATAAAGTGCGTTTGGCTTTAGATAAAAATACTACAGTAGGCTACATAGCGCTGAAAGATGCGCTTGTTATGTGATACCCTGAGCGCTTGTTATGTGATCCGCTCCGCTGTTTTGACGCGTCGCTCACTTAAAATGGTGCTGCTGTTACGGCTCGCGGTCTGGATGTATGCCGGGGAGCGGATGCCGTCCGCCGTTTGAAAACAAGTCATATAAGTATTTAAGGATAAAAGACTCGAGTTGCTTTTAAAATATTCACGAGTCCCTTTCCTCGAGTCGAGTCAAGTCTGGAGTCATTTCAGGTCGAGTCTGAGTCAAGTCTGAAGTCTATAAAAGTGAACTTCGAGTCTGAGTCACTAACTCGAGTGCCCATCTCTGGCTGCACGTGTGTAAGAAACAAACACATCATTAAGACGTTTTAACTTTTAAAATGGCTGCTTCTGGCCAAAATATGAGACCATAATCAAAAATGATGTTTCTTTCAGTGAAAAAGTCCATCCCCTGTTGTCCTCTCACATCAAAATCCACCCACATATATTTGTTTAGACCTGTTTAGAGCAGTTTCCACTTGTAAACAGTGCTTAATCTGAATACATTTCTCTCTCGATTCAGATGAGACAACATTTTTATTGGTGAAAGCAATATTATGGATAGAGTCTTTTAGAACAGTATTTTAGTAAGCAAGAGATGTTAAAATTTCTAAAAATCTGTTCCGATGAAGAATCTCCTCTACATCTTGGATGAACTAGGGGTGAGTACTGAGTACATTTTCAGCAAGTCGGGTAAACTATTTCTGTAAATAAAGTTAACAAATACAACCTTATTGTAAAGTGTTACCAACATTTCTCCTTTGCGTTTAAAGGAAGTAAAACATCGTAAAGTTTGTAATGATTTTCAAATGAATAAATGGCATTTTCGTTTTTAGTTGACCTATTCTTTACGTTTATAGCTGATATATGAAGCGTATATTGGAGAGATGATATTTGCTGATGATGGAGGAAAGCAGAAAAACCTTCAGAACTCCCACTGAGAGACAGCTACGATTCTCTCTCTCATCACATCTTTCCTCTTCCTTATCTCCCTCGCAAAGACGTGTGGGACGCAGCTTTGGAAGTAGGTCAAATCTGTGCAGGAAAACAGTGATCCTGGCAGACAGAACTGGCTCAATAGTGTGGAGTGTGTGGTCTTTTTACCTTCACGCCTTAAACATTATAACAAAAGCAAAAAGCATAAAGACAATCCCAAGTTTTTAGGCACTCAAACGTAAACACTCAGCAAATAATCAATTAAATGCTGTCAGGATGTAAATTATTATGTATAAGTGCTGCATTTTGCTGTGAGATATTGATAGTGTACAGATGGTACACTGGGAGATCTTGCTGTCATAGGTGTGTACAGTAATGAGCTGATATCTATCTGCTCTGCAAGAAAATCTGTCCACAGTTCCTCTGACTGTGACTTTTCTTTTCTCTTTCCAACTCACATGTTAAACGCATCTGAAAGCACACAAAGGGGCCTTGACTTTATGTGTGTGTGTGTGTGTTTGTGTGTTGGATACAGTAGGAACAGATGACCAGAGAAAGCACTGGCACGTCTCTGCATTCATGGTCCTCCTGAGTTGTCATGGAAACATTATCGCCTGAGTGTGGTAGACCAGTCCTTGGCTTGTGTTTGTATTCTTGTGCTGTATTTAGACCAATCAGGGGATCGTGATCCAGTGATGTGATCACAGGAACATCCGTTCATCTTCACCCTTTATTGTTAGTTTATTTTAAGTTACATTCAAACACCTACTATACTTAAACCAGTATGTAAATGACTGATTTGGTAAATATATTTTTAAACTGCAGCTCTCTCCACTGTTTGAGAGTCATAGTAATTAAATCATAATAAAATTAAGCAATAATTACATGAGCAAAAGTGGTGTTGTACTGAATAATAACTTCAAATATTGCCAGAGGCTGACTCATGCTGGTGTTCAGAATCAGACTAACAGCACGATTGTAACAGTTCCAAAAGAAACTGGTAAATGGTGAAAATCTCCCAAAAGGGTGATAAAATAAACAGAATAAAAGACCATATGCATCTAAAATTTAAGTTCAAGTTTAAGTAAATAAAAGCTCACCAACATTTAAAGGTTCTAAACAGCTTGCCAAAGCAAACTTTCCTTAAAAGTTTGCTCTGGCTGGTAAACAGTTTTGAACAGCCATTGGTCCATGGTGATTGGGTCAGGTGTGCTCTGGGGCTCCACCTTCTTTGATGTGGAAATCATCTTTAGTTCAATTCTATATAAATAAACATGACATGACTTGACTGGAGTGCCAAATTACAAAGCTGGTGCAAACATATACACATCCCTATGATCAGATGCTTTCTTAACAGCTGATTTCTCACTGCTGTCATATTTGTTATTGAGAGGAGAGCATGCAGCATATATTTACATATTCATACATCTAAACGTCGCTCTCAGCAGTACGGGCGATATTTCCACCTTCTTTTTACCCCAAAGCGAAGAATGAAAAGAACCATGTGTATATTGGGGCCTTTAATCATCTGGCAGCAACTGTTCTTGAGCTCAGTACAGGGGAAGATTTTAAAGTGTCACATAAAGCTCACAAGCTATTGTACAGTATGTTGATCACAAGTCATATCGATCATTTTTATGCTGCTTCCTTGTCATTTTTGGAGGATTGCTCAATAAACCAACACATCATGAGGGTGAGTAAATAATGACAGAAATGTCCTTTTTGAGTGAAGTATCCATTTAATATTGAGTAGCTTGCATTTCAGGCATAATATGACCAGCTATTTTATGTTTGTTCTTTGAAAATAGTTTCAAAAGAACTCAAAGCATGATCAACGGTTATGTGTGCCAAGCAACACACAGACTGACAGCCAAGCAGTGAAACAGACACGAAGTGATACTAGTGAAACACGCCAGTGAAAATCAACCAATCAGATTCAAAATCAGTAATAGGTCCATTTCAATCCTTTGCTTGTTTTAATCAATGTTCACATGATTCAAGCGAAGCTTTTGATGATGGAACGAATAACACAAGGACAAAAGTGAAGACCAAATCAAAGCAAAGACAGAAATATTAGACACACAGTGAGATCAAAGTAAATGCATGCCCTTGTTTTATTGAAATAGTTCAGTCCTTGCTTGAGGCAGTGTCTGCTCCTCGGCCAGAGAGATGTTTTTTTGTGCACCAGGAGGGACACTTGGGGTTGATGAACCTTCGTCTGAACATCTCGTTTTTTTAGGATGTACTATTACAAACAGGAAACCCAAAGATAGACAGGCGTCTCTGTAGGGGTTGGGCACATTTCCACTCCGTAACCACGCACATCTACTGTTCAGGTTAAAATCAACATGAAACATCTTAATACACTTATTCATGCCCTACAAAAGGCAGAATGCAACACTGAAAATGAGAAAAAATGTCTTCAAAGACTTTTGACTGAATTTGGATTGACTTAATATCCATTTTCTCTAATTCTAAGCATACTTGAGCCAAACCGCCTGCACAGGACAGTCTAGCCATAGTCTAAAACAGGGCTTCTCAAACAGGGGTTTGTCAGGGAAAACTTTTTTTTTTTTTTTTTTAAATATAACGTAAATAAAACAATAAAAAGGGCAATGTTTTATGTCGTCATATCAGAGAACTGTTAAAATGCAAATGTGTTAAATTACTGAAATATCACCTTAAAATCTCAGAGGAACTTTAAGTCAATATCTTAGGTCAAAGCTGACAAAAAAGTTTGGAAATCAATTTCATATATACATAAACACATAGTAGTGCCCTATGATTTCAACGATGCAAAAAACATGGACGGAATCACAGAATCCAGTCATAAAAAAGGGAATTGACTGTATAACGTGGAATGTTACTGAATTTGCCAAATTTTGGATGAATAAATCAAAAGTAGGTCAGTACAGTTAAAGCAAAATGTGATATGCTCTGTCTGTAAATATTAAGCCGCAAAAAGACTATTTAAATATGAATCCTGAACATAATCTCTAGAACTGTTCTGAGAGTCACTTCATGAGCATTTTAGCATTTCTTTTGAGAAAAACTATAGACATATACAATCACAAACTTAAAGGTCTTCACCGCAACCCGTTAAAATAAAAGTTTGGTTAACTTGAAGAAACTGTGACAAATATATTACTTAATGCAATGATAGTATTACTACTACTACTAATTATTATTAAAACACTATTTTTTAAGGAATATTTACCAGGATTTTTTTTTTACCAGAATTTACTTATGAGAAAAAAAATTATAAAATAATTTAATTAGAGATGCTTATGATTATTTCAATTTAATGAAACCATTAAAATGTTTTACCAAAAAAGTAAAAAAATAAAAAATACAAATAAATAAATAAATAAAACTGCATCTGAGAAAAAAAAAATTCATAGGGCTTTAAAAATGTATTAATAATTTTTTATATATATAAATTGCTGTTAAATTGCATAAGTTTCATGATATCAATTAATTAGACATGCTTTTTGATTAATACAAATTTAATTTAACTTAACCATTAAAACAGTCTAGAAAAATTTAAATGGGAAAAAAAATAATTTGGGAAAGAATAAAGTGGAATTTGGGAAAAAATAAAATGCATTTCATAGGGCTCTATACAGAAGGTATTCTGGTCCAGTTCTATTCTAGTATGAAACCAACACCATTTTTATGGTCCAATCAATTCCCATTGAATAAAATCAAGTTCTGCTTTACATGTGTACTAATTTAATACCATCCCTGGTTTAATGAAAAATACTTTCCCATCATTCCTCTAGTCAGATTTTAACTACAATTAGTGCTAAAGGTGCTATAGTTCAGGGTCTGTCTACAGCTGTAAAGTCGTTTACAGTCACTGTTAAATGTTAATGTGTGACTGTAGTGGTTTCACCCGTTAGTTTAAAATCCTCTCACATGCAATCAAAAGTTTCAACTACAAAGTAGTAAGTTCTGTCCAAACCTTAATTCATGTAATGAAACTGTGGTTTGTATGGGTCAGTTATCAGTTAACACCCAAAATCCACTTTAATTGCATCATGATCTGCTAAAACCTTCAACAAGGTAAAAAAAAAAAAAAAAGTGAATGGTTTTTAGTTAAATCTCTTCAACTTAAAAGGCTGCTTTGTAAATTGGATTTTCACATTGGCACCATTCATAATCAAAAATGTCAAATACAGCAAAACATTTTGAAAGTGTATACAGAATGATTAGAAGCAAGGACACGTGAAATGGCCTTGTGAAAGCTATCATGTGGCTCTCCTCTTCCCACCTTTGCGTGTATAAAGGCACTCTGTCCTGACCACAGGCTCTCACCGGTGCGCGTAAAGTAAAGTGCCCGCTCATATTCTGTTTGCCAGGCCACCCACACTTTCCTGTATTACTTCCAGAACTGTAAAAGCAGTCACGATCTGCCGGGAAACCAACACATTATGCTTGAGTCAGACTAAACCGCCGGATTCTTGCTACTAGCACAGCCTGTTATGTGTTATAGGTTTACAGAGTAAACACAGAGATTACAGCACTTTCAGTTTCGCAACTTTGTGTACTGCATGGACGGGCCTAAAACTGTCTGTACAATGTTCAAGATATAGACCACTGATGTCAAATTACATGGAGAAAACTACCTGCTCTCTTTCCTTCCAATGGCACTTTAAGAACATGATTTAAAATCTGCTATTATTGCTCTAGTGTGTTCATTTGAGGATTTTTTTTTTTTTGTTGGACGCAGTCACCTGGGGCAAAGTTAAGCAAGTTCTTAAGAAAAATTCTAAGTGGAATTCTTGGAAAAAGTCTCAGATATTTTCTCTTAAGAATAAAATGATAGGCTTTGATGTTGTCTAATTGTATTGCACATTCCTAGCCATGAGATTGCCTTGCATAATACAACAAATACAAAACTTTAAATTGGAAAACTGTATAGTGATATATTTGCAGTGTAACAAATAGCGTGTAGCAAATAATAGTTATATTTGTGATTTAATTAGTAAGCACCTCTTAAACATCTTTGGAATGTAAATTGTGTGAGATGTGTTTAATAACATTAACTGTCATTGGATTTTTCTACTTATCAAATATTAAAGGATTATTAGTAGTCCATTTGGCTATTTCATACTGTAAATATCACTGCCAAAACATCTACTATAATATAGATAAATATTTATAATACTTTATATGTTGCTTGCAATAAATGTTTTTTTATCCTCATTGTTAGTTATGGCATCTACTGTAACAGCAGGGCTAGAATAATCATGCAAACTAGTCAAATCTTGGAACCTTACAACCAACCTTGGCCGGTTTTTGGTTTTCATCCTCTTTCTAAGACCATTTCGGCCGATGTCTCACATACTTCATACAACATCTGTACAGACTGACTGGTACTTGAATCTTTCAGCTTCACAGTACCTGATTTCATTAAGTCAGTTTGAATTAGAGTGCCAAGAACAGTTGGATGATTTTTGGTGCCGAGAAAAACAGACATGTCAGACCTCAGTCACTGGGTCTGATCTAAGATGGTACGGTTTAATGAGTATCTGCATGTAAATCTGAGACAAAACAGTCAGAAGTGCTCTGCATAGTCTACAATCTCCTATTTGCCCACACACAGTCCCTTCTGCACATGTAATCAGCGTGAAAAGATTTGATATGGTAAGACCAGTCGCTAACCTCCCCTATCGCACAACACTTGAAGAACATATACATCTAAAACATCCTGTGCACCAACACATAGATGAATCACTGATGTGAAGCCTGTTTATACACCTTTGATGCTTTAAATCAAAACCATGCAAAACCATGGCGATGGGTTTGTACAGACATGTTTGTGGATAAATACATGCAAAGACGTGGCAAATTATAGATATAAACTACAGTTCAAAAGTTTGGGATTGGTAATATTTTTTCACTGTTTTTGAAAAATACTGTAAAAATTGTGATACTGTGAAATATTATTACAATTTAAACAAATAACAAAATAAACAAATAAGAATAAGAAATAAGAATAAGAAAATAAGAAAATAACCACTACTATGCTATAATGTGTGTGGCTTCTTTCTACTTCAAGTAATGATGAAACATTATAATATTTTTCATTGTCACAAAATATGTCCAACTTGAAGAACTTTGTTAAAATGCTTTTGTGTTTGAACAAAGCACAGCTTCTTCTAAATCAGGAGTGCTTATCAGTACATGATTGCTTTTGCTTTTAAGTACCATATAAAAAGAATACTGTACATAAAGAACAAATCTTATCATTAATAAAATGGAACACTGCTATATCACAGCTGATTTCAAAAACATTCACTCGCTGTATCGGTGCTTTCAACTTTAAGAGCAATACATTTCAGATGGTACAAGCTGTACAAAAAGTAACTGGATGTTATTCCTCTCGACATTCCAGAGATTTTCTTTTAAGGGATCTATGAATACTAGCATTCTTTTCTAAGATGAAAAAATTAGAAATTACTGCACATCCTTATCGGTCTCAGGCACAAACAGCTCATTTAAAGTGTTTTATGGCTGCACGTTTGTACAGCAGCAGATATCTGGCATATTTACGGTCATAAGGTTAACCCCATTTGAAGGTGTCAGAATGTATTTTCAACACGATCAGCTGCAGTGAAACATTTATCTGACCTCTGACCCACAGTAATCTTTGTATAATCTGCAGTGCTCGCTACCGACAATCCCTGGTGTGTTTGCGGAGGAACAGGGTTTAAGGTTTCCGGGGCTGCAGATGTGCCCTTATCTCAACATCAAAAACTCTGATAGCGATGAGGCTTACAGAGATTAGACGTGTCGAAAACAAGAAGAGGCCTTCTTCCCCCAGCGGAGTCCTCGCCACACGTCTCAAAGCCACTGTTTTGGTGACAGATGTGGGAGTGTCTGTGTTTGTTTGGGTGCTGTATGTGGGTTTTTGTGTTTCTTTTTTGGGAATGTTGTAGTTCTTCTCTTCTACTGGGAGCAAACATGGAAAACACAAGCACGGGTGGATGTTTATCTGTTTGCTCCCAATCACGCAGCGCAGTGGAGCTTTAACATGGGATTTCCTTCAACTCTGAAGATGAGGAGAGCCCTGGAGACTTCATATGAAGCTTGGAAAGATCCCATGATGAGCTGATGTGCTCTGAATTTATTCTGCTCTCACTGCATTGCTGTTTTCTTCTTCACTGAGTCGTTCCCTGCTCAAACACTCTTGAGGATTTCATGGAGCGTATATGATATAGCCTGCCTTTCTGACACACATTGTTTTGGAAAACATCAAAACTGCCTGTTTCCTGCAGAAAAATAGAGGTAAAAAAAAATCCTCAGTCCCTTTCACTTCTCATGTGACTCTCATCTGGGTTCACTTTTTCCACTTTGGTCTGGTTGTTCACAGCTCATGTAGAGTACATCCTGCTTTACACAACCTCAAAACACACAAACACAACCATAATAGGTTTAACATGTTAAGAATGTGAAGTATAATATGGTTCTAATAAATGTTATTTTTCCATCTTTTTTACTGCCTGTGATACATAACATGTTTCATATAATGGCTTTTTATCCAGCACATGTGCCAATGTTGATTTCTTATAGCATCATCTTAGCCATTTAGTGTTTTATCTTATGCCATCTTCCACCCAATCTACCAGAACTAATACACTGAGTAGTTTGATCTAAGCCTTCTGAAAAGACACAATCACTTTATATGATGAACAGATTTTATTTGATTTTATATGGCTGTTATTCACATGCACTCTTAAAATAAAGGTTCCAAAAGGAGGTTTTCACAGCGATTTTCGAAAGCAGTTTTGGTTTCCAAAAGAACCCTTCAATGAACAGCTCCTAAAATAACCATTTTTTTCTTCCAAGTGTGAAGAATGAGTATATAAAGAACCCTTTCCACTATGAATTAAAATAAACCAAAATAAATTAATAAAATGTTTTGTCCAATGGAAAGTTTCCATGCATTTTATAGGTTCTTCATGGAACCACAGATGCCAATAAAGAATCTTTACTTTTAAGAGTGTGTAAACATTGATCAACATAGAGCACATCAAATATGGGAAAAACAGTAGCTCAAATGCACTTGTTGGATTCACAAGAACACAGCATTGCAGTATGATTGAGCTTCTGTTTATATTTGATGAGCTCTATGCATTTGTGTGTTGATCTGACTTTATTTATGAATTTCTGAACTATCCCTTTAAATTAGGCCACCATTCAGTAGTAACTAGCAAGTTTGGGACTAAAGGTTGATATACAGTAGAGTAGATGAAGCTATATTTCCAATAAATTAATGAAAGGATATTTATTTGGTCATTATTCATACAGTAATGTTTATAACAGAGTTAAATGTTTGAGATTGACAAAAAAAAAAAGAAGATGAAGAAAATATTATTTAATCGTCTTTATGTTAATAGTGCCCAAATTATGATTTTTTTTTGTCTTTATGTTAAAAGTGTCTAAATTATGTTTTTGTTTTTTGTTTATGTTTTTCACATTGGGTGCAAAATCATGTGGGGTAACATAAAATGTGAGAAGCAGCTAAATTAAAATGTAATTAACTATTGATTAAAATGAAATAACTGAAAATAGTTTGTTACTATAATGAATCAAATACCAGTTTAACAGATGATGTCAAAATGACGATGCTGTAGTCAAGAAGACCAAGAGCTCTGAGGTGGGAACGGCCAAAAATCACAATGTTAAGTAAAGGAATTTAGATATTTGATGTGTTTAAAACTATATCTACTAAGCCAATTTTATGCTGTAAAATAGTTTATCTAAATCGTACACTATTCGTGGAAAGTGCCTGGTAACATCATCTCATTCATGCTTCTGGTAGCACTTCTCCCTAATGTATCTATGTCACCCCAGCCTCCTCCATCCAACCAGACAAACCTGGCATCCTGCTCGGATCCTTCATACATGCTCCAGAAAAGTCAAAGAGGCTCAACTACACAGAGAGAAGAGAACAGAGAGGATGCAGAGAGCAAAAACAAAAGACGAACAGTGACCTCCGATTATGATGGCAAATTGGTGTTCAACATTCAGTACGAATCTGTTTGTATTGAAACAATATATGATTCACTAACCTACAATAACGTTATTTATATAACACATTTTTAAACATTTCTTAATTTCTCTTTTTGAGGAGATCAAATCCATCTCAATCATCGGAATATGTACAAATACAGTTTTTTTTTTCAATATCAATACTGAAGCACTCCAAACAGTTGAATTATTTACTGAGTTCATGACTAAATTCATGAATCCACTGCTTCTGTCGAGCTTCACTCCAACTGTAATCCACACAGATCTCTGGAATTCCACTGAAATACAGCCATTTAGAACGTTGACCTCTACACAGAACGCAAGTAAAGAATAAGGTATCTGTGTATGTTCTATTTAATATAACTCACTGCCTCCTCCAGCAACCAGTGCTCCCAACCTGAATTCCAGGTCATCTCTCCCCGCGTTCCTTCCAGAAAGCGCTTGCTTTCTCTCCCACACATATAAGCCCTGAGGCGATAACTCCACTTCATCCTAGTTCATTGTTCTGTAGCGTCAGATAATAGCGAGATGATACATTTTTAGCAGTTGTAGTGCTGTGCTGTACATGTCCAGTGAAGCAGCTTTAAACTGTTTTTGTTTTATATGTCCTCTCAGCCTTGACCCACAGCACCCAGAGCACTTAACTTCCCATGATTCTCAGGTCCAAAAACAACATGAACATACAGTCGAATAACGAGACGTTTGATTGCATAATTCAGTGAATATAATGGACTACATAGAGGAATTATTTGTAAAAGGAACAGGCAGATGATCAAATAAAAGCTCAGAAATGCCTTACGGACAAAGTCCTTTAAAGTGGCTAACTGGGAATAGCAGTACATGAAACCTAATAGGGACATGACAAATTATTTAGTAGCTGAAATATCAAGAATCAGCTGTCCAACTTTTAATTTTCCAACCACTGGAATAGGCTATTATACATTTTTGGCTGTCATGGTTTAGATTACAACACCTCCACCTAGTGGCACATCAGTTGTATTGGCAAACTCAGTTTGCCATAGTAATTGTATAACATAGTGTAAAATGATCAGGCCATTACAGTTAAATTAGATCACACAGGTTTGTAATGGAGAATGCAAATATTTACATAATTTTATACTTAGCATATCTTGAATTTTTCAACAGCATATTCCAGACAAGACCACACGATGGCGCTGTTAGCTTTTGCTAGTAATTCAAGGTTTTAAGTTTGCATTCATGATTAAAAACCACAATCCAATCAGAGAACAATGTCAGATAAAATCTATAACCTGGTCAACTGTTTATAAAAAAATACATTTTGACTTCCATAACTGGTGTAGAAATGAACTATTCCACCTGCACTATAAAAGTGGATATGAAAAAAGAAGCACAAAGAAAAACTAGTCCGGTTAAAGGCAAAAACCTAGAATTTTTATATTAATTTTATTTGATTTTACCCCTTATATATATATATATATATATATATATATATATATATATATATATATATATATATATTATCTGTTCTTTTCTCAGCACAAAATTATCTGAAACCTCAAAAAAATAAAATTAATCATAACATAAATTTTATGGAAATTTGGCATGGCTCAAAGCATTGCTGTCAGTGCTCGCAAACCATGACATCACCAGGCTACTCTGTAATGCGGAGACAAATCAATGACTGAGTGAGAGAGAAAGACAGAGAGAGAGGGGTGCGTTTGAGGAGAGACAGTGTGTGAAGTCATACCTTTCTCTCTAATGCAGAGCAGTTTCCCTCTCTGGCTTTTATCAGTGAACTTTCCAAACCCTATCACTCAAAATGCATATGGTACATTTAAATACAGTGGTCACGGGTATGAAGTGTTTTAAAGTGATTTGTGCGACAGAAGACGTGTTAGTGCTTTATGGTGGAACAGAAATGATGAGAGACGAACATGATTCCAATAGGTTGAATAAAGGAATCCTGACGTTCTTTGCGGGTAAGAGAGTGATGTCGCCAGTGTGAGTGTGGTTCGGCACGGTCCAAACCTGAGCTGCATGACAGATGATGCTTGCCAATAAGACATTAACTCATTTTATCAACCTGATTTACTGGAAGATCTGAACATGCAAGCCCTTCCAACTTTTGATTTTTAGTGGAAATTTGGCTCAGGGATGGGAGAAGGTTTTTGGATGCTATGCCTGTCTGTTGCTGGAGAAGAGCAAGAATCATTTCTGGCATTGCAATCATTTTCATCATTAACAAATGTGGGGCAATGATGTCTTTGAGAGCTGAGCGTTATTTTATCTATGTTTGAAGAAACAGATGTTCAGGTTGCTCCGTCACGCTCAGAACCAAGCGGTCCCCTAAGTGAGATAAGCTTCATCCTGAGTGTCCAACTTTGGAATAATTTGACGTATTTTATGATGCATAGTATGTATCTGAATTTCACCTTGCTTATAGGACCATTTTAGTCATCTTCATTGGATTGTCTGTTTTACTCCTGGGAGCATTGAGGAACTGTAAAAATTAGACCACCATTGGTTGAATGAACTTTTATCTCGTTCATATAGCTCTGAAACTGAGCACACCGGCTTTCATTTAGGCTCTCTGTATTGAAATAAAACAATACATGTGATAAAACTCACAAAGCTATAAAAAGCAATTCAGAATAAACTGTAGGGAAGTAACTGGAAAAAAAAATGGGTGAATCGTCAATTAATGAGACTTGAAATGGGTAACGCAAAATGTTAACAAGCATTTAACTAACTTAGAATTGCTAAAAAACACAAATAAATACATTCTTTTTTAATTAATACTGACTATAATAATGATACCTAAAAAAGCTAGTTTCAGATCAGGAGGTATACTGTAAAATTTGAATTTAGAATCAAATTGAATTTAGAATTTTATAAAAACAATTTGCTATAAATACATAAATAAATACATTTTAATAAAATATTTCTGATCTGCAAAGTGTCACCCTGCTGGATCATGTTCAGTGTGATGTGCACATGCCAAAGCAGCAAACTGACCGTTTGAAGATCAGAAATATTTTTATAGGAACATTTATTTTTAGAATGCTGTACAAATTCTGCCTTTTGTTTAAGGGAGGAATATTTTAGGAATTATCAAGACAAGTGGCAATTATGTGGCCAAGCTCTGAAATGGCAGCATGAGCATCCCATTAAGCAAGACCCAAAGAATATACAGAGGACATGATGCATATTTGTTATGTTTCAACCAACAACCTTCCTGACCAGCCCAGACATTCAGCCACACAAAATCAAGTAAAAAAAAATAAATAGATATTTTTAAGAAATCTGCAGCTGTTACAATTAAAAATGAATTGAGGATTTGACAAATATTTGTAGGATTTTTGGACCAATAGGTGGCGCTGTCACCAAACTCTACAGATACAGTTTCCGATGAATTTAATAATGACACATGCTAAGTCTAATTTCAATATGGCAAAGCATTGCCATGTTACTGAAAGTAGTCACAGTCATGTGTGGTAATAAACAAAAGTTTTGAAAATCAAAAATCCATCTGGTCAGTTATGTGCAGCATAGATCCTGAAGTAGATCTTCAAAATGTGCTGAGAACTGAATCAACTCTGTAGGAGGAGCAGCAAAAAAAAACAGCTTTCATCACACTTCAAGACGGCAGACAGCAGACATTTCTGTGCATTATAATGATCAGATGAAGTGTTTAAGGTGGCACACAGCTCTCTGATGTGTGTGTGTGTGTGTGTGTGTGTGTGTGTGTGTGTGTGTGTGTGTGTGTGTGTGTGTGTGTGTGTGTGTGTGTGTGTGTGTGTGTGTGTGTGTGTGTGTGTGTGTGTGTGTGTGTGTGTGTGTGTGTGTGTGTGTGTGTGTGTTAGGGGTTAAGGAGGCGGCTGGGATCCGGAGGCTTGGAGCAGCTGCACTTGTGACTGAAATGAAAACAGGACTGAACGAGGCTGTCAGGCCTCTGATGTACGACTTGTAATGGGATGTTTCCAAACCTCCTTTCTCCATATGGCTGCCGACACAATCAGAAACACCCACCGCCTACAGAGCCGGGGACTCTCAGAGCACTACATCTGGTACACAGACACTCACACTTACACACATGCCAAACAAACACACTGATTCACTGTCTCCTATTGTGGTGACCTGCTTAAAACATTCACCTTTAGTCAAACGTCAGATGTTCACAGAGGAGCATTACAACGCAAACATTATCTGAATTCAAGTTCGGGTGACTCCGTGAGTCTTCAGGCCTCACCCTCGCACTAAACCCATCATCCTCCCATCTGCATCAAACATGTCAGCCCCGCGGCCGTGTTCAGACATTTCATTCTTCCCACACTCACTGTTCACGGCTTAACTCAATCAAGTTCTCCTACATCTGTTTGTCTGTCAGCTCTCCAACCTTTTGTGAAATCTCAGCCTGTCTGTTTTTGTTTGCTACGTCCTGTGCGGCGACTCGGAAGAGCAACTCTAAGTAAATGTCAGTTTGAATTTATCAGAAGCCGAACTGTTATAAACACTTCCTGACTTTGCGAGACCTCAAAGCTCTCCTGAGTCGTACTCGCAGGAAACCGCAGGAGGAGACATCGCTGTGTCTCACAAGCTTGTCCAGGCCGGCCCGTTAGCTCGCATTGTTTTGGCTGTGGAAAATACTTTTTAGAACTAGCAGTGACCTCCATCCACACCTGAAAGACCCACATCAGGAAGTATCATCCGTTCGCTCTCTGACCTCTTCTAAAGTGCTGGACACACTCGGCTGTCCATGACCACATCCTCTCAGGTGAACAGCCCTCACATTGAGACCCAAGAGCCCTTGATAACTGGAAAATAAACTCTCCAGACTGTTAGGTCAAGTGAGTGACATACATAGCTTGCTTGATTTATTGTGATAGCCTGAGATTCATCTGTAACAGAATGTAAATCTGAAGACGTATTTGGATTTCAAATCTGCACGTGTAGAGTCAAAATCAAACATTAGATCAGCATATTTACTTAAATGTCTTGGGTCAGTGACCTGATGGTATTTTTTGTCCAAATCCACTGAGTTATTCAAGATATTGGTAACACTTTACAATAAGGTGTCATTTGTTAACATTAGTTAATGTATTAACTAACATGAACTAACATAAAATATATCAATGAAAATCAAAATGATACTGCATCAAAATACAGTATGTGGGCACAGAGAGAGAGGCAAACAAATATAATAATAAATTATAAATGTACATTTTGCATGTTCAGAAGAAGTGAGCTGCCCTGTCCTGCAAAAATGTAAAAAGGTTTATGTAAGTAAATTGCTCAGAGCAAAGCAAGAGAAGAAATGGGAACCTGGTATTTCTTTTTTTCATGTGTCTAATAAACATGAACAAGTTCTTTGAAAAACATCTATGACCTTTGAAACATAGTCTAGTCTTCCTGCTCTATGTTGACTATGGTTTCAATAATAATAAACATACATTTGCATAAAGCATCCATATTTGTCCATGCACATGTTGATTAGAGTATTAAAAACTAATTTAAGGTAAATTTAGAACAAATAAAATGTGCGATTAAGTTGTGATTATTCGCAAGTTAACTCATGACAATCATGTGATTAATCGCGATTAAATATTTTAATCGATTGACAGCCCTAGTTAAAATATTACTTTTTTCTATATAAAAAAAGATTATATGAATTTAGAATCTAAGTATTATTTTTTTTAAATTTAATTAGTTTAATTAGTTTTTTCTACATTATGATATCTTTCTATATTATGATATTTGAAAGGGATAGTTCACCCAAAAATTTATATTACCCCATGATTTACTCACTCACAAGCCATGTGTATACGACTTTCTTCTTTCAGACGAATACAATCGGAGTTACATAAAAAATGTCCTGGCTCTTCCAAGCTTTATAATGGCAGTGAATGGGGGTCGAGATTTTGAAACTGAACAAAGTGCGTCCATCCAACATTTTAGTTATTTTAGTTTATAAAGTTTTAAATATGGATATTTTTCTTACAAAAACCCTTCAATTCACTTCAAAATACCAATATTAAACTCCTGGAGCCACGTGGATTACTTTTATGATGGATACACACACTTTTTTGGGGACTTCAAAATCTAGATTCTAGATTCCCCCCATTCCCTCATTCCCTGCCCCCATTCATTTCTTTTCTTTTCTTTTTTTTTCATCTAAAATGTGTATTTTATTTTCATAAATTAAAACAATTTTAATAGTTTAATTAACAATTTCAACACAGAACCAAACATGCTAGCAAAAGCATATCAAACCCCCTGGTGACCACCCACAACACTGCGACAGCGAGTTCTTCACGGGAGAGCAGCACTCACATTTTCTTCAAAAAATGTGAAACCCTAATGGTTAAAGTAGCATTTTTTCAGGCATGTAGTGCTGTCAAAGTGCACTTCATCATCTTCAAACAGGCTCAGAGGCCATTTCAAGTTTTAGCGAGTTAAATTACAACCTCTGATTAAAACTCTGCTGCTGTGAATAGAGCAGACGGCTGTTGCCAGATAGGGCGGCTCTGAAAATCAGAACCAGTTTCCTCACAATTATGAAGCAGTTCAGTATCCCAGTCAGAATGCGGACTGCCAGGCAGGTGGGTTTTTATTGGCTTTTGTCTGAAAAGGCTTCAAATGACTTCACTGGTGGGTCAGGGCCAGCCTCCATCAGTGCTAATGCAGAATAGGTAATTACTGAGGGAAATACCATGAACTGCCTTCAAAACCACCCAGCCAGGGCCAAGTGTTACATCATTAGAGCGCACACACACACACACACACATGCATTCCCCCTCTCTCATGCTCATGTGAAGGTAAAACCAGAGCATAGCAGAGCAGATGACCGTCACCTACGTTTATGGTCCAGGCCTGGTGGTATTTTAGAGAAAAAAAAAACTCCCCAGCCTGCCTATAGCGACACCACAGTCGTATATCACACAGGTCTGGCTTTAACACACTGCCGTTTCCAAACATTCTTTAACTTACACTCCTTCATAACCAGCGCAATTAAATGCTGTCCCACTTCGGCATTCTGAGTCCTTGGTCTTAACCACAGTTAATCGACTGGCACGACTTCAAAACAGAATCCTTGAGAGTCGAGCCTTGGCCATTCACATCAAGAGACCTACCATTATATTGTTAACATATTATTTCAGTCTAAATAATGGGTTCCCACTGCTGTCGGCTAAAAATCATTACTGCCGTGGAGGAGGAGGTGCGTTCGAGACAAGCCACTGACGTACCTAACAGGCAAAGTACTCATTAGGTTCTAAGATTGAGGGAGAACATAAATGATGTTGCCTAAGCCCAACTATAGCATCACCATATGGACCATCCATGTAACATGTACTGACTTACACAGAACATGTAAGTCAGTCTATACACTGAAAAATCAGACAAACTCATGCTAATAAAAGTATTACCTCATAGAAGCTATATATATAATGTCCTAAACGCCAAAGCCATCTGGATAGTATTCCTAACGTACAGTACATTTTCATCCTGTTTTACCAGTGGTGGACACTAACAAAGAGTATTTTAATTTCAGTAAACTTTTACTTCACTAGATTTAAATTTATAATGTCTTTTTTTTTGCTTCATAAAAGCATATCATTCTTGTTTTTTTCCAAAGTGAAGAACTCAAAACCAGGTCTGAGATGCAATAGTGATGTCCTATTCATGATGAATCCATTTTTGAGCTGATTCTTTTCAATGAACCTGTTAAACTTGTTCATAAATTGCATTATCAGTATGACCCAGTAAAATTAATAAAGTGATTTCCAATTCATGATGAATCATTTTTTGAGCTGATTCTTTTCAACGAACCTGTTAAAGTCATTCATAAATGGCAAAGAATAATTAATCTGAATAATTTGTGTTGATAAAGTGATGTCTGATTTATGGTGAATCCTTTTTCAAACTGATGAGGCTGTTAAAGTCATTCATAAATTGAATAGAATGATTAATTTGAGTGATTCATTAAAGTCGAATTTATTCAATGTATAATTCAGCATTACTTATTTTTTGGGTTGATTATTTTCAACGTACCTGTTAAACTTGTTCATAAATCACCGTGATTTATTTATTTGAATGATTCATTCTGATAAAGTGATGTCCGATAAATGAGAAATTCGCTCTTTTGAGCTCTATTATACACTATGAACCTGTTAAACTCGTTCATAAATCTTACTAAATAATTAATTTGAATAAATCCGTCTTATAAAGTTATGTCAGATTTATGATGAATCATTCTTTTGAGCTGATTCTCTTCAATGAACCAGTTAAGCTCATTCATAAATCGCACTAAATGATTCATTTGAATCATTCTTTCTGATGAAGTGATGTCCAATCCATTATTAATCATTCTTTTGAGATGATTATTTTCAATTAACCTGTTGAACTGGTTCACAAATTGCAATGAATGATTCATTCACACATTGGACTGATCTGATGGGCACAAGCTCAATACTATTTGTGTGTCCATAAATGAGACCCTTCTCCTTAATTAGGTATTTTGAGCAGCAGGATGGTACATAATAAAATGCAAAATAAATAAATAAGTAATAAACAATATTCTCCTTATTTATCAGCACTTTCACTTTTGATACTTTGACACTTAACACATGACTTATATCATCCACCTCTGAGTTTTACATTCAAATGGGCATCTGACACATTAACAAAACTGGAATAATTGCTATATTATGCAGTCATTATTTCAAGCTGAAACTAATTTCAAAAAGAACTGCATGAAATTTTACCCCTAAATCTCTTAGCAACTTTTATTTGTCCTGGATGGTTCATGAGATTGTCTATCGAAAATATTGGCATCAATACAAACGCCCCGTGAAGGGAATCCCCAGTGGGATTTATCACCTCAGTCATAGCAAGCAACAGATGGGCCATAACAATATAAGATGTATCGCAGACTCACGTGTGAATCACATCAGCACGCTCTCTCTCGTTAGCGCCAGACATGTCTAATTGATTCCAGATGCAGGATGGCAGGAGAGGAAGTCAAATAATGAGGGGTCGCCTGCGATCCGCCGCCTGGCCCGCCGCTGCCACACATCCTCACTGACGGACTGCAATTTTATGGTCAATTGGACCCTTCAGCTGGAGGGAAACTTCACATGCAGAGGGAAACATGGGAAACATTTACAGACTTGCAGAGACAGCATATGTACGTGCAAAATAAGGTTCACACACACATACACAGACACAATGATATTTACCCCAAATTAAACACTTCTCTGTCCCTGAGGAGGAGTGCGTTGTCATTCTTTAGTTTTGCCACAAAGCAGAAATAAGTCACACCAGACAGGTTCTTTCTTTCGAAAGTGAGCACAGACTCGAGAGAACCAATTACTGTCTGGAAACAACGCTCTCATTTTCATTCCTCTAAAGACTGTCTGCGCTTCAGCATTCAATATGCACTATGCTATTTGCAGTCTGAAGGACTTCTCAAATAGTATGGAAAACAGTCATCTATAGCTGATAGCTCTTGCAAGCATTCCTCCTCTGCTTTATCATTTTCTCTCCCTGTTAAGAAACACTGCAGAATGCCTTATTAGAAACGCTTGAATAACTTCAAAAGGAATAATGAATGCTACCAAGTAATAGAACATTCTTTTGAGTGTAAATACATGGTGGTGATTTCAAGTTTAACCTGGATGACTACTTTGCAGTTTTCAATGAACAAGTCTCTGAAATCCAAACTTGTCAGGATTAACATTAAACTAAGATACGATATCATACATAATTGTACTTTTTGGGGCATCTGTGTTAATGTTCGAAACCTCCCAAGTGAGACATTACATGTTTCTGTGTCAAGCACACTGCACACAGTAGACGTATTGAATGAATCTGTTTTAGCTCAGTAAAGTTTAGCTTAGGTTATCTATTTGTCAATGAATCAAGAACAAAGACCAAGAAAACAAATGTTATATCTGCTTTTTTGTCATTTTCAGGATGCTTACAGTAAACGTTCTTTCTGGAATATCTTGGTAGATTTGTACACATACAAATGTTGTTTGTGAATAACCTTCTCTTATGAATTTTGGGGATATGATGAAAAGTTTGATATGAATTAATATCCTGCCCACTCAAATACAGCGTTTATTTTACATGCTCTCTACTGTTCAAATGTTTGGGGTTAGTATGATTCGTTTTAAATGACTAAATTAAACACGTTTATTCAGCAAGAATGCATTAAATTGATAATTTAATAATGTCAAATAAATGCTATGTATATTCTATTCATCAAAGACTCAATCATTGATAATAAGAAATGTTTCTTATTATCTAAAATAAACACAGCCTTGCTGAGCATATGAGAGTTCTTTCAAAAATCTTATAGAAAAAATCATACAGACTGCAAACTTTTGAATGGTAGTGTAAAAGTTACCAATTCTTTAAGTTCTATTTGCTTATAAAATCACTAAATATAACAGATTTATATGTAAAATGGTATTTTCGTTTAGTACTCCCCTGTTGAAAAAACAGCACATGCTGGTTAGGTATGTTTTGAAGCATGTCGGCTGGTTTGAGCTGGTTTAAGCTGGTCATGTGCTGGTCCTAAGCAACTACCTCATGCTCAAGACCAGCTTATAACCAGCTCACGACCAACTAAGGACCAGCGTAAACCAGCTCAAACCAGCTGTTAAGCTTCAAAACATACCTAACCAGCAATGCTGTTTTTTTCAACAGGGTCTTCTGGTTTAAGCCATGGCTATACTTAACTCAATCCAAATACATATACAGAAACCTATATTCAGGACTGAGCAATACCAAACATGCTCTCCATTTCACTTCAAATCCATTTTCATTAGTGACAAATGTCTGTGTTGGGATAAGGAAATACATACCTGTTGGCTATGTTTGTGACCAATAAAACGATCCCTCGTTAAGTTTAGTCAAAATAAATGTGACAGTTGAAATGTGGTCGAATGTCATTCAATGCCAAATACGAGTCTTTTTCATTTGAAGAGGATTAGACTGGAAAATCACTTCAGCTCTTTCAACCAGACTGTGCCTCTTTTTCAATTACTTTAATGCTGTGACAGCGGAGAACTGATGCTATGATGTCACGTAAATAATATAGGCGCAATTACTTTACATATGTATCTTTTCATAGCATGCTGCCACAAAACTTTAGGAATGTATAATTTATGTCCAAGACCACCAAAAAGCCATAAACCCCTCTAAGCATATGCAATCGTCATCTATCCTAAACCTAGATCCATTCTGACTGGAAAGCCCCAATGATTGATGAATTTCTAAATCAGACAGGAAATAGGCAATGCTACCGCACAAATATTTTCCACAGACCACCAACTTACACTCCCAAGAGGTTTGAGAGAATCATTGATGCAAGAGAAATGAAGCAATGCTAGCAGTATTAACAACATGGTAAAATACAAAAGATGTGGCTTTTCTTGGAAACCACACAAAGAAGACATAAAGTTAAAGGACAAAACATCAATCCAACATAAAAGCGTTGGGGCCATACAGTTACAAGACTGCAACAGTGTGCTGAAAATAGCCACAGAGGGCTCCAAAACGACCCATAATTAGGAATTTCAAACCTAAACCCAAAGAGATGAATTTAGATTTTTAATCTGCAGGCGTTCCAAAATCCTTAATGTAAGTTGCCTGGTCATTTCTCTTTTTAAATCTTGCATAAAATGAAATGAACATAATAGCAAGACTTCTTCAGACTCAAGAGATCAGTTAAACTACAGAACTTACTCTTATTGATACAATTACAACTAAACAGCTCTGCCCCCAAATCAACGGGAAGTCATAAATTAAATGTAACAAACCCGCTTGGCTCCAGCAGTTATGTTTATATTGATGAAAAATATCCTGCGAGATAAACCCAGAGGTTGTAAATTTTAACTCATTCCCTGGGCCCTGAAGTAAACGGCAAAAGCAGACACTTAGAACACACACACACACACACTTTAAGTGAAAGAGTACACTTATGCAACTCCCAGTAACAATAAAGGCTTATTGTCTGGGTTTGAAGAGCAGACACAGATCTGACTGTATCCCTGCGGTCATTAAGACTCCTTCAGAGCTCATAATAGGGATCTCAGCTCCTCTCTACGAAACTTAAGTCCTGTCTTTCTGAGGGCAGAATGTCTGCTGGACATCAGGTGCTTTATAATGGCTTGGATGGGATTTTCAACCCAAAGCAATAATTCTTTTCTAAATATATCGCTTGACATTACGAATCGCTTTTTTATGTTTGGGTGCAAAAAGATAATTATTTTGTGTTTGAGAGGTGTAACCATTCACACTGACTGCACTATAAAAATGACTGTAATAAAATAAAGAATTAAATAATAAATGTTAGAGGTTTTTGTTTAAAGAGTCTTTAACAGAACATTGCCAGCTAACACGTGAAAATATATGTTTTTGTGCCACTAGTAGCACCAAATGGAACTGCAAAAATAGCTGCATTCCAAATATTACTATGTATTTGCATTATGCACTGTATTGTGCCTAGAGTGCATGAATTAGAATAATATTGTCTCAGATGGTACACGTAATATCCGTTTATTACACAGAAGCATTTGCTGTTTTACAAAGGAAAGATCATTTTAAACACACTTGCTGCAACTACTGTAGCTTTAGTACTTTAAGGACAACATTTCATACTTAGTTTTTTCAGTTGACAAAATACATCATACAGGTACTCATAATGCACACCACTTTTCAATGTAAACACACTACTCACACTGCTTTTACTACGCATAGAAAAGTGTAAAAGTATGTAAAATAGAACTCACCTCCTGACTTTTTTCACATTTTACAATATATTTTACTGTATCCATACCATAAAAACAGGACAGGGATACTAATTAAGAATAAGATTTTGTGTGTGTGTGTGTGTGTTCTTGATGCCCTGGTTAACACAGTGACACTGTGGTTACTAGTCACAAACGAGTATAATATTGCAAAATTAGTCTGATATTTCACATCAAATAAGAATTCAGTATTAATTTTGATTTCTTTATCATCAACCCACTTTCTTTGCGCAGTCTCCTTGCGCAATATAGTGTTATTCCTTCTCATTAGCAGTGCTGAGGAGTAGTATATGCACATTTGCACAGTCTAGTGAAGGTGAAGCTATGCTTGTATAAAGTGGCTGCTTTTATAGACTGTTTCTTATTTGGACTGAGTTTTATGGCCTTTTAGAATAATGGGATTATTGTAGAGCGAGCGTTACGCCTACAGCTGGGCCACAGACAGTCCACTGCACAAATTTAACTTCCTCTCTCATCACATGCTGTGAAAGATGCATTACCTTGGCATCTCATTATGTTCTAGGGACTAATTACATGGCTGTTAGGTTCAGCGGTCTGCAGACCTAATGGCGGACCACCCATCCTCTTAAGCCTAGGAGCTGTGGCCCACTGACCTACACCGGCCACCACGAAGCAGGTCTACAGTTTCATCCACTACCACATACTCGGTAATCTGAATCAAAAAGCAAGCAAACGTGCCCACAGACGGCCGCTTTTGGTGATCCAAATAGGCTACAACTCTGCAAAATAAAATATAAAGCGTATGTCACGGGTATAACAATAATTTAAGTTCTGAAACAGAATATTTCACCATCTTTGCCTGCCCCAAGACATAAGCCAAATTACTTACTTTCAAAAAACAGAAAGGAAAAACAAGAATATCAGAACATTTCATGAAAAGGATCAATGTTGTGTGAGATAAACAACCCTCCGATGTGTTTACATCTGTTGGCAGGCACGAAAAGTGCCAGAGGCCAAAACCTTTTGTATATAAAAATTATATTCTCTCATTGATCTATTGCGCTTTTTTAGTAGTTGGGGCATCATGGAAGGTTTCAATCCATCATCCGGGCCTCAGAAATTAGTATTTTCAAACAGTTCCCCAAGTTAGGCAGCACTTATAAATAACACGGCCTCTGAGCTGCAAACATCAATGGCAGACAGCTGAACCTATTGTTGATGCTCCGCCGCGTTCCCCCGCCTCTCTGCGAGGGGATGTGGTGGAAGATTGATGCGAGATGTCACTGGAGGGAAGTAGGAGTGGCCAGGCTTCAGTGTACCGCATGTCCCTGCTCTCCAGCGCAGCAGGCAGCAGCATAGTCTGGCGGCCAGCGTTCCTGCATGCAGTCATGGAGGGATCTTGGGGAACGCAGCAGAAACCGTCCCACCGAATGTGGTATGCTGAGGCCTGCAGATCTGTATTACCCAGTTGGGGATGCTGGGCAAAGGCCACATCAAACAATGCTGAGGTCAAAAGAAGTGGGGTTTATCAGTAATTATACTGTATAGAAGTGTCTCGAATCAACACTGCAGGTCCAAAAAAGGGGAAATGGTGGAGTACTGAAGCATATAAAGAAAGTAGTCCCTGTGTAGCCACCAGTGGTGTGAAATGAGGCATTGATTTGCAATCTGCTGAGTAACAGGACGCCCTGTCAGTCAGGTTATCAATGGGGTGTAAAGGCTTTTGGTATTTGGCACATAAGCCTCCTCACACTGGGTGCCAACTTAAACAGCAGTTTAAGACCCACGATGCAGGACAAACCATTCTCTGTCATCGCAATACTTCACGCTGTCTCCACTACTTCTCTGCCAGAACATCAGAATAAGCATTTTCTAGGGAAGTCTGAATGGTAAAAAAACGTGTTTTGGATCACAATGTTGCAGAGGGAAATTTACTTACGTATAACAGCTCATTGAAAATGTTAATAATATAGAGATTTAAAAATAAGCAAAGGCCTGCATTGGATATGAGGGAGCTATTCATGTTTATGGGAGAGCAAGCAACAAAAAGCAAGGCAGAGTCCCAATTCACACAAATGTTTTGTATAACAAATAGTCAATATCACATGCAGAAAGCACAGTTGTTCAGACCAAAATGTGATATTGTCCTTAGAATAATAAATAAGAAGTTAATATTGAGTAACTTACATTTTAGACAACATACTGTCAGACTATTTTGCTCCGTTAACAAAAATAGATCCAAACAGAGCCACTGCAAATCACTGTTGTGTCTCCGAGAAACACACTGAATGAATCAGTGTTTTTGAACGAATCAGTTGAGAAAATGATTCACTGATTTACTTATAAAGATTCATTTTGTTGCAGAACAAATCAGTATTTTTGAACGAATAAATGATTCAATAATTCATGACAAACTGATATCTACTGTACCGATGTCAGTGGTGTTATTGTAAACTAAAACTATATTGTAAACTAAAACTATACGAAAATTTGGTAATTGAAATTAAGCTAAAATTAAATTTATTAAAATAAAATTTAAATATTGAATGAAAAACTTAAAGTTAGAAACTATTTGCTACTTGCTTATCGATTAAAGATTAATAATGCACAGATGGACTATAATGATTAAACATCTGGGCTGATTCAGTGAAGCTGTGAGAAGAAATGGTTCACAGTTCTGTTCTAATTGGACTGGGAAAATACTAAATTTAAATAATAAAAGCAACTTACTGTATAATTTGCATATTGTTAAAGTAAACTAATAGGCAAATGCACCTTTATTTTTGTCATTTATGTCAATTGCTGTGAATCACACTTCTGTTGTTGTTTATGCATTCACCAAATGGTCAGTTTTCTTAATCAGCTGATGACATGTTAATCATTTTGCATATTGTTGGACATATGCAGTTCATGGTCATATAATAAATGTCAGTGTTTGATTGTAAGGATGACTTCTTTTGTACAATAAGCAAGTTTGGTTGTGCTGGGTTGCCACTAATGTCCAATGTTAAATGTTGGTCCTGAAGCAAAGCCAGTAAAGACCCACCGATCCACAGTGATGAGATTTTGATAAGTGATCTGGAGGAGCGTTAGACTGAGGCAGTACATGAGAAACGACCAGCGCACCTTGCCAAAGCCAGAGCCTGCAATCTGTTATCAATCTGAGAGCCAGCAATACATTACAAGCAGAGCAGTTTAATGTCTTTAAATAAAGTTTTATTTCTCTAAAAACAGTAGAATCCATAAAAGCATATCTAAATAATTAAACTACTGTCTTAATCTACTTGAAGCACGTTCAAAATCTTCATTCAAAATGTTTAACTGGATGAGATGAAATAAATGTGATTACAATAATACATCTTTTACATGGAGTGATGCTGCTCCAGAAAGTCATTTTACACCAGAAGTGTGTGATTTCAAACCAAATGGAATTGCAAAACAAATGACTGTTTTCAAACAGGTTTCCAGAATGCTTCCCTGTCAGTCAAACAGTTAGTCCTGCCCACATTAAGTTGGAATAGGGATTTAATGTAATGTGTTCTACCATGTAGATCCAGAAAAATATTATAACACACACAAACACATACGTAAACGTCAGCTGACCCCTATGGTCCTTTGTCATGTACAGGGTCTGGGTCAGTGTTGATGTTATTTCATGGACCCTCGGGCTTGACTGTAGCGCAGTCTCTCCACATTCTGAGCGCTCGGCTACTTTTGTCCTCCATCCAACCTGCACAGCTAGGGACTTCCAGTCAGAGTCCAGATTTATGAGGCCCTTCTCTACTGGGGACTCACCCCAATGCAGCCGCAACAGACTTGTTCTTCAAACAATAACATCCAGCTGCGCAGGAAGGCTAGTGCACTTTCTCTTTCTCTTACTCTTTCTTTCTTACCTTCGAATTTTAAATAAATTTAAGTAAAAAACCTTGCAGCCTTTAGCTCTTAAATTCTGATTACAGGATTATTCTAAATACCACAAATAATATTTTTCCTGTTAACTTGAATGATTTTCCATTTTTTCCCCTGTTTTTACCAGTGTTATTATAGTTAACTAAAGCTAAAACCATAAAAAATACTTAAAATCAAATAAACGTTAACTGAAATAAAATAAAACATAAAAAATTAAACATATTATTTCAGCTAGCTGCCAAAGCAACATTTCTCAGTTGTACAGTGTATAGTATATATTCATATATAGTATATACTATATTCATGTATAGTGTGAATGTGTAAGTCGCTTTGGATAAAACCATATGCTAAAATGCATAAATGTAATGTTGCAATGGCTAATATGTTTTCGACTTATACTGACATCTAATGGTGTGGATGCAGCATCATACAAACGTCATCAGTTACTGATGCCATGATTAATTTATTCTGCATGCAAATGTGTCCAATTTTACTGAGACAAAGTGAGTAGTATTCAGCTCAGGGTTGCCAGGTTTTCACAACCAAATCCACCCAATTTCTATTCAAAAATAGCCCAAAACTAGCCCAATGGCATTTCGAGGGGGTCCCCCAGTAAAAATTGTGTTCTGGGGGGGTAAAATACACGTTTTTTTTGGTGAGGTTCCCCTGGTAAAATTTGTATTGCAGGGGCTAAATATCACGTTATTTGGGTCCCTTTAACCCGCGGACATGAAAAACAATCCGCGGCACGGCAACAGTGTTAAAGTAGCCCAATTCCGCGGGAAAACCCCAGACTTTGCAACACTGGTCATGTGATTTTAACATGTCAGTTTTAACATGTGGTGACCCAATCTATGTAAAATAAAACAGCTTTGATATGCCTGAAGTCTTCTTTTCATGTCAAATGATTTACTAGTTATCAAAAGTACTATTCATTTCTTTGTCTAAAACTTTTTAATAAAAGAAAAAAATTACTGTTTAAGACAGACAGTTACATTGCATGCAATAAAAAAATACTTTAAATTATCTTTAAAATGTCTTTAAATAAAATTTTATGTCAGTAAATTATTTTCATTATTTTATTACTTTTCTCAAGGAATATTAGCCATGTGATGTAATTTGATTATTTTTTATAAATTAATTTTAATAAGAAGGTCTAAATTGCAGCATAGCTGTACCACGTACAGTCTAGTAATGTTAGTATCCTCACTACTTTCAGTTACTTCCCAAAACTTTTTCCAATCAGTTTCAAGTTATGGATGAGGCAAGTAATGCTGGTTTCCTTATTTCTCACTCAGACTTTCCTCCCACTCGTCCCGGCCCGTTCTTAGTCTCCTTCTCCTACTTTCTCTGTCTTTCGTTCCGGACAGTTTAACACATGCCAGACCTCGGCAGAAACATGTGGGGGAAGCGAGGGTGATGAAAGACCAGTCAAAACGCGTGTGAGGAACTGCCATTAGCACATGTGGCTTTCGCATGAATCTAATAACGCCGGTGGACGCCTTTGCGGGCAATAAAGGTGGATGAGCTATATTCATTGGTGTGATAATTTACAATGAAAAAGATCAACACCAAAAGAGGCCCAGGTGTGAGGGCCCGCACTCTCACATGGTTTGGGTGAGCTGAAAGCATTAGATGACTGCATGATTTGTTTTCTACCAACCTCAGGTCATGGGGTTAAGGGTCACTTGTCCTTTCACACAGGAAGACATGTTACAGGATTATTACAAGAGTGAATGAGAGCACTGTATGAGACACTGCCTGACCTTACACTTATGGGGCCAAAACTTTCTTGTGCTTGCTTTATCACCACTTTTGCAAGGACAAAGTGTCAAGTGTTCTCAGTGGAGGGGAAAAGTGAATCACCTTTGTGTGAACTCTATGAGGGCAGAGGCTAGCTTATTTTCTACAGGTCATTTGTCTCAACACAGTTTAATACCACTATCCACTGAACAAAATGCATTAAACTGATATATTGTCAAAGCGCTTGTTTTTTTTTATTTAAATACACACTGGACTTGAGGATTGGATTGTCTTCACCTTAAGGGCTCTTCTCACAATGGATGACAAATGTGGAGGTCTAGCAGCCGCTCTTTGTCTCTGGTGAGCAGTTAGGTGCTGCAGGTGAAACAGCAAGATGAAAGAGGTGGTCGCTCATGTTATATCTCCCATGGACTTTGTTTATAGCTTCACTTTACTATCCTACCATTATGTGTTTCTGGTGGGCCACAACCAAAGTTTATACTAGGCCTGAATGACTCTTAACAGAGAATAATCTTTCTTTTGGAAATAAATAAATAATTTTATTCTGCAAGGATGCATTAAATTGATCAAAAGTGACAGAGAAGACATTTATAATATCTAAAAGTTTTCTATTCCAAAGTCAAAATTTAGAACTTTCTATTCATCAAAGAATCTATCACGTTTCCACAAAAATATTTAGCAGCAAAATGGTTTTCAGCATTGATAATAATAATAAATGTTTCTTGAGCAGCAAATCATCACATGAGAATGATTTCTGAAGGATCACAGGACACTGAAATCACAGGAATTAATTATATTTCAATATATATTAAAATAGAAAACAGCTGTTTTAAATTGTAATATATTACTGTTATACTGTTATATATTACTGTTTTTACTGCATTTTTGGTCAAACAACTGCAGCCTTGGTGAGTAGAAGAGCCTTCTTTCAAAAATATATATAAAAAAATCTTACTGACCCAAACTTTTGAAAACTAGTGTATTTTTTTTTTCAACCACCAGCTTGTAGGTCCAACACCAAAATCTTAATTTAAACCCTGGTAATGATGCTAAAAGACTGCAACATGTTTTATGTTTAATATACAATAAATGTAAAGCGTAAAATGCAACTACAACATATAATCATGCATAATAAATATAATTGGTAACACTTCAGTATAGGGACCTATTTTCACTATTAACTAGTTGTTTATTAACATATTGGCTGTTTATTAGTACTTATAAAGCACATATTCTGCATGACCATATTCTACATCCCTAATCCTACCCAATACCTATACTAACAACTACTAACTATTAATAAACAGCAAATTAGGAGTTTACTGAGGCTAAAGTCGTAGTTAATGGTTTGTTAATGGTGAGAATTGGATTTTAAAATAAAGTGTGACTATATAATTGCTCAAAATAAATAACTTTTAAAGGGGTCCTATTATGCTTTTTCACTTTTTATATTTTAGTCAGTGTGTAGTGTGTATGTTTGGGCATAAAACGATCTACAAAGTTACAAATCTCAAAGTCCACTCCAAAGGGAGATATTTCGTTTTAAAAAAAAACCTTCTCAAGAACTACAACGAACGGCTCGTTTGGACTACAAAGTTGTTTTCCTGTATTTGTGACATCACAAATTGTAAATCCCGCCCTGCTGGTGTTTTTATATCACTGTATTTCTGATGGAAACCAACTGTTTTCAGAAAATTTTGGATGTAATTTTCATTTAATCGTGCAAATAATGTCTGATAAAGCAGCGTTTGTGAACAGAGCTCTGTTTTGTGTACAGCGTTACCGGGTAAACCTCGCTCTCTACCACTGCAACAGCGCCTCCTGCTGGCAGAGAATTAATTTGCATATATATGCGGCCACAAATATAAGTCTGTGGGACTATGGTATAAATAAATTCAACTGTATAACAGTTTCACTGCAATTCATGTTGCAGTGTTGAATTTTAGAATTAAAGAATTAACATTCTAACATTTAGAATGTTAGAATTAAAGAACAATAAACAAAATACATAATATTACCGTTGCACTTATCTGTACATAGTCAATGCAGTTATTTTTAAGCTGTTGTTGACACGTGATTTAGCCAAAAAAACAACAACATCAATAACATTACCACTTGCAAAGGTTCTGCGTGATCCTCTTGTTCAATATTCTCGAGGTCTGAATTGATATGGCAATATTGATGAACTTGCTGTTCTGGCAAGGGGCGGGAAACGCCGTCTAAGCTGTTCGCCAATCACAACGCACTGGGACAGCTAACCAATCACAACACATTTAGTTTCTCGGAAGGCGGGCCTTCATCAAACCCGGAACTAATCGAGCCGTTTGTGTGAGGCTGGGGAGAAAGGTATTGTAATAATGTAAATTATGTAAAAAAAATAATGCGATTTTTGAACCACCAATCATGAGAGCATGTTCTAGTACACCCCAAAACAAAATCAAGACTTTGTAAAAGAGCATAATAGGACCCCTTTAAAAGAGTAAGAAAATATAATTAATCTCTTTTGTTATTGACATCAATGGACAGGTTGCGTGACATGCCCTCATACTTAAAACCCATCAGCAAAACTACATAAGGTAAAAAGAAAACACGCCTCAGACTGCATTAAATATGGGTTCATTTGCACTCAGGATAAACATGGTTTGTACCGACCACAGTGTGTTTTGTGGGGTGAATTACTGGCTGCTGAGAGCATGAAACCATTGAAATTAAATTTTGTACTGTAAACAATTTTGATACTGTATTGGGTCGCCACTTGAGTCCAATGTAAAATGTGGGTCCAGAACGACGGCTCTAATCCACTGTTTGTTGTGTTTATGCATTTGTGACCACACCTGCGGTCAGCCTTAAAAATTTCCCCTTCCCAGCTTTCTAGACCTCTTTCATCAGTCCACTTCAGTTTAAATGTCTGTTTCCAGGTTGTTAAGCATGCAGTAAATTCTTCAAGTCAACCTCCTGAAAAGTCTCATTACTGTAACTAGAAAGATATCTATTATTGAAGTAGTATTTTCACCTGAGCACACTTGGAATATTTGTGTGTCCATGCTTTTAGTTTAGTCTGTTGAGGAAATTATGTAAGTGAAGGATTGCGGCGACTCACCTAATTTCCAAAATTCTTAAATAAAGACTATTATTAAAAGGAAACCAGAGAACGAGGAGCACCCATTACCTTTTCCTATTTGCTGGTAGAAAGAGGCCCTCATGACCTTTACTGACGTACAGTCAGAGTCAAAAGCTTGGAAAAAGCCAGATGGCCAAGGACACACTGTCAGTCAGCATGGAGGAAATGAACAGGGCATAAAGTATTGATGACTGAAAAGCTGAGCTGGAAAGAGAAACAATGACTTTCAAAGAGAGAGAAAGAACCTGGAGGATCCATGAATTTGATTTAGATATGTTTTCATGACACTTCACGCCAGAATTTGGTGCAAATCATTTTCGCTCAAAGACCTTTTTTCAAAAGAATGAAAGACATTAAACACAAGAGAGACTGAAGTCAGACACTACTTTTCAAACATATTTTCTGAAGCGTTTTAAAGGAGAGAGACTGAGACTTTAATTAGCCAGGAAATTGAATGCTGTATTAATTTAACAGCAATCCCCATTCAATATTTAATAGACGCTTCTGTAAGTAATTGTCAAGTGGCCATGTAATAAGAGGGATAATGTTCAATAGGTGTGATCACATTAGCAAAATTTTAATCAGTTTCACAGAAAAAAGATCCATTGTTAATTGTAGTGATGCATGAAGCACAGCTCTCATAGAAGACACTTCAACCAAGCAGATTTCTGTTTTTGTGTGACCAACTTAAACATGAGTAAAATCTGTGTGGGGATTTTTTTTTCACCCTTATGGTATGGTCACACTGTGAAATTTCAGAAAAAATTAACTGACAAAAATGCACATTGTGTATTGTCAGCAGTGTAACGATGCATGAAGCAGCTTGAACTGGTTGCAAATTCTGTGTTGAGAAATCTTTCACCCTTATGTGAAATTCTCAATCATGCATTGAAATGACTAGATTTTGCCCACAAAATTTTGACGAGGAACGGTAACATGACTGCACCTTAATCAAGTCATCATCACACAAAAAAAAAAAATTCAGGCTAACAGTTGCAGTAACGATCACTGTTTTGGAGTTAATTACGGCTGATTGTACACTGTACATGTTTATATGCATTATACTACTATATATCATTGTTTGCTCTCAAAGCAAAATGAGTTAAAGCATTTGTCACTAGCTCTCTCACTAAGCATGGTGCACAACTCTGTTGGTGTTCAAATAATATCACCCTACAAAATAAATTGAACTGTAATTGAATCTAAGAAGGAGTAATGGTCCTCTTATCAAACTGACAATAAGGCCTGTCTAAGGTAGACTGTTTAAACATGAAGAAACATAACTTGGAGTTCACTTCAGTTCTTTGAGTATTATTGTAACTTATCTTCATCCATGCTGTAAGAGCTATGTCTTCGGTGTTCTTTCTTTGAGAGCGAAAAAATGGGGCTTTGCCGCCAAATTGGCCTCTACTGTGCGTCCAAAACCATAGCCCCCGAGAAACTAATAGAAGTCAACAGTGTTTCTGTTGGCATAGAGTTTTATAAAATACTAAGGCTACACTAAGAAAGTTTTTCAAAACTGGTAGCGTACTGTGCAGACACTTTCTCAGGTATTTCTGTGCTGTCTCTGAACAACACTTAAAGGGATTTTTCATCCAAAAATAAAAGCTCTCTCATTATTTACTCACCATCATATTTTTGTTCCGATCATAGGCCTTATTTATTCTGTGGAACATAAAATAAGAATATCATGGCAGCTCTTTTCAATACAATTAATTGAATGAGGACAAGAAATCACCATGAAAATATAACAAAAGTGGTCCATTTGACTCTGCCATATGATTCTCAAGCCATATGATAACTTTGTGTGAGGTCAAAATGAGGGCTTTAAAGCAACCTGTCCTTGACATGAAAGAAGTGATTACAGATCTTTACAGTGAATATGATCTAGTTTACTAAACAGATCTGAATGATTCCTTCTCGTGTTCAACTCACTGACTTAACAATCCAGATAGGAAGGTTAACAGCTCCTTGGAGAGGACAATGCAATCTTATTAGTAATCGTGGGTATTCATACATAAAATGTGGTTCAGGCCAGGGCGTATAATTAGTAGAAATTGGGTGTAAAGTATGATATCAGATACATCTGATATTACCTAAGAAGTTAAAGTAAATATGCTAGAAAATGTGCATGCTTTCAAGGGCGCACATTTAATGTGTGGAGTAAAGAACATAAGGTAGCCAAAGTGTTTTTAAAACACGTGCACAGTTCAGTTGAATGAAGTTTACCCTCTTTAACTTAATGTTGTTAAACTGAATGTACAAAGCTGAAATCTCCACGAAATAAAAACAACACTGAAATAAAAGGTAATACATTTAAAATACATTTATTTTATACTAAGTACAGTATAACATACTTCACATATTAACTTTATCTATTAACATATTTACTGACATATCGAGACTTACTGATACAAAAATTATAATGAAACTTTATTTTGAGTACTACTTGTGCACAATACACATTTCATAATATTAAGTCTAAAATGTGTTTTAATGTCATTATTGACGAGGACTGCATGATGTTTTTTTTTATAATATTGGTCTTTAAATGCAATATATTTAAAGTGTACCTGAAGAATGCTTTAGCACAATCAAATATACTTCAGTATATCTTTAGTTGGACTTCAGCACTACTTCCGGCACAATTAAAGCACATTAAGTACAAAAATAGTTGTTCCAATTTAGCAGACTTTAAGTATACCAGTTTAGTATAAAAAAGTACTTGCAGGGTATTTTTATTACGCACATAAATATGTAAATGCATTTGTAGTATGCGTAGCATGAAATAAATGTATTTCAAATTTATTTTCACTAGGGGTGCGGTTTATCTGTCAATCAGATGCATGTGAAAGTTGGGAAATCAAACCTATGCCCCTGGATTCAGACACATTTTAGTATGTCTTAGACACTGAAATGTCAAAAGCACTGAAAACACTGAAAAGCATATAAAACCTAAATATTTTACATGCATGTACAAATGTACCGTATGTAAATTGTACACATATTTTTTAATCCTTTTAGGCTTATTTATTACTGAATTCATAAAAAAAATTATATTTTATTGCATTTAATCAATGATATGAATTAAAAACGTTCCACATTTCAAGCGTGCATCACTTTACTCAATCCTAAAGTTTGCAGAATTAAGAAAAAGAAAGAAAGAAAATTCTGTCAAAACCATTACGTAATAATGTATGTGTGTGTGTGTGAGAGAGAAATATTTATGATTTTGATGATTATGATGTGTGTGTTCATTTAAATCAGTGTTCATTGTAGATGCATGGAAAAGATTATCCTTCAAAATGGAGCCTTTTGTGTTTCACAGATGAAAGAAACTCGAAACAATGAGGGTGAGTAAATGAAGTCGATCTAATCATGTAAAAGTGTACAGATAGATGCTGCAGTGTCGTGAACGTCATTAGAGGACTCTAGCTGTCTAAAAGGTCCAAAAAAGGACACCCATAGCTGTCATATTGGGCCATTAATATATTGTCTTAAATTCCACTGTAACACAGTGGAGATGATGTATCACACACAAAAAGTGCAGTCTGGTACATGTGCTTTATCTTCAAAGTTGAGCATATCTGACCCACACTCTACAATTGATCAAAGAGGATATATATCTCTCACTTGCTGTTAGAGCCAGATGCTTGTAAGGATGGAGGGAAATGGACCTTACACGAAAGTCTTATTAAGCAACACATCACAGATCTGCTCTCTCTTAGAGCCTCCGAGGTTTCTTCCAATTCTCCACTGCAGGTGTTCCTGTCGGCGCAGAGCCCAGAACCCGAGCGTTTACCTACGGATCCTTCCGGACAAAGACCTATAAGCTGTGATGTTCCTTGACTCAGGTCCATAGAAATATCTGGGCACTCCTTTATCCCTTGGACCAAGAAGGAGTGTCATTGCCCAGTTGATCTCCAATTTGGAAAATTTGCAACCATGGGTCTTATTACTGCATCGGTGCGGCCAGCATGTGGATGTTTTTGTCTTTTGGGAGAGGGGGGAGTGTTTTGGATTGATGACCGTCCACGCACAACTTAAACCAGATCTTCCCTATCCACACAAATTCCCTCGCCTGCGGAGCGATGGGAGCTGGGCCTGTTGTTTTTTCTCATTGCATGGTAACTTATCTTTGCTGTAGTGTTCACAGTAGCCACAGCTGTTTGACTTGGACCTGGCCGGCAGGTTAAATGAACAGGGTTCAGAATAAGTGAAGATGTATCAGGTTCCCCTGTGCCGGTCTGATGCTAGGAAACGCAGGGTGGACCGACCTTTCATCACTGTGCGTGGGATCTCTGCCACACGATGACTGATTCAATGCTCTGATCCAAACTCTGAAGATTGACCTTAAATAACCTTTGACTGCATCATAAATCATAGCAACTGACTGAAAACTGCCAACTGTTTGATGCTTATAGCATACGAATGGTGAAAAACGTACAATGAACATACAATGATTGTGAAACAATGTTGAATGTAACATTTTTGTATTTTTAATAATTGTAAAATGAGAGCAATAAAAATGGCTGATTTTATTTTTCCACACCTATGAATGATAGTCCACAACTACATGATGTAGGCTAATATTTATATTTCCAGTGCAACTCATGATGGAAAATATGCTTAAAGAATGAGCTAGTTAAAAGTGAATTGTGTCATTTCTGCACCATACAAAATGGAACAAAATTATTTCAAACAGGTTGTCATGTTTTGAACATGATTTGACAGTGCCACAGTGTATATGTGAAATATACTTCTAAAGCATTTAGCAATCTTAATGTTAACATCAGCAGCCAGCCAATACCATCATTTACTAGTACATTATAAAAAACAAAAGTTGTATCTGTTGATATTATTTAATGGACTGGAGCTAACATGAACTAACAAAAAACAGATGTATTTTTTATTAACTAACATTAACAACGATTAATCAGTATTGTAACCAATGTATTGTTTATTGTTAGTTAATGTTAGTTAATGCATTAACTATAGTTAACTAATGTAAAATCTATCTATCTATCTATCTGTCTGTCTGTCTGTGTGTGTGTGTGTGTGTGTGTGTGTGTGTGTGTGTATATATAATGTATATTGCATGTAATTTTACTTTTAATACTGATATATTTTTTTTTTTGTTATCAACATTTTTTATTTTTTTTCACACATAACATAACATAACATAACATCCAAAATATAACAAAACAAAACAACAGACATATACTCAATAGCTCAAAGTCAAGTCAAAAGGGAGGGAGAGAGGGAAGGACAATAAAAACACAAAACAAGTCACTCCTTTATACAATCACGTATATCAAAAAGAAAACACTGCCAAGCATCAATGGTCGAAGGCTTGGCCCCACCGACTCGCGCCGTTTTACATTCACACGTCAGTATTTGCAGGAGGCTACGGATCCAATATGTTTTTCTACACATGTGTGGTGTAAACCAGTTCTGGATTATTGTCTTCTTCGCAGCTGTAAAACCAGCAAACAACATTCTCTTTTGCATTGAACTAATACAGAGACCTGAATCATCATTAAGAAGACACAAACTTGGGTTAACAGACCAATCAATTCGCAGTAATGATGACAAAACCAGGTTTACATGTGTCCATAGACTGATGACGACAGGACATTCCCAAAACATATGCAGAAAAGTGCCTGATGATGCAGTGTTACATATATGGCAGTTCAAATTTGACTGTAGTTTCATTTTAAATCTTTTGTAAGGAGTTATGTATGCTCTATGAATGACTTTGAAATGAATAAGACGATGAGCCAGATTTTTAGATGTTAAACTGAGATTAGACCACACTCTCTCCCAGTCGACAGATAAATTACGGTCAGATAATTCCCTATTCCAAATAGTTTTAATAGAAAGAGGTTTTGTAATGCAATCAATAATTTTAGTATATATTAAGGAAAAAGATGGCCTACAAGCAGATGGTGCAATCTAATCCCGCATAGCATGGGAGGAAATGGAAGAAGACCAAGGAACGCCATACGCTTTGAGAGCAGAACGCAACTGAAGAAAGACAAAATATGCGGAAGCTGGTAGACAAAATTTGGCCCTTAATGTCTGAAATGAACAGAGGCCCTGGTCATCATATATATCACCGCACGTGTTTACACCCAAAGAGGACCAAGAGGGTTGGACAAATGGACGAATTCCGCATACAAAATTAAAATTGTGCCATAAAGGTGTACTGTTACAAAATTTGAAGGGTCCTCCTATCCGACGTTCAACCGTTTTCCAGATTTTAATAGAGTTGGCCACAACCGGACCAAATTTATAATTATCCCCTTTTTTTCCTGTGCCAGTAAATAGAATATCTTGAAGTCTATTTCGTTTAACCTTGTCAGCTTCAATCACTCTCCATGAAACTGTAGATTGAGGATCAACCCAATTATGAAGAGCTTTAAGCTGGAACGACCAATAATATAATTCAAAATTTGGTACAGCCAGTCCTCCTGCGCTATTAGGATGTTGTAATGTGGTAAGTTTAATTCTGGGACATTTATCATTCCAGATAAACTTAGAAATTATGGAGTTGATCTCCTCAAAGTAACATGGAGGGGGAGAAAGTGGTAGCATAGAGAAAAAAAAATTAATCTTAACAGTGGAGATTCTTCCTTGGAGAGAGACTTTAAGATTCTTCCATCTTTGAATGTCATTTTTGACCTTAACTAAAATGTTATTAAAATTGTCTCTGGCAATCTTATGAATGTTTTTATATATGGTAATGCCCAAATAGATGAAAGATTCCTTAATAGGGATAAATGAGGGAATAGAAAAATTTACTTTAACATTGTTAATTGGCATTAAAGCAGATTTGCTCCAATTTATTTTATATCCTGATAGGCTACTAAAATTATCAAATTCCTTAATTATAATAGAGACTGAAACATCAAAGTGGTCTAAATATAGAATAATATCATCACCGTATAATGAAATACTATGATTATGATCATGAATCTTAATCGATACTTCAGATTTCCTGATGGCTTGCGCTAAGGGTTCAAGAGATAGACAAAACAATAAGGGGGAAAGCGGACACCCCTGCCTCGTTCCCCGCTGTAAAGGGAATGAGGGGGAAATAATATTACCAGTTATGACTGATGCTGCAGGTGAGTGGTATAATGTCTTAATCATAGAAACGAAGTGTTCACCAAACCCGAAACATTGCAGAACTGCCCACATATAATTCCACTCTAGCCTGTCAAAGGCTTTTTCTGCATCAAGTGAAAAGACCGCACAAGGTGTTGGGTGGGAGTCCGCAAAGTCAAGAATATGAAGGAGTCGACGCATATTGTCAGACGCATTGCGCCCCTTGATGAAACCAGTTTGGTCCTCCTTGATCAGACTGTGAATTACCTTCTCCATACGAGAAGCAAAAACTTTAGCATAGATTTTTAGATCACATGGGATAAGCGAAATCGGTCTGTAGCTGGAACAATCTAATGGATCTTTTCCTTTTTTAAGAAGTAATGAAATCAGTGATGTTTTTTGATCTCTGTGAAATACCCCAAGTTCAATTGCAAAATTAAATGAGTTAAGCAAGTATCCCTACCAAATCCCAAATTTCTAAATATAATTCAGGGGGAGACCATCAATTTGCCCTTTTGAAGGCTTTTAAACGTGAGTTCCTCCAAACTTAATTAAGATTCTTTATCCATCTGTGAGATCCGAAGTTCCAATTTATCTAGATACCTTACAAACCAAATCTGTTTCCTTTATAAATTTAAAAACCTAAATATAATTCAGGGGGGAGACCATCTAGACCCGGCGATTTGCCCTTTTGAAGGCTTTCTATTTTCTAATTGTGTAAACTGGTGAGTTTTCGCTTTGGCGAGAGTGGAGTTACAGAAACCCTCCACTTAGTCGTTTCCCACAGTATTTGAGGATAATCAGAGGGCATATTAATTTCAAGAAATTCCTTAATATATTCTTTTAGAGAAGTAATGAAAGTCTGATTACTTAATAATGATATGTTAAAGCGCCAAGATTCTCGGAAAGAGGAACACTGCACAACATAGCAGAATTGATCAGATAATAAAATGGTAATATAGAGATGGAGGAAAAGAAATTAAAGATTCTGAGAAATTGTGTCTAGAGAAAGTCTTGTGTCTATTAGAAAAAAAAGTGAAGTCCTTAGCTTTAGTATTCTGAATTCTCCATAGATCGATTAAGTTGAGCTCAGTTATAAATTTATTCAATAATTTAGAGGATGGATTGGCTGTTGTATCAGATTGAGATTTATCTAAAGCAGGATTTATGACAGCATTAAAATCACCACCCACCACTAGAGGGCAATCAATCTCCTCAAGTAGAGTTTTGGAAATCTGTGTAAGGAATGCACTGTCTGTCTCATTCGGACCATAAATAGAGACCAATGCTAACCTATTATTATATATTTTGCATCGGATAAAAACAAATCTACCCTTCTCATCACTACCAAGGTGTTCAATCGTTAAATTTAACTTCCTGTTAACAAGGATAAGCACCCCCTTAGTTTTATTTTGAGCGCTAGAAAAAGCTGCTAATTTATAATACTTATTCTGGAAACGTGCCACGTCAGATTGTTTTAAATGTGTCTCTTGAATTAGGGCACAGGAGATAGATTTACGGTGTAAATATTCTAACACACGGGTTCGTTTAACAGCAGAATTTAAACCATTCACATTCAGTGATAAAATATTTAGAGTATGCATTGAATATTCATAATCCCAAGATTGTACTCAATAAATGAAAAAAAGCAGAAGCACTTCCATTCTATAAATAACACGTAAACGCTGATGTGCATTTTAGATACCAAACCTCCTAGATGAAAAATCCCTTTAGAAATAAGGTAAAATACATAAAAGTATAAATGTCTGCTGTAAAAAAAACAAAAACAACATAAAAATATGAACAACCCACAACCATAAACAAGGAATAACATAGGTCTGACTGAGCAACAAAAAACAGTGATAGGTCGTGACCGATCCACTCCAACGCAAGACATGTCTCCCGAAAGGCTCACGCAGCCAAAAAAATATATTTTTATTAATTAAACCTACTCTCCATTAGTCCCCTCCAAAAAATAAAAAAGGGGAGTGTCAGTCTTACCAGCAAAGAGATCGTTGTACCGGATAAATAAGGACAATATCCCAGTAGGAGAGAAGAAAACGCAAAAAATAGGTTTAGCAAGCGTCCATATTCATCCTGCTATCATCCCCTTCTGGGCAGCTAGGACCAAGACCATCCCGGCCGTCACGCCCCTCCCGTCGAGCTGGATAAACAGCGGCCGCTGCTCCCCCGTCGTCCCCCCGCAGAGCCGCGGCATACGACTTCTGCTGAGACATGGAGCTGATAAAATCCTCCGCTTTCTGAGGGGAATCGTAGCTTCTCTGTTCCCCTTTGTGCCGTAGCTTAATTACCGCCGGATAGATGATGAAGGGCTGGAGACCAAGCGCTGTCTTCTTCTTCAAAACCGGACCAAATGCCTTTCTCCTGATCGCTGTAGCCGGACTAAAGTCGGGAAAAAATAGCAGTGTGACATTGCTCTGTGAACATTTCACCGGGTAAGCCTGCCGAGCACCTTTTAGGATATCTGATCTGTCATGCCATCTCAGTACACGGAAGATGAGAGTGCGCGGCCGATCGGAGCCCCTCCCTCCGTCATACACGCGATGCGCCCGATCAATCTCAATGTCACGGCCCCTCAAGGAAGGAATCCACTTGGAAAGATTAACTCTGAGGAAACCAGCTGCGTCGTTACCCTTCATCCCTTCTGGGAGCCCCACCAGTCTTACATTGTTCCTCCTACACCTGTCCATATCTGTCATCTTCTCGGTGAGTCGCTCCAGCTGATCCTTTAAGTCCGTGACTATTCTCTTATCTTCACGCGCCGCTGCCTGAATAGAATCAACGCGGTCACGTGTCTGCTTCGCCGTGGTAACTATGGCCTCAAACTCCTCTCTTAGCTCTTTAACAGACTTGTTGGTCGCTTGTATGTCCTCACGCAGTTCGCGCAATGCTGGAATCAGCACCGAGTCCATAGCATCTCTCACTGCCGAATTCACAACCGAATTCAAAGTGCTTTGGTGTTCTTTAAATGCTAGTTCAATGCGGTTAGCAATAGCATCGTCGAGGTCTTCACTGGAGATGGCTGAATCTCTGAATTTTTTCTTCATTGGCGATTGCACAATCTCTCTTTTCCGATCCCCTTTGTCTGCCTTAGCACTCATGATGGGTCCAATGCAGAGTGGTTTAAGTTTTACTGACAGGATCGTAAAATATGTGGCAAAGTGAGCAGAGCGAAAGACTAAGCCTGCATCGCCGTTGAGGGGTCACGTGATCCCTTAATACTGATATATTAATTAAAAAATAAATGGTCTAAAATCTATGTTATATTGCAAAAAAGTGTTAAAATTATTATTTTTGTTACTGCAAAATATCAGTAAAACAATACAAACAATACATTCCCTTCATTATGCATCACATTTTAAAATTTTGCACAAGTTTTAACATTTTAATATTCATGTTTTCATATTGTTTTATAATTTTAAATACCTTTCTTATTTTTGTTCTGAATTATGTAAAACAGAATTGGGTTGTTATATTAAAAACAAACAAACAAATAAACTTGTTTTTATGAACTATAAAATGCAGGCACCAAATAATCCCAAAATGCCTGATGTGTTATAAATGAATGCATGTAATATGCATGTACTTCTTTTACAGTTTAATATTGTATAATGTTCCTGTGGCTCAGTGGTAGAGCATTGTGTTAGCAGCACAAAAGGTTGTGGGTTCAATTCCCAGGGAACACACATACTGATAAAACATGTATAGCCTGAATGCACTGTAAGTCGCTTTGGATAAAGCGTCTGCTAAATGCATAAATGTAAATGTATAACTCTGATTAGTTATTGTATTTGTGAGAGTACTGCTGAGTCTTTCTCTCCCTTGTTTGGTTCTCTCAAGCAATCCACGTCATAATAATGGTTTGCAGTATTTTTATCACATAGATTTAACACAGATGTTAATTTTATAATATAGAGAGTATTTAATTTACCAAATATTTGCATAATTGTTTTAACATAGACCTTTAACATTAACTTATATAATGAAACACTGGTTTGCCACACTATAAAATAAAGACCTGAAATGTTGACACACATTTTTACGGTAAACTCTTGGCAAGCACAGCTACCAGATATTTTTTTAACCATAAATGCATGATTTATGTATGTATTTGTATTTATTTATTTTCCAGTGTATCTGTTTTCTGAGGCAGATGTCCTAAATGAGCTGCAGAGGTTGACTGTAGCGTGTGCAGTAGTGGTCCTCCAGTGGAGGCAGGGAGTGTTTGGGAGCGCCCTGGAATGACTGGAATCTCATGGAGTGTGTATACAGGTGGGCTGGGATACAAGGCGAGATTGGATCAGACCGTTAATTGGGAAACCAAGTCCCCGATAGTAAACCAACAGCTGCACTTTTCATTCTGCTCTGAGGCTCAATCAGTGAGAACAGGCAGTAGAAGGTTCTGGAAGTAATCTGCCTGGGTCTGTGTATCGCCATCATTTGGACAAACTTGATAACAATCATTTCCCCCTCAGTGTTGTACTGCAAACCTGCTGCCAAGGAACATTCTGGAGGTTGCTTTCTCCACTTCTAAAGATTAATGAGCACACTTCGCCACAAATACATGATATAGTCCTCTCAAGATAAATCAATAAAATTATGATAAGCTGTCCTCTTGAATCCCAAACATTAAACACTCAGCTGGTGCCAAACAGTTAAACTAATGCGCTATCACTTCTCACTTGCAAGCCTTGGATTGTGATCCCGAATGGAAAAATCACATTCGTGGTGCACATGTTTGTGTTTTCATTCAAAAGGAACTTGCTGCCAACTTTGTGCATGATGTGAGAACTGCTTTTAAAGTGTGAAAAATATTAAATGAAATCAACTTTCCCCCCTTCAGTTTTGGTTAAATGCGTTTCTTATTAAATTTTAGAGTATGAGTCCTTAATGCCAAACTTGGAGTTTTCTCTTTTAATAAGCAGAAACGTGTTAGCTCTGTTGCATGATTTTGGCTCTACCAAAACAATTTTCTTTGTAAGCACATTATGTATTATTTATATTGAACAGATCCCAGTCTGGGTCATTTTGGTAACCCAGGATTAACTAGGTTAAATGTTCAACTCAGCATGCTTCAAAACCATACCAAAACTCAAGTATTGTTTAAAAATGTAGGATACTACTGGGTTAAATTTGTAAAATTAACCCAAAATGGGCTGTAAATTAACGAACACAAACAAAACAACTGTATTTTATGTTTCGAGGAATTGGTTAAATGTATTTGTTATGAAGAAGCAACACTGTGTGAAAGAATGGATATGAATGCAGTGGAAACAGCCTATACAGAATACCGCAGTTATAATATCTCAACACAACTCCACTCAACTCAACTCAACTTTATTTATAGAGCACATTCAACACCACAAGTGGAACCAAAGTGCTGTACAGAGAAGGATAAAAGAGACAAAAAATAGAGAGAAAAATCATGTTAATATGTTTTTCAAATATATCTTTAGCTAATGCTTTTATAAGCTATCTACAATTTTAACATTTGATTTTAAATGAAACATTTAAGTAAACCATTGACTTACATTATATTCTGTTTTTATGTCTGCCTCTTACATTATTAATATTTAGTGTTCTAAAAACAGTAAAAAAAAATATACAAATATTAAGATTCATAGAAATTAATATCAAATTCACAGATATTATTTCAATAAAAAGGCAAAAATGACTTTTTTTTATTTTAGTCATGATGTTCATTCTATGCTATTTTTTTCCTCTTTTAACTGGCTTCAGCTGATTTAGACTGGCATACATCATGGGATGCAGTTTGTGTAGGTTTGGATTGTGTCAGTTCATGTCTTGTAAACCAGTACATTATATGAATATGCAAATATGCACAAAAAACAGTTATACAGCATTGTTTTCCACACAAGAAGATATCATCTGTAGCTATCATTTTGTTCTTTTTTGCACGTTTTGTGCTTTTAATGTTGTTATATTTACATTGATGAATTTTAATTTATTGAAAATATAATTAAGTTTTTGTGGATTTGGTCATATTGAGTTAATTTAATTTTACACAGGCAGCATAACTGCTACTTAAGTGTTTTGATCTGTTTCTCACAGCAGTTATGAAAACAAGGAAAATATGACTTTTCTGTTATAAAATATTTTCTTACTTGTATTCATAATTCCAAAATAATTGGAGTTCTTCTCCAGTCTGTTCTGAGGATTATATTCGTGACTTGTGGTTTTAATGCTCCAGGTGTGAAGTCACATTTTACGCTGTTAGTTTCAGTTCCTGGCCCAGATCTTCTGTAGTAAAAGTGACTGTTGTGCCAATAAATAAGCCAAAAATTCTAAATGGCTAAAACAGCCGTCAGTCATGGTCCCCTGCCAGTTTATTGGAGGGTTTGTGGTTTCCTGCATTTCGTCATCCTGTATCATCCGGCCATATTCTTAAGATTCAGAAGAGTTTCCTGAGCCCTAGCCGAATACTAAGTATGTGATATTATGATTAAACCACATCATTGGATTGTTCTGAAAAGCTATTATTAAATCTGTCTCAATGCATAATCCTCATATTTCAAGCAGGTTCAAACACATATACAGTACAGTGGAATAAAAAAGAACACAGAATGCATTTCTAATCGCTTATAAAGGTGTGTAATTTGAATACATATCCCCAACATGGCAGGATTGTGAGCTTTTTAAGAGATTTTAATTCAAAGTTGTGTCTAATTACTTAAATAAACATGTAACAGTTGCAGATTTTTCACAGATGGCCTTTTTTTAATGTGTCCCAGATGCATCATGACCTGGCCTTGACCCAAACGGTTTGTAGAAACGGACACATTCAGAGCAGGCGTATCTGTAGTCATTTTACTCTCTAGACATGTCTTTCATTGACGCAGAGAGCTGCAGTCTCTATAAAAATGCCAACGTTTCATTACCTGCGTAACCGTTGCTTTTGTTCCTCGATGAAAGACAAAGAAAAGATTGGGCTGGAAAATAACAACTGTCACGTGGTGTACGGGGTATCGTACCTCAGTGAACATTATCCATCAACACCTACAGTTGCGCTGAAAATTACCCTAAATCACTTTTTGGAAGGAGGCTGAGCAGACACTCAGACCCTGTATGGAAAACTCTTCAGATGGCTGTGTTGTTCTTGGCATGGCATGGAGAAATGACAACATTACCCTTCCTGCTAAAGGAAAGTCATTCCCTGTGGGGTCAAGGTAGAAGGTTCATTCAGGATCAAAAAGTAACATGGGCCAGAGGTACACCAAAACAACTGTTTTATTTTTTGGAGGAAAAAAATACCTTCCTATTGCAATGCACACACTGGCTGCGAAATTTCTAGATGCTCAGGAGAACAATATAAAGCTAGATAATTACTTTAATGCAAGGAAGAAATGGGATTATTTTGCACTCTGTGCAAATAAAACTGTGCCCGAAGGGTTGTGCTTCAAGACAATCGCTCTCGGCGACATTTGTCTGTAACAACAAGAACTAAACTTTCTGAATTAAAATGGCAGTTCACACCAAAAAAAAATGAAAAATCTTCTAAAAGGAAAGTCGTACAGGTTTGGAACAACATGAGGGTGAGGACATGTTTTTGGGTGAACTGTCCTTTAAAGGGATAGTTCACAAAAAAAAAAAATTTTGTCATCATTTACTCTCATGTCATTCCAAATATAGAAAAAAACAAAACAAACAAACATATTTTGGTAACATCATATGTTGGTAACCAACCAGTTTTGGTTCCAATTGACTTCCATTATATTTTGGACCGTACAATGAAAGTCAATGGGAAATTAAACTATTTGGTTACCAACATTCTTCAAAATGTCTTTTGTGTTCCACAGGGAAAAATATGTCATTATTTACTCACCATGATGTGTTTTCAAAATTGTATTCATTTCTTTCTTCTGTAAAACACAAGATATTTTGAAAAATGTCTCAGAGTTTGTTTGTTTTGTTTTTTAAATGTTGTTTTGGACTTCTTTCAGTTTCATAATAAAAAAAATCAGTTGATATACTTCAAAATAACTTTTGTGTTTTTCACATAAGGAAAAAAACATTCAGGTTTGGAACAAGAAAAAAAAAAAAAAAATGTAAACATAAAGGCATAGTTCATCCAAAAATGAAAATTCTGTCATTATTTATTCACCCTCATGTTGTTCCGAACACAAAACAAGATATTCTGAAGATTGTTGGTAACTAAAGAGATTCATTTCCCTCTCACTTTTTGACCATACAATGCAAGTCAATAGGATTTTTTATTTATTTAATTTTTTATGTTCCACAGAAGAAAGTCTTACAGCTTTGGAAGGACATGGGGATGAATAAATATTTTTGGGTGAACTATCTTGTAAAGGGACAGTTCACTCAAAAATGAAAATTCTGTCATAATTTACCTAACATAAGAAGATATTTTGAAGAATGTTGGTAACCAAACAGTTTTGGTTCCCATTGACTTCCATTATATTTTTTGTCCATCTAACAGAAGACAATGGGAGCTGAAACTGTTTGGCTATCAACATTCTACAAAACATCTTTTTGCTCCACAGAAGAAAGAAATCATACAGATTTGGAGTGACATAAGGGTGAGTAAATATTTTTGGGTGGACCATCCCTTTTACGATCCTTCTTCTTTCCACAGTATTCGAAGTGGTTGGAGAGAAAGAAACATCATTCCAACAGCAAATCAACAAACTCGTACAAAAAGTTACATTTGTTTGGAAAGACAAACATAAAAAAGCCTTGCTTGTTTACCTGCGTGCGTGTCTGTGCTCAGCTTTGTTTGTGATCTGTGGTGTGTTTTTCATACCTAAGTCATGTTTGTCTTGATTTGTGTTTATTTGCTCGTGTTTTTATTGATTTGTCTGTTTGGGGCCGCTTCTGACGGGCCATATTCATCATGCGTTGTTTAGACACGGCTGTGATCAGTGCAGCTGGCTGCTTGGCAGGGTTTGAGGGGTCATAAATATATTTCCCATTCATTTCGTGAAGCCACGAATTGTTTCCCAAGGGGATCGCTCTTCGTCTCACTTTGATCACAGTATATCATACACAAACATCTAAATCGGACGGCTAATCAAAAACGTCTTCCACAGAGGGAAAATGCATGGCTGGCTTTGACCACAACTGAAAACAAATCCACTTAGCCTGGGTTTTGCCTATGTGTCGAGGGAACGGCAAAGCCACAAATCAAAAGAGTCCAAACTTCTGCAGCTATCGAATCACCAGCTGCTCTCATATATGAGCAAAGACGTTCGAGAAGTTGGCCGACTTGATAAAGTGCCAGTCCAGAAATTAGAATGCTCACTCACGTGGTCTTCACAGAAATGCCAAACCATAGTATTAGCTCTTCAACATGGCTTTCCATAACATTTACATCACATAATCCTCTTCGACCATAAGATTTCCATTAAAAAAGTTTTTTTTTTTTTTTTTATTAATTGTTTTTTGGTGAAATTCATTGAGCAGGTTAGTTATGAAAAAAAAAAAGTTGAAACTGAAATACCTAACATTTGTTTATTTACAACGTAAATAAAAGATACAAACTATATCGTAAACTTGAACAGGAAAAAAAAAGAAAGTAAAATATGCCATATGTAATGTTGCACTTATAAATTATAAACACCACCATACAAAAGTTTGGGTCAGTAAGATTTTTCTTTTTTAATAAAATTCATACTTATTCTTTTTTAATATTTCACTAAACTGATCACAAAAATGAGAGTAAAGACTTTTATGTTACAAGAGATAAATTACATTTTAACCTATATTAAATTAAAAAACAGTATTTTAAATTGTAATAATATATCATAATATTACTGTCTTTACTGTACTTTTGATCAAATAAATGCAACCTTGGTGAGCATAAGAGACTTCTATTAAAACATTAACAAAAATCTTACCAAACCCAAATTTTTTGTAGTGTAGTGTAATGTTTTTTTTAATGACTCCTTCAGTGATCATGGAACATTATTTGCAGTCCTGAAGTACACAAGCCTTTAGGCAAGTGAGTAGATTCTTATAATAGTTAGATTTATATTCTATAATCCTTCGAAATTAAATGTTTATCAGTATGCCATGTCATATTCAATCCGTTTCAATCCAAAGTACCATATAAAAAAAATGTCAGTCTAAAACTGTTTCATTATAATTCCTCACTTAATCAAAAAAAATAAGCTGCAATTAACGGCATCCTTTGTTTCTTTACAAACAGACTAAGAAAATACTTATCCTGTGCTGTCACAGATTATATCAATGTGTTTTTAATTAAAGGTATTATCAAAATCTGTATGTAAATACAGTAGCAAACAGTTAGGGCAAAAATTAAAACAGTGCAAAAATCCTCTCAAAGGCACTCGTGTGGAATGTTTACAACATTCAAACTTACATTTATTTACAATGTCAAAATCGGATGAAATGCATAGTCTCTTGAAAATAGTGGCCACCTTTGATTATTATTTAGACTACTCTTGAAAGTTCGGTGCCACTGGGGGCTGAGCTCTGGTTTGCAACCCTGTGAGCATCTGTTTCACAGACCAAAAACAAACCCTAACCACTCAGAATGAAATAACACAACACGGCACAGTACTAGTTGTTAACAGCCTTCGGAGTACCAACATAGTTGATTCCTGAGGAAATTGGAAGGTTCTGACCGGCTGGAGTGCAGGCATCATAAATGCGTGTGCTCAGAGCTCTGGTCGCTGTCGTGACTGTCGTCCTCATTGCTGGGTGAACCCATGGGATGGTGCAGTCCGACCATTGGGGAGAACTCAGAAGGCAAGAGAGTTCCTTTCTTTACGTTCACCAGTTCTTTCTCCCGCGCTGCGGCTCCCTGCTGACCTCCCTTCACTCGCTTCCACTTCATCCGTCTGTTCTGGAACCACACCTTTACCTGCATGCAAGAGAAATACTGTTAAAGTAGTCATAAAGCAAACAGGATGGAGAATTTTATTTCAAATTGAAATTCAAGTAGGTAGAGTCAAAATGGAATGAGAAAAAAACATGCAATTGTTCTTAGCCTCATTTTTAATAGTACATTTTATTTCTCAATATTAATTGCCCAAAAATGTTATCACACACAGTGTTATTATGGTATCATTGATATACTATTGTAGATTTTGTTCATATTTTAAATTAGATTTTAATTTTAGTTAAAGATTTTAGTCAAAAACTTTTTTTGTTCAAAGCAATTTTGTTGTGTTTTTTCTTCTTTTTCTTTTCTTTTGGTTTATATAGTTTTAGTTATTTTAGTACTTAAACTAAACAAAAATCAGAAATGTTGCCTCTGCAATTAGCAGAAATACATTTATTTTTATTAATCATTATTTTATTTCAAATAATCAACATTTTAAGGGTTTTAGTTTTCGATAACAACCTCGCCCACAAAATATGAGGTATTTCTAGAAATGTTAGATTTGAAATTTGAATATAAAATGAAATGAGATGTATTTTTATACAGGTATAAATAAATTAACCATTTCATTGACTTAAGGGAAATGTATTATTTAATTAAACTGTATAATCATAATATTAAATACAATTTTATATATTTTGATATTTATTTGCATTTATTTAATATTAAACATCTTTATTTTAATTTATTATCTGAAAACGGTGTAATGGACATATCTGTGCTACTGTATGGCAAAATTAAAATGTTCTGATTTGAACAGTTTTTAAACAGATATGAACAATTACAGAAAAATATCTAATTAGTTGAAGTAAAAATGTATTTAGCATATTTTACAGTAGGTAACGAATTGAGTAATTTTGTTTTCTGCAACTTCAAGAGTCGATTCTTATATTTTGCTAAAATCTTCCCAACCCTGTATTATATTAAGTATACTTATACGAATAATTATGAACAAATAAATGTTGAATACCATCTATAATTCAAGAAAAACAAATGAATAAATAAGTGTTGTTTGCTCATTAGGAGACAAATTTTTGGCCAAGCTATTATACAGTAGTCAATTACACACAATGTTTATGGGACTTTATTGGTCTCTTAGCAACACAGGCGTCCAAGATCTGCATCAGGGAAACTCAACGCCACTTTGTGGGAACGTGTGTTAGGGCGTGTGTTATGGCACTTTCCAGAAAGAGTTGTTTTGGCACGCAGACCCCCACTCTAAAACCACCATCACACCCTCTCTATCAGAACCCCCTTCATACTGCGCGCGTGTATCAGATCAGTTGAGCGACAGATTTAAAGCTTTCTCTCAACGACTTCTGCCAACGCAGCACTCAGATCCCACACGTATAGACCACATACGTAAACCAAGTAAAACACCTCATTTCATGTGCTTTGTGGGTCCTTCATATCTACTTTTAATCTTTAAAGGAACTGTGGATCTGGTGGACTGGTGTGTTTTTCTTCTGGAGCAGATTTCTGGGAAGTTTGGTGGAACAGCGATATGATTGGCTCTGTGGGGACTAGCATTGGCTCTCTAGACTATTTCCACCTGGTCAGTTATGTGCTGATGCAAAACTCCTGGTCGCCCATTGGTCCAAGTTCCAGGTCCTGACTTGACACTTTGCTCTGTATTTGTGTCTCCTCTGGGATGATCAAGCTGCTGCCTAAAACGGGTCGATCAGACCTGGACCGAGTGGCGGCGCCTCATCCCCCTCCTCTGGCTTGACAGCGGGACTATTTCAGGCTGAGGGGGTTATTTTAGGAAGCGCAGCGCAGGTATTTTAGAGAGAGCTCTTAAATGAGTCAGCAGATTTCCTTACATGACAAAAACATTTAGATGAAGTGTGGGAACTTTTTTGCAACTCTTTACACTAATAACTACAGGATTTATGGAACTGTGCTACTATATTTCACATTAAATTATTTCAAAACAACATGCAGTTATATATGTATTCAAATGTGTGTATGTGGAATAAATATAAATACAGTGAAGGTGCACAGAAAGGGTTGATTTTCAGATGTTGTTGTCAAAGATTTGAGATCAACCCACGTCCACAGATTTATTGGATCTGTGCTGAGAGTCATTGGATAGGAAGCAATTGTGTGGAGGAGTAGGAAGAGAAAGGGGAATAAAACAAAAATGTAAATCCTAAGTGAGTTGCATATACTGTGCAGTAAAACGTCTTTTTAGGTCAAGACTCATCTGGAATGATCCTAAACTCTGGAATGAATGTGTGGGATGTGCGGGTCATTTTGAATAAAGCACCAAAAATCAGTATCTAGATCGACAGTGAACTTCAACCATTGTCTAATTTTAAAGATATTCAAAGAGTAATATGCAAGACTGGGGGCTAGTTTTTTACTCTGAGTAAATGTAAAAATGTAAGTTATAAGGTCTTAAAAAGGCTATATATAAGAAGACTATATAAGATAGAAGAATATGGGGGGGGGACTATAAAACAGTTCCATAATTATTCAAACCTTTTGTGACAATGTTCCCCGATAACAGGGCATGTTTTATAGTCTATTGGGGTAAGTTGTCACAATGGGGCCTGCAATTAAACAGCTACTATTTTCTTTGCAGTAAAATATAAATAGTAAAACTGTGAAAATGAAAAATGCCAAATTCTGATATAAATACACAACCAACAAAAAATAAGTAATTAATAGATTCAGAATAATAGATTCTTTAAAATTTGGATAACACTTTATTTTAAGGACCAATTCTCCCTATTAACTAGCATGCAAATTACTAGCATATTGGCTGTTTATTAGTACATATAAAGCACATATTAATGCCTTATTCTGCATGATCATATTTTAGATCTCTTAATCCTACTCCATACCTAAACTTAACAACTTACTTACTAACTATTAATAAACAGCAAATTAGGAGTTTATCGACACAAAAGTCATAGTTAAGTTAGTTAATAGTGAGAATTGGACCTTTAAAAAAGTGTGACCAAAATGGGTTAAAAAAATGACTTTTTACTCTAAATGTTATAGTAACTGAGATACTGTACACCTTTGTGACAACTAGCCCCTGTCTCCTTCATATGATTTTATTGTCACTATTTTGAAAGGTTTGTATCATTGCAGTTAATTAGCAGATGGGAAAATTGGAGGCCTCTGAATTAATGTAATATTCAATAAAAATGTGCTCATGGGGACTCTGGTTCAAGTCCAGCCTGGATCATATCCCGCTCCTGCTGCCCCTCTCTCTCCCTGTCACTTTCCCTCTGTCTTATCTAATAAAAGTCATTCAAAAAAAAAATCTCCAAAAAAGAAAAGAAAAAAAAAGACAATCCCTCCCTCAATCCTAACAAATAGACTGAACCCCTCGACACAGAGGTCTGTGTAAAAAACGTCACTCATCTCTAATGTAAAACATATTACTAGAGAGCTCATACTGAAATATTTTGAGATTTATATCAGTAAAAGAGGTCATATTATTTAATTTGTTGAAAATTACTAACATTAAGCATTGCGTTTATCACTTTATACGACTTAATCCCTTTAAGTGAAGTCAGCCTTTATGCAAAGGCTTTTTTTACCCATCAAGCAAATCATTTTTTTCAAGTGCCAGTGTTATGTCTGTTAGTAACACGTGAAAACAGGCTCAGCATTGAACGTACTTGTCTCTCTGTGAGGTCAAGGTTGACAGCAATTTCGTAACGTCTAAGCCGTGTCAGATAGTTGTGGTGAGCGAATTCTGATTCCAGTTCTCGAATCTGTTCCTTGGTGAACGCTGTACGCTCCTTCCTAGGTTTACTGCTCACGTCTGACTTATAGCTCCCATCCTGGGAATCTGAAATGAAAAACAGATCACTTTCCAGCCGCTGTAAATGCACAGAAAAAGAAAAAGAAAAAAAAAACTTTAAGGGAAAGCAAAAGGGTGAAAAAATAAGATGGTGTGATAAACTGCAGGGCTCTGAAATAAAATAAACGAACAAAAGTAAAAATGAAAGCGGAACAATTTGGCCTGCCAATCACCCTTTATTATGGCGATATGGCTCTGGTGTTTTTAGCAGGCGGAGAAGGGCCAGAGAACGGAGCACATGCTCTCAAATCTGGCCTGAATCAACGGGGCTTCGTTCACACTCTCCAACAATCAGATCAATTTACTCTTCATTTTCCACACACGTCTCCTTTAACAGAATACATGAAGCTTTCCCAGGGAACATTTCTGATTGGTCCAAAAATGATCACATTCAACCCTTTATGTGCTGATTGAAGCTTGTTATGCAATATATATATATATTTATATATATAGTTATAATATATAAATATATATAGTTATAGCAACAAATATAATATTATGATTATGTGTCTATATTACTGAAAAGAAAAAATGATCTGCCTATCCAAAATAGGAATATATAGGGCATAAAATCAGTGTTTGATTCCCTCATTTATTAATTCATTAAACACTAAATTTAAAAAGAAACATTTACTTTGTTGCTGCCTGAAGAGCTTCTTTTAAAAAGTATGTAAATTCCAGGGCAAATAATTAATTAGGTTTTTATTTTATCAAGAATTATATATATATATATATTGCAATTGAATAAAGCAATTGTTAAAAGGTACTTTATTTGGTAGCATCTAAATTAACTGATTTTATTCAAATTAAAAATATTATTTAATGTCACTAAATCAAACTATTTTCCAACAAAACTCAACAGAAGGGATTGATCAGTTAGAAATAGTTTTTTTTAAAGATAATAAATCGCAGGTCACCACAGTGTATACATATGTGAATAGCAACCAATAACATTCTCATTACTACACCATGGCTTATAATTTTATATACATTTTCTTTTAATATTTATAAACTAAACTACTGTGGGTTTGAATTTCATATACAACCTTTTTTCTTTTCTTTGGTACCCTACTAATTTTCCAATGTCAAAATGTTTACTTTTATCATGTGAAATATTGAGAATGAACAGTGTAATACACTTAAACAGTGTAATGCAAAACAATCAATTAAAATGCAGTTAATAGACAGAGAGACTTTGAAACAACTCATTACAAAAAAAACTTTAAAGGAAAATATGTTTCCAATGAATATCTTTTGGCTTGCCTTTCAGGGACGGGTGTGATTTAGATGTCGAATTTTTGGCTCCTTTGAAACCGGCATAAAAATACAACTGCTCTAGAAATCCAAGGTTTTTACAGAACACAAGATTATGAGCTTTGAAACTCATATTTCATATCCAACATCACTTTTTGGAATAATCTATAATCTGTTCAGCCTATCGCTGCCTCATCTCGATATGTGACATGGCTCTAAATGAAAACCACACTGGCTTTGATAACTGTCAACAGACTGGAGGAAATTGGATTTGGTATAAAGGCACAGCAAGTGCCAACAGGAGCCTTCTGGGAATTTCTACCAACCATTGGGCCTATCCATCAGTATGCCATCATGCCATAAATTACAGGCACCTGGATGAAAAGATACAGCATTTAGACCCCCTTCATGGGATGACTAAACAGACAGAAAAAAATAATCTTAGATGTACAGTATAAGCTGGGGTAATTCAGTTCATCTACTGTAAAAGTGAAAAAAGTGAACTAAATCTTTTTAAACACAGCAGTGATTTTTTTCCTGCAGACATTCGCTCTGTTCACAATTCCACTTTATACGGCAAGATCTGTGTGTTCGTGCAAAACAACCAAGTTGTTTTTTCTGCACCACAGTTTTAAAGACTATGTCAATGTCAAACCACTTAGATGACCAGGTGTGACATTTTCTATTGTTCTTGAATTTCAAGGGTCACGTTTTATATAAAAATTCTCCAGCTGCAGCTCTAACTGTTTTCCCCAGCCGTAAATGGTGCGTATGTGTTTGGGGTATCAAAAGCGCAGCTGCGGGTAGTGTGAGCATTTAACGGCGGCTTTCACCTGTGGTCTATTAAAGACCTGAGGGTAAATGCCAGAGTGACTTATACCTCTGAGACTGATGAGAGAGAGAAACAGGGCAGCCCCACAACACCAGGCCCTGCCATTAAAACTCTACTGTGCCGTGTCCAGCCCAGTCAGGATTCTGGTCCTGTTTTTTGTTCAATCAACCTTTAATTTATTCTCATATCAGGAAGCATTCTCTCTTATAACTAAGAAATATCAAGCTGCTTTTGACCATATTCATAACAACTGCTCAGTTTGATTTATTTGTAAAGTTTGCCCGCTCTTCTACACGGTTCATAGACGGTTTGTGTGTGTGTGGATCTGATCTCAATGTCAGATGTGTAAAAATGAATCACACTTTTCTGCTTATGTCTTTTCTAATAGACGATAGTTGTATAAAATGATTCTAAGTAGTATGTAGTTAAATACACACTGAAAAAATAGTGTAGGATTTACTTTCAAACAATTTCTACTCAGAAACTGCAAGTAAATTTAACAAATTACAAAGAAATGAGAAGTAACCTGAAACTTTGAAGTAAAAAAATAGAAATAGTATTTTCTTGCAAACTTCGAAAAATCATTTTTTTGCAGTGCAGTACAACTAAAATCCATTTAGTACATATAGAATGATTTTTGTTTAAAAGTGTCTTTATATGGACTAAACTGTATAGATAAAAAAATCTTAAATGCTATTTGAAATTTTAATTTTAAAATAAAGTTCTTTAATTCTCTGATAATTCTTTTCCTAGTTTAAATCATTTTATTTATGTTAAAATATAAAGGTACACTAATCTTTGAATTCTTACTGAACATTGCAAATTAAACTATTAAAATAAAATTAAGCTATTTCCTAAACAATACATTACATTAAAAATATAATTTGGTGCATGGATGAATTTCACCTTAATATTTATTAAAACACATTATCAAAATTAAATTCCAAGTCCAGTCCAGATGACAGAAAATAGACAATAATACAACAAATATTACTAAAACCATATATATATATATATATATATATATATATATATATATATATATATATATATTTTTTTTTTTTTTTTTTTTTTTACTGATAAATAACACATAAATCGAATATTGTAATACTCAATAAAGTAAGTCTTTTACTTGTGCTATTCTGAATAAATCTGATGAGTAATAAAAGAGACAATATTCAGTTCTCGAGTAACGGAAAACACTTGAATTATTTATACTGTAATAATTAAACAAAAATCAAGATATTCACAATGCCTTTTCTACTGAAAGCATATGAACATGGAAGAAAACGTTTTGAGCTGCGTACCTGAACTGTCACTCTTCCCTTTGCTATTCCGTCGCTCCGGCTCAACAGGTGACATGGTCTGTCTCCCGTATTCTCCAGACACACACGACGCCCCAGAAGGGTCACTTCCAGAGAGTGTTGGGTTCCCCGCGCACAGGCCCTGTGAGCCCGCTCCTCCTACGCCACACAGTTCTGGAGCCGCGGCATCAGGGTGCGGCAGGCAGAGGCCGTGGCGCTCCCCGTCGATTGAGGGCATCTGCGGCACGTGCCAGGAGGGCTGATGCTGCGAGAGGTGTGGATGCTGCGGAGCGGGGTGAACTCTGTGATGGGGTCCTCCGAAGCCACCCTCCTCCCCCGCGTAGCTGCAGGGTGGCGATGGTCCCGGGAGGTCGGGGTAGGAGACGTGGTCGGAACGGCCGTGCAGGGCCAGGGAGGACTGGGCGAACGCTGGGTGCAGGGCTTGGGATGGGGCATGCGGGCTCCGAAGGCATCCGAACAGAGAGTGATCCATGTCTCTTTAATATCTACAAATCCACTTAACTCCGTGAGCAGGAAATCACACAGCCTCACACCCTTGGCCACCGTAGTCCAGGCAAAAGGAAGAGGGAGCGGGCGGCGATGAAAGGCAAGGCCTCCGGTAATCCTGAGCATGCAGCCCCGTTGCCAGGCCGAAAAAGAGGGTAAACACACACAGCCTGCAAGAGGAAGCTCGGGTGACAGACGGGAGAGAGAGAGAGAGAAAGAGAGGGAGAGGGAAAGACTGAGCCGTCTGGGCCCGACTGGATACAGCGCTTCTGGAGAAGTGGAGTTGGAGCGAGGGAACGAGGGAGGGGGGTTGAACGGAGGTGCTGGAGGAATGGATGTTATATATAGGGCGTAACATGAGAGGGAGGTTGGGTCGCAGGCTCCTCGCTACTGACCACATGCATACGATCTTCCTCCAGAACGGCAAGGTACAATAAATCTGAGGCCAGCCAACTAGTTCTGGGCTCATGAAAACTGGGGTATGATATTTTGGACCTGGGCTATCCGATCCCACGGATGCTTTTTCTAAGAAATGAGTTGCATAAGCAGCCAAAAAGTGAGCGTGGAATGGATCGAAGCGGTTATGGGGGTCTTAGGGGTGGGACGGGGAATGGGGTGCTATCTGGTGTATGTTTGTCTGCACGTTTATCCATATTGCCAACATCATTCAGACTGTGAATAGGATCATTTTCTAATATAATAACTGCAAAAAATGACAATATTTGATATAACAGCTTAACTGCATGAGACACATTAAGTTTGCATTGCTAAAAATGGCTTATATTTTGGATCAAATCTGTTAAAAGAACAATCATATACATTTAGAATTAAATTCATTAACATGACTAATTAGATTCCATACTGACAGTCTGTCTACCCTGCAATATTTCAGAAATATATAACTAATCCAAATGACAAGCTGGACTTGCTGTTTCAGACACAAAATGAGAAGCAGATTTCTATAAATCTCTCTAGCAATAGATACGCTGGATTGTTGCTGGTCACTCGCATTAAAAATATCCTTGAGAACACAGATGCTGTTCATTCTCATGTGTATTTCTCAGATGGAAAACCATAATTCTCTCCCAGAACGCTCCATGAAACTGAAGACTTAAAAGAGCATTTTTGCCTGTCACAAATGTGTTTGGTTTTGAGGCATGAAAACTCATTTAATGACCTAAGCTGACAGTACAAGAAAAGTACATATTTTAATGAACATGTTACTGAAAACAAAAACAATTTTATTGACTTTTATTCCGTTTTCATACTGCAAAAAATCAGAACAATCAAATGAATGTTATTGGTTGGAGGAGCCATTCATTTTTTTTTCACCGTTTAATTTCACTTTATAGATTTCAAACACAATAAAATAACAACTCACAGCAATGCAGAGATCATAAAGGGTCTCATTTTTTTATGTGGTGGAAACTTGCTGAAGAAAGTGTTGCTCGTGAATGCACTGTAATTACAAAAATGCTGGCAAAACGGGGGAAAAAATGTTTAATCTCCTTTCAATGTCTAATAAAGCTATTAAAATACAGTTTTGTGGCAAGTTCATTGTTTATCATTTCAGAATATTTTTTTGCAACTCGTGTCCATGATTACTTAGCTGTACATTTAATTAAAAATAAAAGCCATTGGAATTTTTCAGTGGATAAAAATAATTATTTTATCCCAGTTTTATTGAATCCAGAACTCGCTTGGACTGGTAATTTAACACTTTTATGATTGGTGTAGCTCAGCTTGTGTAAAAATATAATAATAATAAATCAAATAAAAAGTAGTTGTAGACTTTCCACCCAGCAGTATTAACTTGAAAGGCAACAATATTTTAAACAACACAGACATTAGCAGTTCTGTTTTCAACCCCAACTTCGCGATTCAATAACTTACGTTTTCGACCCACGTTGTTTTTACATTTAGCACTATCTCTACATTTAGATGACTGTGGCGTACCAAACACACACATGATCCTGAACCCAGAGAGGAAATTAGGTTCATTTTGAGGGGAAATGACTTTAGCAGACCACCAAAATCCGATGTGGGTGTTGCTGCTCGGCTCAGAGTGACTGCTATGTCCAGTGGTCCTGTATTAAGCTTCAAAAGAAAATATAGTGTTTATTTAACAAATTAGGCCAATTAGTCGTTATGTAAAGTAATCTCCGGGAATAGCCCCCGGGTGCGTATTAATGTTCATATGGTTTGGGTTTTGCCTCAGACCCTGCGCCATGTCATTGCCCCCAGGCCTCTTGAGTGGTTATGTGAGTCTGCTGTCTTTCGCTCCTCGTTCTCTCCCTCTCTGCGGGTCCAAGGCCTAAGCCTCCATAATAGCTAACTGCTAATTTGACAGTTCCCCAGGGAAAAGGGATTTTCTGCAGGTGACTCCTCTCACCTGGTGGCCAATTGTTGAATGTGTGTGTGACACAAGGTTGAGCTTGTCTGACAGGCTAATGCTTATTAGATTTTGTTGGATTTTGAAGAGGCCTCTCCAGCCTGTCGGAGTCAATCAGACATGTGCGAGAGGAAACCCAGACAGATGATTGTTAAAATAGAGCGGTGATGCTTTCCGGGATTTTATTTTTGTTGTTTTGGAAGCTAATTTGGAGTTTGAGTGATAATATATGAAACTTCTAGTGATTTAGTGTCATGTATTTTATAAAGTTATTTGTAGATTGCATCAGTTTGTCATTCTATACATTGTAATTTTCGTGTCACTCTGTTCGGTTCGTTTTAAAATGCTTTCTATTTTTAAAAGGCCCCATGACGTTCATTAGCTGAGTGGAAAAGGAGCTCAGAGACGAAACCACTAACTCTGGTATCTGTTAATGCCAGACCTCAGACAGACATTTCCAATAGGATACTCTAAGCGGCTTTAGTGTATGTGTAATGTGTGCTGCTTTGTAACGAGAGGATGAAAGGAGTCGAAGGAGGAGGAAGTGATGCGTTTCATATTAACAAACAAAGACTGAGCAAATATCGACTCTTCAGAAATCCTTGCTACGCTTGAGTCACTTCATAAGAGACTGTGTAGGGACTATACTGCTATTAAAAATAAAAAATGCTGTCATCTGATCCAACAAAATCCATTCTTCAACACTTTGATATTCTTTGTAGTTATTACTTATTCAACATTTGTTTGTTTGTGTGTATGACAATAATTTAATGTCTAAAATAAATACTATTACAGATAAAAGATTATTCAAACCCTACATTCATAAACGCAAAATTGATAAATTTCCCAAAAATTGCTAATGTTGTTTCGCAAAAGAAAAAAGAAATCTTGAAATACTCACAGATATCAAATACATATGCAACTGAAAATTATTTTTAAATGTTCATTTAAATTAACAAAAAAACAATTTAAAAAAAATACGTGATATGATTAAAAATATTATGGAATACTTTAATTAAAAATTAATTGAATACTTTAAATAAAAAAAATAAAATGCAGCTGTATTTTATGTGGATTTACATGACAGAAAATGTGACTTCGTTTTATAACAGAACCATATAAGGAATCAGCTTTCTGTATGTACATTTAAATACCATAAATATTTTGTAAATATTAAATATTAATATTTTTACATATTTTTTTACAAGGTATTTAAATGTGCATACAGAAAAATATCAGTCAATATCAAGATTCACTACTTTTGGGCAATATTTATTTTCTGACATTAATGTTGTGTAAGCTTTAATATTTTAATTTCCTATCTATATACTATTTACACAATAAATAAATTCCAGCTGCTTCAACTTACCATTTTAAGAATAATTAAACTGGCAGTGCAAGTTATTTCGATTTAAATGATATTAGATTAGTTGAAAAATTAAATCAGTTGAAATTAGTTGAAAAACACCATTTTTTGACAGTTGAATCCGGTATAACTTAAAAAATGAAGTTGAAATTAAACCAATTTGATACTTTAATGGAAAAAACAAATGTTGCCATTTTTTTACAGTGTACCATCTAATAATTCCACCAGCAACCCATTTATTAAATCATGAGTTTTGATTTACCATTTAGTTACCGAACCTGTTACTGATGCATTTGCAATGGCCCTGTGCTACAAGAATTACGATCTGAAAAAAAACTTAAATTAAAAAAAGTATCCAATCAGAATTGATCTGAAAGTCCCTGTGTTTTAAAGAGCCTGAAACACACATAACAAGTGAGGGCATGTGTTTCCTCAGCCAGACTATCTGATTGAGCCTGCGCTCATGACACGAGCTGAGACTAATGCATTCCATGCAGAGCCTACACTTCTGCAATGCCTTTTAAAACTGAATTTGTTTCTGGTGGCCGCAGAGAAGGAAAACGGGCATATGTTAGCAACTGAAAATGAAAAAATTAACTCTGACTATTCCAGCTTTGCTCTCTACCTCCAGTGTGACATGTTGTACTAATATTAGAAATAATTCTGAAAAGTGAAGTTGACATCTTATGATTTAATGGCTTCCCTTCTCCTATTAAAATCTTCATGCAATGGCCCAGATCCTAAACTAGATTTTACTTTGCCTATGGGTTTTGTATCACTATAACATTTTTTTTTTCTTTTTCATCTCCAAACGTTTTAGTCACAGGACTGACTCTAATGATTTTCAAACATATGACTTTAACAGGCGCAATCTCAGAATTTTCCTTGCTGGGATTCTGCTGCCACGACATCAATCTCAATTCAAGGTTATGTGCCTTGATCATTCTTGTTCATTACTAAAATCCAGCCACCAGGACTCTTTAGCAAACCATGAAGGACACATTACCTCACTGCTCTTCTAGGGGGAGTTTTCCTTAGAGATTTACTGATTTAGGATTTGCTTGTTAAAAATACTGCTAACTGTGAAGGACAATCACTGTCACACTGCTGATTATTAGGCCTGGGGCTGTTATGAATATTATTTTGTTATAATTTGACATTCACTGTAAAAATAAAAACATATTTAAAAGTACCATCTCTAGGCAGCCTTTAAAGGTGCCACAAATAAAAAACTTTAATAAAGTATGCAGTTGGTAAAATTATTTTGTTTTTTTATATATATATATTTTTTAAGTCTTCTATCCTCACTGAGGCTGCATTTATTTCACCAAAAATCCAGCAAAAACAGAAATATAGTGAACTATTATTACCGGTACTATTTTTATTATTTACTATTACTACTATTCAGCTGTTTTCTACTTGAATATATTTTAATATGCAATTTATTCCTGTGACTGTGAAGCTGAATTTTCAGCAGCATTACTCCAGTCTTCAGTGTGGAAGGTTTCCTCCACTGAACAAAAAACAAAACAAGGTAATTACGGCATTTTACGACTTTTTCTTGCAACTGCGAGTTTACATATTGCAATTTTTTCCTCAGAAATGTGAGAGATAACTTGCAATTGGGAGAAAAAAGTCAGAATTGTGAGATTTAAACTCGCAATTTTGAGAAACAAAGTCGCAGTTCTGAGAAATAAAGTAGAACTGCAAGATATAAACTTGCAATTGCAAGTTATAAAGTCACAGTTACCTCATTTTATTGTTTATTTCATGGCGGAAACAAGCTTCCATACTTCAATGTCACATGATCCCTCAAAAATCATTCTAATAAACTGATTTTCTGCTCAAGAAACATTTCTTATGATCAATTTTGAAAACAGTTGTTGGGTAATATTTTGCAAACTCTGGAAAACTGAGATACATTTCAGGATTCTTTGATGAATAGAAAGTTCAAAAGAACAGCATTTATCTAAATGCTGAATAAAAATCCATTTTTGATCCTTTGCTCAATAAAAATCAATTTCTTAAAAAATATATAAAAAAAAAATATATATATATATTTCAAGCGCCATAGATGTTTCCTTTATGATGGGGTTACTGAAGCACAAATTACAGGAAGCACAAACGCTGGCTCAAGCATCTTTTCATTTTTACTGTGTGGACCATGTAAATTAATGGGGAAACACTTTAATTAAACCTTTTTGCAGTCTCAGCAGCCTAGAACAAATTTCTAGTCCAACTATTATTTATAAATATTTAACAAAAACAAACTGTGTTTAAATGTTTCAAACCAGAACACAATGTCTTCCATGGAAATTACTAATCTATTTGACACACTGACAAACCGAACATGTATCTCTAGTGAAAGAAACCTAGCAGAAGATACCGACAGATGCTTTCCTCATCCAGCAACAAGTGTTTACATGTTAAAGTTTAGAAAATCATGCCTTTTCAAACAGCGTACCAACATAGGCTAAACGCTTCATTCGTCCAGCTAATGACTGCTTGCATTTTTTTACCACATGTTCAGTTGTTCTGTAATCAGGCCGTAATTTACTATTTTAGCCCTCTGTAGAAGATTAAGTGTAAACATTATGTGCGGCTGGCACCATCCTGCTGCAGCGATGCTGGGGCCTGTAAATATGTGAGCTCTTAACAGAAAGCCACAATCACATTGCTCTGAATACACCATTTTCTTTGCTAATGAGCCGTGTCACACCACCATGCCATGTTTACGTGGAAAAGGGTTCACCTCTTGTGGTCTCTGATTAATCTGGAAGAAAAAAAAAGAGGAAAGAGCAAACCACAAGTGTAACACACGCTCCATCTCTGTCTTTTTTATACTGTATACAAACAGTCTCTATCTGCCAATGCCTTCTCCATACACTTTGTAAGAATCTTTCAACACATATACAATCAGTTACAGACACAAACACACATACATACACAGGATAAAGCTAGGTTAACCTGATGATGTGTTTACATTACATAAATCTGAATAATTGAATAGGAGAAAATCTACAATGTTACCTATCACGTATGTTTTTAATGTATGTAACGTCACACACAGTGTTGTTGTTTTGCCTGTAAATGAATCACTGTTTGAGAAAAAATCTTTTAGATTAATGAATCAATGATAAAAATGTTATATCTGCTTTTTTGTTGTTATTTGCAGGATGTATAAATGCTCCTATGGGAGACTTTTGGGAGATTTGTACACACATTTTAATAAACGACTCAGTTGTTTTTTACTAATTGGTTGACTGAATGATTCAATGACTCACTTGAGCAGAAATGCAGAATTGTGGCATGAAAATAACATCGTACATCACTTCCCAGCTAACAGGGAACATTCTCACAACGTTCTGGCTGGGTTCTCTTTTTAAAAATGTAAAGGAACTGGACATTTTGAACATTCAGAAAACATTCAGAAATAACGTATTCATAACTTAATGGCACTGTTAGCAAAACATTCTTAGAACATATTTTAGTTCACTGGGTAAACGATAGTAGTATAGCAACAGTAGTATAAGAATGTAATATGCAGAAAGTCAGTAAATTAATATAAACAAATATTTTTGGTAAATTATTCAAGAGAATCATGTCGCTGAGATGAATAAAAATCGCCACTACTCAAAGACAGATGTATATTTTTTTAACGAGAAAAATAGCATTTTTTTACATACAGGTTATCAAAAATAAAAATAAATAAATAAAACAAGCTTTTAAAAAAAAAAAAAACGAATCCTCTGAAAATGGCCTGTTTTTTTAGCCAGTTGTGTAATAAATCCAGATACATAGTCAGATATTCAGATATTGGGCTCATTTGCTGCACACCCCTCAGGCAGAACATCTCAGACGTGATTTTGTGATTAATATCATGTTTTATACATGTTATATTTATATATATATATATATATATATATACACACACACACACATTTTATATGCCTAAGCATCTAAATGGAAAATACAGAAATTGTAATCCAGAAAAGAATATCTCAATGATTCAGAAACCCCTCGCTGGCCCCTCCATGTCAGAACATGTTTTTCATGCAGAGACTGAGGGCTAGATTTTATTACACATTTAATGAGACATTTGATTCATGTGCAGTGAGGGAAGTACAGTTGTCTTGAGTCTTTCTGTCTCAAATATTCCAAAAAAATATGTTTATAATTATGAATAAGGTTTCCTTTAATATTATAATCCAAAACATCATAAATGTTCAGAATTGCTTGAGCTCTAGAATTGCACCCAGACTGTAGCTCTAGGTTGCACAGCACCACCAAAGCCATTTATTTTCCCAGACTGCAAGTATTAAATTCATGAATGACATGATGCCTTAATGATCCAGTGAGCCTCAACCAACAGAGCAAGCAATCAAAAACACCACAACAAACTGTTTTGTCACTGATAATGTGTGAGGAGAGCAGCGACAAGGCAATGTAATTTTCCCCATAATCAAGTCCATGTCTACAAATAGATCTCAGTGCCTAAATGTATCAGGTTTATGCGACCACAATTCCTCATGCTTTATATTCTTGGTTAAATCCAAAGCATGGCTATGTAAGTTTGCTTAGTGGGAGACTTTCCAGTTAAGGATTTGACACTCAGGGCTGTATTTGTTGTGCAGTAACTTTGTAAACTGTTAAATGCAGAACAAACATATAATTTGTTGAGCAAGTATATACAATTTGCACTGAATTTCATTCCATAGAGATATAATTAAAGCCATGAGGGATGTGATGATAAACACTCAGACAAAGTTGTAGAATTGGGGTTTAGTCCAACAGCCAATACTGCTTTACACATTTTTTTCACAGCTGGAGTGAATATCAGAACACACCAACCTCTGTCCCCATGATGTATCCACAGTTCAGTCTTACTCCTCCATCCCACAATCCTTCTTTCTGGTCCATGGATGGTGGAAGCAGTAAAAACCTGACTGCAGTTCTTGCTAAATACTGCTGCAGTGCTGTTATTTGCCTCCTACAGAAACCCACAGTCAGTACGCTTTCAAAAGGTACTAATATGTACCATTTAGGGGTAAATAATTTTGCTTTTGTACCTTTGTATCTTATACTGCCCTAGCTTTGTACCTATTTCTGAAAATGTAATTCTATTTAGTTATGTATTTTTTTCTAAAAATCATGTTAAATATGTTATGCATATACACTAAATATAATTATTCACAAAAGAAACATTCTAATATAAAAATGTAATACTAAACCTAACCTAAGGCTATTTAGCAAGAAGCTTAAGTACTGAGCAACCTGTGCAACAGTAGACAGCTGAGAGACTGTAATGTTAAACTGAAACCAGAGATCAGTTTCTCTGAGAGTCATCATGCAAGCGAGTGAACGTGCCAAACAAGTAACATAAACAAACTGATAATTTATCTGGCTAGCGAGTTAACTCGCACAATGTGCACAAACACAACAATGTCAAAGCATTTCTGTATAGGGGATTTATTCACATGCACTGTCTGTAAGCACCTGATTCACTAAAGGAATTTGGCAACAATTTGAACAAATCCTCAGTATGACTGTTCTAGATGCTCAGTTGAGGTGGATGCAGCAGACTACAAAATCTGTATCCTCTGATCATTTGTGACTGCAAACGTCAAACACAACCATTTGCACAAAAAGTTTGTGTTTGTGTTTGCACGGAAAAGAATCACAACTAAACCAGTGCAAACAAGCATATAGTTAAACTGGTCTGAAGATAGTCAGTGAATAAAACATAATATGTTGTAAAGTGGCAAAAGAGTTTAAAGAATTTGCCCTATGACAGTTTACACTAGCCCTGAAAGTTTGGAATACTGAATTTTCAGCACCATTACTCCAGTATTCAGTGATCTTTTAGAAATCATTCTAATATGCTGATTTGATGCTCAATTATTATTGATGGTCAATTATTAATAATGGTTCTTATTATTATCAATGCTGAAAACATATTTTGCTGCTTAATATTTAGTGTAACCTGTGATATTTTTTTCAGGATCCTTCAATGAACAGAAAGTTCCTTAAACAGCATTTTTTTGAATTTGTTTTTGTTGTTGTTACATTATCAATGTCTTACTGTCACTTTACTGTCATCTCATAAATTCAACTTTTGATAGCCTATAACAGTTTCCATAAAAATATAAAAGTTTTCAAAACTGATAATAATAAGAAATGTTTCTTGAACAGCAAATCAGCATATTAGAATGATTTCTGTTGGAAACTTCTTACAAAAACATTAAAAAACCTTAATTATTTCTTATGGCCACCAGTGCAAATGCAAAAAATATTTTAGATTTTATTCTACTCATATTCAGACCATTTGGTTTAGGGGCAGACGTGTTACAGAAGACCTTTTTTCCTGTGACACGATCAGAATAGATTCACACATGAAGACACGCACACACTGATACACTCCCTTCTTCCGCCTTCATGTCCTTAAATTTCTCCACAGCTTTCTCGCTTGGCTCCTCTCTCTCTCTTTCTCTCTGTCTATTTCTCACTTTTCATGCTGTGGTAAATCTGGGAGACCTTATGCCTACTAGAAGCTTACTTATGTCCCTCAACGGGCCTCTTTACCCAGTCTGTAATTAGACCTGGCCATACACACACACACACACACACACACACACACAGAGTGAAGCCAACTTCATATATTCAAATGTACCTCAAACCAGGATATGACATCAGTGTCGGTTAGAAAAAATACCTCAACCAAGCAAAGCAATAGGTTGGCATTTCTGTGATGTAGACGAGAACTAATTTTGAGCCTATAGATTTATTGTTCACTTCCCATCCCAGACATGTGTGGTGGAGCACACAGCCTTGACCAGTTGCCCATTGGCACCACAAGGTCACCCTACTGTTAATCAACACTGCGGACCGGCAGTTAGACATCCATTACTGATACCGTGGATCATAATCTAGAAGCTTGGTCAAGGTCAGGATTGCAGGTATAATTAGTAGTGTGATTCATTGTGAACCGGGTTAGAAAGGTGGACATGGACAGAGGAAAAACAAGAAATAAAGGTGTTTTACAGAAGATCTATCTGAACTGTAACGTCCTGTGGCAGTGAAATCTCTCAGAAACACACTGTAATCTGTTCTTGGAATGCCATTCATATCAAGAGTATATATTTACTCACACATATACAGTATATAACACTTAAAAAATAATGCCAAAAATGACACTAAGACAAATGCATTTGCTCAGTTAATGCCAAAGCAAATATTATAATTTGTTGTTCCATTACCAAACTGTACTGTTTAACATATGAATATTGTTTTCTAATTTAAGATTTCATATTTTTAAATTCATTTTAATGAAATACTTCATATTCATTCTGAACTGATAACATGAACCACACCATTTAAACATTTACAATTTCATACAAGCATTTTTTTTTTTTTTTACAAAATGACTGTGTAATTGATAAATAAATGTGAATTACCTGGATTCTCTGAGCTGTAAAACACTTTGTGTATGTTTAGATTGCCATCTGCTGTTTAAACGGAGTACTGCACAAGGCTGAAACACATTGCAATAACTAAATATCACGCCAGGTGTCACCCTTATGATATGACTCAAATTATTTGGGCCACCTTTGAGGATTTGAACTGAAAACAGCGCAGTTAACTTAGAGAACAAAATAAAACATGGGGACAGCTGTGTCCTCATAGGCTTGAATCAGGCTTGCACCGTATCCAATTCAACAAAGACCCCCCAAAACAGCAAATAACATAAAAATGCGTTAGCGTGCACAATAATATGCAAGCTCTCTTCCTCAAACAGGTGTGGAAATATTAACACTTTGAGTTTTTGCTCTGAAACTAATGAGGGTTTAAGTTCTTACTATTATAGTTTACTACCTTCTCATGCAGTGCAAATCAGTTTGCCAACATCCAGAAATCTTTTGATTGAAATTCCTTAATGTACGCACACTGTGGCCTCCGATTGGCTCAAATGACTAATTAACCTACATTCACTCCATGTTGCATAATCATTTGTTTGAAAGTTTTCCATTTTTAGAACCTCTGATGCTCATTTAATAAACTGAAACCCAATCAGGGCTAATGCATTTGGGTCATTAAGCAGATAAAATAATAAAATAAACAAACCAAAAATATATTAAAAATGGAAAATTATGACTAATAACATGTGCTATATCCTGTTTTTTTTTAACCTTACTAATATTAGTCAAATGAATGATAATGTAGAACAATATCCGGCATTGTATGTATTAAAATAAACACATTTTCTGGTTTGGTGTTGATGAAGGGGTGCTTGATCTTTACTGATGGGACTGTGAGGAAACACTGCACTAATGGATTGCACTATTCACTTATAAGAGATCATCATTTGTTTGAGTTATTAGACAAATTCACACTAAACTGTTCCAGGGAATTTAAATAGCCCTGGTAAACAACACTAAAACGCATCCAATGACTGTAGAAACACCCAGCTCACCTGTTATTGCTCGCACTTGTGAAATTATTACAAATGTTTGTGCAAAATGGTCTTTAGTTGCTAGGAGACATGTATACATAATTACATTAATTACATGGCAACGAACAATCTTTCCGCAGTTCTGCTTTGATATGACTGATGGTACATATGAACATATCAGCACTGAATAGAAATATCAGACACATTATTTGTATGCCAATTAGGTTTGGCTTCCATTTATGTGCACATTTCAAACGGATGGGAAATTTGTATCCATATATTTATCCACTTCATATGCTTTTTATCCATCCATTCATTCAAACCAATGGAAAACTCCCCAGGATAGTATTAATACTAATACTAAGGATTAAATAGTTATATGTAAGGGGGCAGTTAGGGCTGCACAACATGTTAATGCTGCTAGAAATGTAAGGGAATGTTTATTAAATGGCTCCATCACACTTGAGGTGTTGACAGTAACCATGACGGTTTTAAGGGTCTGTCTGGCAATGATAAAATTGCCTTCTTATTTTATATAGCCTTACATATAAGGATTGGAAGTGGATTTGTATCTGACACGACCTTTGATATTAGTGACAGAGGTTGGTCAGAGCTGGCATACTTTTTATTTTTGCCTCATTGTGTTTTAACAGAATTTGGAGAAGTCACAGTCTTAACCCGGCTGTATAAAGAAACCCTGAGGAATAAACAAAGTGGAACAACCACACACAAACTCGCTGGGGTACATAGGCACATTGCAAAACAAGTATGTGCATTGCTTTGCCAGAACATTTTACCAATTTATTTTGGAAAGACGGAGTATGAATTTCTTTTCAGCAAAACAATGGAAAACACAATCAACAATAATCCGCTGATTGGAGTAGATAAACAGAATTTAGCAATACATACACAAAATGTTCCACGCTATGAATACGGGAATGGACCTCACAAAACGGCAACAAGCTCTGACCAAGACTAGCAATTAACAAGATTCAAGATTTTTATTTGTCACATACACGATTATATAGAGAATATATAACCAGCAGTGAAATGTGAGTAACAAACAACACACATCGCCATCTTTATCATGGCATCAGGACTGAGCATGCTCAGAAAGCACTGACATATTCAATGGCTTTGAACTTCAAGCACACCGTGAAGATCTAAAAGACAGATAATTATAACATGCTCTGAATGGAAGGCTTTTAATGTCAGAGATTTATTTCTTTTCCACTTACTGTATCCAAAAAAACACGGACATGCTTGTTTCAAGTATGAGGTGTTATTATAGTCAATTTGATTGGGGGAAAATGGTTTGAGGTGTAAAGACTACCCAAATGATTGCATTAAACAATAAGTACTATTAGATCAAACTAAACATGAATAAACGGCGGCAGTTCTATTGTGTTTATTTTATTTTTTACTCATGTTAAAAAGAAATACACATTATTTTTTAAAGTTTAATTATTAGGGAATTATTATAGTAGAACATATACTTGAGTGCAAACTGAATGTAATGTTAGACACTTGCATGTTAAATGCAACTGAATGAAAATGTACTATATTATAAATGTATATAAAATGCAATTAGCTTTACATAATTCTTTATTGTATTTTATAAGTACTTCTATTGCCTGAAATATGGTTAAAATGTACTGGCGAATGTACTGACAAGCATTTGTTTAAACCAAAATATACTTTAAATTCTGCTGAAACTTACGTGTCGTTTTTTTAATATAATATTTGTAATAACACATTTGTGATGACGCTGCAATTTAGACCATTTAAAATATATTAACTTTAAATGTAATATTGAATAACACACTACAGTTAAAATTATGATCAAGTATTTTACATGTGCTTTATATGTTAATTAACACATCAAAATAAGTGTACTTTTTAAAGCGACTAAAGATTATTAAAACTATGATTTAAAATTTACTTTAAAGTAAAACTTTTAATTTGACTTTTTTTACAAAGTGTACTTTTTAAATTGCACTTAATTGTGGTCATAAAAGTTTATTCTCTATTTAAGTAAAAATAAGTGGCCTTTTATTTTATCAAAATATTTTATCTTCAAGTACAGTTTTTACTTTTAAGATTTGAAGTATATTGCAAGTGCACATATTTCCTTTCCTTTATTTTTTTACCATAGAAGGGCAACATTCAGCAAGCAGGTGTATGGAAAAATCTAACAAAATAATTCTATGGAAAATTTTAAAATAACAGTCAAAACTGTCAGATCATAACTGTACATCCCCTTTTTTGTATGAGTTGTTTTAACAAACAGTATTGCTACCAGATGGTTGCCAAACTTTATTAAGCACTTCTGGAATGAATGCTCCTTGACATGAACATTTGAAAATGATCAATATGATTTACAATATTTTAGTGCAAAGTGATTTAATGTTCTCAAAGAAACAGAAAACATCATCAATGAGATCACTGACACTTTAAGAAAATAAAAAGGAAAAAAGATCAGCCAAAGTGTCCTTGCCGATCTCTTCTCATCTGCTTCCAGGAGAGCAGTGGACCAAGACACAGAAATCCTATCCATGACCTCTGTGGGTGGCCACAGCACATGACAAGAGGAGATCCAGCCAGGTGATCACATAGTGGTCACAAAGTGTGTACCAAACACACACAAACACAATCCCTGCGAAATCAAACACTTATTTGCAGATCAATCAGTTAACGATTTGTCTTCAAAATGATTCAAAATGCTTTCCCATGATTTCCTAATCGTAAAGTTTGGAAATGATAAACCTCCCAGCCCATATGTGCTGAGAGCATTTAAAAGCACATTTCATCTTAACAAACTATGCTTCTGTGGACTATGTTTCATTCAAATCCTTCAAATAATAATATAGAATCCGGATCTGATTCTATAGAACAATATATGGTTTGGCTTTGAAATAACACATACTTAATCAAGTCCTTAAATCAATTCCCAACCTTTATAAAACACTTTACAGCTTTTTACGATCGCTATGACAGTTTTTCCAATACTTCTAACAATTTTCCTAAACTCTTAACGCAACAACACACCTACAACACAAAATTGACAAAACAGTTAATTTCATGCTCAAAATCACACATTGCAAACTAAACTCTAACACTAATGTTATAAATACAATAATACACTAACACACTGCACTATATCTACCAAAACACTGCAAACATGTCTCAAAATCTAATTATTATTCCAAAACACTAACACATGTTCTCTTCCAACAGGAAAATTTAGTCAATAGCACAATATCATAAAAACACTAACACCAAATGGAATTACAGAAACTGCATTATTTTATATGTGTCAGATCTGCCCTTATACAATACTATACTGTATTGATCATAAATTGTGTTTTGCAGTTTTTTTGAAGCTGCTCTGCATTTTTGTTTCATTGGGTTTTGGTAAATGCATGCATTTAGTTTCTTTTGCTCCAAAAATTTAATACAAAAAATGAATGACCCATCTCAGAGTAGCTTTATAGAATGTACGGTTTGTGAAAAAAGAAGACAGAGACAGAATTACTGAAGTAAAGGCTTTATTTGCAGCGGGCCATTACTGCAAGATAACAAAAATATGCAATACAGTTGCCATTTATTATATGAAAGTACAAAATATACAAACAGAAAAATCCACAGAACAATACAGTAACATATAAATAAAAAAGTAACCTTCCTATCTGCCCGGTCTTCTGCATTTGGCCACATGTTCTCATCCACATCACACCTGATATCTTCTTCTCTGGCCAGGTGTCCTTTGGTATGCCTTATCCACCCTGGCAGTGTTCAGCTGTGATGTCTTGGCATGCAGCATCCATTACATCCAGGAGGGACATTTGGTCAAAAACCTTCCATCTCCAGGTTGAGAAAAACTCCTCAATGGGGTTGAGGAAAGTGGAGTAAGGGGCAAGGAAAATGGACATCATTCTCGGATGGGTGCCAGGCTGTGAATGCACTGGGAATGGTGGAATGCCACATTGTTGCATGTCATCACATATATTGGCAAGTGGTCTCCCAGCTGTCCCCTTTCTACCTCTGGCACCAGTCTTTGGTGCAGATCTTCTAAAATCTCACATTTATGCAGGAGTGCACCTTTCCACACAAGATCAGCCCAAAGAGCTCCTCTTTTACGTAATATATATCTATGGTCAACCTAACCTCAACACCTGAGTGTGTTTCCTAGATGGTAATTTGTAATAAGCTGTAATTTATATATTTTCAATAACATTATATATTTGCAAGCAGCTGTTTCTCATTAATGAATAAAAAATGGGATATATTTGTGTTTCAAATTCACAATATGAACAGCTGTTCACTTTGACTTTAGCTTATAAGTTAGGTTTAGAACATGATGTTATCTGTTCTGACATACAGTGTGAAAGCATATGAAAATTTGGCAGTAAAATTACATTGTTTTGGTCTTGGTTGAGCTTGTGTGTAAAAGAAGTTCAAGCATTTTAAATTTGTGTTAACTGTATGCATTTTGTGTCAAAGCAACAAGAAATGTGTTAATTGTATAGCCTACACAAACGGATGTTGTGCTAACTGTGTTAAGAGTTTAGGACAATTGTTAAAAGTATTGGAAAAACTGTCATAGCGATCGTAAAAAACTGTAATGAAGTGTTGAGCTTCACTGCTATGTAAACCACAGGAGAGGTCACTGGGGGCAGCTTTAGTCTCTGTCTGGGTCTTTTCAGTGTGGATAGCAAGGTTGGGTGAGGTGAGCGGGTCAGTTGACCTCAGATCCGTCTGTAACCAGAGACTCTTCTAACAGATCAGGTTTAATGTGTTTTACCTTAACCGTTTGACCAGCTGGAAGTGTCAGGCATGTAAACATCACAGCTTTTCACTTCATGGTTCAAAAAGTTCAATATCTCTTCAAAAAGGCCTTGTTTACACATGGTATATAGATCTGTGGTCAGCCAAGACACATCACTGTTTACACCTGGTAGTAACATGCGTCTAGAGGAATTTCTAGAGGATGGTCTCTGATTTCTTGACTACATGCATCACTCACTACACCAGTATGTTATTTAAAGGGCAAGAAAGCAAGGAGGAAAGCATGAAAAAAATCAATGCAGATTCAGAATTTGTGTCAAATTGATATTTTGAGCTGAATTCCTGACTATTTTTAAGTATCAAATAGAACTTTACAGTGACAGTCCGTTCAGTTTAATTGTGGGTATTTAATGTGATTCATGTCATTAAGAAACATAATAATGAATTGGTTTAATAATGAATTAGAAACTATGGACATCACACTAAAAAAAAATTTGTGCGTTTAATAAAACAAGACACAGTGGTAAAAAATGGTAAAGAATGTTTTAAAAGGTGACTTTTTTTACTTGTCTTGACCTTAAAGGCATCTTAAAAACCCACCGCTCATGCATGATATGCTTTAAAATAAGTGAGATATGCAACAGCCAAAGACATTCTTCTAGTTAAGCACATGTTAAAGAGTTACTTCACCCAAAAATGAAAATTACCCCATGATTTACTCACCCTCAAGCCATCCTAGGAGTATATGACTTTCTTCTTTCAGATGAATACAATCAGAGTTATATTAAAAAATGTCTTTGGCTCTTCCAAGATTTATAATTGCAGTAAATGGTGGTAAACATTTTGAAGCCCAAAAAAGTGCATCCATCCATCATAAAAAGTACTCCACATGGCTCCGGTTCTTGCGAGACTAGCATATTCTCACCAGAGCTTATGCTACGCCTACGTCCTACGTCATCTGCTGGAAAGCCACTCTCTCGTAAACCCGTGTACGACAATTAGGGCCCGTTCACACCTGGTCACTTTATGCACTTTCGCTGATTGGATATCTATCTGATTTGTTAAAACGTTTCCATTTACACTTGGCTACATAAATGTGTCTTTGCAAAACGGATATAAATCCGATCTTCATTTCCTGCGCTATATGCAAATTTAACAGAGTTCACGTCAACAAAAGCAACAGATAAGCGCTGCATTTTATTCATTATCAGCTAATTTCAAGATCAAAGACCGCAATAGGAGAGAGCGCGGCATCAGCACTGGAAAGATAAGTTCAATCTTGGAAGAGTTTAGCATGGTAATGGTTTTGACAATGTTAATGTATTTGTTCTTGGCGGAATAGATCTGCTACGCTGCTGCTGAATTGCTGCTGCTGTTGGTTATTGCCAAGTTTTAGATTATTGCTGCTGCTGTAAGCAAGTATGGGAATGTGCTACTGCCAATACGGCGATACAGTGCTGTGAGTATTTAAGACATACTGCTGCTGCACAAAAGACATTTTTGGATGAACTATTCCTTTAAGGACTGTAGATGGGCCATTCACAAAAAACAACAACAGCATGTTTCTGCATTTAAAAATGTGAGATGCAAAGCAGTGGAATGAATAAAAAAAAAAAAGTCTAGAGCATTTTTTTTTTTAAAGTTGAACAATTTTTTTAACTTTATGTGGTGCTCAGATATAAAATACTCAAGACGCAGTGCGATGGTCAAACACATCCATTTAGGACGTTTACATGGAAAATCAATAGAAAAGCAGAGCAGTGGAATGCACAGTGTCTGTGTGCAGGCTCTAAGCCAGACTTGTTTAAACTGCAGTAAACCCATTGTAAGCAATCAACAAATAAGAAAAACACTTACCACAGGTAATCTTAAATGAAAATGACCTTTTTTATGTGTTTTATACATTTGACAAAACACAGTCCTGAAGAACATCTCTTGTGCTGTTCATGCTCCAATTACATATGTGTTTATGTATATTACAGCATGCTAGAAGACTTTGGCAAAGACTGCAAGATTTCATCCACTAAAAGAACCCCCCCCCCCCCCCCCCCATATAACACAAATTCTGCATATAGACAGAATCTGGAATAGAAAGTGATCTAAAATACATAAGTAAATCACAATGAACAAGAAAAGAACTTAAGAATATTCTGAGACCAGTTACAGCAGAAGGCATTGCTGGTCTCAAGAATGTTCTTGTAATGTTAGCTCACATTTTGTTATTTTGAGAAGCATTTCTTTTTAGGTTTATTTTACATAACCATAAACTAACTTTCCCAGAATATTTCCCCTAAGATATTACTAAAGATAAAAATAACTTATATGTTTAACGCCAAAATAAACAATTCAAGCAACTTAATAACACTTTAAATAGTTAACATGTAAATAAATAAATGCATAATCCAATACTTTCTGAACTCTCCCCTAGTCTCATTTGAATATTGAAGCTGAATCTGCCATGGCAGTTTGTGGCCTATTAGGACAACAGTAGCCTATGGTAAATTGACAGCTGTGTGGCATAAGTGGATATTTGACTTCCAGTGACTCCAGTGTCACCAGAAGCCCATGGTCTGGACGAATCAGCATGGATAGCCACGTACACTGCAAATGCATGGTCATGTCTCCAAATCTAGTCAGATCATAAAATGTTTTGGACCCTGATCTTAATGCCAGGTGAAAAAGGGGGAACTGACGGCCTGCCAAAATCCTGCCACCATCACTACCAAATACTATAATCACAACTGTCAAGCCACAGCACATCTTTACCTGCAGAGGGAAGAGCGACGGATTTCTGACACCACTACAGAGCAAGTGTGACAAAGTTTTATACCCATTTTTACCAACAAAAAACAAAACAAAAAAAGAGAGCGAGAGAGAAAAGAGCCACAGTCTCTTTGTGGTGTGATCCCATTCAGGCAGGTTTCAGAGTGTGATGCAATACAGAAAACCAAAGAAAGGCATGGCTCCAAACATGAGGTCACAGGGCGAGGAACAGTGGTATCATGTGGTTCCATACACACAGAGCTGACATATAATACTTAATGAGGAACAAATAGTGCTGTTTTTTAACTGCATTTCCTCTCTTCCTGGATCAAATGTCTCTACCAACAAAAACAGTCTCGTGCATTTGCCGTGATGAGTAGTCTCATCATTACCCAAGATACAGAGGATCAGTGGGTTCGTGGCACTTAAAAGCAGTCCCACAAAGCAGTCTATAGACTTCAGCAATGAACGTGTGGCACCGTGACTGTACTATGGGAAGAGTGCATTTTTTTAAACAGATGTGCTACATAATGCCTGTTTTAGCTTCCTCCTCCACTCCTTCTTTCACGATTTTGCATAAAAAATGAATAATTTCAACAGTCTCAGTGTATCTCAGATTTACAGGATTATCATTTGAGGGGTTTTGGGATTGTTTTTTTTTTACATTTTATTTTGTGACATCATAACATCACATCTGTGCCATAGGTGTTATATTTGATTTGAGAGCTACAGTGGAGGTGAAGATTATGCAACAATGTTCTCCTAATAGATTTGAAACAAAATTAAGTCAGTAAAAAAAAAAAAAAAATCTCATGTTTGGGTGAACTACTCCACGTGAAAATGACCATGGAAAACCTTGAAAAAAGATTGCCATGTTTACAGTTGCATGATTTTTTTTTTTTATTAAGGTCCTTATTCCAAAAGGAGGTTTTATGCTCATTTCTTTCAATAGCCTACAAAAACTCCTCATTCCAAAATGTATGCTTGATCTCATGGCTGCTTATCATGTGATAAGCTGACAAATGTATAATACACTCTTGTCAGGCCCTTTAATTGAATTTGTATGAGCATGTGCAGATATAAAATAATATAAATGAATTTCTAGAAATGTTGTTTTTGAATTTATGTGTAACAGTCTAATTAGGTTATTTTTTGTTATCATTATTTTATTTTTATTTTTTTGATTGAAAGGATAGTTCACCCCAAAATGAAAATTCCGTTATCATTTACTCAACTTCATGTCGATCCAAACTTGAATGACTTACTTTCTTCTGTGGAACCTAAAAAAATATATTTTGAAGAATGTTGGTATAACAAACAGCTTTGGTTCCCATTGATTTCTATTACATGGACAAAATACAATAGAAGTCAACAGGAATCTAAAATTTCATATTACGATTGCAGTAGGTAAATTCAGAAACACCAACAAAATGTTTTTTTTTTTCTGGAAATACTGGAGATGCTTGTTCTTGCTATATGACAATGCTCAGTTACATCGAATATTCTGAATAATGTGGATAACATGGTACATTTGGATTAATATACCAACTGTCTTCAGATTTTTAGAAACTATTCCAAATATTCCGTTCTCAGATTTCTAGATTTTTCAGAAAATACTGCCTTACAGCAAGGTTAATCTGTTTTACATGCTTACATAATTGGATTATGATCACATTTTGAGTAATATCGGTGTATTCTTGTGCATGTTAATGCAGTCATTGTCAAAATAAGCTTTAAATAGATATAATCTATTTACCTTTTAATGGAATTTGTTTTAAATTGATTACACTGTGTACACCAAACAAAGTAAACCAGTTGTTACAAAAGTAAACCATCAGACATCTGTCCAATTCTAGAACAGCATTGTCTTCAAAATACACATTTTGAGAGAAAGGTCATGATTGATCATGCCATACATAAAATGCAGAAGACATCAACTGATATGAACATAAAAAAATGGAATTTCCATGAAATTACGAGAAAGAGAAAGAAAAGAGAGAAGAAAGATGAAAAGAGTCCTGGAAGCTCTCTGCCTGCAGATGTTGGCCTAGTCCGGCCCACCCACGTTGGCCCCAGTGATCTCTGATGGCGATGAATGATGATGTCACAAGAGCTCAGGCCAGAAGACAAGAGGAAAAAGCGTATCATCACTGATGCAACAAAGCGTAACACGAACACACACACTCATACTGTATGTATGTGCATACATAGCCTACACAAACACACATGCACACACTCAGCACCAACCAGTTAAGCTGCATGGGCAAAACTAGAAAATCCATGAATTTTTTAATTAAACGAGCCTTGCATTTTCAGATGAAGGTTTTTAATATCCAATGAACAGACTGCTATCAGGATCTGAAGCAGTGTGCATGGCATAATTATGCAATTTTTTCTTTTGCATTACATTAACATTAGCATTTAAAGTCAAACGCATGGCATACAAAAGGTAAATGCACGAGTAGCTTACACAAATATACTAAATATAAAAAAAAACTATATAAATATTACCAAATATTAGGGCTGTCAATCGATTTTTTTTTAAATCGTGATTAATCGCATGATTGTCATGAGTTAACTCGCGATTAATCGCAATTAATCGCACATTTTTATTTGTTCTAAATGTACCTTAAATCAATCCTTTTCAAATTTTTAATACTCTAATCAACATGGGCATGGACAAATATGGATGCTTTATGCAAATGTACACTATATTGCCAAAAGTATTGGGTTGCCCCCTTCTAATGAACAGGTTTGACTACTTTAGTAATTTCTATGAGTACAAATCTTAATGTTAAAGCATATTATGATATTCTAGGAAATTGTGTGCTTCTAATATTATAGCAACAGTTTGGACAGGACCCTTTTCTATTCTAACATGACAATGCCTCTGTGTATAAGGCAAGGTTCAAAAAGAAAATGATTGATTCAGTCAGTGTGGAAGAATTTGACTGGTCTGCATAAAACCAAGTCCTAATCCCAGTTTAACACCTCTGGTGTGACTGTAAATGCAGACCTTGAGCCAAAAACTCATCACCAAACACCAATGACTTGTACATAAGGGTTCAGTCATTTTAGACACTTCCAAAACTGTGCAACAGAGATATAAATACAATTTTTAAATACATGAATTATGTTCCCATCGTTGTGGCCACAGATTTGGAAGAGCATTTTTCTGTTCTAAAGAAGGGGGTGCCAATACTTTTGTATATATAGTGTATGTACAAGTCATTGGTGTTTGGTGATGAGTTTTTGGCTCAAGGTCTGCATTTACAGTCACACCAGAGGTGTTAAACTGGGATTAGGACTTGGTTTTATGCAGACCAGTCAAGTTCTTCCAGGTTCCCATTACTTCTTTCTTTGCACTGAGCAATTTACACAAACTTGTTTACATTTTTGCACACAGGGCAGCTCTTCTTCTGAAAATGCAAAATGTACATTTATTATGTATTATTACATTTGTCTCCCTATCTTTGCCCACATACTGTATTTTGATGAAGCTAAATTCTCAATAAAACTGGTATATTTTACTGTTTCTGTTGTCAGACAACGGAATGAATATGAAATAGTGACTGAAACGCGACCCATTAAGACTAGAGTACATAACCAGCTCCCTTCCAAGATGTTAATCTGCACAAAAAAATCATGATAATCGCACCGTCGTCTGATGAAATCAAATACACATAAGATAAAGACAATAGCTGTGCTGTGATTTCGGCTGTACTTGCATGTAAAATTAGAGAAGCAACATAATATCTGTGTTTAACTGAATTAAAGCGCTGCTCCTCTCTCTGCCGCACGCTGAGCGAGAGAGAGAGAAAGAGAGAGAGGTGTGTGCGCGCTGAACAGAGCAGACGCAGAGAGAGAGAGAGAGAGAGAGAGAGAGAGAGAGAGAGAGAGGTGTGTAAGCGCGCTGGGAGAGCAAGATCTTGCGTTCGCGCGCCAGTATCGGTGATTCTCAGAAACTACGTTTGGGTGCTTTTTTGAAGGGAAAAAGGTCGCTAAAGGGGTCTGCAATGTTGCTAAGTTGGCAACACTGTGCATCTCCATTTCTCCAACTAAGGGTTGGGCCACGGGTCAAACCGGAAATACGCGCTGCGTTAATCGCGCGTTAAAAAAATTAGTGCCGTTAAAATGAATTTGCCATTTCATAACTTTGACAGCACTACCAAATATACAATAGAGATTAGAAAATGCTTCACTATGAGGACTTGACTGCTTAAGGGGGTTAAGGAGACATGCTGAAACTTTCCTAATTGTGTTCTTAGCAAAATAATCTTCTCCTGGCTGTTTTCAATATGTACATGGGTGGTCAAGTTTACCAGTTTATTTATTCATTTTCTCTGCCTCAACAAAAATGTTTGCAGTATGCTGTTGTATTAAAAAAAACAAAAAAAACATTTGGATATCCTGCTTTGTCATTATGTCCCAAATTTGTAATTTCCAAAATATAACAACATTTAAATTTCACTCTCTGGTGGGAATTACCACAGGAATGATTACACAGCGTCAGAGATATGCAAACAAATACGGCATAAATATAATCGAGCTTTCCTTACTGGGAGATTTTGCTTTGTTTATTTCTGCAATGATTTTTGGGGTAAAAATAAATAAATAAATACTAATACTAATAGTAATAATAAATAATCTGATCTATGATGCAGGGTTATGTGTGGGCCACAGCAGAGTCTGATATTCATTTGTTAACAGCTATGAGCAGCTTATAAATCCTGCTCTGGTGCCTTGCTTGGATCTTCACAAATGTTCCAGGGACGGCGTTTTCACTGCCAGTTGAAAGAAATACACAGCACCACCTCAAAATAATCTCAAAGGAAAGCAATATATTCATGTGTCATTTTCTTTTCCCTCAAAATTACTGCCAGCTGCCATACAACACTGCATTCTGTATATCCCTCAATACTACTGCCAGCTGCCATACCAAACTCCAAGTCATATTTCTCAAATAAAGTGACAGAACCAACACGTCTTTTAATGATGGAAAAATACACCATTTTGCCAGAAGACCCGAAGGAACTGATCATCAACTCTGCATTAATAACAAGGATTAAGTGTGCGCAGTCTCTGCTGTCATGAAGATGATGAATGAAATAGAAATAGCAGTTGGTTAAAGAGTACAGTGATTATAGTGCAGGTAGTCCTAATATAAGGCTTAAAAGTCTTAAGACAGAAGGAGCCTTAGTTGCCAGGTACAGAAATTATGATTCTTCTTAGTGCATGTGTCAACACAGTCAAAAAAGAAATAGGCCTACATCTGAGGTGTCTTGAAAAAAGGACTAAATTTTAGCAAGGTTTTATTATTAGTAGTAGTTATTATTCCTTAAGCAATAAAAAGTTTAAAAATAAATAAATTTAATGATTTGACTCAGTGGCCTTCATAAATAGCAGGATAATATGTAATATATTACCATTAGTTCATCTTGCTTGTTGATGGTTGTGGTAAATGTTGTTTAACCCAAAAGCTTTTAAAATATCAAATGTAACATGAATTTACAGCAGTCTAAAAGAATCCAAACCCACAGAGAGAGAACTTTGCCAAATCCACATAGGAAGAGAGTGAAAGTGTTCACCAAACAAATACGTGGTTGAAATGATTTTAAAATCTTACCTGTGTATAATATTAAAGCTTCCGCTTAGAAAAATAGTCCACTACGGCATCCGGCCGAGCAAATGACGGACTGCAATATTATTGCAGGAATATTAACCACAAGCGATTTCCAGCTGTGTTTATATAAAACGATAGAATAAAGCAAATCCACAGTGTGACATGAGAGACTATAAAGTAGTGCCGGTTTCTTTCATCCGGATACAGCGTGATACAGCGTTGCTAAGCATGAAGGCAAATATTAGGCTAAATGGTGTGAATGACCAAGCATTCCAGAGCGCCGTGTAATAAGTTTTCAAAGAGCCATTTAGTTCATCTAACCTAATTGTGATTAATCAGTGTCATGTAATTAATGTGATTAAAATGTTTAATAGAGAATGAGAATGTGACATAATGCCGCGTTGAGTTCTGGGAAACTGCTTTGTTTATCCGCCATATTTGCAGGATAGCGCTGCCTTTCCGCTATTGAGTTTAGGGCAGTATTTGATTTTTCTTTTGTCGTGATTGTGAAAAATGTCACCATTGTATGTCATTCATGCTGCATCGAGAATTGCAATAGTAACTCAGATCATCGTTCTGAGAGAAAACTGGATAAAGCAGTATGTAAAAACACCAAAGGAAGCAGGTCGCGGAGAAGACGCTGAATAGTAAATCTGTTAGTCACTGATTAAACCTCTCACTCAATAAAATAATCACATTTCTGTGTGTTTTTGAAATATTTGATTTTGTTGGTTTAGTAATTAATGTTACCTTCTTTGCTAGTATGACTCTCACTAGACATGTGAGTTAGCAGAACTTGAACAGGGGACTTTCTAAAATGCTTAAAGTGGCTTAATGTACCAAGACAGTGATAAAGACAAAATTGTAAAGCATATACTATGTGCAGATACGCAGCTCAAAATGTGAACGCAACACGTTTATTTACGTTAAGCATTTTTCTCTCATAAGAACACCCTTAATGCACAGAGACAGTGATAATAAAAGACCACATTCTGTTTCTAATAAATCATAATATGTGCATAAAAACAGATGAGCCCAATATGAACATTAAATATCACTGTCTTAATCCATAAGCGTTTTCTACATTACTGTTTTCTAAAGGGATGAAAACGCTTTGTTTAAACATGTCGCGTTAATATTCTGGCTCACCTGCATGTCTTTTAGCATCACTGTACATTAAACCAGCATTTTAAAATGCTATAAAACTGTTCACAAGCTCCTAGGGATTAGATTTTGCTTGTCATTTGTTGACATAAATATAAAAATACAGCGAGTTTGTGACTCGCTGAATGTGACCCACAATCTCTGATTCTCCTCCGTGGCCATGGAAAAAAATATATTTATAATGACAACAATTATACTTTGTCGTTTAAATGTTTCCAACAAAAAAATGGATTGACTTCTGTCAGCTTGTTGAACACACTTTTATTTGGATAATTTAACATGACGGCTGAAGCTAGCGCGCGTCCAGCGGGTGACACTGTTTTCACGGTAATCAGATCAATATTGTAAAAGAAATTCTACAAAACCTAAGAGGAAAAAAATCTAATTATCATGCAATGCGATAAATTAGCTTCTCTTCTCTGCAAATGATACAATGAAGAATGAATGATTGTTTAACTTAAAGGTAAAAACAAAACAAAAGATAAGCAGTTCTGTATAGAGAATGAGAAGTAACCATGGAAACTGCTAATATGGCGGCGCCTTCCCGAAATGCAACGTTGAGTGAAAAGATTGTGACGTAACTCCTCATTCTCTATTGAATTATAGTCCTATAAATGACTAAATAAATCTGAAAAAAATAGTTTTCGTTTGTTGTATGATCGGCTTCTGTTTTGTGGCTTTTAAAAAAATTCATTGATATGTATCAAATACATCCATAAAGATGAACTGTTTACTTATCATGTCACTCAGCTCAGACATTAGCGTTCAGCAGGTTTGTTCCTATCCTCATACTGCTCTCGGCTGAGACATGCCTGTGAAAATATAAACAGATCAATGTCAATAACATAATGAAAAGGGCAGGAAAAACACAGTGGAATGTAGCATCACTGCTTGCCAAATTAAATAAAATCACTGTACACTAAACTAAATCTTTAGTTCATGTTGTTCTTTCCTTAACAAGCTACCTCACGCAGTGTTTCTAAGACCAGTCCAGTTTCCAGTTCATTGTTTACTCAGATTTCGCATCTCGGTGCTTAACATTCCAACTGTCATTTTTACTTCATTCTGTTTCTGCGCCTACGAAGCCCAAACTCAAATAACAGTAACAGATTCATAATTGGATGTATTAACATAGGAACAAGGGGCCCCAGAAACACTGAGGGTCTTTGTTTTACACAAGATGGGCTAGCTGGAGGATGAAACCATCTCTCAAAAGCATCTTGGTTGAATGAGAAACAGGTGTGACGGCGTTCGGACGCTTTTTCTCTCATGTCTGTGAGTGGATGGGCTAAGCATCAGCTGCTCTTATACAATGTAAGTGACATTTGTTGACCTCTACATGAAAAGCTTTGCAGATAGTGGTATAAATGTGATGTTACAAGGCTGCTATGGTTACAAGAAAGTGGGAAGTATCCATAGTAAACACTGAACAGAAAAAGTCCTGACAATGGCCTTGAGACATCTCAGAAAACTTTGCTTTGCTTTGTGCTCTAAAAGACATGAGGTAAAATCATCAACATCTCTTTGGTAAAGACCTGTCATTGCAACTCATAGCCGTGGGCTATGCTGTAGCTTGTGTTTTGATATTTTTAACAAAGCAAATGTGGTTGTCTTATTTAGTCCAGTTCTACAGTAGATTTTCTTAAATTCACACATAGTACAAACTGACACTTTATTGGACCTCTTGTCTGGATGTTAGCAGGCTAGTTAAAGGAAGGATTAGTATTGTAGGTGAACTTTCCTCTCTGAGATCCTGCCTGGCCCTCTTCCTGGTTATAACTAGAGAGTTTATCATGATTAACTGTGCATCATTACTGTGAGAATTGTTACCACATGCATAGAGCCATAGCCGAGAGGAAGAGTCAAATATACCCTCATTAGCCATTTCACAGGTGTGCTCTGCTGGGTTAAATCACGAAAACATCAACCTTGTGAGTTTTTGATCACACACTATTTTGAATTTAGCAAAAGTCAAAGTGACATTATGAAGTCTAGTGCACCTAAACATGTTTTATTTGTCTATTTGCTACAATAACTTAAAATGTATCATGGATAATCCATGATTTTGACTAAAAAAAGATCATATACTACAGATCACATACTCAAATCCATGTACAATATTTCCCAGAATGTACTGTGGCATAAATACATGTGGATTAAGGCCTGTTCTCACCAAGAGCAATAACTATAAAGTTTTAATTATGCTAATTTTATGAGAATAGTGAAATCCACATCACACTATTGGAAACAACACAAAGCAACAATACTGTTGAAATCACTTTCAAAAACTTATTTTTTTTCCTGATGGTGAATGATAAATTCAATTCAATTCAAGTTTATTTGTATAGCGCCTTTTACGATACAATCGTTGCAAAGCAGCTTTACAGGAAATTTAGTTTCTACAATATATTTATATATTGTAGAAACTTAATATATTTAACTTATGGCAAAATTTGGTAATTCTGTATGTTGTCTGAGGGTTGACATCCTCTGAGGTCCTCTGAGGGGTTGGCATCATCTCCATGTTAATCCCATAGCAGAAACAGAGAAACAAATAGAGACATAATTAGCGTAGCTGTTGTTCCATCCAAGCAAAAAATTATTTGTTCAACCAAAGCTAAAGAATAATAATGTGCATTTGATCAGATAAAACTGCAGTACAATATTATGAGATGCATTATATGAATGCATTATATGAATGCTTGGCTAAAGAGATGTGTCTTTAATCTAGATTTAAACAGAGAGAGTGTGTCTGAACCCCGAACGTTATCAGGAAGGCTATTCCAGAGTTTGGGAGCCAAATATGAAAAAGCTCTACCTCCTTTAGTGGACTTTCCTATTCTAGGTACTACCAAGAGTCCAGAGTTTTGCGACCATAGGGAGCGTGATGGATTGTAGCGTGATAGAAGACTAGTTAGGTACGCAGGAGCTAAACCATTTAGGGCCTTATATGTAAGTAATAATATTTTGTAACTGATACGGAACTTGGTAGCCAGTGCAGACTGTAAAATTGGGGTAATATGATCGTATTTTCTTGACCTGGTAAGGACTCTATTTTGTACTATCTGTAGCTTGTTTATTGAAGATGCAGGACAACCAGCTAGCAGTGCATTACAATAGTCCAGTCCTGAGGTCATGAATGCATGAACTAGCTTTTCTGCATCAGAAACAGGTAACATGTTCCGTAGCTTGACAATGTTTCTAAGATGGAAGAATGCTGTTTTTGTAACATTGGAAATATGATTTTCAAAAGACAAGTTGCTGTCTAATAGAGGAAGTAACAGGACATCCGTCTAGTTGCAGATTGCAATCCAAGAGATTCTGTGTACTGTTTTTTGGTCCAATAAGTAATATCTCTGTCTTATCTGAATTTAATAGGAGAAAATTATTGGTCATCCAATCTTTTACATTTTTAACACACTCTGTTAGCTTAGATAATTTAGAAGTTTCATCTGGTCTTGTTGAGATATATAGTTGAGTATCATCAGCATAACAATGGAAACTAATCCCATATTTTCTAATAATATTACCAAGGGACAGGTTATTAAAGGGCTCAATCCATCGCTGTAATATGTCTTCTGTCCCCATCAGAAGGTTCCCCTGCTCATCCTTTATTCCTAAATTACTAGGTTGATATCCATTTTTAGATTCCTTAATCTAGGGTGACCATACGTGCCATTTTTCCCAGACGCGTCCTGGCCAGGATTTCTATATTGCTTTGGTTCAAAGTAACTCGAGAGCGTTTCGAAAACATAAGGAACCGATGTCATACACCGCACGCAAACAAAGCCAAATTTTAGGCAATATAGAAATCCTGGCCAGGACGCGTCCGGGAAAAATGGCACGTATGGTCACCCTACTTAATCCCCCTATAGAATTTCCTAGCTTTTTTGTTTCTTCTTCGGTTTTCTAGCTCTTCGATTCTACTAGTTAGATGTTCCCTCTTCTTTCTCCTAAATGTTATTTTCGCAGTTCTTCTAGCTTCCAGGTATTCATTCTTAATTAGTCTGGTCGGACGTGTAATCCATCTTTCTCTAAGTCTATTTCTATCCTCCACTCTGGCACATTCTTCATCAAACCAAGGAGTTCTGCCTATTTAAGCTCCTTCCCCAATATCTCTTCGGCTACCCCTTTTACCAACTGTTTAAGACGCTCCCACTTCCTTTCAACTGGAATCTCAGCTGAGTCAAAAATGCCATTGTCAACCCTCAGTTACAATTCAGACCTAAGCTTTCTCTCTACACCCTCCTGGTACCTAACCCTAGTTTCGTCATCCTTTAACTTAGATATGTTCCATTTAGGTGTAGACTGTTCTGCATGCTCAGTCTTTGACAGCAATTTGTAATCACTGGAAAGTGGTCAGATTCAACATTCGGCCCTCTATACGATCTGACATCCATCACACAGGTAGCATGTCTTGAATCCACAATTATGTGATCTATCTGATTACAAGTGCCTCCACCAGGGGACTTCCATGTCTGCTTGTGTATGTTCTTGTGGGGAAAAAGGTGCTCATCAGCTGACATTGTTTGGATGCAGCAAAACTGACCATGCGCTCTCCATTGTCATTTGAAACCTCATGAAGGCTGTCTACCTATTATTGGCCGGTAAGCTTCTTCTTTGCCAACTTGGGCATTAAAGTCCCCCAATACAATCTTCATATCATGTCCTGCCGTACGATTGTAAGCCTGCTCTAGCACATCACAGAAATCATCTTTCTCCTCCATAGTTTTATCCTCTGTTGGGGCGTGGGCATTGACTAGGGTGATGTTGCAAAATTTTCCTTTCAATCTCAGCGTGCAAAGACGATCAGAATTCGCCTCAAGATTCAAAATCGCACTTTTCAATCTTGTTTTTAGAATGAATCCAGTCCCAAAATGGTGTGGGCCATCACTACCACTATACAAGAGGATGTAGTCCTTCCCCCACACCATTCCTTTCCCACTCCATCTAATCTCTTGTAAAGCTATTACATCCCAGTTGTACTTATCACATTCTCGGGTTAATTCTGTGAGGGCTCCAGGTCTATACAACGTTCTTACATTCCATGTTCCTAAAGAGAAGTCCTTCGTCAGTCCAGGTTTGTATCCAATTGTCCGTCCAATTCCGAGGCTTGGTTGCATATTCGTAACATATTTATTTTCCAGGATGGGGTTGTTAACCCCAAGCCCATCCCCCAACCTGGAGGACCAGCAGGTTTTTATCGGGGCCCTGACCCCCTAGCTAGTTTTGGTCCACCCCTAGTATTTCATTTCCTCGGTACCACCCATATCTGGGAGGCATATGCTTAATTTAGTAGTTGAAATTTTTAGTCCAACTATATGTTCTGTTTAAACAACTTCTATTTCAAGTTGACACAAAGTAAAATTTTAAGGCAGCACTGGCACATCAATTTTGTTTTAGCTGTTTTGCAGTAAAGTTGTGTGACTGTGAGGTTGCTGTGTTGTTTATGGTAATGGTCCAAACCCTAGGTGAGGTGGAGTTACGGATATTTTGGCACATTGTACTGTGTTGACAGAGTGAGTTATACATCACTTGCTGCAGGAATTAACTGAAGTTAAGCGCTGCCCAGGGCTGTATGGTATATGATTATAAATGTATGGTTTAAACAATGACAGTTTGTTGAGAACTGACTGATTGTTGTGAAATGATGCACAGCAACATAAAACTATATGGGGGTGATTAAACCATGTGAGAAGAAACAAATTAAAGGTGTGAGAATTACGAAGAGAGGATTTAGTTTGTTTTTGTTTTCTCTTGAACTATGAAAAAATAAACTGTTGAATTAAAAGAACCAAATAGATTTGTTATTTCGCGACAAGGGTGAAATACAAGTATAAAAAATATTTATGCCAGTGTGTCATCATGTACATTTATGGGATTTTCTTGGTCCACTAATCACAGCATAAATGTGAATGTTAAATAGCGTAAGGTTATTTGAAATACCAAGAACAGGGTTTCTCAAACTGGGTTATGTGAACATGAAATGAGTTTGACTGACAAAAATATGTGGGAATCAGTGGTATAGCCACAGAAAATGTATTAAAAACAGTAACAGCAACTGCTTGTACAGAAAAATTAGTGTAGATTTTGTAATCCATATTTATGCCCAAGTGATACATTCTGATCATTTCACAGTAACTCAAAGCAGAACATGCAGTTCTACTTATGAATGTAGTTTACTTATTGTCCCTTAAACTATCTCTCAGTATCCTGAATAAAAGGCATGAAAATTCTCCCCTTCTGTTTTCTAAAGGCAAGGCAAGGCAAGGCAAGTTTATTTATATAGCACATTTCATACACAGTGGTAATTCAAAGTGCTTTACATAAAATAAAGTGAAATAGTCATTCACAGCAATAAAAAACAAGGAATTAAAAATGCACAGCTAAACAGATGAGTTTTGAGTCTGGATTTATATGTGGCTAATGTTTTAGCACATCTGATCTCTTCTGGAAGCTGGTTCCAACCAGCCAATTTACCGGAAATTTTCCACCCCTTTGCAACCCTAGTGAGCATATCTGCAATGTATTTGGGTCCTAGGCCATTAAGTGACTTATAAACAAGTAAAAGTACTTTAAAATCAATCCTAAATGTAACTGGAAGCCAGTGTAAGGACCTGAGGACTGGTGTGATATGCTCAGATTTTCTGGTTCTAGTCAGAATCCTGGCAGCAGCGTTCTGGATGAGCTGCAGCTGTCTAATGGTCTTCTTGGGAAGGCCGGTGAGGAGACCATTACAATAATCCACCCTGCTGATGATAAAGGCATGAACAAGTTTCTCCAAGTCTTGACTGGAAACAAAACATCTAATTCTTGCAATGTTTTTGAGATGAGAGTATGCTGATTTAGTTACTGCTTTGACATGACTACTAAAACTAAGGTCTGTCTCCAGAATCACCCCAAGATTTCTGACTTGATTTTTAGTTGTTTGACCCCTAGAGTCAAGGTATGCATTCACCTTGAGAACTTCATCTTTGTTTCCAAATGCAATGACTTCAGTTTTCTCCTCGTTTAACTGAAGAAAGCTTTGGCACATCCAACTGTTAATTTCATCAATGCATTGGCAGAGGGAGTCAATGGGGCTATATAGTCAATATAGTCATTTGGAGATAAGGCTAGGTAAATCTGGGTATCATCAGCATAGCTGTGATAGGCAATTTGGTTATTCCTCATTATCTGACTTAGTCAGTTTTCCAGTCTCTCTAGAAGTATGTTATGTTATGTTATGTCCCAGAAAGAAGTGAAGTGTTCACCACTTCTAAGACATCTGCTTCTAAACAGTTAAGCACACTTTTGAAAAAGGATGTGGGAAGTGTGTCAAGATAACAGGTTGACGATTTAAGATGCTGTACTATTTCTTCCAAAATTTTGCTATCAATTGCTTCAAAAACAGGCATAGTCACTTCTTTTTGAGATTGCGGTCGAATCTGTGTGACCTCTGCATCACTAGAAGATGTGCCAATCTCCTTTCTGATATTACTGATCTTCTCTGAAAAGAAGGAAGCAAACTCATTGCATTTGCTGTCGGAGAGCAGTTTATAGATCTTATTGTGAGCAACTCATCCATGTCCGTTTCTTTTTCTTTTTTTTAATGTTTTGAGCAGTGTTGGGCAGTAACTAGTTACTGTAATAATATTACTTTTTGCAGTAACTAGTAGTGTAACTAATTACTAATAAGATTTCAGTAATAATATTACAGTTACCATCCATAAAACAGCTTAGTTACTTAGTTACTTTTGATGCCTCGACCCCGCTGATTTAAAATCCAACATTCAAATAATTCCTAGATTTATTTTCATAATTGTCACGACTCGCACATGTATGGCATGTCCCCAGTGCAGCAGGCAAGCTTGGAATATGGAAAAGCTTACATTCAGCAGATAGAAATATTGCATTATATTGATTTTATCAAGAAAATAGATGATCTGAACACTGTTGTGTAAGATGTGGCTTTACTTTACTCTGGCATTACATCCCTCTGATCAGCATGTGGTACATTATATTAATATAATTAAAAATATTTTTGGAAAATTAAACAGTTTCTTACAAATTTATGTGATTTCATAAAATACATAATCCAATATAATCGTATATGGGAAACGGAGAAATTACAATTAGCTTCAAGCTACACATGACAATTAATGAGATTAATACAACATGTTTGTAATAACTTCTGATTGCGATCCAATGTGGATTTTGGTCAAATGATGAGGCAGAAATATGTTGTTAGTAACATTCTAGAAGAGTTTGATGTGGAAGATACACAGTTAAAACTTCTGTGGGGCGTGAAGAAAAAGTAATGTAACTAGTAGTGTAACTAATTACTGTTGCCAGAAAGTAATAAGTAAAGTAACAATATTACTTTTGAAAGGAGTAACTAGTAATGAGTAATATATTACATTCTTTGAGTAACTAGCCCAACACTGGTTTTGAGTTATGTTTAATTAAAGTGTAACCACTAGATCTTCTGGTGAATTGACAGACTTGTCTCTAGTGACGTATGCCAGATTTTTCCAGTCATTTAGTCCAAGCTCACGTTCATCTGCCTTCACATCTCAAAATCCATTCAACAAATGATGCACAGAACCAGGTCCCCACCCTACATGCAACTAACCTTGCAAACTTTGGCAAAGCCAATTTAGTGTGTTCTGAGCTCAGAATCTTGAGTAAACAAATAACACATTACCAAGGGATAGCGTGTGTTTGAATACCACAGTATGTGGGAGTATGCAAGTTTTGTGGATCAGAGCAACCCTCTCTTTAGGGAATGTATTTGGTAATTGAGCTTATAAATAACAGCAGGTGGTCCCTACATCTCAAACTCTCTGGAGGCGAATCTGTTGTCAGGAATAATTATAGAGATGGAGAATCAGTACAGACAAAAGCACCCGTTTCTGACTGCACCTGTCAACACACCAGAGACATCAGACAGACGTCTTCCGTTAGACTCATGATATTACCTGCCTTAGTTTCTCAACCTCATTTTATCTCAGACTGCACACCCAGGACCGCCCATAAGTCCGTTTGCTGACCTTCTGATGCATCTCGCTTACAAAACTGAAAAGCATTTTCTTGATTACCCAAAGTTTGCTTCACACTTTCTTTTATTGCTGTTTCTCCACATAGTATCTCATCTTCCAGTGACTTGCAGTGTAATCTGTGCAGTGTCACCTTCCTCTGGATTCCTGGATTCATAACACAAGGAATCTGATTCATAACTTGGGAATATAACCTCAGGCACGGCAACACGACTTTCAGAATGGCAGAGTGAAAAGATACGGGATACAATGAAGCAGCTTTAACATGTTGCAGCCAAAAAGTAGCTGATGTGCCTGCAGGTGAGGGCAGCCCTTCACAACAATGCAGCGTAGAGTTACGAACACAGTGAGAAAGAACTTGCTTCTTGAACTAATTCCTCATTTGTTACATAGTTTCTGTCGGTCCGTGAAATTCTACAACCTTGTCTTGAGCTACAGTCAGTGGACTCAGTGAACAAAATGATACAAACCAGCATAAGTAAACTACTTAATTTATTGTATAAATGGGTATTCAACTGTGTAAATGTCAACTTGAAATTTTAATAAAACAATTATATAAAAATATATGGATGCAATTCTATTCAAAAACGACTACATATGAAATGCAAATATTTACATAGCTGTAGTAATGAGTCAGTTTTTAAAGAAATAGTTCACCCGAAATTATTTAATCACCCTTAAGCTGTTCCTTTTTCTTCTGTTGAACACAAAAGAAGATATTTTGAAGAATGTTGGTAACCAAACAGTTGCCGGTAGCCATTGGCTTCCATAGTATTTTTTTCCATACTATGGAAGTCAATGGCTACCGGCAACTGTTTGTTTCCCAACATTCTTCTTTGGATCAAATTGAGGGCAAGTAAATGATGACATTATTTTCATTTTGGGGTGAACTATCCTATAACTTTCATCTGTCATTTGAAATAGTATACATAATTGCTTTATGTAATTAGGTTATTTATACAAAACATTACCATATTACACTCAAAAAGTGCATATACTCTCACACATACACAGTCATAAAAGAAATCACATCTGAAAATATAAAGAAAAACAGCTGTACATCTTGTTGCAGTCCAAGTCAGTCATTGTAGTTCAAAGTCACTTTCCTTCCATGCACAGGGCTGTGTTGGTCAAATCTGCACAAGTATAGCTCATCCTCAACAAACCAGAGGCTCTAATATTTATTCATTTTTAGAGTTAAGCTTTGAGTTTTTATTTTTGCTTTTTTTCTTCTTGGGGTTCTGCAGTGGATGATCCTTTGAGGGACTCTGAGTTGCATGAGAGGACTCGTTGTTTTGGCGTGTGTATCTCTTGCAGGTGCAGGTTGTGACGGCGGTGATCTTGTAGGTGCGTGTGCTGCCGTCCTGGCACTGGAGTTTAATGCGCTGGATGCGTGTGCGTTCAGTGACGCAGCGCCACTCCTGAGCGTCCCGTCTGCTCCAGTAGTGACCTCCACCGATCCAGTTGGGCAGCAGGTGGGTGGGTAGACATTCTCCAGCACACACTAACTCCTTGACGGGATTCAGGCTGGTGCACTGGCCGTCAGATATGTATTTAGTGGACCTCAGCTCCCTGCAACCGACCTGGTGCTGTTCTGCAAAAGAAAAGTTCATGCTTTAAAAATCAGTGAATGGAGAAGGAATTACATGATATATTACACTTTAAGTAACTTCTACAGTAATACAATAGCCTGAAATTTTAAATCAGTTTTAAAGGCTTTAAGTTTTAAGGTTAAACAGACATGAACAGACAGACTGATAGATAGAGAGAGAGAGAGAGAGAGAGAGATGTTCAGGCAGGTTGCATGGTGTTGCATAGATGTTCTGACTTGTTGAAAATAACACAACCTCTAATGCAATATCACTGGAGTTATAAAAATATACATCAGCTCATGTTTTTAAAAATATCTGGGACAAAGATTTGAATCTTGTAACATTATTAAAGATATGAACCCTACAAAAGTATGATAAACGCATGAGTAAATACTTAAAGGTAAACACGTACCGGTTTGGTCTCGGCTCTCCGTCCGTCTTCCTCCGTTGCGCGCTCGATTTAAAGAGGCATTATTTGGAGTCTGGTGAGATGATGCGACCATGTGGCCATACAACTCTTCAGTGGCATCATTTTTGAAAGCATGACAGCTTTTTATCAGAAAGCAGAGCAGAAACAGCAGCTGGTATTCGCATTTGTTGAGTGGCATTGCAAAAGAGTTCGGTTCAGTGTCTCTTTGAAAACTCAGAGAATGATTATACCTACCTGTTTCTCATCCATGTTTATATACCCGCCCATTCCAGAACAGCAGCAGTGAGTGGATTGATGAAGTGTGCTGGAAATGGGCGTGTCCTCGCGATGTGGTACACGACCACCTACAGCTACAGTATTCTGCACCATCCACATGGAAAATTATACTGATGTGAGCTAATCGATGCAGAAACATGACATGAAATCTGACACACACAAAAACATTATAAATATATATAACAGACGATTACATTTATTATCTGTAATAGCCTATTTATATGTATGATTATGAAAACCAATAAAAATACGTTTATAAATTTCATTTGGTGTAAAACTGCAACATTAATAGAAGAAACACTAGATGCAAAACGCACTTGCTGTGAAAAATGTGTAGTTTCTAATTTTACTCAGACTCTAGTCAGTCTGCCTGACTTTTAAATGTTACTTTCATTGTAATATAATCACATAATGTTATATGAAGTCATATTATTATTATTATTAAAAATAATAATTTGACCATAATTTAATATTAATAAATATATATTATATATACAACAAAGAAAGAAAAAGAAAACAAAACATTCAGACAATTCATTCCACAAAATGAAAACTGAATTACATTTTTCTAAACTAAAAAATATATTTTATATAAAAATATACAACAAAAAACACCATCTTTTTAATCATATTTTCGTATATTCCCATGGCCCTACAGAGGACAATAAGTTTGAAGAATGTTTGGATGGATTCTTGAATTACATTTTGTTGAATTTTCATATTTTGCTGTTGGATTTATTTTATTCTCAATTTTTTTAAATAAAGAATTAGCAGCATGCTATTTTATTTTTTTATTAACGCAAACAAACTTTCACTATTATTGTATTGCTTATCTTAAGAAGGAAACACTTATTGTGTAGCTAAGTTGATGTGAGCAAACAGTGCATTGTAACACTCTCAAACAGAGAGACACTGTGCTGAGGATGTTGCGCTCTCAGGTGTGAATGAGTTTTCAAGTGTATTTAGATCCTCTACATGTGAACCTGATGCATTGAACTCTAGGTACAGGCATGCATGACAAAACCTATGAAATGGGATAGCCCTGGATTATTTTACCCCAAAATTATCCAAACAGGTGCCTCCGATGAGCTCACCAAATGAATGTGCATAACACAAACGACATGGAGGAAACACAAAAGCCCAATGCTCGCTTTCTTCCACCGAAAATGTGTGGCTCCCCCAAAAAGTGTCTAGTTTCACTCACTCCTCATGCATTTACGATTAATTCATTCCGCTTACCCCCAGGTACACTTCTTTGATTTGGACGAAAAACACTTTAATACTGTGCTGATTTTTTCACCCTTTTTTTAAAAAAAAAACACAAAAAAGTATTTCAAAAGCCACTGCTGTTAAAATGATCTCTTATTACCTAAAAAGCACTGTTAGTCATATTGGTAAAGGGGGGTTTATTGGGGATCACTGAATATGCAACCTCAGGGCTTGAAAGAGGAATATCAAAGTCATGCGATACGATGCGGCATTCGCTAATTTCTGCATCTGAAAACCGGATATTTGAGATAGTCCTTTCATGCACCTGTAATGACCGTGACATGCTCATAGATGGAGACAGGAGAGGGATGAATCTCAGGGGAAACAGAGAGGTTACGGCACTGAGTTATGGGTATATTGACATGTGACGTGACAACCGTGTGCTAAATAGACCCTCGTTTGGCCCACAGGGTGAGATAGTCCCTTGGGATGAGGGGATGTGGGACTGGGAACAAAGCGCTCAGGAACAGATAGAGCCGTCTATAGAATTCTGAGCGAGTGCCTTAGGATGTGTGCAACAGGACCAAGTGTGGGAAAGTCCACGGAGGAGATCCCTGCTCTCTCAAAACTCACTGTATAATGCAGTTACCACACTGCAGCTTAAACTGGACATTTTCCAAACATTTTTTGAGAATGTGTTGGTATATATTGATTGATGATTATGATAATGATGCATATTCATTTAAAAATGTTTATCTTTTTTTAAACTTTGAATTTTAAATAAACATCATCAGGTGCCTATTTCATTAGGTGATCATTATTGAGATCAAAATTTCACCTGAGAGAGATTTATGTTTGTAATAAACACTGTGATTCTGATCAATTAAAGCATGCATGCTATTCATTCTAAGAAGTAAACAGTACACAGCCTGCTGATGCCAAATTTTCAAGTTCACACTTGATCTTCAGAGGATGGACGCTGCCCTCTAGCGGAAAACTACTGAATTAAAATGTATGCATTACATCAATTTCTTTATTTGATCAAGAAAAAAACAATTAGATAAAAGGAAGCCTTCAACATGAACTCTTTTAGAGGTTCTACTTTAAAAGCAAATTATGTGAGAAGCAAAAAGCAGATAAAAAAATAAATGAAAAGGAAATGATGTTGTGAAAAGGTACAACTTAAACAAAAGCACATAAAGGAATAGTTCACCCAAAGATGAAAATTTGCTGAATATTTACGTCTGAGATGTAGATGAGTTTGTTTCTTCATTGGAACACATTTGGAGAAATTTTGCTTTACATCACTTGCTCACCAGTGGATCCTCTGCAGTGAATGGGTGCCGTCAGCATGACAAACAGCTGATAAAACATCACAATAATCTACAAGTAAATCACATAACTCCAGTCCATCAGTTAACATCTTGTGAAGCGAAAAGCTGCATGTTTGCAAAAAACGAATTCATCATTAAGATGTTTTTTAACTATAACTGTCACTTCTGAGTCTACAATCCTCCAGTGAATAAGTCCATCCAAAATCCAATAACATATTTGTTTAGTACTTTTTTGGACTGTTTTCACTTGTAAACAATGCTTGATCTGTGTATATTTCTCTCCTGATTCAGATGAGATTACTTTTTCACTGGAGAAAGCAATAGTATGGATAGAGGACTTGTATTTTAACCGGAAACAACCATTTTAAAAACGTCTCAATGATGGACACGCTGCTTTTTGCTTCATAAGATGTTAATTAGTGGATTGTAGATTACTTGTGAATTATTGTGATGTGTTTATCAGCTGTTTGAACTTTCATTCTGATGGCACCCATTCACTGCAGAGGATCCATTGGTGAGCAACTTATGTAATGCTAAATTTCTCCAAATCTGTTCAGATGAAGAAACTAATTCCGGATGACCTGAGGGTGAGTAATTTTTTAGCAGATTTTCATTTTTGGGTGAATGATTCCTTTAAAGTTGTAGAGAAAATCCTCAAAGGTTTTTTTTTCTGTCTCTGGAGTATGTGTCTGTGTCCTTTGGTTAGTAGTTTGTCATGTGCTCTACATGTCCTGTCTTCTGTGTGGTACTTACACATCTTAAGGAGACACAGAATAAATATACAATCCAACACTTCAGTGTCATAAATTACTGAATAAAATGTTTCCTATAAAATGCAGAGCACCAATCACAGGACAGCATGCTGAGGATGAACTGGATGCCCAGCGGACTTCACCTGGCCAAAGAAACAAGAGCCAATATCTTTCTGTTCCTCAGTCCTTTCCAGCACAAGGAGGATGTTCAGAAGCCTCAGAGGTTTCACTGTGGTCATCAGAGGGACCGTTCTGAAGTGCACACCTTGACAACCCCAGACACAGAGCCAGCATGGAGCTACATCATTGTCATCAACTGATAAGAAACAGAAAACACACAAATGAAATAAACTTCATACTTCACTTCAAAAACTCTTATAACGTAACATCAAATGACAAGAACAAAGCTTCTGTAGAAAAAAACCTTGGTTTTATCATCAGTCATTAGTCCTTCAGTGTCATGATGGCCAAATACACTGGTAAGATCCAGTAAGATCTAACTCAAGCATTTCTTGTCTAACCACTGATGTACTAATATGCTAATACTTTACCATTGCTAGAGAGTTCTCTCAGTTTGGGTTGGCGGTTGCCTCTCTGTGGCACAGGAGTTTTGCGCTGCCTCTTATGGGTGAACCAGTGCAGCCTCTAACACGTCAGCTCACAGTAGACCACCTGCAAAGAGATCAGAGCATTATGGGAAAACAGAGTGTTTCAGTGTTTCAACATGTGAAACTCCAACATAATGACAAGAGAGCTTACTTAAGAATACAAAACAATAATCTTTGTATAATTTAACTCAACAGTGCACTTTAAATTCAGTTTTGAAGTTAGATATCTTTTCATTTTAATGTTCTTGCATTTCTGACAAAATCTGGGCTTCTAAATTAAAATGTTGTAGGTTTAGGATGAGGAAAGTTATGTGACTCAAGAGAAAGCACATGCTAAATTACAACTTAAAATCATTAGTATACTTTGCAGATGGTCATTATGTGTGATTAACTGTAAAATAAATCACATTAACAACATTTGTAAGTTTGGCTACAAAATGATCAAAAATGTCAATATTAATTGAATGAATGTTGATGGCAAGCTATGATTACTTAAAGGGGTCGTAACTCACACAGTTTCACCCAATCTCATGTTAATCTTGAGTACCTATAGAGTAGTATTGCATCCTTCATTTCTCCAAAAAGTCTTTAGTTTTATCATATTTATAAAAGAAAGATACAGCTTTACGATTCTCTCCGAAAAAAGCCGAGCTCCTGGAGGTGCGCCGTGGGTGGAGCTAAAGAGTGACGAGCACTTTTGCGCCGATCACCAACAAAACACAGACATTTGATGCCGTTTCACTTACCGTCTGCAGTTCTGAATCATGACCGGGATCTTTTATAGCTGGGACTGCTCCATCTTTCAGTATCAAACGATGTGCAAATCCAGCGTCGAGCTGGGCCTTGTTTATAAAACGTTCGTCAACAAGCACACTTGAGAAACTCTGTTGCTGCCCCGAAAAAACAAACTGCATCCACTGTTCATGTAACGATGGGTTCTTCGGGAAGCTGAACAAGGTTATCTTTCCCTCACATCCAAAAACACACTTCTTTAGAGACGTTCTTCCCGAGTGAACGAATGCAGCCAAATGAAGTGCGTTGATGGGCTCGCTCTCGCTCTTCTGGTCGATGTGTGCACGGGCGCGCTCTTCCGGGAGAAATGCCCATATAAGTAGTTCCACCCTCGTTTATGTCATGAAGAGCCACGATCGAAAAAAAACTATCGGAAACTTGTACGAACCCGGAAGTAAGATTTTTGTCACAGAAATACTCTGTTATATGTCCAAATTGTTTTTTGAAACTTTGTCCATGCTTAGCATGAGAATCCAACTCTTTAACAGTGTAAACAACTCTGAATGCATGAAGCAGCATTGTAACCCCCCCCCCCCTTTAAGGAAAAGAGGAAACACATTATACCATTTTACAGAAGGAGCACTTCTTGTCAGCACCCTTCTCTCCACATGTAGCACAGTACTCTGTGTCCATAAGCACCATCTGGCCTGTCAGTGCCTGGGTCAGAATCGAGAAGGTTGTGGGGTCGTTCCCCTGGAAACAAGAGAGAGGTTGTGAAACAAAATGTCTACACATTTTTATAAATTAACATCAGTCAGCAAGTTATAGTTAAATATTATTACAGTTTAAAATAGCTGTTTTTGATTTGAATATTTTGTTAAATGTCAATTATTTCTGTGATGCAAAGCTGAATATTCAGCATCATTACTCCAGTCTTCAGTGTTACACGATCCTTCAGAAATCACTCTAAGATGCTCATTTGCTGCAAGAAACATTTCTTATTCTTAAAAAGGTTGAAAACAGTTGTGCAGCTTAATATTTTTGTAGAAACTGTGAAACATTTTTCTTCGATGAATAGAAAGGCCAAAAGAATAGAATGTCTTTACTGTCACATTTGATCAATTTATGCATCTTTGTTAATTAAAAGGATTAAAAGTAAAAACTGACTTCAAACTTTTGAACAGTAGTGTATGTATACACAGTGATATTTAACTTAATAAATTTAACTTGTAAAATAGTGATTATTATTTAATATTAACTATTAAAAATATTAATAAAATATTAAAATAACGATATTATATATAACAATATCATATTATATTATAAATCTAATAAGTATTATTTAAAATAATTCCACATTATATGACCCTTTAAATTTTGTTTAAAATTATAAGGTGTCCGTTTTATGTTTAAAAATGTACTGACAATTTCCACAGGTGCTATACTTCGGACCAGCTGTTGCAGCAGAGTTGCCTCACAATAGGGAAACTTCCGGATACAATCACGAATGAATTTCTCCTGGTACTGAGGGAAGCCATCACCGTCTCTTCCTTTCAGAAGGCTTGGGCAGAAGAAAAATATGTTTTTGTGACTCCATTTGCAAAACTGTCTAAGATGGAAGGACCATAATGATGATGTCACCTCTTCAACAGGGCATCCAGGTTGTCATCTCGTTCCTGCAGGAAGACCAGACACTTCTGCAGCACGCAGCTGATGTAGTGCATGTTCATGGACAGAACCTCATTCATGTCCTGCTGTTTCATGCACTGCTCGCAGAGCAGATCCATCACACGGTAGCACTTCTCCAGCAACCACATCCACCAATAAGGGGTCCTCCTTCACCAGCATCACCATCTGAAAACGCATGATGGAAAAAATGTGCCCCAGAATATGGGAAGTGAATATAGCAGAGAGACACTAGCCTTGCTTACAATGCAAGTTTCATGGAGGAAACATGTTCTTATGCTACATGATTCTGTTAACTGATCCCTGCTGAGTATGGCGCTGAGACACCTTACTCATCAGACAGCTGAGATAGCGCACACAGATGCCATCCGAGATCTGCCACAAAGCACGCACGCAAGTCTCTACTAGAGCAACTGTGTTAAATTACTAACACACACCTTTGATTTGACACTCACAGGCCTGCATTTGGAAAATACATTTCTGCTGATTTGCCAAAAAAGCCTAATATTACCTATTTTGATGATGCCGAGTTGAAAAATATCAATAAAAACCTCTCATCACATACAATTGTTTTCACAAAATAAGAATGAATATTTTTCTAATTATATATACAGTATGTATCAGCTTTAATGCATTTATCAGAATAACAAAAGCAGTCAAAAGTCAACTTCCAAACACATACTCTATTGTCAAAGAACTTGACATAAACACAAGATTATTTTTTTTTAAAATCACAAAACTAATTTTCTGTTGCTGTTTGGATGTAGTAAAATCCAAACAGCAACAGAAGCCAATTTTCAAATAGATGTTATCTTAATTAACAAACTACGTATTTGAAGTACATCCTCACCTAAAAAACTCATAAAACTACATTCCGCGACACAAAAACAGTATTATTTATAAAATTATAGTGGATTTGGGCATCCGCCACAACACTCACTGTGAGAAATACCACAAGCAGAGTGATACAAATGGTGAACGGTTGGAGTTCTGTTATCACTAGAATATTGCACTCCTCTCAGCCAATCAGATTCGAGGACCAGAAAGAACTGTTTGTATAAGGGATAATACAACTTCTTCAACTTACAAATGGTTGACGAAAGCAAAAATGTTTTATAAAATATTTTGTGAGAACGTTTGACTATTTTTTGGCACTATTTTTGGAATCAGCACCCCAAAATTAGTAAGAAACAAGTACTGGATTTCACTCAGCAAATATTATGCAAGGCAGTGTTATTTATGCATTTCATTGCAATGTCACATGCAAATGTCATTCCATTTTTCATATGTTATGCAATGAAGGCTGTTTATCAGAGCTGTAGGTATACAGATTTATAACAGAAGTCCAAGCCGGTGTTGAAATGCAGGCCATGTTGTTGCTCTGTAATATCACAAGGATATATTTAGATGGAATAAAAGCAGGAGGAGTGTTGGTTAGCGCAAACTGATGCTTCCTCCAGTCATGTGACCTTGTATGGTATTCTTATGGGTCCATGTTATAAAAGCAAAAGTTATTGTGTTTCACTCACATTGTCTGGTTTGTTTGAGCATAGTGCTTTACTGCTGCTTGAAATCTGAGTTACATAAACACACTTGGCAGTTCTTACCTTGACAGGATTGAGGTTAGTAGTCATGATGATTTTGTGTAGGGGTCCTGCTAGTTTGGAGGGTAGTTTAGGTTCAATCTCTGAGCCCTGGGGTCTGGTGTAGTATTCCAGCCTCGCACGAGAAAATAAATTGTTGATCACTGTCACACAGTCATGCTGACCTGCACAGGGCAGAAAGATTACGATTATTTATTCATTAGTAAGTATTAAGTGTGCGTATGAATCACTCACCCACAAAGGCAGCCATCTGAGCAGCAGTCCGTCCCACTGAGTTGACCAGATCTGTCTCTGCTCCAGCATCTAAGATCATCTCTGTTATTTGTGCATTACCTGTGGAATTATTTAGATTAGATGAGCTGGGAAAACTTTAGACGCCATTTTCAGATTATCTACACTATATACAATACTGTTCAAAAGTTTGGGGTCAGTAGAATTTTTTTTTAAAGAAATTGATACATTTATTCAACAAAAATGTCATTAAATTGATATAAAGTTACAATATTTATTTTCATATAAATGCTGTTCTTTTGAACTTTCTATTCATCAAATAATTCTAATAAAAGGATCATAGTTTTCACAAAAATATTAAGTAGCACAACTGTTTGCAACATTGATTATAATGCGATTTAGGCAATATTGCGATTAAACTTTTCTCATGTAAACACAATACTTCAATCAAATTGATGTGATTAACTTCATAATCATAGTAAAATATGTGGCATATACAGATTGTAATCGCAATAAACAGATACAGATACACAATTAACTCCTTACACTGATTATTGGAAATAATCACATCATTGATACACATGTAATGCAGTCATTGATAATAAGAATAAATGTTTCTTGAGCAGCAAATCAGCATATTAGAATGATTTCTGAAGGATCAAATGGCACTGAAGACTGGAGTAATGATGCTGAAAATCAGCTTTATCATCACAGGAATAAATTAAATTTTATGTATTCAAAAAGAAAAAAAACACTTTAAATTGTAATAATTATTTCACAATATTACTGTATTTTTGATCAAATGCAATCTTGGTGAGCTTAGAAGACTTCTAAAAACTATGGCTTTATTGCTTTAAAAGTGGATCATTTTATTGTTATTTTATGAATAGTTGATGAGAAATCACTAATACATGTAAATGCATTTTACAATATGTTTGATGATCTTATTCAATTTTTACACACTTTTCTGTCCTACTTGTGTGTTTTTCCATGACAATGTGCTATTTGTGCAACCCAATGCAAGGTCATCCCATGAAATTCATTCATAAATGTCCTTGCAAAACCTGTTACTGAAGCAGTGCCCTTTCAAAAGGTACTAAAATATGTACACTTTAGCTAATAATATATGCCTTTAATGTACTAATACAAACCTTTTAGGGGTAAATAAGATACAAAGGTGTACCTTTTGAAAAGGTAACTTAGTGAAGCTAAATGTTAGATAAAATGAAACTTGGTAGAGTATATCGACATGAGTTTACCTGAGAGGCCAGCGAACATGAGGGCAGTATAACCATACTCATGCTCATTACAGTTGACATCAGCTCCGTGCTACAGCAGTAGTCTGCACATGTCTGCTTTGCCCTTATAGGCCGCATGGATGAGAGGGGTCATGCTAAACTAAAACAACAAGAAGTAAAATACTTCAGAAATGTATTTTCATCTGCATCGACTCAAAAGTAAATTACATTTAGCCTTGTTCAATCCCCCTCACAAATTGTGAAAATCTATAATGTGTCTGCAGGATGGAGATTCTGACAAAACACTGGCATTTGTTGAGAGTGACATGAGCTGGGTGAGTCATAATCTTTGTTGCTCCTTGGAAGAAGTCGAAAGACTGCATTGGTGGCACAGCGAACAAGCTGCACATCTGATTTTGACAGGTGGGATACACTTATCAACTGCTGTTTCTAATCATTCTGGCCCCAAAAGGACCTCAAGTAGTCTGTAGGTTACATCTAGTGGCATGTCTCCATTATCACACCTCTTTAAGGACCACATCCGCCTCTCAAGAGCCTCTGCCATATGCCTGAATAACAATGCGGAACATATGCTGTCACCTCACCAGCCCACCAGCCACTGCACTTGCTTACATAAGGGCTGATCGTCAGAAAACAACTAAATAATACCATTATTTACAGTGTAAGGCCGGTGACTATGCAGTCAGGCTACAGTAAAACAGCATAAACATTAATAAAAGTAGCAATAAGTATGGGTTGTGTTTGGCCAGCAGCCCTATGTCTGATTTTATGTTTTGTTGTGTTCCAGCTTGGTGAACCCCAATGAGCCATAACTGGTGCTTAAATGGCCTGTAAATTACTACCCATAGTCATCATCTTTATGTTCTTACCTCATCCAGACCGTTAACACGCACATTTGGATTGCTGAGCAGCTGGGTGGCCTCTTGCACATCACCTTTTGAGAAAACACAGTCTAGAGTTTAAAAACTAAACACTAGGATCATGGACAACTCATGATGATCCACCATCTTATTCCCTTGGATGTTCTACACACACACAACTGTACTGTACTGTACTGAGGGTGTTTTTAAGATATTTTTATTATCTACCTTTTTCAAATTATGCAAGGATTCAGTTAAATACTGTTAGAAGATAAACAGAAAGTTTCATTAAGCTGGTTAGTTTATGGATTATGTGAACAAATCTTACATTTAATATTTTAAAAGTCTGTATAATATGAAACAGACACTGTATATACTGGGGCATATAAGATTATGTTGAGGTTTTTGAAAGAAGTCTCTCCCATTCAGCAAGCCTACATTTTTTTTAGATCAAAAATACAGTAAACACAGTAATATTGTGAAATATTATTACAATTTAAAATATCTGTTTTCTATTTGAAATATATATTTAAATGTATTTTTTTTTTTTTCCTGTGAAGCAAAGCTGGATTTTCAGCAGCCATTGCTCCAGTGTTCAGTGTCACATGATCCTTCAGAAATAATTTGCTGCTCAAGAAACATTTCATATTATTATCATTGTTGAAAACATTTGTGCTGTCTAATATTTTTGTTTAAACCATTTTTTTTTTTCCAGGATTCTTTTATTAATAGAAAGTTTAAAAACAGCATGCATTTGAAATAGAAATCTTTTGTAATAAATTTGTTTACCGAGTCACTTTTGATCAATGTAATGTGTTTGGCTGAATAAAAGTAGGTGAAATAAAATAAATAAATCACAACTAAAGAGTGATTTCCAGTACCTGCAGCAGCTACCTGTAGCATCACTCTCTCCTCAGATGTCAGATCACCTTTCCTTGCAGGGGTCATGCTCGTCATATTGCCACCAGTCATGTGTTATTATTGTTAAGGATAGGATAAATAGTATATCGACGTGAAAATTGCTTCATCAGAATACCGATTTTATAATACAGAACTCAAAGTAATAAAGAGAAAGCATCCTTGGTTCATACCACTTTGGACATTGAAAGTAGGGGAGGGTGGATATCCGAGTGACATGATGTGAACGAGCCGTAATTAATATTTTAGAATATAAACATCTATTTTATTTCAAAATCTGCTGTAAATACAGGTTATTACTTTTTCATTCAAGACTATTTATTGATTAATAGCAGTAGTAATAAATAATGTCGTGCGAAGTACCCATCTCGGGAGTAGTTCAGTCCAGCTGTACTTAACTTGCCTGCTCAACCTGTCGCGTGAGATACTGCGCGGAGAGGTGCACGAGATCATCACAAGCAGAAATTAATCACAGACAGGTAAATACAATCACATAATGGCATGTCATGATGCGCAATGTTACTATAAGCCTGATTCGTTTCTGATTCTCTCGTACCTAGCTTCTGAGCTTTTACGAGTTTTGAAGCGTAACCTGCTGGTCTTGAAAACTGTAATTCATTTAATAAGATAAATAAGTATTTGTAAGCAGACAGAGGCATTTAACTACTGATAAAGTCGGACTACTTGGTTATTTATGAAACCGTGATTTTAAGCACTTGTCTGAACCACAGGTCGACAGCTTAACACAATTATATTGTGCTTTACACGAGCTCACAAGAAAACTCTATTATTTCAGGGGATTAAAAGTATGTCTGCATGTGTGTGTGTGTGTGTGTGTGTGTGTGTGTGTATATATATATATATATATATATATTTTTTTTTTTTCTTTCATATGTGTGTATGTACAGGTGCATCTCAATAAATTAGAATGTCGTGAAAAAGTTAATTTTTTCGTGCACGTTATTTCAAAAAGTGAAACTTTCATATATTTTAGATTCATTGCATGTAAAGTAAAACATTTCAAAAGTTTTTTTGTTTTAATTTTGATGATTAGAGCTTACAGCTCATGAAAGTCAAAAATCAGTATCTCAAAATATTAGAATATTTACATTTGAGTTTCAATAAATGACCATCCATACAGTATAAATTCCGGGTATCTCTTGTTCTTTGAAACCACAATAATGGAGAAGACTGCTGACCTGGCAATGATCCAGAAGACGAACATTGACACCCTCCACAAAGAGGGTAAGTCACAGAGGGTCATTACTGAAAGGTGTGGCTGTTTACAGAGTGCTGTATCAAAGCATATTATATGCAAAGTTGACTGGAAGGAAGAATTTGGGTAGGAAAAGGTGCACAAGCAACAGGGATGACTGCAAGCTTGAGAATACTGTCAAGCAAAGCTGATTCAAACACTTGTGAGAGCTTCACAAGGAGTGGACTGAAGCTGGAGTCAGTGCATCAAGAGTCACCACGCTCAGACGTCTTCAGGAAAAGGGCTACCAAGCCACTTCTGAACCAGAGACAACGTCAGAAGCATCTTACCTGGGCTGTGGAGAAAAAGAACTGGACTGTTGCTCAGTGGTCCAAAGTCCTCTTTTCAGATGAAAGTAAATTTTGCATTTCATTTGGAAACAAGGTCCCAGAGTCTGGAGGAAGAGTGGAGAGGCACAGAATCCATGTTGCTTGAAGTCAAGTGTGAAGTTTCCACAGTCAGTGATGATTTGGGTTGCCATGTCATCTGCTGGTGTTGGTCCACTGTGTTTTCTGAAGTCCACAGTCAACGCAGCCATCTACCAGGAAATTTCTGGAGAAGGTTTAAGATGTTTAAAATTGGATTTGGGTAGGAAAAGGTGCACAAGCAACAGGGATGTGTCTGCAAGCTTGAGAATACTGTCAAGCAAAGCTGATTCAAACACTTGTGAGAGCTTCACAAGGAGTGGACTGAAGCTGGAGTCAGTGCATCAAGAGTCACCACGCGCAGACGTCTTCAGGAAAAGGGCTACTCAAGCCACTTCTGAACCAGAGACAACGTCAGAAGCATTATTACCTGGGCTGTGTCCGAAAAAGAACTGGACTGTTGCTCAGTGTGTCCAAAGTCCTCTTTTCAGATGAAAGTAAATTTTGCATTTCATTTGGAACAAACAAGGTCCCATAGTCTGGAGGAAGAGTGGAGAGGCACAGAATCCATGTTGCTTGAAGTCAAGTGTGAAGTTTCCACAGTCAGTGATGATTTGAGCTGAACATGTCATCTGCTGGTGTTGGTCCACTGTGTTTTCTGAAGTCCACAGTCACTGTCTTAACGAACGCACGCAGTTTGAACGCCATCTACCAGGAAATTTCACATTAAACTATGGAACGGCTTCAGGAGTTTTTTTTATTAGTTTAAATGTTTAAAATTGGATTTATTTAACTAATATTTAAATGAGTTAAATCAGTTTAATAATTATTATTGTCACGGTGCACACAGCAGGGAGTGTGTGACATAACTCCCCCCTCCCGGAAGGTGTGTCCCACGCCGTAACAGTTCCACCGGGGATGTGGGGGAGTGGGCGCTCTGGAGGCCCCTCAGGACAGACATGGACAGGAACACAGGACGGGGACCTCCAGAGCGGAACAGATGACGGAGGCCATGGCGGAGCTGGGAGCTCAGGAGGCCATGGCGGTGCAGGGAGCTCAGGAGGCCATGGCGGTGCAGGGAGCTCAGGAGGCCATGGCGGTGCAGGGAGCTCAGGAGGCCATGGCGGGTGGTCTTTCATGGCCGTGGCCTCCTCCCTCGGCCAGGCCACTCCAGCCGGAAACCTTCTACCCCCCCCCCAAATTTCCCTGGGGAAGTTAGGGGGTATCAGGAGCCCTCCGGGGCCAGACAGACAGGACAAGACATCCCACAGGAACAGGAAGTCCTCCTGGGCGAGCTAGGAAGCGGAGGCTTCCTCTGGGCATGACGAGGAGTCAGGGGCCCTCACAGGGTCCCTCAGCAACCGCTTCCACTTCTGCGACAGGGGGGCAGACGAGTCTCCGCGGACAAGACAAGACAAGACTTGATTAAAATGTTCCTGTGGGCACAACAAGACACAAACACGGCTCTCCTGGCCGTGACGTGTGGACTGGATCCACGGGCTAGGGTTAGCGGCGGCCATGAGCCAGCGGAGATCCAGCGGGCTTGAGTCAGCGGCGATCCGGCGGGCTTGAGTCAGAGGTGGGCCGGTGGCGTGATCTCCCGTGAACGGCGGGCCTGGGGGAGCGGCAACCCGGGAACTAGAGAACCAGCCGGCAGGCTTGGGATAGCCACAGCCGGTGGCGATATCTCCCGCGATCGGCGGGCATGAGGGCTCGCGGCCAGCGGACTCGCTTGCCGCGAGAGACAAAAACACAGGAACAAAAATAAAAACTAGAAAAAACGAACAAAACAAAACGAGGTGAAGGGGTGCCGCTTACGGTTAGGTCTGGTCTTCTGTCACGGTACACACAGCAGGGAGGAACAAGGACACGCAGACGAGGACGTAAACTCAAATAATAGTCTTTAATAAGACATCAGGGCTAGACAAGGCAAGGCTGACAGACAGGAAACACTGGGAGTAACGAGTAGACCAGACCCACTCAAACTGGACAGACAGGACTATAAATACACAGGTAAATCATAGATAACGAGACAAACACAGCTGGACACGAATTAACTAATAATCACATCAGACGAGGACAGGAAATAAACCAAATATGGACACAAGAGGCGGGAACACATGACACATTCAACAGAACCCTGACAATTATATTATATTATATTATATTGTATTATATTATTATTTTATATTATATTATATTTAACCCATTGTAACTCATGTTTCCATCACAAATCATTCTCACACTTCTGACCTCATCTTCACTTGGTATTTATAATAACATGGTGAAATATTCATATGCAAAATGCACTGACATAAAGGACATCAAGGAAGTTTTTTTTGGTTTTGCTGGTTATGCAGAGCTCATAACAACTGCCTTTATTTACCCCATATTTTTTGTAGATTCTTGTCATAAGTTTACACACAATGTTGACCTGCACTCTGTCTCTCTGGGCATCAATAAGTTGTTGAGGCATTTGATGGAAAATGTTGATTTTGTTTGTGTATATGTTTGTACGTGTGTATACTTTGTGAGTTCGCTTGTATATACATGCACACACACACACACACACACACACACACACATGCAGAGGGCTGTAAGCTGTGATCAGACATGTCCTTGCTGTAATACAACACGTGTCCCAGGACTGGGTGACTGAAGTTTACACTGTCAGGGATGAGCCCCTCTATATTTAGCACAGGGCAGCGAAAGGCTTGCCAGAGCACTGGCTTTCTGCTGGAGTACTCACTGCGTGCTGGAGAGGACCTCTCAGCTGATGAGCTTTTAGATCGCAAGCTTTTTTTCCTCCTCGTACAGTGCGCTATTATAAACGAGGTGTGTGAGAGGAGGGTGTAGTGTTGGGGAAAGCACAGATTACTGGGTTAGGAGTTGTTTCATTGTTTTGTCTTGTGGGGCATCTGGCTTATTCAATCATGGATCTGTCATAGCACAAAAAATGGGTCATCTATGTTTTTGTTGCTGATTTGAATATATTTTATGTCTGTTTCTTTGCATGTGAAGGACTTTTATGAATACCGGTAAGCAACAGAAGCCAGTGCTTACAGGCCAGCGGTTTAAGACCAGGAAAAGGGGTGAGTCACTTTTTATCTCTATATTTCCTATTCTACCTCATAGAAACTAATTGTGGCCTTTACAAAGGATTTAACTTATAAAAGCAAACAAAAACTTGTGTTGACAGTTATATGGCAAATGTTCAATGATTGTTCTTAATATTTGTTCACATACAGAAACACAACACACACACACACACACCTTAGATTTACACACGTTGCAGACACTCACTCAGCAATGCAGTGGCAAGGGTCTCAATTCATGTTCCATAGCTTGTTTGTGTGCTACTGTGTACTTCATGTCCTACACAATAATCTAGTACCAGTGCAGACCCTCTGCCATTCTGATCTTTTATCTTAGTTCTGCAGTCTCAGAAACACAGAAGTTAACAAATAGCCTACTGCAATAGCTGCAGCATTAGTTCCAGAATCAGAAAGTTTAGTGGGTGTTCACACAGAAAGCATTTTTCTGTTCCACTGTGCTACTTTTACATTGTTTCTTTATGTAAACGTGCTAGATGGACATTGTTGACCACTGCACTCTTACACATGACACAGTGTTCTTAAAATGCAGCGTTAAAAGAAGTTAAAACTTTTAAAAAACAAGTCTCAAGTGTTTTGTTTTTTTTCCATTCCATTTCCTGCGTCAAAGCAAAAACACAATATTGTGTGAATGGCCCCTTATCTTTTTTGTTTATTATATATATATATATATATATATATATATATATATATTATAAATATGAATTGTCTCATTTATGCATCTCCAGTCACAAAATCATAGGAATTATTTTATTATTATTATTATTATTATTACATATCATTTGTTGTGGTGTACTGATAATTACGGTATTATCATACATTTCTTTGAACATAAAATCGGAAAATCAGTTCACATTTATTCTCAGACATGAAACATAACATAAAATACACTACTGTTCAAAAGTTTGGGGTTGGAAATGTTTTTAATGATCACCAACACATTTTTATTTATTTATTTTTTTGTTGTTGTTGAAAATACAGTAATATTATTTAAATAACTTTAATATAAGTATTAAACTGTTAACTATTTTCTATTTAAATATATGTATGTTTATATAAAAGTATATATTTTTTATTTATATAAAAGTAATTTATTCCTGTGACGGCAAAGTAGAATTTTCAGCAGTCTTCAGTGTCACATGATCCTTCAGAAATCATTCTAATATGCTGATTTGCTGCTCAAGAAATATTTCTTATTATTATGAATGTTGAAAACAGTTGTGTTGCTTAATATTTTTGTAGAAAATCGAATATGTTTTCTTAAAATAATGGAAAGTTGAAAAATAAATATTTTGTTACATTATGTCTTTACAGATGGTTACTTAAGTGTAACCATCTTTACTGTCACTTTTGATCAACTTAATGCATCCATGCTGAATAAAATATTAATTTAATTATACAAAAATGACTAGTGGCGTATGTTTAAACAATATACATGTAGGTCAATCTTTTTGTAAACAATTAATTATTTTACATCGGAAGAAGTCATACAGTATCCGCCATACAGGTCTAATTAGCATCATCCATGTAGGTGTATGATACGGGTGAAAGGTGAACACCGTTAGACATTACAGACAACATAGGAACGTCACTTAATAGCGTTTGACTTTGACAAATGTGGGGGTGTTTTCAACAGGGCATTAGAGATATGCTTCACTGGCTTGTGTGGTAGGTGTGACTGGCTCTTCAAATGTGAGATCTCACAGGAAGACACTCAACATGCTCTTTATTGTGTGCTATAATCAGAATTCCTAGCCAGCAGCGAGGCGAGGGAACTCATTTACATAATGGTAGGTATAAATGCGGCTTGCATATTTCTTGTGTGCGACCACCTGCTTCGTTATCAAGTGTTCTACACAGATGGATACAAATACAGGATCAACTCTAAATCATTTAAAGCATTATATTCAGGGGCGTAGCAGCCATTTTAAAAGTGGGGGGGACAGCTGTCAGGTGATGTGACCCTCAAAGGAAAATAAATTATGTACATAATGTACAAAGTAAGTACAGTCATGTTCATATAATAAATTCTAAATTGAATACCAATTGGCGTTTTAGAGCACCATAGTTGCAATTTTGGGAACGTGCCATGATAGCTTACAGGAACCTATTTTGTGATATCATACTCAAATTTGAAAAATAACTTCAGGACTTGGGACTTTGAGACCACTGTGAACATCTATATTTGAGACCACTGTGGACATCTATATTTTCTGATGAAGTAAAAATATACTTTTTATGAAATAAAGATATTTTATGGACAATATTTCAATTACACTACACTTGAACAATAATGTTTATATTAATTCTTAACACTTGGACTTGGAAAAGGATAATTCTACTCTGGATAATTCTACTTCAAAAATTTAGGAGCACAGTCAAAAATTTAGGAGCACCTTCTAATCAATAATCAAAAATTCTGATAAAAAATGAACCTTCCCATTATGAGGCGATATTTGACTCCTTAAAGTAATTTACAGGGAATTTAGTTTTTACCTTAGTAATGGCATTTTTGTATCTTTATTAAAAGTATGTCATCTTTTATGTCAAATAATATATATATATATTTATATATATTTATTTATTTATAAGCTTTTTAACATTTCTAATTAAAACAACATAATAAAAACAAGAAGAATAAGAAGTAGATTAAGAATAATAAGTTAGCAGTCAAATGAAATCAGTATTTAAGAAATAAATTTGTACTACAGAGGTGGCACAGAAGAACACACAAGTGCCTTGTAGGTGTATTTTCAGACGATTAATGAGGCTCAGAGGTTTTGAATTTAGATTTTTATTTTATTTTATTTTATTTTTTATATATATATTAAATGATTTAAATAACAGAAAAAGATACTTTAAAAATTAAACTAAAATTGCCAGTAGGTAGCGGCAAGTCATTGATTTGATCACTGAATCATTTATTCAATTGATTCTTTTGAACAGCTGATTCATTCAGGAAGGAAGTACTTGACTGTCTTTATGAATGGGTAATTGAATCATTGACTCACTAGATTCGTTTAAAAACGTCAGTTCATTCATAAACGAAACACCGCTGTGTTTGAATGGAGATGTGCAGCGGCTCAGCTGTTACTTTGTCGGATACTATTTTCGTTGATGAAATAGAGCAAAATAAGGCCATAGTGTTGTAGTCAGACAATATAAGTCACTTAATATTAACTTCTTGTTTAATTAACTGTTGTATTAAATCAATATCACATTTGCAAACTCTCTTAATAATCATTAAAAGCTGTCACTCATCTTTCACTGCACAATGAATCTCTTATTTATACTCTGTCTACACTTTGTTTGTTATAATGAGAGGATACGTCTGCCTGTGATACATTAATTGCAAAAGCAAGTAAGTTAGAAACCTTTGAAGCTCCCTCAGCGCAAACACAAATATGCTGATCGGGTCAGTTGCACAGGTGCTCCTAAATATTTTTTCATAGTCGACTCACATGTAGTAGCTTTCAGTCGCAAATGTGACTTAAAGGGATAGTTCACCCAAAAATGAAAATTCTGTCATCATTTACTCACCCTCAAGTATGAATTTCTTTGTTCTGCCGAACACAAAGGAAGATATTCTGAAGAAAGTTTGTAACCAGGCTGTTTTGGGGCACCATTGACTTCCATTGTAGGAAAAAAAATACAATGGAAGTCAATGGTGCCCCAGAACTGCTCTTTTTCCCACATTCTTCAGAATATCTTCCTTTGTGTTCGGCAGAACAAAGACATTCATACAGGTTTGGAACTACTTGAGGGTGAGTAAATGATGACAGAATTTTAATTTTTGGGTGAACTATCCCTTTAAATCAGGGTTCATCAAACTTGATCCTGGAGGGCCGGTGTCCTGCAGAGTTTAGCTCCAACTTGCCTCAACCTCACACAAAGAGCTGCATGAAACCGCGAGAGGAAGTTTCAAGTATGGCAGACCTAGTGCCCAAGAAGATTTGCCTTGATTAGCTGAATGTTAGGTCACTCAAATCTAAGTAACAAATCAGAACGTGTGTTTAATTAGGGTTGGAGCTAAACTCGATGCAGGGACACCGGCGATACCGATTAATCCAGGACCGATAGTTTTTAAAATAGAACTTGAAAACTAAATAGTGACTATTTTAAAAAAAACAGTAACCTGAACTATACTTTAAATGAATAAACATTTAGTATTAATATTTATTCTATATTGATTATTAAAGTTATTTCATAGTTTACTGTAAAAGAAGAAACTTTAAAATTTAAAAAGGCCTGATTACAGTAGGTGAAATAAATGAACACATAACAAGGAAATTTGAGCTTTCGTTAATGCGACTCTTATTGTATTACCATTTAATTTCAAATCGTGTCATCGAAATACCTACAAAAGGCCATATTAAAATTACATCACAGGTTATTGATATTGTACATATTTGCTGCTTAGAACACTGTGATTATCTAATTAAAATATAAACAAATATGCAAGTGAGTTTGCAAAAAAGCGCTGCGTCTTGGAAAAGTATCACACACACACACACACACACACACACACACACACACAAAAAGGACGTTCAATTTAAGCGGTCTAAAACGTTTATTTAATCACCAAACGGACATAAGTTTGCTCAAGAATGAATTATGTGCTTTTTTCGGTGTTTAAATAACAGAGCAAACGGAAAGAGAAAGGGATCTGTACAGCTCTCTTTGAAGCATACCTAGAGCCACAGACGTTTTGCTGAAAAATGCAATACAAAGAGCAAAGTACATTAACAAAGACAAATGAATGTTATTTAATGGGAAACTATGTGAATGGCGCCGTTCCGAGAGCAGCAGGATTTTCTGTCGGCTGCATTTAAATTTGAAGTTTCCCGCTCATGGCAGCGCGCAGTGTCACATGCCAAAACAAACAATGTGCTGTCAGATGATTTCCGCCTTGTGATTGCCGCTCTCATACTGTATAATGTTAGCAGACCATTCTCAACCACTCCAGCAACAGACGCAACACGAAAAAAAAAAAAAAAAAAAAAACACCGAAAATCTATCGGCATGGATTTTTGCCGTACCGATTGTTCTGCAAATCAACATCGGTGCCGATTATTCGGCAAAACGATGAATCGGGACCTCTAGTGGAAATATTGGCGGTTGGTCAAAAAAGTGCGGGGGACGTGTGTCCCCCGTCCCCCCCGGCTGCTACGCCCCTGATTATATTCTACATCAGTGGTTCTCAAAGTGTGGTACGAGTACCACTAGTGGTACTCAGGCTCCCTCTAGTGGTACGCAGAGGAATAACTAAATTAAATATAAATTAATGTTAAAATACAAATTAATCTTTGAGTTTTTTTTTTTTACGTTTAAGTACAGTACAGTTTTTATTTAACTTTTAGGTACAACACATTTTAATTTAATCTTTATTTAAGTTTTTTATTTACCTGTTAAGCACTGCGCAGTGCCGACAACAATAAATATTCTTATTAGGAATAAAACTGCCTCGTTTTTGAACTGTGCAGAGCTGTAGCTGAATAGTTAGGCCTACTACGCTAATGTATTTTAATGTTGGTCATTATGGTGGTACTTGGAGAGCCTGAGGTGGTACTTTGTATAAAACGTTTGAGAACCACTGTTCTGCATCATAAGTGGCTAATGTGAATCCTGAATCTCTGCTGCGGTAACCTTGACTGAGAGTCTTTCTTGTGTTTCCTCTCTCACAGATGAAAAGGAGAAGTTTGAGCCTACGGTTTTCCGAGACACTATTGTTCAAGGCCTCAACGAAGCAGGTGGTGATCTTGATGCTGTAGCCAAGTTTCTGGATGTCACTGGGTCGAAACTAGACTACCGCCGCTATGCCGACACCCTGTTTGACATCCTCATGGCTGGGAGCATGCTTGGTGAGAAGGTCCAAAACCTTGTGCATAATTTGGAATGTTGTCTTAATACTGCTTTAAAGGGATAGTTCACCCAAAAATGAAAATTCTGTCATCACTTACTCACCCTCAAGTAGTTCCAAACCTGTATGAATTTCTTTGTTCTGCTGAACACAAAGGAAGATATTTTGAAGAAAGTTTGTAACCAGCCTGTTTTGGGGCACCATTGACTTCCATAGTAGGAATAAAAAATACTATGGAAGTCAATGGTGCCCCAGAACTGCTCTGTTTCCCACATTCTTCAGAATATATTCCTTTGTGTTCTGCAGAACAAAGACATTCATACAGGTTTGGAACTACTTGAGGATGAGTAAATGATGACAGAATTTTCATTTTTGGGTGAACTATCCCTTTAATTATTGCTTTGTAGATCCAATTTCATCATTGTGACATTGATTATAGCTTTCTCATGATTTTAAAGATACTATTTTATTTTCTCTTATTTCAGAAATGCAGTTAATAATGTCCCAAACCTTGTTGTGATTAGGTTGCAACAAGATTTTAAATTGGCAATAAAATTTAATCATATTTTTTAGCTTCTTTATTTCAAATCATGCGAAAGAACGTCTCGTTTACGTATGTAACCCTCGTTCCCTGAAGGAGGGAACAGAGACGTCACGTCCCAATTCGTTGGTCACTGACGTGACTCGGAGTGACCGACTGAAAGGGAAGCATCATTTCTATGACCAGCTCATTTAAGCCTAATAATCCTAGTAATCCAAGTCCAAATGCTCCTGAAAAAAATGGTTTTGGACTTTGATTTGGAGACGGATTACTGAAAAGGAAAAATGTAGGACAGGGACTCTTACACGGAAGATCGAGGTATTGTGATTTTTTTAAATCGAACATATACACGGATGAATAGTTTACAATAAGATCAATAAAATGCATTTAGAAAATAGATGAGGTGAATTTTAATTTCATGGGGACTTATGATGGGGACCAAATAATCAAAATCACATTAGCTGGACCAGCCTGAAAAAAAGTTTTGGACTTGAGTTTGAGTCTAGTCTTGTCCGATCTCAAGCACTGCAATACAGCAGTACAGAAGAAAAGATTTGTTGCTATTTTGGATATGTCGCAAATTTAAACTCAAGAAATTCTTATGAATGGCCCATAAAACTAAAATCCCACTGAATTACACCTGTTAATCTGAGTCCTTGGCTTGAAAGCTCATTTCACAGCATTCAGATCCTGAGATCATTTTCTTTTATTTTTTTCCTTTCCTTTTTTTGAGACCTATTTTTAGGGTTTGTAAGGTAAAATGGCACTCACAAGGCCTGTGCATACTTCACTTTCTGTTTTTCATTCCGTCTTGTGCACAGCCACATCCGCACAGCTTTCGGTGTGCACCGATATCTGCGGACACTTCTGATAACGAAAATTGCGTCACGCAGACAGTATGCAGACCATCGCAGAACGCCGAATTATACATTGGTCTACAGTGCGACATGAATCAACAGAACTTTTGGGTCACAGTCGTGTAGTCCTAAAGAAAAAAATTGGTTTACTATTACCCAGTAGCAACTTATGCAAGTAAGTAGAAAAATCTAATATGAAATAAATATTTCCAGTTAATATTTTCTTAAATTTGCTTTGGCTTTAGGACAGTGGTAATATAAAAGCCTATATTTATATTTATACTTATAATATAATGCCTTATATTTTTCTTACACAGTATAAGTGAGTCTTTATACATGTAAAAATATAGCTAATTTTATTATTTAGGAAGAGAATTATATCTCCTGCAAGAGGATTTTGCATCATGTAAAGCAGCTGTAAAAACACATTATAAATAGAAACCTTTTATGCTCTCCAGACTGTAAACACAAATCCGCACTGGATAGTTTGTCAGATCTGTTTCATCGATATGTTATTACAGCTTAAACTTGAGGGTGCTTAGCACTAGCATTCCCAACAGCATCAATAAAAGCTGCTCATACGCAAGTAATTCACATTCAACATGCTTTCTCTTCAATAACTGCCTCGTCTTTTACCCAAGATATCACTGGGGCCATACTGTACATTCTGACAAGCAACATTCGTAAAGGACAGAAAATCACTCTGTGGACCCTTATAGAACCATCCTTTGTGCTGTTAGCTCACGCAGACACTGGCGTCTTTAGCAGATTAACAGAATGAGAGGTCATTAGCTCACTCCCCCGTGACAGCAGGCTGCTGCTCCAACACTTGCAGCCCATCTCTGGATCAAAGTGTTTAGTGCAGTACCTCCAGGCCATCAATTTACAAATCCCATTGATGGTTAAAGATGAGGACAGCAGGGAATACACAACACGATTTTAGCCTGTCTTAGTTGTCTCCTAGGAGCTGTCACAGCCGGTTGGAAGTCTTCAGATCTTTTGCACGTAAGCAGGCTGAGAGAGTGAGTGGGCGGCTTCACTGTGGGACAGAAGCAGAGTGTTGAGTTTGGTTGGAGCAGATATGAGATGCCAGAGTAGAGAACAGCATATTATATGGGTTTTTGGAGTTGAAAATGCATTTTGTGTGTTTAAAATTATATACGTGTAAAGGATTGTGAAGCACATATGCTGGCAGATCAGACAGCACATAATTAGATTATAGCAGTTTACTTTAATTGTGTACTGAGCCATGTTACTCACATAATGTTACATCATATAGTGCATTCAAACCAATATACTATAGAAATATGACATATGAATATACTGTTCAAAAAAGTATGCATTAAAAATTATCAATTAAAATAAAATAAAAAATATGCAGATGAAAATGAGCCTCTGGCTAAACCTGGTACAATGCATTAAATGTAAACATTTATGTTAAAAATTGTACATGTTTTTTTTTCAAAATGTTTCAAATAATTGCTGTTCACTTAAAAATTATATTCATCAAAGAATTCCGAAATAATGTATCATGCTTTAAACAAAAATATTAAACAGCACATCTGTTTTCAACATTGATAATAATAATAATAATAATAATAATAATAATAAAATATTTATTGAGCAACAAATCAGCATATTAGAATGATTTCTGAAGGATCATGTGACACTGAAGACTGGAGAAATTATGCTGAAAATTCAGCTTTACCATAACAGTAATAAATTACATTTTAAAATGTATTCAAATGGAAAACAGTTTGTAATAATTATAAAAAAAATTATAATATTTCAAGGTTTTACTGTTACTTGTTATAATAATATAATACTGTAATATAAGATAAGATACTTGTTATAATAATATAATATAATCAGGGCCAATGCATTAATGCACGGGCTTACCTGGGCTTAAGCCCAGGGCCACGGACTGAGGGGGGCCCCGGTGATGCCGGAAAATATTGTAACTGCATTTTATAATGAGTGTGACTGTTCCCTTAAAATTGTGCTTTCGGTGGTGGTGCTTTGAATGCACGTGCGGGTGTCTCAAGTGCTGCGCGAGAAGTTTCAGCCAGTCAGAAAAGAGAAAAATTGCCAAAAATTCTGTCGCTCACGGCAGTAAGACGAGGGGCTAGGAGAAGATGCCGATGCAAGGATCATGGCAGGGTAGTTCATATGCTTCCTGATCAGCCTAGTAAGATACAGTAGGCTGTCTTTCAGTCTAATAATTAACTACTTTTCCATGGCATAGTTGGAGCTCACAGTAGTATAGCGACTACACACTACAGCTGATGGAAGCAGACTGAAATGAACAGTTGTGTGAAAAAATCTGACGTGTAACATTAGATTAGATTCGTGATTTAGATCTTAATATACATCTCAAACAACTAAAGAAAAGAGCTAATTACTCACTGCTCTTGAGGGAATAACTTTTTTCTTTATTAATTGTAATTAATACACTAAAGAATACGCAATGGTTAGCCTACAGCCTACTTATTTGAGTGTTCAATTTCTGTATTATTCTTATGCTTCTGTAAATTATATGCAAAATGGAAAAAAAGTAAAGGACTGTTAATTCCATTTTTCATAGGCCTATTTTGTATTTGCTCTACTGTTTTTTAATTTGCAGCTTTGTTTTTTTTAAATAACAAAAAGACCTTTAAAATGATATAGATTTGTTGGAATCGGACGAAAAATGACTGAGCTACAGCCGTTTGAAGTCGATGAAGTCAGCAAAGTAAATTCTGAGAAAAACAGTGTTCAGAGTTTTCTGAAGGCTCCAAACACAAATCGCCAAGCAACGCTGGCATAGTTTGTCCAATTCTGTTTCTTAATCGATCATGTAATATATTAATAACCACAATAAAGCTATTTTTTTATTTTATCTTGAGGGTGCTTATTATAAAACACTAGCATTCCCTAAAAAAAAAAGTAGAACATCAATAAGAAAGAAACAAATGCATTACTTTTTTTTCATTTTGCACCTAAACAAAGCAACAAGCATTCAAGTAAGAAAAACAAATAATCAACATGCTTAAAATCTCTTTTACAAATAACTGCACATTCCGACTCATTTTGACCCAAGATATCACTGGGGTCACATACTGTACATTTGGACATAAGGGCTCAACAGTGGTTTCGTAATTTTTACTTGCCCTGCCACCAGAAAATCACTCAAATGTATAGATTTGGTTATACCAAATGTATAGATACCAGTTCAATTTTACAATTCTCGATTCAACTGAAGACAAGTGAACAGTCAGTAAGAACAAATGAACAAATTATAAGCAATAGCACAAACAAACAGAACAAAGATAAAAAATAAATTAAAAAAAACGTTTTGGAGTTTGTAGATGTTCATGTACAGATTAACTGAATGAGAGGTCAAATGTAAAATAACACTCTCCGTGACAGGGGGGCTCCTCCCAGTTGCTCAAAAAAAATAAAAAAATAATTGACGAACCACTTGCTCCCACGCCTGCAAACGCTCTGCTGAATTCAAAGTGATCATAATTTAGTGCCCAGTATCAGCAATCCGGCGCCAAGAAAAGAAAACTACAACAAAATCATTTACAAAATCCCAAGATGAAAACAAGCTTAACTTTCAGATGAGGCTACATTCATAATCCCCTGAAACTTTGGGTGTTGAGGTTAATACACGTTTTTTAACACGGTAATAATTTCAGCATCTCCAAAGCATCTTAGTTGTCTCCTAGGAGCTGTTCACAGACGAAAGTTGGAGCCAGTTTTAACACGAATTAAAAAAAAAAATAGTTCTTGCAGCCATGTAACCGAAAATTAACCAGGCTGAGAGAGTTTGGGTGTTACTTTAAATAATAATATACAGAAGAAGTATTAAGATAATATTTTTTGTCATTATAAAAACAAACCTAAACCAACAACAGCCTTTAAAATGACTTAAAATGCATTATATAAAAACAATGAGGCAACCCTGCTGAAAAAAACAATATCACAGAAAATTCTAATACCATCACAAATAAATCACAAATACCATTACAAACATTATCAACTGGGTTTAACCATTGGAGTTGAAAATGCATTCTGTAGTGTGTTTAAAATGGGACATATTCCATTACGTTTAAAGGATTGGAAGCCACCATAGAATGACTGGCAATTACCAGTAGAGACCTACAGGGTCCATTACAGTTTCCTTTAAAACTAATACAAGTCCCATTATAAGCAGTAAAACCATTACACTTTAATGATGTGTACTGCTTTTTTCAGCATTACATGTTACTCACATAAGGCCTGCTGTTATACTTTACATCATCCTTGTTTATAGACTATTGACCAAACATTTCATTCAAATCCACAATCTTTATACTATAGAAATATGACACATATGAATATACTGTTCAAAAAACAGTGGACATGCAACCCTTAAAAATTATCACCATTAAAATAAAATGCTTGAGACCAAAAATATGCAGATGAAAATGAGCCTCTGGCTAAACCTGTCTAGGTACAATGCATTTGTAAATAATATAATTTAAACAATTTATTTATTTACTTTTATATTTTATTAAAAATTGTACATGCTTTTTTTTTTTTTTTTTTTTTTTTACTTCCAAATATTTAAGGGAGGGGGCACAACAATACAATTGCTTAGGGCACCCATTTGGCCAGCAGCGGCCCTGCTTGTATGTTTTTTTTCTGTTCAAGGGCAAGTTGCGGAAAGAAAAATTTGGGGCTCGCTGGCTGAGACGCGCGGCTCTATGTGCATCAACAGAATTCCGAATAGGCTACTGAGTGGACCTACCTTTCATGTCTTCTTGCCCTTTAATGCTTTAAACTCTCTTGAATGTTTAAGTAGGCTTAAAAACAGGCACAGTCTGTTTTGGCCTTACATTGATAAGGGCTAATAATAATACTTTGATAGTAATACATAATAAAATACTTTCTACTGCAGCAACAAGGTTTCATCATTAGTTAGTACATAAATTAGATTTAAAAAAAATGATTTCTGAAGGATCATGTGACACTGAAGACTGGAGAAATTATGCTGAAAATTCAGCTTTACCATAACAGTTAACACAATTAAATGCTACACATTTTTAGATAGCCTATCTTGTAAAAATGTCCGACTATGTGCAATATGGAAAACAGTTCATGTAGTGATAATTTGTGTATAAAAATTTTTATAATATTTCAAGGTTTGGATGTTACTTGTTAATGGCATTTATTACTGCAAAATATAAAATACTGTAATATATCAAGATTAAGATAGACTGTAGTTTGTTATAATAGCCCAGGGGCCCCTTATAATATATAATATAATCATTGTTATTTTATTAAACAAATTATTAAGTGCGATCCTATCAATATATACTGTAGTAGCTTGACCTAGGTGTAGTTTTTTGTTTGTTTGTTTTTTTTTTGTTTGGGGAGTTTTTTCCCTCCTCCTTTTTTTTACTCCTTCTGATCATTAGCTAATAAGTGAGGCTGTTACAGGCTGACACTTGAGCTGAGTGATACTAATATTACTGTACATTAAACGGTATGCTTTACTTGTAGGTGGAACAGTTCTCAAATCGACTTCATGTCAGAGTAATAGCTAACTGACATGTGAGAAATGTTAAGGTCGAGACTGAGGAGCATTTTTGCAAAGGGTAGCGAACTAATGCAGTGATAACGAAACTTACAATCTTCATAGCCATCGCAACAGCAGCCTCACGCAAAAAAAAATTAATAAAAAACAGCAGCCTCACACGTAATCACCATTTAAACTGGAACACCATAATTTACAGCAGATACAAATGCATTCCGTCCGAAATATGGACAGTTGCAGCGTCTAAAAGTTAGGCTTCAGGAGTGAGATTGGTTGGATGAGGGAAACAACATTAAGGTAAGCCAATCAGAGGCAGAGTAGGGCGGGTCCATTCCTTTGCCAACAGGGAAAAAAAAAAGCTACAGGTGACGTGACACAGATGACATGCAGATATGACGACAACTACGACCCTCCCCCTCCCCTCCTCCTCAATTTTTTTTTTTTTTTTTTGAATTTTTGGTGAAAACGGCGAATTTCGCCGAAAGGTGACAAGTTTGCACCCCTGGCAAAGGAATGCACCCGCCCTACTCTGCCTCTGATTGGAGAAAAATAGAGATTAAGTCCAAATCTTCTGACCTTTGCCCTTGTTAGTCCTTAACAAAGACTGGTTTTCCTGAACAGACTGGGATCTATTACACAATGAAAGCACTACATTCAAGTTAACATGAAAACATTGGATGAAAATAAACTCGGTCTTATAATGAACTGAATTCATTTGTAGACATACATTTGTCTTCATAATTTTCACCAAAATAATTTTCTAATGTCTTTAAATCTGCATTTTTTTCAACCTCTTAATCCACCCTTCAAAAGTCTGCCCTGGAGAACTTTTTTTAAGTATTAATCAGTTCTTTATTAATAAAATTAGTCCTGATCTACTGTTTTTTTATTTAGATTTTTTTAAATGATTGAATGTACTGTCAATTCAGAAATATGTCACATTAAGTAAAATCTGTTAAAATATTTGAAAATGTTTCAGAAAATTTCTAACGACCTGAAAAAGAAAACTTTGATTTTATTTAAATATTTTGAATATTTTTGCCTGAATAATACAAAGCCTCTAAGGAACACATGGAAAATGTGTTATGTATCTTTTGTGTTCACTTGCAAAACTTTCGCCCTGAGAAAGTTTGTATACACTTGAGAGAATGCAAAAGTTTTGAGAGTAAATGCAGAGTTTATCAGGGGATATAGTACTTTGGCTAGGGAATACACAAATTTTGCAAGGGAACACAAGTTTCAAGTTTGCAAGTTTCTCGGGAGAACCTAAAAGTTTTGTGAGCAGATGCAGGTGGGGTGGGAAGAAAAATTATATTTTAGTGCTTTTGCATTTATTTGCTAACCTTTTGCATTTCCAAAACAACACTGCATTTGCAAGTTTCTCTGGAGAAATGTTGTGAGTGAACGCAAAACTGGTAATGGAAATAATATGAGGATGGAGGAAACTATATATTCAGAAACTATATTTCAGTGCTTTTGCAAGCCAATGCAAAGTTTCTCGGGGGAACAAATTTTTCTTCCAATCGTATATTTTTTCCATCATCATGCCCTCCTAGGTGCTCCATAGAAAAGCCAGTTTAGTGTTGTATGAAATGGTAAGATGGGAAGTAGAGCTGCACGATTATGACAAAAATCATAATTGTCGATTATTCCCTTGAGATTTTAATTGCGGTTATTACTAACGATTATTTTGAACAATGCCATTGTTTGAAGCTGCATGCCATATTTTCATATAATCCGGAGGCTGAAAACACTCTTCCTGAACTTGTATTGCTATTCTATAGCATTGAGCCTCAAATGTCAAATATAATTGGTTTGGTTTCTTCTTTAAACTAAAAAGGTAACTGGGTGTATGGTATTAACCCGGACACCTGATTTGGTGTGGATTAGTCTTAGAAATGTACATTGAGGCGTTGCATTGTTATGTGAAAACTGCACTGCCTTATCTTTTATACATAACCAGAGCACATTGAGAAACCATGGTAAAAAAGTAGCCTAACTATATGGTTTCTATGGTGTTTGGGTAGTAAGCAATGGCTGTAATTATATTAATTCATATTTCTTTCCTTACTTTTTGCCACTGTACCATTGCTAATGTTACTAGAGTAAAACTATGGTAAATGTGGGTGATTTGTGGATGAAACGTCTTCTAACTGGATCGTTGTTGCACTGTTTCTGCGGCTTTCTGCATCAGTGTTGATGAGAATAACAGCTGATTTATTTGGCTTTAAACTAGTTTAAATGAAAGAGCGTGATTTTACAGGAGAACTCTGCGCTGAACTCGAGTGCTTCTTACTGGACTTCACAGTGTTGTTTAGCGCTATCGCGGGTCACTAAACGCATACGCTCTAAGCTCGCGCTGCGCTGTTCAAACGAGTACTGCATTTTGTTCCGCTTTTACATTTACATTTATGACAACATTTTAGCAGACGCTTTTATCCAAACCCCGTGCGCAAACATCTCTTATGCACACAGTGAATTCAAGTGGGCTATTTGTACATCGCGGCTTTGAACGATTACGTAATCGTGGCATTAATCGTATCGCGATTAGAAATTCGATTAATTGTGCAGCCCTAATGGGAAGTATTACATTGACCAATCCATGGATGTGGCTCAACACTGTTCCGGAGCAAACCTCTCAAGGGGATCTGAAGTTAACTGGGTGTATGGTATTAATCCGGACACCTGTGGATTAGTTTTGCGCTGCATTGAGAAACCATGTCCTATTTTGGGGTGTAAGCAATGCTCTACCACTGAGCCACAGATCTAATAACTCTTATACATAAAGCTGTACAGCATAGTACTGTACATTATGCATTATACATAAATAAAACTGTAAACATTGCAAACAAAGCATATGATACAGGGAATGAAGCATTCTGGTATAACTGTTGTGTTGTTGTATAGCTGTTTGCTGTGACGTCTGCTCATCTCAGTTATAACTGTGCAGTAGGCACAGTGACATTTTCTCAGTAGGGGTTAACAATGACAGCGCTGTGCTCTCAAAGGATTTACAGCATTAACCTGTAACCTCACTTTCCCTCTCTCAGCTCCCGGGGGAACACGCATTGACGACGGGGACAAAACCAAGGTGACGGAGCACTGCATGTTCAGGACGGAGGAAAACCACACTGCTGTCCGCGGCTATGCTCAGGTGAACAGCCCACTTCACCCCGTTCAATGAGATGCTTTTTTTCCTTTGTTATACAGTATATGAAAAATGAGCAGCCGAAACCAAGATGGCAGTAAGGCAGGGGAATCCTGTTTCAAAATTGCATTAGATGTACTTAGCCCCCAAATCCTCTGGTAGAGCCAGTATGCCACTCATACTGTGCCATTTTGAAATAATCCCTTGGATTACATTGTCTCCATCACCAGCCACTGTAAATTTAAAAGTGTGTTCTTGTGTCCAGGGTTTTGATTTTGTCATATCATAAGGAATCAAATTTGATTTGATTTTGGTTTTAGAAGAGTTTGATGCATTTGATGTTTGATGTATTATGCTATAACAAAGGATCTAAAAAAAGTTAATTAATAATAATAATAATAATAACTAGGGAAACTAGGTCACAGGCACATGAGGAATGAAAACACAACAAAACAGGTCCATAGGTCTGACAATTACGTTGTTGTTGTTGTTATAATAATAATAATTATTATTATTATTAAATCTAAAAATATTTATTTAGGTATTTTTATTATATTGTTTTTAGATATTATTATTATTATTATTATTATTACCATCTAAAAATAGTATAATAATAATAATAATAGTAATAATATCTAAACATATATATATATATATATATATATATATAAAATGTATAATCACATATATTATTAATCATATTGAACAGATAATAAAATATAATAATAATTATTATTATATAATATAATCTAATATTATTTTAGATATTTTATTGCATTATTATTATTTGTATTATTAGCATCGTCATCTAAAAACCATAATAAAAAATAATAATGATATCTAAAAATAATATATTATAATATATATAATATATTATATATATATATATTAATATAATATATTATATGAAATCTTTTTTGTTCATTATTATATATCATATTTTGTTATGTTTAGATATTTTAATATACTGTATCTAAAAATAATAATAAAATGCAATAATATTAATATCTAAAATTCTATAACATATAATGTCACATAAAATTATTTTTTATTATTATTATATTTTGGAATTTAATATTTGTTTTTAGTTTTTTTTATTATTATTATTATTATGCTAAATGTATATGACCCCTTTATTTTAAAATTATTTCACCATTATTAACCTTAATGCTGTGACTCATAGATGATTATGTCTATATACAGGTTTTCAATAAACTTATCAGAAGGTACAAATATCTGGAGAAGGCATTCGAGGAGGAAATCAAAAAGGTAACTAATGTGCATATCATGTTCTTGCAATTATCAATATATAATGATAATGTAGTGATATAATGATAATGTGGAGGATGTTCCACATAGGTTGATATACTGTATGTTTTGATCCATATGTCTTCTCCCCGCATAGCTTCTTCTCTTCCTGAAGGCCTTCACTGAGTCTGAGCAGACCAAACTAGCCATGCTAACAGGCATCCTGTTGGCCAACGGTACACTGCTGCCTCCTATCCTCACCAGCCTCTTCAGCGATAATCTTGTGAAAGAAGGTTTGTGCTTTGTGTTTTCTTCCTCTTGAAGGAGAGGGAAAAATATGTATTGAATGAATTATTGGCTTGAGAGATTTTTTTTTTTTTCGCATTGTCAGTGAATTCTTCATTTGACTATTTTAGAAATGTATTTGAGTATGTGCTGTTTTCCCCACTGTCTGCTTTGTAGGAATATCAGCCTCTTTTGCAGTGAAGATGTTTAAATCTTGGATAGCAGAGAAGGACGCCAATGCGGTGACATCTGCCCTTAGAAAAGCTAACCTGGATAAGAAGCTCCTGGTATGATTGTTGATGCTCATCTGTTCTGTGTTGGCTTACACTCGAGATAAATTCTGATACTGAATTGACAAACCTCTGAAAATTATGAGGAGATAATGAACCATTTTGCAGATAAATTATGTTTCCATGGAGATGTTCATCACCTGGCAGATGTGATTTAACACCCTTAAACTCACTCATAACCTTCATGCACACAGTACATCAAAATCCATGCAGATTATATAACAAAAAATAAAGGTTTTGATATTCAATCACAGGTTGTAAATAATTTGAAAACAGTTTCTAAATTCATAAGGTTTCTGAAATTACCTGTAGTTATGAACTACATCATGTTTGGCAGTGGTACGATTTTTTATGTTTTTGAAAAATGTGTCTTATGCTCACCAAGGCTGCATTTGTTTGATCAAAAATGCAGTATTATTGTGAAATATTATTATAATTTACAATGACTTTTCAATTTTAATATATATTAAAATTGAAAAGTCATTGTAAATTATAATAATATTATAATTTATAATATTATAGTATTATAATTTAATATATATTAGGGATACACAATATTATCGGACCGATATCGGAATTGGCCGATAATGACTTTAAATGTAAATATCGGCATTGGCCCGATATGAAAAATTATGCCGATATGTCTTGCCGATAAGAGGAATACATTAACTCACATGTGCTCAGGGTGTGCTAGCGATTAGATCACGTCAATAGTGCGACTCATTTTTGAAGCAAAGTTTTGCCTGAATGGAGATTAGATTTACTGCTTTGGATCACTGCATTTAATCTGAGAATGCACGTACAGAATGACGAGTTCGGTGTATGATAGAGCCAACAGTAATAGCACGTGCAGCGGCAGCCTCCCCCGGGTCCTAATGCCCATTCGGCAAGGTGTTTTAATTCCGTGGGGGCGCTGTTGGCCTACTTTTTTTAATTTTTTTTTATCAACATTTTTTTATTTCTTTTCACACACAACATCACAACATAACATCCACTCAAAACAAACAAACAAAACAACAGACACATACTCCATATTTTAAAGGTCCAATCAAAGGGGAGAGAGAGAGGGAGGGAAAAAGTAACAACAAAACAGGTCCTTCCTTTATATAATCACGTATGTTAGAAAAAATTTTTTTTTGAAATAAAATAATAATAATATGCAATCCAATATGCCTCTCCACACAAGTGCGGCGCACACCAGTTCTGCATCATTGTCCTCCTCGCAGCCGCAAAACCAGCAAACAGCCTTCTCCTTTGTATTAAGCTTATAGAGAGACCAGCATCAACATCAAGAAGACACAAACTTGTATTAGCAAAGCAATCAGTCCGTAGTGTGGAGGATAAAACCAGGTTTACATGCGTCCATAGATCCATGACAACCGGACACTCCCAAAACACATGAAGAAAAATACCCAATGACGCAGTGTTGCATATCATGGCACCAGAAATAGATTTACGGTGTAAATATTCTAACACACAGGTTTGTTTAACAGCAGAATTTAAGCCAGTCATATTCAGTAATAAAATATTTAGAGTATACATTAAATATTCATAATCCCAAAATTGTATTCAATAAATGAAGAAAAGCAAAAGCACTCCCATTCTGTAAATGACATGTAAACGTTAGTGTGCGTTCTAGATATCAAACCACCTAGATGAAAAATCCCTTTAGAAATAAGGTAAAGTAAATAAAATAATGAATATCTGTTGTAAAAAATAAAAGCAACACAGACAGAAATAACCAACAACTATAGACAAAAAAACAACTCAGGCCGCACGTTACGGAGAACATGGGTCTGATTGAGCAACAAAAATTTGTGATGATCCGTGACCGATCCACTTCAGCGCAAAACGAGCCTCCCAAAAGGCTCACATAACCAAAAAAATATTGTAATTAAACCTACTCTCCATTAGTCCCCTCCAGAAAAAAAGAAAAAAGGGGGGTTAGTCTTACCAGCAAAGAGACAATTGCATCGAATAAATATGAACACTATCCCAGGAGGAGAGAGGAAAGAAGAAAGAAAAAAAGAGATCTAGCAAGCATCCATATCCCTCCCGCCACCATCTTCTTCCGGGCAGCCGGCATCTCCTCGATTCCGGCCATCAAGCCCCTCCCGCCGGGCCAAAGAGAAGGCGGCCGCCGCCCTCCCGCTGCCTTGCGGAGCCACAGCAAATGGTGCTTTCTGTGACAGGGAGCTGATAAAATCCTCTGCTTTCCGAAGAGAGTCGAAGCGTCTCTGCTCACCCCCGTGCCGTAGTTTAATTACCGCCGGATAAGCGAGGAAGGGCTGGAGACCAAGCACCGTCATCGACCTCAAAACGTGTCTGCTTCGCCGCGGCAGCCATGGCCTCAAACTCCTCTCTTAGCTCTTTAACAGAATTGTTAGTCACTTGTATGTCCTCATGCAGTTCACGCAATGCTGGAATCAGCACCGAGTCCATCGCATCTCTTACTGCCGAAGTCACAACCGAATCCAAAGTGCTTTGCTGCTCTTTAAATGCTAGCTTGATACCGTTAGCGATAGCATCGTCGATATCCTCTCTGGAGATGTTGGAATCTCTGAATTTTTTCTTTATTGGCGATTGCCCAATCTCTCTTTTCCGATCGCCCTTGACTGCCGAAGCACTCATGATGAGTCCGATGCAAAGTGGTTCGAAATTTACTGACAGGATTACAAAATATTTGACAAAGTCAGCAGAGCGAAAGACTACACGTGCATCGAAGTCGAAGGGTCACGTGATCTCCTGTTGGCCTACTTTTAATAAAATAAGTATAATACACAAATAACATTTAGACTGTGTTTCTGATTAAATAAAGCAGTAATTGATGTCATAAAATCATGAGTATGTTTTGATTTAAAGGTCAGAAGCTATAGCTTACATGAATAAAAAAAAATCATAAACATTTGCGTTTATACTCCTTCGAGATCTCTGAGGTCCGAAAATCAACACCTCCTTTGTGTTACTAGGACAAAATACAAACACAGGGGAGATAGAGCCATATTAAAAAATATATGCAGCGATTGAATATAGTTTATTTTCAAAGCTTCAATGTACTGTTATTATAAAATAACTTCATTATTGTTTATTTAATTCTAACAAATACATTCTTGTTAAAAACTAACCAAAATTAAAAATAATTTGCTTATAATTTCCACACAGGAGAGACTTGGTGTTGTTTCCAAACAAAAGGAAATATATCGGCATCGGCTATCGGCCAAAAGAGTTGTAAAATATCGGCATATAATATATTGGCAAAAATCCAATATCGTGCATCCCTAATATATATATATATATATTAAAATGTAATTTATTTCTGTGATGCAAAGCTGAATTTCAATCTTCAGCATCACATGACCCTTCAGAAGTCATTCTATTATGCTGATTTGTTGCTCAAGAAACATTTCTTACTAGTATCAATGTTTTAAACATTGTTATTTTTTTGATGAATAGAAAATTTATTTAAAATACAATATTAATTAATTAAAATATTAATAGAAAAAAAGAACAGAATTTATTTAAAATACAAATATTTTGTAACAAAAAATCTTATAGGCCTCAAACCTTTGAACTTTTTTTGGCTTAAACAAATACAGAAATGTTGTTTCCCAGAGTGCTGATGCTGAACAGATAACTTCTGTTCCACTGGCCTACCTAAAAATAAGTGCAAAAACAATGATGATTCAATCATATTTTCTCAATTTTTCCCTCTTTTTCCATCAAAATCGAGCTGGGAAATGAGAAAGTATTTTAACATGGGACTATTGACACACTTCACTTTCTTAGTCTTAAAGGTTAAAGGTTCTTCCAAGTTCCTCCTGTAGTTAATCTAATTGTGTAATCTGCTCTGACTTCAGGAACTCTTCCCTGCCAATAAGCAGAATGTGGAGCACTTCTCAAAGTACTTCACTGAGGCAGGACTGAAGGAGCTGTCAGACTTCCTGCGCATGCAGCAGACTCTGGGCACACGCAAGGAGCTTCAGAAAGAGCTGCAGGAGCGCCTGTCGCAGCAGTGTCCCATCAGAGAGGTGAAGCATCCACACATGTTAAACACTGCTTCTCAACTGCTTTTGCTTCAAGATCTAGGTTTTATATTGGTCATGAAGGATTGTCACGTTAGTCCTTATGTCCTTAAAATGTTCCGTATGTTCTGGTGTGAATTGTGCTCAGATCGTGGTGTATGTGAAAGAGGAGATGAAGAAGAATGATCTTCAGGAGCAGGCTGTGATTGGCTTACTGTGGACCTGCCTCATGAATGCTGTTGAATGGAATAAGAAAGAGGAGCTGGTCACCGAACAGGCCCTCAAACACCTGAAGGCACAGTATCAACATCCAGACTTTATAATGCCACATTGATATTTGTGATGCTCATATCTGTATTCTCATATCTAAATCATCATTAAACTTCAAAGTGTTTTGTAGCTATACTACATGTTTTTAGTAATTAAATTACACCATTCTTACACTACAATGATCACTGCTGAATCGCTTCAGTTATAATCACTGAAGCTGTCTACACTGAGAGTCTGTTACAGATGATACACATGAATTTGCAATATATATATATATATATATATATACAACCCCAAATCAGAAAAAGTTGGGACAGTATGGAAAACGCAAATAAAAAAAGAAAGTAGTGATTTCTAAATTTACTTTGACTTGTATTTCATTGCAGACAATATGAACACAAAATATTTCATGTTTTGTCTGGTCAACTTCATGTCATTTGTAAATATACATCCTTTCCTGTCATTCAGACCTGCAACACATTCCAAAAAAAGTTGGGACAGGAGCAATTTAGGGCTAGTAATGAGGTAAATTGGTTAAATAATGATGTGATTTGAAACAGTTGATGTCAACAGGTGATTGTAATTATGATTTGGTACAAAAGCAGCATCCAAGAAAGGTCTAGTCCTTTAGGAGCAAAGATGGGCCGAGGATCGCCAGTTTGCCAACAAATACGTGAGAAAATTATTGAAATGTTTAAAAATCAATGTTCCTCAAAGAAAGATAGGAAGAGATTTGGATATTTCACCTTCAACAGTGCATAACATAATTAAAAGATTCAAGGAATCTGGAGGAATTTCAGTGCGTAAAGGACAAGGGCGCAAGCCTAAGCTGAACAACCGTGATCTCCGATCCCTCAGGCGGCACTGCATCAAGAATCGTCATTCATCTATAAGCGATATCACCACATGGGCTCAGGACTACTTTGGCAAACCTTTGTCAAGTACCACAATACGTAGTTACATCCACAAATGCCAGTTAAAACTGTACTGTGCCAAAAGGAAGCCCTATGTTAACAGTGTCCAGAAGCGCCGTCGACTTCTCTGGGCTCGGAGGCATCTGGGATGGACCATCACACAGTGGAAACGTGTACTGTGGTCAGATGAATCAGTATTTCAGGTATTTTTTGGGAGGAATGGACGCCGTGTGCTCCGGACCAAAGAAGAAAAGTATCATCCAGACTGTTACCAGCAACAAGTCCAAAAGCCAGGGTCTGTCATGGTATGGGGTTGTGTCAGTGCCCTTGGCAAAGGTAACTTGCACTTCTGTGATGGCACCATTAATGCTGAAAAGTACATAGAGATTTTGGAGCACAATATGCTGCCTTCAAGAAGACATCTTTTCCAGGGACGTCCATGCATATTTCAACAAGACAATGCAAAACCACATTCTGCACACATTACAAAGTCCTGGCTGCGGAGGAAGAGGGTACGGGTACTTGACTGGCCTCCCTGCAGTCCCGACCTGTCTCCAATAGAGAATGTGTGGCGCATTTTGAAGCGCAAAATGCGACAACGAAGACCCCGTACTGTTGCCCACCTTAAGACTTGTTTGCAGGAAGAATGGGACAAAATTACACCTGAAACACTTCATCACTTGGGTGTCTTCAGTCCCTAAACGTCTTTTAAGTGTTGTGAAAAGGAATGGCAACATTACAAAGTGGTAAATGCTTTACTGTCCCAACTTTTTTTGGAATGTGTTGCAGGTCTGAATGCAGGAAAGGATGTATATTTACAAATTACATGAAGTTGACCAGACAAAACATGAAATTTTTGTTCATATTGTCTGCAATGAAATACAAGTCAAAGTAAATTTAGAAATCACTACTTTCTTTTTTTATTTGCGTTTTCCATACTGTCCCAACTTTTTCTGATTTGTATATATATATCATATAATGCATTTTATATTACTTTGTTACATCAAAGTCATGACTTTTTTTATGTGTCATTTCAAGATAACCCTTGCAAAAATAGTCAAATTAAAGTCAAGTCTGATTTATTTGTATAGAGCTTTTCACAATACATTTTTTCAAACAACTTTGCTGTTAATGTTCATACAAGATCGTCAAGCCTTATAGTTTTAGAGCTTTTACATTTCATGACAATACAAGTAATCAGTCTGTCTGTCTGTCTGTTGACTATATCGAGCTATCTATATCGAGCTTCATTGAGCTATAATCTATCCATATATATACTGTATATATATATATACAGTGTCCTCCACTAATATTGGCACCCTTGTGACCAAAGGCGGCTGTTAAATCTGCATTGTCACAAAATTCCAACCTATCATTGAAGTAAAACAATTGAAAATGGGGGGAAATCTATTGTGTGAAATACTTTCTCTAGTTCATGTTGGCCACTTATTGGCACCCATTATTGAAATGTCCTTTTCACCAGCACAACAGCTCTGAGTTTTCTCCATTGCCTGAAGAGTTTGGAGAACACCTGATAAGAGATCAGAGACCATTCCTTCATACAGAATCTCTCCAGCAGATTCACAGCTCCAACGGTGCTTCTCCTCTTCAACCTCACTCATACAGGGTTCAGGTCAGAGGACGGGAATGACCATAGCAGAAGCTTGGTTTTGTGCTCAGTGACCCATTTTTGTGTTGTTTTTGAGGTTTGTGTTTGGATTATTGTCCGGTTGGAAGATCCAAACATGGCCCATTATAAGATTTCTAACAGGGTCAGTCACTTATTGATTTTTTATATGTTGGTATTTATAGTCCATGATGCCGTGTGTCTAAACAAGATGTTCAGGACCTCCAGCAGAAAAATAGGCCCAAATAAAAAATAGTATATTTCATTGTACACATGGGGTACTTTTTTATCCCTGTTGATCTTGATAAAAAGCTCATTTTTTAGTTTCATCTGAGCATAGAAGCCACATTTGAAGTTCCATTCGTGTCTGACAACTTAATATGCTTTTGTTTTTGGATGAGCAGGAGAATTTTTCTTGAAACCCTCCCAAACAACATGTGGTGATATAGGGACTGTTTGACAATTTTTTTCTAATGTTTTCTGAGAGATCAACTATATTCTGCAATTCTCCAGCTGATCCTTGGAGAGTCTTTGCTCATCCTCACCTGCATTAGGACGATATAGACACACGTCCTCTTTCAGTTTCGTAACATTTTCTGTTGATTGAACCTCTTAATTATTGCCCTGTGTCACTGCTCTGCTCTTTTCTTAAAGCCACTTCACTAATTTGTGCTCAATTATCTTTTGCTGCACATCAGAAATATATTCTTTGTTTTTTCTCATTGTGATGGATGATTAAGGGAATTTGGTCTGTTCCTCATATTTATAACTGTGGAACAGGAATCATGGCTGGACAATTTCATGCTCCTAGTCACCCTGGTGTGCTAAAAAATGTAAATATGAATGGGAATATACTTCAGAGATATTTTACTCATAAGAATCTAGGGGTGATTGTGGCCAACATATTGGAGAAAAACAATTATTTCATCATGAGATTTTCTCCCCACTTTCAATTGTTTTATCAATGATAGGTTGGAATTTTGTAATTTTTTTGAGGGAAAGATCAAAAGGATAAACAATCAGATTTATTTTCACATGCTCATATATCAATGCCAATATTAGTGGAGGACACTGTATGTATTAGGGGTGGCACGGTACACAGATGTCACGGTTCGGTACTTACCTCGGTTCGATACGATTTCAGTACAACAAGAGAAAAAAAAAATCTACTATGCTCGGTTTCTTTTCATTTATTTTTAACAGACAGTAGTACTAATTACTATTTTTTCCACCTAGATGTGAAAATACTAAATATTATTACATTGTTATATACATCAAATCTGCATTACATATACATACAAGGAATACATTCTTGAAATATATTTGATTTAGTTTACAGATTAACAAGGGAAACAAACAGTGCGACATGTAACAGCCTATTTATGCTGAGTTTCAGTTCATTTTTGTGACACGCTTAATTTGTTCACAGAAAGGAAACTCAAATGGCAGAAGGCGATCCTATTTGTTTTCTTTTTTTGTTTTCATTGTGAGTGTACACAAATAAAAGCAGACCTTTATACAGTGATGCATTATTAATAAGACAATAAGTGTTTAAAGTTGATTCTGCTGGTATAAGGAAACAGTTGAAGTGATCGCGTCGGAGCGCGCACACACACACATCAGTTCCAGCATTGCTAACTTGACAGAACAGTTGGTACTTTATCAAAATAAAATACAGTGAACCAAACATCAGCGCGCCCGCCTCTGTGTCACTGCTGGAACGCGACTGATGTACAAAGCCTATAATTTACATAATAAATAATAGTTTCACTTACGGAATATTTGGATTTGTGCCGAATGAGAGAGGTAGGATACACGATCACAAAGCTCCATTTCGCAAACAGTTGAGCTCGCAAGCCTTTAAAGTATACTCCCTTGTCAGTGAGAGATGCATTCAGAATCAGCACATGGTCACTGTCTGGGGGCTTTCGCTGTGTCTTGGAGAAGTCACTGGTATCACACACACCGGACGCGTCACGTTCAATTCAAGCAACGGTCCAAAACGGTTTATTTAATCACCAAACGGACATAAGTTTGCTTCAAGAATGAACTATGTGGCATAAATGAGTTTGATCGAAAGCGCGATCTGTATTACAGCTCTCTATATGAAGCATACAGACTGTATTAGAGTCACAGAAAGACAAACGTTTTGCTGAAAAATGCACAATACATAATTTATCGCCTAGGGTGAAGTCATTATATTTGTCCCAAATCATTGTTAATGTACATAATGTAATTTAATAGAAAACTATGTGAATGGCGCTCTGTTCCGTGGCAGGATTTTCTGTCGGCTGTATTTAAATGCGAGTCTGGAGTTTCCCGCTCTGTGCAGCGCGCAGTGTCACGTGCCAAAACAAACAACACGTGCTGTCAGTGATTTCCGCCTCCAGAGGCTGCTCTCATACTGTATAATGACAGCAGACCATTCTCAACCACTCCAGCAACAGATGCTACACGGAAAACTATCGGCATGGATTTTTGCCGATAACCGATAGTTCCGCAAATCAACTATCGGTGTCGATTAATCGGCCAAACCGATTAATCGGTCTACCTCTAATATATACCTGTGTATATATATATATATATATATATATATATATATATATATATATATATATAGATGACAAGAGCTACATTTTGCAACAAAATAAAAAAGCAGAAATTTGACCTAAGATTTGTGATGTATTTTATATCACTTTATGTGAGCATATGGATAAACTTAAACTGGATATACTTATATCTCCAACTTTAGCCTATATGTAAAGCTGTGATAATATCACTTTACATTTTTTGATGATACAACAATCCACTGCTTGAGATTCATTTATTTTGTTCTTTTGTTATATAAAATACAATTTCAACTACTAAAATAGTTTGTTTTGAACTTATTTTATTTCCAAATCTCTGAAGTTTAGATTTTGCAGCTGATTGGTCCGTGAAGGAACTTGATTGTTGTATCAGATGATTATGTAGGCAGCCTCCAGCCATTGCAGCTTAACACATCGCAACAAGTCATGTGCTTCCAGTATAGATCTGTGTAAGAGAGAGACCGTGATGCTGGAATGATAATCATGATTGTTTCTCCTGTAGCACTTTGCACCTCTCCTGGCTGTGTTCAGTACTAAGGGCCAATCAGAGCTGGTCTTACTGCTCAAGATTCAGGAGTACTGCTACGACAACATCCACTTCATGAAATCCTTCTCCAAAATAGTGATGCTCTTCTACAAAGGTACCCATGTCTCACCTGATCAGTGTTTTAACGATAAATTATAGGCAAGGTAAGATATGGTGTGTGTTTCTCATTCCACAGCTGATGTCCTTAGTGAGGAAGCCATTTTGAAATGGTACAAAGACGCTCATGCTGCCAAAGGAAAAAGTGTATTTCTGGAGCAAATGAAGAAATTTGTGGAGTGGCTTCAGAATGCGGAGGAAGGTGAGGAATTATATCGGATAAAAATATCCTCTGCCAAACAAAATGTAAATCTCAAGCATATATTTTTTTTAATTCTCTCTCCCACAGAGTCTGAGTCAGAGGGGGAAGACGACTAATAATTTTGAGGATCCTGAAGATTTTCTGGTCTTTACACTGTCAGCTCTCTGTGACCAGCTTTTTAGTGCATATTTAGGCTCTTTGTCATTACATTTGTGTCCAGAGGGATGAGTCACATACACTGAGGCCCAATCCAGGGAAAAGCTTCTGAGCTCTATATAAAGAGTGGAGGAAGCTACATATAGACAGCCTTTAATAATAAACACTTTAACATGGATTTTATATTAATGCCGTTCAGGTACTGCGTTTCCTGCAACTGATTTTCATTTGAACAAACACGTGTATATGTCGTATGGGACTGCTTTGAATCTTTTTATGAATAAAAGGTGTTTTATATGTACTCTATTTCAATAATTTGTCTCTTTTACTTTGTCTGACTCATCTTTATCTCCTCATTTCTAAGTCACTTTGGATAAAGGCATCTGCCAATTGAATAAATGTTGATTAGGACTAAATTAAAGGCTTTTAGTTCTACAAATGATGCCAAGGATAAATCCTTTATTGTCTCACTCACATATTGATTAATGTGTTTTAAATAGTGCTGTCAAAGTTAACGCGTTAATAACGCGTTAACGCAAACTCATTTTAACGGCACTCATTTTTTTAACGCAGCGCGTATTTTCTGTTTGACCCGTGGTCCAACCCCTTGTTGGAGAAATGGAGATGCACAGTGTTGCCAACTTAGGAACATTGCAGACCACTTTAGCGACTTTTTTTCCTTCAAAAAAGCGCCCAAACCTTAGTTTCTGAGAATCACCGATACTGCCGCGCCAGCGCGAGGTCTTGCTCTCCCAGCGCGCGTACACACCTCTCTCTCTCTCTCTCTCTCTCTCTTTCTCTCTCTCTCTCTCTCTCTCTCTCGCTCTCTCTGTGTCTGCTCTGTTCAGCGCGCACACACCTCTCTCTCTCTCTCTCTCAATTTCAATTCAATTTAAGTGTGCTTTATTGGCATGACAAAAGCTATACATTTGTATTGCCAAAGCAATTGCAGCTGGGCTGCTCACAAATAGTGCATATATGTATTAACAGAAAGAAAAATAATAATAGGAATAGTACAAATATTAAAAAAAGTATTAAGCGTGTAGTGCAAAATAAATGGCTAGTGTAAGTATGTGTTAAAAATAGAATTAAATAGATAAAGTATAAGATATACAGAGGCAAAATATACATTTAAGTAATATGGCATAATATAATGTAGATGTGCTGGGAGCATCAGCTCAGGGCAGGTGGAGTGTCTTCTCTTCTGTGGTGACAGAGAGACACATATTGAGCAGCAAACACACAGCAGGCTCTTGTGTTCTCCGAGCAGATACGCTAGTTTCTCCTGGTCTGGAAGAGTTTTAAATGTGGGATGGATCTGCTGTATTTTGTTGTAGAACACTGTCCGTATATCTGTGTATTTGGAGCATTCTGTTAGGAAGTGCAGTTCTGTTTCCGTCTGATTCAGATCACAGTGTGAACACAATCTCTGCTCGGGGGGCAGCCATGTTTGTCTGTGTCTGCCCGTCTCTATCATCAGCTTGTGTCCGCTGAGTCTGTATCTGGTCAACGTGCTTCTCAGTTTCTTATCTGACACTGTGTACAGATACTCTGCCATACTGTACTCTCTCTTTAGGGACAGATAGCATTGCATTTTACTCTGTTGTTGAGTTTGGGTTTGCCAATGAGTGATGTAACTCTGTTTGATGTGTGCAGTGATCTGATTGGTTCTGATGTTGTGAGTCAGAGCATCAGTAGATGTTAGTGAAGCATCAGGACTGAAGCTCTGGATCAGATGGAGGAAGGGCTTGCTTTCTTTGCTCATCTCTTGGTATTGCAGGGCTTTATAATGGTATGATTGGGGGTCACTGAGCTTCAGATGTTTCCAGAATTTAATAGCCCTTTTTTGTATCTTTATGATTAGAGGATATTTGCCTAATTCTGCCCTGCATGCGTTATTTGTTGTGTGCCGGTGCACGTGTAGTATATTTTTACAGAGTTCTGCATGCAGGGTCTCAATCGGGTGTTTTTCCCATTTAGTGAGATCTTGACTTGGGTTTGTCAGCGGACCCCACACCTCACTGCCATATAGTGCAATGGGCTCAATTACTGATTCTAATATTTTCAGCCAAATTCTAATAGGGATTTCTATAGGACATTGCCGTTTTATGGCGTAGAAGGCCCTGCGTGCTTTATCTCTCAGTTCATTCACAGCATGATTAAAGTTTCCAGTGGATGTGATTTTCAAACCCAGGTAGTTGTAGTGTGATGTGTGTGCTATCTGGTTCGTGCCTAATGAAAATGTGTGTTGTGTTCCTTGGGATCTGGGTCTCTTCTGAAAGATCATAATCTCCAGCAGGTCCAGGTTCTGCTGTAGACCATGTTGAGTGGGAGACAGCAGAACCAGATCATCTGCATACTGCAGGCATTTGATCTCTGAGTCGTGTAGAGTGAGGCCAGGAGCTGCAGATCGCTCCAGACTGAGCGCCAGTTCATTTATATAGATGTTAAATAATGTTGGGCTTAAGCAGCAGCCCTGTCTCACTCCACGCTCCTGGGAGAGATACCTTGTACGTTTGGTGTTGATTTTTACGCCACATTTACTTTCAGTGTACATTGATTTGATGAGGTCATAGGTTTTACCTCCTATTCCACTTTCAATAAGTTTGTAGAATAGTCCTTGGTGCCAAATTGAGTCAAAAGCTTTTTTAAAGTCAATAAAGCATGCATATATTTTACCTTTATCTTGGTTAACGTGTTTTTCAATTAGAGTATGTAGTGTATAGATGTGATCAGATGTACGGTAATTTGGTAAGAATCCGATTTGACTTCTGCTCAGTACATTGTGTGTGGTGATGAAGTCTAATAGTCGAGCGTTTATTATGCTACTGAATAACTTTCCCAGGTTGCTGCTCACACAGATTCCTCTGTAGTTGTTAGGATCAAATTTATCTCCGTTTTTAAAGATTGGTGTTATCAAGCCTTGATTCCAGATGTCGGGGAAGTAACCTACACTCAGGATCACATTAAATAGTTTTAGAACGGCTAATTGGAGCTTGCTGCTTGTGTGTTTTATCATTTCATTTAATATCCCATCAGGTCCTGATGCTTTTTTGAGTTGGAGGTTTTTGATTTTTTCTGTAAGTTCTTTATCAGTTATTGGGAAATCTAATGGGTTTTGGTTATCTTTGATTGTTAATTCTAGTTTTTCTAATTGGTTGATTGTTTGGTTTTGCTTACAGTTTGTGTCTGTTTGTACTTTATTAAACAATGTTTGGAAATGACTTTCCCATATTTCTCCATTTTGTATTGGCAATTCTTCATGATCAGTTTTTTTCAGATTGTTCCAATTATCCCAAAATTGGTTTGTGTTCACGGACTTCTCGATTATTGTCAGTTGTTTTTGGGTGTATTGTGCTTTTTTGGTTCTGAGTGTGTGTTTGTATTGTTTTAGTGTTTCGCAGTAAAGAAGACGGATCTCTGCATTATTTGGATCGTTATGTTTCTGATTTGACAATGTTCTCAGCTTTTTGCGAATAGTTTGACAGTTCTGATCAAACCAATTTTTGTCATTTTTGAGTATTTGATTTTTTCCATTTTTTGTTTTCAATTTGGATTGTTTTGCTGATTTTTCAAATATGTAATTTATATCTTTGACAGCCAGATTGACCCCTTCATTAGTGTGAGTATAGGTGTTATTTAGGAAGTTATCTATCAGCGCTTGTATTTTTTAGCTGCTAAGTGCTTTCTGATATTCTTCAGCACTGTTTTCAGCCCATCTGTATGGGTTTCTGATGTTGTACAGCTTACTGGGCTTTGTGTTAATGTTATTTTCAGTCTTTTTGAGATACGCAGTGATTTGACTGTGATCAGACAGAGGGGTCAGTTCTCTAACAGTGAATTATCTGAGAGATGAAGGATCTATGTCTGTTATCATATAATCAACTGTGCTATTCCCAAGAGGTGAGCAAAATGTGAATCTCCCTAAAGTGCCCCCTCGTAACCTACCGTTGATGATATACAGACCCAGGCTTCGACAGAGCTGCAGGAGGTCTTTCCCATTCTTGTTTACTGTATGATCATGGTTATTTCTGTGGATATGGGAGAATGTGTTATTAATAACAGTCCTCTCTCTCTCTCTCTCTTTCTCTGCGTCTGCTCTGTTCAGCGCGCACACACCTCTCTCTCTCGCTCTCTCTGTGTCTGCTCTGTTCAGCGCGCACACACCTCTCTCTCTCTCTCTCTCTCTCTCTCCTCTCTCTCTCTCTCTCTCTTTCTCTGCGTCTGCTCTGTTCAGCGCGCACACACCTCTCTCTCTCTCTCTCTCTCTCTCTCTTTCTCTGCGTTTGCTCTGTTCAGCGCACACACCTCTCTCTCTCGCTCTCTCTGCGTCTGCTCTGTTCAGCGCGCACACACCTCTCTCTCTCGCTCTCTCTCTCTCTCTCTCTTTCTCTGCGTCTGCTCTGTTCAGCGCGCACACACCTCTCTCTCTCTCTCTCTCTTTCTCTGCGTTTGCTCTGTTCAGCGCACACACCTCTCTCTCTCGCTCTCTCTGCGTCTGCTCTGTTCAGCGCGCACACACCTCTCTCTCTCTCTCTCTTTCTCTGCGTCTGCTCTGTTCAGCGCGCACACACCTCTCTCTCTCGCTCTCTCTGCGTCTGCTCTGTTCAGCGCGCACACACCTCTCTCTCTCTCTTTCTCTGCGTCTGCTCCTCTCTCTCTCTCTCTCTCTTTCTCTGCGTCTGCTCTGTTCAGCGCACACACCTCTCTCTCTCTCTCTCTCTTTCTCTGCGTCTGCTCTGTTCAGCGCGCACACACCTCTCTCTCTCTCTCTCTCTTTCTCTGCGTCTGCTCTGTTCAGCGCACACACCTCTCTCTCTCGCTCTCTCTGCGTCTGCTCTGTTCAGCGCGCACACACCTCTCTCTCTCGCTCTCTCTGCGTCTGCTCTGTTCAGCGCGCACACACCTCTCTCTCTCTCTCTCTCTCTTTCTCTGCGTCTGCTCTGTTCAGCGCGCACACACCTCTCTCTCTCGCTCTCTCTGCGTCTGCTCTGTTCAGCGCGCACACACCTCTCTCTCTCTCTCTCTCTTTCTCTGCGTCTGCTCTGTTCAGCGCGCACACACCTCTCTCTCTCTCTCTCTCTCTCTCTCTCTCTCTGCGTCTGCTCTGTTCAGCGCGCACACACCTCTCTCTCTCTCTCTCTTTCTCTGCGTCTGCTCTGTTCAGCGCGCACACACCTCTCTCTCTCTCTCTCTTTCTCTGCGTCTGCTCTGTTCAGCGCGCACACACCTCTCTCTCTCTCTCTCTCTCTCTCTTTCTCTTTCTCTCTCTCGCTCTGCGTGCGGCAGAGAGAGGAGCAGCGCTTTAATTCAGTTAAACACAGATATTATGTTGCTTCTCTAATTTTACATGCAAGTATAGCCGAAATCACAGCACAGCTATTGTCTTTATCTTATGTGTATTTGATTTCATCAGATGAGGGTGCGATTATCATGATTTTTTTCGCACTGTGAAGGGAGAGCTGGTTATGTACTCTAGTCTTAATGGGTCGTGTTTCAGTCACTATTTCATATTCATTCCGTTGTCTGACAACAGAAACAGTAAAATATACCAATGAAAACAGTTTTATTGAGAATATAGCTTAATCAAAATACAGTATGTGGGCACAGAGAGGGAAACAAATGTAATAACAAATAATAAATGTACATTTTGCATTTTCAGAAGAAGAGCTGCCCTATGTGCAAAAAATGTGTTCACCAAACACCAATGACTTGTACATACACTATATAGACAAAAGTATTGGCACCCCCTTCTTTAGAACAGAAAAATGCACTTCCAAATCTGTGGCAACAACGATGGGAACATAATTCATGTATTTAAAAATTGTATTTCCATCTCTGTTGCAACAGTTTTGGAAGTGTCTAAAATGACTGTACCCATATGTACAAGTCATTGGTGTTTGCTGATGAGTTTTTAGTTCAAGGTCTGCATTTACAGTCACACCAGAGGTGTTAAACTGGGATTAGGACTTGGTTTTATGCAGACCTGTCAAGTTCTTCCACACTGACTGAATCAATCATTTTCTTTTTGAACCTTGTCTTATACACAGAGGCGTTGTCATGTTAGAATAGAAAAGAGTCCAAACTGTTGCTATAATATTAGAAGCACACAATTTCCTAGAATATCATTATATGCTTTAACATTAAGATTTGTACTTATAGAAATTACTAAAGTAGTCAAACCTGTTCATTAGAAGGGGGCGACCCAATACTTTTGGCAATATAGTGTACATTTGCATAAAGCATCCATATTTGTCCATGCCCATGTTGATTAGAGTATTACAAATTTGAAAAGTATTGATTTAAGGTACATTTAGAACAAATAAAAATGTGCGATTAATTGCGATTAATCACGAGTTAACTCACGACAATCATGCGATTAATCGTGATTTTTTTTTTTTATCGATTGACAGCCCTAGTTTTAAACATTAACATGAAGAGAAGAATTTTGAATTTCATTATAGAGCTGGCTCATTACCATTCAGAGTAGATAATTAATTGACTATATAAATGAAACATTAGTTGTCTTAAAATTAATTACTTTTTAAAATAATGTTTCTGAATAAGCCTCTAAACTGGGCAAGTATCACCCAAAATATCTAAAGAAAAAAAAATAGATATTGTAATTTTAAAGCTAATTTATATTAGGCCTATTTTATTTATTTATTTATTTAGAGAAATAAGCACATTTCCCGTCAATAGTCATTTGACCGGAAGGTTTTTATTTAGTTAATAAAATTATTATTCTTACTTATTATTCTCATTAGTCTCAATACTGTTACATAGAAATATAATACTGTGTGTGTATAACTATGTATATATATATAATTAAATTTAAATTATAGTAAATATTGTATTTTTGTATCATCCATCATTCTTAATTGTTATTCTCATTAGAGTCCCAATACTGTTACAAAGTAATATGTAAATAAATAATGTAAAACTATTTATTTACATCATATAAAATACTAAAATGCTGTATATTTGTAAATACTATACCTTCCTGAAGCCCAGGGAAAAAAAGCTTTGTGAATTTAGTATTTTTTTCATGTCATTACATTGTTTAGACATAAGAAAAAAAAGGAAAATATTGTATTCATATGTTATGCTATGTCCCCTGTAGAGGACACCAGGACTCAGTTTTTCCAAAAAAAATAAAATGACATGAATAGACATGAAAAGGCAAAAACAATGGGATTTAAAAAAAAAATCACCAATACATTTTTAGGTTTCAGGATTTTGTAAAGATGATTCTCAGCTATGTTATAAAAAAATATAACAGAATGATTTGATATACCATTTTGCTTTATACAATACGTGTGTAAAATTCCATCAAATGTTTTTCCCATCAAACACAATCTTATAAACTGTATCTAATTTGCATATTAAAGTGCTGTTGGGACAGCATGTTGAAAAAAGAAGTGTAAATGGGAGTAATAATTGGCCAGATTTTCATAATATCTTATATTTTAATAAGAATATTGATATATAATTTATTTTTGTGTCTCCCAAAATGTGTAATAAACATGATTTTAGTCCCAGTGTCCTCTACAGTGTACGAAATTATGTCCCGTTTCATAACAGGAAGTCATATTTTGATTTGAAACCCCATAACATTTTCCTGAGATGTTGATTTATGACAAACAAATTCAAAAGTAATCAGATTTAAATGGTAATTACAAAATACTATAATATTTCCATAAGGATGTACAATTTTATCACTAAATTAATGTCGGCCATCTTTAAAGACCAAGCAGAGGGAGTTTTCATGGTGAAACCAAACATTTCATGGTGATACCAAACATTTGGTTACTCTGAAAAAACTTTTCTTTACGGCACAGGCTTCATTTGGTGGCGTGTTGTCAGCAGAGGCAGTGTAGAGGCTGTAGTGTGTGATCCTCCTCCGCAGAAGAAGAAGAAGAAGCCGCTCTTCTTCTCCTCTCCGCTCATTGGTAGCGCGTGCTCTGCTGTGTCTGTCCGAGTTGGCGCGAACGTGCACGCCGGCGCGAGACAAAGAGCATCCTGCACTCCCGAGGAAACTACACCGGTTTCCTGTTATCGGTCAAGTTTACGAGCGATAGCTGTTTGTCGAGGCGTTATGGCTGATAAAGAAGGTCAGTATGGTTCCGTGGCATTCGGGGTTCTCTCTTTTAGCGGCGGTGGTTAAATGAAGCCGGTAGCGGCTGCGGAGGTGTTAGTTCAGCGCAGGCCGAATCCCGCCATAACGACACAGTGCTGCTACATTAGTACAGTTCACACATTAGAGCTTATTATGAGCACATAGGAGCTGTTTTGCGGAGTAAATATATTATTATTATGATGGGAACGTGTTAGGAAGTATCTAAACTATTAAGCTGTTTAGTTAAATTAGCGTCGAATTAGCTGCGGCTTGTTTGTTTGGCTTTTAAGTTGAAGTGTGTGAATTCGTCGCTTCATTTCAGGAAGCTTTCAGTATTGTTTTGGATTTTTTGTGTTGCTAACTGATAATAAATAAAAAATATTTTGGCAATGTGCACTAAATTTTAAGTCCCTTTCCAGAGAGTTTGTTTATGACAGATTGAACAATATTGGTTGCCTCTTCATCTTCCAGTAGACTTACTTATATATTAGACGGAAAGTCATTTATTGTCGTACAGTAATTGTCAAAAAACCTTTATGATATGATCTTAACTACATATTCAAGTTGATCTAAAAAAAAAAAGTATCTGTTGAAGGCGTTTTGACAGATCTCATCTTGTTTTCCCGCCCCTTTTTGTTACAGCTGCATTTGATGACGCGGTGGAGGAGAGGGTGATAAATGAAGAATATAAAATATGGAAGAAAAACACACCGTTTCTTTACGATCTGGTGATGACCCACGCGCTGGAGTGGCCCAGTCTTACTGCTCAGTGGTTGCCAGATGTCACCAGGTAACACATTCACGCCTAAAGTTACTGACATTGGCTTTGAAATAGGAATGAAGAGGATTATTTTGCTATTCAATTCAGTGGAAGAAAATAGCTTTATTCACTGCTGTAAAGTGACATGACTGATGCAATTTATCAATAAGCAAATTTGTCAATTATTTTCATTATTGATTTTGATTAGTTGTTGCAGCCCTACTTTGAAACATTTCTTTTATTGAGTGGGTGTGGCTTCAAATGATCTTTTCAACATGTTTGGTGGGCTTTTCCCATGATGTCATGATAATGGTATTGTTTCAGCTTCACTGCTATAGGGATGTGTGTAATGAATATAGTGTGGATAGTGATTGTTTCATCATAGGTCAGTGTAAATAAGCACATTTGTCATCTGTTTCACAGACCCGAAGGGAAAGATTTTAGCGTACACTGTCTGGTTCTCGGCACACATACCTCTGATGAGCAGAATCACCTGGTTATTGCCAGTGTCCAGCTGCCCAATGATGATGCTCAGTTTGATGCCTCGCATTATGACAGTGAAAAAGGAGGTGAGTGGCTTATATATTATGTTCAGATCATGAACTAAATTGTGACTCCATCTCCACCTGTGTACTTGTCTCATGTTGTCACAACTGTTTCTCTGTTTGTTCACAGAGTTTGGTGGTTTTGGCTCAGTAAGTGGCAAGATAGAGATTGAAATCAAGATTAATCATGAGGGAGAAGTGAACAGGGCTCGCTACATGCCACAGAACCCCTGCATCATTGCCACCAAGACCCCCACTAGTGATGTGCTGGTCTTTGACTACACCAAACACCCCTCCAAACCTGGTATGAGCAATTTTGGAAAAGTTATGTCACTTTTAGCTCAATGTATCTAGCAGCATTGCTTAAAAGGCGATTGGTTTTAAGACAGCATTTTAACATGTAAACATAATAGCTCAAGTATAGCACACTATTTAAAGCACTGCACTAAAAAATAAATTCTAGGTTTTTAACCACACTAATCAACTAGCTGTTCAATGTGGTTATGTCCATGCCTTATTTGGTAGGGGAAACATGATAATGGGAGACTTAACTTTTTATTTCCAAGCTACTTGTCCAACTCAATGTTTGTGTGTAGGTGTCATATGTCAGTATTAAGTATTCCCTCTAAATTTGTGCTCTTTGTGTTCCCTTCCTGTGCTCCTGGAAGACCCCTCTGGAGAGTGCACTCCTGACCTGCGTCTGAGGGGACATCAGAAAGAAGGATATGGTCTGTCCTGGAACCCCAACCTGAGTGGCTGCCTACTGAGTGCATCTGATGATCACGTAAGACATTTGTACAATTGCTATCATTGACTTAATTAATTATATGGTGACCACAGCTGTACATTTGCAAACATGCTGAGGTTTCAGATGTTATTTTTTGTACCCTTCGTTTGTTTTTAAATTCAGCCAACACTAACTATTCAAGTTCTTCTGTTTTTTTTCTGCAGACCATCTGTCTGTGGGACATCAGTACAGTGCCAAAGGAGGGGAAAATAGTGGATGCTAAGACCATTTTCACTGGTCACACGGCTGTAGTGGAGGATGTGTCTTGGCACCTGCTGCATGAGTCTCTCTTTGGGTCTGTTGCAGATGACCAGAAGCTTATGATGTAAGTTCTTTGTCTTCCTGTGTGTGTCTGTACTCTGAATGACTTTTAGCACAATGTGTAATTTAAAAAGGCATGTAACGGATCGAACTGTGCTTATGTAATGCAAGCTGTATTTTAATCTGATTTCTCCCCTTTCCTTAGCTGGGACACACGCTCCAATAACACATCCAAACCCAGTCATGCAGTAGATGCCCACACTGCAGAGGTCAACTGTTTGTCCTTCAATCCCTACAGCGAGTTCATTCTGGCCACCGGTTCTGCTGACAAAGTGAGAACTACATTGAGCAATTGGTTTTGTCACACCTGTGAACACTTATTAAATGTGCTTCTATATTTAGACCTCTGAATTGTGCTTTTTGTCTCTCACAGACTGTTGCATTGTGGGATCTGCGAAACCTGAAGCTGAAACTTCACTCATTTGAATCGCACAAAGATGAAATCTTTCAGGTATCAAATTCCCTCCTGCCATGATTGTCGATGAAATTAAAGATAAATGAGTGTGGTGTTAAACTCTTCAAATGTGTCCACAGGTTCAGTGGTCACCCCATAATGAGACCATTCTGGCTTCTAGTGGAACAGACAGGCGACTCAATGTTTGGGACCTCAGGTGGGTTGTCTCGTTTTCATTTTACTCACTACCGCTGAAATGTAAAATACTTTATTATTAGTATCTTTTTACATGGTTAACGAGAATTCATTGTTTTTCTTGTAGTAAAATCGGTGAGGAACAGTCACCAGAAGATGCAGAGGATGGACCTCCAGAGCTACTGGTGAGTAGTAATGTTGTTCAGTTTTATTTTAAGTGTATGTACATGTATATATTTAGATAAAGTTATTGTGCTTTTCTCTGAGGTCATATTATTCACATTTTATTTTCTAAAAAATGTAGTTCATCCATGGAGGCCATACAGCCAAGATTTCTGACTTCTCTTGGAATCCAAATGAACCGTGGGTGATTTGCTCCGTGTCTGAGGACAACATCATGCAAGTCTGGCAGATGGTAAGGACACTTTCAGCTTTTAAGCATATTTGTTACAACTTTGAATTTTCCGTCAGCTCCTCTGCAAAAAATAAACATCAGTTCAAGTGTATGCCACCCCGAAATATGAATGTTGGGGGAAAAAGTTGTTTGTGCAAAAGTTTTAGCATAACCTTTCTAGTTTTATCGGTAACACTTTATAATAAATGCACACTGTGAATCATTAGTTAAGCATTAGTAAATAGTCGATTCATCCTTTTATAAAGCATTTTTCCAACATTAATAGGCATTATTAAGCAGTTTATAAATACAGCTATAAATGTTTTGTTCTTGAGCATATCTATAATGTTTAATAATTGTATTTTCATACTTTATTAATGATCAGTTTATCATTTCTAAATTATTACGTTATTTACAAACAAGTTATTTAGCAGTTGTCAGTGGTTCATAAGATCATTTAGAAAGTGTAAGTAAATGATTAATAAACTATTTAAATGTACATTTATAAATCTTATTTAGATGCATGATAATAGTTGCTCAGTGTGTTAATAAATGCTTTATTAACACATATTCCTGCTGTAATTCATGATTAAGTCGGGTAGTTATAAAACATTTAGTAGTTACCAGCCATCTATTTGTGTGAGCTCATCTAAAGTAAGGACTATTTATACCTTGTAAAGCATTTACAAAGGAGATTTAAAGGCTCATTTATCTTCCAAACAGAAAAGTTAAACAAACACAACACAGAGGGATACAGAACACATAAATATTTTTTCAAGATGTAAAAAATGAAACTGTACACTTGATAAAAAATGAAAAATAAACCTCTGCAATTTCATAGAAAAAAATTAAAATAAAATCAAGTGTACAGCTTTTTTTTTTTTTTTTTTTTTGCATCTTGAGAGAAATATTTCTGAGTTCTCTTATCTCTTATCCCTCTGTGTTGTTTATTTTTTTCTGTTAGGAAGATAAGGTAACCCATGGCTCGCAAAATTTCAAAATCCCTGGTAGCCCTTCGGGCAGGTACTCTTCAGATTTTGGTAGCCCGAAAATTTATTTAACTAGCCCAAATAAAAAATACCTTTTTTTTCTTTAAATATAGAAAGTCTAAATGTCAATTAAAAAAAAAATCAATACACAAATATCAATGAAATAATTTTATTTCACCGTTTACAGGGTATCTGCAGAATTTTTAAAAATCAATTTAAACCGTCCCACCTGTGGGACGCTTGGCGCTCTATTTTTCGTTGTCTTTTTTCCCTATCAAATATTTTAGTAATCATCATAAATTATATATCATTTGAAAGCATAAAACCTCAAACTTCATCCTGTGAAAACCGTTTTGAAATCGGATATTGCGTTACCATGGAAATAAAATCTTTTGGCGGTCTCCTCCCCCTTAGTGGGCGGTGTCAAGTGTTATTACACAATGCATTACGGTCTTTTAGAATCAAAACTTTTTATAATCTTGACAAAATACATATCGCCGGAAAGGTCTGACTCTCAGGATTCCATATTTGGTGGTAATCGGAGTAATATTGACAGAGAAATCTTGACATTTGTGACAGAAAAATGCATCAAAAAAATTTAATGGAGTTTGGATGGCACCGGGTGGCTGTTTGTGGTATAACGCCCTAAATAAAATCTCACAGGAACCTCAATTTTTTTCATATCAACTTCAAATTTGGAACATAACTTATTTAGACATAAGGCTTTAATTTTATATCAATTATAGAGTAAAACCTGTTATGTAAAATATTTATTTTATATAAAATATAAAAAAATATATATCATTTTTTTACAGTAAATTTAAACTTCTATAACTTTTTGTTACTTTCATATTTTAAAATAATTCCACTTCTACAGTAATCTGCCGATTGTCTTCTTAAAAAAGAGACCAAACTTACAGGTGCTGGTCATATAATTAGAATATCATCAAAAAGTTGATTTATTTCACTAATTCCATTCAAAAAGTGAAGCTTGTATAATGTATACATTCATTCCACACAGACTGATATATTTCAAGTGTTTATTTCTTTTAATTTTGATGATTATAACTGACAACTAATGAAAACCCCAAATGCAGTATCTCAGAAAATTAGAATATTACTTAAGACCAATACAAAGAAAGGATTTTTAGAAATCTTGGCCAACTGAAAAGTATGAACATGAAAAGTATGAGCATGTACAGCACTCAATACTTAGTTGGGGCTCCTTTTGCCTGAATTACTGCAGCAATGCGGCGTGGCATGGAGTCGATCAGTCTGTGGCACTGCTCAGGTGTTATGAGAGCCAAGGTTGCTCTGATAGTGGCCTTCAGCTCTTCTGCATTGTTGGGTCTGGCATATCGCATCTTCCTCTTCACAATACCCCATAGATTTTCTATGGGGTTAAGGTCAGGCGAGTTTGCTGGCCAATTAAGAACAGGGATAACATGGTCCTTAAACCAGATACTGGTAGCTTTGGCACTGTGTGCAGGTGCCAAGTCCTGTTGCAAAATGAAATCTGCATCTCCATAAAGTTGGTCAGCAGCAGGAAGCATGAAGTGCTCTAAAACTTCCTGGTATACGGCTGTGTTGACCTTGGACCTCAGAAAACACAGTGGACCAACACCAGCAGATGACATGGCACCCCAAACCATCACTGACTGTGGAAACTTTACACTGGACCTCAAGCAACGTGGATTCTGTGCCTCTCCTCTCTTCCTCCAGACTCTGGGACCCTGATTTCCAAAGGAAATGCAAAATTTACTTTCATCAGAGAACATAACTTTGGACCACTCAGCAGCAGTCCAGTCCTTTTTGTCTTTAGCCCAGGCGAGACGCTTCTGACGCTGTCTGTTGTTCAAGAGTGGCTTGACACAAGGAATGCGACAGCTGAAACCCATGTCTTGCATACGTCTGTGCGTAGTGGTTCTTGAAGCACTGACTCCAGCTGCAGTCCACTCTTTGTGAATCTCCCCCACATTTTTGAATGGGTTTTGTTTCACAATCCTCTCCAGGGTGCGGTTATCCCTATTGCTTGTACACTTTTTTCTACCACATCTTTTCCTTCCCTTCGCCTCTCTATTAATGTGCTTGGACACAGAGCTCTGTGAACAGCCAGCCTCTTTTGCAATGACCTTTTGTGTCTTGCCCTCCTTGTGCAAGGTGTCAATGGTCGTCTTTTGGACAACTGTCAAGTCAGCAGTCTTCCCCATGATTGTGTAGCCTACAGAACTAGACTGAGAGACCATTTAAAGGCCTTTGCAGGTGTTTTGAGTTAATTAGCTGATTAGAGTGTGGCACCAGGTGTCTTCAGTATTGAACCTTTTCACAATATTCTAATTTTCTGAGATACTGAATTTGGGGTTTTCATTAGTTGTCAATTATAATCATCAAAATTAAAAGAAATAAACACTTGAAATATATCAGTCTGTGTGGAATGAATGTATACATTATACAAGTTTCACTTTTTGAATGGAATTAGTGAAATAAATCAACTTTTTGATGATATTCTAATTATATGACCAGCACCTGTATATCTGTATTCCAAAGCATTCATGAATTATAAGAGTTTAAGTTTGGATAGTGCACTCTCACGTATATGTTCAAAAATGGGGGGTGACAGTTAAGGGGTTAAGGCAATTTATTAACCTTTTTAAGAGCTGCACAAGTAAAATGAACACTGTATGAGTGGGGTTGAACAATGTCTATGGTAACATTTTAAGCCATAAAAAGACATGATTTACAGTTTAGATACAAGTTCACACACAAAAATCTTATAAAATGGCATTTCAGCTTTTAAACCATTTTTATGAAAAGGGACAAGTCAAACATATTATTATATTAATTTAAAACATAAATATTACTGTCTTAATTGTTTAGATTTTTGGAAGGCACATTAACTTCTTTCACATTTACAACTCTGTTTGCTGCATAAATTCATGGGTCGATATTCGCATTGATCTGAACATAAGAAATACACAAACTGGAAATGCAAATTCACTCTCTGCCACGAGGTTGCGGTAACGGCTGTACACAAAGCAGCGCCGTGCTCATATACGCTGCTTTATCAGGCATTATAGGCAAGATGAAATGAAAATGCCAACGACCCGTTTCTGAGGACAGTCGGTTCCCTTCAGAGACACATTCACATAAAGACATCTGCGCCGCGTTTTGACTTTGAAACGTGCAGCGCTCATATTTATTCAATGACATAATTGCCTTTTGAAGTTTAATCCAGCTGTATCGTGGTTCTTGTCTTTCCGTCCCCAACTGTAAGACCTCTTGAAATTGTAATTAAGACTTTTCTTATACCATTTAACGTATTTAAAACTTTTTAATGGCCTTAAATTTTATACAAATTGAGAGTTTTTAAGGACCCGCGGGAGCCCTGTATTTAAGGTAGCCCGTCAGGCAGAGCGGTGATACATTTTGGTAGATACATTTCCGACTGGAAAACGCAATAGCGCCGGGACGTCGGGCTAGCGATTTTTGCGAGCCCTGGAACCTTTAAATCTCCTTTGTAATAGGTATGCTTATAAATCAAGATCAAGGCATTTATAGCTATATTTATAAACTGCTTACTAATGACTATTAATGTTGGGACAATGCTTTATAAAGGATGAACTGACTATTTACTAATGCTTACCTAATGATTCAGAGTGCAGTTATTATAAAGTGTTACCGTTTTATCTTATAGCTCTGTTTTATATGCATATTTCTTTTTATTTATTTAGGCAGAGAACATCTACAATGATGAGGACCCAGAGGGGGCAGCAGACACTGAGGTTCAGGGATAAAACAGCTCTTTATACCACCCCACTCAGCATAAGACAAAACTCTTCTAAAAACTGTCTGTCTACACACAAGTGAAGAACTTAAGTGCTCTCCCCTAAGTAATGGAAAAGGAATAATTGACTATTTCCCCACCAGGCATTTTCTACTACTATGTTAATAGAGTATTTTTCTAAGAAAAATGTCAGTTGATCATTGGTCAATATCTGAATGAGACAAATGAACCTTCTCATCCCTTCCCATCAGTGTCTCATGAAGATTTCTTTGCAGTTTAAGTATACTTAAAGTATTACTTAATATCAGAAAAGTGTATACAGGTGTGTAGTATATTGTGACCAGAGTGCAGTGGTACAATGTTGATGTTCAGTAGATTTAATTTTATTTTAAATTTGTCCTACAAATGCATTTTGCCATTTAAGTATCCATTACTGGCTAGATGTATTGATAACTTAAGCTCTTGTGTACTCTTTTTACTTTGAGCTTCATGTATCAGTCAGGTGGTGTTTAATGTCTTTTTAATATTGTGACTTTTCAATGTTTTTTTTTTCTCCTGTATGTCCATACCGTTGTACAGAACATTATGAATAAACTGTTTTGTTGATAAAATTTATTTTAGATTTTATGGTGACACAGCCTTTGTAAGATTTTCTATGTTAAGTGCAGTGTATATCTCTTACATAAATTACGAAGTTCCAAAATGTGAGAAATTGTGCGTGAACCAGGCAGCAGAAAATGATTACCATTGTTAACCAATCAGAAAAGTTGTAGGCGACTGCATGCCAATGGGGTGAGTTAGGGGTGGGGCTATCTGTTTGTGGGCTTGGCCCTTGCCAGCTTTCGGCTTCACTGCAAGCTCTGGTCTGGTGCACTGAGACTGAAAGGAATGGCGATTTTTGAGGTAAGACGTTTTTTTTTAGTTTGTGGTGAATTATGGAATTTTTAATTATGGCTTTTTGAAATCAATTATGTAGTATACTAAACAGCAAGTTGCCTTAAGAAATAAAGCAGGTAGTGTTTCGGACGGTTTATTTTAGTTCTTTGGTACAGGTATAGGATTGTACTTGTAAGAGTACTTTGTCAGTTTTTAAGTGGGAGTCAATATACCTGAAAACAGCAGAGATCACAGGATAAAAGAGAGCAAGCACTTATGGACAGGCCTATCACACACCCTTCCTCCCTCATGCAGTGGCGGAGCCAGAGGGGTGTCCAGGGTGGCACTAGACACCCCTGACATGAGATCGGCCACCCATAAGCTGTGTCCCAATTCAAAGACTGAATCCTTCGGAGGACGGATCCTCCAAAGGACAAGGCCACTCCGAGGCCGTTTCTCAAACGGAAGGCTGCATCCTCCGTAGGTCACATTTGTAGGCTGCATACGTCATCAAGCTTGGTTTATTTCAGTTAACTGAGCATTACATTCGCGAGTCAAAAGCATATTACAACAATTTACACTTAACTAAGAATAATGGTCAAATTTATAACTGTTAATATTCTAAAATAAGGTCGTCTTTATGACGTATGCAGCATACAAATGTGACCTACGGAGGATGCAGCCTTCCGTTTGAGAAACGGCCCGAGTCTAGCCTTAGCAGGATTTTCCTGATTGCACCAGCAGGTGATCCCAATCTCAGCTCCTGTTGCACAGCAACGGTGCGAGAACAGAGCTTCTTCTTATATCTTTCCGCTACTGGCCGTATTACTGCCCTCCACAGGTCAAAGTTTGAACTAAATTCTTATATACAGCCCTGAAGCTGCAAGAACTGCCTCAGAGATCAGTTTATGCTTGTCACTGTCCAAACAAAGAAGAAACAGAAAACACTTCAACACTCCAAGTTCTGCCAATTTCTCAAAAGTTTCTTTCTTCGAGAACAGAGGTGCTTGCCATAGATAAAATAACGAGCCTGAATTGTTCGTTTTTGACTTTTAATTTCTGAATTACACTTTAAATGTAAATATTGGGTTTCGAGTTACTTGAATATAGTAATGACATAAAAAATACAAAATATAAAGCGGTTAAATGTTGACTTATATCTTACCAAAATGTGATTTTATGCATTCTATTATTGATTATTTATGTACATAAATGGACCATGGTGAACATATTTAAACAGGTTTTCAACCCTATTTAGTTTTATGCAGTGGAATATAAAAAGTCCACTAACAAACATTACTGCCGCTTGTCAACAGCAGCTGTCACAGTTGCTAGGCAACAAGAACAGTCCTCCATAGGCTAGACCGGTCCAACCGGTCCGAGTCCTTCGGAAGCAGCCTTCGATATGGGGCGCAGTTGTAATTAGCAACTGTAAGTTGTAATTTGTTAATATTGTAGCAATAATCTTTGTTCCTTTCATTTGCAAAATACAAAGTGGTGGATTGTAACGAAATACATTCCTTGTATTCACATACAAATGAGAAGTACTGAGTTTTTTTTCCTCACAGGACAGCAACACTACAAAAACATGGTATTTTACAATATGATGCACTGTTGTACATTAAACTGCCCAACAGTAGCCTATATAAAGTATTTTAAATGTAACAACCTTGAACATATTCAGAATTAAAATGAAACGTACAGTACACAGTAGTGCAACAGTAATATTAAAGCAAGACCATCATATAAAGTTTTTTTTTTCTGCAGAATACATACTTTTACACTTCATACCTTAAATATATTACAGTATGAAATATAATACTTATAATTAAGGTTTTAGATGTATGCAGTTTTTCATCAATGTGCTATTAGTAGTTACTGGAAGTACTTTACTAAAGTAACTTAATATTTCTTCCACCAATTACTTTGTCATAGCTCTACACAATTAGTCATTTCCTACTTTCCTGACCAGACCCCTGTACTGCAGGATAAACCTGAACGTCCCAGTGCTGGACAGTGGAAATATGCACTCAAACACTCTGGAGCCCATCCCAGATGATGTCCCACTGGCAGAGGCCGCACCAGGCTCTCTATTAGCAGCCCATCCAGGGTCGCCCTGCTCAGCTGAATGAAAGTGTACATAGGCCTACAATTTTTTATATATTTTTTCCAATCTGTTTTATGTACTGTTAATTTATTTTTACGTTGTTTTTCTGATGTTGAATTGAAGTTTTGTAATTAGTTGTAAAAAAGTACTTTTAAGTACAGACCGATTTGTTGCTTAAATAAATTGGCACGCTGTGAATTCTGGGATAGGGTAGGCTGCGAAGGATCCATCTGATGTATCCTTCATTTTCTCGTGAAACGGAGGGTGCATTTGATGTCGCTTTCGAATTGCGCCAGCATTCGTCTCGCCGTGGTGATGCAATCGGCCTTGGAATGCAGCCTTCGGAGGACGCCTCGTGAATTGGGACAGCCTTCGTCGCGTCGCCATGACGCAATCGGCCTACAAATACGCACTTCGGAGGATGTAGCCTATGAATTGGGAAACAGCTATAGACTGTAAAAAAAATGGACGTAGTGTCCGTGACGTCACCCGTAGGTTTCTGAAGAGCATGCCTGCGTCCCAATGTGCATACTATCCATCCTAAATTCTATGTGATATTAGTAATTTTCAATACTCTTTAGGGCAGATAGGGTGGATAGTATGCACATTAGGACGCAGGGTATTTTTGAAGCTCAAAATGGGCGGAGACGGCCGTCGCCATCTTGGTTGCGCGTCACTCCCGGATAATCAAAAGTGGGCAAAAAGGCGGGATGTGGGTGGAGCTGGTTGCTGAAACCACGCCCGCCTAGTGCGACAATGTTGAAACAGCGGCAATCCACCTGTCACTCAAGTTGCCACGCCCTTAATTATGCAGAACTTTAAGGCTTGATATAATTTAAACGGATGAGTTATAAAAAAATTCACCTCCCTCACAGTTGTCATGAAGGACAAAATGAGCTATATAGACCAAAATCATTTTTTGAACCAGGCTGTAAACATGTTTTTTTTCTGCTGTAAATTTGGGCATTCTAACATGGGGAGTCTATGGGATTGACTCCCTTTTGCAGCCAGCCTCTAGCGGCCAGTTGACGAATTACAGTTTAAGTCACTTCTGTGTTGGTTTCAAGAGAGAGAGTGGTAGGTTGCCGTTTGGTGCCACCCCAGAAATTTATATGCTACTATTTAATTTTCTTTGTTTAATCGTTCTGAAAGAAGTGTTTATTTTAGCCACGAACTCAAGGATGCGACGCGTCTGGTGATCCGCATCGCGCTTGGTCTCGTCTATTTCCAGCCTCTCGCATACGCGATCTCGCGCCACACGTTCATTTTCTTACCGAGTGAAAAACATTGCAGAGCAGGACCGACACTGACAACTGAGCAAACGCAGAGCTGATGGACACGACAGCAGTTTTTTTTTTGATAATAGGAAACAAAGTCTTAGCATTCAATTTCTGTTAGTTTTATTAAGAATTTTGAACGATAAATACAGTTTTGGAGCTCTTTTGTGGCGTGACGGTTCATGTGTGCTCCCACTTTGCCTCAGTTGAAGTGAAGCAGGGGGTGTTCCAGAAAGCAGGTTATGTGACATACCCGGGTGTGTTTAAGAGTAATGTGGCGGGAGGAGCAAACGACAGACACAGTGGGTGTGGCGTCAGGCCTCGGAGAGGCTTTTATTCAACAGAAATAATAAAATAGTGTCCAAAGGGGATGAAGTGTCCAAAATAAACAGGGGATCTGGTGTCCTCGTCGTGCTGCGCGGGTTGTGAAGGAGGGGCAGTGTTCTGGAAGGAAGGGTCCAGGTAAGGGGCGGAGTCCGGCGGCCGCACGGGCTCCCCTCTCGGGTCCGGAGCGCGAGGGGCGGCGGCTTCTCCTAGCGGCTTCATCCTCCTTCGGCCCACAGCCCCCCCTATACGGCCCGGCATCCTGGCCCGTCAGCCGTGTAATGGGTGCAGCACTTGCTCTCTCCACGCTCCCTTCCTGGACCCACGAGGACACCAGCGTGCATGCACGGGGAAGAGACCGGTCTCCAGAGGAGAGGCGCACTCGGCATATAACAGCGGCGGTGATGAGGCTCCATTCACTTCAGGTGTGCCTCATCACACGCCGCCAGACCTGGCTGTTTCAGCGCCCCTCCTCTCTCACACACCCACTCCCGTCGGGAGCCTGGTGAAGGGCGGCGATTAAGGGACGGGGAGATGCTGATAATTAGGGGGAGGCAGCCGACTCGTCACAGTAAGTAAGTGGATAGTCTCAGCCTCAGACGTCACGCCCACAGACCGTTGGCTAAACGTCTGATGCATATGGCACACTTATCTGGGAACACTTCAGGAGTGTCGAAGTCATCATCGGATTGGTTGAATTATACAGGATTTCCGGGAGACGTGTGTGTCGCGTTCTTTAACGTTCCGGCTGGAAACAAAGATGCCGTGACGCCAAACCCCCTCACGAAAGAAGAAAGCCATCGTGTATCCAAATGTGATGACAAGCGCTTATCAGGATCAACTTAAACGCTCGATTTTCAAAAGTATGTGAAATATTTAAAGTTCACGGCATAGAATCTTTAAAATACCGGTCTGGTATTGTGGTGACATTTCCACGCACCAAAACGTGACGCTGAACGAAAAACAAGCTGTGATTGGTTGTTTGACATGTCGGTCAAACGGCCTCATGGGCGGGCCTTGGCCAATAAATGCTGCCATCTATTCCAGACCTTCAGCCGTCAGTCTGAAGGTCTGGCTACGCGAGACTAGTAAGCGGATAACCTCAACTTTCAGTTCCAAAAACGGAGGTAACTTTCAGGGTATGCAAGTAGCCATAGCAACTTGCTTTCTGAAGATAACCTGCTCCGATGTTTCAGGGTTACCTTACTTCAGAGCTATCAGCGCATGCGTGATCTACTGATGAGACTCCAGTGGGCGTGACAGATTGCGCACAATATTATATATTATTACAATAAAATTTATATATATATATATGTATGATATGTAATATATTATTCTAATATGGTTATGTTTATTATAATAAATATAATATAGTATATTTATTGGCATATAGTTATCTGTATAAATTATAAAACACTATTATGACAAGGTAATGTTTATTTTATTATATTATACAGGTGCATTTCAATAAATTAGAATGTCGTGGAAAAGTTAATTTATTTCAGTAATTCAAATCAAATTGTATTAAATAAATTCAATGCACACAGTCTGAAGTAGTTTAAGTCTTTGGTTCTTTTAATTGTGATGATTTAGGCTCACATTTAACAAAAACCCACCAATTCACTATCTCAACAAATTAGAATACTTCATAAGATCAATAAAAAAAAACATTTTTAGTGAATTGTTGGCCTTCTGGAAAGTATGTTCATTTACTGTATATGTACTCAATACTTGGTAGGGGCTCCTTTTGCTTTAATTACTGCCTTAATTCGGCGTGGCATGGAGGTGATCAGTTTGTGGCACTGCTGAGGTGGTATGGAAGCCCAGGTTTCTTTGACAGTGGCCTTCAGCTCATCTGCATTGTTGGGTCTGGTGCCTCTCATCTTCCTCTTGACAATAACCCATAGATTCTCTATGGGGTTCAGGTCAGGCGAGTTTGCTGGCCAATCAAGCACAGTAACACCATGGTCATTGAACCAGCTTTTGGTACCTTTGGCAGTGTGGGCAGGTGCCACGTCCTGCTGGAAAATGAAATCAGCATCTCCATAAAGCTTGTCAGCAGAAGGAAGCATGAAGTGCTGTAAAATTTCCTGGTAGATGGCTGCGTTGACTGTGGCCTTCAGAAAACACAGTGGACCAACACCAGCAGATACTGATTTTTGACTTTCATGAGCTGTAAGCTCTAATCATCAAAATTAAAACAAAAATCACTTTTGAAATGTTTTACTTTACATGTAATTAATCTAAAATATATGAAAGTTTCACTTTTTGAAATAAGTTACAAGAAAAACTTTTTCACGACATTCTAATTAATTGAGATGCACCTGTACATGTTTATTATTTTATTATCATCTCACACATCATGGATCTGCATTTTCTATAATGTATTTTTATAATAAAAATGTATAACAATCTTATATGGCTTATTATATAATTAGCATCAAACAAACATATAATTCTTATTCTCAAGGATTAAAAAAATGATTGCACAACCACAAGTTAGGTGGCGATATGCATTAAGTATGTACAGTGCCCTCCACTAATATTGGCACCCTTGATAAATATGAGCAAAGGTGGCTGTGAAAATAAATCTGCATTGTTTATCCTTTTTATCTTTCATTCCAAAAATTCACAAAATTCCAACCTATCATTGAAGTAAAACAATTGAAAATGGGGGGAAATCTCATTGTGTAAGAAATACTTTCTCTAGTTCATGTTGGCCACAATTATTGGCACCCAATTATTGCAATGTCCTTTTCCCAGAACAACAGCTCTGAGTTTTCTCCTATAATGCCTGAAGAGTTTGGAGAACACCTGATAAGAGATCAGAGACCATTTCTTCATACAGAATCTCTCTAGATCCTTCAGATTCACAGCTCCATGTTGGTGCTTCTCCTCTTCAGTTCACCTCACTCATTTTCTATAGGGTTCAGGTCAGAGGACGGGAATGGCCAGCAGAAGCTTGGTTTTGTGCTCAGTGACCCATTTTTGTGTTGTTTTTGAGGTTTGTGTTTGGATTATTGTCCGGTTGGAAGATCCAAACATGGCCAATTATAAGATTTCTACAGGGTCAGTCACTTATTGATTTTTTATATGTTGGTATTTAATAGAATCCATGATGCCATGTGTCTAAACAAGATGTTCAGGACCTCCAGCAGAAAAATAGGCCCACAACATAAAAAATACAGCAGTATATTTCATTGTACACATGGGGTACTTTTTTATCCCTGTGTGCACCAAACCCATCTTGAGTGTTTGCTGCTAAAAGCTCATTTTTTAGTTTCATCTGACCATAGAAGCCAGTCACATTTGAAGTTCCAGTCATGTCTGATAACTGAATATGCTGGAGATTGTTTTTGGATGAGCTAGGATAATTTTTCTTGAAACCCTGCCAAACATCATGTGGTGATGTAGGGACTGGTTGACAATTTTTTTCTAATGTTTTCTGACCCCGATACTCAACTATATTCTGCAATTCTCCAGCTGTGATCCTTGGAGAGTCTTTAGCCACTCAAACTCTCCTCCTCACCGTGCATTAGGACGATATAGACACACGCCCTCTTTCAGGCAGTTTCGTAACATTTTCTGTTGATTGGAAATTCTTAATTATTGCCCTGATGGTGAAAATGGGATTTTTCACTGCTCTAGCTCTTTTCTTAAAGCCACTTCACTAATTTGTGAAGCTCAATTATCTTTTGCTGCACATCAGAAATATATTCTTTGGTTTTTCTCATTGTGATGGATGATTAAGGGAATTTGATCTTTGTGTTCCTCATATTTATAATCCTGTGGAACAGAAAGTCATGGCTGGACAATTTCATGCTCCTAGTCACCCTGGTGTGCTAAAAAAATTAAATATGAATGGAATATACTTCAGAGATATTTTACTCACAAGAATTTCTAGGGGTGCCGATAATTGTGGCCAACATCCATTGGAGAAAAACATTTATTTCTTAATGAGATTTTCTCCCCACTTTCAATTGTTTTACTTCAATGATAGGTTAGAATTTTGTGAATTTTTTGAGGGAAAGATCAAAAGGATAAACAATGCAGATTTATTTTCACAGCTGCCTTTGCTCATATTTATCAAGGGTGCCGATATTAGTGGAGGGCACTGTAAAAGACCTTTGAACAGAAGAAGAAGAAAGAAAAAGTATGGCGCGCTTTTTCTTAGCGTCGGTTTCCATAGTGACTCGTCGATTCGTTGCTCTGTTGAGAATGTCTTGCGTGTTAACTGGGAACATACTCTGTGTTGAATGAACTTACCCCCGGACGCGTTTTTGGAACCAGCATACCTTGAGTAAGCAAGTTTTGGGTTAATCAACCGAGAGTTCAGGGTTTAGCAGATGGTAAATTAACCTTGCTTTCTGGAATACCCCCCAGGAGTGCATTCTTATTAGCATGAAATAAACACTGAACATCCGATCCATGTTGAAAGATACACTACAACTTACTGAATATATTGTGTCTCATGTAATCACTCAATGAGTGTTTCAACCATGGGAAGACAGCAGCTAGAAAACATTGTCACATAACAGCAGAAAATCCATTCAGTGTCCATAAAGTAGTGAGAAAAATGCACACCAGAGAGAATTTTGCAAAAATTACATTTATATATTTACTTATAATCGTTTTTTTTTTTTTATAATTAATAAAAATGTATTGATATAACGTTATTATAAAATTTGAGGAATGGATGAAACGCATTTGTCCGTGTTTCACTCCGTCTCGAATCGCGCTCGCGGAAGGCGCTCGAGAAACAGTATCTCTTCGCGGTACGCTTTCAACTCGTTTTTTTTTTTTTTTTTCAAACAAGAGACTGTACGACATTCACGTTACAAGATTTTTACATAGAGAGCGTGACAGCGCACCGCATTAAAAGAAATGATCATTCATGTTTTCACAACAGCTGGCCAAATTCAAAATCGAAACTAAAATTAAAACATCTTTGAGAGCAAGGGGGCCCCCTGGTGTTTCGGGGGCCCTATGCAGCCTGCGTATTCTGCGTATAGGGAGGATCGGCTCTGGTGTCACATGATCCTTCAGAAATCATCAGTATGCTGATTTGCTGCTCAAGAAACATTTTATTATTATTATTATTATCAATATTTAAAACAGTTCAGTTCAAAACAGAGTACAATTTTTTCAGGATTCTTTTAATGAATAGAAAGATACAACAATCAGCATTTATCTGAAATAAAAAAGCTTTTGTAACATTATACACTATACCATTCAAAACTTGGAGTCAGTATATTTTTTTATTTTTTGGGGGGGTGGGGGGTAAATCATTAAATTACGAGAAAAAAGTCGTTAAATTACGAGAATAAACTCATTAACTTACAAGAAAAAAATCGTTAAATTTCGAGAAAGAAATTGAAATAAAATGTTGAGAATAAACTCATTAAATCACGAGAAAAAAGTGATTTAATGACTTGATTTTCCACTTTTCCGATGTGATATGTGATGAGAAAAGGAAGAAAAGCGAATTTGGCAAAAGCCGGACTCGAATCCAGTCAATCATGTCATACACTACTCCCCAGTGCATTACTCCCCAGCCCCCGCCACTGCAGACGCTGAATAATGCTGTCCAACGAGATGAAATGAACATGACATGAGTATGTTTTTCCCAACTTTTTTCTCGAAATTGAACGAGTTTTTTCTCGAAATTTAATGAGTTTATTCTCAATATTTTATTTCGACTTTTTTTCTTGAAATTTAACGACTTTTTTCTCGTAACTTAACGACTTTTTTTTCTCTTAATTTAATGAATTTATTCTCAACATTTTATCTAAACTTTTTTCTCGAAATTTAACGACTTTTTTCTCATAATTTAATGAGTTTATTCTCAACATTTTATCTCGACTTTTTTCTTGAAATTTAACGAGTTTTTTCTCAAAATTTTACGTCTTTAATCTCGAGATGGTTTTATTTTTTATTATTGCTTGGCCCTAATCCTCTTCCGTATTAAATTGATCAAAAGTGATGATAAAGACATTTATAATGTTACAAAAGATTTCTATTGCAGATAAAAAAAAATGTTCTTCTGAACTTTCTATTCATCAAAGAAACTTTTTTCTGTTTTCAACAATATAATAATAATAAATGTTTTTGAGCAGCAAATCGGAATATTAGAATGATTTCTGAAGGATCATGTGACACTGAAGACTGGAGAAATGATGCTGAAAATTCAGCTTTGAAATCACAGGAATACATTACATTTTAAAATATATTCAAATAGAAAGCATTTATTTTAAATAGTAAAAATATTTCACAATATTACTGCTTTAGTTGTATTATACTGGATCAAATAAATGCAAGCTTGGTGAGCAGAAGAGTATTCTTTTAAAAACATTAAAAATCTTACTGTTCAAAAACTTCTGACTGGTAGTGTACTTGAATAATTCTCACTCCAGGCTGAACTCAAATGCTGGCAGCCCTGTTTGAAGTAAGTTGAAATTTTGAAAGCCTACACATTAATGTTAGATCTTTTGCTCCAACCACTGGTTAATAATGAGGTGATGGAAGTAAGATAAATAAGTTTCAATAGACTAACATTTGAAGTTACGGTAGGAATGTATAGCTAATGTGGGGTAATGTGAAATAATCAGCAATCATAGGATTTATTCATGCTTTTATTAAGCCAGGTTGGAGTTATACACTGATTTTCTATGGTCTATGGACCCCCTGAATTAGCCTTGGCCACCCCATGTATAAAACTCTAGCTCCGCCACTGCCCTCATGCCCATGTCCAGAATTTGCTGCAGTTCCCTCTCTCTCATAAGTGACCACAAAAAGATTTATTTGAGATGGATATTACACCTTCCTGACCACTTATTGTTTAACAAATGAAAGCAAAAAAAGAGACTGAACAAAACCCAGTGTTCCTCAATAAATGCCTTTTATTTTTGTAATTACCCAAATTCAAATTTTCTACATTTTAGTCACCAAAATGTCTTGAAATAGCAACTTATTCAGTCTTAAAAAAACATGCTCCCTGTCACTCTGACAGGATTAATATACTTGCACTCTATTCACAACTAGGTACGAGTCATATAAACAATATTTCTAATTCTTACTTGTTTACTTCAGATCTTAACAAGACACATCAAATCAACCAAGCACTTAATTAATCTTCTCTTAGTCATTCATCTAAACATTCTCATCATCATGCTGTCGGCATGTTTATAGAGCTCTCCTACAGTGCCCAAATAAGTCCTTGTTTTGCCCACTTAACTTACTCATAAGAGAAAGCACTTAGTTCAGGCACCACTTGATATATGAGCTTTATTCCCTCTTATACACACAACAAAAACAGTGTTTTAAGAACATTCTAAACTGTGTAACTTGTCAGATAAAGATCTGGATATCTGACACAATTGGTCCTTGCTGTTCAGAGTGCTTTTTTTTCTTAATCTAATTTAACCTTTGCAGAAAACACTGTTGTGCGTCTTCAGTAAATTGGGGTTACTGTTTTGGTGATTGACTATTAATGATACTATTAATAAGAGAGGAGAGGCAGTTTCGATTAAACTATGAAAACAATATATGAAACACATTTTTACATAACGAATAAGATAATCAGTAACACAAACTTTAGTTCATTAGGTTTTTTCCACCACCGCACTGTTCTCTTGCTTGCAGGTGCCCTCTACATGCTCACTGTAAAACAAAGAAGTAAAATATAGATGTGCCATCTGTCCTAACCAGATGCAATGCAGCAAGTTTTCAGCAATTAGTAAAAGTAAATTGTCTGTCCACACTGAAAGTGGAAATCCAGTACAATCACGGCAAATCAGAACGAAGGGTAAGATGGAGGAAGATGTTCCTCTTGAGAAAAGTGTGCTTTTATAGGGTACATTTACACGACAGCGATGTACTAAAAACAGAAAATGCAATTTTTGCATTTTTGAAAAGCTTTGTATACAGACAACAGTGTTGTCAAAAGTAACCCCATTCACATGGATCTGCAAAAATGTCTGAAAATGCTGTATTATGCATGCCAGGCCAGTAGTGGGCGATGTCACTTTGTAAAATAAACTACGCACTTGTGCACACAAGCATTCTTCTACAGAGCCTTGAATATCAACATTGTTGGTTTTGGTTGCCAAGTACTCTCACATGCCTATAGACTGAGCACATTATACATATGCGCACAATGTCACTTTTTTTTTACAAATTTGTGGTTTTGTCATTTACACAGAGATAATAACGGTAGTGTTTTTAAAAACTTACACTTTCAAACCCTTTTTCAAAAGTTAGAGTTCAAATGGTGACGAGGTCAAATACTTATTTCACTCATTAAAATGCAAATCAATTTATAACTTTTCTGAATCAATTTATAACTTTTTTTCTGGATTTGTTTGTTGTTATTCTGTCTCTCACTGTTCAAATAAACTTACCATTAAAATTATAGACTGATCATTTATTTGTCAGTGGGCAAACGTACAAAATCAGCAGGGGATCAAATAAAAAAAAATTCCCACTGAATTTAAAATTGTTTTGGCACTTTAGTAAATAATTGAACAACTGATGACAGGCAAAGCAGCATCAGACTAAAAGAGATTCATCTGAACGTTATATTTATTTTAAGACTTATACAGGCATATAGATATTTACATATTTAATTGCCAATATTTTAATTAAAGATATGTCATGACTTGATTTCACTGAATTAGCTTATAGGTTTTAATGAAAAGTGAAGATGTACGTCTAATTCATGGAATTACTGAATTATAACCTTATGAGTTACATTAAATAATAAATAAAAAATTGGGCTCATTATGCCCTGGGGGAATCTTACCCCTTTTGGACCAATGACATATCACTGTGGGCAGTGCTATCTAGTTTAGTGTGACAGAGCTAGAAATCTTGCAATTGTCTTGTTGCAGCTGGTTAGGATGAGGATCCATTAACATAGAAGAGTTTATCACTTGGTACATGCATGGTGTAATAGTATTTTACCCTTAAATTACTTTGCAGTTTAAAAAAATAACTCTTTGAAAAAAGTGTCTGTACTTGCCTGTAGAAGAACAGCTCTTTGGCCGTGTTGTTCTTCAGCATATCCAATTCTTCTGTCTTCTTTATCTGGATCTTGAGCTCAGTTTTCAGTTCTCTGATGTTCTCCTCTAAGGCATCAACTGTGTCCTGAATGAAGAACATTAAACATTCAATAACTAAAATGACAATTATCTAAAATCAGTGAAAATTACTCACCCGATATTGTTCCACATTTTCCCTTCTCTGTCTCTCCATTAGTTGGATCCTTTCCTCCAGACAAGTTCTCTGGAGTCTCAGCATCTGCTCCTCTTCTCTCAGTGGTCCCAACTGGGCCCTCAGCTCCTGGCACTGCTCTTTAGCCTTACTGAGGGCATCCATGGTGGCCTCACGTCTCTTCAGCAGGGACACTAACCGGGGCTCGTAGAACTCCTCCAGAGCTTTGATCCCACCCTGCAGGTACTGATGTAGGTCACAAGAGGCCCGTCTTCCTTGAGTTACATAAGAGCGATTTTTCTTCTTGCTGGATTCCTGAGTGGTGTTCAGTTGCTTTTGTAGTTCCTGCAGGTGGCTTTGGTGATCTGAATGTATCTTGGCGATCTCCTCAGTCAGCTTAACAGCAAGGGCCTTCAGCTCCTCCTGAGCCTGAGGGTTTTGAATACAGTTAGAGTGAATTTAACACCCATTTATCACAACTGATATGACATGAACAACAGGGACTAAGTAACTTAAACCAGGGGTCTCCAACCTTTTTTATACCATGGACCGTTTTTTTGTTTTGACAATATTCTCGCGGACAGGAAATCATCAAATGACGTCTCTATATCAACTGCATGCAACAACAAACTAAAACAAAACATTACAACTCACCATAATAATCAGTGGGAGCACTGAGCTTGTTTCCCTGCAATAATAAGGTCTCAATGAGGAGGGATGGGTGACAGTGAGCGTCTAAAACGAAACTAAACCAAGCGTGCACGATGAGTCCTCAAAAGTGAAGCCATAGCATCTTGATCGCCCCCAGGTGACTGGCTGCAGTATAGGTCATAAATCCCGCCCTCTCCATGTAATCTAATGGGACGTGAGACAAACTAAATAATCAAATTACACTTCAAATACATTTTTTCCAGGGGATCACGTGACCCTTCGACGGCGATGCAAGCTTAGTCTTTCGCTCTGCTCACTTTGCCACATATTGTGTAATCCTGTCAGTAAGTTTTAAACCACTCTGCATTGGACCCATCATGAGTGCTTCAGCAGACAAAGGGGATCGGAAAAGAGAGATTGAGCAATCGCCAATGAAGAAAGAATTCAAGGATTCCACCATCTCCAGAGAGGACCTCGACGATGCTATTGCTAACGGCATTAAGCTAACACTTAAAGATCAGCAAAGCACTTTGAATTCGGGTGTGGCTTCGACAGTAAGAGATGCGGTGGACTCTGTGCTGATTTCAGCATTGCACGAACTGCGTGATGACATACAAGTGACCAACAAGTCTGTTAAAGAGCTAAGAGAGGAGCTTGAGGCGATAGCTACCATGGCGAAGCAGACACTTGACCGGGTTGATTCTTTTCAGGCAGCTGCGCATGAGGATAGGAGGGCAGTCACGGACTTAAGAAATCAGCTGGAGCGACTCACCGAGAAGATGAAGGATATGGAGGATAGGAGCAGGAGGAACAACGTACAACTGGTGGGGTTACCAGAGGGTTCCAACGCAGCTGGTTTCCTCAGAGTTAATCTTTCCAAGTGGATTCCTTCGTTGAAAGGCCATGACACTGAGATTGACCGTGCACATCGCGTGTATGACGGAGGGAGGGGCTCCGATCGGCCGCGCACTCTCATCTTCCGTGTACTAAGATGGCATGACAGATCAGAGATCCTGAAAGGTGCTCGGCAGGCTTATCCGGTGAAATGTGCACAGGACAATGTCACACTACTGTTTTTTCCCGACTTTAGTCCAGTCACAACAATCAGGAGAAAGGCGTTTAATCCGGTTTTGAAGAAGATGACAGCGCTTGATCTCCAGCCCTTCCTCACCTATCCGGCGGTAATTAAACTACGACACAAAGGGGAGTAGAAAAGTTTTGATTCTCCTCAGAAAGCGGAGGATTTTATCAGCTCCCTGTCTCAGCAGAAGACGTATGCCGCGGCTCTACGGGAAGGCAACGGGAAAACAGCGGCCACTATCTCTCCGGCCCGGCAGGAAGGGCTTGATTGCCGGGGTGGAGATGGTTCTAGCTGCCCAGGAAGGGATGAGGGCAGGATGGACACTTGCTAAACCTATTTTTTGCTTTTTCTTCTCTCCTCTCTCCTACTGGGATATTGTCCCTATCTATCCAGTACAACAATCTCTTTGCTGGTAAGACTGACACCCCTTTTTTCTTTTTTGGAGGGGACTAATGGAGAGTAGGTTTAATAGTATGCTGTGTGAGCCTTTCGGGGGACATGTCTTGCGTTCGAGTGGATCGGTCACGAACATCACTATTTTGTGTTGCTCAATCAGACCTATGTTCTCGGTAATGTGCGGTCTGAGTTGTTTCTTGTTTATGGTTGTCGGTTGTTCATGTTTTTGTGTTGTTTTTATTTTTACAACAGACATTTATACTTTTATTTATTTTACCCTATTTCTAAAAGGATTTTTCATCTAGGAGGTTTGGTATCTAAAATGCACATCAGCGCTTACATGTTATTTACGGAATGGAAGTGCTTCTGCTTTTTTCATTTATCGAATACAATCTTGGGATTATGAATAGTCAGTGCATACTCTAAATATAAATTCTGTTGTTAAACTAACCCGTGTGTTAGAATATTTACACCGTAAATCTATTTCCTGTGCCCTAATACAAGAGACGCATTTAAAACAATCTGACGTGGCACATTTTCAGAATAAGTATTATAAGTTAGCAGCCTTTTCCTGCGCTCTTAATAAAACTAAGGGGGTGCTTATCCTTGTTAACAGGAAGTTAAATTTAACAATTGAACACCTTTGTAGTGATGAGAAGGGTAGATTTGTTTTTATCCGATGCAAAATATATAATAATAGGTTAGCATTGGTCTCTATTTATGGTCCGAATGAGACAGACAGTGTCACGGTGCACACAGCAGGGAGGATACAGGAACACGCAGATGAGGACGTAAACTCAAATAACAGTCTTTAATGAGGACAAGGCAGGACAAGGCAAGGCAAGGCTGACAGACAGGAAACACCGGGAGTAATGAGTAGACCAGACGAAATCAAAGTGAGCAGACAGGACTATAATAAATACACAGGTTAATTAACACATAATCACATAAACACAGCTGGACAAGAATTAACTGATAATCACATCTGACGAGGACAGGAAACAAACCAAATATGGACACAAGAGGCGGGAACACATGACACACACAACAGAACCCTGACAGACAGTGCATTCCTTACACAGATTTCCAAAACTCTACTTGAGAAGATTGATTGCCCTCTAGTGGTGGGTGGTGATTTTAATGCTGTCGTAAATCCTGCTTTAGATAAATCTCAATCTGATACAACAGCCAATCCATCCTCTAAATTACTGAATAAATTTATCACTGAGCTCAACTTAATCGATCTTTGGAAAATTCAGAATACTAAATCTAAGGACTTCACCTTTTTTCTAATAGACACAAGACTTTCTCTAGGATAGACTAGATATTTCTCAGCCCATCTTTAATTTCGTCTAATTCCTCCATCTCTATATTACCAATTTTATTATCTGATCATTCTGCTATGTTGTGCAATGTTCCTCTTTCCGATGTTAAAGCCAAGTCCCCTAGATGGCGCTTTAACATATCATTATTAAGTAATCAGACTTTCATTACTTCTCTAAAAGAATATATTAAGGAATTTCTTGAAATTAATATGCCCTCTGATGTGGATCCTCAAATACTGTGGGAAACGACTAAGTGTGCTATACGAGGTTTCTGTATATCTTTCTCTTCTACTCTTGCCAAAGCGAAAACTCACCAGTTTACACAAGTAGAAAATAAAATCCAATCATTACAAAACCTACAAAAACAACGTTTTACTGAGCAACAGGCTACACAGCTGTCCTCTTTAAAATAATAATATGATTTACTTTCACACTCAAAGGCGGAATTTATTTTACATAGGACTATGCAAAAATATTATTTTGAATCAGAGAGACCTAGTCATTTATTGGCCCTTAGGTTGAAAGAATGCGAGTCTAAGGCATATATTAGCGCAATAAAATCATCGGATGATCAGGTCACCATGAACCCTGTGGCAATTAATGAAATATTTAAAGGTTTTTGCACAAATCTGTGTAAAGCCGAAACGGATTTTGATGAACCAATTTGTAAGCAGTATTTAGATAAATACTCGGATCTCACAGATGGATAAAGAATCTTTGGAGGCCCCATTAAGTTTGGAGGAACTCCACGTCTCTCTAAAAAGCCTTCAAAAGGGCAAATCACCGGGTCTAGATGGTCTCCCCCTGAATTATATTTAGAAATTTGGGATTTGGTAGGGATACTTATGCTTAATTCATTTAATTTTGCAATTGAACATGGGGTATTTCATAGAGATAAAAAAAAATCATTGATATCATTACTTCTTAAAAAAGGGAAAGATCCATTAGATTGTTCCAGCTACAGACCGATTTTGCTTATCCCATGTGATCTAAAAATCTATGCTAAAGTTTTTGCTTCTCGTATGGAGAAGGTAATTCATAGTTTGATCAAGGAGGACCAAACCGGCTTCATCAAGGGGCGCAATGCAGCTGACAATATGCGTCGACTCCTTCATATTCTTGACTTTGCGGACTCCCACCCGACCCCTTGTGCGGTTTTCTCACTGGATGCAGAAAAAGCCTTTGACAGGCTAGAGTGGAACTATATGTGGGCAGTTCTGCAATGTTTCGGCTTCAGTGAACACTTCATCTCTATGATTAAGACATTATACCACTCACCTGCAGCATTAATCATAACTGGTAATATTATTTCCTCCCCCGTTCCCTTTACAGCGGGGAACGAGGCAAGGATGTCTTATTGTTTTGTCTATCTCTTGAACCCTTAGCACAAGCCATCAGGAAATCTGAACTATCGATTAAGATTTATGATCATAATCATAGTATTTCATTATACGCTGATGATATTATTATATATTTAGACCACTTTGATGTTTCAGTCTCTAGTATAATTAAGGAATTTGATAATTTTAGTAACTTATCAGGATATAAAATAAATTGGAGCAAATCTGCTTTAATGCCAATTAACAATGTTAAGGTTAATTCGTCTATTCCATCATTTATCCCTATTAATGAATCTTTCATCTATTTGGGCATTACCATATATAAAAACATTCATAAGTTTGCCAGAGACAATTTTAATAACATTTTAGTTAAGGTCTAAAATGACATTCAAAGATGGAATAATCTTAAAGTCTCTCTCCAAGGAAGAATCTCCACTGTTAAGATGAATTTGTTACCTCGATTGAATTTTTTTTTCTCTATGCTACCACTTTCTCCCCCTCCAGGTTACTTTAAGGAGATCAACTCCATAATTTCTAAGTTTATCTGGAATGATAAATGCCCCAGAATTAAACTTACCACATTACAACATACTAATAGTGCAGGAGGACTGGCTGTACCAAATTTTGAACTGTATTATTGGTCGTTCCAGCTTAAGGCTCTTCATAATTGGGTTGATCCTCAATCTACAGTTTCATGGAGGGTGATTGAGGCTGACAAGGTTAAACCAAATAGACTTCAAAATATTTTATTTACTGGCACAGGAAAAAAAAGTGGATAATAATAAATTTGGTCCGGTTGTGGCTAACTCTATTAAAATCTGGAAAACAGTTGAACGTCGGATAGGACGACCCTTCAAATTCTGTAACAGTACACCTTTATGGCACAATTTTAATTTTGTATGCGGAAATCGTCCATTTGTCCAACCCTCTTGGTCTTCTTTAGGTGTAAACACATGCAGTGATATATATGATAACCAGGGCCTCTGTTCATTTCAGACATTAAGAACCAAATTTTGTCTCCCAGCATCCGCATATTTTGTCTTTCTTCAATTATGTTCTGCTCTCAAAGCGTATGGAGTTCCGTGGACTTTTCTCATTTCCTCTCATTCTATGCGGGACTGGATTGCACCATCTGCTGGTCGGACATCTGTTTCCTTAATATATAATAAAATTATTGATTGCATTACAAAACCTCTTTCTATTAAAACTATTTGGAATAGGGAATTATCTGACCTTAATTTATCTGTCGACTGGGAGAGAGTGTGGTCTAATCTCAGCTTAACATCTAAAAATTTGGCTCATCGTCTTATTCACTTCAAAGTCATTCATAGAGCATACATAACTCCTTACAAAAGATTTAAAATGAAACTACAATCAAATTTTAACTGCCATATATCTAATACTGCATCAGCAGGCACTATTCTTCATATATTTTGGGAATGTCCTATCGTCATTAGTCTATGGACACATGTAAACCTGGTTTTGTCATCCTTACTGCGAATTGATTGGTCTGTTAACCCAAGTTTGTGTCTTCTTAATGATGATTCTGGTCTCTGTATAAGTTCAATGCAAAAGAGAATGTTGTTTGCTGGTATTACAGCTGGTTTACACCGCACATGTGTGGAAAAACATATTGGATCTGTAGCCTCCTGCAAATAGTGACTTGTGAATGTACAATGGCGCGAGTCGGTGGGGCCAGGCCTTCGACCAGTGATGCTTGGCAGTGTTTTTTGTTTGATATACGTGATTGTATGGAGGAGTGACTTTTGTGTTTTTGTTGTCCTTCCCTCTCTCCCTCCCTTTTGACTGGACTTTGAGATGTTGAGTATGTGTCTGTTGTTTTGTTTTGTTATATTTTGGATGCTGTGTTGTGTTATGTGTGAAAAAAAAAAATGTTGATAACAAAAATATATATATATTTTAGGTAGATCTTATCATGCTGATGTATGTCCAAGTGTTAGTTTTTCTTAACAAGTTTGCTTTTAACTAGTTATTTGATGCTATAAAAACAGGGTGTGGTGTCATGATTGTGAGCTTGCGATGATACTGCGGCTCCACCTCACGATCTCTACTGTGCAGAATCTGGCTCCAAATGACGTAATTTTCACAAGATGACAGCGGCCATACTTTGAATGTTTTGGCTTCACTTTTCTATAGTGGAAGGAAGTGGAGACACGTCGTCCATCTTTTTTTACAGTCTAAGAACTAAACTAAAGAAACTTTAGAGAGATGTTTGTTTCCCTTTCATGTTAATATTAGCTGAACCTTAAATTATTTTCTGAAACCGCGCCCTATGTAAATTTGGATATTAGCTATCAAAGGGGAAACACACAATAAATAATACAGTGGGATAGCATATAGCCTAGACTCATTTTGTATACTTGCGGCTAGGGCTGGGCAATATATCTCATGCGATATGCATGCGCATCTCGTCAGTAAAGCCGGTTCCTTGATTAGCGGTAAATCTTCATCACCTGTTTTCAAATGGAGCAGCATTTAATACACAGAGCCGTAGATCACTGACAAGCTACGCAATATCGCGTTCAGAATCGAAGGCGATTCATCTGCGATTCTGAACGCGATATTGCGTAACTTGTCAGCAGTGTTGGGCAGTAACTAGTTACTGTAACTTAGTTACTGTAATAATATTACTTCTTCATACTATATATTACTCATTACTAGTTACTCCTTTCAAAAGTAATATTGTTACTTTACTTATTACTTTCTGGCAACAGTAATTAGTTACACTACTAGTTACATTACTTTTTCTTCCCGCCCCACAGAAGTTGTAACTGTGTATCTTCCACATAAATGTTACTAACAACATATTTCTGCCTCATCATCACCAAAATCCACATCGGATCGCAGTTATTACAAACACTCAATAATTAATAGTGACATTCAATTAGAAGTGTTGTAGTAATCTCATTAATTGTCATGTATAGCTTGAAGCTAATTGTAATTTATCCGTTACCCGTATACATTTATATTTCATTATGTATTTTATCAAATCACATAATTTTGTAAGAAACTGTAAGAAACTAATTTTCCAAAAAGATTTTTAATTATAAGTAATATAATGTACCACATGATGATAAGAGGGATGTAATGCCAGAGTAAAGTAAAGCCACAACTTACACAACAGTGCTCAGATCATGTGCAAGTCGTGAAAATTATGAAAATAAATCTAGAAATTATTTGATTGTTGGATTTGAAATCAGCGGGGTTGAGGCATCAAATGTTACTAAGTAACTAAGCTGTTTTATGGATAGTAACTATAATATTATTACTGCAATCTTATTAGTAATTAGTTACACTACTAGTTCCTGCAAAAAGTAATATTATTACAGTAACTAAGTTACAGTAACTAGTTACTGCCCAACACTGCTGACAAGCTACGCAATATCGCGTTCAGAATCGCAGATGAATTGCCTTCGATTCTGAACGCGATATTGCGTAGCTTGTCAGTGATCTACGGCTCTGTGTATTAAATGCTGCTCCATTTGAAAACAGGTGATGGAGATTTACCGCTAATCAAGGAACCGGCTTTACTGACGAGATGCGCATGCATATCGCATAAAAATCTGTTAACTATAGGCCTGACCAGGAAAGCAGAAAAAAATCTTACCTCATACAGTTACTGGTGTCCTTTTGCTGTACAGTTCTAAACAACATTCGTAAATCCTCCTAATCAGTCTAAAAATCTTGCTTAAGTTTAATATAAAAAAAAAACTTGAGCAAGATTTGAAATCTTTTTTTGTTTCAATGTACTTGTACTAGTTCACTTAACACTACCTGAGCTTGGTTGAGCTGCTCCACCGCTTTCTGTTGTAATTCAAGCTGTACTTGTCTCTGTGCACAGTCTCGGGCCGCTATGAACAGGCGTCTCTTGGTCTTTTGAGTCTCCTCCTGCAGGCTTTGTCTTTCCAGTCTGACTTTGGACAGGAGGCCTTGTTCTTCCACCAGAGTCTCCCTCACAGTCTTCAGCTCTTGGGCCATTGGCTCCTCCAGCTCCAGAAGCTCCTGAACCAACGCATCCCTTCTGCGCTCCAACTGGCCCACCTCCTCAATACAGCTCTCAAATGCTTCTCTGAGCTTTTGTATTTCCATGGTGGCAGACAACACAGGCCTTGCCTCGACAGGGATGCCAACAGCATTATCTTCGACCTCCAGCACAGTTTGCTCTTTCTCAGGAATGCACGTCTCTCCGAACTCGCTTGTTTTTGTGCATCCATTCTTGTCCATTTTGTTCACTGTTTCTGAGAATAACTCCAGTGGTGCAGTGGTTGGATGGTCTGCATTAAAAGCATCTAACTGTGACAACATCTGTTGCATAAGTCCATTAAACTCAGCTTGCAAAGCTTCTCTGCATTTTATTGAATAAGGCATGGACTCTCTAGGAAGAGTTAGAGCAGCCTCAATTTCTTCCAAGCAGTCTTCAAAGTAGTCTTCATTTTCCTCCTCAATAAATAAGGGTTCAAACGTTTTGTCTGTCTCCGATAGAGACCCATAAGATTGTTCAAAGTTCGTTTCTTGATCCTCCATTTTATATGTTGACCTATGAGGTGAACATTATGTGAATGCAAGTTAAATCAGAATTAAACTACGGCATGTAGTTTGTATTACTTTCACAAACACCAAATGCATTGATCACTATATTAACACATCTTGTGGTTAGCCATCAAGTTCATATTATAGTTTAAGTATGCATGTGCTATATGAACTGTGATTCCTGAGTGATCCAAGGATGGTGAGAAGAAATCTGAAGCGAATACGTCACTGAAGAACAGCTGCATAAACTTGCCGAACAGCTGACTGATCATGAACACATAGATTAACATCTGCGAGTGACCTTTGGTCAGTTGTAAATGTACACATTGGTACATACATGCTTTTGCATGTGGCAAACATGAAATTAATATAAAGGTAACGTTTCTACAGATTTCTACACATACATCTTCTGGATCTTTATCAAAATGTTGTCAATCACCAAAAATTGGAAAGTGTTTTGCATATAAACTTTGCCCAAACTCTATGATTTAAGTATCTAGAAATACGCATCCACTGTCTGCCTGTTAGACAGGGCTGGTGTTTCTTATGCCAGTCCCGATGGGACACAGAGCAGCTGCTGAAACTGGCAGCAAGAACAGACAGAGAACATTCCACCAGTGCCAATGATCACAAAATCCCCATCATGAACAACTGCTCATTCCTTCGACATGTTTACTCAAGCATACTATATGACATATCAGCAGTTTTACATGTTGTTTTGAAGTAACTAATAACTCTAATCAAGTGAAAATAGATAGCATTTGTCTTCAATTAATTAATTTCCTCCAACTTTCCAGACTTTTGAAACCACCGCCAAGAATAGAAACACCACGAAAACCACGAAAACACTGTGCAGTGACTGAGTAGGTAGTGATATGACAAGTCTAAAGATGTAGCTAGAGCTACGATACTGTCAATGAAAATATTCTAAAATCAAAAGCCTTTGAGGAAAAAAATACTGTTATATATAAATGCATCAACTCACCTCAACTCAGATAACGAGTTTCCAGGGCAATAATCATGAAGTGAACCAAAAGTGAAGAGCTGGTAGCCAACTGATCATGAAAATAGGACAGCAGTAGTCTGGCCTCTCTCTGACCGAGTTTAAACATATGTCACTGGTCTCCCAGGCAACGTTTTATCTGTTTACATTTATTAATAAACAGAAGGGGGAAGAAATATGAGCTTGTACAGCATAGGCACCAACTCGAGCTAATCAGAAATCAAGAGGTCCTCTGGGAGGTGACCTCCTCACTGGAACCAATAGGATAGCAAAGAGCAAATTTTATGCAAATAACTATAATCAGTATCCAATGGGTGGAAAGTGTAGGGTTCGCACATGGACATGACACAGCAAAATAATCTAAGAGGGGTGGCCGCACAAGAGTGACATACTTCAGTCACCAATAGGGGCCACAGGGAGATGCTAGTGAAAAGTTGTCATCACTTTTGTGGTTTCCTAAACTGCACTGACCTACATTCAGGAATGACCTGAAAGCCGGGCTGTCATAAGGCATGGACAGGATTGAAATCAAGTGGTAACTGAAAGCTCCAAGAGAGTCATTATAGACAGTGAGATATGGGGAGTGAATGTTTGTTTAGAAGAGCCAACAGCGCCAAATTCCCACCATGCCTGCTCATTTTCTCAGCTGCTTTTAATAGACATCACTGATCTAAATAGATATTTCACAGATCAGTAAAGTTGGTACAAGATAGATATTTTGAGACAGCTAACAAATTAATAATTTGGTGCTGCGATAAGGCTTAACAAAATATTTAAACCAAGATAAGATGCCAAAATACAATTTGTAATAAAAATAACAACAACATAGTGAAAGTATTTCTAAAAACGTGAGAAATCAGTGTGCTATTTCTAAATCCTTCTTTAGCAAGAATTGTCATGTTTATTCCAAATTAATCTATTGGAGCTTTTATAAACGATAAATCTGAGGAGGTTATGAGGTAACACTTTAGAATACTGTTCTGTCATTAATAACTACACGGGAACAAATAACTAATGCACTGTTAACATTCTAGTAACTACTATTAACTAAGAAGAAACTCTGATTAATGAGCTAGTAAGCACTCGGTTGAAAGTAGTAGTTCACTATTAGTTAATAAGTAACTACTGTTTATATATATATATATCAGGGGGGATGGTGTGGCCAGGGGGTGGGGTATGTGTGGGTTGGTGTTGGGTCCTGTGGCTAATTTTACACAATGATTACAAAATTGGTCTCATTTTTAAAAAGGTTTCTGTTTAATGACAAATTAGCCTTATTAAATGAACTATTATTTATACGTTTTTTTTTTCCCTTCTGGGGCCTGAAATGGAGGAATTTTGTTCAATATTGATAATTAAACCACGGGAAGTCGTGGCCCAATGGTTAGAGAGTCAGACTCGTAATCGAAAGGTTGCGAGTTCAAGTCTTGTGCCGTCAGGAATTGTAGGTGGGGGGAGTGAATGTACAGCGCTCTCTCCACCCTCAATACCACGACTGAGGTGCTCTTGAGCAAGGCACCGAACCCCCAACTGCTTCCCGGGCACCGCAGCATAAATGGCTGCCCACTGCTCCAGGTGTGTGTTCACTGCTGTGTGTGTGCACTTAGGATGGGATAAATGCAGAGCACGAATACTGAATATAGGTCACCATACTTGGCCGTATGTCACTTCACTTTCACTTCACTTTTGGCTGATTTAGGGCTGTCATTGATAAATAAATATGGCAATTAAACCGCCAGTAGGTGGCAGCAAGTCCCTGTTTTAATAAATGACTTACTGAATCATTCATATCAAACGATTCGTTCAAAACGGCTGATGCAATAGAAACGAAACAAGTGAGACCATCTGAATGGACCGTTGAATCACTGGCTCACTCGATTCGTTCAAAAACTGATTCATTCACGGAATGAAACACTGTGTTGCTATGCACTGTTGTATAAAACTAATAGCACATTTGTGCTGGCGGCCTCGCGCACATGTGCTGATATACAGAAAAGTACATTGCTTGTGCAGTGAATATAAAAACTTAAAAACTCATACATGGGTATTTTTTGTTTCATTGCTGGAATTAGAAGGGCATTCTAACTGTATTCTAATGGGCTTCATCGCGCAGTGAATGCTTTTGGACTCTCAAGACGTGTTTTTTTCTTCTCTTCTCAAAGTTGGATAATATCAGCTCTCCTATCGTCTCTCAGTCCCTCACAGTCACACATGCATTATGTCAGGAGAATGTCTTTAAATTCTAATCAAGGAAAAATCATACCTTTTGTTGTAGTCTTTTTAAAGAACTTCAAAAGTTGCACTTGAACCATTTTCAAAAAAATACGAAATTCCTTCCGCTTGTGCGCAGCTTGTTACAGTATACTAGTATTTTATATGTCTATTACAGTAACTTTACCAAGTTCTGATTGGCCAATTGCCATTATGCAGTTCGTAATTGATCATAAGTAGAGAATTTTAACATTTCATATGCATGAAAAGTTTTACGTAATACACACAATTAATAATCCAAAGGGGATGGTAAAGGGGGATGGTAGTTTTACAGAGTGGATGCTTTTTGTCATTTTTTTCGACCAGGGGGATGTTATCCCCCCGCATCCCCCCTCAATTCGAGCCCTGCATATATATATATATATATATATATATATATATCCCGGAGAACTTTTAAGAACGACTGTATTCAGGTTCTTAATTAATTAAAGTGAATAAAAGGGATAATTACTTAAAAAGTAATGGTCATGGTAACCCACTAGTAATGACACAAGTATTACCAAATCCTTCAGAAGGGATTACTAATTATTTGGATCAGTATTGGAATTAAAAACTCAGAGTTGGAAATATTGTAAAAGCCCCCAAGACATAAAAAGGAAAAATCTTGGAGTGGTGAAAAAGATTTCTGTAGTGACTGGTCCACTTAGTTAAATGGGATGCAGCCATTGCAGGGTTGACATGTCTAGGGGCTTTCCTGTAATTGAACTCCTACATTTTCACAGCTGTGTTCCACTTAGAACCACATGGAGGCGCTATACAACCTCTTTTCCTAAGGTAACAGATACATACGTGCCTTTTCATTTTCTTTATGAATGTTGTCTTGATGGAATTAGTAATCTGATTGGAACCTAAAAATAACATTTCTAAACATTACATCTAGAAGCTTTTTACTACAAGCTAACTCTAACTTTTTTGATGCCCAACAGTTCAAGACTCTCTCTCTTACAGAAAGACAGGGTAATAATAATAATAAGCCCCCTCTGAGGAATGCTGAGACTCTTGAGCTGTGTAATAAAGCAGTGTTGAGTGATGCCTGAGCTGACTGAACTTCAACAGCTTCATTCACTCTGATTATATATGCTTGTTAAATTTATTTGTTAAAAAAAGTACAGCACTTTGGAATATGCATTTTCTTCTTCACAATACAGTGTATCACTGTAACAATACAATATTGAATCATAATAATGTAGCTAGCTAGCCTTAGCAAACTAATATTTCCAAATGGTGTAAAAATAATCCCAAGCTTTTCCTTATGTGGCCTTGAATTACAGGTTTGCTCAGTAAATTAGTGGATACATTAAACATTTTTACCACTGAGGTAACCATAGATACTATAAGGGACATTGAATGGATTCTGCTATTCACACACTTACATAGATGAAAAAGACTTAAACCAATTGTTTTCCTAAACTATATGTATGTCAGGGACTACTCGCCAGTTTTACCATCAATAATTTCATTTTTTCTATTTTTATGTAACTGCAAAGGATGGCTGTAAGCCCCTGGTCTAGAGGTGCTCTGGAAAGTTAAATATTTTGGTATGCCGCTTCACATCCAGTGTTTGACTAAAAGGTCAATACTGCTCTAGGGCTTTGCTGCGTCAGTATGTGTAACTAAGTACATACAGTGAGATTCAAAAGTCTGACACCAAACAAAAGTACAAGTACACATGGTCAGTGTCTCCAATTTGGACAAATGATTAGAGACCTGGAAATAATGCAGAATCTTCCTTTGTTTTGCATTATAGTTACATTTTAGAAGTTTAGATGTTTAGCTTTTAGAAGTGTTTCATACCTCCTCTGAATAAACACTGAGAAGATCTTAGTTTCACAGTTTTACAAAATAGATCTAACTTTAAAGGCTTTTTTCACATTGAGAAGTAATGGATGGAAAATTGAATCCCAAAGTTTTGATTTGAATTTTGATCTGTATATCTACAGAGGATCCAGTGGCATAGCAAGTCACGCAGATTTGAACGTTACATTTTGATTTAAGGCTTTAATATACATATGAATCCTGTCATTTATGAACAAGATTGCGTGGGTGATTGAATCAGTTCGCGATCTGGCTATTTATTTATATATCCAACAGTATACGACAGTAAACACACGACACGACAATATATGGTTTAACTGTGTTCAAGCCACCTCTGGTATTTTCATAATAATAAAGTAGCCTATAGGCTATTTATAATCCAGTGCTAATCGACATTGCCTTTACCGTATAGAATATATTATCTGCCTCGTTCTGTGACAAAAACCACACATCAGCTCACAAAATGAAGTTATTTCAAACACTCGACTGATGTTGTGGAGTACAATCATGTTGTCCTCTTTTGTTGGACAATGCTTCTCTTTTAAGTTGTTTGGGGCATGCCACGCGTGGTTAGTTAAAGCGCTTGCAGAGATCAAGCAGCTTTTACTACTGCGATTGTATAGGCTACATTTAATTAAAAAAAAAATCTAAACTGCCTAATATTTTGAGCACAAACTGTAATAAAAATACATTAATCTTCAGCATGACGCGGGCCACAAAATTAATGCAGACGGGCCGCCTGTTGAGTGCCCCTGAATTAGAGTTTCAAAAACATCCATAAGCCTACGTTTTATTGCTGTTTTTCGTTAAGAATGACAGGTTGGATGCCAGATACTTTTTTTTTTTAAGTTCGGAGTGTAATTTTCACATTAACTTCACACAATATAACTTGATTTTATTATAGTAATTTTGACTTTATTCTTAAAATAGTATGGCATTAATCTTATTTAGTTACACTAAAATGCCGCTGTAGGGTATTTGTATACTGCATGCAAACACAATCTTGGCACAGCTGCCCAAAAAACAAAACAAATCAAAAATTGGAACTAAAAAAAAAAAAAACAGTATGAAGTTGATGATCCTGACATATCTCCTCTTTGGATGTGCCTTTAGAGAGAAATGCATCTCTAGGATTACATAGGCTAATGAAAAGAGTTTTTAATTTTTGATTTGAATTATTTCATTGATTAGCGTATTTAAATTTTCCACTATTAAGAAAAAAAAAATGCAAGTGATCTCGCTAGTGCCTCCATGTCCTTCAAAGCGTGCTTCAGCTTCCACTTTTAGCACAAACGATTGGATATTTATCACACATTTATCTTAAATTTTTTAATTTATATTGTGAAATGCATGAAGTTTTTTATCTCTCAAATCCTGTTTATTTGAGAAGGCTAAACTGATCATATACTCAACTCACTGTCTGGCGCTGGCCGCTGGTATTTAAAAAAAAACTAAAAACTTGAATTTAACAAACATAAAATGTTCCAATCATGTTTCTAAATTAACTTAATAAAGAAACAAAACGAAATATAACCACTTTGCCATTAAAAACCAAAACTGAACTTTTTTAATGGCTGCAACAGCAGCTGTGTAAAGGGGAAGAGAGAGAGAGAGAGAGAGAGAAGATGGACTCGGGCGGGTGCGGATAATTCTGATAAGCTGTCGGACAAGGGCCGGGCCCATGCAGGGCTCTATATTCGTTCCCTTGTTTCAATTAAAAGTTCCCCCTCGGCTCGGCGGGCCCCCAATCTGTCCGGGCCCATATGCACCTGCATACCCAGACGCTACGCCCCTGAGAGGATCTTTGAAATATTGTTTTAAAACTTGGTTAAACATTACTATTTTTATTTTGCATTACTACTTTTTCTGCTGTTCACATTACAGCTCAGGATATTCAATTTACATGTATTTGTATAACACAAATATTCATGTAAATATGCTTGGGTCCGCTAGTGTCATGTTGCCATCAACCAGTCAATCTTCATTGAGCCACTCCCATTACAAAAAAATGTCACAGGTTAGCTTCACTGTAGGCCTCAAAATTCCAGTCCAGTAAAAGGCAGAAAGCACACTAAAACAAAAACATTACTTGTTCATATTTTAGGTGTTTGTGCTTACCTGGTGAACATTGCAATATTAACTTAAATTAACATCCCTGACTTATTTTGAATTGCAGCCTAAACATTCTGTGCGTGCCATTTAAATTTTTGGTCAGAGTTATATTATCATAAAAGTCTTTGGAGACCTATAACTCTTGGGAAAGTCTGCCTGTGGTGCCAGATGAGCATTGTGATCTTTTATTTATTGCTGGCTGTCAGATTTTTCTTAGATTGTGTTGTTAATGGAAACTCTACGTGTGTTCTAAGAAAAAGACAGTCTTGAAGAAAATATCTGCTTATCGCAAAGAACATTTTAAGAATGACTGACACTGTGCAATAAAAACATGCTTTTCACAAGCACGTGTATCACTCTGTGGCTCTTCAAAACAATGTTGAAGCATTAGTATCACATGAAGGAAAGATGGTCGTGATAAACAACCTTCCCTGTCTGAAAATAACATCCTGAACTGCCACGGCAACATTCTCAAACATCAGATAACTCTCTCATGATATTGTTTTGTGTGAGATACAACTGAAGCAAATCCAAGTAAATGGCACTCCATAGTGTTCCTTTTAAGTTTCACATATCATTTTTGATCTAAAAAAAAAACACGCAAATTTCTCACAAAACATACACCTGCAAGAGCATTGGGTTGTATGATGATGATTTTTTTAAGTGAAAGACTATAGTGCATTAAATGCAGACATATCATTTAAAATGAAATACTTTGGGTCTTAGTAATAGAAACACATGGCACAGGCTAAAAAGCTCAGCTGGTAAGTTAACCATAAATGGACATAGAGTTTTTGGAAGTCAAAGAATGCTGGAGATGAGTAGATCAGTGTGATCTGGAGAGATTTATGTTCTCTGTCTCTGCTTTCCACTGGTCTCCTCAATTTATTTCAGTGGATGTGGATGAGGTCAACTCTCCTGACGGTCAGCTATGATCAAAAACTATCTGCAGGGATTTGAGTGCAGCTGTTTTCATTGCTGTAATAAAATGGCATTTTTTGCTATAATAGTGAGGGAATTCTAGAGGATGAGTCAGTAGGATCAGCCCCCTGACACCTGAATCAGAAATAAGGAGTGTAAGATGAGATTGAAGATTTAAACTAAAATGAAAAGAGAGATTAGAGTTGATGGGATTTTTAAAAACAGCAGACACTTAACATTCCACATACTTGATATGAAAGATGTTTTGTTGATTATTCTGTTTTTGACTTTGAAATGCCCAAACAGGAGTATATAACATTTGCACTGTGTCAGCTGTATGTGTATATGTGACTTATGCTCCTTATCAGCGTGTAGGGAGAATGAACTGGGCAAGTTTAAAGAATTTGGAATATTGTACATACTGCAGTCCATTTGTGAGAAATACACACGCACAGCATCTAAGGTCAAACAAATAGCACTTCTGACTGGGATGGCAATCAAACAATACACTGACTGAACAAATAAAAACCCAGTAGCTGGTTAGACTCCTGTTCATATGTTGACAGGTTTTTTTGCATTGCATGGAAAATGTGATAAATGCTATTCTGGTTTCTAAAAAGCCTCTTTCATGCACCAAAACAATAGACTCAGGTCCATAACAGACATCTACTTAAACATGTATATATATTTTTTTCAGTTCATTATGTGGCTACAAATACAGCTTATGTTCAAATACTTAAAATCAAATGAAAATGTATTGCTCCTTCAAAGGTTCAGACGTTAACAGTGTGACTGTTGCCTCATTCTCTGACAAGTATATATACACACTGAAGGATGTCCACTAGCTAACAAGAGGGTTTAGATTACAAAAGTGTTCTTTCATTTTGTGTTGTAACCTGCTTTTAAGGAAATAGCATAAACACGGTATTAGCAAATGCAGTAGATTGCAAACTACTGCAAAGCAAACTGTCCTTTCAGACTCCTGACCTCAGAATGGATATGATGCGTAACACTCAAAGATTGGGTAACTGTACTGCAAATTTGTCCTCAAGATCAAATCTAGCTGTTTTTGTTCTTTTTTAACCATATACTCATGACTAGTGTAAAATGGTTTTAAAAATACTTTACAGACCATTAATGTAATACTAACAAATGCATAGAAAAAGACCACGTATAAGGGTTTGTTTACACGATAACTTCAACTAAAAACATAAAACTTTTTATCTGTTTTGGCCATTCATTTACACGACAACTCTGTTTTGGGAGCCTTCAAAGTGCATGTTTTTGAAAACGATACTGTTATCATCTCGAATTTGTTAAAATGGTAACGTTATGTGCATGCATATAACATGTTCAGTCTATAGGCATGGGCGGCGCTAGGGAGGGGCTAGCAGGTGCTCCAGCACCCCCAAGAAAAACCAAAGCACACCCATAGCACCCCCATAAAAAATGAAATAAAATAAAAACATTTGACTCATTAAACACATGCATAAATACTGCAATGCAATAACCTGATTTGCAGTCACACATAATGTCAGCATTTTATTTAAAAAATGGATCGGTTCCTTGTGCCAAGTACTGTTGGCCTGCCCGACTAAAGATTTTTCTAGTCAACTATTCACACGTTTATATTAAATTGATAGTATAATAACCTACTAAACCATCCTTTAATATAGGCATTTAGGCGTATTATTCCGCGCTCAAACCACGCATAAAGCTTGCCGCAAAGCACTGGCTAAAGTAATTATTATGAATGCATCGGGAAAAAGAAGACATTTTAATTATTTATTAATAAACTAGTGCTTTCTCAGACTCGCCATCTCCACAGTGGACGTGCCTTTAATAGAGAAATGCACCTATACGGACTACATAATCAGAGAAGATTTGTTTTTTTTATTTTAATTGGTTTTCAAGCTTTCTGCAGATTCATTTCTTATGTCTGTGAGCTTGTTCATTGTTGTGACGCGCTTCATTCATGGAGACTGCATGAGACGACAGAAAGCACATCCAAAAATGACAGGAGTATAAGCTCTTTCCGCAGAAAAAAATAAATAAATAAAAATAATTGCGTGCGTGCCTCCATGCTGTAGGCTAAGCGCGATAATACTCCCACATTCCTCATAAACATTTGAAATGCGCCTATACAGCGATTTTATTATTCATATAAAATAATAATAATGATAATAATAACAACCTGTTTTGGTCATATTTACTATTAATTGCCCAGCTCCCCCTGTCATTGATTTAGCACCCCCTCAGCACCTGCTTTCAACATTCTCTGTCGCCGCCCCTGTCTATAGGCATGTGTGCAGTAGCGTTTCTTAACAAAGTAACATCGCCAACTACTGGCCTGGCATGCAGCGTATAATACAGCGTTTTAGTTGTTTTTGTGGAGCTGTGTGAACGGGGATTGTCTTGATGATGTTATACACAACACTTTTCAAATTGGAAAGGTAAAACTTGGTTGTGTAAATAATTGTCATGTAAACGTACCCTTTTTAATTTTCTGTGATATTCATCTTATTGAAAGACCTACAAGATAAAACAATTTAAATGAACTAAAATCAGTATTTCATGTCATAAGTGGAGATTGTGTGCAGTCATTTTCACAAAATAAACCAAATCAAGGGATTATTTCAGGGAACCAGCATTTAAATTTGGATCCAGCAAAGCATAAATGAATAACAGAATGGAAAGTGTGACAAACAAAAGTGTCCATGTGTTTACTGGGATGCTCAACCACATAATGCCCAAAGGAGCACTGAAAAGCCAAAGAACCAAAGCCTGGGAATATTCTGGCCACTTTATCCCCAGGTTTTGTGCATCTGCATACTGACAACTCCAAGCTGAGTTCTCATAGACTCTATGTTCTCAATGTTTAAAAGAACCTATTGTGTGTTCAGGATTCTTTAGTGTAGACCATAATTAAACTCTGCAAAATCTCTGTGCAAGAAAAACTGACATAAAAAACAATGATTGCTATCTTTTCTTGTTCTTTTTTGTTGTTGTTGTTGTGCAAATGGAGCAAAGTCCAGGAATTTCAGGACATTTGGCCTCTCAGCATGTCTCTTAATTAGAGTAGGAAAAAAGAGAGAGACCACACATCATGCCTGGACCTGTACCTGTGTGTGAACAGAGTGAACAGGATGAAAGGGCAGAGGTGGGTAGAGTACCCAAAAACTGTACTCAAGTAAAAGTAAAAGTACTTCTAGAAATATTTACTCAACTAAAAGTAATAGCCTGAATAGTTACTTGAGTAAGAGTAAAAAAGTATCGGATAAAAAAAACTACTCAAGTAGTTAGTTACTAGATACTTTGGATCATATACTGTATATCTATAGTCTATTTTTATTTAGATATATCGATAAATGTATGTAATGTGTGTGTGTGTGTATCTATCTATCTATCTATATACAGTGAGGTCAATAAGTATTTGATCACCCTGTGATTTTGCAAGTTCTCTTACTTAGAAATCATGGAGGGGTCTACAATTTTCAGCATAGGTGCATTTCCACTGTGAGAGACAGAATCTAAAAATAAAAATCCGGAAATCACATTGTATGATTTTTTTAACAATTTATTTGTGAATTACTGTGTCAAATAATTATTTGATCACTTGAGTCAATTTTTTTTTATATTTGGTACAGAAGCCTTTGTTAACAATTACAGAGGTCAAACGGTTCCTGTAGTTCTTCACCAGGTTTGCACACACTGCAGGAGGGATTTTGGCCCACTCCTCCATACAGATCTTCTCTAGATCTGTCAGGTTTCGGGGCTGTCGCTGAGCAACACGGAGTTTCAGCTCCCTCCAAAGATTTTCTATTGGATTTAGGTCTGGAGACTGGCTAGGCCACTCCAGAACCTTGATATGCTTCTTACGGAGCCACTCCTTGGTTTTCCTGGCTGCGTGCTTTGGGTCATTGTCATGTTGGAAGACCCAGCCACGACCCATCTTCAATGCTCTGACTGAGGGAAGGAGATTTTTGCCCAATATGTCACAATACATGGCCCCGTTCATCCTCTCCTTAATACAGTGCAGTCGTCCTGTCCCCTGTGCAGAAAAACACCCCCAGAGCATGATGCTTCCAGCCCCATGCTTGACTGTAGGTATGGTATTATTGGGATGATACTCATCACTCTTCTTCCTCCAAACACGGCGAATGGAGTTAAGACCAAAAAGTTCTACTTTGATCTCATCCGACCACAGGACTTTCTCCCATGACTCCTCTGGATCATCCAGATGGTCCCTGGCAAACTTCAGATGAGCCTGGACATGGGCTGACGTAAGCAGGGGAACCTTCCGTGCGATGCAAGATTTTAAACCATGACGTCTTAGTGTATTACTGATAGTAGCCTTGGAAACGATGGTCCCAGCTCTCTTCACGGCATTAACCAGCTCCTCCCGTGTAGTTCTGGGCTGATTCTTCACCATTCTTAGCATCATTGATACCCCACGAGGAGAGATCTTCCGTGGGGCCCCAGTCCGAGGGACATTGACAGTCATCATTAGCCTCTTCCATTTTCTGACAATTGCTCCAACAGTTGTTCTTTTTTCACCAAGCTGCTTGGCAATTGCCCCGTTGCCCTTTCCAGCTTTGTGAAGGTCTACAATTTTGTCTCTTGTGTCTTTTGACAGCTCTTTGGTTTTGCCCATGTTGCTACTTAGACTTTGGCTGATTGTGGGGTGCACAGGTGTCTTTATGACAGCTAACGACCTCAAACAGGTGCTACTAATTTAGAATCATGAGCAGAGTGTAGCTGGACTATTTAAAAGCAAAATAACAGGTCTTTGAGGGTCAGAAATCTGGCGGATAAGCAAGTGATCAAATACTTATTTGACAGTAATTCACAAATAAATTGTTAAAAAAAATCATACAATGTGATTTCCGGATTTTTATTTTTAGATTCTGTCTCTCACAGTGGAAATGCACCTATGCTGAAAATTGTAGACCCCTCCATGATTTCTAAGTAAGAGAACTTGCAAAATCACAGGGTGATCAAATACTAATTGACCTCACTGTATATATATATATATATACATATATATATATATATACATACACACACACACACACACACACACACACACACTGTCGTTCAAAAGATTTGTAATGTTTTTTTTTTAATGTAATTTATTTCAGTGATGCAAATCAGAATTTTTATTAGCCTTTACGCCAGTCTTCAGTCTCACATAATCCTTCAGAAATCATTCCAGTATGTTAATTTATTATCAATGCTGCTCTTTTTAGCTTTCTATTCATCAAAGAATCCTGAACAAAATGTCACAGGTTCCAAAAAATATTAAACTGCAAAACTGTTTCCAACACTGGTAATGAATCAATATATTAGAATTATTTCAGAAGGATCTTATGACTCTGAAAACTGGAGTAACAGCTGATGGAATTTCTGATTTGCATCACTGAATTAAATTTATAATAAAAATTATATTTCAAAGTATATTAATTATGTATTATAGCTTATATGTATATAACCTCTGACACGGAAAAGTGAAAACTTCTCACATGACCGCTACCGAACATCTGAACATAACGAAACAAATGCACATTGACAGATCTTTTTCCGTCTGTTCTGCAAAATGTAAACAAATGTAGCCTATATTTCTGCAATCGTAAATATTGTGAAAATATCAATATTAATTGTGTCTAGGCAAAGGCATTCCTCCTGGAACAGGTCGCACGCCGCTGCGCTCAACGCTCTTAATGTTCTTAAACTTTGCCTGCGTCCCAGTGTGCATACTATCCATCCTAAATTCTATGCAATATTAGTCATTTTCAATACTATTTAGGGCAGATAGGGTGGATAGTATGCACATTGGGACGCAGGGTTTGTTACAACTCTGAGTGAGAACCGCTTCAGATGACTCAGCGCGTGCGGCAGGGAACTGAACGAATCATTCAAACTGATTTGCGAACCGATTCACTGGTTTGCCAACTGGTTTGATAAAGCCTTTGAACAGAATTTACTCAAAATAATGAATCATTCGCGAATGGGCATCACTCATTGCCCAGAGAAAAGTAGACGGTGCGTTTGGAATAAATTGAAGCATTTTTAACTTGTATCGCATTAAGATAAAGTAACGAGAGGAGCGTTGCCCACAGTAACGAAGTAAAAGTACCGTTTTATCACTAAAAATGCACTTGAATAAGAGTAAAAGTACCCATCTTTAAATATACTCTAAAAGTATTAGTTACCCAAAAAAAGTAAATGTAACTCGTTATACCCACCTCTGCGAAAGGGTAATGAATTAGCTTGTCTGACCTCTCTCAAAGACCATAAACTCAGCAAAGAATGACAGGCAAGAAAGACAAAGGCAAACAAACAAATACGTATTGTCAATAATATCTCTGTAATAGTATCAAGGCTAAATGTGTCTGTGCAGTTCCAGCTTTTTTTGTCTTTAGTAAACAGTGATTTCAGCCGCATCTGTCTGATTGTCTGTCTGTGGCAGATGTTATGAATAGGGTGGGGTTATGAAGCTCTTTTGTGTCCTGCCTTCAAGCAGTGGTTTCTTGTCAGAGCCACATTTCTGGGAGTCATTGGTTTGGCTCTGTAGGCATATACAGCCTCAGACTCAGATCATCCAGCCAGATGTGCTCCTCCAACCTGGAAGTGGTCGGATGGCTTGAAATCTTGCTTGCACATACTTGTGAACATGGAATTTGTTCCCAATATGGTTTGCAGATCATTGTCCTATTATAATTTTGGCCCAATGTATTTATTTTGCTGTAGCTTGCATTGAAATTAAACACCTTTTGACAAAAGTATCAGTTATTAGGGACTTTTTAAAGTATCACAAAAGTTAGAATATTTGACTCTTTTTCTTACAAAAGTAAACAAAGAATTAATTCCCCAATTCAGTGTTTAAGGGGCATGTTAAAAACCACTATAGAGGATTTTGTCCACCAACACAATACTGAACACCTTGGACAACAAGAAGAAATATTTTGTCTGTTCAGAAACATATTTATATTATAATGATATATTCTCAGCAATCCAAATGCAATTATCTATTAGCAGGTTGTTTTTTTGGATAAAAGCATCTGCTAAATGCATAAATGTAAGCTAGCAGGCTTTCTGGCTAGCATAAAGCCACCACATCCTCTTTTTCCCAGATATGTCCTAGGTGGGATTTCTAAAGTGCCTAAAATGTCCGGGGTTTGGATTTGTTCTCCTATTGACGCACTCTCTACGGTCCTTTTACATATACACATATTTGCATTGTTCCTGTAGGTCCCACCTTTTCGCATGCCACGATTGGTTGATTATGCACAATGCCTGCACTCTTGGTCAAACTATTTTTCAGTCGTTACCTTCAGCAAGTATGAAAACAATATAGAAAAACAAAGCCAAGATCTGAACATTTTAAGCAACGTAGAAATCACAGCTGGACATGCAAGGAAAAAGAACACGTATGGTCATCCTAGGCTTGCAGTGTGCTAAAACAGCAGACTAATCAGTTTCTTGTATGCTAAGCTGGCAGGCTAATTGGCTAGCAGTGTTCAAACAAGTCAGCTATCTTGTTAGCTTGCAAGCTAACTGCAAATGTTTTACTTGAAAGTTTGCATTATATAATATGGTAATTGTCATTGTACACAAAGTACATATTTATATATCCACAGTTATGTGAGGACAACTCTCGGAGGGATTTGCATAATGGTAATGTACTGTACATGACAATGTTAAAGGGGACCTATTATGCCCCTTTTTACAACATGTAAAATAAGTCTCTGATGTCCCCAGAGTGTATATTTGAAGTTTTAGCTCAATATACCCCACAGATAAATTTTTATAGCTTGTTAAAATTGCCACTTTTAGGGTATGAGCCAAAACGCGCTGTTTTGAGTGTGTTGCTTTAAATGCAAGTGAGCTGTTGCTCCCGGAGAAGAGGGCGGAGCTTCAAGAGCTCCAGCTCGGTATTAGCAGTGCTAGCCTTTGCAAATAAACATTACACTATTAATACAAGCCTGTTATCTTTACAGGAAACTACTCGGTTTCAAAGTCAGTCATCTGATTATACTGTGCATAATAAATTCGCGTTTATGAATTACACAGACAGCACGGCGGGATAAAAATAACAACATAGCTGGTCTCATGCTATCACAAACTTTATAAGTCCCACTTCTGATTATGAGCTCGACAACTTCAAACGATCAACTCACATTGCTTTCATATGCAACTTTTAACTACCACATTCCTATTCACGATCATTCTGGTAGCACTTGAAGACAGCATCAGTGAAAACACAGAGACAATGATAGCTTTAGCAATAAGCCTTACAGAGTGCCAAGAAGCTCTTTCAGAAAGGCAATTTGGAAAACAAACGCGTGATACTTACTTTGTCTGGAGCTGACGTTCGCGCACGAAGCGTTGGTATTAATTCCTAAACATTTAGGGGACGTTACCGATTTTTTCTGGGATATTTCCTTCGAAAATGAAATTTAACCACAGTGTCCTCGGCTCAGATGGGAGGAGATTATGGCGACTCCTATGTTCATTAGTGCTTCCCAAAACACAACACTCGTAAAGTGGTGCTTACATTGTATATAACTTCTGTAATGGCGGACCGCATCTTCTCACTCAGGGCTGTGTTTATGCTAATAGGGCAGACAGCGTCACAAATGCTTTTTCCCCTCAGTGACGTGCACAGAGGGAGAATCTGAAACAGCTCGTTTGGAGAGACTGTTTATGATTTATTGGTTTTATAAAAAAATTAGTTGGTGGATTTTTAACATTATAGGCTGGTTGTTTTCACACACTGCGGCCACACAACTGTGTTCAAACACCTTGAAGGTGGAGGGTGGAGGGTGTCTGAAGCACGCTGCAACTGATACAGCAAGCACTAGTCATATATTTGAATGTTAAGCAGTGAGCTCATTGGCTACCGATACAGGAGAGAACCAATCAGCTGTGCCATGTGATAATGATGTCATTATGTCAGACTGAGTTAGACCTATCAGACTGCGCCATCTAGAGTTTCATGCCAGAACTCTGTATTTTTTACATCAGCCTATTAATACTTGCACAAAGTATTTCCACATCTACAAAAATGACACTTCTGTTTTAAAAAGGATGGATTATTCAAGCTGGACTGTTTTGGAAACAGTCTGTGGACCTGATTTGACCAGCCACTGGAAGACTGGTGAATTAATTGAGTGCTAATATTAAAGTGTTAAATGTGTGATGCTCTGGGAGCTTGGCATGTCAGTGCCTTATTACAGACAGAGGCATGAAGGCATGGAAGGCCCTAAATCAAAGTGTTCATTACAGGCCAGAATGTTGAAACTCTCTAATTGAAACTCTCCATGCGTTTCATTCTGGAGCTCTGGCTTGATGAAGGAGATTTTAAAAAAATGGGGACGTTTGCCAAGATGTACTTTCTCCATGATTCTTGTGACAGAGTAATGAGTGTGCACTGAAACTATGCGAGTCTCATTAGGGCTAAAGCTGTGGTACTAGAGCACCCGTCCGGTGCCTGCTGGGGTTTGGCTGGACTGCATATGTGCAACCAAAGATCACAATGTATTAGTGTTGACTATTTTACTGTCTGTACCTTTACTGAAGTTTATATCTTCAAGGGCCAGTTCACCCAATAATTTCAATTATTCATTGCAGCTCTATTTTCTCAGTGGAACAACAATAAAAAAAAAAAGTTGTTGAAGAACGTCCCAGGTTACGTATGTAACCATGGTTCCCCGAGGGAACGAGACGCTGCGTCAAACGCTTTGGGAACGCCCCTGTGTTCCCACGCTCTGAAACATGTGTGTAATCAGTCCAACGGAATGGCGAAACGTCACGGGCGGGGTGACGTAGAGACCAGAGAGCTTAAAAGCCCATCCGAAACAAGCAACGTCAGCTTCTGAAAGGTTGAAGCAAGTCGCTCACAGGGATGCAGGAAGTATGGCATGCGACGCAGCGTCTCGTTCCCTCGGGGAACCATGGTTACATACGTAACCTGGGACGTTCCCCTTCGGGAACTCGAGCTGCGTCAAACGCTTTGGGAACGTGAATGCCCACGCCACCATACTGACAAATGCCTGTCTAGTGTGAAATCATGGCGAGCACAGCTAAGACAGATGCACCTGAGAGTCTGGAGCGGTACCATACTTCTCCTGGCCTCAAATACAACGAAAGAAACTTGTACCACAGGTAACACCCCTAAAGACTGACCACCCAAAGGGACGTGGTAAGCAGCTATGGCCACCACGACCACACTAAAGGTGGAGGGGGTCCAACCTGCGGAGAATCGTTCTACCGGGCAGTTAACTGCTGACGATTTCGGCACCATGAAGTGAACACAATCCACTTCAAGGACAGTTTCCTCGTTGAGGGAGCTCTGGACTGGAGGATGGTCTCAACAACCTCGGTTGAGAGACGGGATGCTATGAGCTGTGCCCCCTCAGGGGCCACACCCACAGCTTCCACAACTCCGGGCGGGGGTGAAAGATGGTGCACACCGCCTGTGAGAGGAGATCCCGTTTCCGGACGGGAATCTCCCATGGAGAGTCTTATAGAAGGGCTACCAGGTCCGCAAACCATGGATGGCCCGGCCAGTACGAGGCTACTAACACGAGACAAACCTCGTCCCGGCGAACTCTCTCCAGAACTCCCGGGAGCAGAGCAATCGGGGGGAAAGGCATACAGACGAAGCCTCGGCCACGTCTGTACCATGGCATCCAGCCCCAGTGGAGCTGGATGAGTCAGAGAGAACCAGAGGGGACATTGTGAGGTCTCTCGAGACGCAAACAAGTCCACCTGGGCTCGACCGAACTTCTTCCAAATCTGCTCCATCACCTCGGTGTGGAGCATCCATTCCCCGGGCCTCAGCCCCTGTCTCGACAGGATGTCTGCTCCCTGATTGAGGTACCCAGGGATGTACACTGCCCTCAAGGAGAGCAGTTTCCCCTGGGCCCACAGAAGGATCTGGCGCGCCAGCCTGTACAGGGGGCGCGAGCGCAGACCCCCCTGGTGGTTGATGTAAGAGACCACCGACGTATTGTCTGTGCGAATTAGCACATGATGGCCTCCCAGGTCTGGGAGAAAATGCTTCAATGCTTGAAAAACTGCCAGCATCTCCAGGCAGTTGATGTGCCAGCTGAGATGGGGACCTTCCCACAGACCTTGAGCGGAGCGGCCACTCATGACCGCTCCCCAGCCCGTGAGGGAGGCGTCCGTCGTTAGCGTTTCGCGACGACACGGAGCCCCCAACACGGGGCCTTGTGACAGGAACCACGGTTTCTTCCACATGTCTAAGGCACGTAAGCATCGCCGCGTGACCTTGATCATGCGAAACGGGTTGCCCCTCGGGGAAAACCCTGTGGTCCTGAGCCACCACTGCAAGGGTCTCATGTACAGCAGGCCAAAAGGTATCACGTTGGGCGCAGCTGCCATCAGACCCAACAGTCTCTGAAACTGCTTCACAGTGAGTGACTGGCCTTCTCTCACTCTCTTGACTGTTGCGAGGATCGACTCGATACGAGCAGGACGTGCCTGCATCGTGGTCGAATCCCACACCATGCCCAGATAAGTGGTCCTCTGCACTGGAGGAAGCACACTTTTCTTTGCGTTTAGTCTTAACCCCAAATCTTTCATGTGAGCGAGAACAACATCTCGATGCCGAACTGCTACCTGCTCTAATTGAACTAGAATCAACCAGTCGTTGATGTAATTCAGTATGCGGATGCCCTGGAGTCGCAGGGGAGCCAGAGTAACATCCACACACTTATGAAAGTGCGGGGTGAGAGTGCTAGACCGAACGGAAGAACCCGATATTGGTACGCTTTGCCCCCAAAAGCAAACCTTAGGAACTTCCTGTGTTGAGGAAGGATGGATAATGGAAGTAAGCGTCTTTCAGATCTATAGTCACAAACCAGTCCTCGGACCTGATTTGAGACACGACTTGCTTGCTAGTAAGCATCTTGAACTTGAGTCACCTGACTGAGTGGTTCAACAATCGCAGATCTAGAATTGGACGCAAACCGCCATCCTTCTTCGGAACGATGAAGTATCGGCTGTAGAACCCAGACTCTCTGTCGAGAGGAGGGACCACCTCGATGGCCTCCTTCCTCAAGAGAATAGCTACTTCTTGTTCCATTACCAGAGCCTGCTCGGGGCCCACCAGAGTGGGAAACACTCCATTGAATAGAAGCGGACAAGACCCGAACTGAATCTTGTACCCTCTGTCTACAGTGTGCAGGACCCATTGAAATACATCTGGCAGAAGCTTCCACGCTGCCAGAAATGTACTAAGGGAACCAGTCTCTCGAGACTGGCCTCTGGTGTGCTTTGAACTGCTAGCTCGGTGCCCTGAAGCGGAGGACCGGCAGGGAACGTCCGATCTAGCTGTTCTAAACACTTTTTTGGAGGTAGCGAGCCTCTCAGGGCCGCTACGTTTCCGGGCGGAAGCTGAGAGAAACACTCGCTGGAGATCGTTGTGCCCTGAAGCACCGGGGGTGGCAGGGGTAACGGAACGATCTCCTGAGGGCACTGAGGAGAGACGGGCACCGTATAATGAGGTGTACACCGCTCTTCCCCAGAGGGGCCTGCCCCCCGAAGTCCTAAGCCATAAGCATCCGGACTCTCTTACTGAAGTCTTCTATTGAAACGATTGTCCTCAGACCCGCGTCATCTCCCAGGAAGACTAAACTGGTAGAACCAGAGCCTGCTAAGCAGGACCCAACGAGACACTTGGCAGGGGCTCCCACACCGCCAGGTGACCTATTAAGGGAACCAGTCTCTCGAGACTGGCCTCTGGTATACTTAGAGCTGCTAGCTCAGTGCCCTGAAGCGGAGGACCGGCAGGGGATGGCTGATCTAGCTGCTCTAAAGACCTCTGAAGAGGTAACGAGCCTCTCAGCACCGCTACGTTTCCGGGCGGAGACTGAGAGAAGCGCTCGCGGGAAACCGCTGCTCCCTGAAACACCGGCAGGGTTGGCAGAATGATCTCCTGAGGGCACTGAGGAGAGATGGGCACCGTATAATGAGGTGTACACCGCTCTTCCTCAGAGGGGGCCGGCCCTCAAAAGTCCTGGGCAATAGGCTTCAGGATGTTTTAGCCAAAGATTATCCAGCGAAAATGACGGTCTGCAGATCCGCCTCCTGCTAGAAATCTTCGGCCCGGGAGTGCCACTCTGACACTCTTCTGGGGAGTGCGAGAAGTGACATTCCCTGAATGAGGAGCTGGAACATGGCTGGGGCTGCTCCCGCCCAGCAGCCCCTCGGCCTGTGTCCAGCACTGGAAAATGTCGGGCCTTAGGGGTGATGCTGCAATGGAACAGATAGCCCGCAAGCATCTGTCCTACTCATCCAGCCCCCGAAATTGAAAAATTCAAATAAGGCTGGAATGAAAAATGGTTAAACCCATGATCTCAACACCTCGGTGTGGAGACAGGGAAAAACCAGAGGTCCCGACATGGAGATTGTGATAGAATGCTATGTTTCACGCTTTTTCTAGTTACAACCTCCACCAACTCCTCATAAGTCTTGTAATAACGTGTTGACCACATCAACCTCCTCGGAGGAAGAGAGATAAACACCGTGCTCTCAGACGAGAATTTATATCCCAAGAGAGCGCTGTATTAGAGTGAGGGAGGAGAAAAAGTGGAGCCCGTCTCCAATCCCTGTGCTGATATATATATATATATATATATATATATATATATATATAATATATATATATATATATATATATATATCTAACTTCTCAAAGCTAGAGTAATATACATAATTTAATTCCTCAGAATTAAATGCAGCCAAACAACCAGACAAGTGAACACGATCTGATTATAATATATGATAATAATATTATAAAAGAATATAATATAAAAGAATGGCGATAACAGCCTGCAAACGCATTTAACATTTGCACTTGTTAGGGGGAAGAGAAAGAACCTCCAGCAGCATATTTGCTGCAGACCCATAATGCACGCGTTGCCTCGGCAACGCGCGAGCCACTCGATTCTACATTGCATAAACATTCTTCCCTGGAGAAGAAACGCCAGCGGGAGCAGAGCCAAACATCTAAGGTAATGCATTTTCACTAGTACACTTAGGGTTAATATGAATGAACACAGATAGCCCCCTCGAGAGCTGACTGTGCATGCTCTGCTTCAAAACAAACCACACATAAATCGCATGCATCCCCACTCCTTAATATAGCGAGGGCAGGGAAAACGAGCGATCTAAAATGCAGTATGCTTTACATATGCAAAAGATTGAGATGGCGAGTACTCAATCTCATCCACAATAATGCTTACAACATCAACCTCCTCGGAGAAAGATAGCTGCAGCACAAAGCTCTCACTCAAAGGGGAAGAGAGCGTTAGATTTAAACGCGATCCCCGCGAACCAAATCGCGCCGTGCCTCAGCAACAGCGGGACAGGAACCGCAAACACAGACACACTCCTCGAAGTGTGCCCGGCGGGAGCGGAGTGTTCGCGTCTGCGGGAGCACGATGCACAATCAGCTCCCTCGAGAGCTGACTGTGCGTGCTCCGCTCCAAAACAAACAACACAACGACCGCGTGCATTCACACCCGTAAAGTTCAGCGCGGGCAGAGAAGGACACGCGTTCTAAAGTGTTGTCTGTAGCTCGCCATTGATTGTGATTGTGACTGATAGACAAACAACAGTAAATAAGACTGACACATTTCACACAGAGCGCTTGCTGAAAACACAGAAGCTGACGTTGCTTGTTTCGGATGGGCTTTTAAGCTCTCTGGTCTCTACGTCACCCCGCCCGTGACGTTTCGCCATTCCGTTGGACTGATTACACACATGTTTCAGAGCGTGGGAACACAGGGGCGTTCCCAAAGCGTTTGACGCAGCTCGAGTTCCCGAAGGGGAATCTCTATGCCAGCTTTTGATCATTATTATTTTTCTTTATGGAAAAGGGCAGCATGAATATTCTTCAAAATATACCATTTTGTGTTCCACAGAAGGAAGGAAGTTTGGAACAATATAAAGGTGAGTAAATAACACTTTTAATTTTTTCATGAATTATCTCATTGTTATTTTACAGCTTGTGTGTGAATTGTGTGTTTGTATTTTGTGTCCTCTGCTCATATGTGTTTAGTTTATGCGATTGTGTATTTGCGATTGTGTCACTGGCTGTGAAGTTCAGTGGTACAGAAGGAAATCCAGTCTGCAGAGGACAAAGAGAATGATAATACAATGCTGGGAGTGGAGGGCTTAACCCAGTGGACAAGCGGGATTTCCTGGCTGTTGCCTCAGCTCCCATCCATGAGAGTGGTGGGAGATTTACGGAAAGCACCTGTGTAAAGGGGGCTTGTTATTGAGTTATTATTGCTTATACATTACAGGGATTTACAGAGAAAATTACAATAGAACCTGGGTGCCAAATAGGAGTTTTATGGTTTTAAGAACTTATTTTGACTCTTGTTCTTTTGATAAGCTAAAAACAGCCAACTGTTGGCTGGTTTAAATTTAAAGGGATAGTTCACCCAAAAAATGAAAATTCTGTCATTAATTACTCACCCTCATGTTGTTCCAAACCCATAAGACCTTCATTCATCTTCGGAACACAAATTATGATATTTTTGATGCATTCCGAGAGCTCTCTGACCCTCCCATAGACAGCACGGTCCTTACACGATCAAGGCTCAGAAACGTAGCAAGGAGATTGTTAAAATAATCCATGTGACATCAGTGGTGAGTATAAGCAGGTAAGGTATTCAGGGAAGTATACTCAGCTAGATTCTTCAGTGGCGTGGCGGTCCTTGTAGCATCCACATGTATCAACGTCTTGGCAGCTTGGTGACTTCAAGATCCGACAATAGTGCTGGCTGTGGAGTGTGCTCTTATGCAGGTCCTAATGACTATGGTGATAAGGAGCAGGTGCGCATGATAAGTAATCAGGTGCAGGTGAAAGTGATCAGTGACGGAGGATACGGGCCATTCTGTGACAACTGGGGCTTATTCCCCATTAAGGTTTAGTACTTCTGCACAAAGTTTCAAAGTCTTACAGCTTTGAAATATATTATGCTATGAGAAGTTTCAATGTAAAGCAACTTCACAGCCCGAAAAGACACTGAAGGAGGAGAATAACTGAAGGACTTTGAAAATCCATAACAACCACAAATGCTGGTTGGCTGGCAGACAGCATAGACCAACTGTGCTATACCTGTTAGGATATTCATCACATATGGTTCAACAACTTACTGCAGCCAGAACAGGAACCCGAGGGTAGTGTTTGATTATCAGTTAAACCAAATGCTATCTCAACACAGTCTTATTCGGAATTTGAAACAGTTTTACATTTTGGAAAATTGGTGGCTAATTTGTGAACTCATATAAATCCTGCTGGTTATGTTTAGGGGTAGACTTTCTTGCATACTTTTTTTGTATATATCTTACATTTTCGTATGTTGCAGATTGTATAAATTACCATCCCATATTGTACAAAATTGCCACCTCATAAAATAGTTTTCCCATGAGATCAGTTTGAATAGCTCGACCTTCACCTTCTCTGTTCACTCTTCTTCTGTGGTAGAACAAGCTATCTTGGATTATGACATGGAACTGAACTAAACTAACTCCCGTACTGTACATCATCACTAATATACTCAATACACTTATTCATTTGTTAAAATACTTATTCCAGTCCCGATTGTTCCATGTTTTGAAACTGTCTTTGAAAGCGTCTTCTTTGGAATTTAGCTGCACCGCAAAACTAACAACACAGCAAAACTAACTCATCCCATTACATACAACAAAGTTACTAACATTATCTTCATGATAAATTGCTTGTGCTTTCCTCATTTGTAAATCACTTTGGTTAAAACTAAAAATAAATGTTTTTCGCAAGCAATTCTTTGGTATCCTTGAGAAAGGCTTGATTTATCTAGCTGGAAATGAGGAAATGTTCCATTTTCCCAATGCAATCCAATGATCAAAGGAGTTGGCAAGGTTAAGTTTCTTCTAGTGGTAAATGATTGTGTATAGTAGTACTCAAAATATACCCAGAGTTTGAGCTCCATACTTTCACAACAAAACACTGAGGCTTTTGTGAAGGCAGAGAATGACTGTTTTCTTCATAGTTGCTATAGCAACATTTAAACATTTCAATGTGTTCATAGGGACTGAGTTTAAGTCTGACTCACAGTAACCCCACCCAGTCCCCCACAAGTCTTCTCTCTCTCTCTACAATACAGAGGTTGCTGACAGAACATCCATGACATATTTTAACCTTGTTTGAAGCAACACATGAACTCTGTAGTCCTGCAATGGTTAATGATCATGTCTGACTGCAATCTGGTTGGCTGAAGAAAATTGTGTGCATATCTTCACTCCGTGACCCTAGAAAACAGATCCAGATTGTGATCCCTAGATAGTGCTGATTTACTGGATCATAGCTGGTCCAGCCCAGGTCACGGAAGGAGGCCAGGGCCCGAGGTTCTCCATCTGTGCTTTTCAAAGCAGAAAGAAAGTTCAACAAGCTCTGAAAATAAGCAGGCTTGTGTTTACAGAGCATATTGAGTCATCCTACATATCCTGACACATGTCTCCCTTATCTCTGTTTACAGTCACTAAATTTTCCTGTAAATGGCCATGGCGTGGTGGAAAATACATCGACAACACATGAAACATACAGGTGCATCTCAATAAATTAGAATGTCATGGAAAAGTTCATTTATTTCAGTAATTCAACTCAAATTGTGAAACTCGTGTATTAAATAAATTCAATGCACACAGACTGAAGTAGTTTAAGTCTTTGGTTCTTTTAATTGTGATGATTTAGGCTCACATTTAACAAAAACCCACCAATTCACTATCTCAACAAATTAGAATACTTCATAAGACCAATAAAAAAAATCATTTTTAGTGAATCGTTGGCCTTCTGGAAAGTATGTTAATTTACTGTATATGTACTCAATACTTGGTAGAGGGGCTCCTTTTGCTTTAATTACTGCCTCAATTCGGCGTGGCATGGAGGTGATCAGTTTGTGGCACTGCTGAGGTGGTATGGAAGCCCAGGTTTCTTTGACAGTGGCCTTCAGCTCATCTGCATTTTTTGGTCTCTTGTTTCTCCTTTTCCTCTTGACAATACCCCATAGATTCTCTATGGGGTTCAGGTCTGGTGAGTTTGCTCTAAACTAACTGTGTTGGTGATTACTAAAATATTTTTTTAGCTCTCTGTATTGGTTAGTCCTCCAATATGCGTAAGCTCTTTAGTAGGCTATTTCTAATTCTATAATATAGGGTAAACGTACCTATTAAGCTCACGTATTAAGCACACTTCCATTTTTGAGATCAGATTATAAAAAGTCTCTGAAAATAAAAATAATTTATTATCCTACTTGATGTCTTAAACAATTGATGTGTTTGTTACTACATACTTCTTATAATTTCAAGTCAATCAGATCATTACACTCTGAGATATGAGTCTCCATGTGTTCACACTGTCTGGAGGCCATTTTGAAAGCTGTCTAAAAACTTTCACCAAAAGAGGAGCCCCTTAAATGTGCATTTTTTAGATGTTTAAGCCTTTAATTTGGGTAAGTTTCACTACTTATTGTAAAATTAAGAGATTAATGTTCAAACTTTTGCATATTATAACCAGGAACATGGATGTGGGAAATAATTACATTAGATCCAAAAGATAGTTTTAGCAACATAGCACAGATGCGACAGAACACAGTTAGCTGACTAGCTGTTTAAGATTGTGTGCTACGCTAACATATTACTTCACAGGCATTATTGGCTTGTACTTTTACATCCATAATATTATAAATTTACAGTTTATTGCTGGTCTGTCGTTTTACAGTGCTGTAATTTTGAAAGATTTCATATTATTTTGAGGTGAGTTTAAAGGGTACACTACTATGAAAATCACACAGCTTCAGTGTGACATCAATAACAAAAAGTATAATTTCATAGATATTGTTATATTAAAATATGTATGAACTTAATACACGACCTAGACTATTTATTTAGCAAAAATCATGTCATTTTAATAAATATTACATGAAACGTATTCAAAATTGTTGCTGCGCCCATATTAAGCTCTTCCACATTGAACGTCTATGTAAATACTTCATAAACAGACTTCACATATTAACTGATGGTTGTCACTTTAAGTTAAGTTAATCGATTTGCTATGGATTCTTCTGCAGACTGGCTCTGATCTTTGGCAACTGGCATCAACTTCTCCAGACTGTAAATCTGTGGAAAATCGGTGCAAAAATCGTGTAGTGTTCTCCAGCCTTAAGAAACTATAGATAAGTTTACATCCATTTAAAAAGAGGTTTCATAATGAGGCTAGTTTCTGTGTTCATCCCCATGAATGAAATGTTGTATTGGTTTGTTTTATTTGATTTTTGAATGTGTTATTTAGCTGAACGTGGACTAGTTTAGATGCTGCAATGTGCTTAAATGACACTTCACTATGAATATATAACTGATCAAATTGAATGCCTTGTTGCTTGATTTTAGTGTTCTGTTTTTTTTTGTGATTGACTCTGTACCTTCAAAAATATATATTTTTACAATTATTCTTTAAAAATGTTCCTTAAAATAAGCAAGAATTTTTCATAAAATATGATGTGAGCTTAATGGGAACAGGGGTGTGCTTAAAGGGTACAAAAATGTACCCTTTATAATACTATAATTTATAATACTATAACTATAATACTATTTAGTTGTTTCAGTTTTTTGTAAATAAAATAAAAAAAGAAAATGTAGGTTGTAATCGAAAAAATAATCGGCCAACTAATCGATTATAAAAATAATCGTTAGTTGCAGCCCTAATTAAGATAACAGGTCATTAAATAGGCTGCCATAGTCCATACTACCCTTAGCCTGTACAATGAACATGAAACCATTAGCAACAGACAGAAAACATCATCTCATAGGATGTTGTCAGAGTGGCAACATTCACATCTTTGAGTTAGCTCACCGTCAGCCAGGATTTAAAATGAAACCAGATGAGCCGGGTAACAGATCCCTTGCCACTGATTCCCACGGGACATGACATCACTATTAGCTCTGCTATTATTAGCCTGCTTTCTGTGGCTTCTCTGTGCTGCTAAAGAATGAAAATTTGAATTCACAGCAACCAAGCTCTCAAAGTTCAAGAGAAAATCCCCTAGAGGGTGAATCAAAATCAGAGGTTAAAGAGCTACTCGATACATTAAGGAGACAAGTCCCTGCACATACCCTCCTTTAACCGTTTCCACTGGTTACCAGACCTCATTAAGGCAGACAGTGGCCCCAGAAGTATTTGGACACTTGAGCTACTCTTTAAAATGTATGGCTGTCACTATATTAGCTACAAAAATATATTAAAATAGCCTATAAGATACAAAATATAAAGTAGCATCTGCAAACAATTGGTCGTAGACAGTTTCTCACAGCTGACCTTAACAAGCTGGTCTCAAGATTATGGTGATTTTAATATATTTATGAAGTCAGTTCCTTTCAAGTTCACGCAGGTGTCCTATCAGAGCAACCCAGTGTTAGTTTAGTATCAGTGATGTACTATTTTAGTTTTTATTATGTGAATTCGAATTTGACATTTTCATTGTCATTTCAGATAAAGATGGAATTATTTTTTGTCATTTTTTTTTATCTTTATGTTTTTAAATATGTCTATAGTTCTTATACATTTTTATGTCAGTTTTAGTTATTTTAGTACTTAGCTAAATGCTAAAGTGATGCCTTGGCAAATAGTTGAATTAAATAATTCCAGTTAACGTTTATTTTATTTAAAATAAGGAAAATGTTTTCTGTTTTAGTTTTAATTTTAGCTGTAGTTAATGATAATAAGCTTAACAGGTGTAGTTGATCATTTTAATTATGAACATGATCCACTAGCATTTCCAACCACAAATGTCCAGAAACTTATCTTTTTGAACAGGATATCTATTGTTTTATCATTTAAAAATACTTTATTTTGTCTGTTTTGCTTGTCCTATCTGTCTTAACAATAAATAGCACTTTATTTGATGTTCTGCTATCTGATATAATAAAAACCATGTGGCTGAAATCTCCAAATACTTTTAGGAGCCAAAAAAAGAGGACATTTTTCCATGTTTTGGTTTATTCCTTTATTTTTAGCCTCACTCTCATAGCTAGTAGAGTCTACGAAGCCTCTAAGCCTGTCAATCATGTCCAAAGACATGCTACATCTCAGGTTTCAGAGTCCATAAATCACCTGTAGCTCATAATGAACATGTGGCATGTGCAGCGCTTGTCTATTTTTCATATGCCAAACACAATGATCAGCCATTTGGCTTCATGTCAATGCTTTGAAATCAAAGCCAGCCTGAATGGTGTCTCTCCACCACCTCTGATTAGGATGAGATAGTATAAGTTAACAAAAACCAATGAGTGCATGAGGAAGAGAAACAGGAGGAGTGGACAGACGATGTCTAAGAGCGATAAGTGAAGGTAGAGAGGAGTGAAATGGTGTGTACATTGTGGTGGGAGCGTGAGAGAGAGAAAGAGAGAGAGCGATAAGAGGAGGAGAGAGTCGGGAAGGGAGGGAGCCAGCTTGTCATTGTGAAATAGTTGGGTGGAAAACACGTGTGAACTGCAGTTCCTCTCTGCACTGCGCTGAATGGTGACCAGGAGACAGGACAGGAGGGGGAGGACTGACCAGCATGGAGCTCCACTCACCCAAAAAGAGCTGAATAAACAGTACAACACAGCACTGCAGCAAAGACAAGACACACACTGAGAAACACAGACAAAAGGACACAAGAGAGAAAAGCAAGGTACTCTCTGGTGTTTTTATGTGCTTTTGTGTGTTTGGGAATGTGACGACTGTTTTAAGTTGCATGCTGTAGTTGTGTAAGTGTGATGGTGTGTTAGAGTCTGGATTTATGAGTGTGTAATTGGGGTGTGTGTTACTCAATCCAGAGATGTTGTTGCTGTCGAATTATTGTTCTGAGGTAAGATTGAGAAATTGAGAGAGAAATACAGAATACATGGTCAATATCAGCAAACTGAAGCTCTTGTGGGTGAGTTGGATATAGTGGAGTTTACTTCTGAATATTTTCTCAGAGGGAGAGGAACTTCACTGCCTGCTTTTGCATGAGGTAGAGTGTTTTTTCTCTCCCTTACACTCTTCTACTTTTGTTTTGTCTCTCATACCTCCAGTTCTCGCACCATGACTGAGATTAGAAGGCTTAGCGAGAATAAACATTTTCAGGGAATGAGGGTGTAGATGCTACATTTGCAGTTGAATGCTGAAACGGGACTTGCAAGTACCTGATACAAAACACATGTGAAGCATCTTTGGAGAGGGAGTAATAGTAACTTTACTAAGAGAGACTTGATATAGAAACAGTCGCTGAAGTGGCTGCTGACTTCTGGGCATTTCTTCTGTTACACAGAAGTGTGGCGTAATGGTTAAAGATCTGGGCGGGTAATGAAAACATTGTGGGTTCAGTCCCCAATTTGTGCCCTCCACCACAGGTTGCTCAAGAGGGACTGGACCTGTAACAAATGTACTGATCCTGGTCCTGGAAAAACATTCCAAACAGATATTTGAATTAGGACTGAGATTGGACTTGAACATTATTATAAACCTGTCTGATTTTATGGGTAGATAATAGTTAGAAGTTGTTATTTGTTAGAAAAAATATTTAAAAAATACTTTGCTGCTTATTGATATTTGGACAAACTTTCATCCACCACGTCAAAGTCATGTGGTGCTACAAACATACTAAAAAAAGCATAAAACAGGATATTATATTGCAATTTTCATGACAGTGTGTTGAGGTCAATAAGTCTTGTAACATTTCAAATGATCTGACATAATTGAATGACAAGGTAAGTTCAGGCTGTAAAATGTCATGTGGTGCAACTGCCCAAAAACTTACTGATATTTTTTAATTAGTAATTCATAAAAATCTGCCAAGAATACTTTTAAAAAAGTATTTTAAATTAAAATATATACTGTGTATATATATATATATATATATATATATATATATTAAGGGTTTGAAAGTAATAGTTAGGATGTGTAAATTCCAATGTTTTCAAAGTGGTGTTACTTTACGGTTACACCACTTGACATTTCATTTTCTTGAAAATGGTTCATAACATTTTTCAAAACCATATGAAACAATCATTTATATAAATAGCACTTGAACTTGAATGAACTTGGCACATGTGTTTTAAACTATATAAAAAAATATATATATATATTGGACACACTTACATGTTATTGAGCCACATGTCATTTTCTTATCAGTATTTTTCTTCTTTTCTGAAATGTAAATGTTCATGTTTCTTCTCTCTCTTGATGTTGTAGCAGGTGATTTGAGTGGAATAGGAGAGCAGTCAGAGATCAGTGGTCATTGGTCTCAGGATGTCCAGGAGCAGCTCTGCAGGGGATCTGGTGCCCAAAGACATTACTGAGATCCTGGCCTTGCAGCAGGCCAGTAAGAAGAAACGGGGTTCATCCCTGGGCCGGGCTTTCAGCTGGTTCAAGGGCAGTAAACGCAAGAGGAGTCCCAGTAATGGGCATAGCCAGTCAGGTGGTCCATGTGGATGGTCTGGAGATAGCACTACAGCCAAACAGATTCATGCCAGTGGTGACTCTAAAGGTAAGCAAAAACTCCTTGCTTGCTTCAAATGCAGTGTATTTATAACTAGTTGTGTATTACCGGGTTTGTTTTTGAAGAATTGGATTAGTTGATGCTAATCAAAGATGCCTGATTTTGATACCATAGATGGAAAGGTTTCAAAATACCATAAAGTTTGGTTTTAGCCAGGTTCTCTGGTGCCAGTCTGTCCAAACCTTGAACGTGGAATTTTGTTCTTGCTTTATTTGAATGATTATCACTGGGACATCACTTATTCAAGCAGGATTAGGCTACAATCACAAGGACATGTCTTCTCTGGAATGGCTTATCTGCTATTTTGTTGTTTCTTTTTGCTTTATGTCTTCCTACTTTACACTTGCTTTTGGGTTCAACTTTTCTACTGCAAAGACAAAACAGTGTTGATATGCTATTATGTGTCTCTGAGCAAATCAGTGGCATTGTGTGGTGTTGTCACGGGTGAATGTTTTCTTAGCGTATCAGTTTGAATGCGACATAATAAGAAATGTTATATTCTGTATCATTCAGCACCAGTGTTGCCAGATTGGATGGACGATTTCCAGCCCAAAAGCTCACCAAAACCCGCCCACTCCAACAACAACAACAGCGGCAACAACAAAAAAAAAACGCCCAAAACATTAACTGTCAAAATAATGTGATAAAATGTTCTTGCCCTGCCATGTAAGGACCATTTTTTAACTCCTTAAAACAAAATAATGATAACAAAATAATATAAAAATGGATATATTTCACAGGAAAACAGATAAAATCAGGGCAAATACATAAAAGAGAATTACCAAATATGACTACAATATGCAGGCAGACACTATGTCAAAACAGCAATCAAGAAATTAACCGATTCCCTCGCGAAAAAAAAAAAGAAGTGCATTATTTTCAATGTCAACAATCATAAGCCAATTTAAATGCAAAAAGTGCCCAATATAAGTGATCGGAATGACTAATGTAATTGGCAGATATTTCACATTCGTTCATGCACACATCATGACAGTCAAAACGGCATCATTCATTAATACATACTGTACGATAATCCAACCTTAAAAAAACAACAGTAAAGCACTTACCTTCCTGTCACACTTTAACTTTAGACAGAACTAGATAGTCTTTCGTGAAGAATATATACAGAACTTGGCACAGTCCCATATTCAGTTTTGATTTTGATTAAATTATTCAACTGTGCTCTGATTTCAGTTACAATGATATTAGAGCGTTCATGTCATCTCCCTCCATAGGTTTAATTCAGGTTTTGAGAGTTAAATCACTCTCCCACTCTTTTCCGTGTAATTTATATTTATATTTGGCTTTGTGATCACTTGAATATACAGCTATTCATTCAAAATCTGATCCCTTATCACGCTAAAAACCCATCAACTCATGAATCATCACATATGTCTGCTGATCAGTGATTGGCTAAAAGCACGGATGGCAGTGTCAACATCAACATCAGCATCAGCCGCTTCTGCAGTGTGCGTGTGTTTAGTAACATCATGATGACGGATTGGATGTAGTACATGCACACTTGGGTTTTGTTTGTTAACCAATTAGTCTATACAATTTAGATATTTGAAAACCACCAAACTGACCCCAAACCAGCCCAAATTTTTTCCACCTGCCCAAGTCAATTTTTACCCGTACATGAAATTCAAAATCGCCCAATCTGGCAACACTGTCCAGCACCTGTAGAAAAGTGACTTACTCAAATATGGCCGAGGTAGGCTATATAGAGCTGTTTTATTATCGTATCTTACTAGCAACACCCTATCAACACCCAAGCAACACCTACACTTAAGGAAAAAAAAAAACTATCAGCCACCTAGAAACATTTTAGCAACCACCCAAAACTTCCTGTTTTGGGTGGTTCCATAGCACTTCCATAGCAACACCTTAGCAACTGCCAATATCTTCCTAGCAAGACCCTATCAATGCTCAAGTAAACACCCAAGACAAGCTAGCAACATTCTAACACCCTACACATAAGCAAAAAAAAAAAAACTAGACACACTTTAACAACCACCCAGAACTTCCTGGGAACACTCTAGCAACCACCCATATCTTCCTAGCAACACCCTATCAACACCCAAGCAACCACCCACAAGGTATCACCACCCTAGCAACCACCTACAGCTAATGTAAATCCTTGCAACCACTTAGAAACACTCTAGCAACCTCCCAGAAATTCCCAGGAACAATGTATCAATGCTCTAGCAATCACCTAGCAACACTATAGCAACAAGCTAGAAACACCCAATAATCCACCCACAATCACTATAATAACACCCACCCTATCAACTGCCTTAGAAATAAACTAAAATTTAGAGAGAGATGTGCTGTAACTAGACCTCCAGCAAGAGGATTGAGGATCTCTGTCATGTGACATCTACTCACAAATCCCTGTGTGGAACCTAAGATTGTAAGAACAATATTGGACACTACGTTCAGCATTATATCCCCAACCTTTCTGCTAAGTGGTCTTGGGAAAGTTTTGCAAAGCCGGCCCCTGAGGTCTTCTTGGACACTGACTCTTTAAAACTTGCTGGACCACTTTTATGTAGAGGTCCAACCAGAAGAGCAGAAGAGTATGTAAAAAGTCTCAGTTTCTGGATTTTTCTCCTACTGCCCCCACAAGTCTCACACTCCCTCTGTTACACTGAAAAAGCAAGTAGACTTTGAGTTGCCAGAGTCTGTGAGTTAACAGGCACTTGGGATTTTAGCTGGACATACACAGAGAATAACATGTCATTCAGAGTCTTCTAGTCTCATATTCTCTTCTTAAACTCCACAATTCATAGCATTTTCTGGTCTTTATGAGAGGGAGACAAAGCCAACGTGTGGAAAGGTCTGAGAGATGAGACACATGCTGTGTTATTGAAAGATGACTGATTTTTCTGAAATGCTTTGTAATATTACATCCCTTTTCTTTACCTCATAATCTATTTTTTTTTATCTGTTTTCACAGTCTCCAACCCAAAAAGTGCATTTAATTTTAATGAACGTGTGCTTGTAGTGTACTTCATATCTTAAAAGTATTTAAAAAAAACTGTACTTGTAGATAAAGTTATATTAATGAAACATTTAAAGTACAACATTTAAAGAAACAACTTTAAAGTACATTTTAAGTCATTTTAATGATATTTTGTCATGCTTTATTACACAAGTACGCTGTATTTTGATGTGATGATTAACATACTAAAGCACCTGCAAGTATTTGATTAAAATGTTAACTGTAATGTGTTATTTAATATTACATTTAAAGTTAATATTTTAAATGTACTAAATTGCAACTTCATCATTGCATGTCTCATTACAAATATATTTAAATACACAAAATACAAGTTTCAATAGAAATTATATTAAAGTATATTTTAGTTACCATAAATGCTTCTCAGTACATTCAACAGTAAACTTTAATCATATTTCAAAGAAAATAGAGTAAAACATATAAAGTTGTACTGAAGTCCTACATAAGTGGGTCAAAAACACTCTAAAGTTCAGCTAATTGTATTTCATATCAATGCAAACTATAATACATTTTAATTTAATTGTAATTCAAATACAGTTAAGTGTTCAATAACATTACATTATTATTTTAATTATTATAATATTATTTTAAAGTATGAATTTAATTGCAATTTTAAAAGTTACTAATTCACAGAAGATGATGTGAGTGGTGCATGTCTGTACATTGCTGTACATTGCTTAGTAGGGTCTAGGGGGCTTTGTGTAGATGCTATAAGGCATTGCTATATAGTTACATGAAGGTACAAGATCCACAAGACTCTGATATTCCAGTCTATATACAGAAACTGGATTTGGGACATGCTGCTTCTTGTGGGCCCTTCACCAAACAAATAATTTGGGCTATCCTGATTCAGGACATTTCTGGGCTTAGGGGCTCAACAGTGCAGCACTAACTCCTTGCGTCACCCCTGTTTGACTGAGCTCAGCCTCTGTCTACCCCCCTCCCTCCAGCCAGAGGGCTCTATCAGGTCCGGAAGCTTTTTGAGGGGTGAGATCACTGTGCATGGGATTCCCTCTAATGCAAAACATAGACAAAGGAAATGTGACTTAATGTGACCTTAATAATGTATAACAAAAAGAAAAATGAAAATTTTTACTTTTAAATCAATACATTAAAAGTTTCTTTAGTTGATGAAACACGTGGGACTCTTATGACAAGTGTAGTGGAAATAAGAAAAAAAAAAGTGAAGAAGAAGACAGATGTTACTTAACTGGTCATTCTTATTGTGGAAGCCAGACATCTGTTAACGATGATCTCAAATGCCAACATAGAATGATGACTTGTGGTCAAACGGAGGAGGGTCAAATGAAACATGAGCTTCCTGTAATAGCTCTGAAATAAAGAACATGTAAATGTTTAATGGCGTTTGGAGACACTGATATACATCCCAACGCACGTCACAGAAACACAAAGGAACAGAGTGACAAAAGACAGTAATTTAATGTTCCGAGCGCTTCTCTGCCCAGAGGACGGTTAAAGAGCACATGAGGTCAGACTGGGAAATTGTGATAGACATTATGGTTAAAACTGTGTAAAAAGTCTTGCAGACTAGAAGAATATGATGACATGTTTTCATAAGAAGTAAATTTAGTGTTTCTCAGAAGATTGTGAAGATAAGTAGGCCTTTACAAAATATACAACCACGGAATTCCACAGAAAACTGCAGATTTCCACAGAATATGAACACCAGCCATTCAAGCTCAACAAATGCATGATCATTTAATAAATATCTTTGCATATTAAACAGCTCTCTGCTGTACTTCATTCTGATTGGTCATTCCCAACATTACGCAATCAAATGTTTTTATATAATGACCACAAACTAAATTCCTGATTTTGGCTTCCAAGGGTTATAAAGTAATTCCAGTATTTTGTTGAATACATTACAGTTGTAAATCAATTTTAAATATTACTTTGTCTTATTTCCAAACCAGTAACAGCATTTTGTACTGTTTGTAATAAGTATTTTGACTCTCAAAATCATTTTAGGTGATTGTAATACTGAAAATATTATTAAATATTAATGTACTCTGAAGTGTAACAGCTTCTCTGCTTCATGCCATGGCCGCATTACTAACTCGGGTGTTTACATTTACATTTACATTTAATCATTTAGCAGACGCTTTTATCCAAAGCGACGTACAAATGAGGAGAACAATAGAAGCAATCAGACCATCGAGAGAGCAACAGTATAAATGTGCCATGACAAGTCTCAGTTAGTCTAGCACAGTACACGTAGCTAGGAATATATTTTTTTTTTTATATATATAAACAGAATAGGTAAGTGTTAGTATTAGTTGGTCAGGTGCTGGCGAAAAAGATGTGTCTTTAGATGTTTTTTGAAAATGGCTAAAGACTCAGCTGTTCGAATTGAGATCGGGAGGTCATTCCACCAGCTGGGCAGTCCAGGAAAAGGTCCGTGAGAGTGATTTGGTACCTCTTTGGGATGGCACCACAAGGCGTCGTTCACTTGCAGAACGCAAGCTTCTGGAGGGCGCATAAGTTTGAACTAGCAAGTTTAGGTATATTGGTGCAGAGCCAGTTGTGGTCTTGTAGGCAAACATCAGTACCTTGAATTTGATTCGAGCGGCTATTGGTAGCCAGTGTAACCTGATGAATAGAGGGTGTGCATTAATAATCAATAATGAATTAGTTTGGAGTCAATTATTCCATCAGAAAGTGTTTAGTATTATCAGCTATACATTCAACACACTTTACAACATATAAAGCCACAATTCCACAGGTTTATCACCAAATATTCTCACATTCTATTCAAAGTATCTCACAAAAGCTCACAAAAGATTATTTCATTACATACAGTAAAAATCATTAATATTGTGAAGTACAATTTATTTATTTTTATTTTAGTATATTTTAAAATTAAATTTATTGATGGCAAAGCTGCCAGTTGAGCTGCTTAATAATATTGTAAACACTTGTTTTGTTTTTTTCAGGATAATTTGAATTTTATTTGAAATAGAAATCTTTTGTAACATAACTTTACTATCACTGTTGGTCAATTTAATGCATCCTTGCTGAAAAAAATTTTTGACTGCAAACTTTTGAACCATAGTGTATTTTCATTGACCTTTCATTCTATATTAACTCTGTCGAATAGAAACTTCTACATTTTCTGTGCATCCTTCGCCTACGAGTCCCAATCAGCCAAGTCGTCTCATGTGTCTCAGTGTCTGTGGTTTTCATTATGTAACTCACAGTAATGGATACACCTGTTGACATGTGCGTTTCACCATTTACTCCAACAAATTCTTGCCCTCTCTCACCTTTTTCCAACCTGTGCATGAAAACAACCAGGCAGCTCACTGACAGCCTCTCACTACAGTCTTCATATACATAAGAAAGCATTAAGTCTTATTACCACAAACCTGTCAGGGAGACTAAGGAACACTTCACACACCTCTTTTAAAGTCAAGATAAGTGGGATAAAACAATGTCGCTAATCCCTTAGCAGTAAGATTTTACATAGCTTCAATACATTATCCGAGTGCTGAACCTCTTAGCTGGACTGTTTAATTTTGGCTTTGGCTGTGATGTTGGTGTAATGAAACAAGGACACTCTGACAGCATTAATGGATGAATTTGCAGTTTAGAGCTCCAGAAAGAAAGCACAGGAATGAGGAGAGTCTAAAAGAAGCTACCAAGGTCACGAACAAGTTCTCTGACCTCAGTCTGGGTCATGACGGTTACACCCAACTGTCCGGCAAACACACACAATCTCAGCAAGGGGTGCTGACACACACCCACACTTCGCTGCTGTGAAACCAGATAACAGTATGGGGATACTTCCTGTTGTCATGGCAGCCGGCCCATGACCTCTTGACCTCCATATCTCTTTGTTTAGATCTATTAATACCATTGGAGATGGAATAATCCTGTCGCTATGTCTATCAGGGTATGTTTGCACAGCAGCACAAAGAAGTTTTGCTTCTGTCATATGGGTGGAACTTGATTATTTTTTGGCTTTTCACATTTATCTTGATGTATCTAATATTTTACTATGTATTTTGCTAAATTATGGCTGTAAGCTTTATTACCTTGGCTTTAAAGTTATAGTTCATCCAAAAATGAAAATTGTGTCACCACTTACCCTTATGACATCTAAACTTGAATGACTTACTTTCTTCAATTAATAAGATAATTAAATGAGTATCGGGTTGGGTCAATTCAATATAATGACAATACATTACGACTTTAAAGGGATAGTTCACCCAAAAATTAAAATTCTGTCATTAATTACTCACCCTCATGCATGGGCGGCGCTAGGGAGGGGCTAGCAGGTGCTCCAGCACCCCCAAGAAAAACCAAAGCACACCCATAGCACCCCCATAAAAAATGAAATAAAATAAAAACATTTGACTCATTAAACACACGCATAAATACTGCAATGCAATAACCTGATTTGCAGTCGCACATAATGTCAGCATTTTATTTAAAAAATGGATCGGTTCCTTGTGCCAAGTACTGTTGGCCTGCCCGACTAAAGATTTTTCTAGTCAACTATTCACACGTTTATATTAAATTGATAGTATAATAACCTACTAAACCATCCTTTAATATAGGCATTTAGGCGTATTATTCCGCGCTCAAACCACGCATAAAGCTTGCCGCAAAGCACTGGCTAAAGTAATTATTATGAATGCATCGGGAAAAAGAAGACATTTTAATTATTTATTAATAAACTAGTGCTTTCTCAGACTCACCATCTCCACAGTGGACGTGCCTTTAATAGAGAAATGCACCTATACGGACTACATAATCAGAGAAGATTTGTTTTTTTATTTTAATTGGTTTTCAAGCTTTCTGCAGATTTATTTCTTATGTCTGTGAGCTTGTTCATTGTTGTGACGCGCTTCATTCACAGAGACTGCATGAGACGACAGAATGCACATCCAAAAATGACAGGAGTATAAGCTCTTTCCGCAGAAAAAAATAAATAAATAAAAATAATTGCGTGCGTGCCTCCATGCAGTAGGCTAAGCGCGATAATACTCCCACGTTCCTCATAAACATTAGAAATGCGCCTATACAGCGATTTTATTATTCATATAAAATAATAATAATAACAACCTGTTTTGGTCATATTTACTATTAATTGCCCAGCTCCCCCTGTCATTGATCTAGCACCCCCTCAGCACCTGCTTTCAACATTCTCTGTCGCCGCCCCTGCCCTCATGTTGTTCCAAACCTGTAAGACCTTTGTTTATCTTCAGAACACAAATTAAGATATTTTAGATTAAATCCTAGATCTTTTTGACCCTTCATAGACAGCAACGCAACGAATACATTCAAGGCCCAGAAAGGTAGTAAGGACATCATTAAAATAGTCCATGTGACATCAGTGGCTCAACCGTAATTTTATGAAGCTGCGAGAATACTTTTTGTCAGAACGCCGGCTTCTGCGTCAGCAGCACCACACACATGTGTTGTGCTACTCTCAGAAAGCGCTTAGAATCTGACACGGAAGAAGATTATTTTTTTAATAAAGTTATTTTTGTTTTCTTTGCGAACAAAAGGTATTATTGTAGCTTTTAAATTATGGTTGAACCACTGATGTCACATGGACTATTTTAACAATGTCCTTACTACCTTTCTGGGCCTTGAACGTGGTAATTGCATTGCTATCTGCTGTATTTTATGAATGTAGGTATTGTTAATTTTCATGCCGAACATCTGTATTGGTGTGAACGGGTTTTTACTCTGCATTGCTGTACAATTGCATAACAAAAAAGGAACGTTATTTCTGAGGTAGAACAAGTTATTTTATGAAATGTTACCAAGACTACATTTTCATTTTGAAAAAGTGCACTGAAGAGTTGTGCACAATAAGACCAAGAACATGTGTTAATAAAATAAAGAGGATAAATTATGATTCCATGTTGATGTAATAAAAAAGTCTGATAGCCAAAGCTTTGATAAAAAGATGATGGAATTTGTTCATCCACTTGTGAAAGTTAAAATGCCTGCTAACCATGCTGGATTTCAGCCTGTTAAAAAGCTGTGCGTCATTACTCAGAGACAAACGTCACACTATAGGCATGAATGAGGAAAGAATTCTGTCCACTTTTGTTGTGAAGTACAACACTTTTAGCTCTCCACTGACAGCTTTTTCATACCCTGTGTTTTACTTTGTCTCCTTCAACCTGGTTGATGCTGAGATAAAATTCTGCTGATTTTTATTTTTTTTATTTCTTATAATGGATCATGACTCATCATCTCACTTTGACCTTGATTCTCTTCTGCCTCCTCTAGCCTCTTCATAACTCTGGCACTGTGAGCAGGCATGCTAGGAATGAAGACAGGGAACAATGAACACAGATATACTATGAAGGTTCAGGCTGGGCTTCTCATAAAATTAGCTTGTCCTACCTTTTTAACATGCAAAGACAAATTGTCTTGAACAATTAAAAAGGGATGAAACAATGTTAAAACAATAATCAGAAAAGGACAAGCAGATTCCTCTAAGAGCAGGTGAATTACATTTGTAGGTGGGCACTGAGTAAACTGGCCATGTGTCTGCCAAGTGTTGGATCTGGAGGAATGCAGGTGGATGGAATTTGACTTGCTGCTGCTTGGATTACACCCCTCATTCCAGGATAGCAATATCCCAGCAAATCCAGAACAATTGCAGATTTGTGCAAGAGAAAACTGTTCAGTATGTTTTGTTTTTTGGCGCTGTTTTGTGTTCTTAAGAACAGTGAGAACAGCAGGTTTGAGTTACTGGTCATTGATCTAATAAAGCATGAGCCAGCAATACTTGCCAAGCTGTCTTCACCTTCAGCCACTAGAGGACAGTGTGGAACAAAACGCTCATTTCCCTCCACAGCATTGACTTGCTGTTTCAAGATCATTTGAGTCATATCTTTAAATGTTAGCAAATTTACATTTTTAAAAGTACAAATTTCCACAATTAATGTTTGCATGTATGAGGCTTTCACTTCAGGATATATTTTGTCCAATGATCATTGAAATATCTTTCAGAGTGATTTTTTTCCAGCTTATTAAGATAAAAACATTCACAACCAATCAGAATCCACCTGACTTTAAAGAGCTCCAGCATTTAAAGCAACAGACAAAGCCGCAGGGGGCGCTTATCTTAACACACTTTGTTACAGTCATTGTTCTTGATGCTAAACAAAAACAACAACATTTTATGCATCTTAACTATAGGCCTAACAGAACAAAGATGTCTGGTCATCATATTTATGTAATACTCTACTTTCTGTAACATCAGGCTTGGCAGTATTTAATACAAGGTACATATTTAAAGGTGCTGTATGTTAGTGTTGCTTTCGTCAACGAAAATTATGACTAAATATCGTCGTCAACGAACCTTTATCACGTGATGAAAACGAGTCGAGACGCAACGTAAATGCTGGTCATGTGACGATGACTATAATTAAATGTATAATGCAATATTGTTGACGAATAAAAACGAGACTAAATGTGGTTTACAAAATAAAAACTATGCTAAAATGTCTCTTCATTTTCGTTGACCAAAACGAGACGAAACAAAATGTTATAACATTATTTCGTCTCGTTTAGTCGTGTTATTATTATTATTTTGCAGTATTTCTGTTTCCTGTGTCTCACTTCAGGGACTGACTCAGGGTTGCCAGGTTTTCGCAACAAAACCCGCCCAATTGCTACTCAAAACTAGCCCAAAACTAGCCCAATCGCATTTCGAGGGGGGTTCCCCGGTAAAGTTCGCATTCCAGGGGCTAAATATCACGTTATTGGGGTCGCTTCAACCCGCGGGCATGAAAAACAACCCACGGCAACAGTGTTAAAGTAGCCCAATTCCGCGGGAAAACCGCGGACTTGGCAACACTCTGCGCAGACGCAGGCGACGTCACTTCCTCAAGCCCCACTCGCTGCATTATTTAGAAGACGACAACAAACAAAGTTAAGTATGACACAGAGAAAGGGACCGATGGCCGGCTTCATCTGACTTCAGTTTACAAGCAATACAAGTAACAGACACACATTTTATTTGCACTTTTTAGTATGTTATTGTAGCTCGAGCATTCAAGCACCTTGTTTCTCTTTGTTAAACTTGAATGTATTATTTTTTTTTCTGGCATTGTCATGTGATGCTATTTTATTTATTGTTTTTATTTATTGTTTTTATTTATTTAGATTTATGTGTGTGTACTTCTAACATGTTTGGTTGGTAAAATAAATGTTGTAAATTCAAATCAGAGCGTCTTCCGTGTCTGGAATGGATGTATTCTTGAGTCTATAAGGTAACAATAATATAATAAGATAACCTTGTTTGAAATGGGTTTGGCTAAAAGAAAATTTTGGTTTTGTCTATACTACTAGGTACTTATACTATATTGACTGGTTTTAAATAGAATTGCATTACTAAAAAGAGACTAAAATACCATTTTCATTGACTAAAACTAGACTAAAATGTCATCAGTTTTCGTCGACTAAAACTAGACGAAAATAGTCATGGATAATTCTGACTAAAATAAGACTAAAATGCTCAGACTTTTAGTTGACTGAAACTTGACTAGACTAAAAAGAGTATGAACGTGACGTAGTTTATGTAAAAACTAAAATGACAGCTTCACACAAAGACTAGACTAAAACTAAAATTAAAACAGGCCGCCAAAAACAACACTACTGTATGTAGGATTGACACCTAGCAGTTGAACTAGGTATTGCAGTCCAAATTCAAAATATTGGAGGTGTTTTTTTTCACCCGCCCCCTCCTCCTCAGACTTGACACATGCAGGTTGCCAGATTAAGGACACCAACAGGAACGAGCGCACATGACGATGAATGAAATTACATACACTGTGTTTTCCGCCAACTGGCAACCCGGGGTGCCGAAATACAATTGGGTAATTAGGCAGTGGGCGGGTTTCAAAAACCAAAACAGAATTGACATTCCAGCCCGAATGTACATTTTCAAAGGAGAATAACTGACTGTAGCATTGTTTATCAGATAAACAAGTATGTTAACTTAGCATGTTTCTTAAATATCTGCAAATATATTATGGTATTTTTATGCTTTAGTAGAGTCAAAAACTTACATACAGCACCTTTAAAATGCACTCAGATTCTGCCTGAAGTCCTGAGGTACAGCTCTAACATGTACCTGAACACACTTCTGTCTTCACACAAGCTATGAAATGGCTGTCACACACATGCTTACTCATGCACAGATGGGGTTCTTAATCTGTTACATTTCTAGAGGTGCAAGAAAATGAAAGTTCACCTTGACAACAGGAGCCATGACCTGCTAATTAACAAAGTAATGTGTCGTCATAACTGTATGACTAACTGTAAACAGCAGTGAGCAGGCTGTTGCATTGGCATGATGGCTGGTGGTGAATTTAACTAGTAAGGTATTAGAAGCCATGCTGACTAAAAGTTCTGTGAGATACTTGATCCTCATTGGTCAATCGCAGCATTCAGATATTTGTGAAGAATACCTGCTCTCAAGGATCTAAAATATGGCATTCGTCTGCTAGAAGATATAATCTCTGACATGTAAACAGTAACAAATGTTATTCTATGGGTGCTGTGCAGTGATACATACAGTAGCTGATGGAGTATTTTGTATTTTGTTTCAGTTAGAGCAGGGGTTTTAAATCCGGGGTTGGCGCCCACAAGGGGGAGCTGTGTGGTTCAGAAAATTAGAAAGAAAGAAGAAACAAAATAGGGCTGTCAAAGACAGCATGTTGAATATTAAGATATTAATGATTTTTATTTTTTTTAAATCTGCTTTAGCATAATATTTATTTTGAAAATCACTATATAAATAATTCCAAAATAGAACATTACTTTTAAAGTAATCTTTTTACTCAAAAATATTTAGGTTTAAATTTAAGATTAACTAAATGAATTTAATTATTTTCACATTGAACAGATTTATGGTGATTCAATGCAGTTTGAATAAATGTATTTTGAAAATATGATGATTTAAATTAAATCAAATGCAAATAGTTAATCTATGCCATGATTTGTTTGAGCGTAGAAACCTTACCCGTTTCTTACTGTTTTCAATTATGCATAACTGACATAGGCATTATATTACCTTTTATTAGTTCAAACGTTTATTTTAAAACTGTGTAATCCAAATGGATGGAATTTTTATATGCAATTCAAATACATAAATCCTAAATTTAGGCCTATATATATATTTTTTTTTATGTTGTTTTGCCTTAGTACACTGACAATAATAAAGCAAATAATTTATTTTAGAAATATCATGTGTAATATTTTTCTCACACAGTATAAATTGATCTTTATAGATGAAAATATGCATGTTCTAGTATGCATTTTAATACAGCGTAATTTTGTCATACTTGGCATTTTGACAAAGCTCTATAAATAAAGCAATTCAGTGAAAAACAAGTTTTTAGCTGTGAGAAAGTTTCTTACGAAAAACTGAAGTGTGACATAAAAACAACTGACCCACTTTTGTCACTTCAGCAGTGATGAATGAAGCGGCAGGTAGGAAGCTAGTAATATCACTACACCTTTAGGGCATTCAATTCCTGACAGGTGAAATTCCTCTCTTCACATCACAAGCCTCTAAAATAGCATAGGTTCAGGAGAGGAAGAATGAACAGAATTCAGATGAGCTGAGTCACATGGAAGAACGGTTGTGTGAGTCTGTGCAAAGAGCTTAATGCAGAGCCAAATAAGGGCGACGTCGATTTATAAGGCATTATTATCCATTAGCCTGTGATGATGCCCTCTGAAAGCTTCTTGTGGTATTCAGACTACTTCTAAGTGTCTGTAAATTGATGTATGATGTACTTGTCTTAGTCAAACCTGATATTAAACCTGGAGCTAGTCTATGGCCAAACATGAGAGTGAAGTTGAAGGGTTTGTGTTGGTGTTTGCATGCTTTTCTGATGGTGGTTTGATAGAACTGGTTGTTTTAGTGGAGAATGATAACATGCACTATAGTGGTCTTGCTTCATTGTGTTTGTGAATAACAAATGATGTAATATGGATAATGTTTCAAAAGAGGAGTGTTTCAAGAGAGGATCAGTTTGAAATGTAATGCATGAGGCATGAGGTAGCTGATTGAGATGGTCGTCATAGTTTTTGTTACAATCCTTTTCTGTTACATGATTCATAAAGAGTTTCTCCTGCCAAGTTACAAGAGGATAACGTAATTCCCAGGATTCCATTATGTTTGCATCTGCTTATGCCGGGGCCTCCTGTGTCTTCTGTCTGTTTTAGATTAACAATGATTTGCAAAGCTTTCAGTATTTATAAAGCCTGGGCTCTTGATTACAGGTTGAAGAAGAGGAAACAAGGGAAGGGGAGGCCCAACTTGTATCTGGAAAAGGTCAAAAACATTCCTGGGGCACTGTGTTCCCCTCCTAAAATCTCCAGTGGGCATTCCTTTTCTTCCAGATCAGTACGCAATGTATAAATTAACGTTTCTAAAGCCCGGTAGGCTTAGTTTCAGTTACAGCTGTGTCACACACAAATGCTAAATATTTTGCATTTAAACTTAAAGCGTTACAAAATAAAATAAAATAAATTAAAATAACAAAACATGCATAAAGTGTGCATAAAGACTGTTAACTGTCATCTCCTTAATTTAGACGGAAAATAAACAACATTTTCATGACACTGTCTAAAAGCCACTATAACCATATTTTTATACTTCATACTGTTCATAAATTCCCAGCATGTTATTTTAGTATCATTGTAATTATAGCTTTTATTAATATTTTGGATTAGTGTTTATTTTTAATACTTTCTGTTATCATTTAAATGTGAAAGTTTTGGTAATTTTGTTGTGTTTTTGCCTTTATTATTCTTTAAATATGTATACTTTTTATAAATTTTTATTTCAGTTTTACTTTTTGGTTATTTTAGTACATCGTTAAACTAAATGAAAATGAGAAATATTACCTTGACAACTAACCGAATAAGTTTACATTTATTATATTTCAATTAAAGTTTGTTTTATTTAATTTGTTTTCTCTTTTTTGGTTAATTTTTTAGTTTTACTTAACTATAATAAGCCTTTCATCAAGACCAAGTTTTTTCATAACAAAAGGGCCACTGTTTATGTAAATTAATACAATAATTTACTCTGTTTATGTAAATTAACTGAATACAGTAAGTTTAAGTTTTTTTCTTATATTTTCTTATATTTCAGTTTGTTTTATTTCAAATGATTTTTTTTGCTTCATCGTTAGATTTAGTTTTAGTTAACTAAATAAGCTTACCTTCTAGACCATATTTTTTTTATTAATTTCACCTTTGTGAATATTTAATTATTTAGATTAATTTATGTAATGTGTTGATTGCACATTACCTTTGATTGTACATTTTATTTTTAATGTAGAGTTAAAACTGCTATATCCTGCCACTAATGCACTTCTTGGTATAGATCAGAGTCAAATGAATATTAGGTTACCTGATAGAGAGAAACAATAAAAGACAGAGTGAAAGACAGTAAGCTGGGGGGAGAGAAAGTTGGAAACACAAGAAGAGTGAGACACAAGAGGACTGCACCAGAAATAGGACAAAGAAAGAGATGCTGGTGGAAGAAAGAATAATGGATAAAATATGCAGGGTTCTTGGCATATCCGTGGTTGAGATGGGATGAGGTTTGAGGCTTGAACAGTGCAGCAGTTAAATAATAAGTTTTCTTTTTCTTTTCTTTTTTTGTCTGGTGTAGATTTGAATTACATGCCAACAGCAGTAATAAATCAAGAGATATCATCCGTATGTTTCCACATACACACATGGTCAGAATTGTTGGTACCCTTGGTAAATATGATCAAAGAAGGCTGTGAAAATAAATGTGTATTTTCATTGTAGAATAAGAATTTAAAATGGGGGGAAATATCATTATGAAATAAATGTTTTTTTCTCAAATACATTTTGGACACAATTACTGGTACCCCTAGAAATTCTTATGAGTAAAATATTTCTGAAATATATTCCCATTCATATTCACAATTTTGAGCACACCAGCGTTATTATGAACATTAAATTATCCAGCCATGGCTTCCTGTTTCACAGAAATATAAATAGGAGGGAAAACAAAGTCCAAATTCCCTTAATCATCCATCACAATGAGAAAAACCAAATAATATATTTATGATGTGCAGCAAAAGATAATTGAGCTTCACAAATTAGTGAAGTGGCTTTAAGAAAAGAGCTAGAGCAGTGAAAATTCCCATTTCCACCATCAGGGCAATAATTAAGAATTTCCAATCAACAGAAAATGTGACGAAACTGCCCGGAAGAGGACGTGTGTCTATATCGTCCTGATGCACGGCGAGGAGGAGAGTTTGAGTGGCTAAAGACTCTCCAAGGATTACAGCTGGAGAATTGCAGAAAATAGTTGAGTCTCTGGGTCAGAAAACCTTAAAAAAAATTATCAAACAGCCCCTACATCACCACATGTTGTTTGGGAGGGCTTCAAGAAAAAAATGAAGAAAAGAAAATGCTTTCACCAAAAAACTACTGTTTTTTAACAGTTCCATCAGGGATGGGGGGTGGGCGCTCTGGAGGCCCCTCAGGACAAATACGGACAAGAACACAGGAAGGGGACCTCCAGAGTGGAACAGACAGACAGGGACCATGGCGGAGCTGGGAGCTCTGGAGGCCATGGCGGTGCAGGGAGCTCTGGAGGCCATGGCGGAGCTGGGAGCTCTTGTGTCCATATTTGGTTTGTTTCCTGTCCTTGTTTCATGTCATTATGAGTTAAGTATGTTCCAGCTGTGTTTGTCTCGTTATGTGTTAATTACCCTGTGTATATTAGTCCTGTCTTTTGAGTTTGATTTCGTCTGGTCTACTCGTTACTCCCCGGTGTTTCTGTCCATGTCAGCCTTGCCTTGTCCTGCCCTGCCTTGTTTGTCAAGATTAAAGACTATTATTTGAGTTTAAGTCCTCGTCTGCGTGTTCCTGTATCCTCCCTCGTGTGTGCACCGTGACATAACTACAAAGATCAAATCCCATTTTGTCTTTAGGCTACTGAGGGCATGTTCCTAAAAAATAAGCTTCTTTTGCAGTTTTTCTTTGGACAATTCTTAACAGCTTTCATAAGATTCACCCACTTACGGTTTAGGACAACATTTTGTGGATGGAGTCATTGGGATTTAGTGGATAAAGGCAAAGAAAATAAAAGCAGGCATCCGTGCAAACAGAGGAATGAACTGCCTAAGGCGAGATCTATAAAACAGACAGAGGAAAGAGTGAGAGACAATACAGGATTTACTCAAATATTAAATATTTACTCAAATGAATCCTGATAAACTGCATCCATTACTGTAGTGTGAGTGTTTTAATGCGTGTTTGTGTGAGTATACAAGCATGAGTGGCTGAAGCAAGCACATATCCCTCCTTCCTCACATTCCAAGTGGCTGGAGTGAGCTGTGACTGATCATCGCTGAGAGCGGTGTGGTCTGAACAACAGAGGCGAGGAGGGAGGGTCTCACACTCACACACACACGCACAGCAGAGAGCGGGACATCTCTGTCCCTGCTGCGGCAGCTGGAGCTCTGAGCGGGAACAGGAATATATAAGCATTGGGAGGAGGAGGAAGAGAGAGCGGGGAAGCAAGGGTCCATATGTGGCAGTCCAGTGGGTTTGAGTAGTCTAGAGCCGGTGGGGTCTGAGATCAATGCCATGGGGAACTCCAACAGCAAGAAGAAAACCCAGGCTAACCTTACCAGCAGTTACCACACTAGCAGAGTAAAGTCCATCTGGCACTTTAGACATGTGGATAAATTCAAAACAGGTAGGAAAAGATGGGAAATGCTGCATTTTGCAATTCATAAAGTGTTTAGCATTGCCCAGCTTAGATACTGTGAATAAGTTTTCTGGCAGTGCTTTATTTATTTAGATTTGAGTATGCTGATTTAATAGTGGAATGTATAGTAACTTTGTCTTAAAATTTATTTTTGTTTATTTGTATATATGTGTATAACAAAATTGGGGGATTTAAAGCTAAAATATAATCTGTCATTGAAAAACCCATATTGATTGATTACTAGTGTAATACGGACAAAAAAGTACTGTGATGGTACCATGGTATCAGATGGTAATAGCATGGTACTTTGATATATACCATAGTACTGAATGATTATATACATGATACAAAGTACTTCAAAATATTCCCTTATACTATTTTGGTACCAGAGTTATTATTAACAAAAAAAAAAATCATTGCTTGAAATAAAATAAACATTAACTAAAATAAAATAAAATAAAATATACAAAACTTAAACTATTAACTAATTAAAAAAATAAAATAATAATAATAATAATTTATATCAGTGATACTAAAATTACACTGTTCCGCAAACCGTGGAAGTATCCTTTTAACAACAACAGCAACAACAAAAAACTATATTAATACACCACAGATTTTAACTAAAAAATTACAACTTTTTATAAAAATTATATTAAAATTAAAATGCTGCAAATTTTATGAACCAATCCATGATAAAACATGGAATAGTGTGGCCACATTATGACCTAACTATTTAAAAAGAAAAATCTGTCATTTCTTTTTTTGTTATCAAAATTTTTTTTTTTTTTCACACATAACATAACATAACATCCAAAATATAACAAAACAAAACAACAGACATATACTCAATACCTCAAAGTCCAGTCAAAAGGGAGGGAGAGAGGGAAGGACAATAAAAACACAAAACAAGTCACTCCTTTATACAATCACGTATATCAGAAAGAAAACACTGCCAAGCATCCATGGTCGAAGGCTTGGCCCCACCGATTCGCGCCGTTGTACATTCACATGACACTATTTGCAGGAGGCTACGGATCCAATATGTTTTTCCACACATGTGTGGTGTAAACCAGTTCTGGATTATTGTCTTCTTCGCAGCTGTAAAACCAGCAAACAACATTCTCTTTTGCATTGAACTAATACAGAGACCAGAATCATCGTTAAGAAGACACAAACTTGGGTTAACAGACCAATCAATTCGCAGTAATGATGACAAAACCAGGTTTACATGTGTCCATAGACTGATGACGACAGGACATTCCCAAAACATATGCAGAAAAGTGCCTGATGATGTAGTGTTACATATATGGCAGTTCAAATTTGACTGTAGTTTCAAAAAATCTGTCATTTCTAATGCCTACATGTGTCCAAGAAACCATGGTAGTACCATCATATACTTTTGGTGGATTTCTGTTGTGTGGGAATCCTGAGAGATTTTGTGCTTTTGTCATTATGGGAGGGAAAGAGATCCAGGTGTCTCTTCCTGTGTTCCAGTGAGTTGTTTCAATGGCTGGGAAAGGTTTGGGAGTGTCATTGAAATGGAAAATGCTGTAAACCCGTCATAAGTCTATCATTTACGGCTTGTTTTCCTCAAATTCCCTGCAATCACGGCTCTGTTATTAAGCAACCTCTCATTTTCCAGAGCACACAACAGAGGAGGTCTTTGACTGAAGGTTTGGTACTAATGTTCATCAGTATCAGCACACTTCTGTGACTTCAGGCTTTGGGTGTATGAGTGGCTTTGAGACAGTCAGTTCTCTGTCAATTAAAATCACCGGGGAATGTCAGCACTAAGACCCCGGACAGAAAATGAAATCAAAAGTGTACATCAAAAAGAGCTGCTGTTTACAGAGATGAAAAAATCTTCTGTCAAACACATCCCTTTCATGTCTCGGTTGCGTCTTAATAAAAAACAAGACGCCTGTTCTCAAGTGGAACATTTCACCAATCTGACTTGCTTCGTAAGGCACCTCACTTTTCATGTGACGCAAAGACTCCTACATCAAAATATCTCTGTAGAGAAAATGGAAAGAGGAAATTAGCCTATAAGCAGTAATGTAATTTGTGCGTGCAGGGCGCATTATGTCCAAATACTAAGACGTCTCCTTTCTCCTTTTGCTTGCTATAAACTTTTTTGCCCATAAAATAATTAAGAAAATGTTTGTTAACAAAGAATATTTTTTTTATTATGTCAATGATAATAAAGACAACAAGAATGATAAAAAGATATTGTGCATTATGGCAATAAACTAGACGATTTTAATGAAAACTTATCCACTTATTTTGCAACATGGAAGAAACCTATCTTCTTTGAACATTTGAGACATCAGAATAATTAGCTGCTATGGGTAAATAGCTAGAAGAATAACAAAGTGCAGTAAATGGTTAAAATATTGGTGCTGCAAACTGTCTGTTCATGATTATACTAGATTGTCATATAAAGCAGTCCAGCAGGCACCTTGATATAAATTTGATGTCAAAATTAGTCAAGACTTGATCAAGATGCTGTAACGTCATTTTAAATTCAGTTTGGACAGCAATTGGTAATTGGGTGAAAATAAGAAGTTACTCCCACACTGAAATTGGTTTAATGTATGTAGGTCAATATGTTTAACGTTCAATTTACATCAAATCAACATCATGTCAAGTTTTTGACGTCAGTTTGATTTGCATATTTGACCTGTTTTTTTTTTAACGTAATTTTAGATGTCAATTTGATGATTTATTTTCAAATTCAATTGCTCACTGGGAGCATAGTGGACAGATTTTTGTAGAATAACTGGAAGAAAATAACACTTGAAGCCTTACATATTCAAGTTAAAAATGGCAGAGTCTGTTCTTTCATTAAAAATGAGGTGGATTCTGTAAATACTTGATCTCCTTCACTGACCAGTTCATCAGTGAAGGAAATTGAATATTTACAGATACAAATACACGTTTGTATGTAAATATGTGCATGTGCACAAGGTATTTTTCAATCTGATTGAGAAAGTAGTCTGATTCAAGCATTTAGATGCTTTTTTTTCAGGTCTATAAACTCCTTTCCAACCCAATCGAAATTAATTCAGATTGAGCTCAGTCAGCAATGCATTTCCCAAACGCATTATTAGCCAACTGTGCTCGCAAATACCATTAATACCAACATAGTTCAATGATTCGCTGTTTCCTGAAACCATGCTTCAAATGAACATTCACAAACAGCACTGGAAACGTAGATGGTTGGAACCACAGCTCTCGACCTGTGGTTAGAAGCATAGTTTCTTAGTATGACATGTGGACTAAAAAAAGAATGCTGTATTGTTAATTCCATTTGAATATATAACAACAAAACACACTGAACAACAAAACTCCGGTGTTTCAGTGATGACTCATCTGAACAGAATCATGTGTGATTGGTTATAGCACGCAATAGTGTAAAAACACGTAAAAAGAAATATGATGGGACAAATAAGCCCTAATATCAATTAGACAATTACTGACAACAACTATGGTAGTTAATCAGTAAGTTGAAATGAGACTTATTATAAGCAAAACTGACTAACATTAATGAATGTGACCAGACAAAATGTCTGTATAATTTGAAGGAATTTTTCCGTATTTATTTTTTACAGGTGTTTTACCAGTATTTTGAATTTCACACTTCATTGCATTGTGTTTTAGAGTAACAGAAATGTCCATAAAATGAATGGATAATGTCATGTGTAATGAGCTTCCAGTACTTTTTCTGTTATTTTATGGATTTATTTTTTACATTGTATATAACATAATATAATATGTTTGTCAAAAGACAAACACTATAAAACTGTAAAAACGAGGACTGACTGTGGAACAAAGGTTTGAATGCTATATTGAGTAACTGTTATACACTCTTCCTTGGATTGTCTTTATGCATAGCTTTACTCATTCATCGAGCCGTTTATTCAGAAGAGCTGAATCTGAATGCATTCCAGCATACCAGTCTCTCTCCTCATGCGTGACTGGGCAGAATACACAACAGAGGGGTCAGCTCCTGTGGCGGTGGTGCTGCGTACATGTGTCCAACGGTCTATAGCGGTTTAAATATTTAGAGGAAAATAAGTGTTCTTGTAGCTGAGCTCCACCTTGTGTGCAGCAAACTATTCAACCAAAGACTCTCAAGGTCCGTGAGCCATTAGTGATGTTAAAGATTGATAGATGGACGTTGTATTATGGAGAATCAGTTCTCCTCATCCCATCAGTGCCTGAGCTGCAGGAGTCAAGTCATGCACTGGGGAATCTGGGCTCACGGTGAGAAATCCAATATGTTAGATCTCTCTTCATGGTCACGTGAATGATGATTAACACTGGACATAACTCTGACAGATCGCTCATCCCAGTCAACCAGGCTGCAGTTCAAGTGGGACTGGGGGAGGGTCAGCAGACTGCTGCGGAAAGCAGGAACTGAATAGTATAGACCTTTCTTGTGATAATACACCTGTCAGTGCTGCTACAGTGGAACGTGTTTCGCAGAGATTTTTCAGGCGTCTTAGAGAAGATAACACTCATTGTATTAGTTTGCTCAACAAATATTATGTATCTATAGTGAATGTTCAACTAGTTTGCATGTATCATTGTATCATATTGAAATCCAGCAGGACATTCTGCAAAGGTTCACTCAGAGTTAAAGACAAAATGTTCTTGCTGTAATGTAATAGAATAGGACATTTATTAAATGTTCACAATAGGGCTGTCACGATATTAGATTTTTCATATCACGGTTATTGTGGCCATAAGAATTCACGATATCTATAGAAACCTTGGGGGGAAAAAAAGAAAAATATCAGTCAAATTATTTTTTACTTTGTTTATTGACTTTTTCTTTTTCACCCAACGAACATAAGGATACCGATAAAAGCAGGGCACAAGACTGGCTTTCTCTGTCTTCTTTGGAGCTCCTATGAAATAACAAGAGAGAAAATACTGTCAAGATCAACAGTATGATGAATAAATGTTAGTGGTAACACTTTACAATTAGATGTCATTTGTTAACATTAATGTATTAACTAACAACAATACATTTATTACACAATTTATAAATTTTTGTTAATGTTAATAAAAATACAGTCGTTCATGTTAGTTCACAGTGCATTAATGTTTACAAACACAACTTGTGATTTTAATAATGAAATTAACATGAACTAAGATTAATAAATGCTGTGGAAGTATTGTTTATTCTTATTTCATGTTAACTAATGTAATTAACTAATGAACCTTATTGTAAAGTGTTGCCATATTAACATCTAAACTGATACTTTAACCTGTTAACTTGCGTACCCCTATTTTAATTTCTTTAACCTATAGTTGCACCGGCGCCACTGAAGTCATGCAGTAAGAGCTGCTAGTTCAGTATTAATGTGCGTCTAGAACGACTGCAGATGAGGCATTAAGTGCATGGCACTGCGACCAGCTTAACATTTTACAGTTTAATGTAGCAATGTGGTCGCAATACTGGCGCTGGAGTATTTACATGTGGTGTTATCATAAGAGTCCTGTTCATTTTAAATATTGCAGTTATTGCCAATACCGGTATATCGTCACACACTAAATTAACACAATATCGATAATTGTTGCTTTGAATATCACGGTTATCGTCAATACCGGTATATCGCGACACCCCTAGTTCACAACCAAGGATTTTTTTTAATAATTCTCAAAACGTTTATTTACTTACTTATTTACTTACTTGCTTACTCACTTACTTACAAATGGATGTTTTGAATGTTCCAGAACTTTTGGACGTAACATTTTTAGAACTTTTTATTGACACAAAATTGTTACTTGGGAAGAAGCAATGCAAAGAATACAGTGACAAACAATCCACAATATAATTGCTGCCATGGTTTGGTTCAATTTGATTTGATATTAATTGAAAACATTTTACCCCCAAAGACAAAAACAAGTCATACAAAACAATATATTTACTTATTATTTTTTAGCTTATTACAACTTAATATCACCTTAAACAAAGGTTTTTGAGACTTTGTGTCCTTGTTTATGATCAAATATCACACTGTCCCTGTCACATCAGAAAACTGAACATTCTGAACAAGACGAACCACATGCTGACCTTCAGTAACCTCTAGAGAGCAAAGAAAGCATCTCAGTCCCTAATAGAATTGCAGTTGAAGAAGAAAGAAGAGCGGGTGTGCTTTTGTTTTGAGAGAAATCCTCTTACTCTGGCAGTGCTGTCAGCAGAAACTCTGTGTGTGTGGTCCAAACTAAATGCTCATCAGGACCCAGTGTGGGATTTTCCATACAACCTCATTTTTAATCTTGTTTTAGCAGTCAAAACAAGTTCAAGTTTGTGTCATACTCCTGAAATAACTCGCGAGACTTAGTATGCAGGACGAGTCATAAGATGTAGTGTGACTGTCTGTTTTTCCTGAAAACTACAAGCATGCTGCCTTGAATTATAGCAGTAAATGGACACTAACAATTTAAATAAAAGCTTATAGTGCATAAAAACACAAACATGCGTAATATATATGGTTATAGTATTTGGTTATAGTATAGTTTGGTTATAGTGTGTAGTATTTGAGTGTCTGTAAACACTGTGACAGTAGCCGTGAGAAATTCTCACTAAATGTCATTTAGCAGGGATACTAGAGTGTCAAATGCACTGAGGGGTGGCATCAAAGCATGCTGGGTAATGGGGCATAAAATTGATTATCAGTCTGAGTGAGTTATTAAAATCCACAGTTGATGGTTCCCATGTACAGTAGATGTATCAGCTCACATTAAGATTGCTTTGCCTTAGGAAGTAAAACAATTCTCACAGGCATTATACAGCAAAATAATACATTTGTTGCTTGACCTTTAGCTCTCAGTTACATTTGAACTAGATAAGATAAAATATTTAAAACAATATTGAAAATTGCTAAAGTATTTAAACTTACCTACACAAGCATATAACAAAGCAGCCCATTCATTCAAATATCTTCAACTACATACTGAATTGCATTGGATAGTTCACCCTAAAGTAAAAATTCTGTTAGCATTTACTCACTATCAAGTTGTTATAAACCTGTATGTCTATATTTCTGTATTTATAAACCTGAGTTTCTTTCTTCTGTTGAGCACAAAACAAGGTATTTTGAAGAATGTTGGTAACCAGACATTTGCTGGTAGCCACTGATTTCCATATTTTAGTATTTTTTCCCCATGTAAGTCAAAGGCTGTTTCAAATGTTGTTCTTTTAAACTTTCCATTCATCAAATAATCCTGAAAAAAGATCAATAAATCAAATCAGCATATTAGAATGATGTGACACTGAAGACTGGAGTAATGATGCTGAAAATTCAGCTTTGCATCATGGTAATAAATTACATTTTAAAATATATTCAAATAGAAAACAGTTCTTTTAAATTGCCTTGGTGAGCATGTACTGTAAGTCTTCTTTAAAGGTGCCATAGAATGCATTGATACAATATTTTTAATTGTTCTCTGATATCTACATAGAAGGTATGTGGCTTAGGTAAGGGCAAACAATCTCCAGAAACAGTTTTACATGTGCATTTACAACCCTAGGATTTCTCCCCAGAATGAAATGGTTTGTTATTGGCTTATTTGGAAGGGTCATGAATAATAATGTTGAGCTCTGCTCTGATTGGCTGTTTCACAGTGCGGCTCAATGTTGAGCTCTGCTCTGATTGGCTGTTTCACAGTGCGGCTCATTTCATTAGCTCACAGGAAGGAAACACAGGGAAAATATATATTTCAATACCTTCTCTCGCAGTTACATTGTCGGGTAATTATACTGTATATAAAATGCGGGCATCAGGGAGCCTTTGCTATTAATATGCTGGGCACTGAAACTGCTTTCAATGCACGATCGTTTTTACTTTCACTTTGCGATTCGCGATCGCATGAACTCTGTTTATACTATGGAGCGGCAGTACTTACCAAACATTGTACAAGATCAGATGCTTGTCAGTGGTGCTCAGGATCTGTAAATCATTCGCCATCATCCACAGTCACCTCTCCTTACTCTGTTTATGTGGTAAGTGAAATCGTATGTACTGTAATGTAACAGGCTACCGCTAGCAAGGAGCTAACCATGACCCTTTAGTGGCTTGCGTTATTTTATTAGAACTAGGGTTGTTCCGATTCCGATACTAGTATCGGAAATTCCACCGATACCACAAAAAATTCTGGCATCGGAATCGGCGAGTACTTGAACCCATGTACTGATCCGATACCATTTTCTTAAACAAGACCTATAGTTATGCCCGCGAGCTTTGCTTAACGCTGCAAATCAGAAAACAATTCTTCTTCGCTGCTCAGAATGCAAACACAGGAAGTCGTGCTTTTGCCACTAGCAACCACTATTTAGAGCAGCGAAGAAGAAATACAAATGTGCTAGCACATTGCCAGTAAATCACTTGCAAATCTTCAACATGGGTGACTAAATGATATCTAATATTAGCCACTGACTAATAAATGCTCAGATTTTACTCGCCAGTGTGTTAGTTGGAGGCTGTGTATAAGTTTAGCACAGATATATTGCCACTCCGAACACACTGACTAAGCGCTTCAGAGTTTCTCTCTCCGTCAAGCGATCTGTGCTGTTTTTCAGATCATTTGAATGGATGTGCAGCGCAGCTGTGTCTGACGTACCGTAAGCTCTAGTATCAAGGCGCATGACTTGCTGTCGATTTGCTTTTTTCTCACACACAAAGAAAGAGAGAGAGAGAGAGAGCGCGCGCGAGAGAGTCTTACATGTAGCGCGTCAATTCTGCATGGCATATAAATGATATTCTTTGTTGTATTTTCCTGTCAAAATAACGGAGTTCCTTTGGATTTTTTCAGCTTTTAAGAACTGCTGAGTTCTCCGGTAGTAGGCGTAGCTAATGCGCAAACGACAATCTCATTGGCTGGTGCTCACCTATTATCGTCCCTGTTTTGATTTCAGCGAATCAGTTCGAGTGAACGCACTCAACGTGATTAATATTCATGAATCCAGCAGCTCGTTAATCCTTAGTGCGTTTTATATTGTTCTTAGTAGAATTCATAGTATGATTATCTTATCAGTATTATTGATAGTTTATTTCCCATTTTTTACAGAAACACTGAATGACCAAAAAAGCACCACCACCAGTCCTAAGTTCAGTTAAAATGACTAATATGCATTCATACATGGTTCTATCATTAAATAATACTTGATTATCATAATATATTTATAATGCTTGACTGACTGATGTTAAGAGTGTACTTTTAGATATTAAAAAAGTGCCATTTTCCAAACATTATATTTGTTTACTCGCCAGACTATCTATCTATCTATCTATCTATCTATCTATCTATCTATCTATCTGGTGAAGCACACCATAAAATAATTGTATCAATTCATACAGGGCTAGTAGTGCATACAGCTGTATAACTAGATACACACCCAGGTATCGGATCAGTACTCGGTATCGGCCGATACCCTGAGCCTAGGTATCGGAATCGGTATCGGGAAGGGAAAAAGGGTATCGGAACATCTCTAATTAGAACGCGTTATTTGCTTTCCGTGCCTTTCTGAATACAGACACCAACCCATCCCTGCATTTCACATCCCCTGTACAGCCTGGACCATAACATTTATTTCATGATCTGCCAATTTCACTGTTGTCCTCGCTTGTTTCTTCACAATACCTGCAGAACTTCTGATGGTTCGGCTGGCGGCTGGCATAGAACATGGGCGGGTATATGCAAATGTTGGGGGCGTAACTATTAGTGATCCCGACTGTTACGTCACAGTCGATGTTATGTTCTGATTCGCCTATTTTTCAGTGCTCTTTTTTATTCACGAGATTTACATAAGAAGGAGAAAACAATGGTGTTTGAGGCTCACTGTATGTCATTTCCATGTACAGAACACTTATTATGTAACTATGCCAAGGTAAATACAGTTTTCCATTCTATGGCACCTTTAAAAAACACTAAAAAAGCTACAGACTCCAAACTTTTTAGGAGTAGTGTATGTGTGTATTATATTGTATATTTCATCACTGCATCTTGTAACCACAATAATTCTGACAAGACTTGACGGCAGTATAAGGAGCTGTTCAGAATGCATTTTTGCATTCATTTCAGCTTTTAAAAAACCTTAAAAAAGGTCTCGAGACCTTGTGATTTTCTGTGCGTCTTGCATATTTATGTCTGTGTGAATGGCTTAGTCATCCTGTTTCACACCTTTAGAACGTTTTTATGTTCAGCAAGTTTGACCTGGACATGAACTGTGTTCAACTGTATATTGAACACAGGGTGGCTTGAAAAATCCCAGCAGATTTATACTATTTGGTGTTCAAACTTTCCACCTGTTTAAAACAAAACATGGAGAAGCTGCACTCTAGGACTCATCTCAGAGGTTAGATGTAATAATTAATAATTCCATAGCAACAGGCTGCGGTGGGCAAGATATTCCATTTTTCATTATCCCACGAGCAGCATTCGACTAATCCCTTTGAATTCTGTGACTGGTGTAGGTGCGTGCACATCCTTCCCCCTTTGAAGTTTCAGTTAAAAGTGCTTCAATCAAGCACAGTGCCAAAGAGAGTTACAGAACAGCACGATAATCTGTGTTAGCGGAGGGAAATTCTTTCATACCCAAAATAGAAATTGCTAACAGTTTTAATGTTTATTTTAATAGGATTCTAGAGCACACTCCAATTAATCCCCCTACACCAGTGACCTCAGGATTGAATTTGTTCTCAGACTGGCCAGGGTTCCTCAGGGAGGAGAGAGTTGCTTTTATTATATCTTGATTTGCAATCAAAAGAACCCGCCAAATGTTGTTTCAAGAATCCCTGCCAATGTCAACCTGTTTTCCAAACTCGAATAGTTGTTTCAAGTCATTTAGAAACATGTTTTGACTGGAGTTTTGGTTTTAGTGCTCACATCTAGTGATAGGCAGAATAGAAAAGGGCCCAATATAAAGCCATTGTGTCTCAATGTAATAGGGCCTGGTGCAGCCATTTCCTCCATTTCAGACAAATTGATTTAGCATATTAGAGGAAAGGAGACAACACCAAAGCCATTTTGTACACTTTTCGACCAACAAATAACATACAAATGGTTGCTGGGATAACAACAAATATAGTAGATGGGATAAATATGATAGCTGGGATGTGCCTTTAAAGGGATAGTTCAATCAAAAATGAAGATTATTTCATTATTTATGCTACTGTCCTTTTATCTTTCCAAAGCTGTATGACTTGTATGACACTGTATGACTATGTATGATTTTTTTCTGTAAAACTCAAAAATCTATTCGGAAAAATGGTTCAACTGTTTTTGCCCATTTAATGAAAATCAGAGGGGTCCAAAACAACACTGACCCTCACTGACTTTCATTGTATGGAAAAGGATTTTTTTGTCTTCCAAAGAATAACGGAAGTCATACAGGTTTGGTATAATGTTTCATTTTTGGGTAAACTATACTTATAAATAGTTCATTAGTATTACTCAGCAAATCCAAATGTTAAATGCACAGTAATGTTAGGAGTGTTGTAATAGCCTATAGATTGGGACCCAACTTTATCTTTGTCAAACAACACTAATTTGCTTTTCACTTGATGCTAAGACACTGTCATCAGCCTTGCTAGTGCTTTGATGCAAGTTCTGTTAATGAAGTAGGTCATTGTGCTGAAGTCTACAGTTTTCTTGCTTACCTGTGAACGTCAATGTTAAGATTTCAGAATTAGCATTCATTCTGTGTAAGAAAACGCACTAACAATTGCCATCACACAAAGCCGCTTCATCCTGATAGACTCAGATAAACAAACTGAGGGCAGACGCTGCGGTTATTCTGCCTTGGCGCTGCATTCACATATTAATTTAATTGTATTAAATATTCACATATTCTACTGCAAACAAACTGTAATTTAGCAGGCCTATGACCAGGCTTGAAAGTTGTCTGATGCAAAGGTCTGCAATGAGTTCTCAAGGCCATAGAAAGCAGTTTGTATTGACTGGATAGTGTTTCAGTGATAGCAGAACAGAGCATGTGTGTTACAATGAGACTGCAGTAAAGTATCTGTGATGAATTTATCCCAATGCACAAGGTAAGCTACAGACATTAAATGGAGATTTATGCAGCATATAAAATCAGAAGCCTCTCTTGTCCAAGCAGCATTATTCATACCATAGTTAAAACTGCATTTACTAAATTTTGCACTGTCATACCTTTTTAGATGGTCGTCTCCTCTACTCATGGTAATTACAGTAACTCAATAGGTTTAGGGTTGAATTCAGCTGATAGTCGTCTGATGGTTAATTCGCCCAAAAATGAAGATTCTGTCATCCTCATGTTGTTTCAAATCTGTATTACTTTCTTTCCTCCATGGAACACAAAAAATATACAGTATATATTTTGAAGAATGATTATGCTGCCAATTTCCATACAGTGAAATTATGTGTTGTGACCAATTACAACAGGCCAGCTTTGAGTAAAGCAGCTTAAAAACTCTGCAAAACTTTTTAATTTTAATTAAACTGAAGAGAGAGTGTCATACATGTTTGGAGAACAACATGATGAATATGGTAACAGAATTTGAATTTTTGGGTGAACGATCCCAAACTCGTTGCATGGTGGAATTTTTTAATTTGCATTTGACTCACTGTCCTTATGTGATACCAGGTAGTGTCTGTTTCCATAAAACTTCTGTCTGTTCTGTATTAGAATCACACCATGTCCATTAGCATAGACAGAACTGCTCTTTGTGTTATTAGCTTGTTAGAGTAACACACACACACGCCAATAAGGGAACTGTTTTTGATATGTAACTGCTCTTAAATCAAATTATGCTTGATAAAAAATTAATCTGACAGCTCTGTACAAGACTCGAGAGTTCATGTAAAGTCACAGGACTGATGTTGTTATTTCAGAGCATTTATACCATATGACAGACTCCAGATGCTCTTATTTCCTAATTTCACTAATGACGTCAATGTCTAAATGATTAACTAAGGCCCTTCTGATGTAATTTATTTTCTGATGATCTTCACAGAACCTTCAGTTCACTTAAATGCTGATGAAACTCTTCTGTTGTCACAGTCAGCCGTGTTTGTGTCACAGCAGTAATCCAGGTGGCATCTTTGCCTGTCATCTTGTCTGTTACAAATTAGATGGCTCAAGACATGATCAACTCACATTTACAGCCTATGATTCTTGTGACAAATTTAGGTTGGTAGTAACTGAGAAGGAAAACTGGATTGACTATAAGCTGATTACAAGCCACCATTGCTATTGTTTGCAGTCATTTCAACATCTTAAAACCAAGTGAAAGTGTCTTTGTGTAGTCGTATTGAACAGGGCTTGCCTTGTTTTAGGAAAGGATGATAACTGACAAATGGAATGCTGATAACATTTTCACAGTGTATCTAGTGAGCTAATGTAGCAAACACCCTCCATATCAACCCCACATCAGAGTAATACTATAAAAAAAGTTGCAAGCAGCTGCATAGTTTTCCCATTCCTGACAGTATTTCCATTTTGCTGTAACTTAAAAAAAAGGATATTGTTCAAATTGCTGTCAGTTCTAATGGGCAAATATTTTTGTCTGGATGTTTCATTCAATGAAACTTAACAATAATACAGTTTGATGTATGATTCTGGCACAATCATTGTAATTTATTCTCCTTTATAATAAATAGCCAGTCACACTTTAGTTTGGGGACCAGTTCTCACTATTAACTATGATTTTTGCCTCAGTAAACTCCTAACTTGCTGCTTATTAATAGTTAGTAAGGTAGTTAAAGGGATATTTCACCCAAAAATGAAAATTGTGTCATCATTTACTCACCCTCAAGTAGTTCCAAACCTGTATGAATGTCTTTGTTCTGCTGAACACAATGGAAGATATGCTGAAGAATGTGGGAAAAGAGCAGTTCTGGGGCACCACTGACTTCCATAGCATTTTTTTCTCCTACTATGGAAGTCAATGGTGCCCCAAAACAGCCTGGTTACAAACTTTCTTCAGAATATCTTCCTTTGTGTTCAGCAGAACAAAGACATTCATACAGGTTTGGAACTACTTGAGGGTGAGTAAACGATGACAGAATTTTCATTTTTGGGTGAACTATCCCTTTAAGGTATCTAAAATATGGTCATGCAGAATAAGGCATTAATATGTGCTTTAGAAGTACTAATAAACAGCCAATATGCTAGTAATTTGCATGTTAATGAGCAACTAGTTAATAGTGAGAATGGGTCCTAAAAATTAAGTGTTACTGAACAGCCATAAGCAAAATTATAACCTCATGTTTCAAGTGGATGGGAACTGTGACAAATAGCAGATATCAGAAGGAAGACACAGGGTTACTGGGTTGTTGTTGCACATCTGGTTGAAGCATGTTGGTTCCTGCACTCACAGACCCTTTAATGAACTAAGAGCAGTAAAGACACACCCATCAGTGTCTATAAAGCTCCTAACTGTGCTGCACTGCCTGTGGTGGGTCTGCTCGAGTTCACTCTGAAGCTAAAGCAAACTTCACTATGATTATTTATCAAACTTAAAAAAAAAAAATCAGCAACTTTCTTCTATTGAACATAAAAGGCAATATTTTGAGGAATGTGGCTAACCAAACAATTTTTTATTTATTTATTTACATACGGAAGTCAATGGCTACCAGCAACTGTTCGGTGTAGCCACTCAAAACACTCAAAATATTGTCTATGTTCAACAGAAGAAAAACTCATACAGGTATAAACTCAAAACCCTAACTTGAGGGTAAGTAAATGATGACATAATTTTCATTTTTTGGGCGTGAACTATCCCTTTAACCTTGAACACATCATTGATATCTCATACAGTAGTGTGCTAATGGGAGCTGTGCCATTACTTTTCTAAGCAATCAAACTAAAAAACAAAACAAAACAAACTTAGAGGTGGGCACCTTTGTGAAAAAAAAGTGTGCTTTATTGTAATGAATGTGCATTCCAACACACTTATTTTAAGTACACTTTTAAAGAGTGCACTTTGTAATAATGTAACATGAAAATTTTTACCTTAAAGTACATTTTAAATAATCATGTTTTAATATCTTTTATTGTGCTTTAAATAAGAACACTTTGATGTGTTGACTAACATATTAAAGCATATGCAAAGTGAATATATTTCAAATGTACTAAATTACAACTTCAGAATTACAAATTTCTAATTACAAATATTAAAAATTACTAGTCCTACTTAAGGTATAAAAACCCATTCAATTGCATTAAATATTAATTAAAACTATAATACATTTTCAATTATTAGCAATTAACATTCGACTGAAAATGAAATATAAAAGTGTCTGAAATGATTACTTTCAGTAAATACTTGAATACAATAAATCAATATACATACAATATACAATATATCTTAACAAACTTAGCACACATAAGCACCACTCATATCTTCATTTTGAAATCTACTTTCAGCACGATGTGACAAGTTGGTCTGTTTTTGTCAGTGGGGTCAAAGGTTAAATGATGGCTTGGGGTAAGAATATAAGGCTTGGGGTAAGAACCTGCTCAGCTCTAGTATCTAATGCAACTCTTCGCAGAGAGGAAGTAATAAATGTATAATAAAAGCCCTGCAGGCTTAGTGACAGTCAACAAAATAATTGTGTTTTAGCAGTTACCAACCTATTAGAAATGAATGTTTTTGTTGTTGCAAAAATGTTGCATCCTGTTTTTCTGTATGTGGAGAATGTGGCTTTTCAGAATGTGCATGGATGACATGAGGATATACTTTCACATAACTTAGTTTAATTATGTGCTGTTACATTTTTGTACAAAAACAGCAATGCAACTTATACATTTCAGGCCATAATAAAAGCATCAAAGCATTTAAATGCATTGAAAAATCAGAGGGCACACAGACTATGTTAGAAAGTTTATGTGAATATGAGTAGCTCACAGAGCTTGAGCGTTGAGGCTTGGACGGCTCTCCTCGCTGTCCACAACAGCTTTCTGTGGTGCTAAAGAATAAAAATACCACTGAACTCAAATCCTTTTCAGAATTCTTGTATCCGGCATGTGTTTGATTTAACCACAGTGGAAGGATATTCACTATAATATTTACATTTTTTTGGTTACTTTCTATGTCTCTTTCTTTGCCTCTCTTAGAAACGCTTGGAGGTTTTGACCACAGGCTGCATTGCACAGCATTCCCAGATCCTAGATTAAATCCCCGACAGGGATATTGAAATTATTTCATAAAAATCATGTTATAAGAACATTTTCTGAAGTTCTGAATGAATAAAAATACATTATGAAAGCCACACAATGATCTGTGCAGTATAATCCTGCGCTGTATTTGTCGTGACAATGTAATTGGCATTGTTTTGGTTGAAATGGCTTGTTGCCTGGATATCTTGTCTCTAATGAATGATCAGATGTGATAAAGACTTTGCTCAGGGTCGCACTCTGCTAACAAACACTAAAATCTGACAAATAGTCTCCCAACTCTGGAAAAAACAGTCTTTATAAGCAAACACGTTAAAAGCCATGCACAGTCAAGAAAAAAAAAGTGAGATGAATAAGAATAAGGACATGTAAATGGGCCATGTTTATGGGTAGATTACAAAGCACAATGAAGAAAGATTGTAAATATATTGCACTAGCATATGATAGATTCAAAGCTTACAGCATGGACTAAAGGCCACAAAACTGTAATTTTGTTTTAGTCATGTGTTTAATTTAAACAACCCTCCCAACACATTATTTAATTAATTTTATAACACAACCTCATAAAGGGACAGAACAGTGGCCAGATTGAGATCCAATGGATATAAATAACAGGAGCATGAGCAAAATACACACTCACATAAACACTGGTGTTGCTTAAAGAGAAACAATAGATGCTTTTATTTGCATGGCCTAATGCCACCTCTATATTTAAGCACCACAGGGTCTTATACCACTATACACAGAGATAAAGTATCTGTTTCAAAACAATATTTACAAGGTTCTATTAAAAAAGTCAAGTAAATGAATCCATCTTCTTGTTTATTAATGAACCATGCATTATGGTAAAAGTTGTTTGAGGTTCTAACATAGTATTGTCCAAGCAACCGTTTGAAAATAAAGATTTATTAATAATCTAATTAATAATGCATTTAAGATTTGTGTGAAAAGGAACAACATTTGTTGGTGTTTTACTGCCACTAGTGTTCATTTCAGATGGAAACTGCAGTGAAATGTATGAATAGGTATGATTTTATGCTTTTTTTTTTCTTTTTTTTTTACAAAAGTTTAGGTGCACATTTTTCAAATGAGCCTAGGTGGTTATTAATATTCTAGAAGACTTGATGAAACCTCAAGCTTGAGACCATTGTGTTGATATTAATATATTTGATATATTTTCTCTCCCTCTATCCTTTTTCATACCTCACTGACCCCCTGCAATATATAGGGGCACGGGGCACAAACTAATGCAGGGTTAGTTGTAACACACGTGGTTTAAATATTTCCACTCATGTCAGCATAACAAAATGTACGGTATTTACTAGTTGCCATATAAAAACTATATAGAGAAAAAGTCGTGCCAAAATTCTACAATATTTTGAAGATATCGCTGAACATTTCTTTTACAATAGTAAAATTACATTTCTGGCTTAAGTAGATTTTTCATCTCAGTTTTTAGTATTAATTTAAAATGAGACTAATCTGCTATTATTTTAATCTCCAATCTGTTATTTATCAGTTTAGAAGACACTAACCAGTTTTAATTTACAGTTGTGCAGATTATAAAAAAACTATGTCTAAGTCTACTATTATTAAACTATGCTATTCTGTTACATTAGCGATGTAATTTACACTGTTTGCTTTAATGAATTTTAATGAGAAACCACGAGAAACAAGTGAATGAAGACTGACAGCCAATGTTTAATGTTCAGAAATTATTATTTCAAGAAATGCAAAGTATTTTGGCTTGTTTCTGTGGGCCGTCCCAAGCATGGTTGTAGTGAGTTCATTGTCAAACTCCAAAATCAGATTATTTTTCATTCTTAAAAACACCATTATTTTATTTGAAAAAATGAATAATTTTATTTTATTGACAAAATATTTTAGTTTGTCTTGTATATAACATTTTAAGCTGTCATATGGTCATGTTACAATGAACCCCACCTCCGGGGCATGTTGTCACATTTCACTTCCATTTTTCGAGGGTAAATAAAGAAAAACGTATACATTGTAATTATGAAACAAAGCGACATATTTGTTCTAGACAAGTGTGAAATTACTGTGGATAAAAACATTATACTCTGAACCCCATGTGGATTAACAAACTGAGAAAGTCAAAAAGTGTTAGGTTGTGCCCTTCTCTCCCCTTCTTAAAAATGCCCTTAGAAGCCTACAACTTTTAAAAAGTCAGGAACACCATAACAGAAAAGCTGCTGTTTTTTTTCCTATATTAGTGGCATGCAGCTGCTTGTTAGCACCAAGCGACCTTGTATGACCTCTGTTCTGATGATAGTAGAATACAAAGCAGATGGAATGCAACATACGAATCACTGTATATTTCACTGTAACACTTTCATTGGTAATAACATTCAACATACAGTATGTATGTTACAACATACATACTTAGTCTGGCGGAGGGGCTCCATTTTCTTTTGTAGACATCTGCATCATGAAAATTAGATTGATGTTGTTTGGGATGAGAGCAATATACACTAAATAAATTTCCTGAAATCAAATATTCTATATCTTATTAGGAATATATAAACATATTAATTTGCCACTACACTTACACAGACAAATAACCCATTTTAAGTGCCATTTTTTCAAAAATCATGGCGTCCCAATCTTTTAATTAAATGCTTTGCTTGAAAAGCGTTCTCGTGCTGCATTTCGTTTTAAAAAAGCCACTTGATTTGCTATTTTGCTATCTATTGGCAGTGACATACTCGTATGTTTTAAGCACACTTTAATTGTCAACTTCTGTGGCTATTGTAAATTTAGTATGGAAGACTGTGTGTCTGATAGAATGAGATCCTAAAACATCGTGACGCCTGCAGAACAAACCCTGCATGCTCCTCAACCCCTCATGCTATTATTAGTAAGTATTGATGAAGCTTTCAGGCAGGGGGAAAGGATTACTTCACACAGTGTTTTTTTTTGTACAGAAAATTTATAGATGCTTCAAGGGACTTGTAAACACTGATAGATGCAGAACTCCATCACAGCCAAGAAAATAAACTTGTCTTTGGCTTCCTGGCACTAATGACTTGAGGTGGTGCACTGCAGGGTGCTCTAAAATTAACCAGATGATCAGGAGGGGAGGGGAGCGGAGCCGAGGAAAAACGCCTCATCATCTCCTGAGACATTGAGAAGACGCCCTAGTACATCAGTATCATCTCCTCAAGTCGTTTGGTCAGATTCCTTGAAAACAACACAGAGGCAGTTTTATGAAAGCAACCCATTGTCAAAATGAGAGATTTGGGTCTGATAGCTGGGGCAGGACTCTGTTAGTCACGCTTAACCAACTATAGCATATAATTAAATAAATATAAGTCAACAATTGACGCTCTTGTTGACAAAAGTCAAACTACTGTAATTCTGTGGGTGTATAATAGTAACAAAGAATGCTAATTTCTAGACATTTATACAACTTTTATGGAAGATTTCACATGGCTAATGTGCATTGTTTGGTTGAAGCTTACCTGTGATCAAACACAAAAGCGGTCATGGAAAAATGTGGAAAATAGAGCTAAAACAGCTGCAAGGTACATTAACCTTCTATTGGTGTTTATCCCAGATTAAGTCAGATGTTAAAGAGTACGCCCTCCTTTGAAAGCCCCAGGACAAAATGATCCCACGTTTATAAGTAACTACTGTATAAGCACATAGTCTTAGTGGGTGGTGGATAGAAATATTTAAAGCATATTGTAGTTTCACATTTTCATTGTTCTCAGACCTACAGGCTATACAATATGCATATGCAACTATATATAAACACAAGCTCACATATAGACACAAACACTTTCAGTTTATATGAGAACAGACATCTGAGAGAGTGTTGAGAATAGTTCTGGGTTATGAGAACAAGGTGACACTTTTTGGGAAACTCAGAACAACAACTTCTGAACTAAAAATGTTTCTCTATCCATCTGCAGTCAGACAATATTGAAAATTGTATTATGAGTTGCAACAAAGAGGCATTATATATACAGTAAAACCAAAAATTATTCAGACACCAGATATAATTTTTGATATTGTATTAACTAGTGGGTGCAGGACACTATAGATCATAAATGTAAGTGAGGATAGCAAAATAAAGTGAACTGTGACATATTGTACCCAAACATTCTTCATACAGTGGACTACCAGTAAAATTTTGGAAAAAATATTTCAGACACTTTGACCTGACCATGTTTTTCTTAAGAGTTTTTCTTTAATTGCTAATGTGAATTTTTACCCCACAGACTGAACAAAATTAAGCATTGCTTGGTAATTGGTTGAACTAAATTGGTATTATATAATTGTGTATTTAAATTTAACAGCTGAATAATTTTTTGGTTAATTGTAATCCATATTAAAATGATCTGATATTATCAAGATGAATTTGTTCTGACATAGTTTAACTTTGATTTCTTGTCATATTTTATTACCATTTTTTAACTATAGCGAATAAACTATGATATAATGTGAGAAATGTTGAAGGTGTCTGAATAAATTTTGGTTTGACATATACATATATATATATATATATATATATATGAATATATTCCCATTTCAGCTCTCGTCTCTGTCAGTTCTACTATTCTGCACTAGTGGATCTGGTCATGTTTTGGAAACTTTAGGAGAGGTTCGTTAGTGAATTAGATCTATCAGACATTGCAACAGACAACAGACATCCTGTACCACCCCCTGGTGGACTTTATGGAACACTATTTTTACTTTATAAAAAAAAAATAAAAAAAATAAAGATCAATAAAAAATATAATATAAATATTAAATAGAATTAAATATACATTTTGTAAAATAAAATAGTAGATAAAAGTTTAAACTTAAAATGAAAAAATAATTTGCCTTGGCAACTAAACTAAAACTAAAACTGAAATAAAAATGAAAGCTAAACAAATTTTTCTAAAAAAATATTAATACTAAAAATTAATTTTGCTTTTGTAAACCCAATTTCTAATAGCCAAGCCAACTGTGTTCAGGTTATGCTTCTGTAATTTACCATAAAATTGCCTGTGTGTCATTTGTTTCCTGTGCATCTAGGAATACAAAAGCTTCAGTGTGAAGAAACTCAAGGGTCTGGTGATGGTTTAAAGGCATGCATCAACCCTCATCTCACACCATGTGCCAGATGGTGTCTTTTGGCTCTCCTGATAAATATTAATGGGATTTCTGGATTTGGACAACAGGCAGTTGGTAGACTGGGTGCAATCTGAATGACAGACTGAAAAAAGAAAAAGATGAAAAAATAATCAACTGCTTAGAAACATAATTGCTCACCTCTCAAACGTCTCAAAGAGTTGAGATATGATTCATTCATGCAGATGTGGTGAATCTCTGTTCAAAGCTAAGAATGGGAAGTTTGCCAGCCGAAATAGTGACCTTTCTATCTCGGTTTGAAGTAACGCCCATAATTCTAAGCCAACTCCACTTGAGTCTCTATTCAGTGCCAAAACCAGTGACTGTGAAGCGAGTGCAGACATGGGACGTCTTATGAATGGTTTAATGATAAAGCACTGCTGCAACCCCTGCAGAGGTATACGAAACATACCAAGTTGTAGCTATTTTACTCTAAACCTGAAATAATCAATTAAAATGGTTTCTGACATCTGCTGTTCTTGCTTATCTCTTCTCTGATACTTAAAGGGATAGTTCACTTTGAAATTAAAATTTGGTATCTATCAGCTTACCCCAAGGGCATCCAAGATGTAGGTGTCTTTTTTTCTTCAGTAGATCCAATTTTGATGTTTTTAGGTCAAACCGTTCTAGTCTGTCAGTCATATAATGGCAGGTATAGGTCACTGTCTCTATAAGAGGGAAAAAGAACATGCACAGAGAAATCCAAATTAAACAATTCCCCATCGTAACTACACATTGATGGCCTAAGACACGAAACGAGCGGTTTGTGTGAGAAAACGAACAGTATTTATATCGTTTTTTACCTCTTGTACACAACCATGTCCAAGTGATCTGAGTGCGCACACGCATCCGGTGTGTGACGTGTGCGCGTGCGCTCTGGCAATGAGTGACGTATACGCGCGAGAGATCACTTCCGGCGCTTGCGCAGACTAACGCCCCATTCACACGGGGCGTCGGCGTCAACGCCGCTCGTTGACTTTGAATGGAGTGACGTCAAGCGTTGCCGAACTGAATTGTGGGTCTGTCGCGTCGCTTCACTGGTGCTGCTTGCGGCAGAAGTTGAAAACTTTTCAACTTTTCAAGCACCAACGGAGGCGTCAGCCAATCTGATCGCCTCATGCAAATACCCAATCCCGTTCATGCAACACCAGAGAAGTATGTGATTGGTTGTTGTAACTATGACGGCGCGTCAGCACCACGCTTCAGACACACCCTCCGTCAAGCGTTGACGCCGACGCCCCGTGTGAATACAGCGTGAGCCAGAGCGTGCGCACACACACGTCACACACCGGATGCGTGTGCGCACTCAGATCACTTGGACATGGTTGTGTACAAGAGGTAAAAAACGATATAAATACTGTTTGTTTTCTCACACAAACCGCTCATTTCGTGTCTTAGGCCATCAATGTGTAGTTACAATGGGGAATTGTTTAATTTGGATTTCTCTGTGCATGTTCTTTTTCCCTCTTATAGAGACAGTGACCTATACCTGCCATTATATGACTGACAGACTAGAACGGTTTGACCTAAAAATATCAAAATTGGATCTACTGAAGAAAAAAAGACACCTACAACTTGGATGCCCTTGGGGTAAGCTGATAGATACCAAATTTTAATTTCGAAGTGAACTATCCCTTTAAAGCTGTAATTAGACCTCTCATTGCATTGTGTTTTTAAGAAACTAATAAATAATTTCCAAGATATGAAGTTAGAACACCATGATAAATGAACTCAGAACACAATTATTTGGCATAAAATGGAAGCACACAAGTTTCGAATATCAGAATGCTATCATATGGCTTCAAAAGTCTTGGAAAATAGTGCATGAGTCATGGACTTTTATGATATTTTAGTTTTTCACCATCTTTTCAGAGCTTACTTTCATTGTATGGAGAAAAGCAGCATGAACTTTCTTCAAAACATCTCCTTTAGTGCTTTACAGGTTAGAACAGTTTGAGTAACTGAATTTTGAAAATAAGCAGCAGAAATTTCAGTTTTGGGTAAACAAAGTTCAGATAACCATCATCATACCTGCTAAAATACAAGGACTGCAATTTGAATCACAGGGACCATCAGCTTTGCACATTAGTATTTAACACACCAATATTAGTCAACACTTTAGATGAAGTATTTGATTCTAGACACAGTCCCTGCCTATATGTATATCAAAGAGTCTATTCCTTTTACTATTTATATTGTTTACTATGGGTCAAATCATGGAGCAGATGCTCTAATCGGAGTGTGGCATGTTTCCAAGCAGATTTTAAGGGTGGCAGATTAGCCAGGCTCCCTTGTCAAGGCGAATCCCAAATTTAGTTGGTGGCACAATGGAGGAAACCAGCCAACACGTTGGGGGACACCTCTCAGTAAGATGCTGACAAAAGCCGGGGCAAGGGGAGGAGAGATGAAGAGGGGTGGGAAAGATCAGGGCAGCTGGAGGATTGGTGGCACACAGTAGATCTCATTGTGTCCGAACTGATTATCCTTCACGGGAGACTGCTAGTTGACATCAGTTAGTCTGCAGCCACAGAAGTGGAGAGTTAGTCATGATGCTGCTTGGTGTAAGAGTTTATCTCTTATCATTCAAATGAAAGACACTTTCAAACTACAATGCTCTCTGCCTGGACCTTTATCTCAAGATAGACATGGTGGTCTTTATTAGTAAAAACGTTCTATCTCTGTTGTCAATCTTCAAGAAGAAGGGTGAGTAGATTCATGAATTTATAGGTGATTATTCACCTTCAAACATAAATATTTCTGCTGGTTCTCAAGAATTTTCCAGTTTTTATATATTGTCTCTCCATTGTGAATCTTGATTATTCTAGTTAATTTGTCTAGACTGGAGTACAGGTGTTAACAAATGTTGTAAAGGTATTGGCTACGCTCAGTTGTATTTATTAAAAGTTGATGGAAAGTTCTCTTGTGTACCTGTATATGTAACAGGTGGCTTCTCTTTGCTTAAAATGTTGGCAACACTGAGGGACTTTAAGAATGCAATGAAATGCTTATAATGAAGTTTACAGACTCAATACTAATGTGTCCAAACAGATAGAGATAATTATTATTAGTAAAAAGAGAATAAGGTTTTAAGTCCATTACCTTGCCATTACGTCCCTTTTGCTGTTCATACCTGAGGTAACAATGGTCAGGAGCCACGTTCAGTTCAATCCTTAGCATGCACACTTAATTTCATTTTACCAGTATACCTTTATACTAGGGTACATTGTTTGTAAATGTCCGTTTTCATCTAGTACTCTTAAAATTAACCAAAGTAATGGAATGTTTCAGGTTAAATACAAGTTAAGCTTCATAAAAACTTGTCTCAATTTTTAAATCAAACCCATAAAATGTGTTGACTGAAATCCACTTAAAAATGAAAGTCTGTTATTGAATTGCTGAATATTCGACCCGATCTCACAGCAAATTCGTACATATTTGAAAAGGTGGCTAATTTTTATGAATTTGTGAAATTTGTATGTATTTTACGTGGTAGCAAATTCGTAGGAATTCGTACAAAGGACCACACCTAACCCCGCCCCTAAACTTAACCATCACAGAAAATTGTACGAGTGAAGTCTTACAAATTCGTACGAATTAGCCACCTCATAAAATATGTATGAATTGGCCATGAGAGACCATTGGAATATTACCTGTATATTGGAGTGTAAAGTACACTGTTAATGTTTTTACGAACCGAGTTGTATTTAACATGGAACAATCATTTAACTTGAATAATTTGCTAAAAGGACTCATACAGTGCACTTGCCTACAGTGTGTGTTTTGCCTTTCTGTTGTACCACAATGCCTGTAGTCAGTGCCAGGACACCTGACATCCCCCATGGGGTGTACTATACAAGAAGCTTAAAAGTTGATACTGAGTGAACAGTTAGAAATCTGAGGCTGAGGAGAAGATCTCTGTTAAAGGAAAGTCCCTATCATAAAACACTCTCATTAACTCCATTTTGCAATGCCTTTTGGAAGCATCAAAACTGTTATCATCTCATGGCCAGTAGTTTAAGGCACTCAGGAGGTACGTAAGGAAGATGATAGGGGTATGAGTATGAGGCTTCTCACCGTTCCCTTGAGAGTGCCCCAGTCTAACGATAGGCCACCCTCAAGTGTCCCGTTTCTCCCTATTATTAAGTTAACAGTGAGTCTCAGTGCAAGTCAGACACGAAGGTCACTAAGGTAATTCATAGTGCTCTGATGTTTGCAATGCTTGCATGTTTTACAAATAAATTTGCCAATAATAGATATTTGAAAATTAAATCCAGTTTATCGGATTTTCTAGAAAATCTGCTAACAGGAACAAGTGCTGTATCATGACTGCTGAAATTTAGGTGCATTGCCCTTGTTTAGAGGATTTATATCAGTTCCTCAGCTTGGTCTTGTTGGGTTATAAACAAATACTTGACTGGGATAATTCAGGTGATTTCAGAATGAAACTGATTAAAGATTTAAAGAAAGACAAGTTCTTCCTTCTTCCTTCACAGCATGAGTGTGAAAGTCCATTACTATGTTGGAAATCTACAACCCGAATTCCGGAAATGTTGGGACGTTTTTTAAATTTGAATAAAATGAAAACTAAAAGAATTTCAAATCACATGAGCCAATATTTTATTCACAATAGAACATAGATAACAAATGTTTAAACTGAGAAATTTTACAATTTTATGCACAAAATGAGCTCATTTGAAATTCGATGCCTGCTCGAAGGTCTCAAAATAGTTGGGACGGGGGCATGTCTACCATGGTGTAGCATCTCCTCTTCTTTTTAAAAGAGTTTGAAGACGTCTGGGCATCGAGGTTATGAGTTTCTGGAGTTTTGGTGTTGAAACTTGGTCCCATTCTTGCCTGATATAGGTTTCCAGCTGCTAAAGAGTTTGTGGTCATCTTTGATGTATGTTCTCTATAGGTGAAAGATCTGGACTGCAGGCAGGCCAATTCAGCACACGGACTCTTCTACTACGAAGCCATGCTGTTGTAATAGCTGCAGTATGTGGTTTTGCATTGTCCTGCTGAAATACACAAGGCCTTCCCTGAAATAGACGTCATCTGGAGGGGAGCATATGTTGCTCTAAAACCTTTATATACCTTTCAGCATTCATAGTGCCCTCCAAAACATGCAATCTGCCCATACCGTATGCACTTATGCACCCCCATACCATCAGAGATGCTGGCTTTTGAACTGAACGCTGATAACACGCTGGAAGGTCTCCCTCCTCTTTAGCCCAGAGGACACGGCGTCTGTGATTTCCAACAAAAATGTAAAATTTGGACTCGTCTGACCATAGAACACTTTTCCACTTTGAAACAGTCCTTTTTAAATGAGCCTTGGCCCACAGGACACGATGGCGATTCTGGACCATGTTCACATATGGCTTCCTTTTTGGATGATAGAGCTTTAGTTGGCATCTGCAGATGGCATGGCGGATTGTGTTTACCGACAGTGGTTTCTGGAAGTATTCCTGGGCCCATTTAGTAATGTCAATGACAGAATCATGCCGATGAGTGATGCAGTGTCGTCTGAGGGCCCGAAGACCATGGGCATCCAACAAAGGTCTTCGGCCTTGTCCCTTACGCACAGAGATTTCTCCAGTTTCTCTGAATCTTTTGATGATGTTATGCACTGTAGATGATGAGATTTGCAAAGCCTTTGCAATTTGACGTTGAGGAATGTTGTTTTTAAAGTATTCCACAATCTTTTTACGCACTCTTTCACAGATTGGAGAGCCTCTGCCCATCTTTACTTCTGAGAGATTTATAGCTAATCATGTTACCGACCTGATGTCAATTAACTTAATTAGTTGCTAGATGTTCTCCCAGCTGAATCTTTTCAAAATTTCTTGCTTTTTTCAGCCCTTTATTGCCCCCGTGCCAACTTTTCCGAGACCTGTAGCAGGCATCAAATTTGAAATGAGCTCATTTAGTGGATAAAAGTGTAAAATTTCTCCGTTTAAACATTTATGTTCTCTATGTTCTATTGTGAATAAAATATTGGCTCATTAAGTGATTTGAAAGTCTTTTATTCAAATTTAAAAAATGTCACAACATTTCTGGAATTTGGGTTGTACAATCAACATGTGCCTCTAACGTCCATCAAAATCGGACTAGAATTAGCTGCCAGCTTTAGCATGTGTTGCTGTTGGATAGAGAAAGAATGGGGATAGTTAGAGCATTTGACAGCCAGATTTCTGAGCTTTCACTGCACCTCATTCACAAAACGGGTGTGCGGAAATCTTCACTCAGTCATATTTCAAATTTCTCACAGAAATGAAAAGAAATTCGATTTGAAATCAACATTGACTATTTTGATTTGATTTGGAATAAACTTTTCTTAAGCTCTCCTTAAAAACCGGCTGCGATTTGATAATGTCATTATGCATGTTTGGGAGAATGACTAAATACATTTTTTACAAGAAAAACAATACCTTTCCCCTTCCTTCTATTTTTAGCAGGCCAAAAGCAGAACGAGCCAAAAAAGCTGACTGTACACTACACGGCCTCCCAGCACTACCAGGAGAATGTGTTCATAGAGGGAAGCAGACCACAGTACCTGGAAGACCTGCATACTGAGGCCCAAGAGGGACTGAAGATACTACAACAGGAGGGTGAGCCTTATGTCCAGCTTTTGTTACACAAAACACTGATCTATGACAACCTTAATGCACAGCTCACAGTCTGGCCTTCTAACTGTGAAAGAGAAAACTGTGTTTTCTGATGCACCTCACTCAAGTCTTTCTTCCATGTAGAGAACAAAAATGGAGTGGACTTTCAGGACAATCAGACTGTGGTAAGCCTCCAAAGATTATATATCAATATCCAATTTCCACAAATATCAGTCAAAGTCTACTTTATTGTCAGTTCTGCCACATGTACCGTACATACATACAGATAATTGAAATTGTGTTACTCTCAGACCCTTGGTGCATACAGATAACACTAAACACTAACAGTAGAATGTAAAAATACAGATAAATACAAATCAAATCAAATAAATAAATAAATAAATATATATATACACACACACAGGTGCATCTCAATAAATTAGAATGTCGTGGAAAAGTTCATTTCAGTAATTCAACTTAAATTGTGAAACTCGTGTATTAAATAAATTCAATGCACACAGACTGAAGTAGTTCAAGTCTTTGGTTCTTTTAATTGTGATGATTTAGGCTCACATTTAACAAAAACCCACCAATTCACTATCTCAACAAATTAGAGTACTTCATAAGACCAATAAAAAAAAAACATTTTTAGTGAATTGTTGGCCTTCTGGAAAGTATGTTCATTTACTGTATATGTACTCAATACTTGGTAGGGGCTCCTTTTGCTTTAATTACTGCCTCAATTCGGCGTGGCATGGAGGTGATCAGTTTGCTTCCTGACAGCCTGATGTATGAAGCTGTCCTTCAGTCTGCTGGTCCTCGCCTGGAGACTCCGCAGTCTCCTCCCTGATGGCAGCAGACTGAAGAAGCTATGTGACGGGTCGGTGGGATCACCTGCAATGCAGAGGGCTTTGCGGGTGAGACGGGTGCTGTAGATGTCCTGGAGGGAGGGGAGACACCAACAATCTTCTCAGCTGCTCTCACTATCCGTTGAAGGGTCTTGCGGCAGGACACGTTGCAGGCGCCATACCACACAGTGATGCAGCTAGTCAGGATGCTCTCGATGGTGCCTCTGTAGAAGGTGCACATGATGGGTGCCGGGGCTCTGGCTCTTCTGAGTTTGCGGAGGAAGTAGAGACGCTGCTGTGCTTTCTTGGCCAGTGTTGCAGTGTTGTAAGTCCAGGAGAGGTCCTCTGTGATGTGCACACCCAGGAACTTGGTGCTGCTCACTCTCTCCACAGTCGCACCATTGATGGTCAGAGGAGCATGCTGTGTGTGCACTCTCCTGAAGTCAACAACAATCTGCTTCGTCTTCTCCACATTCAGAGAGAGATTGTTGTCACTGCACCACCCCGATGGCATCATCGGTCGAGCGGTAGGACCTATATGCAAACTGGAATTGGTCCAGGGAGGGGGGGAGGACAGACTTAATGTGGTGCATGACTAGCCATTCAAAGCACTTCATGAGAATAGGAGTGAGTGCTACTGGACTGTAGTCATTGAAGCAGGATGGAGATGACTTCTTCGGGACTGGAATGATGGTGGTAGCTTTGAAGCATGTGGGGACAACAGCCTGACTTAGTGAGATGTTGAAAATGTCTGTGAAGACATCAGTGAGTTCCACTGCACAGTCTCTCAGTACACGCCCAGGAATGTTGCCAGGACCCGGAGCTTTGCGTGCATTGATCCTGCTGAGGGATCTCCTCACACTGTCCGGGGACAGCGTCATCACCTGGTCTTCTGTGCAGTGGTACTGTTGTGTGCCTCAAAGCGAGCAAAGAAGGCGTTCAACTCGTTCAGCAGGCAGATGGTGCTGTCACAGGTCTGGGGTGGGGGTTTGTAGTCGGTAATGGTCTGTATCCCCTGCCACAGGCTCAGAGTGTCTCTGCTGTCTCTGAAACAATGGGCTATCCTCCTGGAGTACTGTCTCTTGGCCTCTCTGATGCCGCAGGATAGGTTGGCCCTAGTTGTCTTCAGGCCCTCCTCATCTCCAGCTCTAAAGGCAGCGTTCCGAGCCTTCAGGAGTCTGTAGACCTCCCCTGTCAGCTGTATATGTACTCAATACTTGGTAGGGGCTCCTTTTGCTTTAATTACTGCCTCAATTCGGCGTGGCATGGAGGTGATCAGTTTGTGGCACTGCTGAGGTGGTATGGAAGTAGGGTTGTTCCGATTCCGATACTAGTATCGGAAATTCCACCGATACCACAAAAAATTCTGGCATCGGAATCGGCGAGTACTTGAACCCATGTACTGATCCGATACCATTTTCTTAAACAAGACCTATAGTTATGCCCGCGAGCTTTGCTTAACGCTGCAAATCAGAAAACAATTCTTCTTCGCTGCTCAGAATGCAAACACAGGAAGTCGTGCTTTTGCCACTAGCAACCACTATTTAGAGCAGCGAAGAAGAAATACAAATGTGCTAGCACATTGCCAGTAAATCACTTGCAAATCTTCAACATGGGTGACTAAATGATATCTAATATTAGCCACTGGCTAATAAATGCTCAGATTTTACTCACCAGTGTGTTAGTTGGAGGCTATGTATAAGTTTAGCACAGATATATTGCCACTCCGAACACACTGACTAAGCGCTTCAGAGTTTCTCTCTCCGTCAAGCGATCTGTGCTGTTTTTCAGATCATTTGAATGGATGTGCAGCGCAGCTGTGTCTGACGTACCGTAAGCTCTAGTATCAAGGCGCACGACTTGCCGTCGATTTGCTTTTTTCTCACACACAAAGAAAGAGAGAGAGAGAGAGAGAGCGCGAGCGCACGAGAGAGTCTTACATGTAGCGCGTCAATTCTGCATGGCATATAAATGATATTCTTTGTTGTATTTTCCTGTCAAAATAATGGAGTTCCTTTGGATTCTTTCAGCTTTTAAGAACTGCTGGGTTCTCCGGTAGTAGGCGTAGCTAATGCGCAAACGACAATCTCATTGGCTGGTGCTCACCTATTATCGTCCCTGTTTTGATTTCAGCGAATCAGTTCGAGTGAACGCACTCAACGTGATTAATATTCATGAATCCAGCAGCTCGTTAATCCTTAGTGCATTTCATATTGTTCTTAGTAGAATTCATAGTATGATTATCTTATCAGTATTATTGATAGTTTATTTCCCATTTTTTACAGAAACACTGAATGACCAAAAAAGCACCACCACCAGTCCTAAGTTCAGTTAAAATGACTAATATGCATTCATACATGGTTACCAAGTTTTAATTCTAATAGCTAAAGTTCTATCATTAAATAAAACTTGATTATCATAATATATTTATAATGCTTGACTGACTGATGTTAAGAGTGTACTTTTAGATATTAAAAAAGTGCCATTTTCCAAACATTATATTTGTTTACTCGCCAGACTATCTATCTATCTATCTATCTATCTATCTATCTATCTGGTGAAGCACACCATAAAATAATTGTATCAATTCATACAGGGCTAGTAGTGCATACAGCTGTATAACTAGATACACACCCAGGTATCGGATCAGTACTCGGTATCGGCCGATACCCTGAGCCTAGGTATCGGAATCGGTATCGGGAAGGGAAAAAGGGTATCGGAACATCTCTATATGGAAGCCCAGGTTTCTTTGAAAGTGGCCTTCAGCTCATCTGCATTGTTGGGTCTGGTGTCTCTCATCTTCCTCTTGACAATACCCCATAGATTCTCTATGGGGTTCAGGTCAGGCGAGTTTGCTGGCCAATCAAGCACAGTAACACCATGGTCATTGAACCAGCTTTTGGTACCTTTGGCAGTGTGGGCAGGTGCCAAGTCCTGCTGGAAAATGAAATCAGCATCTCCATAAAGCTTGTCAGCAGAAGGAAGCGCTTTAAAATTTCCTGGTAGATGGCTGCGTTGACTGTGGATTTCAGAAAACACAGTGGACCAACACCAGCAGATGACATGGCAACCCAAATCATCACTGACTGTGGAAACTTCACACTGGACTTCAAGCAACATGGATTCTGTGCCTCTCCACTCTTCCTCCAGACTCTGGGACCTTGATTTCCAAATGACATGCAAAATTTACTTTCATCTGAAAATAGGACTTTGGACCTCTGAGCAACAGTCCAGTTCTTTTTCTCCACAGCCCAGGTAAGACGCTTCTGACGTTGTTTCTGGTTCAGAAGTGGCTTGGTAGCTCTTTTCCTGAAGACGTCTGAGCGTGGTGACTCTCGATGCACTGACTCCAGCTTCAGTCCACTCCTTGTGAAGCTCTCCCAAGTGTTTGAATCAGCTTTGCTTGACAGTATTCTCAAGCTTGCGCTCATCCCTGTTGCTTGTGCACCTTTTCCTACCCAAATTCTTCCTTCCAGTCAACTTTGCATTTAATATGCTTTGATACAGCACTCTGTAAACAGCCACACCTTTCAGTAATGACCCTCTGTGACTTACCCTCTTTGTGGAGAGAAAACACAGTGGACCAACACCAGCAGATGACATGGCAACCCAAATCATCACTGACTGTGGAAACTTCACACTGGACTTCAAGCAACATGGATTCTGTGCCCCTCGACTCTTACTCCAGACTCTGGGACCTTGATTTCCAAATGATGGGGGGGGGGGGGGGGGTGTCAGTCCAATGCTGTACAAAGTGACTGGTGCTGGTCACAGTGTGTGTGTGTGTGGGGGGGGGGGGGGATGGGGGGTCAGAGTTCAATGGTGCATGGGGCAAAAGAGAGGAGGGGAGGGAGAGACGGGAGAGAGTTGGGCTTCCTGACAGCCTGATGTATGAAGCTATCCTTCAGTCTGCTGGTCCTCGCCTGGAGACTCCGCAGTCTCCTCCCTGATGGCAGCAGACTGAAGAAGCTATGTGACGGGTGGGTGGGATCACCTGCAATGCAGAGGGCTTTGCGGGTGAGACGGGTGCTGTAGATGTCCTGGAGGGAGGGGAGAGAGACACCAACAATCTTCTCAGCTGCTCTCACTATCCGTTGAAGGGTCTTGCGGCAGGACACGTTGCAGGCGCCATACCACACAGTGATGCAGCTAGTCAGGATGCTCTCGATGGTGCCTCTGTAGAAGGTGCACATGATGGGGGCCGGGGCTCTGGCTCTTCTGAGTTTGCGGAGGAAGTAGAGACGCTGCTGTGCTTTCTTGGCCAGTGTTGCAAAAAACACGAAAACACCGTTCTGTCGGGAGAGAGAGAAGCCGCAGCGTGTGCATGCGCCGCCATTGCCATTATCGGCGGTATACTTTAGGATCCCATTCTGCTTTTTAAAGCATTAAAACTCCTTTTTTTTTCTTGGTATTTCAGACAATAGATTAATCTAACATAAGATTAGATTAGCATGAAAAAATTGTTCAGTTTAAACAAATCAAATATTTTGGCAGTTTTGACCTGTTCCATCTCCTAGGTCTGGTCTTGAACTTTCAACTGTATCTAACAAATAAAATCAATAAAACGGAGTCATAAAACTTTACTTAAATTTTTAGGGCATTGTTCCAACAAACCCCTGAGGATAAGCTTTAGCTGTAATTTTAAGGGAGTTACCGCTAAGAGGTTTTTCTTTTCGGCAACTTAATGCAAGCTCTATCTTGTATCCTATTCATTCAATCACTTAACTCTTTAAAATGAAAACATATGCATAAACTGAACCTTTAATGGATCACTTACAATTTACTTGTGACCTCCAATTCTCCACAGCCAGAGGAAGATTCAAGCTCAAAAGAAAGGGATGAATCACTTGAGACTGATAGCACTGCTGGACACTCCGTCATTTCAGTGTCAACTGTCTCAGCGGTCTCCTCACGTCCAGTGCTTACAAGTCAAGGTATACAATGCTGTCTTACTAAGGAGGTCTACAAATAAACTATGCTTAGTGGCACATACCACCTCTTTCGTTTTTTCCCTCTAAAGCGTTTTCAGGTTTAACAGTGCACTCATTTGCCACCCTTATAATCTGCATTGTAGTGGGGCAATGCAAACACAAAGTCATACATTTGGTCAAAAAAGTTATGATCTGTCCTGTGATAGGTTCTGAGAAAATGTGATATCAATCAAAATTATATCAGTTAAGATTAAATAAAAAAATGTGTTTGTTATTTCACCAAAAAAAAAATTCTGTCATTAAATCACTCACCCTCATGTCGTTCCAAACCTGTAAGACCTTTGTTCATCTTCGGAACACAAATTAAGATATTTTTGATGAAATTCAAGAGCTTTCTGACCCTGCATAGACAAGGGAACTACCATGTTCAAGACCCAGAAAGGTAGCAAGGACATCGTTAAAATAGTCCATGTGACATCATTAATTAATGACAGAATTTTCATTTTTGAAAATGAATTGCCTTTAATGTAGAAAAAACCTCATGATATATTTTTTCTTTGTATTCAATCTCTGTATGTTGTACCACTCCCTTTAGGTTCCACATTTAAGCCCTTGAACCCAGTTAAACGACTGGACAAGACCAAGAGGAGAAGTAGAAGAACGACTATAATGGGCATACCACAGCAAGTCCAAAGAGAACTGGGCATGTAAAACCATGTTATTTTCAAATATTAAGAAAACTGTTTTTTTTGAGCATGACATACCTTAAAACGGCAATGACAAATATATGAGATTACACAAACTGTTCTGCCTAAAACAGAATAATGACATTACGTTCTTTTATTTCTATTGAAGATATGGCAAGAGGAACTATACTGCAGCAGCGTCCAAATGGAGAACATGACAGTGAAGATGATTCCTCTGGCAGAGTTGTCATCCCAACAATTGATGGAGAGCTTCCTTCGGTAAATCATGAAGGGGCTCGTGTACACCTGCAGAACATTGAGGCTCTTCAGACATCAAGAGATGAGGAGTTTCTAATAAACCACATCCATTCTGTCTACCAAGATGAGTTGAACCGAAAGCTTGGGATAGGAGCATGCCCTACACAGAGGCCAAAGTCTCTTGCTGTGCCAGGGATGACCACATACTCTTTCCTGCATGAGCCTCAAGGTCCCGTTATGTCTATTTCACCACAGGCAACTTATTTATCTAAGATTATTCCAAACGCAATTCTGCCTGCTGCAATAGACATCATTGAAATTAATCATGATCACAGCCGGCGCAGTACAAGTACAGTTATTAAGAGTAGTTTAGCATCAGCCAGTCCAGCTTCTTCACGATCTGGAGGTGGCACAAATCAAGATCCAACTACCGCTAGCCCCAACAGGAGCCATTCACAATCATCCGAGACGATTGTCTCCAACTCCTCCATAGTCTCTTCAAAAGCAAAGTGTCTACCAACATTTGTTGCTGACAGCACCAAAGAAGTTTCAGATTTAATCCCAAAGGAAGTAAGTGTTACAAACTCAAACAGTTGTAAAAGCTCTAACAGTAATGGTACAAATCACAGACTAGACCACAGGGCTTTGGGTGAAGCAGGGGAAAATGTCAGAAACAGCCATTCATTCTCTCGTCTCTCTGTAATGAAGACAAAATTGCCACCAGCACCACCTCAGAGAACCTATTCCCTGCACCATGAAAAACTTAAGCGGAGATCAAGGGAAATGGTAGACATAAAAAGTCGAAAAAATATGGCCCCAGATGATGGGCAAACAGGTAGAGATCTTAGCAGTGCAAAAGACCATGAGTCCACCAATAATGAGAAGAGTTCTGTCCATTCTTCAGTGCTCAACTCATCAAGAGAATGCAGCCCACTTAGTCCTGATCAAGCTTTTACTAGAAGTCGTGTCAGATCAGGTAACTCATCCCCACAGAAAACTGGAGAAGAATCTGGTGAAAACAAATTTGATAGGACTTTGTCTCCTTCGAGTGGATACTCAAGCCAAAGTGGGACACCTACGCATTCCCCTAAAGAGGTCAGTCCCTCCTCACCTGGAAAGAGAAGAGTTAAGCCTTCAAAGCCTGAGAGAACAGGCATACGGACCTCGCCGGTGGTTTCAGTCTCTTCATCAATGACATCTCTATCTTCAGTCACATCAGACACAGCACATAATGACATTCAAACCAACACCACTCCATCAGAGCCATTAAAGTGCTCCCCACCTGTTAAAACAGTGAAAAACAAGGTGACACTGACACACCCAACTATTCCCCTTAGGGAACTGTTCAACATTCCCCCTCCACCCAAGGTAAAAGCCCCATCTCCCCCACCCCCTGAAACCTGGATTCACAATAAATGCACACTTGAACTATTATGTGGCCCAGGTCCAAAAACCCATAGGTTACATCAGCTTCAAAAACAGCAAAAAGAGTCATTGATAGGTAAAAATCAAAACACAAATTCCATACAAATCACTGAACAAATGATCCCAAAGATACAGACAACAGAAGAAATGAAGTCAGGTACCCAACTGGAGAACAAAGAAGCTATAAAAGAACAAAATGAGTCCATGTCATCACAAGTGCATGAACAAATGATGGCAGAACCTCCAGATTTGAGGCATAGTGAAACATTACACAATGTGCTAAATGAACTAGAAAGCACAAAATTCCCTACAGACGTCAACCAGAATGTTCATACACAAGATCAGAGAACTGTAGAGGATCAAAAGGAAAAAGGAAGCCAAATACTCCCTACAACGATGGTACCAACTATCAAAGTTGATCAAAGTATGCTGTCACAAACCAACTGTGAAGTCAAAACAAGTCCTGAAATTGTGATCACAACATGCACCCTAAGAAATGATGAAACCAGTGAGGAGAACAAAGGAAACTGCATTGCTAAGGACATTCTCAATCATAAACAATTGCAAACTCTCAGCATAGAGGTCAATGAGGTCAATGGCATTTCTCCTGCTCCTTCTCCACCTCCAGAACACCACCCTCCACCACCGCCTACTAAAAAGATGTCAGCATCCTCAGGGTCTATACCACCATCTGATAAAGAGGAACAGAAGCAAGAAACAGAGGAAGAGGTGACTCTCCTGGAGTCTTCTTGGCCTCCACCACCGCCACCAATGGAAGAATCAACTGACTTGATGTTTGAGGAACAAAATGAACTTGACTTCCCCCCACCACCTCCCTCATTCATCCATGACCCCCTTTCGGAGGTATCGGTCAACTGCCACAAAGAGTCCTGTGAACAGCAAGACAATTTAGAATTGAGGTCATCTAATGCCTCAGATATGGCTAGCAGTCCAGATCAAGACTCCAAAATACAGACCATTCTGCCAACAAGAACTGTACAAAATAATATGGAGGACAGGCAAGTAGATAAGCCTTCTAAAAATGTCTCACACTTCTGTGTGGACGAAGGTGGCATGGAAACTGTAGCTCCTACAAAAATGTCCTCTCTTTTACCAGATGAACTTGTACAAGGGGAGGAAATACCAACTTTGTCAGCACAAGATTCATCAGAGCAAACATCACTTGATACCCAAGCAGATTCCACTAACGTGCCGCTTGCACCTCCACTTCCAGTGGAAGACCAATCCACTGTTAACTTCCGAAGGCAACTGAGCCTCATAAACAAAGACAGCCGGAGCAAAGACCTGCTTTGTCGTAACAAAAGCACAACTATTCCAAAGGAGGATGCCAACATTCCCCTTGTCACACCTTCCTTGCTTCAGATGGTTCGACTAAGATCTGTAAATGTAGGTGAAGATCAAGTTAACAATGATACCAAACCAAGCACTGAGGCCACAACAAAAGAGGATCACAGTATTACTAGTCAAGCAACGCCACAAAAGCCTATTCGCAAATCCTTGACCTTGAAGTCCAACTCACCTGCTAAGTCATCTCCTGCTTCAGCCACAGTCCCATCCATGCGTCTTCAAGAGGCCATACGTATGAAGACTGCAGCAATGTCCTCCAGCGGAGTACCTGCAATGCTCAATCTACGCTTTTCCTCAAATAGTAGTGCTAGTTCACCTGTGCCATCCCCTAAAACACCAGACGGCTGTGACTTACACAAGTCCCCTGCATCTACAGCCAGCTTTATCTTCTCAAAAAGCACAAAGAAAGTTGCTATTGAAACGCCTACTTCTCCTGAGGTACAAGCAAGCCTCAAACAAAGTCTTGCAGCTGAGATAATGCAGGTTTCTGACCAAGCCAAGACAATGGTTACAAATGGAACAAAAAAGCCAATTAAGGTGCCGCCACCTGTTGCTAAGAAACCAGTGCATGGAACAAATCCTCCCAATAAGACAGAGAATGCAACACCGGATAAGACTGAGATCTTGACAAATAAACAAATAATGAGGGTTGAAGTTAATGGGCAAAATGATCAAGTGCATCCTGCTGGTCAGCGAGCACAATCATTAGGAAACCAGAAGCAAGCAAGTAAGGAAGCATTCACTGGTTATTTTAGTTTGTGCATGAAATACAGACAGAACCATGCAAATGGTCATTATAATTATATTTCTTTTTCAGGAAGTACAGAGACTGCATGTTGAAGAGTCAGGACACAAGAGTTGAGTTTTGATTGGACTGTTTAGTCACAGTATGGGAAAACCAAGAGGACAAAGCAAGTGATGAAAGCCCAAGATATATCTTGTTCAAGGATCCATGGATACCACAGCTGTCTTAAAAGCCTTAGTCTGGAGAAATGGCCTTCAAATGCATGCAGAAAGCTTTTCCCCAATCTGTTTTATACAATAGCTTTATTACAGCTTTCAAGTATTTTTCTAAATGAGTTTGTCTGCTCTGGCAAAAGTCACTTTTAGTTTATTGTGGACTTAAAATAGCTAATGACTGCAAGACTGAACTGACATCTAGTGGTCACTAGTGGTAGTAATCACTGCTTGGCGCAAAAGTCAAAACCTGTAATTTTTTTTTTTTTGACATATACCGTTATGTCGAAGCACACATATTGATTACTAGCTTTTAATGAAATTCTACTAACAGTTTTGAAAGTTTTAGTGCTACTGCAATCTGCTTTCAGAATTTGCAAATGTGTAATTATACATGTACAGAACCATCTGTTACCTTTATGAATTTTGCAGTATGCTGACTATAGCTGAACATATACACATTTACTTTTCATTAGATTAAAGCACTTTGTAAGCTAAATGCTGCATTTCTTTTTAAACCAGCAAACAGGTAAAAAGTATTGACCGATGGTCCTTCTAAAATTCATGTAAAAATATACATACACAAATACTTTAGTAGCTATTTACTTTAAGGGAGGAGTGAACAGAATTACTACACCGTTTTAAAAAATAAATATGCATTAAAGATATTTATAGATTTACCTTGTTTTGACTGTTTTTAACTTCCATGTGCTCTTCAACATTACCGACAGCCATACATTCATAACATCATATATAAGCCCCCATACCACTTAATTTTTTTTTTGTTTTTTGAAGGATGTTATCTGGTAAATCTACTACAACTCTTTTTTTTCTATTGTACAACTCAATACATAAGTGAATTATAGTTTCCATAATCTTTAATCAAGCATTACATTTTATTGCTCATATGGTGGTGTTTTAAAATAGGCTCCCAAACATTTATTGTCAGGTTCATATATTTAAATATATCTTTTCAGCAGATCAAACCGTAAAGGTACTTCCAAAAGCATTTCCATCATCATTCCATCAAGACATATAGGAAATGGTTATGAATCATTGTTGTTTATTTTAATGAATTTGGTTAACACCAGATGAGTTCTGAATGTTTTATTACATGAAATTATATATGTTTCTCTGTGAAGTAAGCTAACTAATGCTAAAATATGTATCCACAACAGTTTGAGTATATGGACTGTCCATGTCTGAACCGTTTCCACTGATGATTAAATAGAATGAACATTGTCAGACTGGAGACTGATCATTGTAAGCAATGATCTAGTTCCAGACATGGGACAACAGGAGGACCTGAGTTTAAGGATAACAGATGAACTCCTGAAAGAGTCTTCATTTGTTATTCAAACAAATGAGCATGACATTATTTACTGCAGTACTTTGTGTAAAACAACCTGGATGGCAATACATGCAATGTAAAGCACAGACGATACCATATGTATTTTGCTGCAGTAATCATGGGCTATTAGATTATTCACAGGTTAATATGGCTGAATGGGACAGTTGAAATAAAAAAAAAAAATAGCATTATAAGCCATTTGCTTCTCCGTTAGAGTCAGTTAACAGTTTTGTATGACTATGGTGAGCAATACCTGACACTGTGTACTTTTCATGGGGATACTGGGCTGTCAGGGAAACTCTAGATTTGAGGATTTTGAAATAAATGGTGAATACAACTAGCTAATATTTCCACCCTTCAGTGTTTTACAGGTGATCTGTCCTAGTTTGGTCATCAGATTTTGCTCTTTCCATTGTGCAACACACTCGCCTGAGATCTTCAGATCCACCTGAAGAGATCAGACAAATAAACATACAACCAAGAATAAGACACAGTGATACTTTAATATGAATCTTTAAGTACAAAGATATAAAACTCACATACCTGCAACTTTTCAAACACCTTTTTCTTTGGTTTCAATTCGTCATCTGGTTTGCCTGATTCATATCCTTCTACATAAACACGGTCTCCTGGTGCTGATCCTTCTGGTGGATCCAAAGGCTCCACTTTCCTCGGCTCTCTCTCACTGAATACCATCACATTTAGAAAGATCAAAAATCAAGATGATTTTTACTATAAGAACTTAGCTGATTGAATGAAATGAAATTAGGGTGTCCTACTAACATTGAAGCACAGAGCAGCATGGCTTGAGATTCAATCCCCCTCATCTTCTGGGGCTTTAGGTTGCATAACAACACAACAAGACGATCCTGAAGCTGCTCCTGCGAGAGGTAGGCCACCAGTCCACTCACTACAGTCCGTGGCTGTTCCTCACCAACATCAATCTTCTCTAAATACAGTGAGTCTGCATCTGGATGCTAACAGGTCAAGAAACAAGGTTATTTAAACATCCTTTTACTAGAAAAAAATACACTTAAAATAATAGCTGGCTTTCTCTACCTTTTGTACACTGATGACTTTGCCAACTCTGATGTCCAATCTAGATGGGATGACCTCCTCTTCATCTACGGTTTGTTTAGGGTTTACCTTTGCTCCTCCTTCTGTGAAGCAATGACAATGTATGTGTAAATAGTAGTGCTGTCAATCGATTAAAAAAAAACTAATTAAATCGCACATTTTTCTAAAATTAATTGCGATTAATCCCACCTAACATTAAAGTTTTTAAATATACATTTATATTGCAATAATTTCACATTCAATCTTCAAATGTACAATGTACAAACAACAAAGACAACATATTTTTTATATTTCTTTTAATGGCATCTTTTTATGATTGAAGGCCAGCATCACTGATATCAATACTACTGATGTCTCTATAAAATAGTTTTTCCCCCTTAATATTTAACCATTGACTGTATCCATTCAGCATCACAGTATAATTGACAGCTATCAATTTTAACATTTATTAGACTTAACTTCTAATTTAAGTGAACTTAAAACAATCTTCACACAAACCCATTATAATAAATGACATATTTAGCTACCTGTGCCCTTCAGCAGAAATATACAGAAAATGAATAGTAACCAAACACTAAATTCTAAATTAAATATAGATGAACCCCTTAAAGCTATAAAAGTTATTGATTTCCTCTTTTTTCTTTTGTTCTTGGATTAAAAGACATCACAGCAGCTGGTTATTAGCTTATTTGCCTGCTATTGCTTTAAAAGCGGCTGCTGCTGAACGTGACGCATGCATCTTATTTTCTCACAACTCCCTTTGCCTTTTCTGACCCACTTCAGGTCTTAAGGTCTCTACTAATGAGCGGACAAGTTGAATCGGGTTTGTTAGATGAGGGAGACAGTGCTGGGGTGCCTCAGGACAGTTTTTAAAACCATTCCAGAGACATGTTCTTAAAAGTGACGCATATATAACATATTGCATGCATGCACACAGTTTTAAGGCAGCTTTAAATCACCTTTTTGGTAACTTCATGCCTTAACTGACGGCATAACTAGGACATTGCATGCATGTAGTTTCTTTCGCTGTCTGATTTGAAATGATACAGGCAACAGTGCGCGCCGGCACCTTTGTGCGTGTATTTACAGAGCGCGCGCTACGAGCACAGTGTCTTTTCCGCACTCGTTTGACTCGCGCCTGCTGCGGAGGCGACGTTAGAGCACGCGTCTGAAACGTCTCCCGTTTGATGTGGTCATAAAGACGTTCTGCATCTAAATAAACGCAATCCTTTTCAAGAAAAAAGAGACAGAGGCAGCAGTTGTGAATGGGGTGGCCAACCCTAGCCTCGCCCCTGCGTTAACGGCGTTAAAATTTTTAACGCGTTAATCTGAAAAAATGAATCCTCTGCGTTAACGCCTAATTTTGACACCACTAGTAAATAGATGTGCAAATTCTTCCTTGTCCTAAAACTCAATCTAGAACTTGAAGAAGCACTGTTAAATGGGTTCACAAGTGTCAATGATTAAAGGTGCTGTATGTAATAATAATAAATACTAAAGCATAAAAATACCATAATATGCTTGCAGATATTTAAGAAACATGCTAAGTTAACATACTTGTTTATCTGAAAAACAAAGCTACAGTCAGTTATTCTCCTTTGAAAATGTGCATTCCGGCACGGAATGTCTGTGTTGGTTATGGTTTGTGAAACCCGCCCACTGCCAGTTTACCCAATTGTATTTCGGCACCCCGGTTGCCAGTTGGCGGAAAACACAGCATATTTAATTTCATTCATCGTCATGTGCGCTCGTTCCTGTTGGTGTCGTTAATCTGGCAACCTGTGTGTGCATCAAGTCTGAGGAGGAGGGGCCGGGTGAAAAAAACCTTCTCCAATATTTTGAATTTGGACTGCAATACCTAGTTCAACCGCTAGGTGTCAATCCTACATACAGCACCTTTAAGTCCAAAATGATTTTAGATGTGTATTTTCACTCACTGTTTTTGGAGGGCTCTGGGTAAGCAGATGCTGTAAGTTTCTTCAACTCTGGGGTCTCAAACTTCTTTCTGATGGGGTCCAACAGTTTGTTAAGAGCCACCTCTACTGAAGCCTTCAGGTCACCAGGATGGATTTGCTGCAGGTAAGCAGTGCAGGGGTCAACATATGATGCTCAACTCAATTTATGTGAACATCATGAACATGTAGTTTGTACATTAAAGGGCTAATTCACCCAAAAATGAAAATTGCTGTCATTAATTACTCACCCTCATGTCATTCCAAAGCCGTAAGACCTTCGTTAATATTTGAAACACAAATTAAGATATTTTTGATGAAATCCGAGAGTTTTCTGACTCTCCATAGACAGCAACACAACTAACACGTTCAAGGCCCAGAAAGGCAGTAAGGACATCATTAAAATAGTTCATGTGACATCAGTGGTTCAACCTTAATTTTATGAAGCTACGAGAATACTTTGTGCACAAAGAAAACTAAAATAACGACTTCATTCAACAAATTCTTCTCTTCCGTGTCAGACTTCAACGCGCGTTCACGAGAGTAACAACGCATGCATGCATTCCACGGCTTGTAAACAAGCCACAGCGCATCCGTGTTCTCCATCAAAATGCCGATTCCTGCATCAGCAGCACCACACACGTGTCATAGTACTGTCGTGAATGTGCGTCGAAGACTGACACAAAGAGAAGAAATTGTTGAATAAAGCAGGGCTCTAGACTCATTCTTCCCACTGGTCGCACTTGTGCGACTAACTTTCTCAGTTGGTCACACAATTTGATAGCAATTTTTTTTTTTTTTTTATACAATATTTGATTAATCAATGCATGCTGATGAACTTTTATCATAGTTTATAGTTAAAGAAAGTGTTCAACATTCAACCCGTTCTTTTTCATCAGTATTATTTGTGATTTAAATTTTGTGACAGGAATTCCTTTTTTTGCTTTCACTTTCACGATCTTGGTGTCACGTTTTACAAGAAAAGATAATGGTCTGTTTTGCTTATATCTATACACCTTTCACTTTTTAAAACTAAAACAAAAGATGGATTCATTGTTATTCTTAATTAAAAAGCACAACAACAATAAAACAGTACGTTACAATGACAAACTAGCATAACATTTATTAAAAACGAATAAGACGAGGTAAGGCATAGGACACATCACATGCTGTATTATATACCGACTAATACATAACAGAATGTTTAGCAAACACTGAGGAATCAAATAATAATAATAATATTAAAAAAATAAGGAAAGCCTCCATAGTGTAACATGAGGTAAACAGCAAAGATAACAAGCTTTTCAAAACAAAAACAAAAAGTAAAACTAAACTGTCTGTCGCTGACAGGACTTGCATGTTTTCTCTACAAGAATACCAACATGTTCACCTTATCTGGTTTAAGAAGCGGTCTTTTACTTTAGTTTGACCAAATCCTCCGTTGCGCTCTGTCCGCTGCGCGCACCTTCGCGCTCGTGCTGACGCGCCGAGTGAAAGCACAATGGGCACGCTGCTCCCGCTCTGCATACGCGCCGCTTCTGCGCTGCCTCTGCTCTGCTTACGTGTGCGGTGTGAAACCAGGCTCTACTAAAGCGCTCGCACGTGATCAGTGAAATCTTTCTCCTGCTACAATGTGCTGCGGCTGGCAGCGCACGCGCTTTGGAGCAGCGCAGACCATGCACTCGCTCAAGTGCGACCATGTAAAATATTTACTCGCACACTCAAAAAATGGTCGCAGTCTAGAGCCCTGTAAAGTCATTATTTTTGTTTTCTTTGTGCACAAAAAGTATTCTCGTAGCTTCATAACATTACAGTTGAACCACTGATGTCACATGGACTATTTTAATGATGTCCTTACTACCTTTCTGGGCCTTGAACGTGTCAGTTGTGTTGCTGTCTATGGAGGGTCAGAAAACTCTTGGATTGCACTAGGGCTGTGACGGTCGCCATGACAACCGCGTCACCGGCGGTGGTCGGTTGTCACCGCGGTTGTCTATTGCCACTGGCGGTAGTGTACGTGACGTCACACACTCTATAACAAGCATAATACAAAGTTTTATATACAAGTGTAATAACAGTAACAGTTGCAAATTGTTTTATTTAGACTATAATTCTGTGCTAATTCACAAATTACCTCAAACGCTATACACAGTGTTTCCTCTAGATTGGCAGGTTCGAGCGCAGGGAAATACAGTTTATTCTGCATTCAGCAAATTTATTTTGTGATGAGCGATGGACCTTGTTGGGAAACCAAATACTATATTGCCGATCTGGAATCATTTCCATTCATGTCACCCATCCGCGTTTGTACAAGTGTCTTAAAGTTCACGTGATCTCAAACGCCCAGCTGGTCAGCTTTGTATTGGTGAGGCTTTCTCCAAACTGGCCAAATACGAACGAGACAGCAGTAAATAGAAGATGCTAACAAGAAATGTGGCAACATACGCCGCGATTCCTATTCCACAGAGAGCGCGTGCAGACGAGGAATTAACGCGCCCGCTTGCTTGGTGGCAGAACAGTGAACCATGTCTAAACCGGACGCCGTGTTCGCAGCCCAACAGGTTGAGTTTGTCTACAGGACATTTGAACCTTGTGTCAGTACGGCATAAATAGGATGAGGCAGTTAACTGTGAGGGACTTGTGTGTCGTATCGCGCCGCATCTAGTGTAGACAGCATCACTGATTATAATGGGTTCGTGTAGACAGGGTGCATTTAACATTCTTATTTAAGGCTACTTTCCTATTTAACTGTATTATTTCTTTGATATTTATTTTAGTGTTTTGCAGGCTGAGTGTTCACTCACGGAAGTGCTAAAATAAGCATGCACGTTTGTTAATAGATGATTGAGCCTCATTTATTTATTTTTGCCTTTCAGAATTATATATATATATATATAAATATACACAACACCGCGCCACCGGCGGTAGTTGGTCCATTACCACCACGGTGGTAAAAATCTGCCACCGTCACAGCCCTAGATTGCACCAAAAATATCTTAATTTGTGTTACAAAATGTCTTGCGGGTTTGGAACGGCATGAGGGTGAGTAATTAATGACAGAATTTTCATTTTTGGTGTGAACTATCCCTTTGAGTAAATATAAATATTGTTCAGATACCTCTGCAGCAAAGTCCTTCTCCACTTCCTCATAGTCTGTGTAGACTTTGTCGCCTCCCCACTTTGGATCTCTTTTGATCATAAACTCTGAAAACAGAACACATAATTAAACACTTAACTACAAGTTTAATTTCCAAAATTATTATTATTTTGCCAGAACTCACCTGAGTGCAGAGGGAAAACCACATGTTTGACAAAGGACAGCACTCCATTATTCTCCACATTTCCAGGCTCACAGAAGGCTTTCTTTAACTTCTTCTTCACCTCTTGGTTCTTATCCAGCAGGTCAATCTTGGATTCCTGCGGCAGATATGAAAGTCTGAGAATGATGAATTTTAGTGTATTAACCCGACACCTGGAATACAACAGCATAAGCCATTATCCCATCCTGCAGAATCAATAGGATTCTTTGATTACATGTATCATAGAATGTGATTGTAAATCTTTATCTTACAGCATTCTTGAAATCTTTGAAGGTGTAGATCAGGGGTCTCCAACACGTCACTCGCGAGATACCAGTAGCTCGTGGCCTGATTGGAGGTAGCTCGCCAAGATATATTGACAGATCGGCCGTGATGTTATTTTAATGATCCTTTACGTATTTTAATTATCATTAAACCCGTATTTGATTATCGCGATTAGAAAAACTCACAGTAAATACAGTTCAGCTTTAATCAAAGTTATTAAGAGTCTCACGCAGGCGCAACACGTAGAATAGTTTCGTTTTGTGTGAAAACATGACTGAAGGCAGACTGCTGAGGGAAATTATATGAACGAATATATGATTTCATTATTTGTGTGAATGCATAATAGCAAACCGACTGTCTTCAGAAAAGTATCGATGGCATTTGCTTTCCATCTTCCCTAAGTGTAATGCGTAATAAAGCTTGTTAAGAAGTATGTTTAGAAGCAGTGCAGCTTTGTTTACAGAGGTTACCGTGGAAACAGCTCTGTTCTGCAGTTCATAGCGCCATCTGCTGTCAAACTGTGGATTTACAAATTAATTCAGTCTGTCTGCCATATTTTTGTTCAGAGCAATGCGAAAATCAGACCAAATTTTTGTTGTAAATCTTAACCAGTCGATGGAAAATAGCCTACCTTGTTATCAGAAGTGTTGAGATTTTTAGAATGCACATTAGCTTATGTAGAACTGTTTATGGAGCAGATAAAATTTAATTTAGCATTCTGACTCATCCTTTTATTAAAAAAAAAGATTTAAAGGCTGATGTTATAATTTTATTTTTAAAAATGGTCAAAACTTTATTTGAACATGTAGTACATGTCAGTAGATAACATGTTATGAGTATTTTTTGTTAGTTTAAAATCTGGCCATGATTTTTTAATGTTTTATTTCACTGTTTATGCAAACAAAAAGTGCATAGTGCTGCTAATTTTAGTTGTTGGCTTTTCTCATAAAACTTCAAAATTATTTCAGCGTGTGCCGAGTGTATCAGTTCTTTTTTAATATCCAGCACATTTTAACAACGCTGTGTATAACAGTTTGGATTGATACATTATTTAAGAGATGTAAGTACTGTATAACATTGGTAGCTCTCAGCCGCTTTCATTTTTGAAAAGTAGCTCCCGAATGAAATATGGTTGGAGACCCCTGGTGTAGATGGTACCGTACCTCCTCAGAGGAACTCATCTTGCCACCCGTCAGTCCAGGCACCATTGGGTTCATCATGTGGATACGTTTGGTGTACCCAAGAGAAGGCAGATACTGCAAAAAAAAACAAAAAATAAAAAACAAAAGAGAAAACAACAATTCTAAAAAAACAAAAGATATCCAGCAGACATACCCGTACATATATACATTGGGATCAGCATCTTTGGCCCTGTCCCAAATGAAACACTTCATGTGCACTTGCGGTCTTACGGAGTTACAATGGCCGCCGCGTGCACGTGTCCGTTAAGTCCACGTAGGATGTCCCATTCGTCATTTTAGCATTCAAAAGGGTGCTCTATGCACCCTCGATCCGCACTTCTGCCGAGCCCACACCGGGGCGAGCTCCACGGCAGACTTCTACCCTACAGTCAATGCGGCATTACGTCATGAAAGTGCGGACTCAGAGGAAGTCCGTGAGGGTTTAGGGTGCCATTTGGGACAGGGCCTTTATACAAATATATTATATATCAATATATAAAATATAGATTTTTTTTTATTTCCTATTGGCAAGTTAAAGCATGAGATGAAAAAACAAATATTAAATCAAAAACTTTTGAGTAGCATCTATTGTGCCCAAGACTTCTGCACAGTACTGCATAGGTGCACTTTAAAAACATCATATGGAATAAGAAATACGTAAAAACTTACCTTCTCTGCTAATGTGAAGATCTTCCTTTGGTCCACACCCCCGAACTGAGCATCTACTTTTAAGTACTCCTCATCCAGTGCCTGACAGAAATGAAAAACAATGTCACAGTGTCTGGACTAAGAAGCAAATTAGAATATAGAACAGAACAACAAAAAAATCATCCAGTCCAGAAATGTAAGTTTTAAATAAGAGAATAACTCAGAAGTACTGCTAAGCATAGAGTAACTATACACTACCATTTAAAAGTTTAGAGTCAGTACAATTTTTTTATGCTCAGAAAGGCTACTTTTATTTAAAAATATTTACTTACCACTTAAACATAAAATATTTAAACCAGTAATATAGTGAGATATTACTACAATTTAAAATAACTTTTCCATTTTAAAACAATACTTCAGAAATCATTCAAATATGCTGATATTCTGCTCAAGCAACATTTCTTATTATCGTGTTAAAACGGTTGTGCTGCTTTATATTTTTTGTGGAAGAATATTACATTTAAAAGAACAAAAACGAAAGTTACAAAAATATTTTTCAAATAATATAGAAGTCTTTACTGTTACTTTCGATCAATTTAACGCACCCTTGCTGAATGAAAGTATTAATTTCTTTCTTTCAAAAAAAAATTACAGGTCCCAAACTTCTGAACAGTAGTATAGAAATACATAAGCAGCATTTTAATGGGTTGTATATTTGCACCAATTAGAAAAAATACGCAGGTTTTGAAAATTGACTTCATGTTCACTATTATTAAAAACAAATACATACAGACCCCTCTAGAAGACCACAAAGATGAGGAAAATGTTAGCAGAAGATGGTCTGCATACCTGTAGTCCAGGATACAGCAGGCCACTCAGAAGAGGATGCTCAACCTGTTTGACCACCTCAGCACCTGCTTTCTTGGCATCATGTTCAGTGACCACGGATGACAGTCGGTAAACATCCAGAGTGTACTCTCTATAATAAATAAACCACACAAAGCATTTGCCTTCTACTTAAAGAAATAACAACCACAAACATCATCTTTATATTCATGGTAAGAAAAACATGTTTGACAACACAACAAAACATATCTCTTCTTAATCTGTAAAAACACAACCTAAAAACCATTTGGTCAATTATTATCCTATGTAATTTTTTGAAATTATAGCTACGGTATTTAAATAAAAGGAACGGTTGGTTACCTGCTGAGCTGAAAGTCTGTGCCTTTGACAAATTTGAGTTTGTCAAGGGGAACTCCAATGCTCTCCAACATGGCCTTAATGATCTGCTCATAATACTGCACCCTGAGCTCCAGCAGCTCCCAGGGTGCCTTCATGTTGTCCAGATAGGCATGGAGATCGGCAAAGAGGATGGTCACCTACAGAACAGAAACATCAATAGCTATACACACCCATGCCCTGATCAATTGTCCATGCAAGTAATTCAGAATCAATACAGAACACCAGAGACGAACCTCGCAGCCCGCCTTCAGGAAGTCAGCGATCTTTGACATGGGGACAAAGTAGGCCACATGGGGTTTGCCCGTGGTGGCTGTTCCCCAGTAGACCTTCAGCTCCCTCTCCTTCAGGATCTCCTTCAACCTCTCCTCACCAAGAACCTCCTGAGAAAACAACAGTGACAGAAACAGTCTATTAAAACTGATAGAACAGATACCTCATTATACTGTGCATGTAAAAATTACTAAATAATGATTATCTTCAAAACAACAACAGACATACTTCAAATGTTAAATATGTTTTTGAGTTGTTACAATGAATTTGGGAATCTCTTAACATCTTTCCCTGCTGTTTCTCACCTGGAGGTTTCTGGTGATGAGCTGGAACTTCTCATCAGGACTCAGCTGCTCTCCCATGATGTCTGCTGCTTCTGTGCGAATGAAATAATCACAGGCTTAATGGCTGTACAAATAACGAAGATAAACTCAATTTGTGGTTCTGGTAGAAGCCATATGTCAAAACTGTTATTTTTAGGATCAGTTGTTCAGCCCTGAGTTAAAATGACGTCCGCTCTTAATGAACCTCTGAGGATGAGCTGTCTTATATGCCAATTTCCCAGAGTGATAGAAACACTTCAAAGCAGAAAATAGGTCGGTATAAAATGTAATACTATCCTTATGAAATGTCAGTGATAATAGAAGACAAAAGCTCAGATATTTAATAAAAATTCACATTAAAGCTCACCGGTGGTAGCTGAGAAACGTGTGTGCCGGTGACAGGCTCTTCCTGTTTAAAGATTTCATCACGTATTTCATAATAAAAGTCCCCCAGATATATCTATGAATGAAAGTCAGTTTTATCAATTTATGTACACGAGTTTACAAAAATATTTGAATATATCGGTATATAATATATTTGAATATATTTATATAAATAAATGTGTATTATTAAGCTATTTTTAAATTATTTTGCTTTCTAATGATAGTGTTGCATCAGCTCTGAACAATCGATTGTCCAGCTATTCAACAGCAGGAAGAATAATCGAGTGCATAGAGATGCGACCCATTGAGCTGTTGTCTGTCTCCTCCAGGAGGCGCTCCTACACTGACCCTGTTGAGACCATAGACATATAAAATATATTTATTATATCTATGGTTGAGACGGCGAGATTTTGTCCTTCTCTTCATTTTTGAATAATATATATGGGCGTTTCTTCAACTAGGGGCACTTTTAGCCTTGTGAAGTTGAATAAAAAAAACTTGTTCAAAAGTCACGTAACACAGTCTCATAAGTTTCAATAATTTGTCTAGTTTTAAGGTCTGTAAGAGGACAAACTTAGATTACAAGAGAAATTGTTAATATTTTAAATTTTTCCGACCTGCAATGAACAAATGTCATTTCCACCACATCCCAATATACAGCTGTTATTTAAATATAGAATAACTTATGCCACTCAATAATTGTCTAAGATCATTTACCAGTTTTTCCACAATGTACAATAATTATACATTTGTCAATGAGATAAATTAACTGCCCTAAGGACCAAATGCTGAACTGTACACTTGTCACACTCTGAAATGTAATATTGGTTTGGGTAAGAGCTTATTAGAAAATAAATACCTTGAATTTTTATATTAAGTAGAGCATGATCTCATAAATTGTGGATACATTTTTAATGTGTGATGAGAACTTTTTATATATTTTTTTAAAAATGTATGGTGATGGAAATGACAGGGTGGTGATGGAAATGACAGGGTGTTGTGGAAATGACAATGAATTAATGTGAATGTAGAGAAACAGCAGAGATATTTATTAGAAAAAGTCTTAAACTCATCACACTCATTAAATTCACAAAGTCATTAAACATATCAATTGTACTTTGTAACCATAAATGTCATTTCCACCACAGAGGCAGTGTGGTGGAAATGACATTTCTGTAGTTTTTTTTGTGAAAAAATGGAAGATAGCTTCACTGATTAGCTTTGAATTAATACTTAGCATTTCATGTATGCAAAATACTCTTATTTAACTTAACATTTTTAGCTCTTTAAAAATAGCTTGAAGGTACAACATGTTTGGAAATGATGTAGAATAAATATATTAACTGATCAAGCAATATTTACCTTGATTTTTCTTCATATGTTGTTGATGAAAATTTAAATTCCCTCCATGTCCAACATGTGCTCAGATGTCACTGAACATTTATATAGAAACCACCTAAACAATCTTTCACACAAACATTTTAAAGGGACATTACAGTGTTGTGGTGGAAATGACACCAATACTGTGCGACAGCTATATTTTGTATAAAAAGTAATATTGATAGTGGTCTCACATTAAATACTATAATGTATTTTAATTATTTTACTAGTGCTTAATTCAGGTACATTCATAGTTACCAGATACAGTATGTCATATTTTTAAACTGTATTTTCATTGTTGAAGTTTAAAAGTCTGGGTGTGCGACAAGGAGAAAACAGTGATTTTGACACCTATAAGGAGGTTGAAAATTATGAAAAAATCATAATAGAAAGGTAGTAAAAAAAATTAAGGTGGTTTTATTGTTAGTTTGACAAAGAAAAAGGAATTTGTCCAAAATGATATGTATTTTAAAAAATATGACCAATGAACATAAAAGTGCCCATAGTCTAAGAATCACCCATATATGTATGTGTATGTGTGTGATTTACAATTGAGAGTACGGGTACCGCGTTTTAAAACCGATATTGATAAAATGTTATAACGACATAATGACACTGAAAAAAACCACAGAGAAATGGAATTTGGATTTCGTCAATATATTATAGATATAAAATATATATTTTTAAATGTTTTTAGATTTTGTTATATAAGAGGCTGAGTGTGTAGAAGGGAAAAAGCAAATGATGATCCTTGGATATTAATTAGTATTTATTAAACATTTTTGTAACAACGTTTCTTTTTAAATAACTACACACATTTACAACAATTGCATCCAAAAATATCACATCTATGTACAAGCATCCCCACATCTATTATATACAATAACTGTAATGTTTGATATCAGAATATGGAAATCTTAACAGATCACCACAAACCGGTGTTAATGAAAATGGGGTAAAAAAAAAAAAAAGTCACAGATGCATCAATACAAAATTGACACGTGTTAGAAAACGGTATTAACTCCAAACATGCACTGATGAGATTTCAATGCGCATCATGTGTACATATGTATAAAATAAGACATATACACAAATATTATTTACAAGCCATTCCATTTTCCCCAAATAGAAAATGAAAAATATGACTTAATATTTTCAGATGGTCTATGTACACATATCACAGTACTTACAGATGGTAGAGAAACACTTGGCATTCAGATCTTTGACACAGAAGTTACAGGCAGAGAACTATACATAATACAATAATAAAAGCACTTTTGAGACAACTACTGTACGGACACTGACACGAAAACGAACAGACCAGAAATCAGATTAATTAAACACCTAAACAAACAGCAGTGTCACCTGTAAACACACTGATTGGCTTCTCCATAGGAATTAATGGCATATTAGACATAATTCAGCAGTGACAGCTCTAATTGCCCTTATTTCATGCGACTGAGGCCCTTAAACAAGATAAATTAAGGAAGATGGGAGAAACAGACATAATCAAATCAACATATGATCTAAAACAAAAGTAATAAATACTTAAATAACCTTGTTGACCTCGCAACATAAACAATTGATAACCCCACATAGTCTGATGGCATCCTGCTAGTACATAGCCTCAGTTGTCAGCAGCACTTTCACCCTCACTTTAGTGAACCCATCCAGAATGTAATCGAATAAGATCCCTTGATCTGAAGGATATCATCTGAAAGCGTTGAGGGACCAAATTTGTAAGTTTATCCCTCTAAAAGAGCTCTGTTTGCCCCTAAAGAGCGGAAACAGATGAAAAGGAACATAATAGAAGGGGTATGTGAAGGAAAGTAATACAAGAAATAAACAATAACCTTCTGTGCGCAATACTGAAGTTTGATATAATCAAACCCCACTCAGGCCTCAATGTTTCAAGTTTGCTTATCCAGTTACATGCACAAAAGCATTTATAAATATTAAATTACATACAAACATTACTTAGTTGTGTACAGTTTCACAGATATTCCTCCCAAAATGTACCTTTCAATCACGCTCCTTCTTACGGTAGACATGTCCCACCTCAGATCATTTTTTAATGCAGTTTAGATGTGTGCTTATAAAAAGCTGGCTTTTTTGGACACAGCTTTGAGATCCTATACCAGCAAGCAGCACAAATACTGGCGACACACACAAGCCTTGTGCGACTCAGGGAAACGTTTCTAGCGTCCATAAGCACTTGCAACTGGAAATGGCAAGGCACTTAGAACTTGAGCTGGAAAAGGCTACGTTTCAAGTTGATTTGCGGTCGTGTAGGGGTGATATGGGTGGAAGTTTTCAGCCACAAGGCAGCATGGTTGGTTCAAAGCATCCACTCTGTTGGTCCGACGCAGTTGGCACGATGTTCTATCTAGTGTTCTGGTGCTATTAAACCACATTGAGCTCAGTGGAGTCTGTTTCTGAGTCAAGCTCACTTTCTCTGAAAAAACAAACAAAAAAAAAACAGGACACAAGACAAAGTTAGGCAAAATAATTTAAAGAATGCCATTTAATCAGCTTTAGAGGTTTAAAAGTACCATGTCAATTTATAGATTTTGAGAATGTTGAGCAGGATTAATTTCTTTAAGAAAAACATGTGACTGGAAGACTTAAAATCAATAGGTGGCTTTACCGTTGTTCATTAAGTAGTTTGCGGTTGCCTTGTCTCTTTTCCTCGTTGATTGGATATGAGATGAATATTAGCAACCCGATAATGATCAAGACTATCGGAGCAGCAGACACCAGGATCTTCAATGTTAAATCGACTTCGGCAGGTTGCGTGCAACCTCTCGTCACATAGCCGGCAAAACTGGTTGAAAGAGAAGAAATGAGAGATTAATCTTATTCATGTTCATCCAGATAAATCCAACCTCATGACTGATCACGGAATTCCACAGTAAAACACTATCCTATATGGTCACGTCTCCAAACTCAAAAGACCCATAAAACCGACGCTAATCGCATTATATCTGAATGTCAGGAGGCCAGACTGATTCTCATACAGTAAAACAAAAAGCCGGGGTTAGTGGATCATGAACACTATAATCCAATTTAAAAGCCAGTATTTCATGTACAAGGCTGTGAAACTTACTCAAGACTAAGAGTTGAGACCCCCAAGGAAACTCCAGATGCAAACTTGGTGAAGAACACATAGAAGGAGTAGAAGATGGCTTCATGGCCCTGAGATTCAGGATTTTGGACTTTAAAATCATCCACGACGTCGGGAAGCATGGACCTGAGCATATGGGAAAACACACTCCATGAATAAAGTGCACCAAATCTGGAAATGCACACACATTTGTTCAATTGTCAGGTACTTACCATGGCAGGAGGAAGGCCGCTGCAACACTGACTCCAGCGGCAAAGGACACGACATACGTCACAATAAGATTGCTGGGCACAAAGACGACGGAGACCAGGAAAGGCACCACAGACTGCAAAGAGAATATAAACCATCAGTATCAGGAACCAAAACATCAATTACAGTATATGACAGACCAGAAGCAGCCACTGTTGGTCAGTTAGTGTAATTAACTGAAGGTTTATGTGTCGCTGCCAGTACTTACTGTAGTCCCAATATACACAGCGGTCTTCTTGCCAAATTTTGTGAGGAACCATTGCCAAAATGGGATGGCAAGTGTGGCGGAGAGCTGAAATAGAGAAAATTAAAATAGAATTTGCTCAAAGACAACTACTGTAAAAGTGTGCAGGATGAAAAACATTTTAGTTTTTGTGTATATGTTGGTCACATCACATGATGGTGATTTGCAAAACAAACATTTTTCAAATATTAAATATTTTGATGATCTATGCCGACAGAGATATCTGTTTATAATAAAGTAAAAGCAATGCACTGCAAGATGGTTTTTGTGACTAATAATGTGTGCGAAAAAGGCCTTAGCTAAAAATAGGTTTCTGGCAATGAATTTATCTATCTATGTGTTCACACAGGTTCCCATCAATACGAATGCTTCCTAACACACCTTTCCGACAACAATACTGAAATGTTTCGTGTCATATCTTAGGACAATGCCTGAAAACTGTTCTATGCATGCATTCAGCTCCCTGAACAAGGGTTATTGTAGTCTGAAAAAAAAGTCAGCAGACTGGGTTTTACATGACTACAATAATACTCTCTTATTGAACATGAATTCTTAAAGGAATCTGGGGTTTGAACACTCTGATCTCAAGGACAAAAGCACATGAACAAGGCATTCTTGTTCTTTGAAACTAGATGAACAACTTTTCTCTTCCTTAAACAATAATCTAGTTGTCAATACTCTGGATACTGACAACTTTTCTGCGATACTGAAGCATTTTATGAGTAAAGCCGTGAGTTGTGGGTTGGTTAAGGTCTATTCAGATGGTCAGCAAAAATGGAACTTGTATTATGCAAATGTGTTATGTAATGGCCCATTAAGTGCTCTCCTTTTGTACATTTGTCTGTCAAAATGTCAGTCAATCACTCCATAATAACATCTCACTGAAACCATACAGAGTCTTTATCATTCGAAAAGACCATTTAAAAGACATTTACAATTTAAAACAAAAGACAGATTTAGTTTGCTTACCATAATGACGAGTAGGACGTTTTGGAAGTCATTTCTGAAGCCAAGGGTGTAGCTACAGAACAGTGCAAAGTTTCCCTCCAGAAACTGCAAGAAATGTTTATAGAAATAATAAGCTGCACAGTCAAGACACATTAGCAAAACCTAACAAATAAAGTGATCGCCAAAGGCAACAGTGCTCGTCCAGGGTGGTCACAGATTAAACAACCCAAACGGCTGGTGGTGACCACGGCTCAACATGAAATTAATGTATCATTTGCACAAGAACTCACCATAAAAGCCAGAGAGGTGAAGAGGAAGCCCATGACCAGCTTGGCATACGGACCGTGGCCCATCACCATACGAATGCCCTGGAAGAACGACATGGGCTCAGTCCTAACCTTACAGGTCTCTGTCAAAAAGAAGAGAGAAGCAAGATGAGATGATGGAAACAAATGGCAATTAATGGTGCTACATTAAATGTAATGAATTACAGAGCAGTGGGAAGAGACTAGGATTTTTCCCCACCAATTCTCAGGTGTTAGCTTACTGAAGAATCAAAATAAATTGGTGCACACAACCGTATACATTTTCATTAGCTGCCAAAATGAGTCATTGCATTGCATGACAAGGAATCTGCCACAAAATATGTTGTTTAATTGCTTGTACGCTTTCATTTCTAAGTGCTGAGCATGATAAATCCACAAATGAGGCATGATGATGAGCTAGGACTGTGCTTGATTTTTCCTTTCAACAGTCTACTGAGGTCTGCATGTTAAGGCTCAATATTTTAGTTTAAAATTAACTACTCTAGAGAACACCAATAATAACCTTCCTTTGCCATGTGCCCCATTTAGACAGCCCTATCTGTGCCGTGAAAGCTAATCACCCTGCTAAGCTTATTCACTTGCATTTCCCTGTGACCAGCTGAGCTCTGTTTGTGGGCCAACTACTGACTCAAAGAAACCCGAGCAGTGTGGAAAAACCCAGGTACATCTGTAAGCAACTTCAAGGGATTCACCGTTTACACACATTTCTCACTGAAACAGAAAGTATAGGTAAGACATACTGAATGGATCATTTCCCTGATTTAAGACAGCCAATAGGCTTTAGTTACATCACTCTATGATTTGCTGTTAACAAGTCTGTTTCAGTAGCAGGGACATTTTAGAGAGGACTGGATAAAAAATCTGTTGTGCTGCATGAGTCATCAACATTTTTGTACATTTCCAGCATTTATACTTGTAGAAATTTTAAATGTGTATAATAGAAAAGGTTCATCTTCTAATATGCTGGTAAAATTTACAAGACCTCATAGCTAACAGCTTAACACAGTTGTGGCCTGGCGGTTAGAGAGTTGGGCTTGTAACCTGAAGGTCGCTGGTTCGATTCTCGCACCGGCAGGAATTGAAGGTGGGGATTGTGAATGAACAGCACTCTCTCCACCTTCAATCCCATGACTGAGGTGCCCTTGAGCAAGGCACCGAACCCCAATTGCTCCCCGGGCGCTGGAGCAATGGCTGCCCACTGCTCCGTGTGTGTGTTCACTACTCACTGCTGTGTGTGTGCACTTGGATGGGTTAAAAGCAGAGTACCAATTTCGAGTATGGGTCACCATACTTGACAATACATCACATTAAATGAATTAAAATTAATTAAAAGCATAAAATTAAGTCTTAAATTATGATATCATAAAGTCTTTAAGAAAGAAGCTATTCTTCCATTCAAACGTTTGAGGTCAGTAAGATCTTTTTTTAAAGAAAATCAATACTTTTATTCTGCCAGGATGCATTAAATTGATCAAAAGTCACAGTAAAGACATTTACAATGTTGCAAAAGATTTCTATTTCAAATAAAGACTGTTCTTTTGAACTTTCTATTCATTTCAAAGAAACTTAAAAAGGGTCATGTATCAGTTTGCACAAAATATTAAGCAGCACAACGGTTTTCTACACCAAATTAGCATATTAGAATGATTTCTGAAGGATCATGTGACACTGAAGACTGGAGTAATGATGCTGAAAATTCATCTTTGCATTGCAGGAATAAATTACAATTTAAAATATATTCAAATACAGTTATTTAAATTGTAATATTTCACAATATTATAATTTTTACTTTATTTTTGGCTAAATAAATGCAGCGTTGGAGAGCATAATAGACTACTTTTAAAAACAAATCTTACACCGACCCCAAATTTTTTAACAGTAGTGCCAGTTTAATTACATAAAGTTTCATTTGTAATAATGTATCTTTGCAGTAGTAGTAGTAGCACTTACCTTTTTGTTCTTTCACACCAAAGAACAAGACTATGGCACAGACGACATAAATGGAGCAGATGACACCAGATGCGATCATGTAAGCATTTCTCTGTGGGAACCACATGATACCAGGCATTTAATACCAATACAGCAAGAATTTTTATTTAATCAACCTTAAAAGAAAAAATCCTTACCAGATGCTCCAGTGAAACATGAGGCTCAGTAATGTTGACCTCGGGAGTCCCATGCAGATCTGTGGAGTTCAGGTCCTCGCCAGTGCTGCTGATACAAGGAGCGTTAGCCATTCCCACAATCTGACCTTGAACAGCAGTGCCGATGAGCGTGCCCAAAACCTCAACAGTCATTCCTGAGATAAGAGATTAGTGGTTAGCTGTGAATTTGAAATGATGGACGTATCTAGTTTTAGATGTTTTAAAACTCACGGTAGGCAGTGGCTGAATCCCTCTCCTTCTGATCAGTGCTGATAAACATGGTAAGTGAAGAATACGGTACATGGAAGCACTTTGAGGAAAATGACAATGCCAAAATGTTAAGAAGGAAATAATGAGGAAATTTACAGGCTACAACTTATCATATAAAGATGGTTACTCACTGTCTGTAGTGTTTGGAAGGAGCAGTAGAAGATCAGGTACCAAACAACCTTGCCTTGCTCAACAGACGGCACGTACCAAATGAGGAAATAGCATAGCACAGCAAATGGGGTAGACAGTACAATCCTGAAAGGAAAAGATATATAAGATTAGAAGAACTGTACAAAAGGTAAAAAAATGAAGTATAACTAGGTTGGTATACTGCTTCCCCGTGATGATAAACAGGTTTGGGATCAGGTACATATAGATGAAGTTTACTAGGTGTCATGTCATTGAACCTTGTCAAGCACTGTGCCATTTCTGTTGCCCCATGACTATGAGAGATTAAAGAATTGATTGGGCAACTTCCTGTCTTTGTTCAGTGACCCATGTGGCTAACAGGATCCTGAAGTGGAAATACATTGTCTGCTCTTAATCTGTTGCATCTGTACAAGGAAATACTATTTCAGGCATATTACACGTCATACAACTGAATGGTACCACACTTTGTTTTCCTGGTAGAGTGACTTAACATCCTGAGTAGTAAAACCCGGCATTATTTCCAAAAAAAAAAAAAAGGTTTGTGGAAAATGTGGAGCCTCACTTGGCGGTTTTTCTAGAGCAGACCTTAACAGAATCGGACCCCACAGAATTCCACTGATTTACGCAGAATGTGAATGTTTGTATTCAGTCAGTACATTCCACACCCCTCTCCACCCCCTTTCTGTTTGTTTATCAAATATTTTGGTTAATTCCATAATGCTTTCAGCTACCAATAAGACTGCAGTACTCAAAGGTGTAGCACCACCCAGTCATTAAAGCTATTCCCCAGAAAGCGGTTGCAGGTTTCGCATGAACCTGTCTGGGTTACACTTCTAGTTTAAAAAGGTACTACGGTGATGTTATTCAAGAGAATTTAAAGCACAAATGTGTTCAGAATGATGTAAAACGGAAAATATTAAATTTCAAACAAGGTCAGATGTTTTCACTGAGCTTTAGTATACTATTATCATCATATATTTTGTGCAAAAGCAAATGTTAGCAAAATGTTTTATCTATCTATCTATATATCTATATATATATATATATATATATATATATATATATATATAGTTAAATGATAAATTACAATAAACATACTGAATATTATAAAAAGTTCACCCTGACACCATTTTTTAGATTAGATATTGGACTTTGCCTGCACTGAACAAATTATTATTTGTCTATACAAACCTAATAGAACATAAAGGTAGGACTGGGTTTGCTGGATTGAGGGTTACTAAAATGCATTTAAAATTATTGACGGGAATATCTTGTGAACTAAAAGCAACAAAACTCAAAACCTTTTACAGCTGTTTTGACCTATATTACATCCTAAAATGATACTACAGCATAATGCTATTATACAACATCAGACATCACCATTCTATTAAAACATTTATGAAAATAAATAGCATATATTCGATTTCTCAACAGTTTCTTGTATCTGTTTGTAATTGAAGAGTTTTTGCAAAAACAGATAACCTTTTTAATTTTCAAAAATCAGGTTTTTTATTATGTTATCATGTTTGTATTGTGTTTTATTGTGTTAGTTAGCTGTATTGTTTTTTCTTTATTTTTACTTAATCAAAATAACCCAACTGCAGTTTGATTTAGATTAATTGGAATGCACAATGAAAAAAACATGATTTTTGAAAATTGTTAAAAATGGAGTTATCCGTTTTAGCAAAAAGATGCAACTAGTTAACAATTCAAAATAGTAACAATCTCACTCTACCAGCAAGGCTGCCATTTGTACTAAAGTAACCCCAGTATGCTGCCTTTAGACTTGAAGCGGAGTTGGTCTGCCTCCCTCTCACTCTGATTGGACGACAGAGGTGGTGTGTTGTGGGTTGGACCACTCAAGAGTTGCCGCATTTTGCATATACCTCCCAACCTTCTGTGTCTTCCTTCTGAACCCGGCAGCATAAGACAAATATCATGTTATTCATGCCATTTGCAGGATTACACCTCAAATAATTCAATCCACACAACATGAGTCGCTTACAGACAGAAAATATCCCATGGATTACAGAAGATCAGAGACGCTCTTTTTTTTAGGTTTATGGTGCCTTGAAAATCATTTGCGGTTTATGAGATACTATCACATGTTCAAATATTGAAATTTTCTTTACAGTTCCCCAGCTCATGTCATTTAATATACCACTGCAAGTGTGACTAACCTTTGCAATGAATTCCCTTTCAGGATTATGATAGCTTAACTCACATGCTATGACTATTAATAATGCATGTGATCAAGCATTGAGAAAATTAAATTATACAGGCTTGTGGTCCATATGACTCTCTACGGAGATAGTTAGGGGAGAAAAAGTCCCCTCTGTCCCACATATACCCATACCTACACCAACAAACCTGTCTCATGCACTCCCAAGTGACAACACACCACAAATCTAGCGTCACTAGGGATCTTGTAATCACACCACCCTGAGAGGATACAACCGTCTTGCTCAGATCCAGTGTCAATGAAATGAGCTCATTAGGGCAGAACTTTCTCTCCTGCTTCCTACCAGATTACTTCACATGCCCTGAGTCCAGTTAAAAAGCAGACGCACATTCCTCACTCCACCCCACTTGAACACTCTTCAAACTGGCCATCATTTGGAAAATAAGACAGAGAAAGTGCAGCTAAATTTTTTACCTAAATTATGCCGTCATTTGGTAGCTAGTTTTGGACCAAATGTTGGTTTCTTTAGGATATTTGCCTCCATATATTCTGCAATCAAGTTAAGAAAGGGACCCATTTAACTTGCTTATAATTTGTTGCTCAATGGCAAGCATTTCTTGTTGTCAGGACACTGATGAAGTGGTTTAGTCATGCATGTGATGTAGAATCAAATCAGATTGGCCAGCTGAAAATGCAAATAGGTCGAAGGCAAAGCTACTGTGGTGTATCTAGCCCCCCCGCCCATCACACCCCTCAACCCCCCATGAGAGTTCAGGGGACTTAATTTAGCCCACAAGTGTCCCTGGACTTAGAAACATCACCAGATTCACTTGGCTCTCTTACTTAAAGACTACCTCCTGACATTTCACAACAACAGAGAAATGGGTCAGAAGACAACAAGTGAACAGAGAAATAAACGCAACAGAGGGTCTGAGTTAGTGGAGGGTTGAATTGTGAAACTAATCATTTTCCTAAGACAAAGCAAGCAACATGCTCCTTAAACGACAATTCTGAGTCTTGCAGAGAGATTCATTTGAGACGTATTTTAAACGCAACAGAGGAGTCTGCTGAGTTAGTGGAGGGTTGAATTGTGAAACTAATCATTTTCCTAAGAAGGGCAGACAGTAACTACAGGCAACATGCTCCTTAAACAAGACAATTCTGAGTCTTGTTCAATGTTCAGTGTGATAGATTGCTCTGAACATCAAGGTATGAATGCACAAAGACCTGGACAGTAAACCCTTGGAGAAATCCAATGAAACTCGGGTGAAGAAAGACTTACCAGGGCAGCTGCTTGTTTCATCACGCATCGTCAAAGGCCAAATCTCAAGGCAATAAATCACAATCCACTCCAGGCAAAACACCTCAATATGATCTATTTACGTGATGGGGAAACCGGCGGAATGTAATCCACATATAAATAGAGGTTAGAAAGCCCACGTTTGGATGAATTAATCGTAGGGTCTGTGATGTATCTGTAAACATAAGCCGCAAAAAGACTATTTAAATATGAATTCCATGTTCTGCGTGTCTCTGTATATGTGAGTGGCACAGACGCGCGGTTTTGACCCACAAACAGTGCGCGACGCTCGAGTGTTTTGATGTCTCACTAAATGAGGACATAAATACATGAACGAAAACCTGCTCTGGGTCCAACTGACCGTCATTTTTGAGAAAAGAGTCATATCATAAATACACAGAAATAAAGGGAGTTCACTTTGAAATTAAAATGTCATCATCACACAAGATGTAGGTGTCTTTTTTTCTTCAGTAGACAATTTTGATGTTTTTAGGTCAAACCGTTCTAGTTGAGTCATATAATGGCAGGTTTCTGTCCTATAAGAGGGAAAAAAACTGCACAGAGAAATCCAAATTAAACAATTCAGTAACTACACATTGATAAGACAGAAGCGGTTTGTGTGAAAACGACTAAATGTTTTTTACCTCTTGTAACTTAAACTGAGTGCGCACACAACGGTGTGTGACGTGTGTGTGCGCGCTCTGGCTCATGCATTCACACAGGGCGTCGGCGTCAACGCTTACGGAGGGTGTGTCAGCGTGGTGCTGACGCGCCGTCATGAAAAACTTCTCTGGTGTTGCATAAGATTGGGTATTTGTGAGGCGATCTGATTGGCTGACGCCTCCGTTGGCGCTTGAAAAGTTGCGTCAAACGCTTCAGACACGCCCTTACATGACACCGACGCCCCATGGTGATGAGCCAGAGCACGCGCACAAAGAAGATGCGTGTGCGATCAGATCTTGGACATGGTTGTGTACAAGAGGTAAAAAACGATATAAATACTGTTTACTCACACAAACCGCTTGTTTCGTGTCTTAGGCCATCAGTTGTTACGATGGGGAAGTTTAATATTTCTCTGTGATGTTCTTTTTCCCTCTTAGCGACTCACATTATATGATAAATCTACAAATCAAAATTTATGAAGAAAAAAAGACACCTACCTTGGATGCCCTTGGGGTCGAGATACCAAATTTTAATTTCAAAGGAACTATCCCTTTAGGTCCTCAGCAACCCATCAAAATAAAAGTTTGGTTTATGTAATACTACTACAATTATTAAACTTTTGTTTAAAAGAACAACAACATGCTATTTCTTCCATGTTTTAATTTTTTAAACCCATTTGTTTGCCAAAAATAGAGTTTAATCATTTGATTAAAAGATAAATGAAATTAATGTTTTATGCCTTCAGAGCACTGTAAAAAGACATTTCAATACATGAACCAAGGCCTAACAGGACAGTGTTATATTTTCATTAAAAATGTCTTCTTAACTTCTACAATGGAGCTTGAGACAATTAAATTATTTACACTTATTATATATTGTGCTTTTTAATTATATCATTAGATGATGAATAAACTTGTAGGTTATGATTAAGTCACAGAAAATAATTAATGAAGAATTATGAGTGGTTATGCTATTACACATACATTTCTAACATGTAAATTATTGAAGCCAAATACTTACATTTCCGCAAGCTGTTTATGGTATTCATAGCTTAATCATGAAGCATACTGAAGCACTGCTGGTTGTACTTCAATTTCACTGCTGGTTATATACTCCTATATAACGTGTATGTGACAAATAAAAATTTGAATACAGTGGCCTAGGGCTGCACGATATATTGCATGCGTGCATGTGCATCTCGTCATAGCCGGTTCTGTGATTAGCAGTAATCTCCAACCTGCTCAGATTGAGCAGCATTTAATACACAGAGCTGGTTAACTGACAAGCTGAAATCACGCATTATCGAAGGCAATTCATCTGTGATTATGAACAGATTGACGGCTCTGTGTGCTCCATCTACTGGGTTGGAAAGCAGGTGATGATTTAATACTCACAGAACCGGCTTTACTGAAGAGATGCACATGACAATGCATACAATATATTGTAGGACTCTCTCTTTATAACTTATTGTTAATGGAGAAAGACAAGAGTATGCAACCAACACCAGGGGGAGTTTTTTAAACTTGTTACATTTTTACACCAGCATGTATAGTTCAAAATATCGGTTACTCTTGGTTTGTAATAACACTGGCCCTGAAAAAACATATCGGTCGACCCCTTCTGTAGTCAGTGGTTACATGATAAACACTGACTGAAGGCTATTAGAACAATCCTATTCAGACTTTTTTAATCTGGCCAATCAACCTGCCAAGACTACAGTAGCTCCCCAAAAGTTAAAGCCATGAAAGGCCTTTGCAAAACTATTAATTTTGCAGTAATTCCCCCTTTGTGACAGTACTTGTTGCCTCTGACTATATGAGCAGAGGAGTAAAGAAACCTGCTGCCCCTGAGGATTGCAATCAGATTCTACATTCTACATGTTGATCTGATCTTCTGTTGGGGCACTTTCCACAAATTCAAAATAGGGCAAGATTTTACAGGACACTGTAGTACAAGTTTTTTTTTTTTTTAAATGGTTAGTATGAGGAACTTCTTTGCAAAAATGTTGTCCTTACGAGGTTGAACCAAATTATTACATGAGCTGTTTTGTTTTATATCCATTTTCCATAAGGTTTGCTTGACGAATGCAGCAATATTCGTAAAATGTAAGATTATTTCCTCATCTTCAAAACTTACTATTGCGCTTTTGGTCATTAACATTAGTTTATAATTTATTTATTTTTAATTCAGTGACTTGAATTCAACAGAAAAATTATGACAACATATGATTTTGATTGATTTTAATTGTTGGATACAGTTGAGATCAAGACCTCTGAGGCGGCACAGGTCCAAATTATTTGCTGTGACATTTTGTGTGTTTAAAACTGCTTTTGTGTCATTCTAAGTTAATTTTATGACATATAATAATTTGTTGAATGTATAGTTTTCACAAAAAAATAAGTAATGGGACACCAAGTGCACAGCTTTCATGGAAAGTGCAATAAAAAGGTTAAGCACAGTTCATTTACATCGAAATTCATCAATCAGTTGATCGATCCATATGATTAAGATGTTATTAGTAAAATCAATCACATGGTTCCACTCACCAAAGCAACGTCTAGCAGGTAGATCTGAAGGAAGAAGCCGATTGCACATCCTGTTATCTGATATGGTGCTCCTCCAACGGCATAACACAACTTGCTGCATACCGACAACCGGTCCCTTGATTCACGCTATTTTTATTTTTTTAAAAAAAAAAAGGAAGAAACAGGATATGTTTTGAGACGTTCATAAAAAGACACTCCAAATAATTAAGAATACAGTACAGATGCTATAATCATTAAGGTCATACTGAGTTCACAGTGTCTCAGTTGGGATTCAAACTAACCCAATTGTAGCACACTGTGGCCAGACTCGCTTGTAATTTGGCTTAAGTTGTTGACTAGCTAGAATTTCCACTCTTAGGCAAGCGCTGGTTTTAATTATGCTAACACTATGCATTTCTGCTTGATTTACTGTTTGGACATCCTGTGTTCCTGTGGCTCAGTGGTAGAGCATTGCGTTAGCAGCGCAAAAGGTTGTGGGTTTTCAGGGAATGCATAGTGATAAAACATGTATACTGAATGCACTGTAAGTGTTGGATAAAAGCGTCTGCTAAATGCATAAATGTAAAATGTAAATGTAATCCAAATATAACCATTCCCCATACAGCTGCAGGGTAGCTTCAGATATTTGGGTCAGGGAGGCCTCAAGCAAGAAATCCCACTGAACACAATCAGATGAGACAGGCAGCGTTCTTCTGTGATGAACATCAGTACATCATCTCACAGCAGATCAGCACATTTTGAGAGGCTCAAATATGAGTTTGACACTCCGGTTCTCATTTATTAAGAGTGGGTGTGAGTTTCAGTCAGTTTGGTGACTTCTTATACATTAGTCAAGTGTCTGTCACATGCATCCTAAAATAAACCATTAAAGTTGCAATGTGTAGACCTTAAGTAACTACCTTTGGCTTTAATGCACATGGTGTTCCCGCAATGCCACCTGCTCATGTTAAAGGACACTTGGACAACCTTAACACTCCAACGTCATGTAACGCATGACACTGTATTACAGTCTTATGGAAGTGTCCAACTGACACTGATTCAGCGCAACAGAGCTATTATAGCAGAAACAGAACAATTCTGTGCCAGCTGCTTCACTAAGCACTGTTAATAGAGGATTTGTTGGCATGTTGTGCGAGTGGGGCTTTCATGAATTCTGGACCACATACTGACTTCGCTTGTGATGCCAATACACAGTTTTGGGGTAAATATGGTTGCTATAAAGTCAACCATATGTAGAGAAACACACTAAATGTTTTTGTAATGACACTAAACAGTGAAATACTGCTGTCGAACAGAACATTTCTACAAGACAACCGATCATTTCTAGGAATTGTGATGGTATCCTCTAATGTCAGGTTTCCCTTCATCTTTGCAATGGTCAGGATAAACTATAAACACTCCATCTAGTCTCAATTTAAATGATAGTGTTTAAGCCATTTCATCTAGAGCTACCAGGAAACTTTTGGGATGGAGAATATGACTCATTTAGCTTATCAGCAATAAATGCATATCACGTTTGCCATATCACATAATATCAAGCTCATAAATCAAATGACTATGTTTAAATTTAAGGTTGCATGGATCATCCATTCTGATGATGTGGCATGTGGAATCTAGACTTGGATCAATAGGGAATCAATTAATTAGGGCTTTGTACCAATCTAAAATTGTTGGGTGATTGGTAGAATAATTGCTATATATACAATTTTAAGTAAGGAATAATTGACAGCAGACCATGACATTACTGAAAATCAATGCAAACTCTTAAGTAGTAAAGTGGATAGGAAATGTGCATTAATTTGTTTTAATAATTCACAAAGCTTTGGTAAGTTTAAGCGGTGTATGCACTTACTGAACAGAGAGACAGGGCTTTCCATATTTTTATTTATACTGTCGTCATATTTATTTGTTTGGCATTTTTCTAGTTCTTTTCCTGTAATAGGATAAGTCTCTTTGAAATCCCTACAAAAAAAATCAAGACCTTATTTGTCAGGAAATTACAATTAAATAATTTAAATGAAATATTTTGTACTCATTTAGTTAGTTTCACTAGGCCTATATATAACGATTATTTGAGATATTGGGTTTAGGGAAAATTACACACAAATATTTTCCTTTTAACTGATAACCACACGAATTCCCTCAATTAATTTAAAATACTTTCGTTCAATTCAGTGATCTCTGAAGGACGAAAAATGTAAGCACATTTTAAGCTATAGCTATACACACACACACACACATCACAAACCCCGTGTCTAGTAATAACCTGTTTTTTACAGTCTATGGTAATAACAGACAGACAGCAGCAGTGAATTCTGCCAACGGCTCCCATTCAAACCCTGACACCGGTACTGTGCATGCTAAACAATCAACGAGCAGCCAGAGAATTCATGTGCAATCGGTCTAATATATGTTTAAATCATATATAACCTCCACGCGTCGCGAGCAGTGCAAACGGGGCGTGCGCATTTACTTTAACCTGACTAAATGACTCGTCGATCAGCTCTCGCAGCTCGTGGCTGTTCAACAGGGAAATCATGGGAATCGAAAACGCGTACGCTGCTAATAAACTTATCACTTAATGAAATCATAAATTATTTTTAGTTTCTTACCTTTGCTGCCAGTTTGATTCCATCTGGGCTGGGTTTTTGAAGGAGAGTGTTATTGGAGAACTGCTCTGCGCCCTCTCCTCTAGCCATCTCGTTTTTGAAGATTTATGTTCAAAGTCGTTTACACTTTACCTATGAACCCAGTTATTGAATTTTATGAAATAAAGAGGGGAAAAAATAAACCAACAACACTGTATCTGTTCGCGTAAACCGTTTTCTTCGGAATCAACCTGTGGTTCTGCCGGTCCCTGGCTGTAGTAGTAATTGAAGGCTTGGATACTCCACCCCTCTCAAAGAGTCATTCATTCTAAACAAACCCCTCCTTCAACCTCGTATGATTTTTCACCCTATAGGGGCGGGGCGGGTACAAACATGACGTCAACCTGACGCATGTCTGGATGTACTGGTTCTAATGAAAATCTTTTTTAAATGAAGTGCATCGAAAATCATACTAGCCTACTGCATCATTTTTAATGTACAGGTATATTATAATTATGTTCATCATTTATCAAAGGCTGTGCAATGCGCTTTCCATTCAGCAATACACTCAGAGAAGCTGTCACTGGGGTCATGCAGGGTATGCAGGATATATGCCAGGCCACGTGGAGACTGTAACTTTACTGTTTACTCACATTTTGGGGGGGCATCCACCAAAATAAATTATGCCAATAAAAAAAATATACAAGCCATAGTGTTAACAGAATTCAGGTTTGCGTACTAATCAATGTGTGTCAACAGAAGATAAGATAAGATAAGATAAGAGTCTGTTGGGTTGAGTCGTTCAGTGTCACAGACAGATGTGTTTGGGAAGGCATTAGCGGTTATCTTGAGAGCAGAGGGCAATGCATGTCAATGCAATAACCTAACTTTTAGGTTATTCAAATACACCTGACTGATTTATCGCAACCATTTGATCTAAAAGCTTTCTACTGTAAAACTTAACAACAGTGTCCCATTAATGTTAGCTGCAACTTACAGTGCATTTGCTACAGCAGCCTATTGTTTAAAAACATTGTTAGTTCATTGTAGTTCAGGTCCATTAAATAATATTAACAGATACATCTTTTGATTCTAAAAAAATATTTTGTAAAGTTAAAATTAACTAAAAAATAAACTTTAGAAATATTTTCCATCGAGAGTTAATGTTGGCTCTGGTCCATTAAATAATCTTAATACAACTTTTGATTTTAATCATGAATTAGTAAATGTTTAAATTAACATTAACTAAGATTAACAAATGCTTTAAAATATTTTCCTCCTTAGTTATATTAAAGGTAGGTTAGGCCAGCAATAGCAAGCTAGCTTTGAAAGCATAAGATCCCACCCTCACTGGAAATCACTCTCCAAAGCACCTCCTCCAAAACACATGAATGCAGTATGCATACACTGGCAGGTAGGACAGCCTCGTAGCCTTTAGACTGAGGGATATGATTGTGTAAAAAATATGGTCCTACGCCTTTCACAGACGAAATACATATAAAGGGACAGATTTACTGCTTGCGCCAGCGCAAACCCTCATTTAGCATTAAAAAAACTACTGTCAGGTATTACTAAAGACACACAGTGGGAAATTAGCGCTGAAAAGGTGTGGACAGTTATTTTTGCGACTCACCTTATTGAATATGCATTTGTAGGCGTTTCCCTTTCGATTGGAAAAGTTATGGGAGGAGAGTATTCAAATGAATCACGCAACGTGATTTACTAAGATTTGCAGGTGGTCAATTCGCTGGTATTTGCAGCATTATTTAATGCCCCCAAAAATGCATGTCTTAAGGCAGGCAGTAATTTGTACTGCTCTTGGTAGATTGCGCTGGTCATTACGTAAATGAAGTGTTGCGTATTTGTTCTTTAATGTGCAACTTGTCAGAAAATCACCCACAGAATTTTCCCCTCCCATCTGCGCTTTTATGGAATTAGGATCTAACGCTAAATTGCCCTGTTTAGTAAATCTGGCCCCAATACATTTAGGTCAAGGACACTTAACTTAGTGATTGCTATCAGGATGTAAAGAGACTTTCAACCAGCATAACAAAAAATGTTTTTGAATCAAATCACTTACCCTACCTTTAACTAATGTACTTCAAATGGAGTTGTAAAGTGTTACAACTCCAACAAAATTAGAATCCATGATGTTAACCAATCTGAAGTTGATTTGTTAATATTTCCTTCAAAATATGAGGGAGGCTTTAGTTGACATTATGTCTGTTTATGAGGCATTTTGGTTTGCCATTGGTTAAAAGACACAGTCCTGATGCTTATTTACCTGTCTGGGACAAAATTACAAATTTTCAATCTGTCTAGAGATCATTTCGCTCTTGTTTGCACAACCACATGGAACAAATGCCAACAGGAAACGGATTAGTTATTGGTATTTCACATATGGAGCCTTGACGTTTTACTGCTCTCCTGTACCTCATAACACAGTCGCCATATTTCTTTCATATTGTCTTCAGGGTGGTGTGACCAGAATCCCTGACATTAGCCCTAACCTTGAGTCAGTCTTTCTGCATTCACTTTCTGTTACAGCATCAAGAAACAATGGCTCTTTGTAGCCTACTGTTATAATCATGACAAAGTTTCAAAGAGTTGGAGGAGCAGTGATCTTGCTGTGACCATTATCCCACTGGTTTAATGTTGGGAGGGGTCATTCATGAATGAACACTCTCTAGCTTTCTCGGCACTCGCACATTTGCATTCGTCAGCTCACATGAGTGTGTTGTCAAGCACACATGACGCGGGTGACTTATTGGAACTGAAATCCTGACCGCTGTTCTGCACTATACATAGCCACAGGTGTTATGGAAAGTCACGAGCGAGGAGGTGGGATTTATCTGTGTGTGTACAGTATGTGAGAATTGTTCCCATTACGGAAACAGCTTTGAAGCACAAGCACCTTCTGTACCTTGTCAGTTCTTATCTGGTGCACAGTGTATGAATGTATTTTTAATTAAAACAGGATGTTATATACCAGTCAAAATTCTGGACACACCTGACTGTTTAACCTTTTAAACTGACGACTTGCTTCTGCTTCAAAATAAGTTTTGCAGACAAATATACATTTTGCATTAATTTATGTATATATGTATTTATTTATTTGATTTTGATATTGACATGTAGGAAAAGGCTTAAAAGGATAGTTCACCCAAAAAGGAAAATGACCCCATGATTTACTGACACTCAAGTAATCCTAGGTGCACATTGCTTTCTTCTTTCAGACAAATACAATTCAAATACAATTTGCTCTTCCAAGCTTTATAATGGCAGTAAATGGGGTTTAAGTTTTTGAAGTCTTTTTTGGACTTCAAAATCACTGCCATTATAAAGCGTGGAAAAGCAAGGACATTTATAATACATATAACCCTGACTGTATTCGTCTATTTTAAGGTGTACACATTACTTACTATTATAATAACAATAAATTATGCATAATTGCATGCAAGTAATCCTAAAACAAACCCTAATCATAACCCTAACCATATAGTAAGTACATGTAATTAATTAATATGACTCAGTATAAATGTATAATTACACTATAACAAGGACACCTTAAAATAAATTGTAACTGAAAGTACATATATACCCTTACAATGGCTTAAGGGTCAGTAAATCATGGGGTAATTTTCATTTTTGGGTGAACTATCCCTTTAACACTTACTACTGCTTAAAAACGAGTTTTGTAGACAAATATAAATCGTGCCTATATTTTTATATGTATGTATGTAGGCTATGTATGTATTTCCATACATTTTTTATTCATTTTATTTGAAATTAACAGGAAGAAAAGCAGCTAATAAGGCATACAAGTCACTTCCCAGACTGTTTGCTCATGAAGTTGTTAGACAAAATGCCAAGATGTACAGAGCTGTATTCTTCTTGACAAAGGGCGGCTGCTATTTTACAGAGCTATTTAGGCTATTTTATCTCAAATATAAGGGAGTTCATGGAAGAAAAAGCAGCATTTTATTTTAAAATGACTGAATAAAACGCCCTCTCTGCACATTCTTTATACTAAACAAAACTAAATGTGCATCTAGATGTGGGTGTATTTCGGGAATCTGTGAAAGTAGTTTTCCTCTGTCTTTTCTTTTCATTTCATGTCTTTTCTTTCTTCTTTTTTTTACTGAAATCTGCTCCAATAAGGGCTGTTTAGTATGGCCTTTAGACAAAGAGAGGTTCAGTGGTTCCCAGGACTGAAAGTGAAACACAAATAAGAGACATTTAATAGCAAGACTCAAGCAAGATCCAGTTCTGTCAGAAACACAAGTCAAGTCTGCAAGTCAACACACAAGTTGTGTCCATTTCACAAATGAATCACACCTAGCAACCAGTGTACCTGAGCAAGATATTTTGAATGACTCAAAACAATAAGGAAGACAAACCACATAACAAAAATAAATATTATTTTGTGTTGCAAACCATACTTCATGTATTACTTCTTGAAAAAAAATGCATTTCTTGCTGGCAGATGCAATTAAATGACAGATGCAATGTTTTACTATCCATAACACTCAATATTTTTACAGGGTTTTTTTTCTACAGGTTTCAACAGAGTGCACTCTTCTTATGCCAGTCCATGCACCTGTCTGAGTCCTTCGTATAGGCTAAAATTACCTTTCACTTTCAACATTTTGCCCACTTGAAACTTCCACTTGAATGTGAACTGCAAACATTATTAAAAAAAATAACACACTCACTGGAAGTTTAACAGTCCACGTACACACATTATTAAAGAATCTCTGCCGATAGTCTCAAAGTCCAATAAAACTGTCCATGTGGCTGTGGGGCAGAAATACAAAATGTTGGGCCATGCTGGTTCTGTTTAATCTGCAAAATAACATGACCTCAGACTGTCTGAGATGGACATGAACTGTAATACCTCTGGCGTTGTTGGTGAGGAACACGTCACGTGGAATAGTCTGTGCACTGCACTCCTATCAGTATTTGTTAAGATAAAAACATCATATTAAAATGTAGAGCATATCAGAACAAGAGATTAAGAACGAGCAATTGATATGACTGCAGGACACTAAATAATGCATGCAGTGCAACTAAAGATATATTTATTGGACTGCTCATGATTTAAATAATCATTTTAAAAGCATTTTAACACCTTTATTTACATATACTCTTTTTTTTTTTTACCATACTCGGTTCATTAGGATAAGACTTAAAGGTTTCTTTTAAGGCTCTCACTTTTTTAACCCACTGGTGTGCTCCTACAACACTCATACATTATTAAAACCCTTGGGCTTGAAATGTGATATCAAAACCTATATATATATATAAAACATCAAAAAAATACAACATCAGGTTTGAAAAAAAATCTGTGAAAAAGAATCTGTGAAACATTTTTGGTATTAGTAGGCTATATATATACTATAAATAAATAAAAAATACATATTATATGTATATATATATTATATTATATTATATTATATATTTTAAATATTAATCAAGATTAACGCAAGTAACTAAATAAATAATGTATATAGAATATCAAAAAGGTATGGAGGGCCAAATGACTCAAAATTAAATCTTTAAATAAATGTTGAAATATATAAATAAATCGTTAAATATATAATTAAATACATAAATACATGCATAAATGCATAATTGCATATTTATTGATTTATTATTCATTCATTCATTTATTTCTTTCACATTCATTCATGACGTGCTGACAACTGTAACCCTGAAAATGAAATATGGAGGAAATAAATAAATAAATAATTAAATGAATCAATGAAAAAATAAATAATAAATGAATGAATGAATGAATGAATATATATATATTGAAATAAATCAATGAATGGATAAATAAATGAGTGAATAAATAAATATTTATTTATTATTTATTTATGCATTTATTTAATTATGTATTTAACGATTTATTTATTTAATTATTTAATTTTGAGTCATTTGGCCCTCGTATATGTACATAATGTATATGTACATAATACAATATATGCAATATAATGCTGTATATGTACATAATGCAGTACAAAAAAATAGCTTCCCCCCTTTTTAGCTTCATTATGAATGATGATGCCAGAAAGCTCAGTATGAGGATGAATTATGTACAATGACTTCTTGCAAAACAACAATTGCATATACTGTATCATGTGGGGTCATAAGGCAAGTCAGTCATTCTCTCTCTGTTTTAGGAACAGCTTCATCACACCCCTATTAGGATTCATGTCGCTCAGCGTGAGCATTACTCAATGTGCAACTGACAGCTTCCTGTCTATTTTTACTCTGCAGTGTTCAGACATGCCATTGACATTCATAGCAGCTCTTTGCCTCCGTCATGAATTTTCTATCCTGACCCTGAGAGTGTTTATAGGTGTCAGGGACAGCACCAAATGCTGACTTGCTTGGCATGTAACTTTGTTGTTATTTTCACACATGGGTCCACCATTAACAAACCGTTGTGGGGAAAGGAAAAGCGCACACAAATACAATAAAGCTTGTGATATTGATTGAGTTACTTGGACCAGTGAGAAATATAAAAAATAATTTTGTCATCATCATTAGGGTGAGTTTTGTTCCATTGGTAGTTTCCTATTTAGTAAATACTTCCATTAAAAAGTGGAAGCGATTGCAGAAACAAACTGTTCAAGATGAATAATCCATCTGAAGTACATACTGTGGCCTAATATCCTCCCTAGCTGGATTCCTTCTGCATCCCAGCAGCCTTACCAAACTTTCTGTGATGTAACACTCTCTTAGTCAAGCACTGCCATCGTCCATAGGAAGTTTACACTGTACATTTCATTTCTTTCTGATGACTGTACAGTACATGTGCCACACTGTCATCGTTTCATCCTCACGTAACCAGTATATCCAGCAGACACAATGCCTATTACTACTGAAAAGTAATGACTGTGTGAAAGCAAGATCTGCAGGCTATAACTTGTATCTGTTTCCGTGTAACCCTTGTTGTAAACAGTGCATGTTATTCCAAAGAAAAAAGGACTTCCGTGGGATGTTTGATAACCAGCATAAGGCAGATATCTATTTAAGCATTGTTTTAGTAAATTCATAGGAATCTGGATTATTTTACTTATGAAACATCCATACAAGCAACTCCTGATGGATCAAGTCAAGTCTCGCCCAGTCGCCCAACATAAACAACATAACAGCATGAAACCAGAACCGAAACGAGTTAGTCAGCCCACTGACGACGAGGGAGAGCAGAATTGGACTGATTTGTTTTCAATGAGATTTTGCTGCCATCTTGTGGTCATTGGCAATACAGTTCTCATTTTAATATGAAGAAAATACCTTCTTTTATGTTCCACATCCGTTTAACTGGCAATTTATCAGGAACATATTTTTAGCATAGTGCTGTAATTTACTAAACCCAGTTTGTTAAAATTAGACTATAGACTATTATTTCCCGATATTATTACTGGAATTACTGATATTGTTCAAACTAAATAATTGTTTTGAGCCAGTTCAGAGGATATAAGACAATGATGGTTTACTCTCTGTCACGCCTGTTTTGGGTTTGGTTTCATGTTCTTGTTTTCATGTCTTTTCATGCTGTTAGTGTCATGCTTCCCTTGCCCTCATGTATCATTAGGTGTGTTAGACTTGAAGCAGCGCCACGCAGAATGATCAGTGTATGCCAAGCATCCTCAAATCTGGCCCACTCCTGCAGAGTTTAGCTCTAACCCTAATCAAACACACCTGAGCATGCTAATCAGAGTCTTCAAGATCATTAGAAAATCACAGGTAGGTGAGTTTGATCAGGGTTGGAGCTAAACTCTGCAGCAGATTGGCCCTCCAGGGAAAGATTTGAGGAACCCTGGTGTATGACATCAAAGTACAGCGAGAGCGATTCGAAAGCATAAGGATCCATCTGCTCTCTTATCTCTCTCGCGGTACTGATGTCATACACTGATCATTCTGCACAGCGCCGCTTCAAGTCGAACACACCTAATGTCTCTCGTCGTGTATTGAAGTTGTACCCTGCTGTCGTTGAGTCTAGTTTGTCCATGCCAAGTCAAGTCTGTTCAAGTTCACTTGGGTTCTCATTAAACTCGCCTCCAGTGGACTCTCGTTACACTCATTCTTTTGAATCAAAGTATTATATGATCTGAAGTTAGTTGCTATATCTTTTCTAACTGATCCGACCTACGGTTTTCATAGAACTGAAGATTAAAAATCATAAAAATCCCATAGACTTACATTGACGGGATGTTCAAATGACCCAAGAAGACTATTCAAACTCCAACTGTCAAAATTCAAACTTAAACTCCCAGAATCCCTTGAGACTCAATCAAGCGTCCCTTCTATACTATTTCTAACCCATTCAAACTCATTCAAACTCATCTATGTAATATTTCTTATCTATCTATCTATCTATCTATCTATCTATCTATCTATCTATCTATCATCAGACTCTATCTATCTATCTATCTTTATAGCAACACTCTAGCAACTAGCCAAACCAACTTAGCAACCACCCTCCAAACCCTAGCAACCACATAGCAACACCCTAGCAACCACTCTGGGTAGCCTAGAAACCACCCCAAGTACCCTAGCAACCGCATAGCAACACCCTAGCAACCACCCTGGGCACCTAGCAACCGCATAGCAACACCCTAGCAACCACCCAGAGTACCCTAGCAACCGCATAGCAACACCCTAGCATCCGCCCAGGGTACCCTTGCAACCGCCTATCAACACCTTTGCACCCACCCAGAGTACCCTAGAAACCGCATAGCAACACCTTAGCAACTACCCAGAGAACCTTTGCGACCGCATAGCAACACCCTAGCAACCATCCTGGGTACTCTAGCAACCGCATAGCAACACCCTAGCAACCACCCTGAGCACCCTGGCAACCGCGTAGCAACACCCTAGCAACCAACCCAGGTACCTTAGCAACTGCATAGCAACACCTTAGCAACTACCCAGAGAACCTTTGCGACCGCATAACAACACCTTAGCAACCACCCCAGTTATCCTAGCAACCACCATAGCAACCACACCAAGAACCCTAGCAACCACCTAGAATACCCTAGCAACCATTCTGAGGTCCTATCTCTGACAGACTGTATTGCCTTCAAAAGATTCAAACTTTAAGCTTTTAAAACTACTTTAAACTTTAAACTATTTAAGATTGAAATAAATCTGAAATCAATCAATCTTTAAAGGGACAGTTCACCAAAAAAAAAAAAATCTGACATCATTCCTGAACTCACCCTCCTTGTTCCAAATCTGTAGTTTTAAACACAAAAGAAGATATTTTGAAAAATGTTCATAATCAAACAGTTGGCAGTAGCCAATGACTTCCATAAAATACTACGGAAGTTAGTGGCTACCATCAACTGTTGGGCTACCAACATTCTTCACCAGGGGCGGACTGGGACATAATTTCAGGCCGAGAAATCTCACACGCATCCAGGCCATCACATACACCCACAACAAATTTTGAAACCACGGACAACAATATTTTTGTATGGCCATCATCATCATCACATAAAAGTTTAAATCCCTAGGCTGGGGCCGGGCAAAATAATTAAAGGTTATCTCTTGAACTTCCATTTTCATTTTTAGTCTCTTCATTTTCTCTGACATCTCTCCGTCTCTCATGTGTGTGTTTTTTTCTTGTACCTGTCACTTTTCCATCAACACGTCTCCACCTTGTTGCAAAACAACCACCTCATTATAATTTGTTTGCACATAGTATACATTTGAGAAAAAATTATTACATTAGTGTTATTGTTTTATCTTTCCTAAATTTCAAAATTAGTACAATCATAGCTACATCTTGAATATACCTTTATAGAAAAATCTTAATACTTAACATGTTTTTGCTTTATCACGAGTTTTGTCCTAAGGAAAATTAACCATGCTTTTATTAGGCCTATGGTAAAAGTATAGTAACCATGTTTTTTTGGCAGATTGATTACCATTTGTAACCAGAGTTTTACTCCAAATACCATGGTGAAGCTATATAGTGTAGCAAAACCAATGTTAATTTGTGATTACCATGGTTTAACTATAGTAACCATGGTTTTTGGTTTTATTTTAAGTGAAACCACGGTTCATTTTCGTAAAGGTTGTGTTTTTGTCTGCCTTAGCTCCCTCTAAACCTGTTATAAAACGATGTGAATATTTGTCTGCTAAAGTCCTAGTCTTTACAATAGTAATTGTCATTTTGGTAATTTTGCAGCAATTGACTGCTACTGCTAACATTTGCTAGCAGTTTAACTAAGTAAACTAAGACAAAACTACAATAGTCTGTCTATTTACAGATGTAACTGACCTGCACTTGAAGTCATAAACAGGACAGTTTTGCATCTCTGCTCCACCTGGGCGCTTCTACTCCATTCTCGAGTCTCGCATCCTTTTGGCGGACGCGCGGAGCGCGCATGAGGCGAATTGCGTTGCCAGCCAAGAAGACTAGCCGATTCATGATTTATTGGAGTTTTATTATTGAATGGCGAATTCGGAAATAATCACTTTAGTATGCATTCGGCAGGCAAAAACAACAACAAAAAAATAAAAAAATAAAAAGTAGGGAAGCGGGCAAAATTGGCTGCCAGGCCACCGGGAATTGTCCCGGTTCTCCTGATGGCCAGTCCGCCCCTGTTCTTCACAATGTATTTATGTGTATGTGGACTTTCAAAAATAAACCCACCCTTAGAAATATTCACTTGAGTAAAAAGCGTGACACAATGCTATGCACAATGTAGGCTACACATGCTGCAATGCAATGCACAATATACAAATACACTGCCCTCCAAAAGTTTGGAAACACCCCTGGCAAAGTGTGGTTTTGGACGATATCAGCATAAATCCTTATCATTTTTTGGTGCAAATACATTAAAGTAACTTGACATTATCATTGAAGACCAGCAATAAAACATAATAATGGCAATACAGGTGCATCTCAATGAATTAGAATGTCGTGAAAAAGGTCATTTTTTCTTGTAAGTTATTTCAAAAAGTGAAACTTTCATATATTTTACATCCATTGCATGTAAAGTAAAACATTTCAAAAGTTTTTTTGTTTTAATTTTGATGATTAGAGCTTACAGCTAATGAAAGTCAAAAATCAGTATCTTTAAATATTAGAATATTTACATTTGAGTTTCAATAAATGACCATCCCTACAGTATAAATTCCGGGTATCTCTTGTTCTTTGAAACCACAATAATGGAGAAGACTGCTGACTTGGCAATATCCAGAAGACGAACATTGACGCCCTCCATAAAGAGGGTAAGTCACAGAAGGTCATTACTGAAAGGTGTGGCTGTTTACAGAGTGCTGTATCAAAGCATATTAAATGCAAAGTTGACTGGAAGGAAGAAATTGGGTAGGAAAAGGAGCACAAGCAACAGGGATGACTGCAAGCTTGAGAATACTGTCAAGCAAAGCTGATTCAAACACTTGGGAGAGCTTCACAAGGAGTGGACTGAAGCTGGAGTCAGTGCATCAAGAGTCTCCACGCTCAGACGTCTTCAGGAAAAGGGCTACCAAGCCACTTCTGAACCAGAGACAACGTCAGAAGCATCTTACCTGGGCTGTGGAGAAAAAGAACTGGACTGTTGCTCAGTGGTCCAAATTCCTCTTTTCAGATGAAAGTAAATTTTGCATTTCATTTGGAAATCAAGGTCTGGAGTCTGGAGGAAGAGTGGAGAGGCACAGAATCCATGTTGCTTGAAGTCCAGTGTGAAGTTTCCACAGTCAGTGATGATTTGGGCTGCCGTGACGTCTGCTGGTGTTGGTCCACTGTGTTTTCTGAAGTCCACAGTCAACGCAGCCATCTACCAGGAAATTCTAGAGCACTTCATGCTTCATTCTGCTGACAAGCTTTATGGAGATGCTGATTTCATTTTCCAGCAGGACCTTGCACCTGCCCACACTGCCAAAGGTACCAAAAGCTGGTTCAGTGACCATGGTGTTACTATGCTTGATTGGCCAGCAAACTCGCCTGACCTGAACCCCATAGAGAATATATGGAGTATTGTCAAGAGGAAGATGAGAGACACCAGACCCAACAATGCAGATGACCTGAAGGCCGCTGTCAAAGAAACCTGGGCTTCCATACCACCTCAGCAGTGCCACAAACTGATCACCTCCATGTCACGCCGAATTGAGGCAGTAATTAAAGCAAAAGGAGCCCCTACCAAGTATTGAGTACATATACAGTAAATGAACATACTTTCCAGAAGGCCAACAATTCACTAAAAATGTTTTTTTTATTGGTCTTATGAAGTACACTAATTTGTTGAGATAGTGAATTGGTGGGTTTTTGTTAAATGTGAGCCTAAATCATCACAATTAAAAGAACCAAAGACTTAAACTACTTCAGTCTGTGTGCATTGAATTTATTTAATACACGAGTTTCACAATTTGAGTTGAATTACTGAAATAAATTAACTTTTCCACGACATTCTAATTTATTGAGATGCACGTGTATATACATGTCAAAGTCAGACATGCCCCTTTGCCAGCTGTGATGCCTGGTTACTGGTTTAAACTTGGCCCAGGTTTTTAAAAGATTTTTGAGTCAGCACACCTTAATACTGTAGCTTCAACAATTGATTGCCAATTCAAAGTCAATGTTTGAATAAACTGACAGCTCGGATGCCCAGATTATGCAGAGCTGTAATAGCTGCTAATGGTGGGTATTTTGATTAATCGAAAATTTAAGTTTTTTCTATGTATAAACTGTTTATGTAATAAAATGCTTTCGTAGTTTCTGTTGTCCCTTATCAGTGCAAAAATATCACAATTTAAAAAGGATTCATGCCAATATTGTCCAAAACCCCACTTTTCTAGGGCGTTTCCAAACTTTTGGAGGGCAGTGTATGTAAATACAATTTATGAATTAAAACAATGGTTTGGAATAGACATTTTAATAAGTCACCCATGTTATAGCTTTGCCCTGATCCCTCAGCCAAGATCCACTCTGCACTTCATTTATAAAACGAAATCGTTGGTGGGCAGACTAATGTACAGTACAAACATCATAATCACTGATCTATAGTCTTCTACTGGTGATGTGTTGTTTATTTGAAGATAAATTTGTTTAATTTTACATATATGTGTGTAACAATAAGGATTCGAATATAAATCCATATTAATATCGTCTTTTATTACATATATCACCAGCAGGTGGCGTAATTGGACCACAAAGTTTTTCTTTCATAATCTAAAGTCACCGTATTCGTAATCGTCGCCGTGCACTTAATACATTTATATTGTGATCATGTGAATGCTGCTGTGTTCAGCTTGACAAACTAAAAAATCTCTGTTACAATGGTAACCAACTGAATATTTACTTGCAGTTGCACTAGCTGTATGTTGGAGCTGTTTGCAAACATCATGCCTGTTACCTGTGACCTTAAACACCTCCAACACATCTCCTGATACATTAACAGTATCTAGTTGTGAGAAATGTCACAGCCGTAAGAATAATGCAATCACACACTTGACATGCATCTTCTTAAATGGGTTCTAGAGACAGAAAAACACAGAGTCCCAAGCCACCCACTCCAGACCCTTCACACATCTCAGTGCTATGAGAAATCAGCACAGATGGATCTTACACAACATATCCAGGAAATCAACTTTCAGAAGACTTCTGTCAAGAACTGAAAAATTGCACTTGTTTTTGGTTGATCAATAGACCTTAGTCGGGGTAACAGCATATTTATTTTTTATTTTTTGACAGGAATGAAAATGAGATTGTGAGGGATAGAAGTACAGTGCGTTCATTGGATTGTACTATTGTTTAACAACATGCCGATTATACAACTGATGAAACATCTTTCCGAAAAAATGTCTCAGTAGAAATAAAACTCCATAAAACAGTTTAAAAGTTGTGAGTCGTGTAAATTACGTGATCTAGAACCTTTATACAGTGAATGCCATTGTATAGACTGTAAGTTAGTTGTTGTATAGACTGTAAGTTAGTTGTTGTATAGACTGTAAGTTGCATAGACTGCTTGATTCTAATAGATTAATCGCAACATTGTATCATCGCAAAGCTGTATATATATATATATATTTATTTAGTACTGTCAAATGATTAATCACATCCAAAATAAACGTTTTTGTTTACAAAATATGCGTACTGTAATTCTTCTGTATATATAAATACACTCAAGTGCATGTATATATTTCAGAAAAAAAAAATATTTTTATATATATTTATAATATAAATTATATGAATTTAAATTTAGACATGTAAACACGTACATATTTTCAAAATATATACTGTTTGTGTGTGTATTTATATATACATAATAAATATACACAGAACACACACATATATTATTCAAACAAAAACTTTTTGTATGCGATCAATCGCGATTAATCGTTTGACAGCACTAATATATATATATATATATACAGTGCCCTCCAAAAGTATTGGAACAGTAAGGCCAATTTCTTTATTTTTGCTGTAGACTGAAAACATTTGAGTTTGACATCAAAAGATGAATATGCGATGAGAGATCAGCATTTCAGCTTTTATTTCCAGGTATTCATATCTGGATCTGACACACAACTAAGAAGATATCAACATTTGTTTGAACCCACCCATTTTTCATGTGAGCAAAATATTGGAACAGATAGAATTAACATAGATTAAAGTGAAAAAGACTTAATATTTAGTTGCAAATCCTTTGCTTTCAATAACTGCATCAAGCCTGTGACCTCAAGCTTATATATATATATACACACAGACACACATGAGCACACACTGTATTTACTGTAAAATGAAACCAGGGGATTTCAGTATTAATAGTAGGCATAATATTGTTGAAGTGTTCGTCTTGTTGTGTTGTGAGAATGATTGTTTTGTACAGCGTAATGGATTACAAGATAATAAACAGGCAAGATTTTAAAACGGTTTCTTCTCATATCAATAAATTATGCCCCTGTCATTATCAAAAGCTGTATGATAAGCGAGATAACGGTGCATTATCCCTTAAATGTCCATCTTGTTTGACTTAGTTTGTTTGTCTAGTTTCAAATCTGCTTGCTAGGATCTGTTTTTTCACATAGGCCTAATCGTTGTAGTTGATGAGCTAATACAATATTTCACCTCAAATCAATATATTTGTGTCTAATTATTTACTTGAGACATTTATTTTGTGACAACAGCTGGCTGGATGTATTATCTCTTGTTTAATGACCAGTAAAGCGTATACTGCAATTGAGCATTGGCAACAAATTTTGTGCTAGTTTGACGTCTTTTTTAATCACTTTGTGGTCTCTTTCTATTCACATAATAAAGTCATTTCAATTAAAAACATATTTCATAAGTGTGATAATCTAAAGCCATCATTGTACAAGAACCCTATTGGCATTTCATCATTATGATTTTGTGCAGATCATCTGATTGTATTCTTACTTGACATAAAAGTTCTGATAAATGATGTATGTTATAAATGTTACATCAATGTTTAATAAGTTTTGGTTACATGATCATGTCGGACCCCACACAGCGTGAGAGTATAGGCTGGTTGTAAGGAAATCCTTAGGGGCTGAGGCAGAAGAAGCAGTTCTTTGATGATAGCCTAAAGACAGATGAGCAAGTCCAGCTGTCCAGAGCTGCTCGGCATCAGTTTACAGCAACCTAAGTGCCTCCCCAAGAGATCCCAGAGCAAATGGACCCACCGGCCCGCTACCCTTTACCATATGATATGGCACATATACTGTCCTCATAACAGCACGCTTTTCATGCAGCCAGGCACACATGCACACACAAATCTTAGAACAAACAGTTTTTTCTCCATGGAGTATAACTTTATTTTATTGCTTTTGTGTCCGAATGGCAGGGTAGTAAAAGCACATGCCCTCACCGCAGACACTCAAACAAACACATGCATGCTGAAACAGCTGATTCTCTCTCCTCAGGGGGCCTCCGCCTGGTGCCAGACCCAACGGCTGAATGTTGTAATACTGTTATTCTGTAGCGTTTAAATGCCTCAGCTGTCGAAAAAATTCAACTCGCCTGCCAAACATCCTGGGACTAGTACAAACTTCAGGGAAGTTTTGGTAGTGTTTCTCCTGACCTCTACTGTCTGAATTGAACTTTCTTTCCACAGAAAGGTCTACTAATTAAACTAACTCACTCAGCTAGCAGCCAAACCTAACACTACACATAAGAAAGTAAAATGACAAATAAATCCTCTTATATAAAGTCACAGTTGTTTCTCTTAAACTACAATGGCATTTGGAGAGAGAGAGAGAGAGAGAGAGAGAGAAAACCTGTTTCTCATACTGTTTCTTTGTTGCAAATGAGATCTCATCAGTTCCTCAAAATGTGCTCAGATTTCAGAAGATACTTAAAGGTATGGTTCACCCAAAAATGAAAATTCTGTCACTTATTATTCACCCTCATGTCGTTCCAAACCCATAAGACCTTCGTTCATCTTCGTAACACAAATTAAGATATTTTTGATGGAATCCGAGAGCTTTCTGACCCTCCATAGACAGCAAGGATACTATCACGATTATCGCACAGAAACGTAGTACTGGTCACATGGACTATTTTACCGATGTCCTTACTACATTTCTGTGCGTTGATCGTGATAGTATCCTTGCTGTCTATGGAGGGTCCGAGAGCTCTCAGATTCCATCAAAAATATCTTAATTTGTGTTCTGAAGATGAACTTCAGAATGTGTCTTACGGGTTTGGAACGACATGAGGGTGAGTAATTAATGACAGAATTTACATTTTTGGGTGAACTATCCCTTTAAGTCTGCAATTAGAAGACAGTCCCAAAAGCTAAATATGAACTTATTATTAAATAAGACATTTCTTATTAAATTCTTCAGGGATCACATTTTCTGAGAATTTAATTTTCAGACATTTTATGCCGAGGACACCAAAATATTAATTTAGCATTAAAAAAATAAAAAACGACCTTGCTAAAATATAAAGACAGCTAAATATTTTCATGTTTAAAATCCACTTTGTGAGAAAATATGAATAAATAAATTAATTAATAATAATAGTAATAATAATAAAGTGATAATAAATCATTCACAAAATTAAATGGATTGAATTGCTTAAATTATTAAAATATAATCTGGAACATTTTTATTTTTTAAGTTGACAAGTGTTTTATAAATTAAATGTTATACCAGTGAAAGCAGAATGAAATATTATAAAATTATAAAAATTAGTTAATGTGAATGTAAAAAAATAAAAAAATAATTGGTGACCACTAACTTCCATTGTTTGGCCAAAAAAAAGTAAACTGTATACTCTAATGGCATGTAAACGGTTGTCTTATTTATGTTTTGATTTCTTGGAATTGGAAATGGAATTTTAGAAGAAACATTTGAGACAAAGAAGATACTTGACAGCTCAATTTATCCTCCCTACGGTTGCTTTAAAAGAGCAAAAAATATATATAATAATAATAATAAAAAATTGTTAATCCTCAGACTTTTGAAGAACTAGAATTTAACAGGGTAATAATCAGATGATCTGTCATTTGACACACTCACAAGAATATGACCCGTTACAGCTGTGGGGGGTCAGGTTGTGTAGTTCTACTTGTAATGGTTTTCTAAGTGGACAGAAGTTCCTCTTCTCCACCTCACCCCGGCCCTCTTCCTGTGCGTGATGAATAATGCTTTGATCAGCTCGAGAGGGATGGATCAGTGTGTGTGTGTGACTGATAGAGACAGAAAGAGAACAGGAAAAGGAGCATCTGTGTGTAAACTCTCCAGATGTGTGTGAGGGTGGAAAGTTACAGGAGGATCAATCACATTCATTGACAGTTCTTTTCCGGGATGAAGGCTCATCCGGAGATTCCCAAGGGATTCATACAGTGGTCCATCATGCTGCTGGCAGAAGGGGCTGATGGGATGCAGTGACCGTCCCATCTGTCAGGACATGGACATCACATGTATGGCTATCTATCTATCTATCTATCTGGTCTGTCTATTTTTATTTATTAAATATGTTTTAGTATTTCATTGGAAAAGTTTACAACTGAACTTTCAATTTCAACACTCACGGCAATTTGTGGATATTTACATTTTTGAAGAATTGGTGGAGTATTAATTTGAATTAATATTATTTCAAATTCATAATTTTTTGTACGATGGGTTTAAGGGTCAACCATCATGCTCAGTTTTTTTTCTAGAAATTGTATGCTTTCATACAAATTAAATCATACATTTATACAAAATCACCAATTCGTAAAATCATTTTTTTTTAATTATGTATCACTTTTGGTGAGTTTTTCCACCCCATAACAAAGCATTGACTTTGACATTAACGATATACGTTGTAATTGAGAATATTGAAACACTGGTCTTTGATCAAAATTTATGCAATGATGTCACTTCCTCAAACACTATATCAGAAAAATCAAGTCATTAATTTTACTGGGGACTTTTTTAATATTCTTTGTAACTGGTTACATGTATTCAATGGAATAGTGATAATAGATATGTAAACTGCCAGAAAAATACTAAAAATAGGTTTCAAAATAAAATACATTCTGAATAGATTTTTTGTTGTTGTTGCATTACACACTTAAGTTACAGATAAATCTATCAACAAAAAATCTGACTATGCTCATTCTCTCTGTACAGTATGTTTTATGATATATATTAGGGGGCTTTTCACTTTTATTACACAGAACAGTAGGAGGAGAGAGAGGAGAATCTCTGCACACACACACACACACACACACATCAGTAGTAGGATGGGAGACACAATTACACCATTTCCTAAAACGACTTACAACATGAGCAGATTGCTGAACATCAGCACTTTGATTCCTGTGTGTGTGTGTGTGTGTGTGTGTGTGTATACACCCTTGCAGACAAAAGACGATATTCTTCATGTCTCATCCTTTTGATACATCTAAAAGCATCCAATAACAACACATCAGAACTACTTTATGCAGAACCAATCCACTGGGTTGATTTGTTTGTGTGCTTATTTTAGCTTTATGCCATAAATTCTACATGGATTGAACAAAGAAAGATTTACTGTCTTTGTGAGGACTGTTTCTGTATAGTGCTTACTCAGCATCTGCTCATTGCTTCTTCATTTAACACTGCTGCTGTGTATGGATATTCATTAGAGTCAGTTGAATGATATTGATACTGGATTCAGCCAGTAAGCCGTCAGGACTGTGATTTATTGGTGCTTATTAGAGAGCATTGATCAGTATTGAGCTGAGAGCTGGTGGAGCCGCATGTAGCTGATTGATCATGCTAGCTGCTCTCTGTAGAGGCCTGGGAGTCATTAGCAATGCAATAATAATTTGCTTTCAATAAGTGTATGTCTGAATCAAGACTTTTTCATCAGCCAATAAAGAACTCACAGAGTGAGCTTTGCTTTTTTGCACAGTGATTTATAAACACTCAAGTACACAAGAGTTTACTGAATTATGTTACAGTAATGAAGCATGAGCGATGTTGCTGAAGTGTGCGTTTCTTTACAACTGATAGGGTATTTTAGTTTTTGAGTTAATGTTACCTTGTGCACACCAAGGCTCCATTTATTTAATCAAAATACAGTAAATATTTTAAAATGTTATTACCATTTAAAAAAAAAATGTGTTGTATTTTAATATATTTTGAAATGTAATTTATTCCTGTGATGCAAAGCTGAATTTTCAGCATCATTACTCCACAGTCTTCAGTGTCACATGATCCTTAAGAAATCATCATAATGTGCTGATTTGCTGCTCTAGAAACATTTATTTTTGTTATCAAAGTTAAAAACTGTTAAATTTGTGGTGGAAACAATTTTCATGATTTTTTGATGAGTAAGAACAGCATTTTGTAACATTATAAATGTCTTTACTGTCACTTTTAATTAATTTAATGCATCCTTGTTGAATAAAAGTATTAATTTTTTTATTTTCTTAAAAAAAAAATCCCAATTGATCCCAATTTTTGTAAAGGTAGTGCACATGATTTGAGGTTATTCATGTCTGTAGCACAAACACAAATTTTACCTTAACCCAGATCCAAATATGAGCAATGCTAATAATAGTGATTATTTACTTATACATATATTAAATATGAATAGGCAACTGTATAGCACAAAAATAATGAAAAAAAAACCCACCTCACTAACAGAAAAATTGTCTAAAAAAAGAGTTAAACTTACAGCACACTAATTGCGTCCCACTCCCACTGGAGGAACCGAGGATAAGGATCTTTCTTATAGACACACTGGTGAGCAAAAGTGGAAATCAACTAAGTCACAATTTCTTGTGATAAAATCAGCAACATTTATTTTACAAAATCCCTGATCTTCTCACGTAGCATAAGAGGGTTCCATCCATCCCCCTTTTTACAACACCATATGCATTTATTGGGCTATTACCGAGTGATTGATTGGTGTCCCACAAGATGCAGGACATCAGTCCTCCTGCATCATTGATGGGCTTCCCTACGGCTTGTAACGACGTTCCTGGAAAAGGCTGGTCAGAGTTTTTGGAGTTGGTGTAGGCTTGAGTGCTTCACTATGGGTCAAGAGGCTATTGGCTATTGGAGGGCTTTGAATTGAGAGAGCATTCTGGGGCTGGGATCGATAGATCAATGCAGAGGATTGTATGGATGTCTTGAATTCCTGTAGAGTGGTCTGCCCCATGGCCCCACCCTCTCCTGCTGAGGTGGCCCATCTCTCTGGGGTGACTGGCTGCTATTGTGCTAATGCGCCCTGCTTGACTTCTCCCTAAAGCCATCAATGCCCTCTACTCCTCACTGTTTCACAGACATATGCTGGAGAGACAATGGAGAGGGTTTGTGTGGGTGGGTGGGACGTGGATGAGTTGAGGTATCTTCAGCTTGAGTTAACCTGGAGGGCTCTTGGGTGGGAAAGACGGTGTTGTCAGTGTTAACCATTGTTAGGACTCTGAAACAGAGGCAGGCCATGGGAGGAGAAGGAGAAGCTCCCCTGGTTGTCTGAAAGGCCAAAGGGCCCGTCATTCTCTCGGGCTATAATGAATATCACATAAGAGCAACAGATTGTGGGGTGTGTCCAAAACAGTGAGATTGTCACAGAAGAGCACAAAACACAATGCAGAAAGCTTCACTGGCTCCACTATTCATGAGTTTTATTCATCCTCTCTAGAGACTCGCATCACTCATGAATGTTAAGATGATGTTAATCAGACAATGATGTGTTAAGGAATGACTAGAGATTTACTAGTCACACATCTATCTGACTATCTATCTATCTATCTATCTATCTATCTATCTATCTATCTATCTGTTTTTATTTTAAAAGGTCTGCCATACTTTTATTTGTCCACACTAATGCAAGGTCCAGAGCTGTTTTTAGCTATTTATAAGATAAGCCACTTCCAGTCAAGACCCCCCGCATGGCTAAATGTTTTTAGCACAGCAATTTGGAACTATTTTGGTGTAATGTAGATTATTGTCATGACTTTGATCCTCCTTGGTAAAATGCAAACATGGTGCTCGCACACACACACATTTCCCCTATGTAAGGATTGAGTCTCTGGCAACGGAACAGTTGTTTTATCCCACTATGAGTACAGACAGAGGAAGCAATAGTCTTCTGGCAAGGCAACAACTGTTTTCTTTGGCCTAGCTGTGCTTGGACTGTATTACAATGAAGGCAACCTTCTAACTTTAACAAATGAAGGGGTCAGGTGGAAACTATTCTCATTCTAATTTGAAGAAAAAAGAGCAATGCATGTGAAACACTGTAGAGTGGAGTTTATGTCATAATGTTTCTTTCAACTAAAAATGTTTGTGCCCTTGTTGTTAAGAAGAAAAACAAGAAAAAGAACAAGAAAAACATGTATTGAGTTTAAATATCAGCTAAAAACATTCCCAAAATAAAAATAGATCTCATATAGAAATTGCACACTCTAAAAAAAGCTTTGTCAAATAACCCAAATATGATTCAAATAGTAAATAAAAATAGACTATAGTATTATGATCAACCTTGACTCAGCCTGGGTATATTGAGAAAATCAGTGAAATCAGTCAGCAATGATTCTGTGATAAACCGCACCTAATATTAAACATTTTCATAAATATTCACACACAGAATCCCTAAATTAACATTGTTTTGTGAAGATCGATCTTCCTTATATAAAGTCAAGTATCAATGCTTTTATCTGCTCTTACATTTGTTTGGCATTTACCTAATCAAAGTGGAAAAAAATATGTTTTTATTATTTTAAAGCATTAAACAGCTAATATTAATTCCATAAATGAACTCTTACTAATCATATATTTCATGAAACAGGCTTTTTTTTATTTTTTAAACAGGCATTTTAATTGTAAATAGCAATAGCAATAACAGCATTTAGTACAGTATAAACATTAGTAAGATATAGTAATATATTTATTTTATTTGATTTATTAATATTTATTACTGTCTGGAAAAACACAATGCTCAAGATATAAATATAAAATTCAGCTGCATGAATAATACTCAGTACTGGTGGACCTTGTTTACTACAAATAATTTATCATGCTTGTAAATGACAAGAATAACTCAAAATCTTTGCAAAACATCATTGATTTGTTTATCATTTTTAATCCATTTTAATTTATGCTTAGTCATTAGTTTATGCAAGTCATTCTAGTTATTTTAATAAAACCACATAACATCAGCTTTTGGTGACGTATATAATTCACAAATTGCTGGAACATGAGAAACACGCTGGGCTTAAACTGGCTTAAAGTGCTTTCGAGCTAACCCCGGGACAGCAGGACATCCTTATGTTGAGAGGTGTAAGTTAACAACTGCATGTATCCACTTCTTTATACAATGTTAACATTTCTCAGGTAATGCTTTGTTACAAACTGACATAGAGCTGATGTTTGTGGACACTGCTGAAACTCTTTATGTCATTTAGATGCCAGATTTTTCTGCCTTTGTGTTCAGTGTTGATATACAAGGGTCCTGCTCTTTGATGAGGGCATCTCCGTCTACAGGTCATGTTGGGTCATTTGGACCATCCCGGCTAATTGCTGTTCTTTGTGAAGGCCTGCTAATCTTGATTTTGAGCAGATTGCAGGCCAGGATGTGGAGCTTCTCTGTTAACACCCGCTGCATTCCAGTATGCCACTGCTGAAAGACCATTCTGCTGGAATGGAAGCTATTTATCCAGTCAGCTGTAAAAAGAGATCACATGAGATTACTCAGGGAGTAAATGGGAAATAAGATGTTTACAAATATTGTTGGCTTCTTGTGTGATAAACTGCTTGTGATATTCCTTATTTGGATATTCCTCAAGTGTTTAAGGAGTAAATGTAAATAGGGGGCAAGTAAATGATGACAATATTTATTTTAAAATAACTTGCCTTTTTGCAGGCAAAGCTCCATTATGGCTGTACATCTGGGGTTTTTTCTGGGATTTTGAAGCCTGTATGAGTCATTAATGTGTTTACAGATTAAATTGTGAGGCTCTGGGCACCGGTTTGCGGTTTTATAATCATACCCATGACCTTCACTCATATTACCAGTGTAAGATTTCTGGATGCAGAATCTGGGTTGTTTATGACCTTATTCAGAAACCTTATTCTGACCTTTGTGGTTTTGTGGCTCTTCTGCTGGCAGTTTGATTAATTTTGTCAGGTCACATGAGGATGTCTGCAATCCATTTGTAAATGAACAGCGGTCTGTGTGATCAAAGGAAGATGGCATCAAATCAATGATGTGATTATTCTTTTTGGCTGCTGCATGGATTTCCAGGAATGCTGAAGAGGTGATCAGGAGGAGAGATTTCTATCATGTGCACCAAGGGACGTCATTTAATCCAATCGCTGTCTCAAATTCCTTCCTGTTCTTTTTTCTTTTCTTTTTTTTTTTTAAATGTAGAGCCTTATCATATACAAACACATATAATGTAGTCTACACATTATTTGGGTGTTTTCAAAAAAAAAAAAAAAAAAAAACTCATGAAAAAAAACCAGAAGTCTTGTGAAAACTATTGTAAAAAGAAAAGAATAAGGAAAAGTGGATAAAAAATTGAGGTGCATAAACAAGAAAATATGTATGTATGTATGTATGTATGTACACACACACACACACACACAATCAAAATTGGACAAATAAACCTCATAAATGAACCATAAACAAAATAAACGATAATGTCTTCAGAAAACTTGTAATATATATGTATGTATGTATATATATATATATATACATATATGTGTGTGTGTGTGTGTGTGTATGTGTGTATATATATATATATATATATATATATATATATAAAATCAAAATAACCCAGCTGCAGTTGAGATTAATTGGAATGCACAATGAAAAAACATGATTTTTGAAAATTAGAGTTATCTGTTTTTGCAAATGAACTCTGTATATATATATATATATATATATATATATATATATATATATATATACATACACACACACACACACACACACACACACACACACACACACATACACATAAACATACACATACACATACACAGACAAAATAAATAAATGAAATATACATTTTTAATAATATGTTGTATCTTATACAATATATAATACTATAAGTCTGTTTTCAAAGAAAATTTGCAAATTTAAATTACAGCTGACAGACACGATTAGATACAGCTATATTAATGTCATAATTTTATGTGGAAATGTAATACTTCTTTTTATTAATTATTTTAATCTGTTGTTTTGTTTTTCACATTTTCTACATTTGCTTTCCACAGAAAAAATTACAGCATACAGGTCTGGAATGACACGAGGGCGAGTAAAAACTGACAAAACATTCATTTTTGGCTGAACTGGCCCTTTCGAATCAAAACAGTGATTTCACAGTCAAATTATATGGTATGCCTCTAATAAGCTGTGAGTATGTTCAAGTGCTTAATTTGTACATGTAAATCCGTATGTGTAAGCAGGTGGGTGGGTAACTGTCTGGCACAGTGCAAAGACCAAGATTGCAGAGCCAGCAGAAGAGATGAGTGGGTGGGGATCAGCCTGAAGACCAGCCTGAAGACCAGATATGGAGGAAATGGCTTTGGAATCATGCCGTACTGTATACTGTTTCATATGCACACATGCACAGTCAATTACATAGAAACAATACTATTTCTTTGTTAGCAATTTTTTTTTTTCTTTTTACACACAACATTACAACATAACATCCACTCAAACAAACAAAAAATGTCTGTTGTAAAAAATAAATATAACACAGAGACTGGAACAATGACAACTATAAACAATAAACAGCTCAGGTCGCACATTACTGAGAATGTAGGTCTGATTAAACAACAAAAAATATTGATGATCCGTGACCGATCCACCCCAACGCAAGACGAGCCTCCCAAAAGGCCCACATAGCCCAAAAAAAAAACACTGCAATCAAGCCCACTCTTCACTAGTCCCCTCCAGAAAAAAAAGGGGGGGAGTTAGTCTCACCAGTAAAGAGACAGTTGCGCCGGACAAATAGGAATAACATCCCAGGAGGAGAGAGGAAAGAAAAAAAAAAGAGATTCAACAGGTATCCACGTCCACCCTGCTACCATCTTCTCCCGGGCAGCAGGAATCGTCTCCATCCCGGCCATCAAGCCCCTCCCGCCGGGCCGAAGAAACGGTGGCCGCCGTTCTCCCACCGCCCTGCGGAGCCACAGTATATGTTTTCTTCTGTGACAGAGAGCTGATAAAATCCTCCGCCCCCTGAGGAGAGTCGAAACCCCCCTGCCCACCCCCGTGCTGCAGTTCAACCACCGCCGGACAAGTGAGGAAGGGCTGGAGACCCAGCGCAGTCATCCTCCCCAAAACCGGAATAAAGCTCCCTCTCCTGGCGGCTGTGGCTGGACTAAAGTCAGGAAAAAATAGCAGTGCGACATTGTCCTGGGCGCACCCAACCGGACAAGCCTGCCGAGCACTCCCCAGGATCCCCGATCTGGCACGCCATCCCAGTACACGGAAGATGAGAGTACGTGGCCGATCGGAGCCCTTCCCTCCGTCATACACGTGATGTGCCCGGCCAATCTCGATGTCACAGCCCCCCAGGGAAGGGATCCACCTGGAAAGACTAACCCTGAGGAAACCAGCCGCGTCGGAGCCCCCCGCCCCCTCCGGCAACCCCACCAGCCGCACGCCATTCCTCCCGCTCCTATCCTCAACATCCGTCATCTTCTCGGTGAGTCGCTCCAGCTGATTTCTTAAGTCCGTGACTGTCCTCCTATCCTCACGTGCAGCTGCTTGAATGGAATCGACCCGGTCACGTGTCTGCTTCGCCGCGGTAGCTATCGCCTCAAGCTCCACTCTTAGCTCTTTAACAGAATTGTTGGTCGCTTGTATGTCCGCATGCAGTTCACGCAATGCTGGAGTCAGCACAGTGTCCACCGCATCTCTTACTGTCGAAGCCACAACCGAATCCCAGGTGCTTTGCTGCTCTTTAAGTGCTAGCTTGATACCGTTAGCGATAGCACCGTCGAGATCCTCTCTGGAGATGGTGGAATCTTTGAACCTCTTCTTTATTGGCGATTGCCCAATCTCTCTTCTGTCGAAGCACTCATGATGGGTCCAATGCAGAGTGGTTCGAAATTTACTGACAGGATAATAAAATATTTGACAGAGTGTGCAGAGTGAAAGACTACGAGTGCATCGCCGTCGAAGGGTCACGTGATCTCCCAGAAACAATACTATTTCTTAAGCCTGGAATACACTACACTAGTTTTAAAATCTGAACAGATTTTAAAATGCTAGGCATCATACACTGAATGACTGAGGATCACACACTACCAGACTTCCAAGTTGTTCCGAATTAGGAGACGGGTGACAAATGAAAACAATATGTTTGATATCCTCTGACTGGATGGAATCGTAGTCTGAAGCTAAAGAGTCTGTGGCCATCATACAATACGTGATTTTCTCAACGCTATCTCACGGCAATTTGTACATATTTTACGAGGTGGCTAATTCGTACGACCTCACTCGTACGATTTAGTACGATTTGTCTAAACCCCAGTGACGGGTAGGTTTAGGGGCGGGGTTAGGTGTAGGTCATTCGTACAAGTTCATACGAATTGGCAACTCGTAAAATACGTACGATTTAGCAAAAATCGTATGAATTTGTACGAGTGAGGTCGTACGAATTTGTACGAATTAGCCACCTCGTAAAATATGTACGAATTGCCGTGAGATCGGGCTGGATTTTCTATGAAATATGAATTAGCAGACTGGCTCAGACTTTTCGCAACTAGCATCAACTTTTCTAGGCTGTAAACCGGGCCAAGAATCTGAGCAAAAGTCAAGTGTATCCTAGGCTTTACAAGCATGAACATGTACAACCTTAGAAAGTTGTTGTATGAGCAAAGTCTTGTTCAGTGTGAAAAGCAGGCTGTATTCAAATGCAGATGGTGGGTGTTGTTGACTACAGAGTTGAAACACGAAAGGGGGAAAAAAAGTATGCCTAGAGAAAAATACAAGAAAAGACTGGGCAAAGAAAGGCTGTAGCCTATATGTAATGGCTTTAAATTAAAAATGTATTATACAAATAAAACAAAAATGCACTGAAAGAATAACAACAAAATATGCGTTGACAGAAGTACACTTACAATGGAAGTCTAAAAGTCAAAAAATGACAATGTACTTATCCTCAGGCCATTCATTGAACAAGACTTCTACTGTTTTTATCTTTATAATACTCACAACTCATTCATTCATTCATTTACTTTTTAATGTATTATATTTTATTTAATAGTATTTCATTTATTCACAAAATAAGCAATTCCACAAAAGCCACACATAAGTTTGCTTTTCTGTCATGGTGGACACTTTGCATTGACTTTTTTATACTGATCTAATCATTTATTTTATTTTTTTATCCCCAACCTGATGTTTAGCTGTCACAGAAACCTTTTTTCTTCATTAGGACAATTTTAGTATGTTTATAGTTTATTAAGATGTTTTCCTCATGGGAACTGTTGGCCTGGTCTCCACAATGTAATGTAGGTTTTTTTCTATCCTTGTGGGGACATTTGATCTGCATAGTGTATGCAAAACCTGAGCCACAAACACATGTTAAAAACAAGGTTATGAATATGATGCTGTGTTTTGTGTTTCCTCTTTTGTTTTTTTTTATATGGTGGAAAGAAGAAGTGTACTTTGACATTGACATAACAGAAACGACTTGCGAATCCTGTCTCAACTGTTTAAACGCCATCCCATCACATCTACAAGAAGATCTAAATGGTATGTTGAGTAATATCCCAAATTATTTGAATCTGAATAACCCAGACAGACCCTCAAGTTTGTCTCACATAATGCATTCCCATGCAAATATAAATTTTGTAGCTAATATTATGTAACTAATAACTGACATCAAGCAGAGAGATGCAGTGCAACTTTTCAGTATCTGTGCATCTGCTCATATGCAAATACGTATTTCAGTGGAACAACACGTGAAACGGCAATGAACGGTCAAATAACTGCTGCTCACTTTGTTTATTTAGAAGCGTTTGCATTTCTCTCACTGCCAGATAATGGTTATGAAATCTTTTCACTCTGTGGCTGTTGTTGTGAAATGCAGCACCTCTCTCTCTCCTTCGCCATCTATCCTCTCTCTCTCTCTCTCTCTCTCTCTCTTTCTCTCAGTCTCTCTCTCACCCGATTTCTGCTGCCAAGGTGCAGTTTGCAACAAGTACACGCCATACCCAGAACTGAGCTGACAGCCGGCATTCTCTCAGGGCTGAGTCTCGGAAGAATGCAGTAAAAAATCCCACACCCTTTCCAATTAATGAGCATCTATCAATCAAAGGGGCCACGTGACCCTCCCACTCACATTCATCCCTGATGGTCAATAGTTGCTGCTGGACAAAACCTCCGTGCCTGGACCTCTCGTCGGGCTGCTTATATATTCATGAGAAGCATGGGATTGTTTCTGCATTTCAATCTTTGAATTTAGTGGAAAAAAATCACATATTATAATACAAAATAAAGGTTGCAAAAGGAATGGTGGTACATTTGTGATTTACATACAGATGCTACATGAACGACACAAAATGTTCCAGCACTATCAGTGATGATTTTCTTCACAGATGCTGCGGTTAAGAGTCAGAAGTGACTATTTCTGAAGTCACTGATCTCTTTAAAAGAATAGTTCACCCAAAAAATGAAAATGTACTTATCCTCAGGCCATCCAAGATGCAGATGAGTTTGTTTCTTAATTAAAAAAGATTTGGAGAAATTAGCATTACATTACTTGCTCACCAATGCATCCTCTGCAGTGAATGGGTGCCGTCAGAATGAGAGTGCATACAGCTGATAAAAACACCCTTACCAAAAAGTAGTATACTTCAAGTTTATTTTATTAAGTATACTTAAGTAAAGTTCAAGTATATTTTAAGTATACTTTATGTAGTAAGTATACAAATATCAGTGTACTAGTAGTATACTTGTAAGTGTACTATTTCAATACTCCTTGGGACTAAATTGGCCCACTTTCTAGTATATAAAAGTATACATTTAAGTATACTTTAAGTTTAACAGTAATAAACTTTGAGTACACAAGTTTACATCAAAGTGTTTAGCTTGTACTGCAACTATACTAAAAGTGAACTTATAGGTATACTGATAGTTTACTAATTAAATACTTGTAGTAGCATCTTTAGTACACCTTGAAGTATAGTCTCAGTAAACTACTAGTTTAGTAATTTTATAGTGCAAGTATGCTCGTAAGTTTTCTTTAAGTGAACTTTACATCATACTTTAAGTATACTACTATGTCCCTATTTAGGTATTAATTTGGATCTATTTTGTTGTATGAATATCTGAACATACAAAACATCAAAAGAAAGAAAAGGGTATCTGCTTGTAAACAAAACATTTTATTCTAATTTCATGCATTCTTTTTTTAAACACTTGAATGTGGGTAAGTTTCATAAATAAAATAAATAAAGAAATAAACACCATTTTGAACAAAAAGCTGAAAAAAGACTATGAATTGGATTCAGAATGATAATCAAAATGTAGATGGAGTCGATCAACACCCCAAAGCTTGACACATTATTACCTCTTCATTGGTGACATTTTATTAAATAACGTTTCACAGTTTTGACACTGTTTTATGTCTGATGATCATGTTAGATTACATGTGGAAGTATCTGTTGTTTCTTTTTCTTCTTCACTTTTTTTTTGGAAATTCTGTACAGAAGATGTGTACTACCATATAACAATGAAAACACAGATTCTAGGAGCACAAGTATATCTCAAATATATTTAGACTTTTTCTAAGTATACTTAAATGTCATTTTAAGTATATTTCTGAGAAGTACATAAAGTTCATTTCTGAGAAGTACATAAAAAGTAGACTAAAAGTATACGTTCCTATTTTTTGTTTAAAATAAGTAAACTAATAGCACACTTGAATAAACGTCTTTTTCGTAAGGGCATCCATAAGTTTCACACAACTTCAGTCCATCAGTGGTTTAATGATGGATTTGTTTCTTACAAACATGCAGCTTTTCACTTCACAAAAGGTTAACTGATTTTGTGTGGATTATTGTGATGCTTTTATAAGCTGTTTGGTCTCTCATTCTGACGGCACCCATTCACAGCAGAGGATCCATTGGTGAGCAACTTATGTAATGCTAAATTTCTGATGAAGAAGCAAACTCATTTACATCTTTGATGGCCTGAGTGTGAGTAAATGTTCTTTTTTGAGTGAACTATTCCTTTAATGTTTCTTCTGCAAGTATGCTTTCATTCATGCAAGCACATGTCCATAAACATCTGTGCATTTGCTGTAAAGCGCTAAGCAATTCAAAAGCCCACGCAATCTAACAATCTTTTCCATATGTATCTCACACATTCATCTTCATGTATCACCCTCTGAATCATGCTAATGTGAACTAGCACCTATTTAATTATAAGAGCTATTCATCACAAACGCGGGGTAGGAAAAATATAGCTTCATTTATTTAAACTTTTATTATAGGCTACTTAAAATTCCAGTGTAATGTATAATGTATAAAGACTAGAACCTTTTCATTATAACTACTTATTTGCATATTGTACAAATAAAGAATGTTAAAACATATACCTCTTTACTACCAGAATCTGCTTTCAAGCAAAGAAATCTGCTTGGTCTTGGCTCTCACTTGTGCTCTGACATCAATCTCACATACATTTCAAAGTGATGTCAACCCACCCACTAGCACCTCATTGGCATATGAACCCAGCAGGCGATGGATGGGCTGGGATTGGCTTGTGCATCTTTTAAAATCCAACCAATGGGAAACAACAAAGAGTCACCAGGAGATCTATTTGACCCCAAACTCTAATTCACACACTCCCTCGTGGGCCCCTCCTGGAGGAGGGATTTGGGCGTAGGCCAATGTAAAGACATATTTTAATGCAATCCTATACACAAGGTTCCTTCAATAAGTATTTTAAAAACAAAACACAACAAAACAAAACAAAAATGAAGAGTTCAGATGCAAAAGCCTCTAAGAGTCATCTGAAATTTCCATCTAAAATTAGCATTTTTATCAGGCTGCTATGTTTAGGTTCAGTAATTTTACTCTAATGGCAATGTATAGGTCCTTTTCTATGCAATTAAAGTGAAACAACTGAACATGAATGTAGGAGCCTGATAAAAATGCTCATTTTATAAGAAAATTTCAGAGGCTTTTGCATCTGAACTCTTCAAGTATTTTTTAGTGTAAAAAGAATGTAAAAGTGCTAAAATAAAAAGAAAATGATAATACATTTAAAAATACTTCATAATTTTACAATACTTTCAGTAAAAAATAAGTAAAAAGTCTGAATCAAAATGAACGTTGAAATATGCATTCCAAAAGCCCCTGTTTACACCTTATATTTGTGTACGTATATTGAGTCTTTTGACTTAAAATTAATAACTTTAAAAAGTTTACCTTCTCTTTTTATAATAATTGTACAATATTGAATGTAATTTAAATATTTTAAAATATAGATTTTTTTAAGTAAAATAAAAAAATATGAATTAACTTAATATTTAGGTTGAAACGTTACCACTCACATTTGTGTATATTGAGTCTTTTGTGTGTATATATATTTTTTAAAAACACAGTAAACTTAATAAAATCCTTAACTTTAAAAAAAAGATTACCTATATTTTAGGTAAATGTTTTACAATATTACATGTATTCTAAATATTTTAAAATGTTGAAAACTATTAAAAATTATTTAAAAAAGTAAAATAAAAAATATGAATTAACTTAAAATTTACGTTGAAATATTTGTGTATATTGAGTCTTTTGTGTCTTTAATTATTTGAAAACGCAGTATACCTTATTATATACAAATGAAAAATTATATTACATATAAAAATACTTTTTAATTTATACAAGCTTTTTTAATTATACAATAATTTTACAATATTTATAACATTTATTTTAAATATACAATATTTAAAAATATTTTAATACTTTAAAATATCGTTAGAATGATATTTTTAGTAAGGAAAAAATATGAATTATATGTTTAATTTTATACGAATTATATTACATGAAACTTAAAATTTATGCTGAAAGCTTATTCTCAGAAATCCCTCACATTTCTGTATATTATGTCTTTTGTTTCTTTGCATATGTCATATGCCTATACATTTTTATTGTCAAGTGCATTTTTTTATTTATTTAGAATGTTCTGAGTGGAACAAAGTGTGTAAGATGCTAATAGATCAAAGTGACAGGTCTCCACCCTGTTTTGTGCATAGTGGTCAAGAAGATCACGGGACCTTGACCTTTCATTAGACGTTGTGAGATAGATGCTCCCTTCCTCATCTGATTAGAAAGATCAGGCTACTGGGAATTCATGATACCAGTCTTTGATAGATGCAGTGAGCAACAAACAGAGTTTAGATATCCAGAGAATGTTGTAAAATTGCATTTTTGTGTATTTATCTCATCATTTGTAACACATTAAACCCTTTTTCTGATAACCCAGCACATTTCTCACAGTTTGCTCTCCACAGCAGTATTTGTTATTCGACTTCTCAGTTCAGTTTTTCTGTCAATAAACCTTCATAACCTGAAAAAACAAAAGCAATGTCATGGAAACAAGAATTCTCACATCATTCACACCAAAGACATCTGTTGATGATGTAGATTCTGCTTTACGTCATCACATCTAACACTACAACAGCTGTAAGAAAAAAAGAAAAAGCAACTAGGCCTATAAAAAAATAAACCTCATATAACTTAAAAACAAAGGTACAGTTGCTGCTTTAAATTTGAAAGTATAAACTAGCTATACAAGACTTTTAAACTCATTTGATAAATTCTTGTCTTGCTGAATTTTGTATAACTTAACTGGTTAAATTATTCCGATGAAACATATGTTGCCCTGACTTATTGATCATTTTTTTAAAGCATACGTTCCACCCTATTTGGCTACGAATTGTCAGAGAAACTTTTCCATTTCTCACCATTTGTTTCAGAAGGCATATTGGTGCATGTTCATGTAAAAATGGCCTATGTTGCTTACTGGCCAAGTCAAAAGACCAAGAAATGGCCTGGGTCTCTCATTCAGTGTACATTGCATTTTATGTCTGCCAGAAGAAAACAAAAAAGCATTAACAAAATGAGTGCTACAAAAACTTTTTTATTTCTAATTTTCTATACTTATATATATATATATATATATATATAGTAACTGAGTAGAGGGGGTTGCAAACCACTTATCAAAGCAAACCAATCAAACTCACTCAGCCGGGTGTCACTGCCTCCTACAAACTCTTGAACATTTGTATGGGACAATTGGGTAAAAATCACTGTGGGAAGAGCCTTTGTTCTGCGTAAGGTCAAGGTCTTAAATTAAGATGAAAAGAAAGGAGAGGTTAGACACTGAATTGAGACACTAGTCAGCGATTACTTACTTCCTAATGCACAGATTTGCCATATGGGACATTGTTGGAAAAGAGGACACGTGGTATAGCCATAAGAAACAGTATTGTCACAAGTACAGCTTGTGCACTGCCAGCAATTCATTAAGCTGTCTGGCACTAATTATCATCTTGAGCTAAATTAACACAGACAAGATGTATAGGCTGGATATGACTTGCTCTTTCACTCACAATAATAATACAATAATGTTTAGTTCAATATGAAATCAAAATTACAGGTTTGCTGTTGTGTGTGAGACAAAAACAAAACAAGATATTGGCTAATGATTGACTTTGATCAAATGCACAAGGATTTGCTAGCATTTTGCATTGTAAGAAGTTATTATTATTATTAATATTTTATCATTGGACAAAATTTGCTCCCTAGAATTAGCTTTATTTGCATTTTTTTTAATATATTTTTTTCCAACCAAAAACTCAAAGACTAATTCGTATATATATATATATATTAATTAATTTATTTATAAACATTCTTAAAACAAGATATTTTATATTATTATTTTATTTATTACAACATTATTGGTAAACAGTTGTGTATATTTATAAATAAATATCAAATTATCACTATAAAATATAATTTAAATATATTATTAAATATATTTTGGTATTTATTTTTAGTATAAGAAAAATGTATTTGCATATATATATATATATATATAGTGTGTGTGTGTAGTTTTACTTAGCATAAATTCATCTTGTCTGAGGGATGTTTAGATGTTTGTATAGATATATTTATATTTAAAAATACTTTTTTTTTTTTTTTTTGCTTATAATGAGCAGGATATTATAAAACAGTAATCTACGTTTTAAATAACTGATATTTTAAATATCTGGAACATTTATGTCAATTTATGTGACGTTTGTATGAGCCCAAGTAATTTTCTGACAATGGTATAATATAAAATGCATTTTCATATTTAATTCTTGCATATTTCAATTGGTTGTTGAGCTGATAAAGAGTATATCATCTTAAAAGTGTCTCCCACTCTGAAACAGCAAAGTATATAAAACATATTCTCTCAATCATCATCAGAATTTATCTAGACAATCAAACCTCAAATGAACCTCTGCAGCAGATCCTGTCGCTTTAAGAGTGGGCGTGGTCAGCGCACTACGACCCGCCTTCTATGCAAATCCTCTCACTACTGTGGCTGAGTAATATAGTGCGGTACTCGCTTCAGGTGTCCATATGAGCGCGAGCCGCGGCTTGAGAAGGGGTCACACAGGCGCTATAAAGCACGCAGAGAGAAGCGAAGTTATCATGAAGAAGAGGACTGCAAATTAGCAAACATCCTCGCAACTCAACTTATAAACAACAGCCGGATAATACAAAACCACTCTTGAGAAACCCAACACAAGACAGGATTATTCAACACGCAGCTGACGACGCTTTCTTAACTTGTTGACATGAAAGCTTTTTGTGCAAAACGTTTAGCTGGAGCTCACCGGTGAACCGCAACACCGTCTCAAATGACATGCAACACACTGACTCCCGGCTCTGTATTACGGTAAGTGTTTAAGCAAGGAACGCCTCATTTATTTGGTTTATCTGAATCGTTTTTTGGGGGGATGTAAGGCATTTTACGACGAATAGAGCAATTCTTTGAGACAGTATTCACCTGTAGTAGTATATGCACTTCCATGAAGCATGTTGTGTTATGTAATAGAAGTATTTTGCGAAACTTCAAGTTTTGTACTGTATAGTGGAAGTGCATGCAGGGTTAGGCGTCTTTAATAATACATTTGCATGCATATTTTAATAATTCATCATTTCTTTTATTTAGGATTATTTAATATTGAAATTTTATTTTATTTATTAAAATAATTGCAATTATAACAAATAAATAAATTAACTGTAATGATATATACCCGAAGCTCGTTGAAAATTAAAATGAAGTGCTTTAAGTTCATTATCTTTAGAGCACCATAAGATCGGATTGTTTTTAAAAGCGGATCAATTGTGGTTTTCAGATCTTGATCTCAGAGGAAGCCACCAATGCCAGAAATCAGTGCAAACGCATCGCGAAATAAGAAGTGGGAGATGGAGGAATACGACCAATATCAGCACTATTTCTACGACGACCTCAACTTGGACGAGGACTTCTTTTTCAAATCGACCGCACCAAGTGAGGACATTTGGAAGAAATTCGAGCTCGTGCCAACCCCGCCCATGTCGCCTGTCAGGACACTGGAAGGGACCGCTCCATCTCCAGGGGACAGACTAGAGTGGATGTCCCAGTTCTTGGGGCAGGACGACGAGCAGGAGGGACAGTGCAAACTGAATGCGGAGGAGACTCGGGAGAACTTGAGCTCCATCATTATTCAGGACTGTATGTGGAGCAGTTTCTCCGCCAGTCAGCAGCTGGAGAAAGTTGTCAGCGAGCGCTTGTCCTGCTCGGCGCAGTCTAAACTCTCCAGCAAGGCGCATTGCGTCCCTGCGGACAACAGCTTGGCGACAGATTGCGTGGATCCAGCAGCTGTCCTTACCTTCCCTCTCAGCAGCAGCTGCAAGAAACGGGTGTCATCCGGGTCAGAATCTCGCACCGACTCCTCTGGTAAGCACGAGCCCGTTGACTTTGAACGCGACGGAGCGCTAAAACTCCCTTATTTGCAGTGCAAGCTGTGTTGACGCCTCCTTTTGACACCTGACGGATCTCAGTGTCTAGGATCATGCAGTGCAGTAGTTGCCATTCATTTGTGCGTTAAGTAGAACTAAGCCAAAACCTGACATACCTGAATAGAAAAGTTTCATTGGTGCCATGGCATTTAGGTTGGCATTTCATCTAGATTTCTGCTTAATATGTGTGGAATGTAATAGTGTGGTGAGCTTCCACATTCCTCAAGTGAAAGAAAAGGAGGAATTGTTTTACTTGTGGGTTGTGCCAGGCTGCCAGCAGCAGAAACCAATAATAAGGATGCTTGAATCCTAAAGTGTTCAGGGCCACTCAATTGTCCATGAATAAACAGTTAGTATCTGAAGCTGCCACTGGCATTGGCATTGTAAGGGCACTTGCAACTTTTACCCAAAATGAAAATTCTGTATCATTTGTTCATGTCATTCCAAACCTGTTAGATTTTCTTTCTTCTGCAGAATACAGCAGATCTTTTTTTAGAGTGTTGATGAAAACAACAGTAGATCCCATTGACTTTTCATTGATTTTTTTTTTTGGCTTAAATATTACGTTTAATAGTTAATTTCTGGTTTTGTGACAAATTGTGCATTGTCTTTGTGATCAAAGTAATTGCATAGTGAAATCAGAGTAGAGGGAACTTAGATCAGATGCTTCTCTTATCAAAATGAACATCAGAGGTGACTTCAAGTTTATTATTGTGGTTCAAAGCCTCATTTACTTTCCTCTTTTTTGAGAATAGGGAACTAATAGAAACCTAATATTCATCTTGTAGTTTTGGGACCAGTCTAATTAGATCTTAAATTCTGAATGGAGTTTCTATCATGCTAGGATGGGTGAATGGAATGGTGTTGGACTTGGTAGGAAGTGGCGTTACACATGATACATGTCTACAGTCAATCTGCATTTCTTTCTGTTGTTCTTTCAGATGACGAAGAGATTGATGTTGTGACAGTGGAACATAAGCAGAACAAGTCGCGCTTGGTGAACCCCGCAAACCGGTGACCATCACGGTTCGTGCAGACCCCTATGACCCTTGCATGAAGCGTTTCCACATCTCCATTCACCAGCAACAGCACAACTACGCTGCCCGCTCTCCCGACAGCTATCCTGAAGAGGAGCCGCCTCACAAGAAGATCAGGCAAGAGTCCTTGCAGCCACGATTGTGCTCCACACCCCAAACCCCAGAAAGAAAAACCCCCTTACCTTCCCCCTCAGTCCCTACCCCATCTCAGACTGTCTCCGCTTCTCCAACACACACATCCTACCACCTCAAATCCCAACCATCCAGCCCTCAGAGTTCGGACTGTGAAGACACAGACAAGCGTAAGACACACAACTTCTTGGAGCGGAAAAGACGCAATGACCTACGCTCCCGATTTCTGGCCCTACGGGATGAGATCCCAGGCCTGGTTGACTGTCCAAAGACACCTAAAGTTGTGATCTTGACCAAGGCCACAGAATACCTGCGTACGCTTCATGTCAGAGACAAACAGAAGGCCCAGGAGAAGAAGCAGCTGAAAAACAAGCAACAGCAGTTACTGCGGAGACTCGCTGAACTGAAACGTGCATAAACCTTCATAGTCCAGCCATATTTTCAATAGGAACTGTGTAGAACTGCGTGTTGTTGTTTTTTTGTTTTTTTTTCAAAAGTGGGATATTTAATGGAACGGACTCTATATTTTGAGATTAGTTCTTAAATTTTTGTTCTTTGCACACTTGCCTTCGCAACAGGGGGAGACGTACTTGTGGATCTGGTTCAAACATTTTCCAAAGAGGGTCATTATTTCTGGTTTTCATTTGAAATTTGAAGATTTAAACCATGAATGTGTGTTATCTTAAATTCTTTCGTGAAAGCTATAGTATTTGGGCGGGGAAGTATTATTTAATTGAATTAGCATGCTAAATTGGGCATTATTTGAAATGTAGCAATTTATATGCATGTGTAATTGATCTTCTAAATCAACAAGCCCTTTTTTGTGGCGGAATCGTGAATCTATCTGGGTAAATATATTTAAGGGTCTTTGATCAATGGGACTTCTCCATTAATAGTGCTTTGTCTAAATTAACCTAAATTTAAGGAGAGCGGAGTCTCACATGATGCCGTGTAAGTTTAACAGACAGGAAGTTGCATCACTGTTCCTTTGTTACTTTTTTTTTTTCTTTTTTCTTTTCAGTTATTGTACATTATTGTTATCTTGAACATTCAGGACAGTGTCCAGCACAGCTTTGCAATGTATATAAACTGTGGCATATTCTTTGGATATATGTATATAATTGTAGCGGTGTACAGGACATTGTGTAAAAAAATATGCTTGTTTTGAATATGAAAATCAGCACTATTAATAGACTTTATTTTCTATTTTTCTGTCATTTGTCCTAAAACTTGGTTGCCCACCTGCCTTCCCTAAGAGTATCTCAAAGTTTCTATTTTTGTTAAGAAAAGTAAAAAAAAAAAAAAAAATTAAAATGTTAAATAAAACAACTATCAACATTTCACTTTCATCACTAGCCACTTTATGCTGTTTTCACTGCCTATTCCCTTGTGTTCGGAAATTTCTTTGGCTTATTGCTTTTGTGGCAGAAAAAAATTGTTGAAAGAATTTTGTACTAATTATATTTTCTTACAGAATTAATTGTATCCTTGTTTGATTTCTATTTAAATATAAAGTTGTACTGGTGGCGTATGCTTACTTATCTCAAAATATGACCATGGTAATTTGAAGTTTATGCACATGGTCATTTGTAATGCAATTATTTGTAAAAGAAAAATTATATAAATAAAAATAAAGGCCATGTGCTCACAGCAATCAATGATTTGATTCAATGATTGAGGTGACTTTTGTTTGTACATTCAGGTTTGAAATTGGCCAAAAGGGTAAAATATGCATAAGCCATCAGTAACCCGTTGTTGTTGTTTTTTCTTACAATTTTGTCCCTTGTCGTCAGGTGTCATAATGGGAGGAGAAAGGCAGCAGCATTGTCTAAGCACTTTGTGTTCTGTACCTCATAAGCCTACATACATAAACTCAAAATTGGGTAAACAATAAAATAAATTCAGTTCAAATCATGTCAGCATGCTTGTCTTTCTTTGTTAATTAGCATTTATTTCCACATACACATGAAGCCATGAAAATTAAATGTTTTAACAGAACAAAAGATAATTATTTTAAGTAAATAAATATTCTGTCATCATTTACTCACCCGCATGTTGTTCCAAACAAGTATGATTTACTTCTGTGGAACATAACAGGAGATGCTTCAGTCACCATTCAACTTCTTTGTATAAAAAAGATGCAATGAAAGTGAATAGTGACTGAAGCCATGGTCACACTAGTTTTTGAGCTTGAAAATTTTCTTCGTGATATGACCTCAAGCTCTGCAGCACCTTTTTAAAAGCTTAAATTCAACACATAACAAATAATAATACATCTAAAATGTAAAAAAAACAAACATACAATCTACTCCACTTTCCTTCAGCGCTGCAGTTTTACATTTTTTGTTCTTTTAATTCAGCTACGAGGTCATGCTGTATTGATCTGCTGTTGGAAAATAATGACATCACATTTGGGTGAACTGTCCCGTTAAGATTTCTTAAGTAATATCTGGATTAGAGGGGCAATGACTGGTTATGAAATGCACCATAACTGTTTAAACAGTATTATCCTGGCTCAGTTATGCCAGAAAATAGGGCAAGGTTTTACTATGCGTGGCATAAGAGCTATTTCACTCCATCAACACCTGTAGGAGTGTGTGTGAACTCGATTTGATCGTTTCATTAACGAGAGCCACTTTTAGTTGACACGTCGTAGTGGCCTTCTTTGCCATGGCAACGATCATCTCTCTTTTCCTTGGTGCAGAAAGCTCAGTTGCCATGGAGACGGAAGAGAGCTATTCATACCCGTGTTCTTCCGGAAGGTGCACAAGTCGACCTGCTAAAGTCAACAGTGTTGTCAAAGCAAAAATTAAACGATTAAAAACTGTGCCAACAGAGCTGTGTAGATTACTTACAAATTGTAGTCCATTACTGATTACAGATTACATTATGAAAACTAGCTATTTTAGGTAAGGTATTCCGAGTACTTTTTAGATTACTTTTAAATGACTTTTTTGATCTAACTTGTTTTAAACTTACAATTAAACATACCATATTGATATAAAAAAAAGCAAAGAGAAAAAATAGAACTCTTTTTTTTATACATTATAAAATGTAATATACTCTAATTATGAGTAGGCAAGGCAAGGCAAGTTTATTTATATAGCACATTTCATACACAGTGGTAATTCAAAGTGCTTTACATAAAAGAAAGTGAAATAATCATTCACAGCAATAAAAACAAGGAATTAAAAATAATAAAACAAGGAATTTTAAAATGATATAGAAATTGATTTAAAATGAAATTTAAAACAGTTAAATAGAAAACGATTATACATAAAATACAGTGCAGTCAGTTCGGACGTAGCACAGTGCTCATTCAACAAATGCACAGCTAAACAGATGAGTTTTCAGTCTGGATTTAAATGTGCCTAATGTTTTAGCACATCTGATCTCTTCTGGAAGCTGGTTCCAACTGCGGGCGGCATAATAGCTAAAAGCGGACTCCCCTTGTTTTGTGTGAACCCTTGGTATTTCTAACTGACTCGATCCTAATGATCTGAGTGGTCTGTTAGGTTTATATTCAGTGAGCATATCTGCAATGTATTTAGGTCCTAGGCCATTGAGTGACTTATAAACGAGTAAAAGTACTTTAAAATCAATCCTAAATGTAACTGGAAGCCAGTGTAAGGACCTGAGGACTGGTGTGATATGCTCAGATTTTCTGGTTCTAGTCAGAATCCTGGCAGCAGCGTTCTGGATGAGCTGCAGCTGTCTAATGGTCTTCTTGGGAAGGCCGGTGAGGAGACCATTACAATAATCCACCCTGCTGGTGATAAAGGCATGAACAAGTTTCTCCAAGTCTTGACTGGAAACAAAACATCTAATTCTTGCAATGTTTTTGAGATGATAGTATGCTGATTTAGTTACTGCTTTGACATGACTACTGAAGCTAAGGTCTGTCTCCAGAATCACCCCAAGATTTCTGACTTGATTTTTAGTTGTTTGACCCCTAGTCAAGGTATGCATTCACCTTGAGAACTTCATCTTTGTTTCCAAATGCAATGACTTCAGTTTTCTCCTTGTTTAACTGAAGAAAGCTTTGGCACATCCAACTGTTAATTTCATCAATGCATTGGCAGAGGGAGTCAATGGGGCTATAGTCATTTGGAGATAAGGCTAGGTAGAGTACTTGATTTTTGGAATCTGATTACATGTAATCAGTTACTACCCAGCTCTGTGTACCAACTCATCAGATATGTGATTGAATCTCAAAGGTCTCATTATTGCATTTGAGGATACAGAGAGGCTACTAGTTTCACCATATTGTAACTAGCACTCAGTGCTGGGTAGACTACTTGCAAATTGTAGTCTGTTACTGATTACAAATTACACAATAAAGATTATAGTTAACATAATCTATTGGATTATTCATTTTAAATAATGGTTTTAGACTACTTTTTGATTACTTTTAGATTACCTTTGACCTAACTCATTTATTTTAAACCCAATTTGGGATTATTGTGTACCATATTGACATGTTAAAAAAAGAAAGAAGGTAGAGGGAAAAAAAGAAGAATAATTAGGGAGAATCAATAAATTATGAATAATTTAATGTCAACATTTTTAAATGTAATATAATCTAATTACAAGTAAATTAACGAATGAATAAATTAATTTACTACAAAGCACTCCTAGCACAATGTTATTAGAGCTAACAGGATTTTGTATAAATGTATTAGTGATGAAAATCTGATTTTTTTTTAACATATTTACTAGATTCTTCCATGTTTGCATCAAGCAGTTCCATTTTTTTGTCTATATATATATATATATATATATATATATATATATTACAATTCCTGTTTTCCAAGCACTGTTTGTTCGATTGTTGAACTTTTGTCCTATGTCTGAATGAAACACCCTTGCCTCGCCGTACCTGCTAAAATTGAATCCTTCAATCCCGTTCCTATGGAAACAGTTCCCGCCTCCATTGCGAAATCACCGCGCATGCTCAGATCATTCTACAGCCCTGAGAGCTTGCTGTCATGGCGGCCGCCACGTGTGTGCTCCAGAAAGGCATCAGCCCGTCTTTAGTGGTGATTTTAGGAGCTACGGGAACTGGCAAATCCAAACTGGCTATCGAGATCGGGAAAAGGCTTAATGGGGAAATTCTAAGCGCCGATTCCATGCAGGTGAGTTAAGCGATCCGCTGCATCATCTACATTTATGCATTTAGCAGACGCTTTTATCCAAAGCGACTTACAGTGCATTCAGACTAACTTATACATTTTTTATCAGTATGTGTGTTCCCTGGGAATTGAACCCACAACCTTTTGCGCTGCTAACGCAATGCTCTAAGTTACCACTGAGCCACAGGAACACATCTGTCAAACAGGGAAGCACGTGAAAGGGCATTGCGATTAATAAATGACAGGTCATTTTAAAACAGCAGAGCTGTAAAATTAAATAGCTAATGCTTTATACTGGAACAGGATGATTTGGCAGGAAGCTTTGTTTTGGTGTGGAATTAAATGCAGCAAGTTTTATATCGCATTAAACTACAACATCAGTAGGCCAAAAGCATTTGGACTCCAAAATATGACTAGTAATTCGTTTTTGCCCCGAAAATAGTTATTTTATTTCTTCGTGTCCACCACTGGTCGCCATTTTTGATAATGCTCCACGCGATCATAATTCATAAATTTGACATACAGCCAAGATTAAAGTCGTGTCTACGGATCTCTGCCACTAACACCAGGTTTATGATAAGCAGCGTGTAATAACTGGTTTCATATTTTAGTTGATTTGGTAATTGGCCTTGCATGCATAGATAACATAAATATGATCATTGCTCAGTTTTCTGACTTGTTTAATTTTGATGGGTTTCATTAAATAGATAGAAGTGAAGTGATAGAGAAGCACACGATTAGAAAGTCTGCCATCTTTGTTGGTTGCATGTGCACTCAGTGCTGAGCAGTTGTAGTTCAGTGTGAACTCAAAGGCAGCATATAGGCAAAATATTTTTTGTTATTTTTAGAGCCCTTGAAAAAGACCAGAAATCACATGTTAGTAGCAATATAGTGAAATATGTACTTAAATGTCGCATGCAAAAATCCATCAGATTACACAGATATTTTTGAGTGATAATCTGTGGAGAGAGAACATGCTTTTTAGTCCCACCAGGAATTAAACATTTTTGATTGATTTTGTGGTGGTAATTTTCAGACTTATGTAGAAAATCTGTGTTGTTATATAACTAAGGTGTTATTAAAAGCTGTTCTTCTGGACGGTGCACAAGTCGACCTGCTAAAATCAACAGTGTTGTCAAAGCAGCAAATTAAATGATTAAAACTGTGCCAACTCATCAGATATGCGAGTGAATCTCAAAGCTCTCTTTATTGCACTTAAAGATACAGATAGGCTACTTGTTTCACCATATTACTAGTAACTAGCACTCAGTGCTGGGTGGATTGCTTGCAAATCATCTGTTACTGATTACAAATTACACAATGAAAATCGTAGTTGGTAACAATCTATTGGATTATTCATACGTATTTTGACTACTTCTTGATTACCTTTGACCTAACTCGTTCCCAATTTGGGATTATTGTGTGCCATAGAGATGTAACTGTAATCTGATTATGAACATTTTAAAATGTAATATAATCTAATTACAAGTAAATGAATAAATAAATACTTAATTTTTTTTAATTTGATTAGGCCTATGTAACGGGGTTGGTCCGATAAACAATGCCTTCGTCCATCGCTGATGGCTGACAGACATCACAATGTTGAGCTGGCTGTATCGTGATTCCCCCCCCACCCCTCTCCACTATCCGCCGCATCCCAATACCGTGTTTGGAAAGGAAATTATGTGTATATGGGTCTAGGGCTGCACGATAAATTAAAATTAAATCGAAATCGCGATTAGACAGACCGTAGATTGTCATGTGTATCTTTCAGTGAAGCACGGTTCTGTGATCAGCAGTAAATCTTCATCCAAAGGCCAGAGGGCGCTCTCGCGCGGAAACTCCAAATACGCCCCACAATAAACAGAAGGTTTAAATGCTTTCATTGATTCAGCGTGACTAATAAACACATGACTACGACAAAATATGGTTTATCTGAGTTCTTATTATAATTTTTATTAGGGTTGTCGCGGTGAAGGAATTTCCTTTGCTGTAATTTTGAGTGGCTCAATAGCGCGGTATTACCGCACGTGTATGTGTATGTATACATACGCATATACACGTGTGTGTATATAAGATTATATATATATATATAATCTGTGTGTACGTGTTACGATGTAACAAGGTCATATTCAGATACCAATGAAACCGAAACTAAATCACGTTGAAACAGGAAGTGAAGTAAACAGAAGAGAATGAAAAAATAACGGTCCACATAACAAAACATAAACCTGACAATAAGATTGTTTGTCTATTGTTAGCCTATACAGTGGTGTGAAAAAGTGTTGGCCCCCTTCCTGATTTTTATTTTTTTTGCATGTTTGTCACACTTTAATGTTTCAGATCATCAAACAAATTTAAATATCAATCAAAGATAACACAAGTAAACACAACATGCAGTTTTTGAATTAAGTTTTTTATTATGAAGGGAAAACAAAATCCAAACCCACATGGCCCTGTGTGAAAAAGTGCTTGCCCCCTAAACCTAATAACTGGTTGGGCCACCCTTAGCAGCAACAACTGCCATCAAGTGTTTGCGATAACTTGCAATGAGTCTGTTACAGCGCTGTGGAGGAATTGTTGTAATTCAGCCACATTGGAGGGTTTTCGAGCATGAACCGCCTTTTTAAGGTCATGCCACAGCATCTCAATAGGATTCAGGTCAGGACTTTGACTAGGCCACTTCAAAGTCTTCTTTTTGTTTTTCTTCAGCCATTCAGAGGTGGATTTGCTGGTGTGTTTTGGATCATTGTCCTGCTGCAGAACCCAAGTTCGCTTCAGCTTGAGGTCACGAACAGATGGCCGGACATTGTCCTTCAGGATTTTTTGGTAGACAGCAGAATTCACGGTTCCATTTATCACAGCAAGTCTTCCAGGTCCTGAAGCAGCAAAACAGCCCCAGACCATCATACTACCACCACCATATTTTACTGTTGGTATGATGTTCTTTTTCTGAAATGCTGTGTTACTTTTACGCCAGATGTAATGGGACACACACCTTCCAGTTCACCTTCCAAAAGTTCAACTTTTGTCTCATCAGTCCACAGAGTATTTTCCCAAAAGTCTTGGGGACCATCAAGATGTTTTCTGGCAAAACTGAGATGAGCTTTTATGTTCCTTTTGCTCAGCAGCGGTTTTCGTCTTGGAACTCTGCCATGCAGGCCATTTTTGCCCAGTCTCTTTCTTATGGTGGAGTCATGAACACTGACCTTAACTGAGGCAAGTGAGGCCTGCAGTTCTTTAGATGTTGTTGTGGGGTCTTTTGTGACCTCTTGGATGAGTCGTCCTACATACAGCACCTGTAAAGTAAACTTTCAGTAATAAATGAAAAGCAAACTTTTTTTGTTTTGTTTTTTTGTTGCTGATCCAAAAAATTATCCCATCCGTGACTCAAAATCCGTAATATGATCCGAACCGTGAGTTTTGTGATCCGTTGCACCACTAATCGTAAACGATTTCTTCAATTTCATAATTGTACGATTATATCGTCTGCAATTTTTTTTTAACAAATCTTTTGTATTTGTATTTTTTTTTTTGGCGTAGCTTGTCAGAGAACTACGGCTCTGTGTCATAAATGCTGCTCCATCTGAAAGCAGGTGATGGATATTTACTACTAATCACAGAACAGGCTTTACTGACAAGACAGGGCTCCAGACAAAAAAATCGAGTAAGGAGCCATTGGCTCCTATAAGAGAAAAACTTAGGCGCCAAATTATTTTTTTAGGTGCCGCAGAATAAAAGTGTTTTATTTTATTATCATTTTATTTTTTTTCCCTAGATTTTAACATTTCAATCATTCTGTGATGTGTTTGTCTCAACTTTTCTTGACTTTATCAGCATTTTAATCCATCTTGTAGATGATCAGGTCGACCTGGGAACTAAGGTTCACTTAAAGTGGGAACTAAATGTCTTTTCCAACTTGAAATATACAGTCACAAAGAATTGTTCGTTACACAGAATCTGTACCAATATCATGGACCATAAGCATCACTTGGCCACTGAGTGTAGTTTGGGCTCCTCCTCAGTGCATCCTATAAATGTTGTCATGTCTTTTACACATTCAGTCTGTTTTTCTTCATTAGTAAAATGCAATTTTATAGGAGGAGTTGAATCATGTAGACAGCAGATTAAGTAAAAATATTAATATGCAATAGCGCATTAATATAGCAAAATGCTCCTCTTTATAGTTATTTTTCTAGCTAACTGATGAGCTTATGGACACCGAGTGGTTATTCTGAGGTAAATGTATTATTACAGTGCAATGTTTACAAGCTTTACACATTTTCCTCAGTTTGAAACACTGAATGAGCTTTTACATGAAACACTTCAGTAAGTTGTACTGTAGGCTCTCTTATAAAATAGCCTACCTTTTGATGTTAAATCATGTTCATTTCGTACTATAGTAGTACATAGAAAGATATAATGGGTTCACTTGCTGCTTTAACTCAGGCTCTAAAGAGATCGTGCCTGCCGCATTAAGCCTGTGTTATACTTTCCGAGTGCGCAATCCGGACGCATACACGGACAGCGTGGACGCGGACTACTTGTATTTATACTACCGAAAGTGTACGCTGGAGGTCCGCATTAAAGAGCGCCAAAACCGTATTGTTTGAATTTCGTTATGAATTTGGCATCATTTTAAAGCTTATGTTTTGTTTATTAAAAAGTAACAAAGCACAAAGCTTTTTGCGATTACTGGATGGCAAGTGCGCTTCAAATAACCAACATGAAGTCCACGCATTAACAGAACACAGCATATAGACTAAGATCTCGATAAGAAGAAGCCATATTAGTAATGATTATAAATGAGAATTTTTGACAATATTGCCAGTATCCACAGAGCTGACAGCTTTACCTGTTGAAGTTTGTTCAAGTTTTGCACGAAATAGACACTGCTTTTCTGCACTTGCACGTCTCCATCATTTCAATCTCTCTCGCGCTGCACAACTGGAGCTGCGTTTAGCAGACTGTGTGCATCAGCGCTGCTGTGCGGCAGAGACGAGGACTGTTTGAAACTTTTTTCCACTAAAACTTTGATGCGTATCGTCTTTTAATTTTAAGTTTAATACATGAACAAAGCAAAAGATGTGATCGCAAAACAATCAGGAAAAAAAGTTGTGAATCACACATACTCTATACTACGGAGCGGCAGTACTTACCACACATTTTTCAAGATTAGATGTTTGTCAGTGGTGCTCAGGATCTGCAAATCATTCGCTATAGTCCTCAGTCATCTCTCCTTACTCTCTTTACGTGGTAAGTGAAATTTTATGTACTGTAAGCAGCTAATCATGTCCTTTTAGTGGCTCAGTTGAACGTGTTGTTCATTTTTTGTGCCTTTCCGAATATGGTAGATTTGGTAGATATCGCCCAACCCTACTATGTAATCTGTTTTTCAGGCAATGTACTACCCAGCACTGATAGCAATATGTTATTAGAGCTAACATGATTCTGTATGGTAAATGTAACATTTTATATAAATGTAACATTATATATATATATATATATATATATATATATATATATATATATATATATATATATTAGGGCTGTGCAATTAATCGAAATTCAGTTTCGATTTCGGCCTCCAACGATTATGAAAATACAATAATCGAGATAAAACGATTATGGCGCCCCATTCCGCCCCCTTTCCAGCAGTGCGCTTTCACTCCTCCATTAAAGCCCATTTTCACGTGTAAATCGGTAAAATCATGTAACGTTACTTTTGCAAAATTGGACGTGCTTGAGTTATTAAAGTTGATTAGATTTATTAATGTTTTTAAAAAGCGTGAAAGAGAACTTGCGCTGTTCCTCAGGAGGATATCTGTGTATGCGCTCAGAGACGGAGCAGAGCACAGACATGTAAAGTCATCCTTTAGCTGAACGTATGCGCCTAAACGGTCAAATACACACAAAATGTGTCAAAATGCGGCGCTTGGTGATTATTCACGTAAACCCTCGTCGGTTATGTAATAAATGAATGTAAACAGATGATACTGAAAATAGGCGTGTAACAGTAAATTGGATCCGTGCGGCTCTTAAAGTGACAACGCGCTATATTCCTGCTGCGACTGTGTGCTTAATATTAATCAAACAACAAAAGACAAAGACAAAATCACTCACTGCTCTTCACAAAAGGTCTTTTGTAGCTTTAATAAGAAACAATGGAAGTTTAATTCTTACAGTGAAGACTACGCTGTTTTATTTTACATTTGATTATTCAATTTCTATAGTAGGCTGTTAACTGAATACTTTAGAGTTGCATAAAAAACTTTTTTTGGTTATACGGCCCGCTAATAATCGTGTTAAATAATCGTGATTACAATATTGACCAAAATAATCGTGATTATGATTTTTGTCATAATCGAGCAGCCCTAATATATTTATATATATATTTATTAGTGGTGTCAAAATTAGCGCGTTAACGCGGGAGATTAATTTTTTCAGATTAACGCGTAAAAAATATTTAACGCAATTAACGCAGAGGCGGGGCTAGGGTTGGCCACCCCTTCACAACTGCTGCCTCTGTCTCTTTTTTCTTGAAAAGGATTGCGTTTATTTAGACGCAGAACGTCTTTATGACCACATCAAACGGGAGACGTTTCAGACGCGCGCTCTAACGTCGCCTCCGTGCCAGGCGCGAGTCAAACGAGCGTGGAAAAGATACTGTGCTCGTAGCCTGTATCATTTCATATCAAACTACGTGCATGCAATGTCCTAGTTATGCCGTCAGTTAAGGCATGAAGTTACCAAAAAGGCGATTAAAGCTGCCTTAATACTGTGTGCATGCATGCAATATGCGTCACATTTAAGAACATGTCTCTGAAATGGTTTTCAAAACTTTCCTGAGGCACCCCAGCACTGTCTCCCTCCATGATTTTGCCATGTAAGACATGTTCCTGGATCAACATAGTTTGTTAATTTTTTTTAATCGATTGACAGCACTAATATACAGTGGGTACGGAAAGTATTCAGACCCCCTTAAATTTTTCACTCTTTGTTATATTGCAGCCATTTGCTAAAATCATTTAAGTTCATTTTTTTTCCTCATTAATGTACACACATTGTTGACGTTTTTGCAGATTTATTAAAAAAGAAAAACTGAAATATCACATGGTCCTAAGTATTCAGACCCTTTGCTCAGTATTTAGTAGAAGCACCCTTTTGATTTAATACAGCCATGAGTCTTTTTGGGAAAGATGCAACAAGTTTATTTGGGGATCCTCTGCCATTCCTCCTTGCAGATCCTCTCCAGTTCTGTCAGGTTGGATGGTAAACGTTGGTGGACAGCCATTTTTAGGTCTCTCCAGAGATGCTCAATTGGGTTTAAGTCAGGGCTCTGGCTGGGCCATTCAAGAACAGTCACAGAGTTGTTGTGAAGCCACTCCTTCGTTATTTTAGCTGTGTGCTTAGGGTCATTGTCTTGTTGGAAGGTAAACCTTCGGCCCAGTCTGAGGTCCTGAGCACTCTGGAGAAGGTTTTCGTCCAGGATATCCCTGTACTTGGCCGCATTCATCTTTCCCTCGATTGCAACCAGTCGTCCTGTCCCTGCAGCTGAAAAAACACCCCCACAGCATGATGCTGCCACCACCATGCTTCACTGTTGGGACTGTATTCAAGTTTCAAGTTTCAAGTTTCAAGTTTTATTTGTCACATACACGACTATACAGAGACTGTATAACCAGCAGTGAAATGAGAGTCGGGTCCGCTCCATGGACAGTGCAAATATTGAAAAAACAACACAAGGGAAGTAAACATAAGATAAGATGAATGAAAAATAAGATATAAAGAATAAAATATAAAATGTAAAAGAATGTGCATGACAGTAAGCTGTAGAATTAAATATTAATATAAGCATGACTGTACAGAGAGGAATGTGCAACAGGTTATACATGGTTGACATGAAGTAGCCAATCACAAAAATAAAATCAATATAAAAATAAGATACGATTTACCAGATACAGAACGTGTTGTGTGCAAGTGTGCAAATGAGCAAATGACACTGACAGTTATGAGGTAGTTATGAGGTAGAGATTAATAATGAGTGTGTGATTAGTGATTTGAAGTAAGTCAGATGATGTTTTTAAGAGGCTGACTTTGAGTTCAGGAGCCTGATGGCCGTGGGGAAGAAACTCCTCCTGAGTCTCTCTGTTTTTGCCATCAGGCAGCGGAAGCGCTTACCAGATGGCAGCCTAGTGAAAAGACAGTTTCCAGGGTGATTTGAGTCTTTGATGATTTTGTCAGCTCTGCCTCTGCATCGTTTGATGTAGATGTCCTGCAGAGAGGGGAGAGCCGACCCAGAGATACGCTCAGCTAAGCGCACAACTCTCTGCAAGGCTTTGCAGTCTTGGCTGGAGCTGTTTCCATACCACACTATTGGACAGGTGATGAGCAGTGCCTGGTTTTCTCCACACATACCGCTTAGAATTAAGGCCAAAAAGTTCTATCTTGGTCTCATCAGACCAGAGAATCCTTCAGGTGTTTTTTAGCAAACTCCATGCGGGCTTTCATGTGTCTTGCACTGAGGAGAGGCTTCCGTCGGGCCACTCTGCCATAAAGCCCCGACTGGTGGAGGGCTGCAGTGATGGTTGACTTTCTACAACTTTCTCCCATCTCCCGAATGCATCTCTGGAGCTCAGCCACAGTGATCTTTGGGTTCTTCTTTACCTCTCTCACCAAGGCTCTTCTCCCCCGATAGCTCAGTTTGGCCGGACGGCCAGCTCTAGGAAGGGTTCTGGTCGTCCCAAACGTCTTCCATTTAAGGATTATGGAGGCCATTGTGCTCTTAGGAACCTTAAGTGCAGCAGAATTTTTTTTTGTAACCTTGGCCAGATCTGTGCCTTGCCACAGTTCTGTCTCTGAGCTCTTCAGGCAGTTCCTTTGACCTCATGATTCTCATTTGCTCTGACATGCACTGTGAGCTGTAAGGTCTTATATAGACAGGTGTGTGGCTTTCCTAATCAAGTCCAATCAGTATAATCAAACACAGCTGGACTCAAATGAAGGTGTAGAACCATCTCAAGGATGATCAGAAGAAATGGACAGCACCTGAGTTAAATATATGAGTGTCACAGCAAAGGGTCTGAATACTTAGGACCATGTGATATTTCAGTTTTTCTTTTTTAATAAATCTGCAAAAATGTCAACAATTCTGTGTTTTTCTGTCAATATGGGGTGCTGTGTGTACATTAATGAGGAAAAAAATTAACTTAAATGATTTTAGCAAATGGCTGCAATATAACAAAGAGTGAAAAATTTAAGGGGGTCTGAATACTTTCCGTACCCACTGTATATATAACAGGATAGTTAGTTATTTTTGTTATTAAAAATGAGAACACGGAAGCATATTACGAACAATATGACAAAGATACAAATTAAATAAAGAATGCTTATAAAGCTTTTCAGGTAGGTTTAGTATTCAGGTACAGAAATTATTGAATTGAATCTCTTTCAAGGAAAGTCTGTTCTCTCGGCGGCCATATTTGCAATGCCTCTGGGCAGTTATTTCCAGCATGCAAGACCAAGTGCTGTTTACTTGAATGAGTAAATCCTGAGAGAAAACAAGAACATAATGAAACGCTCACCACACTCAATGTAGTTAAAATCAGCAACAAAATCTGACAGGAACTGCACATAAATGTTGTTTCTTATGCTTAAATAGCATTAAAAAAATATTAATTTTTAGGCTGTACCAGAGAATGATTATGATGATTTTTCCATGCTCCTCCCCCAAACGTCCAATCTGGGAGTATGTATGTTTGGTGAGAGGGTGCAAAATTCACTGTTAACAACAAATGCCTGAGTGCAGCTATCCACTGTAATTACAACAGTGAATTCCTCTCACTTAACTGTAGGGATCTCCAAAAATGAACAAACATATACAAAACTGCATACAGTTGCTGTGTACTGGTGTAAGATAACAATCTACATTTTTTATTATGTGAAATATGAGGTTTGAATCAGATTTGAATATGACAGTGGCTTGTTAGTTCCTCAGTGTGAGTAGAAGCTCATTGGTCACTACCGATGACGATTTCAAATGTGTCGGACATGCACTACTTGCACACTGTAGCCTTTCTTTGTGTATGCAAATACATTTTGGTTTAATCAGACTTGTCTGGTTGTCTCGAGTTCTGTATTGTTCTTGCAAATATTGAGAATTGGAACAAGGCTTTACTCTGTCAGTTTGTCAACTTTTGTTTTAATACCAGATCATACAGCTCTTTGCAGCTATGATCAGGTGAAATAGCTGAGGTTCTGCATTCTCTACCAAGTCTGTGTCAGTATAGATGAAAAGGCTTTGGCTGCATGGACCCCTTTTGTGCTCTCAGGGCCCCGGGAAGCAAGGCCTGGGAACTCAGGGGGTGGGCTTAGTGAAGGTTTGGTCCTGCATTTGCATATAGGCTTGTCTATTATTCTCTGTAGAAAGAGACTTTTCTGCTGTTGAATTTGGGTCAGTTTAATCGTACATTAAAGCCTCATTCAGGATGTGGAAATTTGGCCCATTCCCAAAGCTAAACTAGTTGGATGCTAAATAATCTTATATTTCAGGGAGAGACATAAGCCATATCAAGAGACAAGAATATCATAGAGATTTGGATAGGGCTCCAAGATTTAGGGAAAACATTTTCAGTTTCTCTGTCTAGTTTTGCTGTGCTTATTTGTAGGGCTGCACAAGATGGCCCAAAGTTTTGTCATATATCATATATCAATACGACTAAATAATAGTAATAATAATAATAACATATTAGTGATAATGATGATGATGATGATAATAATAATAATAATTACTAAATAAAAATAAAAGAGAGGATCGGACACATTACTATTGTAATATTTTACTGTAAAATAAATAAATCGTATTTAAATTATATAATAATAAAAATAATGATGATAATTTTTTACAGCACAACTTTCAAATTACAATTCTAATAAATTCTTAAATTCTTAACGTACTTGTAATATCTGAGAGAGAGGGAGAGCATCCAGTTTTGTTCACATAAAACTGGACGCACCGGCGGCGCTCTCTCTCACTCATATAGTGAGGAAAATCCACCTGCGATCCGAGCGGAGAGGTTAGGCTAGTCATGATTTTTTTTTACATTTTAAAGTTAAATTAATCTACGTGGTGCAATTCGAGAGTTCAAAATTAAGATCTCCAACACAGGTTCAGTGTGCAAACTTAAATAAAAAAGCTGGTGAATTGACTTTCACTTGAGGTTTAAAGGGGGACTCAATGCTCTTTTTAGTTGTGATATAGTGTCTCAGTCTAAATTACACTCACACCGGTGAATTTGGAAGCCAAACAAATTAGAATATAATGATGATAATAATAATAATGTTATACTATTATTCCTATGACAGTAATAGCCATTTATTGGAAAACAATTACACTGTAAACTAATATTTCACAGGTATATTATTTTACCTTATTCTACAGTAGGGAAATTACAATACTTTAGTCCTAATTTCTACACGTGCAAGCAGGGCCTAAAACTAACTTTTTGCCACATCTGCCATTTTAATCATGATACAAACAACATTTTCTGGTGACTTGAGAAAATCTACCAGCCACAAATATTTTTCCTGACCATTAAACTGTTTTTGCAGTTGCTGCTACTACAACTACTAATATTTAATAAAAATAAATAAATTAAAAAGCCATTTGAAATTAGAACTAACCACTACATTTTAATCACAATACAAACAATGATGCTACATGTAGATGTATCATGAGAAGTTTTTTTATTATTATTATTTAAATTTGATTGTATCATGTCAACATTTGAAGCAAAAACAGAATTGACTGACTTCAGCTTTGTGAAATTATGATAAAACCTGCATAAAACAAAATCAGCGGACAGGCTGAATTTCACTCTCTGACAGCAGGAAAGAGCAGTGATAAGAGGGGAAAAATGCCATGGAAACTCATCTCAAGCCAGTTCCTTTCAGCAATAGATACATATAAACCCCCACCGCAATATTTATATTTTTTATCCAATAAACAGTGAGCTTGCTCTGCCTGTACAATATTTTCTTTGTTCGTGTCTGTTAATTTTAATCCTTGCTTACAAGAGATAAACCTATGAACTTTTATTTTGGCGGAAAACTACAGCTTCTGTGAAAAGAGGTTTACAAACGGCTCATTTCAAATCTAACGAAATACTGTCAACATTTGTCCATTAATATGTTGAAAATTATGCTAATGTGAAAACAAAGCGTAACTGGTGCCCGTTGCGTTCTCAGATGCGCGCTAAACTCACAGCACATTCAAAAACAGACTTCACTGTGAACGGAGCCGCTCTGAGACGCAGAAAACACCGGATCACGAGCTGCTAGTGCGCGCTTGGCTTTGAAACACACAGCACAAACAGGCTTGATAAAGAGAGAGCCATATTACGCTTAGTCCATTTGATGCTTTGCGAAAGCAATGCCTCGAAGCAACGTTAAAGACCTTTTATGTTATAATGAAGAGTAAATATATTTTCGGTTTATTATGAAACCGTGGCGGGACAGATTAGACTGTGGCGGGCCGCCACAGACTAGCCAATGAATGGGAAACACTGCATATAGTCACCGGCATGACAGGATGTGCAAATGCCACTCAAAACGCCAGCTTCCTCACCCAAATGAAAAGGGTTTTTAGTCTAAATAAAAGGCTAGTGGCAGGATGGTAAAATGAATGGATGTGATTACGATCATTTGATAAAAGGAAGAGAGCGCGCCGTAGTTACGCACGGGATCATTATACTTTGTGTGCTGTTTCATATCCTGTCACGGAGACCGCTGAATGCGCCATTTTAAATGGTTTCATGGTGCTCGTTTTTTTATTTTTAAAACATCATAGCAATGTTTGCAATTGACATTATCAGGATTTAAAATAAAATGATCCCAAACGCAAGTACGGCGCGTGGGACTGTGACGCGCGGTCAGTGATCCGCTTCCAGAACCACCGGCGTTGCTACAAACACACTGTTACCCATTTGAAACATTTTAATGTGAGTATTATGACACAAGCGAGGTACAAAGCTTTGTTAATAAGAGAAATAATTGGTTAGCAGGCAAATGTTACATCGCGACCATGCTTTTTGATTCATGCCGAGCGCATACATTTAAATCAAGCCATATGCAGATTTGTGTTCTGTTTTTCCAGATGGTCACGAATTTAATATTATTTATTGTTTCTTTTCCCAAATCCTCACTGTCTCACCCTCTAGATTCGCAGGTTTATTTTATTGTTGTTCACTTTTAATCACTGTTTTCGCATCTATTACTGTGGTAAACGTGTGGGGGGAAATGAAAGATTTCGTGGCCATGAATTAAGAATTCGTTACTATGACTTAAATTGTTCCCGCATTTAAGTTAAATCATGGGTTTTCTAGGGCAGGGGTTTTCAAACTGTGGGTCGCACAAAGCCACTTGGCGGCAGCTAAATGACACACACACACACACACAACACACACACACAACACACACACAGTTCCTAGGGCTGGACGATATACAAAGATTAATTACAAATTGCAATATTGCTCAGTGCGATTTTTGAATCGCAAAGGCCGGGATTTAAAACATGCGTTGCGTGTTTTGAAGCGCAGACGCGCACGAGTTGTAATAACAGTGAGGGTCTCAGAGCGACGGTTCATTATTAAAATGCTCGGTCCGCATTATTAATGAGAAGAAACTCTCTCACTTCACTGTGCTGTGTTCTGCATGAGATTGCATACACCGGAAAATTCAAATGTTGCGAAAACCGTATCAGGTAGGTTGTTCATTAATTTCTATCGTCTGTTTGAACTCTGCACTGTATCTTTCCGAGAGATGTAAAGAGTTTGTTGTTTTCGTTCCTTCATATGCATTTAATCCATAAACTGTCCGTAAAAAGCATTTCACATGTACGGGTTGAGCGGGGCACAAATGCGGGGTTAATTGTAACACTATACAAACATTTCCACATGCTAGCATAACAGAATTTACAAAATGTCCTATTATTTCCTTGCCATATCATCACTATATAGAGAAAAAAATGTAAAAAAAATCTTTTGAAGATATAGCTGAACATTTATTTAACCATTGCAAAAGTAAATTTCTGGCTGAAGTAAATTTGTCTTCTCGGTTTTTAGTGTTTATTTAAAATGAGACGCATATGTTTATTATTTTTACAATTATTTCAAAATTATTTTAATCTCTAAACTGTTTGAGAATTCTGCTTCGCTTCTTATGCTTTGCTAAAATAAAATAAAAAAGTGTTGGGTTGTGAGGGCACTTTCTTTTTATAGCACTCGCAGCGGATTACAGTTCATAGCCGCACCGGAGTGAGCGCGTTTCCAGGTTTTATGGACATATTTCTAGTAGGGATGTGCGCTACGACTAATTTGACTGTCGTTTAAACGGAAGTTTTGTATCCGACTAGTCTAAAAGCTAGAAACCCCCCAAAAATGGCAACAAAAAAAAACTGCGTGTGTCTATATAACAGCATACAGTTGAAATATTTAATCTTTGAATCACACTGTCAAATCCCTCAATGAATTCTGCAAAAAATTGGTCACGATTATGCCGTATGCTTGCCTCGCGTTATCATCAAGTAATTTTAGGCGGTCGTTAAACAGAAAAAAAGGAAGAGCATACACTCTTCATAAACCAGTGCGTAGCTTATTTATTCAGATCGGGTGGAGCAATGCAGAAATGGAAAATCAATCAATAGACTGACAGAATTCTTCATTTTCATATAACGTTAGCCAACATATTAAAACACATATTAAAACAAAAGTAAAAAACAATAGGAAAGTTTATCAAGGAATAGCATTAAAACGGCTTTTAAAAATGTACTTCATGTTGGCTATATTGTCTAAAAACAAAACAAAGCTCGTTTTACTTACTCAGACCGTGCGCATTTGTTCAGTGAATTTAACATGTTAATGTGGTCTGGCGAAAGACGGGACTAGAGGCGATTCTGCAAAAAACGCGCTCGGCAGGAACTGAAGTCACAGGCACGCAGAGAAATAACTACAAGCAAGCAGACAGTTTCGAAAAGAGCCTGGAAATCCCGCACCACCACCGAAGTGGGTCTTCGTTTAGACTAGAGGAATAGACAGCGCGGATAGGATCGCGGACCGCAGCGGCAGGTAGTGCATGACATGATTGACATTTGGCTTTGGCTAGACTCCAAGCTAACGCATACATGCCTGTATTGAATATGATTACGCATAGCTCCAGTAAAGTTATTGTAAGCCAATTTGACATTACACAGTTTACAAAAAACGTTTCCATTTCCTTCTAATTCAAAATAATCCCACACCTTGCTGGTCTTTCACGTGGAGCTTGCGGCAACTGACATGAAGAAAACGCATGTGAGGTAAAATTATAGTTCCCGCCCAGATACGCTTTTAAAAATATTTATATATTTAAATATTTTGATATGTATTCTTTTTCAAAAGTTTTATTTTAACTGTTCTTTAAAATGTTTTAAATGTAACGTTAAAATGATGGTAATTTGAATGATAAAATCATCATGTTTTTTTTTTTCTCTCGTGTAGTCGACTATTGTTTTCGGTGTCGACTAGTAGGAGCTGTACCGTTTAGTCGACTAGTCGACTAGACCCGCACATCCCTAATTTCTAGACTCATTAACGTCTGTAAATTAAGAAATTAAAACGTAAATATTAGTAGTGAATGTTTACAGTGGTACTAGCCTATAAAATAAAATGGTTATTTTTCTTAAATACTTAATTTCTGCCATCTTATGCTTTTAATTATGATTAAGATTATAGTAATGTCAATTGTTTTTTTATCTCAAATATTTTGGTGGGTCTTGAAATCGATTATACTTGTCTAGGTGGGTCGTGGAATGGAAAAGTTTGGGAATCCCTGTTCTAGGGAACAAATTAATGAAACATGGACAGCTGCCACAAATTAATATGTCATAGGAACGAATTAACAAGTTGTATGAAAGAATAGACTGTCCTGCACGCGTGCGCAGCCCTGTCAAAGGGAAGTGCCCGATATGCAATAATTATCTAGGGAAATTATGATTGAACATGACTTATTACTACATTTCAATACAAAAGAACTTTGTACTGTATCTCTTTTAATGTACTTTTAAAGTTTATATCATATTAAAATAATTATTTCTTGTAAGATCCAGCCCCTTCACCATCACTCACAGCCGTTTGCACGTGTTTTGCGCACGAGCCGCACGCACCCCAAAATGAAACTGCTTAATCGACCATCGATAGCTTTTATCGATTACGTCTCTTATCGACAATTAATCGATCGTCGATTAATCGTTGACATCCCTAATATGAACACAAAATATTTCATGTTTTGTCTGGTCAACTTCATGTCATTTGTAAATATACATCCTTTCCTGTCATTCAGACCTGCAACACATTCCAAAAAAAGTTGGGACAGTAAAGCATTTACCACTTTGTAATGTTGCCATTCCTTTTCACAACACTTAAAAGACGTTTAGGGACTGAAGACACCAAGTGATGAAGTGTTTCAGGTGTAATTTTGTCCCATTCTTCCTGCAAACAAGTCATAAGGTGGGCAACAGTACGGGGTCTTCGTTGTCGCATTTTGCGCTTCAAAATGCGTCACACATTCTCTATTGGAGACAGGTCGGGACTGCAGGCAGGCCAGTCAAGTACCCGTACCCTCTTCCTCCGCAGCCAGGACTTTGTAATGTGTGCAGAATGTGGTTTTGCATTGTCTTGTTGAAATATGCATGGACGTCCCTGGAAAAGATGTCTTCTTGAAGGCAGCATATTGTGCTCCAAAATCTCTATGTACTTTTCAGCATTAATGGTGCCATCACAGAAGTGCAAGTTACCTTTGCCAAGGGCACTGACACAACCCCATACCATGACAGACCCTGGCTTTTGGACTTGTTGCTGGTAACAGTCTGGATGATCCTTTTCTTCTTTGGTCCGGAGCACACGGCGTCCATTCCTCCCAAAAAATACCTGAAATACTGATTCATCTGACCACAGTACACGTTTCCACTGTGTGATGGTCCATCCCAGATGCCTCCGAGCCCAGAGAAGTCGACGGCGCTTCTGGACACTGTTAACGTAGGGCTTCCTTTTGGCACAGTACAGTTTTAACTGGCATTTGTGGATGTAACTACGTATTGTGGTACTTGACAAAGGTTTGACAAAGTAGTCCTGAGCCCATGTGGTGATATCGCTTATAGATGAATGACGATTCTTGATGCAGTGCCACCTGAGGGATCGGAGATCACGGTTGTTCAGCTTAGGCTTGCGCCCTTGTCCTTTACGCACTGAAATTCCTCCAGATTCCTTGAATCTTTTAATTATGTTATGCACTGTTGAAGGTGAAATATCCAAATCTCTTCCTATCTTTCTTTGAGGAACATTGTTTTTAAACATTTCAATAATTTTCTCACGTATTTGTTGGCAAACTGGCGATCCTCGGCCCATCTTTGCTCCTAAAGGACTAGACCTTTCTTGGATGCTGCTTTTGTACCAAATCATAATTACAATCACCTGTTGACATCAACGGTTTCAAATCACATCATTATTTAACCAATTTACCTCATTACTAGCCCTAAATTGCTCCTGTCACAACTTTTTTTGGAATGTGTTGCAGGTCTGAATGACAGGAAAGGATGTATATTTACAAATGACATAAAGTTTACCAGACAAAACATGAAATATTTTGTGTTCATATTGTCTGCAATGAAATACAAGTCAAAATAAATTTAGAAATCCCTACTTTCTTTTTTTATTTGCGTTTTCCATACTGTCCCAACTTTTTCTGATTTGGGGTTGTATATAGCAGTAAAGCTAATACAGTGGCTGGAAATCTGTTTATTCTTCAGTTCCTCATGCTTCCCCATCTTCATAGAGAACGCGGTTCATGGTTGCTCAGAGGCAGAGCAGGCGCGGCCGCGATTTCCACGCATTTTTAGATGCTGTGAGCAGGGAAATCTATTTAGAGCACCTTATTGTATTAATTAAAATATCGATATTTGGCACCAGATATCGATTCTCGTATCGCATGGAGAACCTTTGAACCTTTAGTTGTCCTTCTCTTATGCGGCCTCCTTGAGGATGTATTGCTCTATTGAGAGTGGCATGGATGTCACCTGGTGCAGTTAATTGGGTTACGCTAATAAAATTCCTCCCCTTGTGCTGCACTGCAGTCCCATCCACTGCTCACACACTGAGCTGCAAGCTGGCTCCTTCAAGACCCCTCGCTGATGTAACGCTCCATGTGAGAGACACAATGAGAGCTTTGGATTGACCCAGCAGCAGTAAATGTGTGCTTGGTGTATCTGTAGAGTATATTGAAAAGTATTGCATTTGTTCATAGATAGTAAATGCATGTTTGTGCAAGAGTAAGATGTTTTTTTTTTTGTTGAGTTCTGTTCCAGGCAGGCTACTGGGAAGCCGCTATTGACGTGCTGAATTGGTGCCTCCATGCCTATTATGCTCAGTAGCTTTCATTGGACATTCAACTGCACTGCGGCTTACACAGGACACTATTTACATTTTGAATGGCAGTACTGTACGGAGGGTTAGAATGGGACTAAGCCGAGAGAGTGACCGATTGTTCTTGTGGTCAGGTTAGGATTGAATATTTGAATAATGGTTTGTTGAAGTCCAAATTCTTGCTGTTGGAGCGAGCAGTGACATGAAAGGTCAAAGAGGGCAGGGTTCAATGGACCTCGGGTCGACCAACCGCTCATGGGAACCCCAGCTGAAGTCACTAAGGCTGTAACCGGAGAAAAGTAAGAAGGGATTTTAGATGCTTAGGGCATCCTGCCTTTCACACGAGGTCTTCAAGATCCCAGCAGCCTTTTTCATAGGCCATTCACAAGAGTGAAGGACCAAGAGACCTTAATGCAAATGGTTATGAATGGACTTTAGTGGGTGTATGGGTTCACTGATGTGGAACTGATTCATACTACTCTTTGCTGGTGTCAGCTTTTGATCAGTGTAAAAGCAATCCTATGGGTTTAAGGGTATCATGGTAACATGGATTACAGAAAAACGAGATACCCCGGAAAGACCTGTACAAACGCCCACGCCGTCATGTCGGAGCTACAATGACCTGCTAAATGACAATAGCTCAGTTATAATGAATGGTAACTAATAACATGGGGCAGCCATTGGGTCTCCATAAAGCGGTGATGTTATAGTTAAAAACAGGGAGATTATATATATTGGAACAATGCAAAACTCTTAAGTCAATTGACAGCACAAATTCAGCATCTTACTGAGAGTACCAGACAAATGTTTTCTGAGACAAGATGTTTGGCTATGTTTGCAATGGAACTAATGGAACTTAAGTGTTACTGAACAATAATAACGAATCAGTCAATATAGGCCCACTGTTCTCTATTATAGATCAGTGGATAGGCCATGTTTTAGGTTCGATTTTTATTTTATTTTTTTTTTTTAAATAAATAGCTCATTAAGTTTGAAAATAAATAGCTCATTAAGTTTTTAAGTATTAATTATTTGGTGATATTGTGAAGACTAAAGCGAATATAAATATCTAAATGACTGAAACATTTACACAGTTAGGAAAGTAGCCAGCTGCTGTGTTTACAGGGTTACCGGGGTAACGTCAGCGCCCTCTAGTGGCGAATGTGACATTCAGCGCGTCTCCTTCACTCGCTCCACCTTTCTTCTCATCTGTGCTCATTTAAATTAAACCATTGCCTTTTTAAAGTTCAGTAATCATATGAGGCTGTATGCTATTTTTCCATAAATAAACTGAAGAAATAAATAAGTTTGTTATTGGCTACTGTATAAGTTAGGCTGTTTTGTATTGTATTCGCACTCATGCTCCTAAATATATTTTCCAGTTCGCACACAAATGTTTTTAGTCGCAAATGCGAGTGAAATGCTCGCACTGTCGAGCCCTGGAGTGTGGGCGGGGTTAATGTAGTACTGCAAGCGGTGATCATGGATTCCTTCATGAGTGATGTGAAAAAAAAAAAGCTGAAACAAAACTGAAGAGACGCACCTGTTATCGAACACGCACGCAATAGTGTAACGTACTTCTTGTTCTGTGCGTTTTTTTTTTTTTGCAAAAAAAAAATTGCTCCCAGTCTTTATTACAACCAACAAAAAGTTATTGTAGGTTAAACGCAACAGTCGAAGTTGACTCGAGATGAAAAAAAACAAAAAAAAACTGCGAAGTTACATTAGTCATCCGTCACCGACCGTGACAGCAAGTAGACTTTTAAAGCTGGAATAATGAGTGGATTAAGAAGGCTCTTTCCGTCGGCAAGAGAGAGGAACAACCTAACATGGATGGACATTTATTGGCAAGGAGGATTGTAGCCATCACAGTCAAGGAGAAGGCAAACGGTAGTAAGGGATTTTCTTTGATTCTAATGAATGCGGCTTTACTGACGAGATGCGCATGATCATCGCATTCGATTATTTGCACAGCCCTACCGTGTACATTAATTATTTTAAAAATGATATTAATAATCTAAATGTTATCTAATTTACACAGATAACCAATTAAACCAATTGAATTTGATATTGGTAATGTTGTTTAAAAATCTGGTCAAATCAATTATTCTTCTTACTCAAGCTGAGACTTTAAATCCAGGATTTTGGCCCTTTTTCCCAAAAAAATTTGGGGCCATGAGCCCAAAGGTAAATGGTGCATTAAAACCAACTTTATATACACTATTGCCAAAAGTATTTGGTCGCCCCCTTCTAATGAACAGGTTTGACTACTTTAGTAATTTCTATGAGTACAAATCTTAATGTTAAAGAGTGGTTTAAATTTTACTGACATGATCACACAATATGTGGCAAAGTGAGCAGAGTGAAAGAACACTGCATTCACACGGGGCGTCGGCGTCAACGCTTGATGGAGGGCGTGTCTGAAGCTTGGTGCTGACGCGCCGTCATAGTTACAACAACCATGTTGCATGAACGGGATTGGGTATTTGCATAAGGCGACCTGATTGGCTGACGCCTCCGTTGGCGCTTGAAAAGTTGAAAAGTTTTCAACTTCTGCCTCGAGCAGCGCCAGTGAAGCGACGCGATGGACCCACAATTCAGTTCGGCAACGCTTGACGTCACTCCATTCAAAGTCAACGAGAGGCGTTGACGCCGACAGCCCTGTGTGAATGGGGCGTAAGCCTGCATCGCCGTCGAAGGGTCACGTGATCCCCCCTATGAGTACAAATCTTAATGTTAAAGCATATAATGATATTCTAGGAAATTGTGTGCTTCTAATATTATAGCAACAGTTTGGACAGGACCCTTTTCTATTATAACACGACAATGCCTCTGTGTATAAGGCAAGCTTCAAAAAGAAAATTATTGATTCAGTCAGTGTGGAAGAACTTGACTGGTCTGCATAAAACCAAGTCCTAATCCCAGTTTAACACCTCTGGTGTGACTGTAAATGCAGACCTTGAGCCAAAAACTCATCACCAAACACCAATGACTTGTACATATGGGTACAGTCATTTTAGACACTTCCAAAACTGTTGCAACAGATGGAAATACAATTTTTAAATACATGAATTATGTTCCCATCGTTGTTGCCACAGATTTGGAAGTGCATTTTTCTGTTCTAAAGAAGGGGGTGTCCCAATACTTTTGTCTATATAGTGTACAAGTCATTGGTGTTTGGTGATGAGTTTTTGGCTCAAGGTCTGCATTTACAGTCACACCAGAGGTGTTAAACATTAAGTAAACCTGTTCATTAGAAGGGGGTGACCCAATACTTTTGGCAATATTATATATATATTAGAGAGAGAGAGAGAGAGAGAGAGAGAAATGAAGGACACGCTTCACTCAGATCATAGAAATGGAGATACGCTTCAGTGGCATGTTTTCCCTTTTTTTTTTTTTTTTTTCAACCTTGTGATATGGCATGCGAGCAAAATTAAAGGTCATCATAGGCCAACTTTTGGACACCTCTGTGTTTAAGCATCTGCTAAAATGTGGGGGAGCCACTTAAGAAATTCAAAGAGACCTAATCATTCAGGTTCATAGGCACAGTATCACGTTTCTCAGGCTGGTTCTCAAGAACTTTAGCACTTCTAATAATTGGACCTTTGCTCTCAGCATAATTCCCCAAAAACTTTGGACCTTGACCCCAAGTAACGTGTGAGTAATTTCTCATGACTTGTAAACTGGAATAGACTCACATTGATATGCACTGAAAGAGATTTTTACCCTGATTTGGCTTTTTAATAAGATTTTTCATTTTTTTTTAAATTCTTTCTCTTTTGTAAATGTTTCATTGTCGGTAGAATCCAGCAAATATTTGCCCTTTAGTAAATGCAGCTTGACTCTGAAACGGTTCCTTTCTTTTGATCTCCATTCTTCCCTGGTGACCAGTTTTAACTGACTCTCAGCTGTGCACAATTGCTCATTCACTTATCACTTGAATGTCCATTCACATACTCAATAACTATTTACCTGAACTTTATTTAACATTGTGACATGATGTGAAGACTCTTTCAAAGACAAATAGCCTCTCTTCCACTAACTTCCCCACATGACAAATGACAGGCCTTGACTCATCTGTGCTCTCCTGTTTCACGGGACAACCGTAATTCAAAGAGAATCATTTATCAACCTGATTTGAATACTCTGCTGGACGCAGTCCTTTAAAGCATTTGTCTAATTTCTCCTCCTTTTTTTCTGAGCTCTTTGATAAGGTGTTGCACCTGTTTGAGCACTTGTTCACACTAACATCTCTCTGCATGCTGGATTAATGGATCAGGCCTCAAAGCAGACAGAACCTGCTGTCTGAAAGCTGCGTGGACAGCACTGGAAACCCACAGGGGCCTTGCCATGTAAATGTATCCAGCAATTATTGCAATCAGGCTGCTTTGCAAATTAATCCATTCCCAGAGGTTTAGTCATACAGTTGCCACAATGTGGCTCATCTGTCAATTGATTGATGGATTTTAATTTTGCATTAATATGAGATTTATTTTTAATAGAATAATTCAACCAGGCATTTTTTTTATTTAAATGTATTTCCCTTGTACCTAATCTAATTTTAAAACTATATGTGAGAATTAATTATATATTGTTTACCAGAGTTATTTTAGTATTATTTGTATGGTATTAGTGCTTATTGAAATTCAATATTTTCATTGTAGTTTTCATTTTAGTAATTGTATTTGCTAATTCCATGTTTATTTTTTTTATTTTTTTTATATTTCTATTTTCATTTCAATTTTAGTAATTTTAGTACTTAAACATTTTTAGTTTGTTTTGTTGTTAATTGTTTTGTAAAATTAAGGTTTTCATTTAATATTTGTATTTAATTTTATTCAGATTTCTTTGAGCTATTTTTAATTTACATTTTTACTATTTCATTTTTGAATAATTTAGGAAAAATACTAAAACAAGTTTAGTTTCTCTATTAGTTATTGGCTCTTATAGCTGCCATATATTTATAGGCTTTTTATTTATTTTGTTCATGCAGCTCTTTTCCATTCAACATAAGTCCTTAGTGACCAGGTTCACCATAAAAGCATGACGTCAAATAGTAAATAATTACAAAAAAATCTTGATTCTTTACAAAAGAATTATGGGTTCCACAGCCAAAAATCAACAGCATTCAGGTTTGAAAAGACATGAATATATAATGACCGAATTGTCATTTTTGGCAGAACTATTACTGAAAAAAATCTGTCAAATTATTTTTAACCTAATTTAAGGATGTAGATGACAAGGGAAGTGTTAATGTGGCCTTTTTTTGCTTTGAAGGGCCGAGTCAGTTTGTCTGTGTTTGCTCAGGCGCTAAATGCTTTTGGAAGGAACCATTTCCCTCCTTTTGCCAAACACACCAGCAGCTAAATTCAATTTGAGCTGAATGAATGAAAATCCAATTGTGTCAGTCTGTCTGGCCGCCTAGGACTGGCGGCACAGCACATGCCCGCTGTGACGTCTGCATTCATCCCGGTGTCTGAGAAACCTCGACAGAGCTCAAGATCGGCCTGATATCCAGTTAAACTCCCGCACTGGTCTCTCGGTGCAGACTGAAGTGAGAAATAGAAGTGATGTCTCATTTATTCTCCATTGCTCATCTCCTCTGGCGCCCTGTTCTGTCCTCCTAGAAAAGCCTAAGGCGAGGTGCGGAAATGGGTTAGTTGTGGGTGGGGTGTTGAGTGTGGCGCGATTCAGAAAGCCTCCACAAATGATGACTGCACGATAGCGCTAAAGCGAGGGGAAAGAGTGACATTGTGAATGATTTCAGTGAACCATTCCTGGATGAGAGGAGGAACGGTTTGGAAAGACACAGGAGAGTGGGGCAGCTTGAATGACTGCACGATTGGGGTGTTAAAGATGTGTAGTGGGAGGTACAGTGTTGGAGAAACTCAGTTTGCAGTTTCCACAGCTGATACAGAAGCAGGCTTCTCATTTATTCTTATTGCCATCAATGTGTCATAGATTTGTACAAAGTAAAAGCCTCTTGTTGAGGAGAGGTGTGCTATTACTTTCCTAAATGCTTGAGCTTACAGTTTTCACCTAGAAGATAAACCAGGTGAAACATGGTACATCCCAGACTTTGTTTACTAGGCTTGTAAAGTAGATGTTACAGTATATATGATACTATATAACCCAAGACATGTAGATTACTCATTCTTTATTCAGGTAGCTTGTATTTAACTGCTTTGCATAGTAGCTCTGCACACTTTTGTTTGCACTTTTGTTTGCCGATTAGACTGCTAGCTTAGCTTATAGTCTCTGCAAATGTTCAATTTGATTTATTTTATTTTATTATGTATTATAGATTTTTGTTTCATTAGGCATTACAAATCACCACTACCTCTTCGGCTTTTAGACACATTCAGTTCAACATGGATGACTTTCGTTTCATCTGAATATCATCTGTATAGTTGGCAAAAAAAAAAAAGTATGTGGAAAAAAGTAGTCCAAATTCATACTATTCAGAAAATTAATGAAGTACTCCGATGCCATACTACTTCTGATGAAATGTGCATCCAAAGGACACTTTACAATCCCATGATGCCATGAGAGAGGATTTGTGAATGGCAAGTGACGTGACACAACTGATTCTGTAGGTCACATGACAATTACAGCATGACGAATGTAGTGCGTCCCAAATTCAACCCCCCCCAATTAAAAAATATATATATATTTTGTAATGTAAAAGCTTATCTAATTAATTGAAATCATGAAACGTATAAAATTTAACAACAATTTATTACACTGTCAAGGTCCTATGAAATGTTTTATTTTTTTCCCAAATTTCATTTTATTTTCCCCAAATTCTGTTTGAATTTATCTAGATTTGAATGGTTGCATGTCTTATCAATTCATAAAGCTTTTTCAGTATAGTAATGTCAATTTTGTGTCAGATGAAATGGTGAAGTGACACACAGAGCAGCTCTGGAGATGAAGTTCATGTCTACATGTAGTGAGACAGAAGATGCTGAAAACTAGGGATGCATCGATCCGATACTCAGGATCGGTATCCGCTCCGATCCGGTCATTTTCTGCGGATCGGGTATCGGAGAGACGAGACCGATCAAAATCCGATATTCTGCGTATACTATTCTGTGTTATTGTTAAGCCCCACGAAAGCACAAAAGCATTATAAATCACCATAGAGTCAAAGTCCAAGTGTTCTGAAGCTGTTCCATAGTTTAATGTGAGGTACAGATGATTATTTAAGTCGTTAAATTCAAGTTCATGTAAACTCTTCTCTCTGCTGCGTCTGTCTGTCATCCTCCGTTCAGCGTTCAAACTGCGTGTTGCGTTCGGTTAAGACAGTCAAAACAATGAAACTCTCTTTAAGAGCGCTCAATAACTGAGATTTAAAACCGTTAAAAGAAAAGGCTCAATAAACTATCGCGCAGATTTAATAAACTACGCATCAATCTCTCTTTCCTCTGTGCTTTGAACTTCTCTCTCTATCCGGAGCTGCGCGCTGTGACTCTGTGCTGCTTTAAGCACATCATTCTGCGCACGGGAAACGCATAAGCGCTTTATGCTGTTTTTATACAGTCTATGGCTTTATGCCGTGCTCTATTGGAGCTGTTCGTATTATAATACTTTTGTGCAATGAAATATTATTTATAGCGTTTCTTATACTGTCCTATCAAGGCTATTAATAATCTAATGTATAGCACAGTAATGGAGGCAGCAACATATGATAGATAGGACTCCTCTATCATATGTTGCTGCCTTCATTGCTGTGCTATATATTTAAAAGACATGTCTTTTAATTTTTTAGTTTATATTTATAAATAAATACATTTATTTGTTTTCATTAATGTATTTTAGAACAATACAAAAAGCAATGTGTAACATTTTACCAGATTTAGTCCTTCACATATTCACTTTTATTTGTTCCCCACTAAATAATGTTATTTCACTAAATGTTTAGATTTTATAAAATTGTGCACTCATGATTTTTCTAGAATAACTTTTGCTGCTAAATTATCCACTAACCTAATTTATAATAGTATTTTTTGTCATAGATTATGAATGGGCCTGTTTACACCTGGTCATTTCATTTTCGCTGATCGGATATCTATCTGATTTGTTTAAGCGTTTCCATTTACACTTGGCCACATGGATATAAATCCGAGCTTCAATTCCCGCGCTATATTTAAATGTAATGAAGTTCACGTCAACGAAATCAAAAGCGCTGCATTTTATTAATTATCAGCTCATTACAAGACCAAAGACCTCAATAGGAGAGCGCGCGGCATCAGCACTGAAAATATATGTTTGTCTTACTACTTTTAATGAAGATGATTGTGTGTTGAGCATCTGTGACTTACTTTCAGTTTCATTCACGGCAGTTTGCACGTCTGCTTGCTGAAGAGATACTCAGCTATGTCTGCGGTGATGCGTGTTGCATTAGTGCAGTCATATCTGACTAAAATGTCATATAGCCTATAACACGGTCTCACACGTTTATTATTTTAATATTTTGGGAGGAGTAAAATTCACATATGTGGTTTCAACAACCAGATGCATTTACACTTGTCCAGTTTCGTCTGGAATGCGGCCCAGACCACCTCCTGAAGTGTTTTGAGCGATCGGATTTATATTACAAAACGCATGAAGTGACCAGGTGTAACAGCCCCTATATATATTTTCATGTTATTTTTCATTAAAATGAAGTTGTCTAGTAGATTGTCTTTAACACACAAAAGAGTGACACAGTATTAAAAAAAACAAAAAAGAAAAAAAACAAAAAAAACAATCTGCGCTCGGATCGGAATTGGCCGATACTCAGAATTTTCTGGATCGGATCTGAAAAAATGGTATCGTTGCGTCCCTACTGAAAACACAAAGAGACATACAGAACAAGTAGACTACTTGTTTAAATAGCAGTCTTTAGTGCTTAAATACTCATATTGTGATCTGCCTTACTTTAGATTTTTTTTAATGTAAAGTAGGTTCATCAAGTGAGGTACTTAATCAGACAGTATGTGATTCTGGATTCCAGCTTTTATCATCATCAAAAATGTTGTTTGATACTTAGTCAATTGTCATGACTTGCGTCAGTCTTGCTGTTGGTCATGCTGTCTATTCTCTCCGTTCCTCCCACTCGATGGCCCTCCCCCCCTGTATGAATAGTGGGGAGCAGCTGTCTCGTGCGTGGCCTGAGGTGCTGTGTGCTGTGGATCAGCCGCGGCCGGCTCTAATAGCTCAACACTAAAGCCATTGTCTGGGGACTCGTCTGAGTGTTTGCGGTTTGGGTCACTGGATTCACTACACCCTTTTTGCTCATTCACCCCCTTTTCCTTTTGCTTTCTGTCTTTCTCTTTCTTTGGGTCGCATATATACACACTCTCATTCACACAGTCTCACACAAAGAAAAAAAATTCCCACCCCGTTGGGCTGTGGTCGACACACAGACTTGTGATGACTGTCGCCGTGTCTTGCTCGGTTCTTGTGTATGCTGAGCGTTTAGATTCTCTCACCCTACCGCAACCGTTACTACCTCATAAATGCTGTTACTGTCTTTTTTACAATTGGAAAATGTGAAATTGTGGATGTGAAATAAGGAGTCCGCATTTGTTCTGTTCCTGTTTCCACTACTCTCTTTCAACACCCCCCACCCCCCTCTGTGGACCAGTTGTCCTCATTAATAATGAGTTTCAATTAGACACTCTGGCTCTCTAGAACATGTCCCCTCACACACACACACACACACACACACACACACACATAGACAGCTGCATGGGATTAGATGCCTGCCATTCAAGTCATGGAAGGGCATGAGACCAAACAGCAGGACTTCAGCACTGCGATGTCAACCAGACAAAATAAGGCAAATGCAAGAAAGGCTAATCGTAAAAAATAATCTTCAATGGCTTAATTAGTCAAATTAAACATGTATGTGAGATGAAAGTCAGGAAACTATATAGTTAACATTTGATGCAAGCAAAAATGAGCCTGAGAGGAACAGAAGTACAGTTTGTTCTGTACATGTTGTACTGTTGTACAGTGAAACTTGAAATCTTTCCCCAGATTTTCATCTCTCATCCACTTTGAAATCTGTTTGTTTGTGAGAAATTTTGTCAAAGCAAGTTTGCACCAGTGTTTGTTAAATGTTGGCAATAATTTTATTTGCTAATTTTATATGCTTCTTACATAACAATCTTCAATATATTTTTTTGTTATCAACATTTTTTTTTCACACATAATACAACACGGCATCCAAAATATAACAAAACAAAACAACAGATGCATACTCAACATCTCAAAGTCCAGTCAAAAGGGAGGGAGAGAGGGAAGGACAACAAAAGTCACTCCTCCATACAATCACGTATATCAAGCAAAAAAAAACTGCCAAGCATCAATGGTCGAAGGCCTGGCCCCACCGACTCGCGCCATTGTACATTCACAAGTCACTATTTGCAGGAGGCTACGGATCCAATATGTTTTTCCACACATGTGCGGTGTAAACCAGTTCTGTATTATTGTCTTCTTCGCAGCTGTAAAACCAGCAAACAACATTCTCTTTTGCATTGAACTTATACAGAGACCAGAATCATCATTAAGAAGACACAAACTTGGGTTAACAGACCAATCAATTCGCAGTAATGATGACAAAACCAGGTTTACATGTGTCCATAGACTAATGACAATAGGACATTCCCAAAACATATGAAGAAAAGTGCCTGATGAAGCAGTATTACATATATGGCAGTTAGAATGTGATTGTAGTTTCATTTTGAATCTTTTGTAAGGAGTTATGTATGCTCTATGAATGACTTTGAAGTGAATAAGACGATGAGCCAAATTTTTTGATGTTAAGCTGAGATTAGACCACACTCTCTCCCAGTCGACAGATAAATTAAGGTCAGATAATTCCCTATTCCAAATAGTTTTAATAGAAAGAGGTTTTGTAATGCAATCAATAATTTTATTATATATTAAGGAAACAGATGGCCGACCAGCAGATGGTGCAGTCCAGTCCCGCATAGAATGAGAGGAAATAGAAGATGCCCACGGAACGCCATACGCTTTGAGAGCAGAACGCAATTGAAGAAAGACAAAATATGCGGATGCTGGGAGACAAAATTTGGTTCTTAATGTCTGAAATGAACAGAGGCCCTGGTTATCATATATATCACCGCACGTGTTTACACCTAAAGAAGACCAAGAGGGTTGGACAAATGGACGATTTCTGCATACAAAATTAAAATTGTGCAATAAAGGTGTACTGTTACAAAATTTGAAGGGTCCTCCTATCCGACGTTCAACCGTTTTCCAGATTTGAATAGAGTTAGCCACAACCGGACCGAATGTATAATTATCCCCTTTTTTCCTGTGCCAGTAAATAAAATATATTGAAGTCAATTTGGTTTAACCTTGTCAGCTTCAATCACCCTCCATGAAACTGTAGATTGAGGATCAACCAATTATGAAGAGCCTTAAGCTGGAACGACCAATAATGCAGTTCAAAATTTGGTACAGCCAGTCCTCCTGCGCTATTAGTATGTTGTAATGTGATAAGTTTAATTCTGGGGCATTTATCATTCCAGATAAACTTAGAAATTATGGAGTTGATCTCCTTAAAGTAACCTGGAGGGGGAGAAAGTGGTAGCATAGAGAAAAAAAATTAAATTGAGGTAACAAATTAATCTTAACAGTGGAGATTCTTCCTTGGAGAGAGACTTTAAAATTCTTCCATCTTTGAATGTCATTTTTGACCTTAACTAAAATGTTATTAAAATTGTTTCTGGCAATCTTATGAATGTTTTATATATGGTAATGCCCAAATAAATGAAAGATTCCTTAATATGGATAAATGAGGGAATAGAAGATTTAACCTTAACATTGTTAATTGGCATTAAAGCAGATTTGCTCCAATTTATTTTATATCCTGATAAGCTACTAAAATTATCAAATTCCTTAATTATACTAGAGACTGAAACATCAAAGTGGTCTAAATATAGAATAATATCATCAGCGTATAATTAAATACTATGATTATGATCATGAATCTTAATCGGACATCCCTGCCTCGTTCCCCGCTGTAAAGGGAATGAGGGGGAAATAATATTACCAGTTATGACTGATGCTGCAGGTGAGTGGTATAATGTCTTAATCATAGAAATGAAGTGTTCACCGAAGCCGAAACATTGCAGAACTGCCCACATATAATTCCACTCTAGCCTGTCAAAGGCTTTTTCTGCATACAGTGAGAAAATCGCACAAGGGGTCGGGTGGGAGTCCGCAAAGTCAAGAATATGAAGGAGTCGACGCATATTGTCAGACGCATTGCGCCCCTTGATGAAACCGGTTTGGTCCTCCTTGATCAGACTATGAATTACCTTCTCCATACGAGAAGCAAAAACTTAAGCATAGATTTTCAGATCACATGGGATAAGCGAAATCGGTCTGTAGCTGGAACAATCTAATGGATCTTTCCCCTTTTTAAGAAGTAATGATATCAATGAAGTTTTTTGATCTCTATGAAATACCCCATGTTCAATTGCAAAATTAAATAAGTTAAGCATAAGTATCCCTACCAAATCCCAAATTTCTAAATATAATTCAGGGGGGAGACCATCTAGACCCGGCAATTTGCCCTTTTGAAGGCTTTTTAGAGAGACGTGGAGTTCCTCCAAACTTAATGGGGCCTCCAAAGATTCTTTATCCATCTGTGAGATCCGAGGCAGTTCCAATTTATCTAAATACTGCTTACAAATTGGTTCATCAAAATGTTTTTCGGCTTTACACAGATTTGTGTAAAAACCTTTAAATATTTAATTAATTGCCACAGGGTTCGTGGTGACCTGATCATCCGATGATTTTATTGCGCTAATATATGCCTTAGACTCGCATTCTTTCAACCTAAGGACCAATAAATGACTAGGTCTCTGATTCGAAATAATATTTTTGCCTAGTCCTATTTAAAATAAATTCCGCCTTTGAGTGTGAAAGTAAATCATATTCTTCTTTTAAAGAGGACAGCTGTGTAGCCTGTTGCTCAGTAAAACATTGTTTTTGTAGGTTTTGTAATGATTGGATTTTATTTTCTAATTGTGTAAACTGATGAGTTTTCGCTTTGGCAAGAGTAGAAGAGAAAGATATACAGAAACCTCGTATAGCACACTGTCGTTTCCCACAGTATTTGAGGATCCACATCAGAGGGCATATTCATTTCAAGAAATTCCTTAATATATTCTTTTAGAGAAGTAATGAAAGTCTGATTAATTAATAATATGTTAAAGCGACATCTAGGGGACTTGGCTTTAACATCGGAAAGAGGAACACTGCACAACACAGCAGAATGATCAGATAATAAAATTGGTAATATAGACGAAATTAATGGGCTGAGAAATATGTAGTCTATCCTAGAGAAAGTATTGTCTATTTGAAAAAAAGTCCTTAGATTTAGTATTCTGAATTTCTCCAAAGATCGATTAAGTTGAGCTCAGTGATAAATTTATTCAGTAATTTAGAGGATGGATTGGCTGTTGTATCAGATTGAGATTTATCTAAAGCAGGATTTATGACAGCATTAAAATCACCACCCACCACTAGAGGGCAATCAATCTCCTCAAGTAGAGTTTTGGAAATCTGTGTAAGGAATGCACTGTCTGTCTCATTCGGACCATAAATAGAGACCAATGCTAACCTATTATTATATATTTTGCATCGGATAAAAACAAATCTACCCGTCTCATCACTACCAAGGTGTTCAATTGTTAAATTTAACTTCCTGTTAACAAGGATAAGCACCCCCTTAGTTTTATTAAGAGCGCAGAAAAAGGCTGCTAATTTATAATACTTATTCTGGAAACCTGCCACGTCAGATTGTTTTAAATGTGTCTCTTGAATTAGGGCACAGGCAATAGATTTACGGTGTAAATATTCTAACACACGGGTTCGTTTAACAGCAGAATTTAAACCATTCACATTCAGTGATAAAATATTTTAAATATGCATTGAATATTCATAATCCCAAGATTGTATTCAATAAATGAAAAAAAGCAGAAGCACTTCCATTCTGTAAATAACATGTAAACGCTGATGTGCATTTTAGATACCAATCCTCCTAGATGAAAAAAACCTTTAGAAATAAGGTAAAATAAATAAAAGTATAAATGTCTGTTGTAAAAAAAATAAAAACAACATAAAAACATGAACAACTGACAACCATAAACAAGGAACAACTCAGACCGCACATTACCGAGAACATAGGTCTGACTGAGCAACAAAAAATAGTGATGGTTCGTGACCGATCCATTCCAACGCAAGACATGTCTCCCGAAAGGCTCACACAGCCAAAAAAAAAATATTTTTTTAATTAAACCTACTCTCCATTAGTCCCCTCCAAAAAAGAATAAAGGAGTGTCAGTCTTACCAGCAACGAGATCGTTGTACCGGATATATAGGGACAATATCCCAGTAGGAGAGAGGAGAGAAGAAAAAGCAAAAAATAGGTTTAGCAAGAGATCCATGTCCATCCTGCCATCATCCCCTCCTGGGCAGCTAGGACCATGTCCATCCCGGCCATCAAGCCCCTCCCGCCGGGCCGGAGAGACAGTGGCCGCTGTTCCCCTGCCGCCCCCCTGCAGAGCCGCAGCATACGTCTGCTGCTGAGACAGGGAGCTGATAAAATCCTCCACTTTCTGAGGAGAATCGAAGCTTTTCTGCTCCCCTTTGTGCCGTAGTTTAATTACCGCCGGATAGATGAGGAAGGGCTGTAGACCAAGCGCTGTCATCTTCTTCAAAACTGAATTAAATGCCTTTCTCCTGATCGTTGTAGCTGTGCGCATTTCACCGGATAAGCCTGCCTGGCACCTTTCAGGATTTCCGATCTGTCATGCCATCTTGGTACACGGAAGATGAGAGTGCGTGGCCGATCGGAGCCCCTCCCTCCATCATACACGCGATGCGCCCGGTCAATCTCAATGTCACGGCCCCTCAAGGAAGGAATCCACTTGGAAAGATTAACTCTGAGGAAACCAGCTGCGTTGGGACCCTCCGCCCCCTTTGGCAGCCCCACCAGTAGAATGTTGTTCCTCCTGCTCCTGTCCTCAATATCCGGCATCTTCTCGGTGAGTCGCTCCAGCTGATTTCTTAAGTCCGTGACTGCCCTCCTGTCCTCACGTGCAGCTGCTTGAACAGAATCAATGCGGTCACGTGTCTGCTTCGCCGTGGTAGCTATGGCCTCAAACTCCTCTTTTAGCTCTTTAACAGACTTGTTGGTCGCTTGTATGTCCTCACGCAGTTCGCACAATGCTGGAGTCCATCGCATCTCTTACTGCCGAATTCACAACCAAATTCAAAGTGCTTTGCTGCTCTTTAAGTGCTAATTTTATGCTGTTAGCAATAGCATCGTCGAGGTCCTCTCTGGAAATGGAGGAATCTCTGAATTTTTTCCTCATTGGCGATTGCTCAATTTCTCCTTTCCGATCGCCTTTGTCTGCCTTAGCACTCATGATGGGTCCAATGCAGAGTGGTTTAAAATTTACTGACAGGATTACACAATATGTGGCAAAGCGAGCAGAGCGAAAGACTAAGCCTGCATCGCTGTCGAAGGGTCATGTGATCCCCCCCCAATCTTCAATATATTGAAGTGTTTCTCCACATATTTTATGAACAGAATATTCCAGTTCCAGTTTTCCTTCTGTAAAATGATTGAAGCCAAGGTACACAACAAAACAACACATCGAATGAACTGTACTTCCATTAAAATTTGTCACAAACAAAAATGTTGAAATGTTTTGGAAAACATTTAATAGGTGAAATTCTGGTTCAGAATGAGATTTGTTTTTTGCAAGAAACTTGCCATCAATTTCCTAACAAGCAAGGTTGTGATGATTTTCATTAAACGATAGCCAGTTACAGATGTTTTCCCATAAAACAGTCTTTTATATGTTGTACTTTATGACATTTTAAATGGCTATCCACAAATTCTCAGTGGACAAAATATTACAGCTTCATCTGTAAAATGATTGACAACATGTTATACACCAGCATGACACATCAAACTTCCGTCCCTCACAGGCACGACTGCATTTGTGCCAGATTAAATATGCCTTCTATTAAACTACTAGAGCGAATAAAAATTAAATAAACTCTGGGGAAGGGGCGCACTGGTCATTTGAAGCCTGGAGCACAGGGTGGGCTCTGTATCAGTGAGAGGCTGGTACGGAGCCTAATGAAAGAGGGTAACAAACGGGTGTAGGGAACAAAACCCACTAATGCCTGCAGCACTTAAGAAACGTGGCCCCAAATGAGAGCCACATGACCAGGCTCTGCATTTACAGGGCCTTCTGTCATACTTTGCCACACACATGCACCCCCACCCCCCTTTTTCTTGTTGTCTCTTTTATGTCATTTTAGTCTTATCCTGGAGGGTAGCTCATACATGCTAGGGGCCTTATACAACCTCTCGGAAGAGCACATGCACATGTGGTTTTTCCTGTGGTAGTTGCAAGGTTTCTTGTTTTTTGGTTATGTGGCGTTTTAGTGGTCAAACTTAATGTTTTTCTCTCAGATCTAACCTCGATCGAACGTGTTGCATCCTGTATGTAGCCTATATCCCCCCCCCCCTTATTGCATCTACACTTTAGGTCCTTGTCAGTATTATTTTTGAATGCAATTATATTTCCTACTGTAGAAAATAATGTGGGAAATTGGACTACAATTCAGGTTGTGAAAGAAAGTTGTGATCATATAAAGAATATACAGTCAGAGCCAATTAAATGAGGCAATAGACAAAATCAGGGGTCATCAAACTTGATCCTGGAGGGCCGGTGTCCTGCAGAGTTTAGCTCCAACTTGCCTCAACACACCTGCCTGAAAGTTTCAAGTATACCTAGTAAGACCTTGATTAGCTGCTTCAGGTGTGTTTGATTAGGGTTGGAGCTAAACTCTGCAGGACACCAGCCCTCCAGGTCCGAACTTGGTGACCCCTGGACAAAACTGAATCAAACCGATTGGTTTCACTCTCGTATTAACTGCAGTTTCAATAATGTTAAAATTACATTCTGAAACTTTATAATTTGGTGCATATTCATACTAAACATTTGACATATTTTGCTGAAAGCAAAAAGATATCTGTTAAGATATTCCAACTCGGTCTACCTACTGTTAAAATGTTTGTGGTAGATTTTCATCTATGTCTCATCTCTGTTGATGCTTTACATAAAAGGGATAAATGAAAAATTAAAATTCTGTCATTAATTACTCACCCTCATGTAGTTCCAAACCTGTAAGATCTTCGTTCATCTTCGGAACACAAATTAAGATATTTTGGATGAAATCTGAGAGCTTTCTGACCCGCCATAGACAACAGTGCAACTGATACATTCAAGGCCCAGAAACGTAGCAGGGACATTGTTAAAATAGTCCGTGTGACATCAGTTCAACCAATCTACGAAAATACTTTTTGTGCACAAGAAAACAAAAATAATGACTTTATTCAACAATTACTTTTCATCTGTGCCAGTAGCACAATTATCATTCTTTTCTGTCTTTTTTAATTATTATTTTAAAGATCCACCCACCATAACAGGCGCTGTTTCCACTATCTGTAGAACTTGTCACCACCCTCATTTGTTTGTCTGTCACCTGACCTGAAATGCCCTCGCTACAGATCTGTGGAGCTCCCAGCATGCTGGTCTCTCAGGCCATGTGCTTTGCTGTATCGATCCCTCATAATGCAACATTATTAGCTGAGTATCTGCAGTCTCAACATTCAGTTGTCGTTTTTCTAATGGTCTTTAAATGCTCTTTTCATAGGTAACTCATGAGGATTTGATGCGAATGATTGTCCATCCAGGCAGTTTATGGAAAATAGCAAGGCAGATTAACAAATGAACACACACATTTACATATAAACGTATTCAGCAACTTATCCTGACCTGATGAACTTTAGTTTCACCACAATGTTTTTGACAACAGTGTTACAGTGATTAAAAATGTTGTGTTTTGTACTCAGGCTCCGCATTTATGAAAGTTTATGTGGTTGTTGGTAAACTCCCTGCTTTGTTAGTCTATCTTAACAAGCTTAGTGACCCAACTCTGTGTTTAGTTTTATTTCAAGATCGAAAAACAGCTGTTATTGATTCCAAGTTTTCACAGAGTAAGAGGCCTGTAAATTTGAAATATTGCGTTCAAGAGGGCTGGCTCTAAAAAGCAGGCATTTTACTTGGGCAGTAAAAAAACAGAACAGCAGTACCATGCCAAGTTCTGAGGCGATTCTTCTGCGTGTTAATCGCGCCCCTTTATTAGTGTTTACCATTCTGCTCTGGAGAGAATATGCTGAGTTCCTGTCTCTGCTCGTATGCTGTTCTCCCCATTCACCTCACCAAGATTTCACTGGCAGGGATGTCCTGTGGAGAGCACAGGGGAAAATATCTCAATAATTCAGTAGCATTTCTTCCTAACTTGCCGAAATCGGCACGCAAGGGCAGAGGAGTTACGGTTAGCTGTTCTGAATTTAGCCACGGCGGTGCACGCATGCCCTTGATCTTGAAACCCTGCTGACACCCCTGACAAGTTCCTTGAATGACCACAACGCTTTATGGTGTCTACTTATAGACTGATGCTACATAACTAGGGTTGAAAATTCAGAACTGGTTCTTGTTCATTCATATACTGGAATCCAATGTTTTCATTGAGGTTCATCAAAGATAATAGATCTTTCTGTTGAGGTGCACACATGTCTTTCTGCTGCTACACAGTAGTCACACAAACACTACAATCCTCATGAAGAATCATAACAGTTATGTAGGACAGAGCGAAAAAGTGCTTGTGACCTGTTTTGCCTCTGTCTCACTGGACAGTTTTTGAAAGGATTCTCTTTAAGGATTCATGTAGTTATGTCATGATGAACCAAGCGAAAACTGTAATGTGGTGTATGAAGCATGCAACATTTACTACCTTCCTTCATACTTTACTGTACATAAATTTCTTCTTGCTGCTTCATTGCTTAAATGATCTCGTTGGTTTCTCACTGCAGGTTTACAAAGGGCTGGACATCATCACTGATAAGGTTACAGAGGAGGAGCAAGCCCAGTGTCGCCATCACATGATCAGCTTTGTGGATCCATTGGTTAGTGGATACACTGTGGTGGACTTCAGGACAAGGCTCTGTCTCTCATAAACTTTCTGAAATGGCCTACCCTTCATAGTGAAATTCCAGACTACTCCAGGTCGAATTAAATTATTTAAGGAATTTTTCCATGTTGGTGCTTGGTTCATGAGCAAGTGACTCTTATAAACCGTCAGTCACAAGATTTACACAGCTTTTTCAAACGGCGCTTGTGACAAAAGTAGGGCTGGGCGATAATTCGTTAACGATAATTATCGCAATATAATTTTCCTCGATAAAACGATATGAAGAGTTCGATAAATGTTTGATATAATGTTTATGCTCCAAAAGCGGAACGAAACGGCGCGCCTCATTTGAATCGCGCCACACGGACCGTTTATCCGTTCGGATCAAAGTTCAAAGTGTCGTGCGGCGCGAGTTCACTAGAGCAGATGCACTCGGTCACGCGAGCATTAAACAGCACTGTGAGATCCAGAGTGAAGCGCTTGAATTCAGCGATGAACACAAATGACTCGGTGATTTAAACTAGTTTAAACCCGAAACACACTGGAGGAGCAACACTGTGTGCAACGAGACAGTCAGAAGGCTTTTCAATCTACACATCGCCATCATTTACCATGGATTTACTGTAGTAACACTCACTGCACCATGGTATTGTGGCAGAAATGTGGGATATTCACACTGAATTTTATTACAGGAGTAATGGTATATAATTATAGTATGTATTTGTGATTTAAGCTATAGCATGTGTGCATTTATATAGAATGTTTTTAGACTACTGTTTTTCATACAAATAGGCTACCTAAAAAACATAGTTATATTTTTACCATGGTATTGAGGTGCTATATGTTTGGTTTAAACTGTTTATCATGATTTAAATGTATGCTACTATGGGAGACCAATGCTTAATAAAAAAAAACTAAAAAAAACTTGGTCAGAATAAATTTAACCATATAAAACTGAGGTTGCTACAATTTTTACAGATGTTACTGATTTTGATAATGAACAAAATGTAACCTCTGTATCCTAACTCAAGCTACTATCAAATGTGCATTTCTAAGAGACAAAAAGTGATTCTTGATTTGAAACAATATCACTCATTAGAACATGCAGAAACTAAGAATATATATATATATATATTTTTATTTATTTAGATATTTATTTGGTTAAGGAAAACTAATTAGTTTTTCATTTTGGAGCAAAAATCTGGCTTTAAACTTGAAAGAAATAAAGATTTGACATTTATCGTGATAATTATCGATATCGACTGATATGAAAAAAATTATCGTGATAATTTTTTTGCCCATATCGCCCAGCCCTAGACAAAAGGCTTGTTCACTCTAAGGATTGTAACTATTTATATAGTTATTATATATTATAACTAATTAACTTGTTATTTTTGCTTAATAATAAAACACTGCATATTCTTCACTGTTGTTTGATTAAAATGAATGACAGACAGCAGGAATATTAGACTGCTAGATTCAAGATTTTTATTTGTCACATACACGATTATATAGAGGATATATAACCAGCAGTGAAATGTGAGCTATTACATTAAAAGCTGCTCGGATCTAATATACTGTTACACGTGTTTTCTTTTCCAGCTGTTTGCTTTCACTTAAGACTTAAAGGGTTCCTCCACCCCAAAATGAAAATGTTGTCATTAATCACTTACCCCCATGTCGTTCCAAACCCTGTAAAAGCTTTGTTCGTCTTCGGAACACAATTTTAAGATATTTTGGATGAAAACCAGGAGGTTTGTGACTGTCCCATTGACTGCCAAGTAAATAACACTGTCAAGGCCCAGAAAAGTATGAAAGACATCGTCAAAATAGTCCATCTGCCATCAGTGGTTCAATCTGAATGTTATGAAGCGACGAGAATACTTTTTGTAAGCAAAGAAAATAAAAATTACGACTTTATTCAACAATTCGTCTCCTCTGAGTCACCGTAACGCCATTTTGGAGAGTATCCGCTGGATGCAAACTGCGTATGCTGTTCTGTGTCAGCTGCGCCACACAGATACGTTTTCTATGCTTATTTATGCTTTGATTTGAATGAAAACTGCTTATCCGTGTGGTGCAGCTGACACAGAACAGCATATGCAGTTTGCATCCAGCGGATACTCTCCAAAATGGCGCTACGGTGACTCAGATGAGACGAATTGTTGAATAAAGTCGTAATTTTTATTTTCTTTGCTTACAAAAGTATTTTCATTTTGGGGTGGAGTAACCCTTTAAATTACTGTGTTTACGAGGATACTTGAAAAGATGACATTTTGACACACAGAAGTGTGTGTATTTAACCATTCCAGGCCTATAAAGCTGTAAAAATTAAAAACTTCCACACTCTATGAGCACCGTCTTCATGTGACTAGATCTCTCAGACTAGACGTCTGCACGGGCTTTAAACTGAAGCCCGAACCCGGCCCGTACCCGAGATCGTCTGACCCGACCCGACCCGAGCGGCACAGTTTAATTTAAAGCCCGAACCCGAAATCTTTTTTTTTTTTTTCACAACGAATAGCCAATTTTTTAAAAAAAGAGCGAAAGATGCTGTATTTCACGATTGCATGCAATGATCAGTAAACAGATACATGTAAAGAAACAGATTCATCAAGGCTCTGCCAGTTCACAAGGCAAAAGAAAAAACACTTACCAGTTATGAAAGTTTATGAACATCAGGTGCAGCGGTCACATAAATTCTGCCGAGTTTTTGAATGGTTGTATGACAAGACGATAATTCTTCCACCATGCAAATTATGGTCATTTTCGTCAGTTAAGGCTCGTTAGCATTCGGCGTACTTTAAATCAGACACGGAGATGTAGTGCGGTAAGATCGCATTTATTTGAATTAATTAATCATTTATTTGAATTAGCGAGAGACCGAGAGAGAGAGAGAGGGATGAAAGTTGCGTGTGTGAACCTGCGTCTGCGCGTCTCTCTCTACAAGCAATGAGGCTTACTTCAAAAACTGTGATTTTACCCCCTCATTGCAGAGAAATATAACGTTGCGAGTCAGTAGGCTATCGAAGCTATTTTACTAATAAAAGTGTCTGTGCTGTGTTCGCTGCGCGATCTCTCTGATATCTGTGTGCAATAATTTGTGTGTGCGTAGCGAAGCCTGCATATAGTTTTAGTTTAGCTACACCCGAGCCCGACCCGAGCCCGAAGCTATCCATTAAACATTAACCCGAACCCGACCCGAAACCCGAAAGTATCTCGGGATCCGTCGGGCTGGGGTCGGGTAGCAGACCTCTATCTCAGACAACGTGCGCATATAGCGGAATGCGTTCTCTTATGCTGCTGATTGCTTTTCTACCGCTTAAAATCACTTGTTTTTAAACCTCAGTGCTTAAAAATGTGTTCAAACGGTAAGTTTTCATGACCACGTAGCACAGCAACGTCACATGAGTGTGCAACCGCGATAGAGAAGATAGTCCAAAATCTTGGTTAATCGTGTCTACCGGTACATCGCCAACCCCTACTATTTAGTTGTTGTTATAGTTATAATTCTCGGTGTGAATGGGTCTTAAGCAATTTTAATCATGGTCAGTGAAGCATTCAGGGCTGTTATTGACTTTACAATCGGCTCCCTTACTGAACAGCGAGTAATTTTATGGTTATTCTGTAATTTGAGGAGCCAATTGCTCCTTAGTCTCCTCCATAGACTGGAACCTTGTGACTAGTTAACTGGGTGACTAGTCGGCCACTTTTGCCCAATCTATACTCCCCATAATTAACAGCTGCAGAGATTCATTTAGTTGAAGTTTAGTTGACAGGCCCTTCTAAATATAAATGCTTTATATTTTGTCTCTGCTGATGAAATTAATGGGCCATTACTCAGCCTTTTAAGATATCATCTGCAAACTTCTTAATGATCGTTCTGAGTAATTGTTCTTTTAAAATGTCATCGCCTCGCTGACATCAGTGACACTGCTTTTGTGAGACTGTGCCTTGTTTGAATGCAAATCCCAATCTTTTAATTTCTCATCTTTTGTGGAATGTGGCATTTCCCAGCGAGCATGTGGCATTTTATGAGTGGGCGCTGGGTTGTACTCCCTCGGCATGCTCTTTCATTAAATGCAAGGGCATAACTGGAAATGCGTGTACCAGAGACTGAGAGCGTCGCTGTCCTCGTTTTCCCTGTCCGCCTGCTGCAGATGTTTGCTGAGAGATGAGGAGGATATTAATAGCTGAGGGAGATGCTGTGAGGAGGTGGGGCGGCTCTCGCAGTGTCTGGAGGAGCGCTGCCGCAGACACCTCGCACAAGAAATGAGGAGTGGTGGGTGATGAGCTTTCTAGTCTTGCTTCCACACTGAAGAGCAGCGATAACTACTAGAAAGCATGCCGTGTAATTTCTCTTACAAAATTAATAATCAAGATAGGATATTAAGAGAAATAATCTTGTTGTTAATCTAGTTGTTTTTCTCATAATCTTCTGTCATAACCATTCAGAAATGCTTAAATACTTTCTCGCAATCTCGTCCTCACCCCTTTCCTGCTTCTTGCTCTTCTCTCCTCCTCTCTTTCGATTTCTACACCTCCCTCCCGAGGGATCACTGGCTGATGCGGATGGGGTGGACAGCGTGTGGCCAGGCTGCTTTGATTTTGATGCATGTGACCTGGAAGTGTGTCCGGGAGTGTGTGTTTGTCTGTCTTGATCGAGGGGGAGTGCTGATGCGCCTTCTCTTATTGAAGCAGTTATCGACTTGCTCCATGGAGGCAGCCTTTGATGCCATTTTATTACAGTCTTTAGCAGAATCCCAGCAGTAATGTTGAACCTGCTGCCCTCTCACGGCACCAGGCCTGGACATTACATGCATTATTGCTAGAGTGGCTATAGATCTAAGAATATGATATTGCATTTCAGTCAAGCACTGTAGCAATGGAGCACTTTGCAGTCTAACCCAATGTGGTTTCACATGTTGTATGATCATTGTGCATAATTTATGTATTGCTTGTAAATCTACTGTCATTAATTTTAAAAATTAATTCCTCGTCTGGGAGTTTGACTTCCTTAATATCAGTCTTTGTGTACATGTTTTTATTAGAGTCACGTTCATACTCTTTTTATGCATCGTCTAAAAGTCTGAGCATTTTAGTCTTATTTTAGCTGAATTATCCATGAATATTTTCCTAGTTTTATCATTGCTGTCTAGTAAATTAGTTTTAGCAATGAAAATTGTATTTTACTTTTTAATAATGCAACTATTTAACCCACAATATAGTATAAGTACTAGTATTGAGCCAAACCCATTTCAAACAAGGTTATCTTATTATATTATTGTTACCTTATAGACTCAAGAATACATCCATTCCAGACACGGAAGACGCTCTGATTTGAATTTACAACATTTATTTTACCAACCAAGCATGTTAGAAGTACACACACATACATTTAAATAAATAAAAACAATAAATAAAATAGCATCACATGACAATGCCAGAATGCTCGAGCTACAATAACATACTAAAAAGTGCAAATAAATGTGTGTCTGTTACTTGTATTGCTTGTAAACTGAAGTCAGATGAAGCCGGCCATCGGCCCTTTCTCTGTGTCATACTTAACTTTTTGTTGTCGTCTTCTAAATAATGCCGCGAGTAGGGCTTGAGGAAGTGACGTTGTCTGCGTCTGCGCAGAGTGTTGCCATGTCCTTGGCTTTCCCGTGGAATTGGGCTACTTTTTTTAACACTGTTGCCACGGGTTGTTTTTCATGTCCGCGGGTTGAAGCGACCCCAATAACATGATATATAGCCCCTGGAATGCGAACTTTACCGGGAACCCCCATCGAAATGCGATTGGGCTAGTTTTGGGATAGTTTTGAGTAGCAATTGGGCGGGTTTTGTTGTGAAAACCTGGCAACCCTGACAGCCCCTGAAGTGAGAATGCAAAATAATAATAATAACGCGACAAAACGAGACGAAATAACGTTATAACATTTCGTTTCGTCTCGTTTTGGTCAACGAAAATGAAGAGACATTTTAGCATTTTTAGCATTTAGTTTTTATTATGTAAACCACATTTAGTCTCTTTATTATTCGTCAACGATATTGCATTATACATTTAATTATAGTCATCGTCACATGACCAGCATTTACGTTGCATCTAGTCTCGTTTTAGTCACGTGATAAAGGTTTGTTGACGACGATATTAAGTAATAATTTTCGTTGATGAAAGCAACACTACTAGTAAGTCGGAGTAATATTAAAAGGCTTTCTGTGCATCAATTGATAGTTTTCACGTGACGTCACACCCTTTTAGGAACACCCACCTGGCGGGCAAAACGAAGCTTTGCTGCACTGACCGCCAGCTATTTTTACGCTGATTGCATCGAGTAATAATGTAGTAAAATGCAGATATTAAAAGGCGAGATTCAGTGGACACCTTATTGATGTATATTTTGTACAGGCAAGAGGATGAAGCCAGAATATAAACACAATGTGCAAAGTTTCACATTAAATGGCTTCCCATAGAAAACCATTAGAAGGAAAACACTGAACCGTTAAGCGGACTGCGTTCATGTTCCCGGCCTCATCTGCTTGCCTGTGTAAACTATGCATCATTAATATGGTGAATACTGAATTTGATCTTTTAATATTACTGTTTTAAATATATTAAGGCACTTTAAGTGTTTTTACAACGTTTTGTCGCACTGTTTATGATTGAAATATTGCCGCGGGTGATTTATATGGATTGCAAATGGCCAAAACTTGCATTTTGTTCAGAAATATCTTTGTTTTATTCTTTTGAGAGGTGATCAAAATATTTGCGGCTGGGAAACGGATGAAAAATTGACACGCTTGTGCAGCAGTTCTATGGATGTTTTGCCCTCCAAGTCTTCGAGCCGGTCACGTGACTGAAAACTATCAATTGGCAGATCTATTCTAATAGAGTCCTCCTCTGTCTGACCTACAGCAGGGGAGTGACACTGAGTCAGAAAAGGGTGTGGCTTCTGAATCAAAGGCGGAGCTTGAGAAACTGGGTGGTCCTGAGCTTCACAGACGGTTGAAGGAGGTGGATCCTGACATGGCAGCCATATTGCACCCTCATGATGCACGCAAGATTGCAAGGTAATTACTTAAGTGGTAGCACAAAACATTGAGACAAAGCTTAATTACCAGTCACAGGAAAAACTACAGTGTATTTCCACTGAGTGATTATTTCTACCACTACCACAGATCAGCATGGTATAATTTAAATGTATTTGCTAGAATTCAATTGCTCTGAAAATAGTATACAAAGTAGTCCAGTGTTAAAAAGTAATGCTGCAATAAATTCAGGGATTAAGTTCATTAAAATGGACAATTTGTGTCTTGGACCTGCAGGCCTGGCTCTTGGGATTAAAGGCCTTTCCACACTGAGCGCAAAAAAGCAAAACGAATTTCGGACGCGATGACACACTGGAATAAAACAACAGCTTCCTATGGATGCTTCCACATAGACTGCGAACATTCGCGCACCGAAAATGCGGATGTTTTTTTTTCGTACCGTCCGACAAATCTTTTCAGTTTCGCAAAGCGAAAACACAGGCCTTCCAATAAGATTTGAGCTTGGATAACCTGAGCGGAGCAGCTGCTGTTGCGCAAAAGGGTGAGAGTGGTGGCGCTGTTTCGAAAACCAGTGTAAACAAACACCGAAGAAGAGTATCTCGGATAAGAGAGTGGATGCTGAGTTTTTGTCATCGTTGAAAAGACAAATTTGAGAACAGATTTATTCTCACATGTTCATTATACAGAATAACATTTCTAATAATTCTCCACTGAATCATGTGATCTGTAGAGCATGTGGACGATTGTTATTAGTCAGCGCGTTCACTCTCTAGTCTAGATCTTCCGTATTAAAAAAATAAATAAAATCAAGTGAAGCATTTTTCTACACATGAAATATGAAAGCAAATAGACATGTGATTATGACGATATATTTTCTGTATGTTTTGTGTGCAGCTCTTGGTATTTTTTATAGCAATAAAGGATATTTATGACAAATATTAGCAGTGTAGCGTTATTAACGAGTGTCTACTACGGCTACTCACAAATCAGGTAACCAACTGGACCTCATCTACACACGCTACTGCTCCACTGACAACACATTAGTAACTCCACTGCATACCTCAGACCACTTCCTCATCACTTCTAACCTCACACTAATTCCTGACATAGCACACGCTCCTCTGCAGGTCACCTTTCGGCGTAACCTACGCTCGCTCTCTCCCTCTCGCTTATCCTCAATGGTTTCATCCGCACTACCTTCACCCTCTCAGTTTTCAGCACTCGACACAAACAGTGCTACTGACACTCTTTGCTTCACTCTAACATCTTGCTTAGACAACTTTTGCCCCCTTTCATCCAGAACAGCACGCGCTACCCCCTCTGCCCCCTGGTTGTCCGATGTTCTCCGTGAACATCGTGCAAAACTAAGGGCTGCAGAGAGGAAATGGCACAAATCCAAAAACTCTACCGACCTTAGTGTGTATCAGTCACACCTCTTCCTTCTCTGCAAATGTCTCCACTGCTAAAATGACATACTACCACAACAAAATTAACAACTGTTCCGACTCTCGCGCACTCTTCAAAACGTTCTCTTCTCTTTTCTGTCCTCCTCCCCCTCCTCCTTCATCAACTCTTACAGCTGATGACTTTGCAACTTTCTTCACAAATAAAACAAGAACCATCAGTGACCAATTCCTCACACCACAAACTAATAATAACTTCATAACGACAAATACACAATCTCTCACCTCCTTTTCTCCTCTCTCGGAGACGGAGGTTTCCAAACTCATCCTTTCCAATCATCCCACTACTTGTCCACTAGATCCTATCCCCACTCACCTCCTTCAAGCCATTTCTTCTTCAGTCATATCTGCGCTTACTCACATTATCAACACTTCGCTTCACACTGGTACATTTCCCACAGCATTTAAGCAGGCTTCGGTAAGCCCACTGCTTAAAAAACCTGCTCTAAATCCAGCACTTTTAGAAAACTACAGACCGGTATCCCTTCTTCCATTCATTGCAAAGACACTTGAGCAAGATGTTCAACCAATGCTCTGTTTCTTGCACAGAACAACATTCTGGACAACAACCAATCTGGCTTCAGAAGTGGCCACTCAACTGAGACTGCCCTACTCTCGGTTACAGAGGCCCTGAGACTGGCAAGAGCAGCTTCCAAATCCTCTGTACTCATCTTGCTGGATCTGTCTGCTACCTTTGACACAGTTAACCACCAGATCCTCCTGTCCATCCTCAGAAAGATGGGCATCTCAGGAACCGCCCTCCTGTGGTTCGAGTCTTACCTCTCAGATAGGTCCTTCAGGGTGTCTTGGAGGGGTGAGGTTTCAAAGTCACAACTTCTTGCTACTGGAATTCCTCAAGGCTCAGTGCTTGAACCACTTCTCTCCTCCATCTACATGTCGTCATTAGGATCGGTCATTCAGAAGCATGGCTTTTCTTACCACTGCTATGCTGATGACACTCAACTCTACTTCTCATTCCAACCAGATGATCCGACGGTAACCGCTTGCATTGCAGCCTGTCTGAGTGACATTTCTAGCTGGATGATGGACCATCACCTTCAGCTCAATCTTGCTAAGACAGAACTGTTCGTGGTCTCAGCCAACCCATCACTTCACCACAACTTCTCTATACAGCTGGGTTCATCAACCATAACTCCTTCCAGGACAGCCAGGAACCTTGGAGTTGTGATCAGTTAAGCTTCACAGACCATATTGCTACAACGGCCTGGTCCTGCAGATTTGCCTTATACAACATTAGGAAGATTAGGCCCTTCCTGTCAGAGCAAGCCGCACAACTCCTTGTCCAAGCTCTTGTTCTCTCCAGACTGGACTATTGTAATGCTCTCTTGGCGGGCCTTCCCACATGTACTATCAAGCCTCTGCAACTGATCCAGAATGCAGCAGCCAGAGTGGTCTTTAATGAGCCGAAAAAAGCTCACGTTACCCCTCTCTTCATCAGGTTACACTGGCTACCAATAGCCGCTCGCATCAAATTCAAGGTACTGATGTTTGCCTACAAGACCACAACTGGCACTGCACCAATATACCTAAACTTGCTAGTTCAAACTTATGCGCTCTCCTGAAGCTTGCGTTCTGCAAGTGAACGACGCCTTGTGGTGCCATCCCAAAGAGGTACCAATCACTCTCACGGACCTTTTCCTGGACTGTGCCCACTGGTGGAATGACCTCCCGATTCAATTCGAACAGCTGAGTCTTTAGCCATTTTCAAAAAAAACTAAAGACACATCTTTTTCGCCAGCACCTGACTAACTAATACTAACACTTACCTATTCTATTTAATAAAAAAAAAAAAAAAAAATTCCTAGCTAGCTGTACTGTGCTAGACTAACTGAGACTTGTCTGGCACTTGACTGTTGCTCTCTCAATTCGATTGCTTCTATTGTGCTCCTCATTTGTACGTCGCTTTGGATAAAAGCGTCTGCTAAATGATTAAATGTAAATGTATTAAACATACAAAGAGTGCATGTGTCTGCTTATTATAAAATCAAAATCAACTATAGATCACAATCGGAAGTTAGCCTATTACAAGCACTCGATGATGGTTTAAAGTGGGTAAGCAAATACATTAATAATTACATACATTTTCAAGTGTAGCTTGATGCTAATTGTACTTCTAATTATATTTTAGGATGTAGCCTATTCTTGTAAGCATTATAGATAGCTTGTGTTTCTGGTGTAGAACCAAACTTTGTTTATCTTAATTTAGATGTTAAATCCATATACGAGATACATATCTGAGGAAAAATGCATTGTTGGTCGGCGCCACCTAGCGCACAGGCGTGAATTAGCAGAAGGCGAACATTCGCCACGCTTTTTCGCATCGCGCTCAGTGTGGAAAGGCCTTAAGTCTGCATTTTGAATCTTGGTCTTAGGGGGCCTGGCAGTGGTCTTTGTCATGGAACATCTAGTCTTGACTCCAGCTCTGTATACATAAACACACTTTTTTTCTTAATGTGTACCTATTCTGGGGCATTAAAATTCAAGCTATCATGTTAAGTTCCTTAAATGCACAATGGTGATAGTTTATTGGGCTTTTCAGATACCAGTCACCCTATTTACTGCATCTTTACCATTTATTCCTCTTTCAGTGAATGCTGTTTTTTGTTATACTTGTTGTTTTTTTTCCCCTTATACATTGTTAGAAAAGGACCGGAGTTGACGTGAACTTGGGTAGAAACAATGTCGTATTGTCTTGCTATGGTACATTTTGGCATTTGTTGGGCATCTATTTTTGAATCTATTTTTTCCACTTGTGTGGGAGAGCTGCTGTTGGCTGTGGCTTCCAAGCGTGTTACACACGTGTTTTCACATGCCTCAGTTGGTGTTTGATTGGTATCAAGGGGCCGATTAGCACCTCTTCTGAGCACTACGTGCTCGCTTAATTGATGCCAGCCTGTGTGCCACTGCGTCTGCATTGTTGCTGTGGTGGAAGAGCTCCTCTCCCACAGTTCACAGTGCTGATGTCTCCTCCTGATATCGGCTCCTTTTGAGGAACTGACAAGCTTGACGAAATCCCATGCAGCCTCCCATGCAATCTCTGCAGCGTGGCAAACATTAAACTTCATTGTTCATCCTTTGTTGTTTGTCAGTAGTTCATCATGTTCCTGTTTGGTATGTTGTGTGTTCTTTCCAAATATTATGTTCAGTTGAGAGATTATTTGGCATGCGGAAATATTTCAAATGTATTTGAGAAATGCATTGTTAATTTAACTGAAGTTCTATGGTATTTTGACTATAAGCTGATGGTCAGTTGATTGATTTACAGGAGTCTGCAGGTTTTTATGGACACTGGAGTTCCACACAGTCAGCTTTTGGAGGAGCAGCGAGGACAGGACGGAGGAGATTGCCTTGGGGGTCCCTTGCGTTTCCAGGACCCTTGCATCTTCTGGCTGCACTGCAAAACGAATGGTAGCTTCATTGTAGATGCTTCATTGTAGGTACTGTAACATGTCTGCAGTATCTTTATTTAATTTCCTCATTCATCCTCTTCTGTAGCTGTAGATGAGCGGTTGGACAAGCGTGTGGATCAGATGTTGTCACTTGGGCTGATTGATGAGCTCAAAGATTTTCACCAACGCTTTAATGAGAAGAAAATCAAAGAGAACAGGTAGATTTCACTGTTGTGAATCAGAACATTTTTAGAAAAATTCACAATGAATAATTTATGGAACTGAACACTTAATTTCCTGACAACACATAACATGCTAACTTGAATATTGTCTGCATGCACTTCACAGAACAAAACAATGACACAAATGTACCATAACAAATAAGCAATTTAAAAATAGGCTGTCTTAATTTGTTTTTGGCTGCATGCATTCATCAGTATCTATAATAACTTAATTTTACTTGTAACTGCTGAAAAATATCAGTAAAGAAACAGTTGTGCACCTCTATTTTTGAGATCCTCTATTTAGTGTTGGAACTAGGTCAGATTTTTGTATTCATAATCCTTGTATTACCTCTGAATGAACCATGTGAAACTTCTCACACAAGCTACCTGACACAAAAGCTGCACAGCCGTCTTATCTTTTCTTCAACTGTCAAAGAAATACAAGAAAGCGAAGTTTCACAGGCTGAACCTGTTCTGCAGATCAGACCTTTTAAGTTTACAAGTTCTAGCAAGTTTATCACCTGCTGTTCTTGTCAGGAGGGGGTATTGTCTTTAGTCATGGTGGGAATCCAGGGTTTTGACAAGTGAAACGTTCTCAATAACTGACGTAGATGTCAGTTGATTTTGGCAAAGTGACTGAGCCGTTCAAATGACTCAAATGTGTTTTTAGTAATGTCAGAGTACATGGAGTTATGAGAGGTTGCATTAACACGTGTATGACTTTGAATTCACAGGGAAATTTATTGGTCTGTACTGCTGCATAACATTTGATGTGACCGTTACATTAGCATTAGACTGTGATTCAGGGCCTATTATCTAATAAATAGATTTTTACATTTCATTGAATGTCCCATATTTATGAAGACTATAACTATCTCAACGTGTGTGTATATATATATATATACTTATATATGACATTAAAATTAACTGAAATGTAATGGATTTAATACTTTCTCAAGGACAGTCAAGGCCATTACAGCTTATCTTTTTAGTATGTTTCTCAAAGCCAAGCATCGCCATTACTGTTGCTTTTGCTTTTGCGTTGTTTTTTTTTATTGTTTTTTTTCAAAGTCTGCTTTATTGTCAATTCTGCCACATGTACCGTACATACTAGGGCTGGGCAAAAAAATAGATTTTTCGATTAATCGTTTTTTTTAATGATGTCGATTCTATATCGATTCTCAAAAGCTGCGAATCGATATTTTCCGGTATTTATTTCAGCACACATTTAAAACAAGATCTGATTAATGTGAGTCTTATCATTAGTCTTCTCCACTAGATGTCACCCTATTATTTACCTTGTGCGATGTTGCAACAGAGAAAGCCTGTCATTCATTCAGAGCTTATCATGGCGGAGATACTGTTGATGACAACCAAGAACAAAGCCATCCGCGTGATTCGTAATGCTCAGGTGAAATGCTAAAGTAATACTATAAATCTGTGGAAGCATTTGATATCACGCATAATGCGCCATGATTTCCGCATTGAATGAATGACGGATGGCGCGACGCACTGTTTGTTTCCTACACACATACTAAAGCGCGGACGACGCTCACGGTGTTTTCAGCCTCTGCCGTCTCACTATATGATGATATTAACTAGAGGCCGACCGATTAATCGGCACCGATAGTTGATTTGCGGAACTATTGGTTATCGGCAAAAATCCATGCCGATAGTTTTCCATGTTGCATCTGTTGCTGGAGTGGTTGAGAATGGTCTGCTGTCATTATACAGTACGAGAGCAGCCTCTGGAGGCGGAAATCACTGACAGCATGTGTTGTTTGTTTTGGCACGTGACACTGCGCGCTGCACAGAGAGGGAAACTTCAAACGCGCATTTAAATACAGCTGACAGAATTTCCTGCCGCGGAACAGAGCGCCATTCACATAGTTTTCTATTAAATTACATTATGTACATTAACAATGATTTGGGACAAATATAATGACTTCACCCTAGGCGATAAATTATGTATTGTGCATTTTTCAGCAAAACGTTTGTCTTTCTGTGACTCTAATACAGTCTCTCATTGCAGAGCACTTAGCAGCACTTCGACCTCGGCGCAGTAATATCATCACTCCTGAAAACTCCCCCTCTCGCTCTCGCTCTCCCTCCCCCTCTCCCTCTCACTGATAGTGATAGTGCAGGCCACGTTGGTTGTATTGACGGAAGAGGGAGAGGGAGGAGGGTCAGGGAGAGTTTTCAGGAGTGATGATATTACTGCGTCGAGGTCGAAATGCTGCGAAGTGCTCTTCCGCCACACATTATAGTTATCATTTTTATCCGCTTAGAAAATCGCCACGTTTTATTTTGTGTCACCATACTTACTCGTGTAACTACTCATGTAAACGTCTTTAAATAGGGAAAACATGGAAGTGTTTGGTGGCTTCTAAATTTATCCCAGTTTGGATCCTAAGAAATGAATGGTGCTAAGCTAAACGCTAGCATAGTGGTGCCGCGCGCTAGAGGGATTAAGTGCACGGACTGAGACGGGAGAGGTACATATCAACTCGTCTAAGTTGAGGGAAGAACATATTGGAATATGGAAAAACGGTGGCGTTTTCCTTTAACATGTCTGCATTTGTGGTCGGAGAAACGACAAACAACAAGCACTACTCTACACTGCTCAAAACTCACGTTTGAATAGTCAGTAGCAGAAACGTACTTGCAGGCTGTGAGTCAGAAGCGTCAGACTGTCCTTGCAAAGTTGGAATTGCCCCACTTTATAGAAACAGCCTTTTTGCAAGCCAGCATTGTAGGCTACACTTCCAGGTTCAGGAAATAGTCCTCCGTAAAATACGCTGCACAGTGCACACACTCTAATATTTGGGTTGAACTGTTCTGGAACAGTGTTGTAAATACAACTTAACCACTGATTTCTAGTTGTGTCCTCTTTTGGAAGCCCAAACAAAGTACTTTCGCTTTCACAACGAAACACACAGTGTCTCCAGGACACGGCACCGGCGGCAGCAACAATACTACAGCAAGAATAATAGTTCCGCCCTCTTTCTTTGCGTATACGTTTGGGCGGTGTTTTGCAAATCTTCTCACACCATGACGTAGACATGTGGGGGCGTGTATTAAATGAGCTGTTTTAGGGGGGCGTGGCAGAGTCTTAACTTTTATAAAGAATATCTCTTTGGTTTTGAGACTTTAGTCTTTGCAACTTCAGGGATCTTATCTATGCACAAACAGCTTGTAACACTCCAAAGAGAAAGGAAAACTTGAAATCGCATCATATGACCCCTTTAAATGATATAAATGTGTATTTCACTAGTTCACACTTACATATAATAAATAGAATAAAGTTTATGCGTATTTGGCGTGCTGTCCGAGGGGAGGGCTTCGAGCTCGGAACTTTGGCCCGAACCCTGAATACCCCCCATAGGTTTAGGACAGGAATAGTTGTAAGTGCGGAGAAGGGGTGGCGGAGGGATGCTGGAAAACTGTCAAGGAACAGAGGTAAGTCTGCTGTGTATATATACACACCTCTTATCTTGTTAACTGGGTTGATTACTGATTGTGCTCCTCTTGTGCTAATTAGGTTAATTATCTGAACGTGCTCCTCCCGAACTTTGTTAATAAAACATCATTTGCTGAATGCTGACGGCAAACGAGAAAGTATAATGTTTGCTTTTCTATTAATAATAATATAAAAGCAATCATTATAATACTTTTTGTATACATTTTACTTCCTTTGTTTAGTGTTCCTGTGGCTCAGTGGTAGAGCATTGCGTTAGCAGCGCAAAAGGTTGTGGGTTCGATTCCCAGGGAACACACATAGTGATAAAAAAAACATGTATAGCCTGAATGCACTGTAAGTCGCTTTGGATAAAAGCGTCTGCTAAATGCATAAATGTAAATGTAAAATGTTTAACTGTTCTATCTGATTATTAGACAGACTTCTATCCGTATTAGACAGAACTGTTAACGATGACAGCAAACGAGTGAGTCAGGGAGAATGTGAGCACTGTGTGCTCAGGCGCTGCCGTTCTCACCGCCGTCAAAATAAAAGACTGGCGCGCTGTCAAAATAAAAGTCCCACCTCGAACACATCGGCCAAACAGGAAAAACTTATCGGCGATGCCGATATTTGAAAAATGCCAAATATCGGCCGACCACTAAACAGACGGTTGTTCTAATGTTACGTGATCTTACCCAAGCGTTCCAATATGCAAATGTTTTCATAACATGAGATGCTTAACATGCTGAAAGTTATCAATGTTACTGATGTTCAAAATGGTAAGCAAATGCTGATTTGTTTACGTTTCGAATATTTAGTTTATCTCATATATCTTTGTTTCGGTTTTTCCTTTTGAATAACGAATATATACTATTGATAGCTGCTAATATAGACAGTTAATTCCTCTCACACAGGCGCAGAATGCACGGGGTTAGTTTGCAGTCGGCTGTAGTTTGTGCAGTGTTCAAGTACAGTTTTTGGTCCAGAAGTTGCCGTCACGAGGTGACAACATTGTCGGTTTTCGTAACCGCTTGTTCTTTGAAGTCAGCTTGGTGTGTCCCGGCCTTAACAATCACATGAAAACTCCCTGGCAACAACTCATAACAGCCTAGGAATGACATGGAAATGCCCATGCAACCACTCATAACACCCTAACAATCACATGGAATCGCCCTGGCAACCACTAATAACAGCCTAGGAATCACATGGAAAAGCCCTAGCAACCACTCATAACACCCTCACTTAGATGTGCACGTGCAACCACTCATAACACCCTAACAATCACATGGAATCGCCCTGGCAACCACTAATAACAGCCTAGGAATCACATGGAAAAGCCCTAGCAACCACTCATAACACCCTCACTTAGATATGCACGTGCAACCACTCATAACACCCTAACAATCACATGTAAACGCCCTGGCAACCACTTATAACAGCCTAGGAATAACGTGGAAATGCCCATGCAACTACTCATAACACCCTAACAATCACATGGAAACACTCTGGTAACCACTCATAACACCCTCACTTAGATATGCCAATGCAACCACTCATAACACCCTAACAATTACATGGAAATGCCCTGGTAACCACTAATAACTAGTGCGGTGTTCGATACATCGATACGACGATGTATCATCACAGAGATTTGACGATACGAGTATCGATACAGCTGGCCCTGTATCGATATTGTGGCACGTGTGCAGCAGTGGACCGCACTTAATTTGAATACAAGAACACCATTTAAAATATTTAACAACAAGGCTTAATCTGGCCGCAGAGGAACACCAACTTGGTTGCCTGATATAATGAGACGTAATCCCCGAAACAGAGCTTCCCACTTGCGCAATACGGAAATATCTGCTAAGTGTTACTTATCTTTGTTAACCTGGCAACCATGTGTACGAGCTCTCTCCACTGTGGATAAACGCACATATATATCCGCGTATATAGCTTGCAGTTTAGCGACCTCCACTTCAATATTCTATATTCAGAAAAGTGTAATTCATCAAGTGTTCACTTATATGAGAGAGAGAGAGAGAGAGAAATGCTGTGTATGTATGAAATACCACCGTAACAGTGAAGCTGTGGCTTTAATTCCTTTAGAAACAATGATATTACCAGCTCCTTGTTGAGAAAGATAATGTAGCTCTTGAGCGGTTAAGCTATTTTATTGATAAAATTGCGGGGCAGCGCTAAGAAGTTTGTTGCTGAATGTCTGTCTGCGTACGCGCAACATGATCTGTTTGAGTGACTGAAATTTTTTATTTTTTAAATGTAGAGAGTGCGTTAATTTGTGCAACGATAACCTACCAGAAATGTTAAGATGATTTTTTTATATATTAATGAGTACATTACAATATAAATTTATTAGAATGAGTACATTATTATTTATGGGCTTAAAAACAAGATGCAAACAATCAGAATATTTTACCTGGTGGGGAGTGCCCAATGTAAACATGAAACACATGCCATTACCTATATTGTACTGTGGTACAGTTATGGAGGCCCTTCATAATGCATAGGCCAACTGCCTGCTCTGCCTATAGTTAGCAGTATTTTATAAACAGCTGTCTAAATTCTTCTGAGGTGAAATTCAGTGCAGTCCCGTATCGTATAGTGGCCTCTGTATAGTGATACGTATCGTATCGTGGCCTCTGTATCGTGATACGTATCGTATCGTGACTTTGCTGGTGAAACACAGCACTACTAATAACAGCCTATAGGAATCACATGGAAAAGCCCTTGCAACCGCTCATAACACCCTCACTTAAATATGCACATGCAACTACTCATAACACCCTTATAATCACATGGAAACGCCCTGACAACCATTCATAACAGCCTAGGAATGACATGGAAATGCCCTAGCAACCACTCACAACACCCTCACATAGATATGCCCATGCAACTGCTCATAACAGCTTGGCAATAACATGGAAATGCCCTAGCAACCACTCATAACAGCCGGGGAATCACATGGAAACACCCTGGCAACCACAAATAACAGACTAGGAATCACATAAAAATACCCCAGCAACCACCCAACACACCTTAGCAACCCCATAGAATTGCCCCAGCATCCACCAATGACACTATAGATTAGAAGCGGTGATTTTTGCAAAGACAAGCATCGTGCAGTGGCGCCGTGCCAGTCAGTGCATTTGCCGATCAGGCTATAGATATATGACATATAATATGAGATATAATCTTTGGATCTTGGAGCGATCAGAACATCAGCGAAGCCCATGATGCTGTGTCCTGTTCTTTCGCCTGTATTTACTGATGCACTAACAATATTTGTTAGAAAAGGTGATTAATTATTGATTGTTAGTGCTGTCACATGCTCTGTTGTGCAGGGATATTGGCTGACGGACTGCACTGCGGTGTGTCTGTGTGAGTGGATGTTGATGACACAGCAGTGTCTTTGGGTGTGGCTTCTTCTGATTGATGGCCAAACGCCCGGCGCTCCGTCCAGCCGATCGCACCCCCCCTCCTCTCAGACGTCTTCGTTGGCAATCTTGCCACCCAAGCGTTTTTCTCATCTTTCCTCACGTCATCCCACTCTCTTCCTCCCCCTTTTCCTCTTCTTTTTGTCTGCATCTGCTGCCCTTCCGCCAACCCTCTCACCTTACACAGGGAGCAGTTACAAGGCAGCAAGGTCAGACTATGCAGGTCTCTCCTTTCCATTCCCTCTCGGTCTATCTCGCTCTTTCTTGTCAATAGACCCCCTCCCCCTCGGCCTGTCTGCACTGTGTGTCCCTGTGACCGGCTGATCTCTGTTTTGTGAGCTGTATGACGACTCATTTTTACCCCAGGGGCTGGTGTTCTGATGCACCCAGTGACCGCGTTTCCATCTAAAATTGGGTCCCATTAAACATTGGATGTGATTTCACCCTTGAGTTCGCTCAGAAGGCCTAATACTTATAATATTGTTCTTTAAATTATTCTGTAACTAATCAATAAAATAGATAAGAAAATATTCAAAAAGAAATGGCTTTGTCATTTAGTCACAGTTTAATTACAGTAGCATTAGGTATATTTGTGTAATGAAATGCATTTGAAAAATGTTAGCGGTTGTGGAAAAAGTACACAATCTGTCACTGAAAACATGGGAGCACTTTAAACTATTTAAAGAACTCTTTAAAGTATGTAGTTTCATCTGAGCTGGTTGATGCTTTGACAGATTGCTTGTGCTCTCAGAATATTTTTCCCAGTGCACAAGTTTTATATGATATATATACAGTATATATTGTATATAGGGCTGAGTTTTGACTTCACGATTTGATTCGATTCCCAATTCGATTTGATTCGATTCAATATCGATTATTTTAGATATATATCAGGTACACATGCCAAATTTTCTCAAGGAAAAAAATTCTTAACTAATGCTGTAAAATATACATGAGAGTCAGATGGTACTACATTACTATAATATTGACAGATTTTTTTAGGCTATACAACTGCATAAATGACACTTAATGAAGTTTTTATAATAAAAGTTGCCATTACATAATAATATTTCTACTTCAATTCGTTTTTTTTTTTTTATATATATATATAAACATTTAAATAGTGGCTGTCATAAAAAAAATATAAATATAAACATTGAAGAACAGTAAAAATTATAATATATATATATATTATATGGTGCATATATTTAGCAAAATGCCCCTCTCTGCAGTTTATTTTTCTAGCTGACTGAGTTTATGGTCACTGGATGTTTTTTTTTCTGAGGTAAATGTGACATTACGTGAAATTGTTTACAAGCCGTTATATTTATGTATTTGCATGGCAGAAACACTGATTGAGCGAGTAATGAGACAGGATGCGGATTAAGTTGTAACTTACTTTTAACTTCCCTTTGGATGTTTAGTCATGTTTATTTTGTGCTGAAACTGGTATTAATGTGGAGGAGATTGTCAGTTCACGTGCGCCTTGCACTCCCGCGTCTGTTGAACTAAAGGCGCTACAGCCATCTGTCACTCTACATTAAACAGCACCAAAATGGCATTTATTGTTTGAATACTGCAGTACAATGGACATAATAGGAAATCTGAGACTTTTTCATATTAAAAGTACCAAAGCACAATGCTTATTGCGATATATTGGATGGGAGGTGCCCTTCAATGTTGCGTCCATTAACTGAAAACAGGCTAAACTAATCAATTCTTGGGATTTAAGAATCTATATCGTTTCATAAAAATGAGAATCGATTAAAATCGAGATATCAATATTTTTACCCATTTAGGTTCATATTTAAATTAATTTAATTAAATTGCCGGTTTTGCATGTTTTCACATTTTTTTTTTTTTTTTTATTTTTTTATTCTTTATTTCATTAAATTATTTTACTGTCCTGCTGCTTAAACTGTGGGCAGATTTTTTTTAATTATTATTTTAGGGCCCAAGCCAGTAAGGCGCAGGGCCCTATTGTTTTCCAAAGGATTATTATTAGGGCCCAAGCCAGTAAGGCGCAGGGCCCTATTGATTTCCAAAGGATTATTATTTTTTTTTTTTATTTTTTTTTTATTTTTTATTCAACCATCCGGGCACTTTTGGGGGCCTTAACATGCTCAAAAACTCTTGAAAATTCGCACACACGTTGGAACCTGTTGGCGTCCGGACGCCACAGAGGCTGGGACCCGGGCGTGGCACAGGGGCTCTACGGCGCCCCCTAGAACACAGTTTGAAAACTTGATGTATAGCTCACACATACTTGCACGTATTCATATGAAACTCGGTACACATATAGATCTCATTGAGCCGAACAAATTTCACGCTGCATGTCATAAGCTCCGCCCAACAGGAAGTCGGCTATTCAGGGCTGTTTAAAAAAGCATGCTCTGGAATTTGATATACTCCTCTGAAGATTACCACCCGATTGCCACCAAACTCGGTGAACATGATCTCAAGACATTGGGGACGCAAAATTGCCAGGATATTTTTGATATCTCGAACGGTTTGCCCGTGGCGAGGCGATGAATTTATGGCGAAAAATGAGAGAAGGAAGCGTCTAATAACATCCACATACATTGTCTGATTTTGATCAAACTTCAGGGTTTTGTTCGTTGTATGATGCCGAGCGCATAGATGTGACTATTATGAGTCAAAGTTATAGCGCCACCAACTGGCAGCAGGAAGTGTGTCATTTTCAAAATGCTTTGAATTCAGCATCTTATTTTTAATCGATTTGCTTCAAACTTCATCAGAATAATGTCAAAACACGGCCGATGTAAAACTGTGAAGGGAATATTGATATCTAAAATACTGTTGCCATGGCAACGTTTCAAACTTGAAAATTTGTTTCTGGTGATTTTGAAGCAGATAACATATTTAGAATGTCATGAAACTCAACACACATATGAGTATTAATGGTACTTAGACACTGGAAAAAGCTCATAAACGGGCGTGGAAGAGGCGCTCTATAGCGCCACCTTTTGTCAAAAATGGGGGGGTTAGTTTTAGCTACAGACACCAAACTCGGTACATAAATTGTTCTAATCAAGCGGACAACTTTCTAATTTACACTCATTAGCTATGACCAACAGGAAGCCGGCTATCTTTTTTTTAAATGTCATTTTCGGGGGAAACAAGCTGTAAATAAATTCATTCTCCTCCAAGCAGAAACAAGTAGTTCACACCAAACTTTGTCAACATGATGCCAATATACTGTAGATGCTAAATTGCTAACGGATTTAGGATATCTTGAACGGTGTATTAATGGCGATTTGTTAAAGTTACAGTAAAAAGAGCAGTTATTTTCTTATATCTTTAAAGTGCAGCTTCCAAACACTTCAAAACTTTTTACATACATAGAACAAGTCATTCTGAAGAAGTATGATTAGTTTCATGACTTTACAAAAGGTCTATGAATAACAGAAAATTAATAAACTATCAAGACATTTGATCACACTGGCTCTGTGTATGTGGGGGGATGGGTGAGTCTGGGTGTTAAGTGTGAGTGTGAGGAGGTGGGTGAGAGAGACAGACAGAGAGAGAGAGAGAGACTTTTAAACATCTCTTTAATCACTAGAAAAAAATCAATCAGTATTTATTTATTTAATTATACGTTTTATTTTATTTTATTTATTTATTTATTTATTTAATTATTCATTTTATTTTATTTTATTTATATTATTTTAATTTTTTGCATTATAGCTTAAGAAATCTCTTAGGCCTTATCTTTTTCTGTCAGTCTTAGGGACAAAAAATATAAAAATCCAAGAACCAGTTAATTTGTAGGGCACTGACAACATAGTTTTATATAATTAAGTTAATAATTTATTCACCACACATATAATATTTTTAATTTAATTTTTTTTCCATTTCAAATTTGCACGTCAGACCTGGACACACATGATTGTCTGTATTGCATAGTGTTTTTGCTATTTTGTACATTGCCTATTTGTATATTTGTATATTGTTCTTTTGTTGTCTGTGTCCTGTCCCGTTGCTGTCATTCTGTTGCACTGTGGAGCTTTGTCACTAAACAAATTCCTCATATGTGTAAACATACCTGGCCAATAAAGCTCATTCTGATTCTGATAATCATGTTAATTACAACATAAACAAAATCTAAAGATACATACACGTGGTCTTACAACTTTCTAATTTACACTCATTAGCTACGACCAACAGGAAGTCAGCTACATTTATTTTAATGTAGGTATTTTGAAATATCAGGCTGTAAATAAATTCATACTCCTCCAAGCAGAAACAAGTAGTTCACACCAAACTTTGTCAACATGATGCCAAGATACTGAAGATGCTAAATTGCTAACGGATTTAGGATACCTTGAACGGTGTATTAATGGCGATTTATTAAAGTTACAGTAAAAAAGAGAGCAGTCATTTCATATCTTTAAAGTGCAGCTTCCAAACACTTCAAAACTTTTTACATACATAGAGCAAGTCATTCTGAAGAAGTATGGTTAGTTTCATGACTTTACAAAAGGTCTATGAATAACACAAAATAAAAAAATCTATCAGACATCTGTTTGTGTATGGTGTGTGTGGGGGTGGATGGGTGTTTCTCTGTCTGTGTGTGTGTGTGTGTTGAGTGTGGAGGTGAGGGGGTGGGTGAGGGAGAGAGAGAGAGAGAGAGACAGACAGAGACATTTAAACATCTTTTTAACCACAAGAAATAAAGATCAATCAGTATTTATTTATTTATTTAATTTATTTATTGCATTATAGCTTAAGAAGTCTCTAAGGCCTTATCCTATTCTGCCCGTTTTAGGGACAAAATAAATCCTAGAACCAGTTAATTTGTAAGGCACTGACAACAATTTTATATAATTAGGTTAATAATAATATTAATTACAACATAAAAAAATATATTTTTTAAATCTTACACGTGGACTTATACATTTTTGTGCTGCAAATAATAATTTGAAACTCATTTGATACTGAAATATGACATCCTGTGAAATGACATCTGAACTTACATCATCTCATGGATGTAACAGTAAAACAGTTCAGCTCACAGATGAAGACTATGATGAAATGCAGGCAAAACTATTTCACAAATGCTTATAGATCATTAAAATAATTATTAAAAATGGTAATAGATCATAAAAAGTGTTGGCAAAAATTTACAATAAGGTCTCTTTGGTTAACATTATTTAATGCATTAACTAACATGAACAAACAATGAACAATCTATGTTTAGATCATTTATTCATATTTTTAATGTTAGTTAATACTAACATTAAAAAATATTAATTTTATGTTAATTCACATATATAAACTAATGATCAGATACAACTTTAAATTTTAAATTTTAGATTTTTCTTATGTTGTAATTAACATAATTATTAACCTAATTATATAAAACTATGTTGTCAGTGCCCTACAAATTAACTGGTTCTTGGATTTTTTTTTTTTTTTGTCTCTAAGACTGACAGAAAAAGATAAGGCCTAGGAGATTTCTTAAGCTATAATGCAAAAAATAAAAAAATAAAATAAAAAATTACATAAAATAAAATGAATAATTAAATAAATAAATACTGATTTATTTTCTTGAGCTTCCCCTCTTTGAAAGACCAGCAGCCGCCACTGATATATATATATATAAAACATTAGTTAATGCATTGACGAACATGAACTAAAAAGGAACAATATATTTTAAAATAATTTATTAATCTTATTTAATGTTAGTTAATACTAACATTAAAAATATTATTTTTATGTTAATTCACAGTGCATAAACTAATGTTAAGATACAACTTTATATTTTAATAATGTATTAATATTTTTTTTTACTTAACATTAATTAACATTAATACATTTTATATAATTATTGTTCATGTTAACTAGAATAGTTAAATAATATCGTTTTTAACATTAATTTATTCGAAACTAACCAACTAAGTATGAACAACCATTGTTTTACTATATTACTTAAGAAAACAAATTCTAAAAAATAAAGTAAAAAAATCTTATGTTAGTTCATGGTACAGTAACTGATGTACATTAACCAGACATTTTAATTAATAATGTAGTAGTCAATTTTGAACATATCATTAACCAAGATTCATAAGTGCTATAAAAATATTGTTCATGTTAACTTACATAATGTTAAAAACTAAAAACTTATTGAAAAGTGGTACAAAAGTTTTATGTTGTTCTTTGTGTGTGTGCGAGTGAGTGAGTGTGAGAGAGGATAGAGAGAGACTAAAATTAATAAAAGCTATATAAATATTGTTCATATGAATTAATATAGTTAATGTTAATATCTGAAACCTTATTGAAAGTGTTACCAAAGTTTTATATATTGTTGTGTGCATATGTGTGTGTGTGTATGTGTCTTTCACAGTATTGACAGTTTGGATTAACCCTTTAGTTGCTGTATCCCTAAAAAACAGACTGCCAGAGGGTTACTGTAAATGCATGTGCCAGCTGTGCCCCTTTTTCGTGATGCCACCAGGATGGCGGTTGCACTGACGGCTTGGGCCCGCCATCGCTGCTTGCAGCTATATTTATTATTATTTTTTTTTTTTTTTTCAACCTTCCGGGTACTTTTGGGGGCCTTAACGTGCTCAAAAACTCTTGAAAATTTGCACACACGTTGGAATCCGCGGCCATTAGGACGCCACAGAGGCTGGGACCCGGGCGTGGCACAGGGGCTCTACGGCGCCCCCTGGAACACAGTCAGAAAACTTGATGTATAGCTCACACATACTTGCACGTATTCATATGAAACTTGGTACACATATAGATCTCATTGAGCTGAACAACTTTCACACTGCATGTCATTGGCTCCGCCCAACAGGAAGTTGGCTATTTAGGGCTGTTTAAAAAGCGCATGCTCTGGAATTTGATATACTCCTCTGAGGATTACCACCCGTTTGCCACCAAACTCGGTGAACATGATCTCAAGACATTGGGGACGCAAAATTGCCAGGATATTTTTGATATCTCGAAAATATATATATATATTGATATATCTTTTGATAGCCCGTGGCGAGGCGATGAATTTATGGCGAAAAATGAGAGACAGGAAGCGTCTAATAACATCCACATACATTGTCTGATTTTGATCAAACTTCAGGGTTTTGTTCGTTGTATGATGCCGAGCGCATAGATGTGACTATTAGGAGTCAAAGTTATAGCGCCACCAACTGGCAGCAGGAAGTGTGTCATTTTCAAAATGCTTTGAATTCAGCATCTTATTTTTACTCAATTTGCTTCAAACTTCATCAGAATAATGTCAAAACACGGCCGATGTAAAACTGTGAAGGGAATATTGATATCTATAATACTGTTGCCATGGCAACGTTTCAAACTTGAAAATTTGTTTCTGGTGATTTTGAAGCAGGTAACATGTTTAGAATGTCATGAAACTCAACACACATATGAGTATTAATGATAGTTAGACACTGGAAAAAGCTCATAAACGGGCGTGGAAGAGGCGCTCTATAGCGCCACCTTTTGTCAAAAATGGGGGGGTTAGTTTTAGCTACAGACACCAAACTCGGTACATAAATTGTTCTAATCAAGCCGGACAACTTTCTAATTTACACTCATTAGCTACGACCAACAGGAAGCCGGCTATCTTTTTTTTTAATGTAATTTTCGGGAATATCAAGCTGTAAATAAATTCTTACTCCTCCAAGCAGAAACAAGTAGTTCACACCAAACTTTGTCAACATGATGCCAATATACTGAAGATGCTAAATTGCTAACGGATTTAGGATATATTGAACGGTGTATTAATGGCGATTTGTTAAAGTTACAGTAAAAAAGAGAGCAGTTATTTTCTTATATCTTTAAAGTGCAGCTTCCAAACACTTCAAAACTTTTTACATACATAGAGCAAGTCATTCTGAAGAAGTATGGTTAGTTTCATGACTTTACAAAAGGTCTATGAATAACAGAAAATTAATAAACTATCAAGACATTTGATCACACTGGCTCTGTGTATGTGGGGGGATGGGTGAGTATGTGTGTTAAGTGTGAGTGTGAGGAGGTGGGTGAGAGAGACAGACAGAGAGAGAGAGAGAGACTTTTAAACATCTCTTTAATCACTAGAAAAAAATCAATCAGTATTTATTTATTTAATTATTCGTTTTATTTTATTTTATTTATTTATTTAATTATTCATTTTATTTTTTTTTTTTTTTTTTTTTGCATTATAGCTTAAGAAATTTCCTAGGCCTTATCTTTTTCTGTCAGTCTTAGGGACAAAAAAATATATAAAAATCCAAGAACCAGTTAATTTGTAGTGCACTGACAACATAGTTTTATATAATTAAGTTAATAATTTATTCACCACACATATAATATTTTTTATTTAATTTTTTTTCCATTTCAAATTTGCACGTCAGACCTGGACACACATGATTGTCTGTATTGCATAGTGTTTTTGCTATTTTGTACATTGCCTATTTGTATATTTGTATATTGTTCTTTTGTTGTCTGTGTCCTGTCCCGTTGCTGTCATTCTGTTGCACTGTGGAGCTTTGTCACTATAACAAATTCCTCATATGTGTAAACATACCTGGCCAATAAAGCTCATTCTGAGTCTGATAATCATGTTAATTACAACATAAACAAAATCTAAAGATACATACACGTGGTCTTACAACTTTCTAATTTACACTCATTAGCTAAGACCAAAAGATTAGCTATCTTACAGACAATTGAACCACAGACAATTGCTAAATAACTGGTTTGTAAATAACGTAATCATTTAGAAATGTTAAATTGATCATTAATAAAGTATAAAAATACAGTTATTAAACATTATATATTTGCTCAAGAACAAAACATTTATAGCTGTATTTATAAAATGCTTACTAATGCTTATTAATGCTGGAACAATGCTTAATAAAGGACGGATTTCCTATTTACTAGTACTTAACCAGCGGTGGGCAGTCAGGGGCAGCAGGGCCTTCTCTGCTGGCCTTATAAAAAATAAAATAGTGTGAAAAAATGTTTTTATTGATTATTTGGGTATCATTTTCATTTGTGTAATGTCTACAAAATTGCCTATGATTAGTTTAGTTGAGGCTGAACTGGAATATCTTACATAAAAAAGTCTGAGGCCAGCACTACAGATAGTACTACCCTTTTGTTGAAAGATGTCACATCTGATTTGTTACGAGCATTAGTGACAGAATCATCAGCCAATCAAATTTTGACGTTTAATGACAGCCCGCCCTCTGGGTCTAGCTACGTGCCCAGTGCTACCCCTTGTGTTAAACCGCCCCTCTAGTCAGGGATTTCCAGAGATGGTCCTCACTGCAGAACACAAGATCCAGGGGGTGTGGCTGGATCTAGATCCAACTCCTCCCACCTTACATACACCTAAACCTACCATCTCCACCTACATTGTCTGATTTTAATCAAACTTCAGGGGTTTGTTTGGTGTATGATGGCGATCGCATAGATGTGACTATCAGAAGTCAAAGTTATAGCGCCACCATCTGGCAGCAGGAAGTGTGTCATTTTCAAAATGCTTTGAATTCAGCGTTTTACTTTTACTCTATTTTTTTCAAACTACATCAGAATAATGTCAAAACATGGCCAATGTAAAAGGAATAGGCCATGTTGAGGGAATGTTGATATTTAAAATACTGTTGCCATGGCAACGTGTCAAACTTGAATATTATTTTCCGGTGATTTTGAGGCGGATAACATGCTTAGAATTTCATGAAACTCAACACACATATCAGTATTAATGATAGATAGACACTGGCAAAAGCTCATAAAAGGGCGTGGAAGAGGCACTGCATAGCGCCACCTTTTCAGAACACTTGGGGGGTTAGTTTTAGCTACAGTCACCAAACTTGGTACATATATTGGTCTCATCAAGCTGGACAACCTTCTAATTTACAGTCATTAGCTACAACCAACAGGAAGTCGGCTATTTTGATTTGAATGTGGATATTTGGAAAAATATGGGTGTGAATTAACGCATACTCCTCAGAGGATATTATACTATACACACCAAACTTTGTCTACATGATGCCAAAACATTCAGGAACTTAAATTTGTAAACGGATTTTGATATCTTGAACGGTGTTGCCGTGACGATTTATTAAAGTAACAGTCTTTCACAGTCTTGATGGTTTGGATTAACCCTTTAATTGCTGTATCAATTAAAACCAGACTGCCAGAGGGTTACTGTAAATGCATGTGCTCGCTGTGCCCCTTTTTCGTGATGCCACCGGCGTGGCGGTTGCACTGACAGCTTGGGCCCGCCATCGCTGCTTGCAGCTATATTTTCTATTTATTTTTGTACACACATTGTATAGCATCACATTACACTACTGATCAAAGGTTTTGGGCCGATTATTTATTTATTTATTTTTGTGCAAGAATGTGTTAAATTGATCAGAAGTGACAGTAATGATTTTTACATTGCAATAGAAGATTTCAGTTTCAAATAAATGCTGTTTTTATTAAGCAGTACAGCTGTTTTCAAAATTGACACTAAGAAATGTTTCTTGAGAAGCAAATCAGCATATTAGAATGATTTTTGAAGGATCATGTGACACTGAAGACTGGAGTAATAATGCTGAAAATTTAACTGTCATCACAGGAGTAAATTGCACATTAAAATATATTTAAATAGAAAATGGTTATTTTAAATTGTAATAACATTTCACAATATAACCATTTTACTGTATTTTTGATGAAATAAATGCAGCATTGATCAGCATAAGAGACTTCTTGCAAACAACAACAAAAAAATCCCAATGAGCCCAAACCTGTGAATGGTAGTGTAAACTTTTTTTTTTTCTTTTTTTTTTTTTTAATGGCTTTAAAAATAAATGCAGAAAAATAAAATTTGATTAATAATAATTCTTAAATATGGCACTTTTGACTTTGACCAGTATATTACCCTAGCAACACCCTGGCAAAAACCCTGAGCTGTCTATCATTTTGGTGCTGTTGTGGACAAAAATAACTTACTTTTACTTTAGCAAAAATCTAGAATTGTTCTTCAGTTTTGTGCATGAATAATGGTAATTTGGTGTACATTAGGAATTTAGTTTTCTCATCCGTGTTTGCAGTCAGGACTATCAGCATGGCATATTCCAGTCTATTGGCTTAAAAGAGTTTCACGAGTACCTGACAGCAAGTGAGAACATCAGTCAGGAAGACCGTGATAAACTGAAGATTAAAGGTAAGGATTCATTCACCTCATTTTGCTTGAGCTTGAATGTATTCAGTCTTTTGTTGTTAAACTATAAACAGCTGCCAGTTCAGGCCTTGAGAATGAACACAGAGTGAGAATGTTGATGTTCTTGACATTTTTCTGCATGAGAACAGTTATGAAACCTTTGCTGACTTCACACAAAAGAGAGCAAACACAAACTCAGACACTCATTCTGAAAGCATTTGTATGCTCTTCCAAGAATATTTTTTTTAGTTCTTAAAGGATTAGTTCACTTTCAAATAAAAATTTCCTGATAATTTACTAACCCCCATGTCATCCAAGATGTTTATGTATTTCTTTCTTCAGTCGAAAAGAAATTAAGGTTTTTGATGAAAACATTCCAGGAATCTTCTTCATATAGTGCAGTTCAATGGAATCCAAACGGTTGATGGTCAAAATTACAGTTTAAGTGCAGCTTCAAAGGGCTATAAACGATACCAGACGATGAATAAGGGTCTTATCTAGTGAAACGATCCGTCATTTTATTTTATTTTTATAAAAATGTATATGCTTTATAAACACAAATGCTCGCCTGTTTTGCGATGCACGTTCATGATGTCATGACGTTGAAAGGTCACGCTTGACGTAGGAGGAAGCACCGAGTCGGTGTTTACAAGTTGAACGTGTAAATACTAAGTCAAACGCCGTTTACAAAAAAAGGGAGTTACAACTCAATGAGTTTACAAGGTAAAACAACGATGTTGGACGATTTTTAACTTGGAGGAGAAGATGAGATGGAGCCTACGTCAAGCGTGACCTTTTCAACGTACGTGACGTCACGAATGCACATCGCAGAACAGGCGAGCATTTGTGTTTATAAAGCATATAAATATTTTTTTTTTTTAAATGACCGATCGTTTCACTAGATAAGACCCTGGAATGTTTTCATCAAAAACCTTAATTTCTTTTCGACTGAAGAAAGAAATACATAAACATCTTGGATGACATGGGGGTGAGTAAATTATAAGGAATTTTTAATTTGAAAGTGAACTAATCCTTTAAATAAACTCAACACGTGAAACAAAAAACAGTTCCATCAGGGATTAAAATTATCATTACATTATCATTGTAATACAAAAATATCACTACCACCATCAGACACATTTATTGTACATGTCCATTATTAATAGCTGGTGATTATTCTCATTACAGTAATGATTACTTATGATTATGCCAACATGTTTGATGCATGTGTAAGCAAACCTATTAAAATAGTGCAGAGGGGACACAAAGTCTTTGATTTATCTTCATTTTGGAACATTTTTTTTAAATACCAATATGTGAATTATTTGATTAACCGGCATAACTAATTCACGTAAAACTGGTAATAGATTGACAGTCCTGTTATTTAGCAAACAGGGATTGTCTTCTGATTTTCATTAGGGGATTGACAGCTGCACTGGTGTTGGAGTCTGATCAGATGTCTAAAGCATTCAGTGTTTAAGACCAAACGTTCTCAGTCTTCGTTAACAGCTGCTGAGGGGCTGTAGAGAGGGAGATGTCTCTCTCTCTCTCTTTCTATCAGTCAGTTGGATTGGTGTCAAGATCAATTACCGGCATGCTAAGCATGAAAGTTGCAGCACTCATAACTGCTCATGTCTGCTGAGAGCTCATAAGTGCGGATTGATTGTGTTGAGTGCTGAGCATTACTGACTTGTCAAAAGGCCATAAAGTCAGCAATGCTGCTCTTGGATTGGTTAGTTTGCTCTGATGTTTATATGATGGATTGTGAATTGCATTAATGTTTTGTAGGGATGCTGTTGTCTGTGAACCCAGACACCAGTATTTTAAGAGTTTAGATTCAAGATAAACCCCTGTCTGGCCAAATAAGATTTTGGTGTGGAGATAAAGGTTAGAATTATGATTATTTGATAGTACTACAGTACACCGTTAGTGTATATTAGCACTGTTTGTTGTTTGCTTTTGGGATCTAATAGAGCGTTTGGACCTGCATTTGGATTCTGGTAAAAAAAAAAAAAAAGTCATGGTTTTCACAAAAATATTAAGCAGCAACTGTTTTCAACATTGACAATAAACAGAAATGTTTCTTGAAGCAAATCAGCATATGTGACCCTGGACCACAAAACCAGTCATGAGGGTCAATATTTTATAATCTTATTATATATTTGGCCAAGATACAGCTATTTGAAAATCTGGAATCTGAGGGTGCAAAAAAAAAAAAAAAAAGATATAGAGAAAATTGCCTTTAAAGTTGTCCAAAAAGTCCATAGCAATGCATATTACTTATCAAAAATTAAGTTTTGATATTTCCGGTATGACATTTACAAAATATCTTCATGGAACATGATCTTTACTTAATATCCTAATGATTTTTGGCGTAAAAGAAAAATCTATAATTTTGACCAATACAATGTATTTTTGGCTATTGCTAGAAATATACCCGTTGCTACTTATGACTGGTTTTGTGGTCCAGGGTCACATATTAGAATGATTTCTGAAGGATTATCTGAAACTGAAGACTGGAGTAATGATTCTGAAATTTTAGCTTTGTCATCACAGGAATAAATGACATTTTACAATATTTTAAAATAGAAAACAGTTAATGTAGTCTGCATTTTCTATGTGCCTCAAACTGAAGGGGTGGCGCTCTGTTCTGTTGTCTACTGCACATACTTCAAACACACGAGGGGCTCGTAATGCAATCATTTCAGATTTTTTGGTGCCACAGGTTACTGTAATATTTAACATAGCATGATGACACCATAGTTGTTTAGACAGGAGGTGGATATTTAATTTGGAATGAGGAGCTCAATAAGAAAATTGTACACAAGTGCCGATGACTGTCAAAATAAACGCTTTAGGGTTTATCTGGAGCAGCAATGCTGTTTTTAAAAGAAATTAATACAAATGTATTAATATTCCATGATAATACTCTGGTAGTAACTTTTGCACTAGCAGTGCAAGATGTTAAAAGGATAGTTCACACAAAAAAGGGATTGTTTACTCACCCTCATGTCAATTCAACCAAATCTTTCATGAATCAAAAAGTACAAAAAGCTCAAAAGTATCTGAAGCTCAATGTTCTCCATGTATGTGCGGTGATCAGTGTTTATATGTGAATTAGGGCTGGGCGATATGATGATATAATCGTATATCGACGATGTCTCGTAAGTATCGCGATGTCCATGTCAACAGTCAGGTAATGGACGATTATCGACATTATTGGGGGAAAAAAATGGCAAATGATAAACCTAGTAAGTTGCAAAAAATATTTTACACAGCCCCATAGTCACCATACAGGTCTTTTTGCATGCAAGAATGAAATCATTTAATAGGAGGGTTGGGAATCGAAAAGCTATTCCAATTTTGGAAATCAGATCAGATGCGTAAGGTCAGGAATCGAATTACTTGTTATAAAATTAAATTTCGATTCTGCTTCTCGATTCCTGTATGCGCATTTGTGATTTCAAAAGATTCAACTGCAAGAAGATGAAATAGAACTCACTTCTGCATTCGTGCGCTGTTTTCAGTGCCGAGCACACATACACACATACACAAAGCGCTCGCACGAAAGCCACCTCTTACATACGTGAACACTGGACTGAGCTCTCTTTCTCATATTCTTACACATTTGAATGGACAAATACACACAAAATTATATCCCAAATATCCCATAAATACAATCGGTTATGTCTTAAGTAAACGTAAAGAGGGTGTATTGGATCCGTGCATTGACAGCAGTCGCTGCCGCCAGTCGTTAATGTTAATCAAAAAACAAAAGAAAAGAAAATCCCTCGCTGATCTTGACTGAATCACTTTTGTAACCTCAGTTTATATTTTATTTGCCTGTTGTTTGGCGCTGACTACTGTAATGGCAACGTGCATCTGTGGATGCGATTATTTTGGAGATGCGTTCCAGTATAATTTATCCTTATTTAGGGTAGGCTATAGGCCTATTCTATTTTGATCTCCAGTTTAATCAAAGTTAAACAGAAAAAAAGACATAGTAGCACTGCATGTGTTTCTGAATATTTATTTTAACAGACTGTATAATGATGAAAAACCACACACATGACAGTTATAATTAAAATACGCAAATTCCTTCACAGCCTATTCATACAGCGCACACAGTGCCCTATTTTTATAGATTTTTTAAACAGTGTATACAGTATAATTATGCTTAATTAAGCTGAGATATAGCACTATAAATTCTTAATTCATTGAAGAATCAACTCACCACTCAACATGCACACGTTCGGAGATTCGGCAGCCCAACACTGAATATTATATTTTGGGCGTTGTATTTTGATTAATACAATAAAAATTATAAAAACTAAAATACAAAACTAAAATTAAAAATTACCCCTGGTTCTAAATAAAGCAGTTATTTTTATTTTGTTAAAAACAGGCCAAAAGAGACCTCCAAACCAGAAAAAAAAAAAAAATTAACGTTTTTGCTCAGAATTCTTTTTAATCTCTGCATGACTTTAGTCATACATGATAAATATCAAATAATTTATAGCTTGACTACAAGTTTAAAAATAGCGCTACAATTATTATAATCAAGGAAATTAAACTTACCATCATGAAATTTGTCTAATGCCAAAAATAAAGAAACATCGGAAAACAGGCATTTATTCAAGACATTACTATATGACATCAACATGCATTTATCATTCTTACAATCACCGCCAGAATGTCCAACTTTACCATGATGAACTTAAAATTGGGTTCTATTATTTTTCCTCAACAGTTCTTTTCACAAAACGAAATTAATTTCAAACACAAATTTGATAAGAACAGAGTGGAAATTATTAGCAACACCAACATAACAGCAAAGCTAATGTTTTCTGTTAGTTTAAGCACAAACTAAGAAAAGTAATACAAACTTTAATGTGGCAATAATTAAGACCAAACTGAACATGGTGCATGTTTATGGTGCATGTCGGCAATGTTTTCTCAGCAGGGGCGGGGCCTGGTGGAGGTGGGGCTTAGGTAGACGATATTATCGGATATCGCAATATTTTTTAAGGCGATTTATCGAAAAGATAATTTTGACATATCGCCCAGCCTTAATGTGAATAAATAAATCTGTTCATCAAATAAAGCAAATTGTGTCTCTTCAGAAGGCTTGGAATTAAACCACTTGATTAAAATGGATTACTTTTACAAGGTCTTTTTGTTTTTTTAATGCATGAAAGTTTTGTTGGCATGGACTCTCAAAGGACGAAAATGAAGAGCGAATATTTTTGGTTGAAGTGTCCTATTAAATGTAAGAGTTCAAATCCCAATATTTGTTGAAAGTCATAAATTTGACCATATTGTGTAGTCTTAGTACACAGACACAGTCCAATGTGCTCTGGCACCAGTGGTAAGAGGATATACTGAAGGGGAAGTGGATTGAGAGAGGGGGCGGCTGAGGGTTTTAATGGAACGGCCTCTTCCTCTTCCCCTCGTCCTCTAGGTTTTGCTATTAAGCACTTAAAATTGTGTCATTAAACCCATCGTGCATGACTTTTTTTTACTTGATTTCTCCCACAAACATCTTGCATAGTATTTGGTGTGACCACCATATATTGATCTCGTTATTTCCTCCCCTCTCACAGGGATTGAGTCTCTCAAACAGGTGACCCGCCGCTACATCCGAAAACAGAACAAATGGGTCCGTACCAACCGATTCCTCAAGAGTAGAAGTCAGAATCACTGAATACACACTCTTCACAGGCTACTCTTAGTTTGGGCTCCTATTTTACTGCTGTTTGGTGTGAAGTGTTTAGTGGTCAAGTTCAGAAGGCAGCTTATTTGATCCCCACAAGATACCAAACTGCAGGTTTTTCCAGCCATAATATCCCTGGAATAAATTAATGCATGAAACCTTTAATGTGAGTTCTCTTCCCCTTTCCACCCTGTTGCTTGTGTTTGAGAGTTTAATGGTCTGTTCCATGAGCATTGTACGGACATCTAACACAGACAAGCTGCTGCTGTTTAATGATGCTAAGTAACTGTTTACAGTTACAGGAATACAGCTGTGCTAGTTCAGAGTGCATCGTTGCCACTGGCTTTAATTTGGATCACACTTACTCTCAAGGGAATTGTAGCTGCAGTTCACTCATTTCAGTTCTAAATTCATTGGTGCGCATTATATGTTGGCTTCACTCGTAGCTTGTCTATTGTGTATTGGCTTCATTCGCCCTCAGAGGTTACTGGAGCTGTGTATGTGTGTCTTTTTTCATTTTCTTTCAGTACGGTCCAATGGTCAGGTAATCACAGCCGTTTTTAACGAGATGGACTTCACACAGACCATTAAACACACAAACGGTTGTGTAGAAATACTATGTGTGTGTTTGAAGGCTACCCCTCCCTTACAGACAGCCTCAAAATTCCAAGGCTCAGGGTTCAGTGTTTACCGGCCTTGGGTTGATAAAAGATCAAATGCTTGTAAAGCTTGGGTGTTTCAAGACACGGTCAGTCTGAACGGGTTGTACTTTAACTTCCTAACAGACAACAGCCTGAATCAGCGAACCCTTCAATGGATGAACAGCTGTGTGTGTATGTGTGTGCTGGTGACATCAGGGTGTGAAGTTTATCTAGAGAAAGGAAGTGAAGGACACTTTATAGAATGAAGAATGTACAAGTGAAACACTGTTAGTTGTTCACATAATAAAAGCTGTTAATTTAAAAGGAGGGTGTGTATACATGTGCACACAGGTTGTCTTGGTGTAGGTGTATACAGAAACAGCTAGTGTTAGGGTCCCAAGGGTGGGGTGTTTAAAGATAAACTAATTTTAACTTCATGCTCATAGAGTGAGATGCTGGCACAGTGGTCTGTCTGATGCATATATACATAGACGAAAAATGTAAAAAATAACACCGAGTGCAATAGCTTATTCTGTGTATACAAGCTTAAAAAAAAAATATTTACCCAAAAATAATCATTTTGTCACGTTGTTCCAAATCTTCTTGACTTAAACTTGAGAACTTGTACATTCCAATTTGTGAACGGGTTGTTCAGGCCATTTTTGTTTTATTGGTCCAACCAATTCGTTGACGAGATTTGGCTTAAAAGAATGATTTGTTCATAAATTGTATATTGATACATCTCTGATATACTCTCATGAACACGCCAAGTAGAGCTCGGGTTCCTCACGTACCTTACTCTGCTTCCTGTAAGCCCTTCAGCATTGACCAAATCAGTGTCTTCGATTTACCTTGGATTTCCACTAAACGAGTCTTTGGCCTCCTCACAACATTATCCGGGCATTCCCTTTGGACTCTGACCCCTGTTTCTGAGGATCCTGGACTGGATTACCCCTTGCTCCCCATCCCTACCGAGGCTACCAGCAATCCTGTTAGCCCTAATGAGATTAGGCAGATACAGTGGCTAGCCCTCATTAAGAGTAGTTTTGTGTCCCGCCATATGCGGCAGACCCTAAACACAAGGGCAGCTGGCTTTAGGTGAGATGTCTGTGAATGTGGCCTTCCTCTACGGCCTCTCTTCATCCCTTGAGTTATATGAGGAGGAGCCTCATCTTCACCAGATGGTCTGGTGCTTTGATCAGTGATCAGTCCTGTAGTGCGGTACATTTCTGTTCCATCTATGTAGTTTACTAATCATTTTGCCATCCTATTTACATGAGAAAATAATTACATAAGTAGCAAGCAAAATTTATCTCTACCTTGCCTCTTTTAACCACTTCGTTAGCCAGTCCATCTCAACTTCAAAACCATTTTTTATGTAACTAGTCGAGACAAGTTTTTCCGAGTCCAAGTCCATGCCAGGTCCAAATGCTCCTGAAAATATGGTCTTGAAATCGAACTTGAGACAGATTTGAGTCAGAGTCTAGTCTAGTCTGGAGTGAGAGTGCTACAGCACTGCTATTAGATTTCTAAGAAGCAGCTAAACTCTTGGGTCAACTTTTACTGTTGCCTTGCTTAACAAGGTTCACCAGGCCAGTGGGCCTCAATTCATTACAACTTAAGGTTGTTTCGTCCTCGTTGAACCCCTTGCATCCATCCCCTCCACTCTCCCACCCTTTTTGCTGGACTCTGACCTGCTTTTTGTCTGGTTAAGCTCCTGTGGCTGCCTGTCAGTGGCCTAACTGATCCCTCCCTATGCACCCCACGCATCCCAGGGCCTGATGGGGCCCTCAGCTGACCGATCTAATCCTGCAGGCAGTAGTTTACTGCTAGGAATTCAGATTGGTGGCAGGAGGTTGGAGTCTGTGGTGTGGCCTCTTGGGGATAAGGACTGTGGGGTCATTGAGGGCAAACTTGGGTTCATTGTCCTCCTGGCCTCTACGAGGCAATCGACAATTCCTCTTTCGTTTTTCATTTCATTTGTTGGTTATTTGTGAATTAAGATCAAAGCTGATATGTATGGGCCAGTTTGGTATCTTGATCTTGTTGGCCCAAGAAGGGAATATCACTCTCAGAGCAGTCAAAAATTATTTTGCAAAGTCATTTTTGTGATATGCCACCCTTTTTTAAATCAATTGATTTGCAGCCAGTTGCCAGCTCAAATAGCACACTTCCTTGTAGAGATGTGCCAGTTTGAACCCTACTGTTAACCGTGTAACGGCTGAATTTGGGATTAGGGTGAACCTGAGCGCCGTTTCCGTCTGTGCTTCCTCGGGGAGATTGGGCTGAGCGGCTTGGGGGGTAACTGTGACAACGGCTCAGTTGACGGCTCTGGGAGGCAACGTGAGCGTTAAATAATAGTCTCTTGCCTTTTGTCAATGATAGGGGAAACCTGAGTGGGATGCGCAACAGGTGCGACATAGAAAAGTGTCCCCTTACACTCCGCACACCTCAGGACATGCCTCATACTCCCAAAATACATTCCCGCTGGAAGACCGCTGCCAGCTGCTTGCATATGGGCCCTTGTGTGCATTGATGAGCTTGTGAGAGGATGTACAGAGAAATACTGTGGATAGCCACATAATGTATAAGCAAATGAGATTAAGGGATGATAGACGCAAAAACACAGCTGTTGAGGTGTTGACCTGGTGGCTGCAACTTACAGCTGGAAGTCTAATGGTTACAGCTGTCGGCCACTCAATCTCTTAGCCCTCACTTGTTGTTCGGAATGTCCAAAATTGACTGACAAAGTCTGACAGCTGTTCAACAGGTGTCCTGTTCTGAAATCCTTATCTACTCCATCGTCCTTTCCTGTCCTAGGCTCTCTTATCACACAAACAGCAGCAGGTGCGACTGCTCAGTATGTTTTCTGATGCCCATGTTTTCGGAGACTAGAGGATCTGGCTGTTGGTGAGCGAGGGGTCTTTTCACATTTTAAAAGACTGCAGCCGTGCGGCTGTCTGCTGTGGGTGCGCTGGAGAGGCGCGGCCTCATAGAGGCAGATATTTGAGATCTCTGTGGTTAGAGACCCTTGTTCTCTCGTCTTTTCCACCATTCAGGTTCGGCAAGATTACATGACTTAGATTTTAATTTTGGGCGGGAGGGAAAGACCCCCGTTCAGCATCTGTTTACCCCCAGATGGCCATCGTTGCCCTGTTCCCTCTAATTTCTATACCCCCGAGAGAGGGCTTTAAAGAGGTACATAAAAAAAATAAAAAAAATAAGTCCTCCACTCCCCACATGGCTCAGGTAGGCCAGGTGTCTCTGTGCAGGCCCACCTGCTGCCGCTCTTTTCTGTTAAGCACAATAGCAGACATAAAGACTGCAGAACTTTCTTTGATTAGGAGCGACTGCAAGCAAGAAGCAACAAGGTTTAGTTTGGGCTAAAGAGATGCTTTACGTCAGCTAAGTGGGACGCTGGGTCGCTTGTGTGAAGGAACACCTGCGTGTTTGATGCTAATGCAAAACATGTACAGGCAAATTAAAAGGATTTAGTTCTATAAAGCTGTTTGTATCTCATTTGGAGCATGAAACATCTTTATCATCCATACTTTCATTTTTTTGCTGGGAGAAAGTAATGGATTTTATATTTAGATGTTTCAAAATTATTATTTTTTTTCAAAATTGGTGGGTTTAATCCACTATGCCTATTTAATGGTGCAGTTTAATAAATATATATATAAATATATATATATATATATATGTCAAAATTAGCACGTTAACGAAGGCAATTATTTTTTTTTGTTTAACGCATTAAAAATATTTAACGTAATTAATGCAGGGGTGGGGCTAGGGTTGGCCACCCCACTCACAACTGCGGTTTCTGTCACTTTTTCTTTTGACAATAAGTGCATTTATTCAGTCGCAGAACGTCTTTACGACCACATCAAACGGGAGACATTTCAGATGCGTGCTCCACTTCACTTCAGCGGCAGGCGCGAGCCAAACAAGCGCGGAAACGGTACTGTGCTCAGTCAGAGCGCGTGCACAATTGCACGCACAAAGGTGCCGGCGCGTGCTTTAGCATGTATTATTTCATATCAAAGCGCGAAATAAACTACGTGCATTAGGGATGCTCCGATCGATCGGCCGGAGATCGGTATCGGCCGATCATCACATTTTATGACTCGATCGGTACTCGTACATTTGGCCGATCTCATGTACCGATCGCAATTTGATGATGTCAGCGCTTGAGGACTTACATGATGCGTGGGGACATAAATGATTTGGTGGTGTGGAAATGCTATGACGTTTTGAGAAACAATGAAAAATTCGCTATATGTCGTGTATGTTTTGCATGATGATATGATGAATGGATTGTTAATTTTTAACAGCAGATTCAGTTAGAGCTGATCTGCGCATCACTGCACGCGTCTCCACGGGAGCCGGAGCTGATCGCGGCTGCTCTATGAACATTTATTTATAAAACAAAATATCTTCTTTGGCCATATTAGCCTACTCAATAGCATTAACACAGGCTTTACTCCTTTCAAACTTTATCTGGAATGTCACCATTTCTGTCACTGCAACTTCCCGATCAGGCGAACACACACACACACACACACACACACACACACACACAAATGAAATCGTCTGCCTGATGAAAAAATTTGTTTAAAAAAAATGTAGTTAATATTGCATAATTTATGATTTATTTTATCCACCCGCTAATAATCAGAATGCATTTTTTTATTACCCGACCCATGGATTATCCGTAGCGCCCGTGGATATAACCGTGATCAAACTACTCCGTTTTGTTCTTTCAGTAGTTTAAATGTTTCTATTTATTTTTTTCCTCTTCAGTCTTATATTGGACAGTATTAAACCTTATGAGTTACATCAGACTTATCCATATTGGAGTTTAAATGTTTCTATTTATTTTGTCCTCTCTCTAACATTGGATAGGCTAATCAAAACATTCTCATCTTGAGCAGAAAAGAAAGATAACAGTTTCAAAGTTTAAATTCCAACCTAGCCATCTAACAACTATATATATATATATATATATATATATATATATATATATATATATATATGTATGTTCTTAGCCTACAGATTGATAATGCTAAATGTAGATCAGAAACGTTTTGTTACATCTGGTTTGAGTCGTAGGTTACTTATAGATAGATAAATAGATAGTAAGAAAAATAACAATATTTGCAGCATTGTTTTTTTCTGCTGTATTTTAGTGAAAGTAATCTATAATTTGACCTCTCACCGTGTTTCTGTTTTTGTTAAAATAACCACGGCAGCTCTTGAACTTGGCGCCGGACACCGGCGCGCGTCCAAAGAGAGAGAGAGAGAGCGCGCACGGAGCTGAAAGGGCTTGAATAAAGCGCGTTTAGCTTTAGATAAAAATACGAGGATATAGCGCTGAAAGATATTTACCATAAATGACCCTGAGCGCTTGTTATGTGATCTGCTCCGCTGTTTTGATGCGCTGCTCACTTAAAATGGTGCTGCTGCGACGGCTCGCGGTCCGGATGGATGCAGGGGTGCGGATGCACTTATAGAAGTATTTAAGGATAAAAGACTCGAGTTGCTTTTAAAATATTCACAAGTCCTTTTCCTCGAGTCGAGTAAAGTCTGGGGTCATTTCAGGTCAAGTCAAGTCTTAAGGCTATAAAAATGCGACTCGATCTCTGCCTTGTGGTGCATCAGACACATTTTGTTTGCATTTATTTTTGTCTTATATTAAGTATCCTGATATACATAATGTTATGCATAAACACCATTTTAAAGGAATATTAAAATGTTCACTGTATAAGGAATCATTTTTGTGATTATTTATATAACATTATTATTACATATGTTATATAAAGCATAATCGGCATCGGTATCGGCCGATCACCATGACAAGAAATCGGTACTTGGTATCGGCTGCAAAAATCCTGATCGGAGCATCCCTAACGTGCATGCAATGTCGTGGTCAGTTAAGTCATGATGTTTCCAAAAAGGCGATTAAAGCTGCCTTAAAACTGTGCATGCATGTACTATATTTTAAATGAGTAACATTTAAGAACATGTCTCTGAAATGTTTTTCAAAACGTTCCTGGAGCAGCCCAGCACTGTCTCCCTCATCTAACACACCCGATTCAACTCGTCAGCTTATTATTTGAGACTTTATGACCTGAAGTGCGTCAGAAATGGTAAAAAGAATTGAGAGAAAATATGCGTGTCAGATCCGCGTCACGTTCAGCAACAGCAGCTCTTAAAGAAATAACAGCCAAAACAACCTAATAACCAGCTGGTGTGATGTCTGTTCATCAAATGACAAAGGAAAAAAAAAAGAGGAACAAATTACTTTTATAGCTTTAAGGATTCATCTACATTTAGTTTAGTATTTAGTGTTTGATAATTTCAATTTCCATTTAACAAATATTTAAAAATATACTGTCTTTGTTGTTTGTAAATTAATTTGAAGATTGAATGTGAAATTATTGCAATATAAAAGTATATTTAAAAACTTTAATGTTAGGTGGGATTAATCACGATTAATTTCAGAAAAATGTGTGATTAATTAGTTGTTTTTTTTTATCGATTGACAGCACTAATATATATACATACATACATATACACATATATATATGCAGTGTTGGGGAAAGTTACTTTTAAAAGTAATGCATTACAATATTGCGTTACTCCTTAAAAAAGTAACTAATTACGTTACTTAGTTACTTTTTATGCAAAGTAATGCGTTACGTTACTTTTGCGTTACTTTTGTGTTACTTTTTAAATATGAGAAGGGCTTGATTGTTTTTAATACAATAAGTTGTAATTATAGCAAATGTAAAAGCCCTTTCACACCAAAAAAAAAAGTGTAATGAATAAACCTCAGCCTGAAGGAAAAGTAAATTCACGTCTGTAAAATAGAATGCAGGAGAAGAAGGTTCAACACTCTTCAGCAATAAAAAAACAATGAAGCACAATTGTTAGTTTATCTAAAGTCATTTTTGCTTATTAGTATGGTTTATCTGCTGGTGTTGGTCCATTGTGTTTTATCAAGTCCAAAGTCAATGCAGCCGTCTACCAGGAGATTTTGGAGCACTTTATGCTTCCATCTGCTGACAAGCTTTATGGAGATGCTGATTTCCTTTTTCAGCAGGACTTTAGCACCTGCCCACAGTACCAAAACCACTTCCAAGTGGTTTGCTGACCATGATATTATTGTGCTTGATTGGCCAGCCAACATGCCTGACCTGAACCCCATATGGAATCTATGGGATATTTTCAAGAGAAAGATGAGAAACAGTCGATCCAACAATCCAGACGAGCTGAAGGCTCAATAGTGCCTCAGCAGTGCCACAGGCTGATCGCTTCCATGGCACACCTCACTGATGCTGGAGTTTGTGCTAAAGGAGCCCCGACCAAGCATTGAGTGCATTAATGAACATACTTTAAAGAACTTGAACTTTTCTGTTTGTCAAGTCCTTTTTTTTTTGATTGATCTTAGGAAATAGTCTAATATTTTGAGATTTTGGATTTTTGACTTTCATGAGCTGTAAGCTCTAATCATCAAAATTAAAACAAAAACTTTTGAAATGTTTTACTTTACATGTAATGAATCTAGAATATATGAAAGTTCCACCTTTTGAAATAAGTTACAATAAACTTAAAAATTACTTTCCCAATATTCAGTTTTTTTGAGATGCACCTATATATATACATATATTGATACAGCAGGTGTTTGAGGTATTTTTAAATCATCATTTTAATGCATTTTATGATATGTTATGCCCACATTTTATTATTTGCTTGTCATTCAGGTTTATAATTCTCTATTATAATTATTTTATTGTGTCTTGTTAAATATTATGGGTGCTGTTATTGTTGTTGTGTTTCAGGATTATGTAAGATTTATTGGTGTCAATCTAGGTCTGCTCTAATTGTAAACAAACACAGGGTGATAAGGAAGTAAACTGCATTTGGAGTCAGTCCAGTGGTTGGCCAAGGGTCAAATTAGAAACTGTTGGTTCCTTTTTGCCAGATGTTGAGGAACTGTTTGACAAAGAATTTGATTTTCTGTGATAAGCATTTAAACTACGGTTACAAACGATCTTCAGCATTTGTGTACTTTGCATTTTATGCAAATTTTTATGCAAGATTTTGCATAGTAATTATTTAACTAAGAGCCTTCTTGCATTTTTAAGAAGTGTTTAAGCATGTTTCTCTTTGTGACAGTGCTGGACTTGTGCAACATTCACCTCAGGCAAACAGGTGTGAAGGCTGGATGATATCAGCAGTATGTTTGAAAATTTGGTGGCTCCTCTAAATTCTCCTTTACTTCTGTCATTGTTCTTTTGAGCTGAACTCCTTGTACTCTCTTAAGAGGGTTTCAACAGCAAAAATATAAGTATAGTTGTAACTGCACAGCAGTTTTGTAATAAGAAATCATGTTTGTTAGAGAAGGGCTAAGTGTTACTTTGCTGACTTTGTGCCCCTAGGCCAGTAGTTTGTCAAAATGCATTCTGCACATCAAAAAAACAAAACGAATATGAAGCAATGTCTACCCGTCACTTTTCTTGAATGCAAACACTCCATTTGTATAGCACCATTGTGCAATTCAGTAATAAGAATTAATAAACAGGCTACACATCTCGAGAGCTCTTCCATATTCGGTGTGCGTTTGTCAGCTTTACTAACATTTCCTCAAAGAAAAACAAACATTTGTAACTACAGGATGTCATTTCAAGTAGTTTGACAGTTCAAATAGACTGCGTTTGAAAATAGCAGCTCTAAAAATATCACGGCAGACAGAGATGCTGCTTTGAAACTGGTTATCACAGCAGGGAAATTTTAACTGCTCATGTCTTCATCAGGACGTAATGAAGCCTCCCTGAGCCAAACCACTGCAATTGGTCATAGTGACACTTCAATGACCAAAGTTAGCTTTCTTGGATCTAATCAAATTGCATTAGTTAATTGCTGAGCAAGTGTTTTTCTCCACTTAAAAGGCTAGAAATGCACTATTTACTTTTTTTAGCTGATGCAGTAATACTTTGACAATAATTACTTTTTTTGTTCTTGCCTTTATTAATTTCTAATTCTCAAACAACGTACCATGGCAGTGCCAGTTTTACCATAAAATACCATGTTTTAGGACCTGTTCCATGGCAGACCATGTAAAACCACTTTCCATGAATGTGATAATCAGTTCTTTTTACTCTGGCATTACTACCTGTTATCATTTTAAACATGGTGCCATCACAGTACTGCATGTAGATGTCATATTACATTTAATTATCTGCCCAAACAGATCAACAGTCTCTAATGTTAGCTTAAATTATATGTTCACACTTATGGTATGATATGGAATAGTTTAGTGCAGCACCAGACAGGGAATATCAGAGAAGAGAGGATTTCACTAGCTTTTTATACATATATTTCACATGAACTGTGATTTATGCAAAACAAAGATTAAAATGCGGTCTACGTTGAAGACTTAAAGCACATACAGGAGGTGAATAATAGCCCTTTTAAACTGATTAATTTTCCTGCTTTATTGCACTCTATCAAATGTCCATTTTACAATTATGAACCGTCATAATATAATCTGTCCCCCCACAGTTTTGTAATGAAGTGTAGCTAGCTACTTTTTCAGAAGGGTAGCTAGAATGTAGCTTAACTACTTTAATTTACAAATAGCTTGTAGCTGGTCAAGCTACAGTTTCAGAATAGCTTCCCCAACACTCTAATTAGAGAATTTGAAGGATTTGAGTAAAGCTTGACAGCAGGTCATGACCTCTCATTTGAAGAAAAAGATGAGTTTTTTTCCCCTAGACGTATTTTTAAATTATGACAAAAGTTTGTTTCTGTGTTCCAGACGGCTATTTTGATTTTTACCACTTACGATGTATGACTGTATCTCAAATGCATGTGATAAAAGTATTTTAAGTTTTCTCAACATTTCAGAATGCCTGTTCAGTGTTTTTGTAACAGGTTCTGAGCACATTGTGTTGCTTACTGAGCCAAGCATTGGGGTTGGGTGATTGTACAGCCAACAACAACCCTAAATGTTGAACTTCGGGACCTAACTTGCCATGACATGACATGAATGATGCATCAAATTATGAGAAGAGATTGACTGTTACAGTGGGATCAAAATCTTTTGTCTAGATCCCAAATATCATCTAGGGACCAGAGTAACAGAGACGTGGACCCAGAACACCCTTGTAAACTGAATCTTTTCTGTTTTATGTGTGTGAGACAGTTTTTTTTCTTTCTTCTGCATGTTTAACGTATGGGCCTCATTATCTGTGCACGTCTGCTATATTATGCGTGGATCAATAGCGTTGAGCGAGGTAGAGTGAGGTCGTCGCTGCTGACAGTGTCAGAATGCTATTTGAGATTATCGAGCGGCAGTGATTCAGCAGGTTCAGGCTGCTGCAGGCCCTCCCTGCTTCTCCATACTGATTCACTGCACCACACCATACCACCAGACATATTCTGTACCTTTCTTCTCTTTTGCCTTCAACATTTTTAATTGTTAGATTAACAAGTTTAAAGATCCTATGATAGTTTTTTGACTTTACGTCCTTGTAGGGCTACACGATTATGACAAAAATCATAGTTGTCGATTATTCCCTTGAGATTGTAATTGCGATTATTAATAACGATTATTTTGAACAGATTTATGCCATTGTTTGAAGCTGCATGCCATATTTATATATATATATTAAAAAAAGGCTGAAAACACTCTTCCTGAACTTTTATTGCTTTTCTATAGCATTGAGCCTCAAATGTCAACTACATTGGTTTAGTTTCTTCTTTAAACAAAAAAAGGTACAATTATGCATGGTATAATAATGTTATACTAAAACTAAAAGAAAAAGAAAAATGGTTTACTAAAGCTATACATTTCATTTACAATTATACAGATATTTTACATTTTAAAAATTTTAGTTTCAAATTACAGTAACATTACAGCACCTGATTTGGTAGCACTGAACATGTAATATTACAAGTTTTGTCTCTTAGAAATGCACATTAGAACAGGAGCCTGGTCCGATTGGTCCAGGCTTTTTCCCTCAGGCTATCAGGCTAATGAACAGTCAGAACTAATTTCACCCTACATCAAACTCCCACTCACACAACATGCCATGCACTGCACTTTAACACCGTTCTACTGGACTACACGCACACACTGCAATAATACAACCTATCTGCTATCACTGGATACCATACAATGCACATCCACGACATTGCATATGTATAATCTGTTGCACCTTTGCACAACTATCTATTGCACAACTAATCTGTTGTAAATGTATAATCTGTTGCACCTTCACATATTACTATGTATAGATGTGTACATAATGTAGAATGTGTACATTCGGTGTATTGGTAACTAAGTATGTCTTTATAAGTACACTGTGTGTATTGAGTATGTGTATGTGTATTTTGCACATTGTCTTCTGTACAGTCTGTAAATATGTACTGTCTATATGTAAATTGTTCTGTTTTTTTGCACTGTCTGGAGCACGCTCTCAAGAATTTCACTCACCAAGGCACTCGTGCTGTGGTGATGTGACAATAAAAGTGATTTGATTTGATTTGAGCTTGAGTTCAGAGTAGCAGGAGCTTGAGTTGGGATGCAGATGTACATTTGACAGTACCATTGTGAAAACTGTAACAGCCTCATCTTTTATACATAACCAAAAGTACAGCACCTCATTACCATGGTAAAAAAGTAGCCTAACTATATGGTTTTTATGGTGTTTGCATTGAAAAACAGTAGCCTAAAGACATTGTCAATTACAAATCCACATCAACTGATAGAATAATTAACAAAATAATGTAATTATATTCCATTACGCCTTTAACATATTTAGTATATTAATAATATAATAATACTCAATTTGAATATCCTACTTTTCTGCCACCGTACCATTGTTACCTTTAGTGTTACTACAGTAAAACTATGGTAAATGTGGGTGATTTGTGGATTGAAACGTCTTCTAACTGGATCGTTGTTGCACTGTTTCTGCTGCTTTCTGCATCAGTGTTGATGAGAATAACAGCTCCGATTTATTTGGCTTTAAACTAGTTTAAATTAAAGAGACGTGATTTGTACTGGAGAACTCTGCGCTGAACTCGAGTGCTTCTTACTGGATGTCACAGCGTTGTTTAGTGTGTGATTGCGACTGGTCACTGTAATAAACGCATTCGCTCTAAGCTCACGCTGAGCTGTTTTCTTTTGAGGCGAGCGGATAAAAGGTCAATGTGGCGCGCAGTTCAAACGAGTACTGCTATTTTGTTCTGCTTTTGACACGTTTGGCATTTAACATATCTATCATGACAACGACTATCAGTTAGACAAAATGTCTTTTATCCAGTGTGTTTGAGTTTGTTAAACCCCGCGCTGCAAACACCTCTTAAGCACACAGAATAATGCAAGTGGGCATTTTTAATTGTTTATTTATTTTTGTAATCGCGGCTTTGAACGATTATGTAATCGTGGCATCCATAATCGTAATTGCGATTAGAAATTCGATTAATTGTGCAGCCCTACGTTCTTGTGTGTTAGCTTTCCCCCCATAACCAGCAAATCATGGTCATTGTTTTCCCCAATGCACTCAAGCTGAAAGTTAAGGAAAGTAATTTATTCATTAGCCTAAGATTTAACATTAACTTTTCTCAATCAGATTTAGTCAAGATCATCAACTGGGTACACGGTGTTCACACCATTAGATTGCACCATGATTATTCTGCAAGTTTAATCAAGATGCTATTTCATCAGTTTCGTCTTTTGTCAATTTGTCTTCTGAATCTTCAGGACCTGCTAGCAATGTGCCACCAGTTTACGGTCTGGATGTGACAGACATGAGCAATTGGGAGACAACTGTACTTACTCCTGCTTTAGAGATCCTGGACTGCCTCCAAAAGGTTTGACTTGTTTTCTCTCAGTCTCTGTCCGGCGCGGGTGAAATAATTGCAATGCTGAAGGTGAGGTACAATTCATATTTCTTCACTAAATAACTTCTAAAGTAATTTGTAAAACTTTCTGTGAGACATAATTTCACAAACAGCGTGAGTGAATCACGGCGCGCGTGCTCTTTTGTTTTTTTTTGTTTGTTTTTTTTTCTCAAAATGTGCAAATGGCTTCAAATCACCACACATCGCATCTGTCTATAAGCGAGCTGCACACTGCACAGTTGACACAGGAATTGTCACTTGCACAATCGAGTCAGTGTCGCATCGTCACTAAAGTTTATTTAAAGTTTATAGTTTGCATTTCTTTTTAATTCTTGCCTGTGTTTAACCATTCAGCACTCGCACGCTCTCCTGGAGACTGTGCGCTCATGCACACTCGCAGCACACACATAACGCCAGGTTCACACATACTCCGTTCGCAGTGCGTATTTTTTCTGCGCTCATGTTAACGGATTTTAAAGCATTCACACTGCAGTGACTGCACACGGTTTCGGTCTGGCAGTGCGTTTCATGAGCAGTGCAGAGATCGTTTCCACGCCGAGTTTGCTGCACGGCACGCGCTGAATTAAAGTGACAGCACATTGTTTGTGGTAAATATGAAAACGAAAATGTAGTAATTACACCATAAATGCATATTAAAGGAAAGAAGCACTTTTAGATAAACAAGGCAATAATAGATTGCACTCGTGGAGGTAGGAAAACAAAGTTCTTTATGAACCGCAGGATTGCTTGCAATAAAGATTTAAATGCAAAGAAAGGCAGTAGAGCTGACTGTTTCTGTCAATGGTCAGTTTTAATTTAGAATGTCTTTGTGATAACGTAAGCAAAGTATTTTAAATGTTTTGCCTCTTGCTTGAGCAACTGTTTTGTTCTGTGTGTAAGCTATTATGCAACAATTGAACGAGTGTAAAAACAAAAATGCACTGCATGATCGAACATTTAGGTAAGATAAATATATATTTTTGATATTGTTTCCACCCCTCAAATTAAAAAAAGAGACACCTATAAGAGGGAAATTCCCCTCATTATCAAAAATGAAATTCAGGCCCTGAATAAATTTCTAAAATTCCTGATTGGAGTATTGCTATAAATAATTCTACATGATAAAAAATAAGGCTTTAAAAAGATCTGTATCGGTGATCGTATCGGCAGATACTACTTTCTGTGATCGGCGATCAGTGATCGGCCTCAAAAATCCTGATTGGAGCACCCCTAGTTTATAATTTATTTAGTTTAATTAATATTTAAGAAATTTGAAATAATTTGAAAATGAATTAAAAAAAAAAAAAGTAACTAAACTAAATCCTGTCCACGTTCAACTGTCACACGATCATGCACACTTCACACAATCTCACAGCTGGATTCGACTAAGTCTGCAAGTTTTGGGAAATTAAATGTTTATTAGACATTCAAAGGTTTGTTTAAATGATATAAATAGGTATTTGCTGCTTGCTGACTCCTAACGCCCGTTTCACACCGCAAGCGTCAGCGGCGCGTGAGCAGCGTGTATTTTTTTCGGCGTGCATGTTAACAAATGAGTGCATTCACACCGGGAGCAGGAGCAGCGCGTGAGCGTCGCGTGAGCAGCAGTGCCGCGATCGTTTCGGCACCGAGTCTATTTTTGCTGCGCCGCTTACGCTGAATTAAAGTCACAGTGCATTGTTCTTGATAAAAATTGACCCGATTAACATTAAAAATAACAAATTTGACCACAAAATCATGTAAGTGATGCGTTTCGTGTTTCACAATCACCATATGAAAAAAAAACAATACAATAGATGCACCTTAATACAGAAAAACAACAACAGTGTAATAAACATACGGCTACAGTGCATTAGAATAGTGAGTTCTTTCTATTTTCCAGAGCCCAGAGGCCTATTTGAACCCCCAATTCTGATTTATTAATTTTACAGATACACAAAAGATTTACGTAACATAGCCAATTCAATCTAGCATAGGCAACTCTAAGTCTTCTGTTAGATGGCAAAAATTAATATTCCTCATACAAAATGTGAGAAGGGTCAGACAAAATCTTTCCTGACAGGGTCGGCAATTTTTTCGTATACACATCTTGGCTTGGCTCAAGTTTATCGTGTAAACTACCTATATATATAATATATGTTATTTACATATGTGTGTGGGACAGAGGGCAGGGGGACACGGTCGCATCACAGAGTATGCTGGCCATATCATACACCAAAGCACATGGCACACAGACACAGTGTTCGGAGGAGAACGCTGGAAAATATGACAGAAATGATGATACTCATCTGTATTGTACTAGCCTACAAGCCGCAGTTCAGCTGCGCGCGACAAACGCTGCCAGTATGAAAGCACAATGGGCGCGCGCTGCTCACGCTCTGCATACGCAACGCTTCTGCGCCGCTCACGCGCCGCTCACGCGTGCGGTGTGAAACGGGCGTAAATGAGAAAGTATTATAATGTTTGCCTTTATATTACTAATAATATAAAAGCATACGTCATAATATTTTTTGTATACCTTTTAATTCCTTATTAGAATTAAATTAGACATATCCGTATTAGACAGAACTGTTAAACGGTGACAATCAAGAGGGAGAATGTGAGCGTTGCATGCTCGGGTGCTGCAGTTCTCAGGGCCATCAAAATAAAAGTCCCATCTCTAACACATCAGCCAAACAGAAAAACTTATCGGCCAATGCCGATATATCGGTGGACCACTAGTAACAAGTAATTTACACACAACCGTGTTTTATTATGTATTTAATAGTATTCAGCCATCTTAATTTCTTATTTTTATTTTTTTTATAATAGTTAAATAGTTACTTATCCCCAACCCCTCTCATACCGCCTCTTCTCTTAAAACCATTTCAGAGAGAGCAGCCATCTGCACAGCCAATCAGAGCAGAGGGGGTGGAGCCTCGCAACAAGAGGAGTCATCACATGTGCGACCTGTGTGATCAGGTGATCATTGGCGACTTGGAATGGACGGGTGAGTTTTTGCTATAGTCAAACCAATGCATTTTTAAATGTCTTAAGAAGACAGACTTTAATATTTGAACTATCCTGTTCTCCAGCACACCAGAAGTCCAAAAAACATTTTTATCATTTCCGCAAAAGGAGAAAAGCCGAGCAAGCCTCAGATCAGGACCCAAACCCAACCGAACATCAAAATGTCAGTGACAGACAGGTACCTGTACTATAGCTCTGTTGGGGTCGAGCTCACAGATGGACCAAAGAAATGAAGTGCCCATAATGTATTTTTTAGATCAATATATGAAGGTACTTTTAGATTGATTGGTTTGCAGTGGGCAGCAGCGATACCTCAACTCTCCCTGTGGAGTAGCAGAATGCACTTCAGGGTCTGTGATGTTTGGACACCCAGATTTGATGGTTTTTCCCATCTGCCACAGACCAAGGGTTACGGCTAATGTCTGGATTTGGATTCTTGCGCTGGACAGATGTCTTCCCCGCTGCTGTTTTTGTCTGAGCGGTGCACTTTTTAACCACATCTAACCGCGTATACTGCTCTTTTAAACCACACTGCGGTGAGCTGTGCTAACCTCTTTGGCTGCTCTGACTGAACTCAAAATACATCACTGCTGATGTTGGATTACTGGATCACATTTTTCTCTGCTGATCAAGAACGGAAGGTTATTTTTTGATTTTTGAATCTGATGCCAGACTTTATTTGGAAGTCTTAAATTTATGTAATCGTCTGATCAGTTTGGGTCAGAATTATAACTATGACTTCAAGCAGATGTGGACATTCTTTCCTCAGGATTCCCAGTGCCTTTTTCTGTGATGACGTCCAACCAAAAACTTATTTTATTCACTCTCATGCCATTCCAAAACCATTAATTCTTTCGTGGAATACAAAAGAAGACATTTTGAAGAATGTCCACGCAGCTAATTTCCATAAAATGACTAAATTATATAATATGGCATTAGAAGACTTGACACATAAATCTTATTGGCTACTTTACAGGGTTTTTGTCCCATTGGAGCTTGCATGGAAAAGAGCAGCATGAACATTCCTCAAAATATCTTCTTTTGTAACAGCATAAGCCTGAATCAATTTGAATTAATCCTTCACATTTTAAGACTCGACTGCATTTGCATTTTGGTTGGTGTTTTTATTTCTTGACTTTTACAGAATGATCTGTCTATCACTGCATACATTATGTAAATGTAATTAAATCATTTTTAATTTTTATAATGACTTATCTGAACAGATCTGTGTTTATTATCTAATCAAATGAGTCAGAAAAACTTTTAGCATGAAGTCATCAGGGTTGCTTGGGTGATGAGCCACCAATACCTGATCATACCGTCTCACAACTTCGTAATCCTTGGCTGGGAGCCACAAGCTACCTCATTTTTCTTTCTCCCTCTCTTTTGATCCCTGCTCTGCGTCGATGTATGTGCTCCAGTGTGGAAATTCAGCAAGTTCACAACATAACACTCATTAGCCTCCCTGTCCAGGCTAAATATACATCACACATACAATAGCTGGAAGGGAGAATTGTTTACATAGTGCCTGAAAGTGGCTGTCCCACATTTGTACTGATGTGGGTCACTGATTTGAACTGTGTGCTGGTGATTCCGGTATAAGGGGGTGGCGGGCAGCCTCTCATTATTGTGTGTGATTTTGAGTTTTATTTTAGCTCTGCGAGAGTCCAAGGCTTGGCGGGAAAGCCTTAGTGGGTCAGCTGAGCTGCCTCTTGACAGATAACGGCTCATTTAGATCAGGGAGTTCTCAAGGATGAAAGTGAATGGAAAAAGACCAAAGGCAAACAGCAGTCAGCTGGCATTTGTTGACCTAGCATGTTGTCTGACTGTTTTTGAAGACCTATGTTTATTTCAAGAAATGGTAGGGCTAACACTGTTTTAGTAGTTTGACCACTGCTTTTAAGAACATTTTGGATTTACTCATCCTTTTGTTGTTCCAAACCCATTTGATTTTCTTCTGTGCAATGCAACAGGAGAAATTTTGAAGAATGTGCTGGTCACTCATTTCCATGCAGTGACGATAAATTAGAACTAAGGCTTGCAATCTTCAATCAAGGATACAAAAACTCCAAAAAAGAAGCATAAAGGTGGTTGATTCAACATTTGTGCTACATTCACTTGTCCAAAACTATCGTGTAATTGCCTGACGTTTAATTGCCTGTAAAGTGATTACCAAAGTAAGTCTTGAGTGAACAGTTTTTAAAGATACAATTGTGAGTACATCTTCCCTACAATGCTTTCACCCTTTGTTGAACGCTTATCTTGCTTTTGTTTTAATTAATATACAGTTTATTTGTTATGCAAGAACATTTGTTTACCTCACACAGGGATGATTAGCCAGTTTAGTACTGCAGTTAGATTGATTCTGTTTCTTCCCCCTTCCCTCCCTCCCAACTGCTGATTCATTCCTTGAATAAAAGAAAACCAGCTGATGTAATACTTAAATAGCACAAGTTAAGCTACGCAGAGAACTGGAGAATTGGGTCGTTTGTTTGCTTAATTATCCTGTTATGTTCAGTCGTGTCTAGAGCCCATAGAAAGTCATGATTATTAAAGAACTGTGAAAGTGTGCTTAATCATAAGGCTCAATCCCAAGTCGCTTATTATTCATATTACTTACAATATATAATATCTGCCCAGTTTTTGGATTACTGCATCTATATGCCTGATGGCAAATATTATGTAAAATATTTATTTTCGTTTAATTTTGGTTGTGTATCTCATTTGTTGTTATTACATTGTAGGAATATTTACAGCTTCTTTGATCTCAGTATATCTGTATCTATATCGACCAATGAAAAGCCCATATCAGCCAAGCCGTATCTGTTAGATTAGGGTTAGTTTGACCCAGATGATAACACATTGCATGTGGCACAATGGTTTACCGATTTGAATAGGATTTTTGGAATTTTATTTCACAACCCCTTACAGTATGCAAAATTATTGGTTTTCTGGTGCTATATTGTACACGATGTGCATGACATTGTAGTATGTTTCAGTACTTCATATTTGAGTACATACTTTACCACGTTAGTTTGGTTTCGCCAACCCTTTAAAGATTTTGGTCAGTAAGATTTTTTTTGAAAGAAATCTCTTATGCTCACCAAGTCTGCATTTATTTGATTAAAAATACAGTAAAATATAACTACAATTTAAAATAACTTTTTTAAATATATATTTTAAAATGAATTTTCAGCATCATTACTCCAGTCTTCAGTGTCACACGATCCTTCAAAAATCATTCTAATATGACTTGCTGCTCAAGAAACTTTTTCAATGTTTAAAAAAACAGGATTCTTTGAATTTAAAGTTCAGAAGCATTTATTTAAAATAAAAATAATTTGTAACATTATAAATGTATTTACTGTTGCTTTTGGTCAATTTAATGCATCCTTGCTGAATAAAAATACAAATTTATTTTAAAAAAGAAAAACCTTACTGACCTCGAACTTTTGAATGATAGTATGTATTTGTACTTGGTGCAAGTGTGAGAATTGGGATTCAGCCTATATGTGTTTGTGCTTTGTTGAGGGACTTATCAGGACGTGTATCTGTGTGGAGTGAATGAGGGTCATGGTTAGACACAGTCCATTCCCTCCACTGGCCCCCTATCAAGGTCCGGTAACCTCCGAAACCCAACCGACATGCATGATTCGGTTTCCTTTCATTGTCTTATCTCCCTCTCTCCTTCACTTTCTCTGATATTCCCCCTCTCCTGTCTCCTCTCACCTTTCTCCTCCATTACCTGAATATCAGCTTAAATGGGGAGGTCACGTCTTCATATTCTCTCTTCTCTCTCAGCTTTTCTCGTTCTCCCTCCGCTATCTGTCTTTGTCTCATTTTCTCTCTTGCAGTAATGATAGTATAGAGAATGTATCATGTTGTTCTGGAGTGCAATGGAACAGTCTGTACACCCATTCTTTACCAGAGATCAGCTTTGTGATGGAGTTAGTAATAGCCATGCGGCAGACTGCACTTTAAGCTTGCCGGCTCCCCTCACTGTGGAGAATTAGTGTCAGTTAAGGTGTATATATTGCATTGCATAAACCGGAACGCTGATAACATGCCTTTTAACCTGCTGTACTGTGGCCTGACAGTGAACCGTGTCTGTTTGCATTGAGGCGTGGGCATTGTCAAGAATGTTTGTGTCTGTCAATCTCTACTATAACTCAGTAGTTATTAATGACAGGTGTGTATAGCTTTTATTGGATTTATTTCTTTATTTATGCAAGAATACCATGGTATAACCTCTGAATGGTTTGATTTCAATCCAAAATTCTTTTTGAAATTGTCTGTGATGTGACGTGCCGTTTTCTGGTATGAGTTGGTCAATATCTGTTCCAAGCGCAATGTGGAAAATGTTGTATACCTTGGCCTTTGGAAAAAACAGGCTGTGAGTGTATTATGCTAATGATGAAATTTCCATCACAACTGCTGTTGTAAAAACTAGGGGTGTAACGATACACAAGAATGACGGTTCGGTATGTATCTTGGTTTTGACATCAGTTTCGATATGGTTTCGGTACAGCAGGGGGAAGAAAAATAAACACTAAACTGCTTTTTTTTTTATTATTATTAAACAGTGGTTTACTGAACAAATTCCTCTTTCTAAAAAATACATTCAATTGTAATTAACATTTTCCTGGGGATAAAAACAATTAACAACAGAGCCCAAACTTAAATTCAATTACAATTTATTTTTAAATATAATAATCAACATTAAACTAAAAAAAAAAACTGTATGCAGACATGTAAATTGCATGTAATACAGATTTTAAATTAACTTTAATTTTTATTATAAAATTACTATTTGTTGTTGAACTATATTAATTTACACAGTGGCTGTCATAACTTGTTTCATAACAGATTTATTTAAACATACATTAAATAGCACATCACTAACAGGTAAAGTAAAATATAATATAGTATAATAATAATAATAGACTATATAGTCTATATAAAATGCTCTTCTCTAGATTTCATTTCTCTTGCCTGAGGTAAATGAAATGCTATGTGACATTTTGTTTTGACGTCTTTCCACAGTCGAAACACTGATTAAGTGATTACATGAGACATGAGATGTTCATTCATGTTTATTTCGCATTAAAACTAGTAGTAAAGAGGAAGGGCTGATCACGCTCTGCACTGCTGTTTGAACGGAGTAGTTTATACAGCGATCTGTCACGCCACATCAAAGAGCACCAAAACGGCATTTATTGTTTGAATTTCCTGAAAAAAATGACATAATTTGAAAGATGAGACTTTAGTTTCTTATCAAAAATAACAATATATAAAACCGTAAGTTTCCAATAAAGTTCCAATCATGCAGTATTTAAAACAATGCTGTATTTATTCGGTACACATGCATACCGAACTGAAATACCCATACCGAATTTTTTTTGTATGAATGTGTGTTATAACCCTAGTAAAAACCTAAGCATACTTTGGGCTTTTGAAGGCTGCTGTCTATATAGGGAGCAGAGAAGTTTTGTAGTAGCCTGAATTGTGGTCTAGTCTTCTTTAAATCTCCCTCTTTGTCTGAGTAGTTTGGATTAGATCTGCGTAGTCAGAGGCAGTATGATCGCTCTTAAACACGTCTTGCGAGTCTACAAGATAATCCTAATCCCCTTAGACAAAACACCAGACCATATGGAGCTAGCCTGACAAATGCAGCTAATATACACGCCACAGCCAGTCAGGCACAGACGCTGATAGTAACTTAACACGCAACCAACACAACTACTACAGACAGACATGTGAGCATTTGTGAACATTTTTTGTTTTATCTTCTTAATTCCTGTTAACTGACTAGATGTAACTGCAATGTTTAATAGTGAACGCAGACTATAAACCCTCATAATGAATCCTGAAGAGTGGATCAGTCCTTGTTTTTGCCCAGAATAGAGTGAAAGTGTGAATAATATTTACCAGAAGTTAGAGTAAGGGTAGCAGTAAAGTTGTGGCAAGGTTTTGACACAAACATTGCAGTTTGTAATCGCTCGTTTTCACCATAAACTCATTTGAGAGCCCGTAATACGGGACCGTGTTGACATTCAAAATATCCATGACTTCAGCACTAGCACTTGGTTTTTAACACCGTAACAGTGCTGTCAACTGGAAAACACATTATTTCCTGGCAGAAGACATCATGTTGCCTTCATTAGAGAACTAGGAGATATCTCTCAGATTTAGCCCTAACCCAAACACACGGGACTAATACCACACTTTAGTGAAGGCCAGGTTCGCTATCTTTTCACATTCATGCTCTCAAGGTTGCAATTTGTGGCATTTCTTCACATTTTTCTCAGCTGGATTCCTGATGGCTATTTAGTCTGGTTTGAATGTTTATCACATTGTTGCTTCTCAGCCGAATGAGTCTGGAGTTCAGTTTGGACGGAAATGAGGGAAACCCATCAGTATTGTCTGGACTGTGTAACTTAACTCAATTAAGCATACATTTAAACCATTGTTCAGTTCCTCTTTGTGCATATGTGGTGGTCAGATGCTGGCAGGGTGGTTGGGACGACCCGTTTCCTTGTTTGAGTTGGCTGCCGGCCTGTCTGCTACTTTGTGCCCCCATTTGACCTCGATCCATAGGTGTCCTGCCACTTAACAATACATTTACGTCTGTAACGCTCTTGCTCTACAATTCCCTTAACGCTTTATGGATCCTGTTTTTCCAACCCGTAGTATCTTCATCAGAAAGCCTCAGGGTATTGTTATCTGAACTTGAATTCCACACATCTCTCAGCGTGAATGTCATACAAAATAAGCAGAAAGACTCATATTTATGAAGCTTGAAGCTCATTCCTGTGGTGAGGGAAGGACCTTGCCTGGTAACGTCTAAATAACAGTGGATTTGACACACTGGTGTGGCCTAACGTTGTCTGTTCGATAAGAGACCATCAGTTCGCAATAACAGCCTTTACCAGCAGCACCGCAGGGAACAGTCTTGGCCATCAGAGCAGCATGTTCCCTTCTAAACACCTAGTGGTTTTTCTCTGTCGTCTCCTCTCTGTCTCTTGTCTGGGGTGGTTTTTCCCTCCATCAGCACTTCCTCAGCATAAACCGTTGCAGTCTTGTTTCTCTGGCCGCAGTGTGTGGTTCGTTGAACCTGGTGAAACTCCCCTAGGCGTTTCCCTGGTCAGGAGGCCTCAGATTTGCATGTACCTCATTACAACCATAAAGTAACAACAGTTAACTGACTTCCCAGGAATGAACACACCCTGTAAACGTTTGAGATAATCTGAAGAGATGAGATGAGATGAGATGAGATGAGATGAGATGAGATGAGGAGAGATAAATGGTAAAGTTGCATGCAGCTAGACTTTTGACATAGCTTGATCTACAGCTTATTTTGGCCCAGAAGTGCCCACCAAGACAAGAAAAGTGTTATGCAGTGACCATCCACATGTTAAAACATTGGCTTATTATATTTTATTTTATTATTTTTATTTGTATTGTTTTGTTTGTGAAGTCTTTTATGTTCACTAATATTTAGTTGATCAAAAACACAGTAAAAACTGTAATATTGTGAAATATTATTACAATTTAAAAAATGATCCAAGCATATAGTTAACATGATGATTTCCATGCTTACACAAAAATATTAGTCAGCACAACATTTCCATGCTAATCTTACCTGCAAATGTTCAAGTTGGTTGAGTAGCCTTTGTTAAAGCAAGTCTTCATGCATAGACATGAACAACACTGAACAACTGAATGCTGAACAACTATGTTATTTCCTTTATCCTTTGTGATGACAAAATAACTGAAATTTCCAGACATGAACGTTTTTCCCAGCATGAAGCATTGCAATTAACTGTAGCAGCGTCTCATCCCGCGTTTGAGGAGAATAATTGTCAAAAAACTCATTTAATTTTAAATGAAACAAATGTATCCATGATAGTATTCCCACTTTTTACTAAATGTAACTGTAATCTGAATATTTTTTTTGATTTAACTGTAATGGATTACAGTTACTAGATTTTTGTATCCTGATTACGTAACGCCGTTACATGTATTCTGTTACTCCTCAACCCTGTGTATAAATTATATTTATTTTTACTTGTACATGTTAAAGAAATTAAAAATTATAAAAATAAAACTTTAATACTAAACTGTATAGCCACTAGATGTCTGCATAGCCTTTTATGTAAATATAGGCTATATATATGGGCTGTAATATCTAGATGGTGAAACAAGACACGATTTTTAATAATTTCAAATAGTTTTTACTATAGATTTGATTAGTTTTAATTTTAAAGTCATAGTTAAATAAAAGTACTTGCTTTCTTGACTTTCTTTACATATGTAACTTGAAGTAATCGAAAAGTAATCAGATTAGGTTACTTTTATATTGTGGTACTTGGATTATGTTACTGAATACTTTTTTAATGAAGTAATTTGTAACTGTAATGGAATACATTTTAAAAGTAACCCTCCCAACCATATACACACACTCACACATATATATATATATGTATATTTATGTATATATTTTGTTATCTGCAGGTTTATACATTTAACATAACTGTAGATAGAAAAATATTTATAAAATATTTCTGTAAAAAATTTTATACACAATAAATAATTCAGATATATTTTATATTATTCTATTATGCATTTTATATAACATTTCTGCATCTTGTTTTTTTCTATTATTATTTATGTATTTATTCATTAATTTTCCACTAATTTTAGCGTCTTTATACATGAAAATATGTAGCTGCCTTCATGTTTTAAGAACGGATTCCTTCTCAGAGGGATCATCATGTTTGGGTGTCCGTGGCATGAAATGTTTGAAAACACCTGGACTAGGTTACATGCAGCTGTGACTAAGTAATGATGAACAGTAGCTTTGTCTGAACACATTTATTTTTTTGAGTCTTTGGCAGGAGTAGAATAACAAGAAGCTGGTTTATGTAACTGTACTCTGTTAAAATCTTTTTACGAGAGCAGCCACTCTCTCACAACTTCCATACTTGTTCCTTTTTCTGGTCACTGTTTGTGTCCTTTGGTCAGTTGATGTGGTTGAGGAAGCCTGCTGGTCTAATGCAGGATATCTCTGGACTTGTGTTTGTTGTCAGAAGCCCTCTCAGGCTTATGGGAAGCAGCCACCTGTTAAACACACTGCTGACTCACTCTGGTTTTGTTTGACAGGATGCACCGCACGCATATGTTCTCATCCATACTTGCTGCCAGCTGTCTAGGCATTAGAGATTCTCAACTCTCACACTGAAGATGCACTTGAGTATGTTCTTTTTATCCCCCCCCCCCAACATCTCACTCTCTTGCTCCCTCTGTTACTGAGGAGGATAAACCTTACTTCCGTCCTGCCTTTAGAGAATTGGAGAACGAGTCTGTTCAGGGTGTAAATAAGCCCATGCTAGACTGAACTCGGCCTTGGATGTTTCAATAACATGAAACAAAGACTGAATCTGTGTCTTCACTTCTGTTCTTCCCAAGCTCCCACTCACACACTTACTGTCTCTCTTTCTCACAATAAAAGAAGAAAAAAAAGCACTCCTCCATCACAGATTTTCATAATTTTCGCCTCATGAGCAAGTTGCATTCTCACATAACTCTCTTACGTCAATGTGCTTCACATTTTCTGTTGTGTTTTTGCTGTTAATTATGCAGGAAGGAAGTTGCACTGGCTAAAGGATGATTTTAAGATATTTCTCATTTCATGAGAATAAACATTAACATAATTTAGCCTGTACTGTGTATTTTAAATAGCGTTACAATTTAAAATAAGTTTTCTATTTGGATGTATATTAAAGTCTAATTTATTCCTGTGATGCCAAAACCAAATTTTCAGCATCATTACTCCAGCCTTCAGAAATCATTGTATTGCACCCCAGACCTTAAATTCCCATTCACACCAGGAACGATAACTTTAAAGATAACTATAAAGATAACTATATTAGCATCCACACCAGCGAACGATATTGTTTGTAAGCGCACACTCGTCTGCTGCTTCAAATTCTCGAGCTCGTGATAGCAGGATCTGACTCTGATTGGGTGTCAATGTTTGTATCGTTCTGAAAGTGATTCCAACGATATTATTTATCTGTGCCTTTATCGTTATAGCTGTGGTGTGGACTCTGCTATTCTATATATATATATATATATATATATATATATATATATATATATATATATATATATATATATATATATACTTTTTTTTTTTTTTTTTTTAGGCTAAGACTTGTCATAGCAATTGCTTATTATTGCTCTTTTGTTGGTTTTGATTGCTGCTATTGTCCTCATTTGTAAGTCTCTTTGGATAAAAGCATCTGCTAAATGACTAAATGTAATGTAAATATATATATTTAATTATTTAATCGAGCATGTACTAGTGATTTTAGCAGTCATTACATAAAGCAGTTTGACAGAGTGCTATGATTGACCAATCAGAATCAAGCATCCCAGAGACATTTATGCAGCTCTTTTAAAACTTTGGTGCATGTTGTTGCAATTTTGTTAATTGTGGTGGTGTAATGCTTTTACTAGCTCAGAGGTGTGCAGAAACCTGCTTTAATAAGTCACGTGTAAATAAATGCAAGTGTTTTCTGGAGGTGTCAGAGCATTCCGCTCTCTGATTGGGTGAAGCAGACGCGTGTTGGCAATGCGAAGTGGAATACTTCATTCTCCAGCTAGGTCAGAGAGGACGCATGCCGCTGATCTGATGTGAGAGGCCTGCAGGGAGACATCTGAGGTTCTGCTGTCTGCTTTATGTGTATGTGTCTGTTAGGGGTGGCACGGTACACAGATGTCACGGTTCGGTACGTACCTCGGTTCGGGGGTCACGGTTCGATACGATTTCGGTACAACAGGAAAAAAACTAAATCTACTATGCTCGGTTTCTTTTCATTTATTTTGAACAGACAGTAGTGCAAATTTAAAAAAAATCCATCTAGATGTGAAAATACTACATATTATTACATGTTATATATATAAAATCTGTTTTGTTTTCATTGTGAGTGTACACAAATAAAAGCAGACCTTTATACAGTGATTATTAATAAGACAATAAGTGTTTAAAGTTGATTCTGCTGGTATAAGGAAACAGTTGAAGTGATCACACACACACACACACACAGACAAACAACACATCAGTTCCAGCAATGCTAACTTGACAGCCAGTTGGTACTTTATCAAAATAAAATACAGTGAGCCAAACATCAGCGCGCCCGCCTCTGTGTCACCGTTGGCATTCGCTGTTCTCCTGCTGGCGGTTATCAAACAGCGTTGCATTGCTGCGGGCGCCCCCTTCTGGATTGGGGTTGAATTGCCTGTATTTGTCGTAATGCCTCATGCACAGAACCGAGATGCCTGTACCGTGACGGTTCGGTACGAATACATGTACCGTGCCACCCCTAGTGTCTGTCCTTGTGTGAATGCTGCTGCTATTAGGAGGAAACTGAGGGCAAAGAGTGCAGTTTATATGCATTTACTAATTGTACGCCTTTCTGAGTGAGCTTAATTACCTTGTGTTTGCACACTTAAAAAATGTCTCGGTGGGAACAGTATGAACCCAAACAGTTTTTGGAAGCCGATTTGCATATTAATGTCGTGTAAGAGCGTGTGTGCATCCAGATGCTGGGTTTCGTGTGAGTGTGGCGTAGATTGTTACAGCTCTGCAGATTTCCTTCCGTGTTATGTAATCCGAGGGCAGTGGGTTTTTCCTGCACTTTTTTTCCCCCTTCCTTGAGCAGCGCAGCTCCTCTCTTCCAGAACTTCCTGTTTTCTCAGTGGCCCACTGAACCCTTTCCCAGAGACAGGATGAGAGGCACTCAGCTGTAAGATACGCCCACTGTGACTCACAGAGAGCTGGTTTTCCCCCAATTCCCCAGAGTATTACTCTGCCTTTCTGCACGCATTACAAATAATTTGCTTTGTATTCTGCTCTTGTCTTTTTTGTGATGTAGTGCTGAGGCGAGCATCACTATTGTTATTCCACATATTTAGGGTTACACAGTGTCCTCCTATCCAGGCTTTTAAATTAAGCATGCATTGTATTATCAGTGTAAGACATTTGTGACGCTGGACCACAAAACCAGTCATAAGTAGCACAGGTAAATTTGTAGCAATAGCCAAAAATACATTGAATGGGTTAAAATTATAAATTTTTCTTTTATGCCAAAAATCATTAGAATATTAAGTAAAGATCATGTTCCATGAAGATATTTAGTAAATGTCCTAATTTTTGATTGGTAATATGCATTGCTAAGGACTTAATTTGGCCAATTTTAAAGGCGATTTTCTCAATATTTAGCACTCTCAGATTCCAGATTTTCAAGTAGTTGTATCTAGGCCATATATTGTCCTATCATAACAAACCATACATCAATGGAAAGCTTATTTATTCAGCTTTCATATTATGTATAAATATCAATAAAAAAATACCCTTATGACTGGTTTTGTGGTCACCAGCTTTTGGTACCTTTGGCAGTGTGGGCAGGTGCCAAGTCCTGCTGAAAAATGAAATCAGCATCTCATAAAGCTTGTCAGCAGAAGGAAGCATGAAGTGCTTTAAAATTTCCTGGTAGATGGCTGCGTTGACTGTGGACTTCAGAAAACACAGTGGACCAACACCAGCAGATGACATGGCAGCTCAAATCATCACTGACTGTGGAAACTTCACACTGGACTTCAAGCAACATGGATTCTGTGCCTCTCCACTCTTCCTCCAGACTCTGGGACCTTGATTTCCAAATGAAATGAAAAATTTACTTTCATCTGAAAAGAGGACTTTGGACCACTGAGCAACAGTCCAGTTCTCTTTCTCCACAGCCCAGGTAAGATGCTTCTGACGTTGTCTCTGGTTCAGAAGTGGCTTGGTAGCCCTTTTCCTGAAGACGTCTGAGCGTGGTGACTCTTAATGCACTGACTCCAGCTTCAATCCACTCCTTGTGAAGCTCTCCCAAGTGTTTGAATCAGCTTTGCTTGACTGTATTCAAGCAAAGCTTGTAAGCTTGCGTAAGCTTGCGGTAAGCTTGACTGTAAGCTTGCGGTCATCCCTGTTGCTTGTGCACCTTTTCCTACCCAAATTCTTCCTTCCAGTCAACTTTGCATTTAATATGCTTTGATACAGCACTCTGTAAACAGCCACAACTTTCAGTAATGACCCTCTGTGACTTACCGTCTTTGTGGAGGGTGTCAATGTTCGTCTTCTGGATCATTGCCAAGTCAGCAGTCTTCCCCATTATTGTTGTTTCAAAGAACAAAAGATACCCAGAATTTATACTGTATGGATGGTCATTTATTGAAAATCAAATTTCAATTGATTTTTGACTTTTATGAGCTGTAAGCTCTAATCATCAAAATTAAAACAAAAAACTTTTGAAATGTTTTACTTTACATGCAATGAATCTAAAATATATGAAAGTTTAACTTTTTGAAATAAGTTACAAGAAAAAATTTACTTTTTCACAACATTCTAATTTATTGAGATGCACCTGTAATGTACAAAATAGACAACGTGCAAATTTGAAATGTAATAAGTATGTGTTAAATAAATGTTTGATAGTGTTGTGTGTTTCATGTTTATTGTTAAGAGTTCAAATGTTCATGAGATGGATTGCCTGAGGGAAGAAACTGTTCCTGTGCCTGGCCGTTCTGGTGCTCAGAGCTCTGTAGCATCGACCAAACGGTAACAGTTCAAAGAGGGAGTGTGCTGGATGTGAGGGGTCCAGAGTGATTTTGCCAGCCCTTTTGCTCACTCTGGATAAGTACAGTTCTTGGGGAGCGTTGTACCAATGATTCGCTCAGCAGTCTGGACTACCCTCTGTAGTTTTCTGAGGTCTGATTTGGTAGCTGAGCTGAACCAGACTTTATTGAAGTGCAGAGGACGGATTCAATGATGGCAGAGTAGAACTGTTTCAGCAGCTCCTGTGGCAGGTTGAACTTGCTCAGCTGGCGAAGGAAGTACAACCTCTGCTGGGCCTTTTTGACAATAGAGTCTATGTGAATGTCCCACTTCAGGTCCTGAGAGATGGTGCTGCCCAGGAATCTGAATGACTCCACTGCAGTCACAGTGCTGTTCATGATGGTGAGTGGGGGGAGAGCAGGGGGTTTCTCCTGAAGTCCACAATCATCTCCACAGTTTTGAGCGTGTTGAGCTCCAGGTTGTTAAGACTGCACCAGACAGCCAGCTCTTTAACCTCCTGTCTGTAGGCAGACTCGTCCTGAATGAGGCCGATGACTGTGGTGTCGCCTGCAAACTTCAGGAGCTTGACAGAGGGGTCTTTAGATGTGCAGTCGTTGGTGTAGAGGGAGAAGAGCAGTGGGGAGAGAACGCAGCCCTGAGGAGCTCCAGTGCTGATCGTACGGGTGCTGGATGTGTATTTCCCCAGCTGCTGCCTGCCTGTCTGTCAGGAAGCTGGTGATCCACTGACAGACAGAGGTGGGCACGGAGAGCTGAGTTAGTTTGGGCAGGAGGAGGTTTGGAATGATCGTGTTAAAAGCTGAGCTGAAGTCCACAAACAGGATCCTTGCATAAGTCCCTGGTCTGTCCAGATGCTGCAGGATGAAGCGCAGTCCCATGTTGACTGCATCATCCACAGACCTGTTTGCTCTGTAGGCAAACTGCAGGGGGTCCAGTAAGGGTCCAGTGATGTCCTTCAGATAAGCCAAAACCAGTTTTTCAAATGACTTCATGACGACAGGCGTTAGAGCCACAGGTCTGTAATCATTTAGTCCTGTTAACTTGGGTTTTTTTGGGACGGGGATGATGGTGGAGCGTTTGAAGCAGGAAGGCACAGCTCCAGTGATCTGTTGAAGATCTGTGTAAAGATGGGGGCCAGCTGGTCAGCACAGGATTTCAGACAGGCTGGTGTGACACCGTCTGGGCCTGGTGCCTTTCTTCTCTTGTTCTTTCTGAAGACCTGGCACACATCATCTTCACTGATGTGAGGTGCAGGTGTGGGGGAGAGGGGGGTTGCTGGGAGGTGTTACCGGTTGTGTGGAGAGGTGTTCAGGGCGGTTGTGGGGTGTTTTTTCAAACCTGCAGTAGAACTCATTCAGATCGTCTGCCAGTTGTTGATTTTCCACAGTGCTGGGGGATGGTGTCTTGTAAATGGGGATGTCTTTCAGACCTTTCCACACTGAAGCCGTGCCACTGGAATGGAATTGGATCTTTAGCTTATCGGAATAATTCCTCTTTGCCACTCTGATCTCCTTTTCCAGTGTGTATTTGGCCTGTTTATACAAGACTTTGTCCCCCTTCATGTAAGCATCTTCTTTGGCCTGACGGAGCTGTCTGAGTTTTGCAGTGAACCATGGTTTGTCGTTGTTGTAAGTTAGATGAGTCCTGGTAGGAATGCACATATCTTCACAGAAATTGATATAAGATGTTACAGTCTCTGTGAGCTCATCCAGATCGTTTGCAGCAGCTTCAAAAGCACTCCACAATCAGTGAGGTCAAAACAGATTTGTAAATATTGCTCCATTTCATTAGTTTTTTTCATTAGCCTGGAAAAAAAATCATTTTGAAAGTGATTACATGTGAGTAAAAAGAAGACTGTTTTTGCGAGTGCGGATCATGGTTTCATATAGAAATTAAATATTTTCTCTTTGTTAGTGTTGTAGTGGTATGCAACACTAAAAACAGATCTTATGCATCGTATTTATCATCCTTGGTGTGAATGGACGTTAAATAATGACAGAAATTTCATTTTGGGTGAATAATCCCTTTAACCAATACACCAGGGTGTCTTTCTTTCAATGTAATTTCTGTGTTCTCAATATCACTTTGAATCCTGTTTGTCTTTTATAAAATCCTGTTAACAAAAGCCAAGTACTTCATCATCCACCAGGAAGTGACATCACAGCAAACATCAGTAAGTATAGAGTTCAACAGTCAGGTTCTGGAAGTAAAAAATAATGCATACATTATTAAAACATTATATGTAAATGCATACATATAAAAATATAATAATTACAATTGAAAAATGTACACATTTATAAAAATAATTATAATTATTTTAGTTGTGTATAATAAAATACATCACTTAGACTACACAACATATTTTGCATAGGCCTAACTAATGTAGTTATAAATATTTTATATTATATTTGAATGTTTTATATGTACGATTTTCTCATTTAAATATTTAAAATACCTCAATTTTTAACTTTATGAATGAAAGTTCAAATTCCTTTCTTTTTCAGTAGGTGAATTGATTTTAACAGTGATTTTATAAACCTTTAAACACAGACTGACTACAAGGTTTTAACCAATGATTTATTAAATCGTTGAAACCCATCAGCCCGCATTATTAACCTATTTTTTAAAGATCATGTTTAACAGCAGTTATTCTGCAGAGAATCTCCACCAATCAACTCCGTTTCCTGCTATTGTGTAAATAGGATGTAATTAAAAACTCTGAGCTTGAGTATTTCTGAAAGTACCATTTTATAGAAGCACTTCCTTAAATTACAACACATCCACATGTTTAATAAGTTACACAGCTCAAACAGCACTGCATAACTTGAATGACTAGTTTATGAAAGACTATACGCGGGCGCACAGCAAAAATCCTGCCAAAAACCTCTCAGCTGTGCAGATACACGGTGTATTGCAGAAATAGTTGAGGGAAAAGCAGTTTTTCACAGCCTTGAGATTGAAGATATCACAGTTTGTTCTGTGTCTTTGTTTACCTGAACAGTTTTTCCCTCACAGTCTATGTTTAGTTTTGTCAATATGCAGTAAAAGGCACTTGGTGGGTGTGTGTGTGTGTAGCGTCCGTCTTAAATAACTCTGCAGTCTCTTTTGTGTCCTCCTCTCTTAAAATAACTTTTTATTTTTCACCGTTTCGCGCCAAAATCAGGGACAGAACAATATGGACGTTAAACATTTCCCTTTAACCCCTACAGCGCTGTGTGTGTTTCCGATATGTGTGGCATCGCTGTCTACTGTACGAGTCTTTATATGGGTGTGTTTGTTCAACACTATCTCCTTCCTCAAGCCGTGTATGTTAGTGCCTGTGTTTCTAGATCAAGGCTGAATGTTTTCTCTGGTTGCCTGGGTACAGCGGGGCCGTTGGCCACCGGTTGCCGCGGGAGACAGGGATAGGCGTGGCCAGAGCCGGTCTGCTGCACTCTAGCTGCAGTTTAGCGCGCTCGCTTTCCCGCCATCAGATCCCGCCATGAGGGAGGGGCTTTGGCACAAAGACAGGGCGTAGAGAGGAGGATTTCCCGCCAAATGCCTCATATGTAAATAACCCCGGGTGGGAGGGGCATTCAGCCGTTTGCTGCACGGTTAACTCCTTCAGTGCTGGAACGAAGCCTACATAACCCCTCAGCTCATAAAGATGACTTATAAGCACACTGTCTGCATTATGTTCCATGTTATGTAACTTATGAAACTCTAGCTTTCACAGCATGTATGTTTCTGTGAACTTCTAATATAAGTAACAAAAAACTTAGGTGTGACGTTAATGACTTTACCATGTCTGGAAATGTATTCTTAATTCTGGGCTTACATGTAAAAGGGTCTTTATTGCACATTAGTGCAGGGAATTTGCATGCAGAGCTCTGAAGGTTTTAAGTAGTTGTAAGTTTGTCTGCTGGGTTTTGATCTGAATGATCTTTCCGTTACTCTTAAATAGATTTCTGAAGTTAAGGTTGTGTGAATGTTTTGTGTTGGCTCTTAGAGAGTGTCTTTTTTGTAGACTTCTCAAAGTTTTGCAGCGTTAGCTCAGGGAGAGCTGAGATCTGAACAGTCACAGATGCACAGGAATTAAAGGAACGTTTCACCCAAAACTGAACATTTTCAAGTAACTTACTTTTCATAGAATGCTAAAGAGGAAATGTTTGAAGAATGTACAGACTGCTTTTTTCCATAAATAATGTAAGTTGTGAATATGATAATTCAGACAAAAAAAATAATCGTATATATATATATATTAGTGCTGTCAAACGATTAATCGCATCCAAAATAAGTTTTTGTTTATGTGTGTACTGTGTATATTTATGTACATATAAACACATGCATGTAAATATTTAAGAAAAATATATTTTATATATTAAATATATTTATGTATAATATAAAATATAAGAATATACATTTATTAATGTATATACATGTAAATATTTTCTAAATATATACTGTATGTGTTTATATATACATAATAAATATACACAGTACACATACATATATTATGTAAACAAAAACTTTTATTGTGGATGCAATTAATCGCGATTAATCGTTTGACAGATAGATATATATATATATATATACACATGATTTTTTTTGTCTGAAGTGTATATATGTATATGTGTATTTGTATGAAACAAGGCTTATCAGTTATGCAATTAAAAATCTTTGTAATTTTTTTTAAATATGCATACATCAAATTAAACAATGCTTTCATCAAAATGTATTTTATTATATATTTTAATAACTTATATTATTATAAGTATTTTACTTTATATATACTTTAAAAAAACTGAATAAAAATTACAAATATTTTGTAGAAATTATGTAAAGGTTGAAATTCATTTTAAATTGTTAAAAAATGAAACGTAAAAACATATAAAACTTTAATTTTAATTAGAATTGAAACATTTACACGTTTATACAAAAGTAATTATATATAATACAATTTTGTATGAATGTGTAAGGTTTAATTGTATGCATTATACATTCTATTTTGTCTAACTGTAAATGTTTCAATTGTAATTACGTATATATAAATATTGTATTACAGTATATTTACAAATATGTACAGTGTGTGTGTGTGTGTGTGTATATATATATATATATATATATATATATATATATATATATATATATATATATACAGTAACTCACAGAAGTGAGTACACCCCTCACATTTTTGTAAATATTTTATTATATCTTTTCATGTGACAACACTGAAGAAATGACACTTTGCTACAATGTAAAGTACTGAGTGTACAGCTTGTATAACAGTGTACATTTGCTGTCCCCTCAAAATAACTCAACACACAGCCATTAATGTCTAAACCGCTGGCCACAAAAGTGAGTACACCCCTAAGTGAAAATGTCCAAATTGGGGCCAATTAGCCATTTTCTCTCCCCGGTGTCATGTGACTCGTTAGTGTTACAAGGTCTCAGGTGTGAATGGGAAAAAAGAATTGTAGCTCTACATAAAGATGGCGTAGGCTTTAAGAAGATTGCCAAGACCCTGAAACTGAGCTGCAGCACGATGGCCAAGACCATACAGCGGTTTAACAGGACAGGTTCCACTCAGAACAGGCCTCACCATGGTCGACCAAAGAAGTTGAGTGCACGTGCTCAGCGTCATATCCAGAGGTTGTGTTTGGGAAAAAGACGTATGAGTGCTGCCAGCATTGCTGCAGAGGTTGAAGGGTGGGGGTCAGCCTGTCAATGCTCAGACCATACGCCTCACACTGCATCAAATTGGTCTGCATGGTTGTCATCCCAGAAGGAAGCCTCTTCTAAAGATGATGCACAAGAAAGCCCGCAAACTGTTTGCTGAAGACCATGAAGAACCATGTCCTGTGGTCTGATGAGATCAAGATAAACTTATTTGGTTCAGATGGTGTCAAGCGTGTGTGGCGGCAACCAGGTACGAGTACAAAGACAAGTGTGTCAGACACTCACTAATTTACATTGTAGCAAAGTGTCATTTCTTCAGTGTTGTCACAGGAAAAGATATAATAAAATATTTACAAAAATGTGAGGGGTGTACTCACTTCTGAGACACTGTGTATATATATATATATATATATATATATATATATATATATATATATATATATATATTAGTCTGCTGTGTGTTTTTACTTAGTAATTTTTAAATACTTAATAATTTTTTTTAAATTACTTTTACCTTGTTTCCTTAGACACAAGCAAGCGTAGATGTTAATGTTTTGGCTCCGATACGCTGTGTAACCGCGCTGTTGTTACAGTGGGTGTGGACAGGGCAGGTGGAGGTGATGACGGTTGGGGAATATAACCGCACTTCATACAGTCTCGTGCCAAGATGTCCCTTGAACAATAGAAAAAGGATATGCACAACAACTACATTGTTAGTTACCTAGACTGGGAGTTATGGAAGTGTACTGATAAAGCAGGTTAATCAAACGCAGTTAAATGACACAGACGCACGCTTCCATTAACCCTTAAGGGCCCCTGTCATAAAACGGTCCATGCCCTCCAGATAGAAAATCTCACACTTCCCTGTTTTTCCCTTGATGTCATGGATGGAACGGCCTGGTTAATGTTGGGCCGGTTTGTTCACCTGCCAACGGACTAGTTAATCCTGAATTTACCTGCAAATGTCTCAAAAATACAGCCAAATGCAGATCCCAGTCCAACATGCGTCATCTGCAGGAAGGGTGATATAGCTTTCTCAGAGTCTCAATGGACAGATGTGAGATGATGGACTGCCTGCATCTGTACTGGGTCAGCACTGGACGTGTCTAGACACGTCAGCTCTGTTTATGACAGGATAATCAGTCACTGATAAAATATTTATTTTCAGATGGATGAGCATCTTGAATGTACAAAGGTACTGAGGGCTGCAATAAACATTTAATCCACCTGTGAATAATGCAGTGCCGATGACTAGTTAGCTTTAGTTTGTTCAATTGTAATTACATTAAGGGTGCGTTCAAGAACCAAGTGGTTAAATCATTAGACAGCTGTGTGTGTCATTACTTAATTAGGTTAATGTGTCACAACAACACAAATATGAACACAACCTGTGTTACTTGGTGCATTTTCAGAGTTGTGCAGAGTTTTTTCTAATGTATTTTTTTTTTCTGATTTTTTACAAAGGCCTGTGTATGAATCATGTGTCCACTTTGTCTTAGCTCTTTTTACAGCTTTCCAATAATAACTGCGCACACATTGTCTCTCGTCTCCTGTTGTTCTTTTGTCCCAGATTACTAAAGCTTTCTCTGCACTAATATCAGCCAGACCTTCCTCAGACTCACTGGGGCTTCTGTAAAGACTTGGTAACATTTATGTACACCTGAAATATGTGGGTGTAAATGTTTTAATAAGAGCTGAAATGAAGCTATAAAAATTTTAGGGCCCCTTGATACTGTAGGGCTGTGAATATAGACAAGATGGCTCAATCTAAGTACGTTGCTGCCCCCTTGTGGTTAGATGTAAAACTTAAATGCACTGTGAAAATACTGCTGAGATTTAGTGCTGCATTAAAAAGTCATGTCTTTGGAAATAGCATAACAGATTAAATACTTGCTACTACCAAGATACCAATATACTAGTGTTAGTCCAAGAGGAGAACAATACCTTTACATGAAGCTTTTTTGGTCTACTGAAAATCAGGTGTAGAGAAAACACTTAAAGCTTGCACATTGCAGTTTTCTCTCAGTTTTCCATCAGTAAACTCCTAATTTGCTGCTTATACTATAGTAAGGTAGTTGTTGTAGTGGTTGTTTAGGTATGGGGTAGCGTTAAGGCATCTAAAATCTGGTCATGCAGAATAAGGCATTAAGATCAGTGAAGTGACGTGTGGCCAAGCATGGTGACCCATACTCAGAATTTGTGTTCTGCATTTAACCCATCCAAATGCACACACACAGTAGTGAACACACACACCGTGAACAAACCCAGAGCAGTGGGCAGCCATGTTGCTGTGGCATCTGGGGAGCAGTTGGGGGTCCGGTGCCTTGCTCAATGGTCTCACATCAGTCGTGGTATTGAGGGTATTCGAGACTCGAACCTGCAACCTTCAGGTTACAAGTCCAACTCTCTAACCATTAGGCCACGACTGCCCCCGTATGTGCAATATCTGCTTTATAAGTAGGCTACTAATAACAGCCAACTGGTTAGTGTTCCCTAATCTAAAGTGTTACCTGTATACATTATTGTTAGCATAATCAATTGACTTGAAAGTTGAAATAAAAGTAATAATAATATAAATTTCAGATTGCATCAATGTTTGGTTTGTCACTTCTTGCTTAATTACACCAGAAATAGCATGAATTCCACAAATCTGTGTGCAAAATGATCATCTAGGTCCTAAAATAATTCATTAATTTATAATATTTTTTGTTTGAATCTGATTTTTTTGAGTGAAAATATATTATACCTGTATTTTGAAACTTTTTTTCAGTATACGCTACTATTGAAAAGTTTGGGAACAATAATGTTTTTTCATGTTTTTAAAATAAGTCTCTTAGGAGTGCATTTATGCTTAAATATTTTTTTATATTATGAAGGTTGAAAACAGTTGTGCTGCTTAGTAATTTTGTGAAAACTATGATACTGTTTTCGGTATTATTAAAAAAAAAAACAGCATTGAATTTGAGAGAAATCATTTGTAATGTTATGTAACATTATATAACAAAATGTCTTTACTGTCACATTGGATGAGTTTAAAGCATCCTTGCTATATAAAAGTATTAATTTCATAAAAATAAATCTTTCTGACGCCAAACATTTGAATGGTCATGTATTTTCACAAAATGTGATGGGTAATGATTTTATAATATATATCTGGCCCTGCATGAATATATAATGCTTGTATAAGTGTTTTGTTACAAATGCATGACATGATTGTATTGATAATTTTGGATTGCACTAATTCTCTGAACTGGTAATGAAATAGACTGTCTTTGCATTGATTCACTTTGGTGTAGTGTGCTCAGAAAACAGCACCATGGACAGCAACTCATTTAGTCAGTGTGAGTCAAAGCTTCATTATCCAGAAGACTGACCTCATTCAACCTTGGAAACACATTCTGTGCTTCATTTGATGCTGAAGGTGAAATAACCTTTTATGAGAAGAATAGTCTGAGAGAGCAGCTCAAGTCAAGGACAAAACGCCATGTTGAATGTAGTAAATGACAAGTTTATTTCTTGAACAAAATGTACAAAATAACAAGCAAATGGACCCCCCCCCCCCCACCCTCCTCCCTGCCCTGTTTGAACTCCCCGCTGATATGAAGTTGAAGATCTGGAACAAATGTCTACGGCAAGTCCGATGGTCCAAGCCAAAACGCATGGTTTTCTTAGAGACAACACATACCCAATTCAGATTCACCGAACAATTAAAAATGAATAAAAACACCGTATTTACAGTCTTGTCTGAACTTTTACAGCATGCCATCTATATATTCATACAGAGCTTTTGTTTTGCAACAGAACTCCATATAGAAAACGTATTAGAAGATCAAATCAAGGTCGACTAATGGCGAGAGACACTCAAAATACAGCACTGCGTTTGTCACGGTAATCTTTTTGATTCATTCTTTTGTTTTTCCAACCCACATCTTTTTTTTTATTCTGTAATTCTAACAGAAAGAATCTCTACTGAACATTTGTTTAGGCCTCATAAGATTCCACAAGAAAACTCTTATTTACACCAAGTGTTTTGCAGCTTCAAATCTGTCGTTTTCTGAGTGTATATAATGTATCTCAAGATTTAGATTATGTTCATGACAAAACGAATCACTCGGACATCACACAGCGCATCACGCAGTCTCATTTGGCAATGATTTGCTTTTAGATGCAGAGGAAAGCAAATCTACATCGCTGTGTTGTCGTTCACAATGATGTGGTTTGGTTTATTTGTTCCTCACTTTCTACAGATGGTGTTTGTAATATGTGGACTCTGAATGAGACGCAGTGTTACGGAAGCAGCTATGGCACAGGGCAGAATGTGTGTTTGCTTCTGAATTACAGTTTCATGGCTTACTCGCTCCGTTTAGCAAACAAACTTTACAAGAGCAAAAAAAAAAAAATCAAGCTATTTAAAGGATTGTTCGTCTCATGATATGTACAACTGGCCTTTAACCTCCACAGACGAGCTGTTAGCATTACCCGACGTCCCTTAAGAGTATTGCTGTACAGCACTAGTGAAGAAGTTTAACAAAACGCTTAATTTCTTTACAAAACTATCCTGTGCTTTCCGAATATATACAGCTAGATGTTATAGTATGCGTTTGAGATGTGTCTCAAGTATGTGATCTTTACATTTGTTCTGTAACAGACTTTGTGCCAAAGAGGAAATACCATGGACTGCAGTTTTATCAGGAAACCCACGATTCCCAGAATGCATTGGATGGAGCATATCGAGGATAATGAGGCAAAGGCGTTACAAATCAAATCGAGTCTAAACGCATGAAAATGGATCTGAACTATACAGTTTCAAGCCACGTTAAAGTCTTTCCTGTGAAGTGGGATTCCTTTTTAAGTGTGCAAAAATACTCTGACGTAACTTGGAATATGAACCATTTTGTTGGTGGTTTTAACTATCGCGTTTTAATTCAGTTCCTAAAAGTTTAATATGTTTTTGTAAGACCTTTATATTTGTATCGGGTAGTTTTGTTTGCTTTTTGAATTTTAATATACATATATATATCTCTATTTTTCCTGCTTTTATAAAATGACACACGATGATGAACCATCAACAATCATATATATATATATATATTTATTTTCATATTCCTTTCTCTTTTCTAGAATATCTTATTTAATTTGAGATCAAGTTGCATTTTGCTCTTGTAAACAAACAGGTTTCAGAGGTTTGCCAGCCACCGTCGTTTGTTCTCTGACAGTCAGTCTCTTTCTCTGCGGTCACTCTTTCTCGCTCTCATTGAAGCAGGGCCCTGATTTGTTTAGAGGTGCTGTCATCATTTAAATGTCTTGTTGTATACCTAGATGAAAGAAAGAAGCTTTTAGATCATGCATGTTCTGCTTGTTTTTGTTTTTTGTCCATGTACAGTTGGGAAGTGTACAGCACACTCACCTCAGTGCATTCAACAGTCCCTCCACGCTGTTCGAAGGCTGTTCTTTCAACACCTTGATGCAGCCCTTCATCTGCAAACGCACACACACATGCATGCAAAAACACAGCTTTAAAAGAAAGGTCACCCCTTTCTGTCCCTCACCCCTGACTGTGATCATGGACGCCCACCCACACACCCAAAAAAAGCATACGTGAACAACCACAAACCCCTCTAGAGCTGATCTAGATTTAGAAGTACTACAGTGTGTGGAGATACTAGGTAGAATCACCCGGGCTTCTCTTTTCTATAAATGAACAATAGGCCCCATACAACAAATAAACACCATAAAAGTAGGCCACCTGACCTGTGCTATAAGTCACACAATAGCTTTTGTGTGATGAACTGTGTGAAATCGAATTCATTTTTTTGCTGGAGTTCTACTTCTACTCACCAATGCTGCATTTATTTACTAGTACTATTGTGAAATATTACTACAATTTAAAGCAACTGGTTTCTATTTTAATATATGTTCAATTGTAATTTATTCCTGTGATGGCAAAGCTGAATTTTCAGCATAATTTTGCCAGTCTTCAGTGTTACATAATCCTTCAGAAATCATTATAATGTGCTGATTTGCTGCTCAAGATACATGTCTTTTTATGCTCTAATAAGAATGGTTCTTATTTTCAATGTTGAAAACAGTTGTGCTGCTTAATATTGTTGTGGAAACCATGAAACACTACTTTTTATGTAAATACATTTATAATGTTACAAAAGACTTACATTGCAAATAATACTGTTCAACATTGAAAATAAGAACCGTTCTTAATAATTGAGCCCCGCTAATAGAGCAGCATATGAGAATGATTTCTGAAGGATCATGTAACACTGAAGGTTGGAATAATGATGCTGAAAATTCAGCTTTACCATTACACAAATAAAATTCTAATTTTCACAATATTACTGTTTTTTTGTTTGTTTTTGTTTTTTACTGTTATTACATAATATTACTTGGTGAGCATAAGAGACTTATTTCAAAAACATTTTTAAAAAATCTGATTTATTCTAAACTTTTTTACTATATCACAAAAGCTATAATACAACTATGGCCATTCTTCAGAATCATTTTTGGTAAAGGTGAACATTTTAACCATTCACTTTCATTATATGGAAAAGAGTGGATAATCTGTCTAACATCATTTATTTCTGCAGAAGAAATAAAGTCTTACAGGTTTGGAACAACATGAGGGTGAGTAAATTATTTCATGGTCAACTGCACATTTAAGAAAACAGTTCAGTTATGTAATATTCACAAAAACATGCAGCAGTTGCATTTGCCTGTAGACGATTTAGCCACATATAAATGTATTAATTTCACTGCATTAGACATTATCAGATAAAAAGCATGTGCAAACTAATTATACTAGGCATTACTTTTACAAACCAGTTTTGCAGTGTGACTATAAACCGACTAGTCTCATTGTGATTTTAAGTGAATATATGACAGTTTCTTCCAAATGCTCACACTTCATCACATTAACTGTGAATGTGATCCACTAACATCTGACATCCAGAAAGTGTCTAGATATCTTTTTTAAACCGTACAATGTGACTATATAATGTGAAATATTTTGCTAAAAATAAATGACACTGAATTTGATATTTTGTTATAATTCAATGACATTCATATATTTTAGGTGTGGCTGAAGTGTCCAAATACTTTTTGGGTTCAGTGTACCTAAAACTAATAGTGTTCTTACATCAATCTTGGAGGTCTTGGCAAAGGCACCCACTGGATGAACATGGTCATAAAGGATGATGACGCCCACCATCACACGCATGCAGAACAGCATGGTGTCTGTGTTAGTAAAACGGCACCGGTACTCCCTTTGGACAGGAAATAGTGATCACTTTAAGCTAAATTTAATGTATTCTGGATAATTTACATTAATATGTTTAAATAATCACAATGTTTTATTGAAAAGATGTTGAATCGGATGAACTTACGGAGTCTCCAACATGACACGGCACACGCAGGCCATAGTGCTCAGGCAATCTGTGGTGTCCTCAATGGGCAATGTCTTGTTCTGCAACATGCATAGAAATGAACACCGGTAAGAGCCTCTAGAGAGCCGACAACATTTCTGTTTTCTCCATTTCACAGGAAGTCAAATGGTTGGAAAAATACCTATTTTGAATGAATTAAAACTGACATTAAAATGTATTTGGATATAACATCTAAAAGTAAAAACTTGAAACCAATACGAACAATTTTTTTCCCCCTTTTTCTTTCTATATTCCCCTGACATTGACATGTTTGGTTATATGTAGGATACTCTTAATTAAAAGGATAGTTCACCCAAAAATGAAAATGCTGTCATCTTTTGCCATTGACTTCTTTTAGTATGGAAAAAAAATCTATGGAAGTCAATGGCTACCGTCAACTGTTTGGTTACCAGTATTCTTTAAAATATCTTCTTTTGTGTTCAACAGAAGAAAGAAACTCACAGGTTTGGAACAACATAAGTATTTTTGGGTGAACTATCCCGTATTTACAGAAGATTCAGTGAAATCATGAATTACCTCTGACACAAACTTAGTCGTGGCATTGCTCAGAGTTTTGAGCATGGGAGTGGCTTCGGCATAGAAGAGCGACATCCGATTGGCCATTTCATTATTCACTTCATTCTCAGCTTCTAACTGTAATGCAAATGTAAAATGTTGTGTCAGATGATTAAGCTTTTTCTTAAGTAACACATTAACCTTTCCCATACAAATGCACTCTCAGTCGATTATAATAACTTTTATACGTTTACTTTTAGGGGCATGCACACTAACCATGATTAGCTCAAACTGTTGGTTGCTAATACGTGCATTACACTATAAAACTGCATCATGAGGCAGATCACATGAGCTTCAATGTTTTTTTTAAGCTTTGTATTTCAAATGAAGTCACCAACTTTAATTGAAAATGAATGACTGTCAGAGTGAATGCTCTGGTAAACAAACAAGAAATACTATTTCAGGTTTTCTAATTCAGAATTTCAGGTTTAATTCAGTGTTAACTTGCCATTTCTTTGTACTGTTTGTGAAATTTTCTGAGTAAAAAATGGTTTCTACACCAAATTATTTTCAGTGTAGTATTAATAATTTCAGCAGATTGTGAACTTACCTGCTGGTTGTTCAGCCGATTCCTACTGATGGTCCTCCTATAGTAACTAAAGTCGTTCTGTATGGCTGGATTTGTCATCTAGTAAAGACAGGATTTAGAAACGTCAAAAGCGCATTCAGTATAGATTATGATGGAGACTACCGACTTCAAGTGGTGAGAGAAATGAGGCAAATCACACCTCTCACTGTGAAGATTTATTTCCTAGATGTCAATTCTCAAGGGTGCACTTTAAAGACAGATCAGCTAACAGTGTTGCCATTTAGACATTTTACTCGACGTGACTCTCTAAGAACTTCAGAGCGAGATGCTTGACTGAGTGCAGATCTAAATATTTTAGCTGAGCTCATGCCACATGAAATCAAAGTGAGTAATGTGTGAGAAACACTCACCTTGAGCTCATCAAAGCTGAGAGTGAAGTGCAGGATCTCTGCGAACTGTTTGGCGAGGGCCTGCTCTCTCTCCAGATGCTGCATGGGAGCGTAAGGTGGACTAGTGAGGGCCTCCAAAAGACTGCGCAGGGCGTTCTCTGCAAACACATATTGATTACAGATTTAATTGTCCTTTACAGTTGATAATCACTTCTCTGTAGCAATTTGTCTTTTTAAATTCATTCACAATGAATCCTGTTGTCGTCCCTCAAGATTTCCGAAGCCTTTTATCATCTGCCCCCCACATCCCCCCCCCCCCCCCCCACACACACACACACACACACACACCTACCTCTGGCCTTTAATCTGTTTTGTAATCCACACGGCATACATGCATTATGTATCAAAAGCGCAGCACTGCAATATGTGTATTTGATCTCCATGGTTACCAGCACAACAGTTACCATTGTATTTACCTCTAACGCCTCTCTTTTGTATTTTTGTAATTGCTGCAATTTATCGTAAGAACCTGTGATCCTGTCAGTGTTGCCTGGATACTGGAGAACGTTGGAAGCCGCAGTTGATGCAAGCATTACTGACTTCCAACTGCAGTATATGACCGTGATCATTAATGCATGTTTCTGGCTGCTTTTAAAACTCATTTAATAACCAAACTCCAAACCAATGTAATGAATAAAATGACCAGCTGGCTGTACGTTATCTCAGTTATTATTATATGGTGGCTTACCAAATTTAGAAATATGATTGTGAAATATTGATATAAGTTTAAATTATCTCTTTAATTTCCTTTAAAAAATAACCCATTATTATTGTTGTTGTTGTTGTTCAGTTTTGCAATCACAGGAATAACTATTTAAATAAAATAATAAATAATTAAATAATGTATTCTTTCTTTTTTTATTATTCTTATATCTCTATTGTATTGTAAATATAGTCAAGTTACTTTTTCTATGGTTTAGTTTGTTCGGTTTTCTTGCTTTAACTGGATATTTCTGAGATTCTAGTCATCTGTCAAAGATTGCAATAAATATTGAAATTCTCCCAGGCCATATTACAATACAGGTGCATCTCAATAAATTAGAATGTCGTGAAAAAGTTCATTTTTTCTTGTAAGTTATTTCAAAAAGTTAAACTTTCATATATTTTAGATTCATTGCATGTAAAGTAAAACATTTCAAAAGTTTTTTTTGTTTTAATTTTGATGATTAGGGCTTACAGCTCATGAAAGTCAAAAATCAGTATCTCAAAATCTTAGAATATTTACATTTGAGTTTCAATTAATGACCATCTATACAGTATAAATTCTGGGTATCTCTTGTTCTTTGAAACCACAATAATGGGGAAGACTGCTGACTTGTCAATGATCCAGAAGACGAACATTGACACCCTCCACAAAGAGGGTAAGTCACAGAAGGTCATTACTGAAAGGTGTGGCTGTTTACAGAGTGCTGTATCAAAGCATATTAAATACAAAGTTGACTGGAAGGAAGAATTTGGGTAGGAAAAGGTGCACAAGCAACAGGGATGACCGCAAGCTTGAGAATACTGTCAGGCAAAGCTGATTCAAACACTTGTGAGAGCTTCACAAGGAGTGGACTGAAGCTCGAGTCAGTGCATCAAGAGTCACCACGCTCAGACGTCTTCAGGAAAAGGGCTACCAAGCCACTTCTGAACCAGAGACAACGTCAGAAGCATCTTACTTGGGCTGTGGAGAAAAAGAACTGGACTGTTGCTCAGTGGTCCAAAGTCCTCTTTTCAGATGAAAATAATTTTGCATTTCATTTGGAATCAAGGTCCCAGAGTCTGGAGGAAGAGTGGAGAGGCACAGAATCCATGTTGCTTGAAGTCCAGTGTGAAGTTTCCACAGTCAGTGATGATTTGGGCTGCCATGTCATCTGCTGGTGTTGGTCCACTGTGTTTTCTGAAGTCCAGTCGACGCAGCCATCTACCAGGAAATTTTAGAGCACTTCATGCTTCCTTCTGCTGACAAGCTTTATGGAGATGTTGATTTCATTTTCCAGCAGGACTTGGCACCTGCCCACACTGCCATAGGTACCAAAAGCTGGTTCAATGACCATGGTGTTACTGTGCTTGATTGGCCAGCAAACTCGCCTGACCTGAACCCCATAGAGAATCTATGGGGTATTGTCAAGAGGAAGATGAGAGACACCAGACCCAACAATGCAGATGACCTGAAGGCCGCTATCAAAGAAACCTGGGCTTCCATACCACCTCAGCAGTGCCACAAACTGATCACCTCCATGCCACGCCGAATTGAGGCAGTAATTAAAGCAAAAGGAGTCCCTACCAAGTATTGAGTACATATACAATAAATGAACATACTTTCCAGAAGGCCAACAATTCACTAAAATGTTTTTTTTATTGGTCTTATGAAGTATTCTAATTTGTTGAGATAGTGAATTGGTGGGTTTGTGTTAAATGTGAGCCTAAATCATCACAATTAAAAGAACCAAAGACTTAAACTACTTCAGTCTGTGTGCATTGAATTTATTTAATACACGAGTTTCACAATTTGAGTTGAATTACTGAAATAAATGAACTTTTCCACGACATTCTAATTTATTGAGATGCATCTGTATATGACAGCTATGAAAGCAGCATCAGGATATTGTCATGTATGACCAGTGTAATCATCATTATACAAAAAATATATGACCACTCGATGGCATTATTGAATCAAGTTTCATAAGCAGTGCTAATGCAGTTTCATCAATATTAGCAACCGTTATCATAGTGAATTCATGCTGCAGGTCTGTGCTGTACTGTTTAAAGCTGTTTCCTGTTTGGTGACTAGAAGACGTACAGCTTCACCGTTAGAGCTCAGCCGTGTCTGAATGTCATTAGTATGCCTAAGCATGTCTCCAGAGGAGCTATCCTTTCCTCTCATCAAATATGCAGCAGTCCTACTATAAATAAGAAGCTGATATGTTTTATCTGGAGGCCTACTGAGAAACCTGACTCTATCAGCCAGGGACCAGATATTGCGGATAGCAGGATGTGTTGAGGAGGGTGGGGCCTCTTTTTCTCATGAGTCACTGCGATACCATACCTTGGCAGGGAAAAGCTTATCTGCATGTTATCTGTCTGGCCAGAGATCTACGTTTATCACTATTTAGCACTGCTGTGAAAAAAAGAGGCAGCTGATCGACTATTGCAAACCATATACTGAATTGTCAGCGGGCATGGGAGGCAGAAACGCAGCCTCCTCTACGCTCTGCTGCCACGGTTGCCATGCCAACTCTTTACGAGGTCAGCTGCAGAGGAGGACAGAAACGGATGCTTGCAGCACTCGTTGTACGCACGGTCAGCGCATTGGACGACTCGTGCACGCAAGGCCCATTACATGGCTATAAAAAAAGACAATTGGAAAGCAATGGCCACCCACTTACCTAGCCTGAGAGAAAATTCGTAGAATCTCTTGAGCTTGGCCACTAGGGGGCAGACTGCATTCCAGGCTTTCTCCTGCAGCTGGAGGTCATTGGGGTTCTGTATTGCCTGAAGAGAAGGACGAGCGAGAACAACTGAAACTACAACCTTCATTTACACTGACTATAAACTCAAGGTCATCTGTAGACTTTAAATGAAGTTACATTGAGTGATTTATTCAGCAATGCGAAACATTCACAGCTGAATAACTACTGCACATTTGCTGTTTATAGACCAGAATGATTGAAAACTGCTCAAACCTTATGCTTTATAATGCCAAGGTGCTTTATAACAGGTGAATTGACTCCTGGCTCAGGATGAATAAATATCAGTGGATCTTTTTATGGTAAGCAACACTATTACTGAAGTTAGGGGTTTGTACTAATAACCCTGGCAAAAAACTGTTTTCACTAAATTGAAAAAAGGGGTGAAAAACACTACTGTTGCATACATATTTGAAAGAAATTAATACTTTTATTCAGCAAGAATGCATTAAATTGGTCAAAGGTGAAAGTAAAGACCTATATATATATATATATACTGTATATCATATTATTATTATTTACAGCCAAATTACATTAGATTAGATTAGCTGCAGTGTTCAGTTTTCTTGCTATAACTGGATATTTTTGAGCTACTAGTCATCTTTTAAAGATGTTATGCTCGCCATGCATGAATGTAGCATCAGTGTATCATGTATGACGGTGAAATATCCAATTTAACCATCATTATACAAAAATATATCACTCAATGGCATTATTGAATTAAGTATTACAGAGAGACATTTTATATTCAGTGTAAATGCAGTTTTAAAGAAATTAATTTATTTTAATTAAAGAAATTAAAGGGGTCATATGATGCTTTTTTAAAGATCATTATTTTGTGTATTTGGAGTAACAGAATATGTAGACATGCTTTAATGTTCATAACACATTATATTTCAAATACTGTACATTATTGTAGGTCCTCTATGCCCCGCCTCTCTCAACCGCTTCGTTTTCTACAAAGTCCCTCCTCAGTCTGCTCTGATTGGCCAGCTGACACAGTGCATTGTGATTGGCCGAACACCACAAGCCGCGTCGGAAATGTAACGCCCCTTTCCATAATCGCGAGCTTCAGCTTTCAAAATGAAAGTAAAGACAGTTAATAATGTCCTTAGTTTTACCATCAGTTCGAGCCCGAGAGGGGAACAGAGTCGCGTGACAGATACAGTGCTGATGCTCGTATGTTTCTGACGGGCTGTACACTCCGCTGTGATGTAACCCTCTCTCTCTCTCTCTCTCTCTCTCTCTCTCTCTCTCTCTCTCTCTCTCTCTCTCTCTCTCTCTCTCTCACTCTCACACACACACACACACACACACACACACAAGCCGCGATTAAGACAGCTGACTCCACTGTGTCCCTGTCTCTCTCTCTCTCTCTCTCTCTCACTCACTCTCACACACACGATGCACGAAACTCTGCATTTGAACAGTCAATAGCAAATGCTTTTGAAACGGTCGTCCATAAAATGTGTTGCTGTCCTGTTGTAAGTAATCTTAATGATTCCTAAATACATCTACTTTCGGAAGGCCAAATAAAGTGTTTTTGCTTTCCAAAAGCACTGAAACCACGCCTTCTTTCTTTGCCTGAACGTTTGGGCAGCATCACGCAAATATTTCCACATTGTGACGTAGACATGTGGGGGTGTGTTTAAATGAGCTGTTTTAGGGGGGCGTGGCAGAGTCTTAACTTTGATAAAGAATATCTCTTTGGTTTTGAGACTTTAGTCTTTGCAACTTCAGGGATCTTATCTATGCACAATCAGCTTGTAACACTCCAAATAGAAAGGAAAACTTGAAATCGCATCATATGACCCCTTTAACCCTTTTACTTTTATTCAGTGAGGATACATTAAGTTGGTCAAAGTTGAAAAAAGAAATTTAGCCTATAACGTTACAAATGATTTCTATCTCAAATAAATGCTGTACTTTTTTTTAATCTTCATATTGAGTCTTGAAAAAATGTATCGCAGTTTCCACAGAAATAAAGGAGCACAACTGTTTTCAAAATTGATAATAATAAGAAATATTTTAGCAGCAAATCATCATATTAGAATGATTTCTGAAGGATCATGTGACACTGAAGACTGGAGTAATGATGCTCAAAATTTAGCTTTGCATCACAAGAATAAATGACATTTTGAAATATATTCAAATAGAAAACAGACGTTTTGAACTGTAAAAATATTTCACAATATTAATGTTTTCACTGTATTTTGGATCATATAAATATAGCCTTTGTGAGCATCAGAGACTTCATTTAAAAACATTTTAAACAATCTTGAATGATAGTGTATATTAAAATAGAAAATAGTTATTTCATATTGATATCTCAGTATTACTGTTTTTACTGTATTTTTGATTTTTGAAATTCAGCCTTTGTGAACAAAAAAACACACGACTGTTTTTGTCTATTTATCTTATTTTTCATTAGGGATTGGCACAACAATTGCACTACATGCATGATATCTCAAAACATGCAGTTTTTAGATAAGACATGTTCTGTTTCTTTTCTAATCAGGCTTATCCTGGGAGATAAAACAGTCAAAAAAAAAAAGACAATATTTTGACTTGGATGAGTAAGCAACCACTCAGAACACCCTAGCAACAGCCTAAAACACCATAGCAACCACCTAGAACAATCTTACATTGTAGCAGCAGGTTTTGCAAAGGTAAGCACAAGTAATAAATGCAAAAATAGCCCCACCTCTCTTATTTCTTGTCCTGCTCCATTGTAAGACTGTAACTCCGCCAGTATCCCATGGGCCTCTTCCAGCACGGCACTAACCTGGTTCCACACGGCTGTCTCGGCCTCTGTGGGCTGAGCATCTGTGGGCAGAAGTCAGATCGAGTCGGTCAGAATGTGACAGATATACATAAATGCTCAAAATATACACAGTCCTCTTTCAATTCCTCGGCCAACCTGAGTTATAGATCACCTTTGTCACACTATCACACTGATATCATTTCTTCTTGTCCTGATGGGTTTTGTTTTGGATAAATTGGATTGCGTTCAACCAGTCAGAGTTACATCAGAATACTGGACCAATAATTACAAGAAGGCTTCATGGTGTGAGTTAATTTGGTGCTAACATTGGATTATCATCATCTTTTGGCACTTGGAGGGGGAGAGTGCTTTCCAATGAGCTTTGAAAGATAGGAACCATAAATCCATATGGATTAATCTGGTAATGATGATGGTGTTATTGTGAGTCGGAAGTACATGAGGAGGATTTGGGTTGTGTCGGTGTGTGTCAGGATTTGTTAGGGCTGATATTAACAGCTCTGGTGGGAAATGTCAATGAAAGGCCACGGCCAATGAGGCAGCTCCATATGGAGTTGCTGGCGAGGCTGGGATGGGTTTAAAGAGTTGTGTCAGCTTCCAACACAGCAAGCATCAGGCATTTGATTAATAAGCTGATGATAGCAGGCAGGAAAGCAAACAGAATATCATCCTCTGGTGGACGTCTTTGTTTAGCTTTTAGTTTTTAACCACAGGATATGCAATACATCCAAACAGTAGTCCAAACAGCTGATAAAAACATAACAATAATCCTAGTAATCCACACAACTCCAGTCCATCAATTAACGTCTTATGAAGTGAAAAGCTGTGTTTGTAAGAAATAAATCCATCATTACGATGGATTTTATTTATAATATTGCTTTCTCCTGTAAAATAAAGTAATCTCGTCAGAATCAGGAGAGAAATATCAGGCACTGTTTACAAATGTTAGCAGTCCACAAGAGTACTAAACAAATATGTCAGTGGATTTTGATGTAGGCTTTTTCCACTGAAGGAAGGTTATGTGGATTATTAAACATCTTGATTTGTGTTTTACAAACGCTGCTTTTCCCTTCACAAAATTTTAATTGATGGACTGGAGCGGTGTGGGTTACTTGTGGATTATTGTGATGTTTTTATCAGCTGTTTGGACTCTCATTCTGACGGCACCCATTTACTTATTGGTGAGCATGTGATGGAATGCTACATTTCTCCAAATCTGTATAATGAAGAAACAAACTCATCTACATCTAGGAGTAAATTTTCAGCAAATTTGAACTTTTTAGGTGTACTATTCCTTTAAGGTGTGCTCACACAATTTTTGTGGGTGAAATCTAACCATTTCAATTGGAATCTATTTGATCGTGAATTTCATCTAAAGGCGAAAAGGTTTCCTAAGTTGGTCACACAAATTTGCCTCGCTGAACAACAGAAAGGTGCTTGGATTGAAAGTGACTTCTGTGAGAGCTGTGCATACATTGGACAAACAAATGGTTTTTGCACACACAATTTCGCTAATTTGACTGCTCATGTAGTGTGAAGAATGTTTTAAATATATTTTCCCACTATAAAGAGCCTTTTGTGGAATGGAAGAGTTCCATGTATGTTAAAGGTTCTTCATGGAACCGTAGATGCCAATAAATAACATCTGTTTTTACACTGTGTATGGTGTATACAGTGTAAAAACTGCAGCCGGAGGAATTTTGGGAAATGCTGTTAATTGCTAGATCAGATTTCTATTTCTCAAGCCTCTGTACGATAAGTGACCTGTGAAGCAGGGCATCTCAGCCTGATTTATAAGCACACTTCTTTATCCTGCATCCAAACAGAGGGACTGTAATGTATATAGAAGCAGTTAACCCTATCAGAGGTCCTTGATGCATTTTCTCTGTCAGTGTTTGACTGAATACACACATAGCTGTTTGTGCTATCAGCTGAGCAAACATACAGTACTTCAGGACAAACAAACACACACTCTATACTTCAGTGTAATTGCCAATGGCTCCTCCCAGTCATGTCACCTCCAGGTCTGTTTGCTCATCCTGCCTGTGATCTTCAAAGAACAGAGTCTGAAGACAGGCGTCAATGCAATGTAATGTTTGCTTTCCCTTTTGCACACTTTTATTGTGCACCACACACACCTTTTGGTTAATCACATGTATCAGAGCCTCAAAGCCTGATTCTATGCCATTGTGTCTTGCATTTGAGATATTGAATTTTTATGAGTGGCACACTAACCCCATTTCAGAACTGAGGAAATGTAAACCAGTGCGGTGTAACGCAGGTGATCATTGTTTCGCTGTCACAAAATCACAAAGTACAGATCAGGAGAGCGGCTGTTGTCCATTTTTAATAATTTTTTTTGCTTGTTGTATTCAACATTCTGATATTACTTCTTTATATTATGCAAATTCTGCTATAGGGTCAATGACAAGAATTGTCAGGACGACATTTTAAAAACACACACATGCCAGGTTATCTATATATATAGCAGTTATACCGTTTTCATAAAAAAAATACTTTAAGAAAATGTGTGGTATTACCATCATATCAATCACATCAATTCCCAGGGAAAGCAAGAGCTGATAAAAATGTAAAAACTGTAACTTGAATGCAATGTAAGTCGCTTTGGATAAAAGCGTCTGCTAAATGCATAAAAGTACTTTTACATATTTTCTTATACCTTAAATGCATGGGAGTAATAATTATCATTTTCAAAAAAAAAATGACAGTAAAATATATTTATTATTATTATTATTAGTTATTATTATTTATTTTTTAAGAGTGTTTCTTAAATACAATTACGTTTTAGCAGTTTGACTTGTCAACCAAACTTGCTGCCTTTAAATGTCAAATTATCTGATATTTTTAAGAAACTTAAATGTTATGCAAGTCTACATGGGTCATCGCTGTGATATTATTTCTTGTTTTTATGGTTTTCTTGTCTTATGGCAACATGTTGTTTACACCAATTATAATATATTTTATTAATAATATAAAATAATTTGAAATAAAATTCTTATAGTGCTTTTTAATAAATAATATTATTATAATACTTTTTTAGAGACATTTGTTATATAAAAAAACGTTTAGAAATTGAACATATGTCCGTCATACAAGAGAGATGTATTCAGCTCAATATATTTTAAAGAAAATGAACCTATGTCATTGACCCTATAATGTATTACAGACAAATGCATTACACTGTATGTCTTGTGTCACTTCAAGAACGTCTCCAAACAATTGAAATTCTTAGAGGAAGGACAACCTATGTTATAGACTGGACAACAACCACTCTAAGTCTTCCGGGTTCTCACACTTGAGGGACAGGAGTTTTATTTCCTCCATAAAAAAGGAGATGTTAGGCATGTAGCTGTTAGAGGTGTCATAAAAGGAAGGATTACTCAGGAGGGAGAGACGTGCTTAGGTAATGGTTAAAAGGGAACACGACATCAGAGAAAAAGGAAATTGAGGCTCCCCTTTCAATAGGCAGCTTCCATTCCCACTTCCTTAAATCTTCAGACTGGTTAATAATGCATTCACACACGCACGCACACATCCAGATACACAGGAACAGATTATGGAGCAAACACACTTTACAAGTCTGCAAAGGTTTGGGTGAAAAAGAGGAGATAAGTTAAGTGTTATGTGATTGTTTTCCATCCCACTCTAACTGCTAAAAAAAGCATGGCATTCGTACGACGACCTTTAATTCAGCGGATCACAGCTGACCTGGAGAGGAGCGCAAAAAAAGTCACGTCACAAATCGAGGTCACCGAAAAACCCTTGAATGCCAGGCATTGAAGCACAGAGGGATGGCAGAGAAAAGGAAGTGAAAATGTAGAGGACAGCGAATGAGGAGGAACCGTGATCAAATGGGAAAAAAAGCAAACTCAAAACATAAGAGCTGATGGTCTCACGTTCAAAGTCAAGGAAAACTATTGGGCCATGCTCAAGTTCGGTGCAAGCCAGCAGTTTCAGGAGATTTCCCATGATCCCCCTGGAACAGAGAGAAGGGAGAAGCGTGTGGGTCATGGGAGATGTGGCAGACGTGTGTCTGGTGTTGGGTGTGTGTTCGTGTGAATGTGCGTGGAGTCTGGGATGGGGGTCGGGTCGCATAGGGTGTGGGATGGACTTTAGGTGTCGAGATTCTCGGGTGATGTTGATATGGTCACACTGAAACTACTCCTTTCTGTTCTCTTTCTATACATGAATGGAAACGAGTGAACAGAAACGTGAAGACAGCAAAAAGAAACAGTTTCCAAAAACAACAAAAAAAATCTTCAGTCTGTCTTAATCCACCTAGAGGATGTGTCTACACCTGCTCCAACCCTGATACCTCCATCTCCAATCATACACACATCCGAGCACACGTACACACACCGTACACCAGCGAAAAACTTACTTTCAAAATCCAGGAAAAAATGAGGACAGTTCTCTAAATCCTTGCCAAGGACCTTAATGAGGTTCCCCATGGCCGGCAAACCTGGGCAAGGAAGACAAATACATACAGTACAAATAAATACAACCTAGATTATACTCATTAGCAAGACTCCTAGACTGTCAGTGTGTATTTTTACTGCAAAAACACTGGATGTTGTCATATGCTGTGGTAAGAGACAGACTGTGCATTGCATAAAGCTGGAAAATGCTGCTAGGTTTTTCATAGGGAAGACCTGTAATAAAAAGGCTGTTTGTGTCTGAAATAATTCAACAAAATAATCCTTCTGACAAAGTGCTGTAACATTGCTGTAATGTTTTGTGGAGACAGAAAAAAGTTAATTTTTTTAATCAATTTTCCTTTCTTTTCTTCATTACGGCAGTGTGCTAAAATTAATGCATGCCTTTAAAGATGTGAATATTATGTTAGTCTTTTTCCTCCACTATGTTGTTTGTTGCAATGCAGCATTTGAATATAATACAGGAAAAGAGCAGAAATAACTCTGTGATCATGACACAAACCGCACAAACAGGAACAAACACCTTTTGGTGGTGATCTAGCATCGTGTGACTTGAGATGTACAGTAACTTAATATAATGGCATGGTAATATTACATGAACTCACATTAACCCTGTTTAGTAGCACATAGCTGAAGTCTGCCTGTCCTAACCAGCGGTGACTCAACGTTTATAGCAAATCTGACTGTCAATACTGAAAGTGAAAATGCTATGTGACATGACACATTTATAGATAATCACTTATGTGAAGTGGGATTTTGGACCAATGAGATTTAATCATGGGCAGCTCAACATACAGCTCAACATAACATAAATAGAACTAAATGATTGACAAAAAAATCTGATTTGCTTAGAATAAATGTCTTTGCTGCTTGTTGCTTTATTGCATTGCATTTGGTCAGAATATAATGTTGTACCGTCAACATAACCGTTTTGTTTGTTAAATCAGTTTGCATGCACTAAATATCAACTGCAGTTGGCAATGGACACCAAATGATGCAAGTAAAAGCTTGCATTAGAGGAATAATTCTGGACAGACTAGTATATAGAAACATTCATGAAATTAAATTTCCCAAGAGACACAAATGTGCATATTGGCAGTGTGCGAAATAAGAATCTGTCTGTTTCATATCTAGGCGTTTAAATCTTTCATATCAAGCCATATTCTTCGCTTATGGTACACAACTCAAAGATGGCTCCTCTCAGCCTGTTTATCACTTAAGAGGCAATATATCCCCCTCTGCCTGTCTCCTGGCAACCACCAGTAGAGCCCTGTTTCCATGGCTGGACCACATTGCTTCTCCCGCCTGTACTCTCTCTCTCTAGCTGAGGCTTTCATCATCTACCAGCCAAATCCTAGTCTAAAGTATATAACAGTCTTTCTGTTTGTCTGTCTGTCAGTCTGTCTGTCTGTCTGACTGACTGAATCTGTCTGTCTGTCTGTCTCTATCTGTCTGTCTGTCTGACTGACTGAATCGGTCTGTCTGTCTGTCTGTCTCTCTATCTGTCTGTCTGTCTCTATCTGTCTGTCTGTCTGTCTGTCTGTCTGTCTGTCTGTCTGTCTGTCTGTCTGCCTGTCTGTCTGCCTGTCTGTCTGACTGACTGAATCTGTCTGTCTGTCTGTCTGTCTGTCTGTCTATCTATCTGTGTCTATCTATCTATCTGTCTATCTATCGTAATCATTTGTGCCTCATTCCAACAGAAGCTCCCACGTAAACCGCAGCTTCCATCAATCTTTTGTCTCCCCAAAGTTCTCACTGAAAAACTGAAACTGTCAACCAATAATGAATCTTCCATATCTGTCACGTCAACAAAAAGCATACAGCTTGGCACATATGACTGTCCTTTACTTACCAGTCAACAAATGTTTGCCTTCCTTCTTCCGACTTCCCTTAATAAAACCTCACTGTGCTAGTCCTCTCAGTTTTCCAGTCCTATCCGAGTCTGTACTCCTCCTCCAGAGCTGTCCCTGAACCCAGCTGTGAAGAGTCCGTCTTAATGCGGCTGGTATCGTACAGCCCCACAGGAACCCTCTTAGCCTTACCAACGGTCCCCTCTGCAGCTCTGTGTTCAACATCGCTCTGCTCTTTTCACACTTCTCTTTTTCTGACAGCTATTTAAAGGCAGGGCTTAATTTAAAAGAGCCTGGTGAAACCGTTTCTCAGTGGTACCACTCTACGTATATGCTTGGTTTAGATAGGGTGAGAGGTTAGAGAACTGCTGGCTTATACTAGTGCAGGGGTTTATCGATAGCTTGAGCTCTCTAGCTGCAGTTTCCTGTGTATAAAACATATCCTCTGCTGAATTTAGTATAACACAGTCATCGATTTGTGCTCTGCAGTAAAAGAAAGTACATAATCTTTTGTAGTTTTTGCTATTTTCTGGTTTAAAATGATCTGTGATATACAATTTTTTGTTTGGGCTAAAGTGAAAAAAAGGAAATTCATTAAAGCAGACTTTGTAAAACTAAATATTGAGAACAGAGTCCCAGTGTAGTCCCTTAGTTATAAGGAAGTGACCTCTGGTGGCAGCTTGTTGGGCCGACCAAAAACGGATCGCAACTGTCTGAGACAGAAACTAGAGCTAAAACTTGTGCTTACACAGCAATATCACACTGTCCCTTTCTGATCCGCTCAGCCTAGTCCAGACCTGACCAAGGAAATGCATATTTATTGTAATACCACATCCAGGATGTTGCATAACTTTTAACACTAAAGCTTTTGTCTCAAATATCTGTTGGTTTCATTACTGCATAAAGAGATGAATGGCAGACTGCACTAAATAAGCATGGCTTCAAAGATGGAAACTAATATCTATAAATGTTTCTGCAAGGCATCTGTTCATAGGCTATTTTTGATTGGAGTTGTGACTCTGCTGTTTGTGCTGAAGCCAATGAGAAAATCTGCGCCATCACGAAGTGGGCAGACAGAATGCAGTTGCTTTCAGACACTTTTTTTGCCTTGTATTTTCACATCTTTTTCTCACATGGTGCCATATGGCTTGACGAATAGGGATGCATTGTTTTTGGTCCATACCTTTGCTTGCGATTTTCCTCACGGAGCACTTCACTGCATCAAATGAGAGCCTGTATGTTTCTCCTGCAGTATCACAGCATCAGCCTCCGCTACCTGAGAAAAAGAACGAGAAATAAAGAGATGGTCAGATTAACATATTTAAGAAAAAAGGCTCAGAATGCGAACAACATGGCATCTGATTTTTCCAGCCAAAATCTCTCCATATGTTTTGAAATTTTCTTAAGAGATAATTAAGCCTTTTAGGATTTTTTTTTATTTTTCTATTAATGACATTATTTTCATGACCACTATGCAAACCTCATCAAATCCTCATTACTGTAATTTAAAAAAAAGCACAAACTAATTTTATTCTTATTTCTGAGAACAAGATTAGTGCAACCCATTAATGCAAAAATACATATTATACAAACTGTGAAGCACCTATTTTAAAATTCTCATTAAAAATTGAGAATAATAGGACTAATTAAGTAATTTGAAAGAAATTTGTCAGAATGAAGAAAATATATATAGGCCCAGTTTCATAGACAGAGCTTAGCTTAAACCAGGATTAGGCCATAGTTCAATTAGGACATTTAATTAATTTTTATAAACATGCCTTAGAAAAAAGCATTACTGGTGTGCATCTTAAGACAAAACAAAGGCACTGACATGTTTTAATATCAATCTGTGCAAGTTTCTTTCAGTTGAAACAGCTCAGATTTACATTTTAGTCTAGGACTAGGCTTAAGCCTTGTCTGTGAAACCGGGGGTTAATGGTTCTATAGGCTAGCAGTACTTATTTTCTTTAGGCAAAACATGAGTCTTTGTTAATTTGATCACAAATTTTAATATTGGGTTATGGATGTGCTTACATACAGTGGCTTGTTTTAAAGCAGTCAGTCAGGCAGACAATATAGTGATAAACCTCTGGGGAGGGATTCATGGGATACATTCGACAGGTCACAATCTGATTCATTTCTTGAGTGGCATGGCCAGCCACCAATCTATCATCGCACACACACCCAGTATCACCCTCCAAATAAGGAGGCATGTTAACAGTTAGCTCAATGCATTATGCGGCAATGTCCCTCATAAATCTGAGGCAGTGTGCAGCATCATGCAGCACACAAAGTGATCTGCTTACTGCAGTGACTTTATGACTGATATGATCCTTCTTCATCTAGAATAACATCTGGGGATCATTTACCACACTAACATGACGTAAACTGACTCAGGATCAGTTTTACTGTAGTTCCACTGAAGTGTGTCCATTTTAGATGTTAAAATACACAGCTTAATGTACAGAGACAAATAAGTATACAATTTAGGTTCATTTCACCTAAAAATGTAAACACAATGTATATGTAATTGAATCTACCAATGAAATTACCCTTTACTTAAAAAAATATTAGGTACACTGATTATGAAAATGTTTACACTACCGTTCAAATGTTTGGGTCGGTAATACTTTTTGAAAGAAGTCACTTATGCTCACCAAGTCTGCATTTATTTGATCAAAAATATAGTAAAAACAGTAATATTATATAATATGCTACGGTAGTAACTAAAATTAAAAGTGAAACTAAAATTAAAACCATAAAAAATGTTACTTAAAATAGAATATTAAAAACTTTTTATTTTTATTTTATTTTAATATTTTAACATTTTTCATTTTAATTTAGCTTAACTTGATGCACTAAAACAACTAAAACTGAAATGAATAAAAGTAATAACTCACTCTCTAAACTAAAAGACAAAAACACACAACAAAAAATACAAAAAAATTGACTAAAATATAAAATTAAAAACTGATTCACAACATTAATAAAAACAGTTATAGTTTCTCAATCGAACTATATATTTTTTTCAATATATTTTAAATTGTAATTTATTCCTGTGATGCAAAGCTGAATTTTCAGCATCATTACTTCAGTGTCACATGATCCTTCAGAAATGATTCTAATATACTGATTTGCTGCTTAAGAAACATTTCTTATTATTATCAATGTTGAAAACAGTTGTGCTGCTTCATATCTTTGTGTAAATCAGGATTCTAGATGAACAGAGTGAATCAAAATAACAGCATTTCTTTGAAATACAATTTTTTGTAACTTTAAAATGGTCTTTACTGTCACTTTTGACTAATTTAATACTAATAAAGTATAACCATTAGTCTATAACCAGTAGTTATTAGTCTATAAATGGTACACATGGGCATAGAATACGTAGGGGACATGCAACACGAAACTACGCCCCTGAACGGTAGTGTATAACAATATGTTTTTCTTCAAAAGTCACAAGCAATATTTAAAGGGTTGGATGCATGCTGTGGAGTTTCAGTATAGTCCAGCAGAATATGACCTGCAATTGAATTCACTGCAGCGTTGAGAGACTTCAGACTTATTGACCGTGCAGAGGACAGGGTTATCCAGGGTCACCAGGGACCAAGAAATGTCTTTGAGAGCATGCCTAGGGCATAGATCAAGCTTGTCCACCCCCAGAAGAATAAGAGTGTTTAAATGTCAAAGGATAAAGATGTAATGATTAGTACAATATAGGTCTGACTGATGTTCATGTCACAGCGAACAAAACACAAGGTCAAGCATTTCTTAATGAACTTTGACCTTTGCCAGCAACATCCTAACAATGCTGCGGCAGGACACGGTCACTTCAAAAGGACTTTAACTAAAGGACTTGCATTACAATAAAGAGCTCTCTGAGAAACTGGAACAGATGTTCTCTTCTGCATAGACTTTATCACTCTTTATAGAAGGCTCGTAAAGTTGTTTTGGACCGTTTAAAGCCCATTTATTTTTGTTTTTTGAAGCGGAAATTAGCGAGAATAAACTCTATGCTGTTTAAAAGAGCTTTTTTTTTTATGAAAATATATCTCTGTTTTAGAGTCACCAACACAGCAGCTCATGAAACATGACCAGGAAAACTGAAATCTCCTTTATTGTTCAGTTTTGAAACAAACTGCACTTTCAGAAAATAAAAGTGCAAAATTAGGAGTATAACAACTAGCCACTGGGGTAGTACCCTTAAAGCAGGGGTGGGGAACGTTGATCTTCGAGGGCCACCGTCCTGCAGAGTTTTGCTCCAACCCTAAAAAAAAAATGCCTACCTGTATCCTGAAGAGCTTGATTAGCTTGTTCAGGTGTGTTTGATTAGGGTTGGAAGCTAAACTCTGCAGGGACACCGGCCCTCCAGGATCAACGTTTCCCCATCCCTGCCTTAAAGGAACAACTTTGTACCTTATCTACACTTTAAAGGTGCATTTTTGTACTTTAGGGTAATTACTATGAGCTTTTTAGGGTTAAATAAGACACAACATTGCCTCTTTAAGGGTACTGCCCCAGTGACAAGCTGTACTCAAAAAGGTACAATTTATGCACATAAATTGTACATAAAAAAACACATTGGTCAAGCATTGTGTTCTGCTAATATTGTAGGCTCTATAAATTGCATCTGATATTCCTCATTTTTAAGTCTCTTTGAATAAAAGCATCTACCAAATTTATAAATGTAAATTCATGAATAGGTCCAATTTTTCTATTCAAAATATTGTCACAATGAACATTCATGCTTTATGTGAATGTTTTAAGTATGTGAAAATACTGTAACATACAAATATGTTTTGAAAGAACTTTCAGACTGATATATTTATTAGAATAATGAAAGTGTATATGGATAGTGGAGAGAAATGAACAAAGCGCAAAAAGCTTTTTCAGTTTTATTGTCAAGTTTTCTTAAACTCTTTAATCTCAGGCAGAGAAAAACTTGTGAAAAAGAATGATATTTTTACAATACTGTATAAGCAAATATATATTAATGAATATTAATGAAATAATAGGCCACTTAAGTGTATACTTTTGTAATAATGTCAATTTAAAAGTTTTACTTTGTACATTTTGAAGTACATTACTACATTTAATTTGATTTATTGACTAACATAGTAAAGCCCATGTAAAGTACTTAATTATAATTTTATCAGTGATAGTCAATATTACATTTAAAATGTACTTAATTGCAACTTAATCATTTCAAATGTGTAATTAAAATATATTTAAATAAACAATATACAAGTTTCAATAGAAATGGCAATTAAGTATATTTTAGTTTACCATAAATCCTTGTCAGTACATTCAACTGTAAACATTGCCATATTTTAAATACAGTAGAATTATTGAAATTACATATAAACATGTACTTAAGTCCTACTAGAGTGTGTGAGAAAAACATTCTAAGGCTGATTGCATTTAATATAATTTGCATTTAAACGGTAAAAAATTTTGGACAAACTCCTAATTTGCTGCTTATTTATAGTTAGTAAGGTAGTTGGGTAGGATTAGGGATGTAGAATATGGTCATGCAGAATATGTGCTTTATAAGTAATAAACAGCCAATATGTTAATAACAGGCATGCTAATAGAACTAAAGTGTTACTGAAATTTTAATTTAATTACAATAAACATACAAGTAAGTGTCCAAAAGCATCCCATTAAAAGTACTGTATGCTTAAGTGTACTTCTATTTCACAAGGGAAGTCAGGGAACAATAATAGTGATGATTTCTCCTTTCTTTTTCACTCTGCCTATCCCTCTCACTTCCTGTCTATGACATGTCCAACTTTTTTAATGAGCATCATTATAGCTTCTACAGTGTGTGGAGATAGCATTCGCCTAGCATGGCAGGTCCTCAAAGAGAAATGGGTATTGACAGTGGGCTCGCCTCTGGGCTTGATGGGAGATGGCAGCGTCAGCGGCGGATGAAGCGAATGAATGGAAATCCAATGCTACAGCTGACAGGGTTGAGGATGCTCGGCCATCATCGGCCCCTTGTCACCTACACCAATATTAGAGAATAGCAAAACATGCTAGTGCAGGAAGCGAGAAGAGGAGAGAGAAAGAAGGTTACAATTCTCCACCGCCACCCCTCCCCATGCTCTCTCCATCCACAGCGCTAGAAGAAAAAAGGCTGAGACCGGAGAATAGAGCACAGGGCAATTGCAAATTAGCATTGTGTGCCTTTGCTCAAGGGCTGACAGGAGACAAAAGTCTTGATCGCAGAGAATCTCTCTTCGTTTTGCTCATTCTTTTTGATGAGTGGAATTAATTGTAGCACAAAATGAAGCTTTAGATTTTGGAATTTTCCGAAGAATTACCTTATTAGCAATAGCAAAACACAATGCAAAACAATGAGCAAACATCAAACGAACTGTCAGGAATGGATAAATGGATTTTTGAGTCCACTGTTTTGCTTCATTGTCTCCTTAATAGAAATACAACAGCAATAACCAAATTCTACCCTCAGGCTCATTTTTATCTCTTGTTTTTAAAAACCAGAACATCCCCTGAGAGTATATTACGTGTTTAGAAGCAGTTTTGTCAGCAAAACACCAGAAAGCATAATTAAGAGAGTGACCATTTGCACAAAGGCTCGTGCCCCATGTATTGTGGTATTGCTGTCTTCCCCCCTTTCTGATGGGAAAACAAAAGACGCTACAGCCATTGGTGTGAATGAGCCATTCTGAAAGGTCATCAAGAAAACCACATTGCACTGAGGTCTACCTGCCAGTTTGTGTCTGTTTCACCCATTTCTCTGGCTTTCTCACTCCCCGTGTGGAACACACCTGCTCAAGGTCAGGGAGCAAAACCAGGTGCTAAATATAGCAAGCACACTTGCAATCTCCTTGGAATAATGCTCAAATCACACGTGTCTTAGTTCAGAACCGTTCTGGAAAGACCAACATGAATTTCCAGTGCTCCAAGCTGTTATGCTGGTCGGTCTAGCTGGTGGACTGAAGAAGTCTTGCTGGGACATCAGCACACTAGCATCTCGTCCTGAGGACCAGCATCCAAAAAACTTATGATAGTTACCAGCTATGTGGGTCCTTATGTCAGGGTTGCCATGATCTATCTCATCAAAAGGTTTTTGCAATATTCAAAACAGAAGAAATATGAATCCTAAAGTAGTTATTCTCAGATCAATTTGCTTGAAGATGCACTCTTCACATTATGATTATAATTATTTTATTAATTAGTGAGTTATTTTATTTATTTATAATTTTCATACACCACTGTGTATGAAATTTGAGTAACACTTTTTTTACAATAAGGTCCCATTAGTTAACATTAATGGTTAATGCGGTAATTAACAATAACCATGAGCAATACATTTGTTGCAGTATTTATTAATGTAAGTAAAAAATACAACAGTTAATGTTAGCTCAGGTCGATTAAATAATATAATAATATAACCATGTTTATGTCTGCAGACATAACTTTTGATTTTAATCATGTATTCGTAAATGTTGAAATTAATATTAACTACAGGTAAGATTAATAAATGCTTTATAAGTATTTTTCATTGTTAGCTCATGTAAACTAGTGTAATTAAAAGTATTACCGATATTTTCTATATAAATAAAATTGCCTTGCCAATTTTTTTTATAATGTAACACTATACAAAAATGTACTTAAAGTCAAGCATTGATATTTATTATTAATATGTTGGCTATACCTTGTATTAATTAAGTGCTTTTTATTAAGCCAAATCTATTGCACAAAACAAATGTTTTTCCTGATTCCAAGTGAACCTCATTTTATGCCGTCTAGGTCTTATACATTTGATCTTGGGTAGTTATGTTCATGTTTTTTCAAATGTGAGGGCATGTGATGTACTCTGTGCATGTAAAAATTTACACCAAAAAAGAGTGTGGTTGGATACACAGCTCAAGGAGGCTTTTGATACCCATAACTAATGGAAATTTCAACATGACCCAGTTTAAAAACTTGTGTCTTTGGAGTGAGGATATTTGGATTTGTGTTAACTTGCTCCTCAAGCTTCTGATTGGAAGTTTGGCAGCAACTTTCCTGCTCTCGCTGGCCTGATTTTGCAGGGCAGATAGACAGATAAGAGGAGATGAGAACCCGGGTATCAGCTCCACCATCACTCACTTTGCCTCTGCTCCACAGAGCCTGTCTGCCAAATAAAAAGTTTCAGTCTTGTTTTTATCCTACTGGGGTCTGGTTCTCAATGTCCCAGTAGAGCCTTTTGGGAAAACATGTCTGAAAACAATCATTTTTGTTATTCTGTTTGTTAAATGAAGCTACATAGTTGAAGCTTTCCGTATTAGAATTTATGTAAGATTGTTCCACTTTCAAATTTTTGGACAATGGACATTTTGAAAGTTTTGGACATACAATACCTCTGCAAATCTATCGTATTTCCGAATGTGGTGACGCACTGATCATAAAATGCATGCGAAAGCATTAAATGGTCTCAGAGACTATCCACTGTCATCTAGACACATCATGCCCTTCTGAAAGAGATCTGTGAGTCTGCAGCAGTGTAAAGTGTCTGGCCTCTACATGCTATGGATGCAGATAGACATACCGTCTCACATAGCGCTGTCTCAGCCGTTGCTCTCGCCTCAGGCCTGTAGGAAATCAAATTGTGGACACAGGTCACCGTGACCTAATATAGTATCTGTAACCATTTCCTGTGACAGCCATTTTGAGCAATGTACATATTGTGTAGCTACTTTTTGTATGTACATAAGAAAATGGAGTTTAATTTATTTGAAGGATTAGTGCCAAAACGCACTTGATGCGAGACACTGATCGTGAAAATGGCAAAATCAATCTCAATTACTGTCCCTACAGTTAAACACATTGAGGGTAAATGAAGTTGCAAATTCGTTCAATTAATTATAGGCATTAAAGAAAGTTTGACCTCGTTTAGCGAGACAAATTTTTAAGCTTCCTTTTGAAACTTCATTAATATGCCATAAGAGCCATTGGCAAAATTTGTGATATTATTCCTGTAAGTCATTAAAGTGAAAGTATAGTGGGATTTTAAGAGGGGATCAGACAAGCTATTAAAAATAGCATGTGTGTCTTTACACTTTACAATGGCTCTGTAATTCCTCATCTTTTGATTTGAAATGTCTTTTGAACTAAAGTTAGTGGTGTAGACATTAATCCAGCAATTTCATAGCGCACAGGTTATCAGTTGACTGGATTTGGTTAGATTTGATTCATTAGTATTATCAGGTCGTTTAAAATTAGCCTTGCGTTTTACTGAGGTTTCAAATTTAATCCATTACGCCTCTTATAAAAGATGTCAGCATTCTCATGGAGATAAATGGCACCAAGTTGAAGATCGCAGAGCAAGGTGTTCCTTTCAAGTCATGTATTTCATATACACAAAGAAGATATTTTGTGTTTTTCTCCATACAATGAAAGTCAATGGTTGTCTGAGCTCCAACATTCTTGAAAATATCTTCTCTTGTGTTTTGCAGAAGATAAAATGTTATGAAAATTTGGAGTGACTAGGGGCATCACTACACCCTTTTAAAGTACTGCTGTGTCCCAGTAAAATATTAATAAGTCTTTATATGTCAATGAAGATTATTGTATACTGACCTGAGAATATTTTTTCTTATAATATTATAATAGTGTTTAGCGATTTAGAATCAGAACTAGTAATGCCAGATTCGCAAATGACTCACTCTGTTGATCAAATTGGTCAAACAAGTTTGCAAAAAGGTCTGAAATTGTTTGTAATTCACTTTGATTCATTTGGATTCATTCTTTTACTCAAACATTTTTTTGTTTTCCATTGTAGAAACCAAAACTTGCAAATGACAAATTTGACAAAGCAGCTCTTTATTGTGCGCGCAGCTTGTGAATGACTCTGTACTGCAGGTATAGACTATTTATATCCATTTGTATCCAAAACAGCATTTAATAACATTTTGAAAATACGGGCAGACTTTATTTTGTGCCCATATGAGAATATGGGCAGAAAATATGGGGGCCTGTGCCACAGTACTGATGAAACGCTAGAAACGCCCCTGGGAGTGACATAAGGGTAAACGATATAAATGATGTCAGAATTTAAATTTTTGGGTGAACTGCCCCTTTAAGTACCACAAAAGAAAGTTCTTGGTGTTCTGCACATTATTCAGCCCTTGAGCTTGATACATATGCATCTTAATGCCCGTATGGGTCAAGCTGCAGCTGTGATGGTGGAAGCTTGTCCCAAGGTTAGCAAAGACATTTCAGCCCCCTCCTCTCCTGATTCCCACGCTCTATGACTGTCCAGCTTCAGGTCACTTCCCTGAGACACACATGACATGCCACACTCTCTACCCTGACCCACTTACAGTACAGCACATATATAATGCTCATGTGGAAGGTGGGGGTCAGAGTCATTGCCACCAGCACAGGACCAGAAATCACAAATCAGTAGAGAGCAGAACGCCGAGAATGAACAGCTACTGTATTAAGCTTCTTTCTTACTGCCAGTAGATTTTTTTATACAATTTATCTGAAATAGGAAGACAACAAAGAGAAACCGGTCGGCACTATCCATATAGTCTGATTGTAACAAAGAAGAGATAGAGAGATGTATGATGGAGACGAGGTTCAGACGGTCTCTGACATGGAGGTAGAGAGATGGAAAGGAAGAAATGCAGACAGGCATGTTTCCATGGGCGAAGGGGAAAGATTTGGGGTGAGAAACTTGCATCATTGGCTGCAGCCAATCAGAGGCCTCGTATAAAATGTTCAAAGGGAGTGTCCTAGCAACAGACAAGTAAATACATTTTCAGCCTCAGATTGATTATATATAAAGGTAAAGCATATATGTGTGAAACTGATGTGTATATGGTGCTGACACCAACTAATGAGGTATATAATAATTTGATGGTCAAATTCAAAACTTTCTTGTTTAAAAAGCATTTTAGATCATTTCTAGTAGCAATCAAATATATATATTCATATATTTGCTGTCAGCTGCATTTATTTGCATTAATTTTGAGTAGGTTACACATCAAATTTGGTGTGATTCAAGTTCTTTTTAATATACGCTTAGAGTCTTTTGTACTTGTGCCAGGAACAGTGATTTTATATAACGACTAAAAACGAAAGCTCACCACCATCGCAAATTCATTACCAGTAAATGACTGATTTTGTACCCACCTAGGCAGATTTTTTCCCGACATGTCAGGGGTCTGGCAACCAAAAGCATTTATATCCTGACATGTATGACCAGACTCCATATTTTAGGGCTTCATTCATACATCCACATCTCTCTTCCCCCCTCAGGTGTGAATTTCCTCTCTAATGTACACGAGAGCGAGCGAGGATCGAAAAAAGGAGTGGTTCGTCTCTCCATTCATGGTTTTATTCATTTCTCTCAGCCCTTCACATGCTACATGTTTTTAGCTACAACAATGCACAAGCATGCACACACACACCGCATGCAGCCTAATTAGCCCTGTGTGGTTTCTGGTTTGCACCGAATGCCTGTGCAAATGTCACCGGGGAATAAAGTATAATTTCTATGAAGATCAAGCTATCACTTCGCTTAAAGGGAAAGAAAATGCTCGTACAGTGCGCCTATAAAAGCACCCCTGACTATTTGCCCATAACGCCTCCTTATGCACCACTGGCCTCAGTTAATGTGAGAGGATGTGTATTGATTAGGCTAATAGGTGCGTTAATTAGCTTCACTAAAGCAGACGGTTAGTTTTACAGGACGTGTAATGCTACTGGAGTGTTGTGTGTGTGTGTGTATAGGCTGCCATGTGCTGCAGTGAAAGAGGACGAGCCCCGGTTGACCGATAGTGGGGTTGAGAAAGTAGAACACCCCTTTCCCTCTCTCCTCCAATCCCTCGCTTTTTCTTCTTCCACACCCAGCCAGCTGCGACGGATGCCGGTACAGCATCACCTAGGTATCGCGCTAGCCTCTCTCTCTACCCAAGCAATTAGAATGAATGAAGCAGAAATGAGATACAACAAGGCTGACACACAAAAAAAGCAGGAAACAGAAATAGTTAGCGTGCCCGCTTACCGGCTCGGTGTGTTTCAGGGAGGTAACAGCGGTCCAGCTCTTTCCGCAGGCAAAAGGAAGAAGAGAAAGGATGGAGGGAATAAAACAAAACAGAATAAAAAGGGGGAAAAGAGCAGGGCCAGAAACAACACTCCTTTATCCCAGGGAGCTGAGACTGTGGGTTTCCCTAAACGCACGGCTAGTGTCTGCTTAAACCACAAGCTCACGCTGAGTGTGTGCGTCTCTCTCTCTCTCTCTCTCTCTCTCCCTCGCTCGCTCACATTGAGGCACCAAATGGTCTCTCTCACTGTCTCTCTGCTTTCAAGACAGTCCTGCCTAGCAGCTGCTCATCTATGAGAAATAGAACGCTCTGTTCCTCTCTCTCTTTCTCGCTCTCACAAAGACCTCCGCTAGCCTCTCCCCTTCAAACCCCCTCCCCCTAACTAACAACTGACTGTTGGTGTAGGACTGGGGTTGGGGGGGTGGGAGTGTGCGAGTATGCGAGAGGACCATTTGCACGAGCGTTGTGTTTGTTTGTGTGTATAAGGGTGGGGGGATTTAACCCTTCTCCTTCAGGCTGCAACAGCAGGTGTGTGTGTTTGTGTTGGTGGGTGACATGGTAGTGGCCGCTCCGAGAAGGCGATGAGTCGCAGTGGCGATGGGGAAGGTGAAACGAGGCATGTCTAAGTGGCCAGGATAGCTATTGTTTGTGGTTGTCACACGATTCATACACTAATGTATACATGAAGACATCTAGCCTTGTAGACTATTACAAGACTTATGTTTAGGGAAGATGTATTCAGAGGTACAGTAAAATGCTTGTTTAATCCAAGCAAACTACTGGATGTTGAGATAACCAAAGTATTTTCTACTAGTAGACTGTAAAAAATAAAGTTGTAGGTTTAATAAAAATGATTGGAAATACGGTTTCAGGTTTTCTACTTCAAAATTTCATGTTTAATACAATGTATTACTTGCCATTTCTTTGTAAATGTTTGAGGGTTTTCTTTTTTTTTTCAAAACAAAATGTTTCAGTGTACATCTATGGACAGCTTCCATAGCGTTTGCAAACAATCATTATGTATATTGACTTGCAACATCACATTGGCAACATAAATTAAGGCATGACATTGGCAACATAAATTAAGGTTATTTGTCAGTGATAATCTTTGCATTGACATTTGTTTTTGAAACAGTAAGTTGGTAACTATCGCAAAAAAAATAAAAAGCCAGTAGTGTTTAGTGTATGCAAGATGATATTACTAGTCAAATATAGGTAAGAGGGGCATTATCATTCTAGAAAGAATCTGATTGGACACAAATATGGATATGCCCCTAAGTGCAGGATGAGTCATGAATATTTTCAGTCTATTTTACTGAAAGAAAATGTCTGTGCATTTGCCATTTTTTCAATACAAATATTCTAGCTCAGTGTTTCCCAATATGGTGTTTCATGGGGGAGCTGCTAGTGATTTGTGAGTTGAGCATAAGCTATTATTTAATTAATTACATTATAAAGATGTAAAATGAAAACAAAAAATATTTTTTAGGCCTACCAAAGATTTTTTTCTTTTTGTTTACCTGCATACAGTATGTCATGTAACCAGTGCCTGACATCATAGAATTGTGAACATGCGAATGTGTTGTTAAATTTTTGAAATAATAACTTAGAATCTGAGGGGTATTGCAATTAAATATTAATGTCAAAGGTGTTCAGCTGAAAACCAAGTTTGAGGGTCTCTGCACTAGCATATAGCTGACTAAAAGCCTCAAAACTCAGAAGGTGGTTTGTTTTTTCTGATGAAAAAGTTCCATTTTAACAGGAATTACTCGCTTTCATTTCGTCAGAACATTCAGGGAGATGGCATAGTGTTTTGAGACGTCAGTGGGTGAATCACGCTTTGTGGAAAAGTACAACAAAAATGTTTTGTCGAAATCGAGAAGAACAAGAGCATGTGGAGGTAGAAGTGTGTGTGTGTGTGTGTCAGTGTGAAAATGCTTTTAGACATGCTTACCCCTAGCGTGAGTCTCCACCAGTGTAATGGTAGTGCATCAAAACAAGACTCAGACAAATGTATATCTAATTATAGATATAAGCCTTCCTGTCAGCCTGCTCCCCCCTAAATAAGAGGATGTTGTGAGGTTTCACTTTCAGACTTACATATTCTTTCTGTTGTAATGTGCATTACTCTTGCCACAGTCTGATGAATCTTTTATTTAAATTTGAATTATTGGTTGTGGGCAGAATATGAAACCATTCACGGCAAATTTAAAGATATTAATGCTTAATATTGAAATTTTACTTCCACTATATATGTGTAATTTTGACAAGGCGATTATTCTGGGTGATTGCTTGGACATTTCAATGCCTACCCTTACATCTCTATGATATTCTGATCTCTAGAAATGACTTGTCCCTTCTCTAATGTACTATGTCCATGGGACTTTTTTGCATGTTTTACCACCAACCAGGCAAACATGTCAAATTCTATTACATTAAAAATGTAATAACACACCTCTGTTCAACAAACTGCAGGATTTGCGGCATGATTTATGTATGTTGTACACTCAGTTAGAGTTAATTTTAATACATTGTTTAATACGAAGCATGAGGTGCAATAATAGTGATTGTTTTTTTTTTTAGAAAGCACTGCTAATAGAAGTATGAAGCAGTATGATTGACAGCCACAGTGGTGCCAAATCAGCAGAGTCTGTTCCTGCTGATGTCATAAACAGACCTGCTTATTGCCAGGTGACAGAGACGTGCTGAGGTGGTGTGTGGGGAAATGTTATTGTGACATTAAAAAACGAGTGGAGAGATTGCACCTGACAATTTCCTGCACTGAGCGACCGTATTCTCATATCTTTTTCTCCATTCTTTTATGTTTTCTTATAACGTGTTCTAACATTGGAGGTGCAATAATATTGACTGTGAATGACAAGAAATGAGAAATGAGGAGGAAAAAAAATAAGGAATGACAAGACAGGATAAAAATATTTACATAATACTATTATGTAATATATCTTTAACAAATAAGTGCATGAGTCTCTTGTTTTGGGTTTTGGGGTATTTTTGGTGACGCCTAATTGCATTATAACCTAATTGGTTATAATTTTCTAAACTGAATTTATTTTTACATAATTTACAGTGTAGGTCATTCAATCACATTACAGTTTTCATAATCTATGTTTTCCAGAGTCTTTTATTAACTGTACATTTGTGGAAAGACATGCATTACTATTTGGATCAGTAAGATTTTGAATGTGCTTTTTAAATATGCTCACCGAGGCTGCATTTATTTGATAAAAATACAGTAAAAACTATAATAAAGTGAAATATTATTACAATTTAAAATATCTGTTTTCTTTTTGTATATATTTTAAAATGTAATTTATCCCTGTGATGCAAAGCTGAATTTTGAGCATCATTACTCCAGTCTTCAGTGTCACATGATCCTTCAGAAATCATGCTAATATGCTGATTTGGTGCTCAAGAAACATTTATTATCATTATCAATGTTGAAATATTTTAATATCAGTAATATGTTTGAGGATACGGTGGATTCGTATCTGGATTATTTTACGGATAGGAAGTTTAAAAGAACATCATTTATTTGAAATAGAGATCTTTGTAACATTATTAATGTCTTTACTCTCATTTTTGAATACAATTTTAGTATTAATTTCTTTATTTTCTTAAAAAAAATTTACTGCTCCCAATCTTTTGAATGGTAGTATATTTTCCATGTTTCAACAGCTGAACATCCCACATACACAACGTCATGACATTTAATGGACTGCTTTAAACTATCAATTTAAAATGGCTACTCTGACTAAAGTCTATTAGCACAAACAACTCCATTCTGCTTCTGTGGAAAAACCTGAAAATGTCATATAAACGTGTTTACAAGAGAAAATTCTCAAAGTCTTTCAGAATGATACCTTATTTCTGAGGTCGACATCTCATTGCAATCAAACTATTGGCTATTGCATCATGTCTTCATATCTGAAGCATCAGCAGTTTTTTTTTTCTTCAACACCCTCTCATTCACGATTATCCTCTTCTGTTTATTATGCAAATATTAGCCCAGTGACCTAAATCTTCCAATGGAGGATGAAACTTCCCTAGTGAAGACGGCTGTTTGCCAGCCTGCTTGATAGTGGTTTGGTAAACACTAGATATGTTGAATCCAAGCGAACAGCTGTATTCTTGAACTCCAAACACTCTGTGAAACGATGTACAGCATGTCATACAGATATGCATTGAGATGTATTCGGTGTGTACGTGTGGGAGAGCGTGCATGTCTCTGTGTTACAAGATTATCATTTGGCTGAGACAAATTAGTTTGGAGTCCTTTTCTTATGCCTGACAGTTCAAGAATAAATCTGTGCTTGTAATTTGAGGCTGTTGACGGTAATGAATGTGGAAGTGCGACCTGCCGCGATTACATACATAGCATAATGTGTTCAGGTCTATGAATGGATGTGATGACTCATGCAAATTAGCATTTAGTCAAGTTTGACCTTTGCATGAAATCATAGCGCTCTGGCGTTCACCACTCCAACACTACACAGAACCACCGTCAGGCCAAAACTGATGCCATTATTATCCTTTAACTAATGGTCCAGTTGAGGCAAGAGGCAATGACAAATATTTGCGGAAATGTTCTGTGTAGGCTGCTACTTAAATCAAGCAAACTTATTTCAAAGTTCTGAAGTATTTAATAGCGGCTAGACTAGAAGTTCAGTGGGTTTTTTAGTGGGTAGAACTGTACATTTATCACTTGTAGGTGAACAGTAGTGCCAAGCAGCACAACTCTGTCATTTCTTGATAGTACTGTAATACTGATTTCCGTTCATGTCATTTAATCCTAAAACAATAACAACTTTGACGAGTCTGGCTTTTTAGTCTGTTTGTGGTGTTTTGTATCTCTGTAAGCCATGATTCAATTAAGGCTTTTTAAAATTTAAATCCTACTTTGAATGCCTTGTAGTACCTTTTTTTATGAATAACAACTTTGTTTTATTCTAAAATGATTAGTTCACAAAAAATTCAAACAAATTCAAAAACTCACCCTCGTGTTGTTCCAAATCATCCATTTGGTAGAATGGACTTTCAATGGAGGGACAGACATCTCTCCATTTATTTTGAAGATTAACAAAAGGGAGTTTGGAACAACATGAAGCAGAGTAAATTATGATAGAATTATCTTTTTGGAAGAAATATCCCTTTAAGTCAGGGAACTTTAACTGAACTATCCTGCAGACTTGACCACTTTGATTACTTGGTTCAGGTGTGTTTGACTGGAGCTAGAGCTGAACTGACAGTAGCTCTCCAGGAGCGAGGTTGGAGATCCCTGTTTTAATGCCGCGTTCCTTTTGTACTCAGAAGTTGGAAATTCCGAGTTCCCAGTAGGAACGTTGAAATGGTAATTGAAAGACCTCCCAAGTCAGAGTTCTGACTCAGAATTTCAGAGGAATCGCTACAACTTCAACTTCAGAATCCAATATGGCTGTTCAATGCATTAACAAAAGTGAAACAGTGAAACATATATTGTTTATTAGCACATATATTATATATATAAAACATATATTGTTTATTGTTTGTCTATGTTTCAATAAACTGCACACAGTACTATCCAACCTTTATTTGTTGGACATGATACTATGGCATTATCTGTGCTTTTTATGTGTTTTTAATCGCCTGGTATTGCTAACAATGGACGTGTCTATCTTAGTTTTCTTACTTCTCTGCTTGAACACAGTCCACTTGGGTTAAGGTGACCAGACGTGCCACTTCCTGCATGGGGACACATTCTGCCCAGGATTTCTAAATTGCCTAAAACAACCAGGTGTTGGCAGTTTGCGCTTCAAAATTCAGCTCCAACCCTGTTCAAACACACCTGAAACAGCTAATTAAGATCTTCAGAAGCACTTAATAATTACAGACAGGTGTGTTTGATCAGGGTTAGAACTGAACTCTGCAAGTAGGTTGATCTCCAGGAACAGGATTGGGCACCCCTGGCTTACAGACTTTTAGGTGCCCTTCTGAAGACCATCATAGCCCAGCATTAATTTCCTTGTTTATGCTGGTCTGGTGGACCTGCATAGTCAAGATGTTCACCAGCAAACCCTTACTTGTCAACCCTTCTGGTTAAGCAAGTTGAGGTTGAAGATGTCTGGTAGGTCTGGTAGCACACCATCATCCCATGTCAGCCATGCAAGTCTATTCATCGATGGCTTTTTGGTTAGTTTGAGGAGCACAAGTCCAGCAGAAAAGCTCTACCTCTATTAGCTGAAATATTTATATTTGAGCAACATTTCCATGCAGTTCAAAGCTGAGCCGTCCATAATTCATACTACATCCATTATTTTTGGGGTCAGTTGTGTCATCCCATACAGTTGCCTACGGCTGCAGACCAAAATAAAGTAGCCCATAGACGTCCGGCCACCCGAAAAAAGGTCACAAGATGCTAGCACACACTTTTCAGCATGCACTAAGGCTTTTCATGCATGTGAAATCATTGCTAGCATTCTACCAGCATTATCAACAGATGAGAACAGAGAACTGATGGCATGTTTGATTAATGCAGGGTTTTGTGACCTTGGATTATTCTGGTTTTATCCGTGGCAAGGGCTTTTGTGATACCTTTAAGTCTGCACCTGTCCCCAATGTGATGTATTTCATCTATGACGCCTGCGATGGCATTTGGTTTGTGCTTTTGTGGGGGTGGTGAGCAACACAAAGAAAAGTCTTCAAATGAGCCCACTCAATGAATGAAACTCAGTACAGGACTGACGCCACATTCGTCTGGAAATAACCCTCACAAACATGCTGTAACATGCTGTCATCCCACAGAGAAATCCATAGGCATATTAATCACATACCTCTCTCTCCCTCCCTGCAACTAAACCTATTTTCGTCCTTTTATTCGGGGCCACTCAAAGAGGTGGCGTTATTCACACCATCTCCATCACTTGCCCCCACCGCCTCCCCTTACTCTTACAAAGCTCCTCTGAACACCCCCGTAAAACGTGAGCAGATAGCACGGTCCAGCTACACTCTTGCGTGTTCCTCTCCCTGCTCTCACTCGCTCCTTATAAGGGCAAAATGCATTGAGAAAGAGCGGGAGAAGGGGCTGTACCAGCTCTCAGCAGCAGGCAGGGGGACTCTGTGGAGAGAGAGAATGAGCAGAGGCGGGGAGGGAATTGATGGTTCTGAAAGGACAGCGCCTTGATGTTCCCTACGAGAGCAGGAGAACATACAGTACACACTCAGAGCTACATCTGAATACATCAAATGGGAAGGATGCTGTTAATAGTGTGGCCGAACAATTAGTGACTATGAACTTTCTCAGGTTCTTTGATGCTTTCTCAGTTTCTGTGTTCATTTTTGTACCAGGGTTTGCTAAGGCTTCAGCTATTTCTCATACCATAGTGACATTAGGTTTAGTGATTTGAAGGGCAATGGAAACACAGATAGTGATATTCATGTTGAATAAATGTGGACATGAAAGTGCCAATTGCACCGGAGGCAATCACTGTACACATAATAGATATTCTCACATGGCCATTTTCCTAATATGTGACCCTGGACCACAAAACCAGTCATAAGTAGCACGGGTATATTTGTATACCCAATAGCCAGCAATACATTGTATGGGTCAAAATTGTCGATTTTTCTTTTATGCCAAAAATCATTAGGATATTAAGTAAAGATCACGATGTTCCATGAAGATATTTAGTAAATTTCCTACCATAAATATATCAAAACGCAATTTTTGATTAGTAATATGCATTGCTAAGAACGTCATTTGGGCAACTTTAAAGGTGATTTTCTCAATATTTTTTTTTTTTTTTTTGCACCCTCAGATTCCAGATTTTCAAATAATTGTATCTCAGCCAAATATTGTCCTATCCTAACAAACCATACATCAATGGAAAGCTTATTTATTCATCTTTCAGTATAAATCTTCAAACAATTTCAATCAATTGACATTTGTGACTGGTTTTGTGGTCCAGGAACACATATGACATTATAATTTAGACTGCTCCAAGGGCAAATGTTTGAAAGTCGTTGTGTGCGTCCCATGCGTTCTCAGGTAGACTGTTAAATGTCTATTTTGTTGTGACACTTCAGATTGTCCGTCTCAAATCAGACCTCACTGTACCGCTACGTCTTCCCACACAACACTGCCGAGATCAGACACGCATTAGTGAGGATAATGAGGGCTGCCCTGACTCTAACACCTGTGTGCTGTCAGGATCTGCTCTAAAATCACAAACGACAGACCTTCATCATCACACATTCAGCCTCACAGAGAGCACAAATATGGAGCAGTTCAATATGGAAGTATGACACAGCATATTGTTACACGCCAATATGCTCTCATATAATGCTTGAAGGGGCTGTTCATCCAAAAAGGAATATTCTTTCATTGTTTACTCACCCTCTGGTGATTTAAAACCGGCATGATTGTCTTTCTTCTGTGAAACACAAAAGGATTTATTTATAGCAGAATATCCTAGATGAAAGAAGAATATCCATGATTTTCAGGGCACACAAAACTATCATATGAATTCAGATGACTTGGTGCAAATACTTTATGGCCACTTTTACAATGCTATAATTAAGTTTTTTTTTTTGGTCTTTTTATGAATGTGACAGTTCTTGGTCCCCATCCGCTTTCACTGTTTGGAAAAGAGTGTGATTATTCCTTATTTTTTTCAAAGTTTTAGCTTTTGGGTGAAATGTCCATTTAACCATTTAGAAAATAAAAATATTTTTATATAAACATTTTTCTTAGTAATAGCAATATTAATTAATAACAATAATAATAATAATTATTATTATTATATAAATAACCATTTTATTTTTCACAGAATTATGTCAATTTATTTATATTTTTTTCATTAGTTATTTTTAGTTCATTTAAATCATATTTTTGTAAAATATGGGTACATGTATGTGACGAGTGGGGCGGGGCAGAGAGCCGTGGGAACGGAGCGAGGCCGGTGGAGTTAATGATGATGAGCGACACCTGCACCACTCACCGGTCTCGAGTCCCACGGAGGAGCTCCGGAAGGATAAAAGGAGGAGTGACGACAGTGCAAGATGAGAGAGGACCAGGCCTGGACTTTAATTTGTGTTTGGTGTGCGGCAGTCGTCCGTGAGGGGCTGCCGCTTTACTTTTGTGTTTATTTATGTTATTAAAGTATTTTGAATGTTCGCCAGTTCCCGCCTCCTTCTTCCCGTTCTACGAACTGTGTTACATTGGTGCCGAAACCCGGGAGGAAGGAGGGACATGCTGTCAGAAGAAGCCCTCGCTGCTGAGGGGATCGCGGTGCTGAGGAGGTCGGGCAGCACAGAGAAGCGGAGACCGCCAGTGGCTGCCCGAGGCGGTGGTGCTGGAACGATAGAAGATCAGGTGGGACGGAAGGCTCGCTGCCGTGCTCCGGGGTCAAGGAGGGGTGGCTGCCGTCCGAGAGGGAGCGGAGGAGTCGGCGCCGTTCGCCAGGAGGCCGGAGCCTGCTGCCGTCCGCCATGTTGGGGGAGGAGCAGGGAACGGGGACTCGCTGCCGGCTGCCCTCAAACTGGAGGAGCCATCGCCGTCCGCCGGGAGGCGGAGCGTCGAGCCGTCCACCAAAGGATGTCCAGTACCATCGCATGGCACCGCGAGTGAGAGCCTCTCAGCTGGTTGAGGACCGAGCGGCAGTGTGTCCGGGAACCGGGACGAGATTTTTTTTTTTTTTTTTTTCTCTCTCCCCTATCTAGTCTCTGTCTCTCCTCATCCTTCCGTCTCCTTTTCTCTCGCCTCGTCTGTCCTTACCCCCAGGTACGCCACGGCCGCCGTGATCGGCTCCCCCCAGAGAGGGGGGAGGGGGGGAGTAGAGCGCAGTCTCGGGAGTACACCCCGGCCTGCGAGGGGCGATGGGGGTATGTGACGAGTGGGGCGGGGCCGAGAGCCGTGGGAACGGAGCGAGGCCGGTGGAGTTAATGATGATGAGCGACACCTGCACCACTCACCGGTCTCGAGTCCCACGGAGGAGCTCCGGAAGGATAAAAGGAGGAGTGACGACAGTGCAAGATGAGAGAGGACCAGGCCTGGACTTTAATTTGTGTTTGGTGTGCGGCAGTCGTCCGTGAGGGGCTGCCGCTTTACTTTTGTGTTTATTTATGTTATTAAAGTATTTTGAATGTTCGCCGGTTCCCGCCTCCTTCTTCCCGTTCTACAAACTGTGTTACAATGTATAATTATATTGATCAATTTGAACACAAAACTAGAGTGTCATACCTTTTATACAAGTAGGACATGTTCCTATTAACCCATCATTGCCCTTAGATTACAATGATAGGATGAGTCAGGTTTAAGGTTAGAGAAGGATTATGGTCTGATTGTAAATCCATTTTAGCTAATAAAGGTTCCACTGATAAAACATCATCTTTAAATCATCAAATCATCTTTAGTCTGGTTTTCATAGTCTGAATTATTTTAATGATATGGTCACCCAAAGAATTTATCCTTTTTTTGCTCTTTCTTACACAGTTTAATTCTTGTAAGCACTATTGTGACTGACCTGTGAGTAGTGTATTTAATGATTCTATTAGTAGATTCTGCTGTATGCAGTTTAGAGGTATTGAGTTTCTTTGCTGTATTGACTGTACTGGAGCTGGCCTGTGAGAATACAGCTGGGATTGTTACTGCACCAATATCATCTCCTCTCTGCCCACAGCATCTCAGACTGCTGCTGCTGAGGCTTTGTGTGAGAGTCTGTCTATAGTTAAGGCTTGCTTTTGTCTTAATGTGTAGATTAAGTGTTGCATAGTGTATTTGTGTGTTTATCTCATGCTAACACATTCTTAATCCTCTCAGTCGAATTGAAAATAGACTTCGGTAATTGTTTACTCTAAGAAGGTTATGATAACTGACAAGCCAGAATTAGGGGTGGTGGTACACTGGAAACAATTTTCCCTCAGTAATGGCTGGTAAATTTCACAAATATGTACAGAGTATCAGCAAGTAACACATTGAATTAAATGTAAAATTTAGAACTGCAAAGACTGAAACAGTATGAAATAAAATCCTCCGATTATCTTTTTATTTATTTATTTATTTATTTCTATTATATCATATTTGACATTTTGCCAAATCAGTTTTTTTTTATCCTGAAACAACATTGAAAGGGATATAATAGGTATAGGATATAAATCTCATTCAAGGCCTGAATTTGGTAATTGTAGGCAACTCAAATGACAAAGATCGCATGTTTTGCGTGTTTTTTTTTTTCCAATCTAGTTATAAGGAAACTCCGCTCCAATGCCAATTTTATTGGTCAACTCAATCATGCAATCACCTTTTAAGAAACGTTCAGACTTCATGGATTCAGTTCAGAGTTTTGTGCTTAACTGGTCTGGGGAAAAATAAATTGCACAACTGATACTCCACTTTACCTATAGCGTTATCCTTTTACTTTTTCAAACACGGTTAACTTGTGACCCAGGTTTTAGGTAATAAAATTGTTGTGGGAACATTATTTTGAAATGTTTCTAAAACATTGAAATGTCCGGTTTTCTCGTCGTGATTAAAATGATATTTAAAGGTTACAAGAACATTTCTTACACTGTTATACTTTATTTTCACCCACCTAAATAAAATAAAAAAAGTATAACATAATTTGAACATTTATTTTTAATATTCTAAGAATGTTAAAATGTCCAGTTTTTATCATGATTGTTGTTTAAAGGTTGCAAAAAAACGTTTCTTACAGCATTCTACCAACTTTTTCACCCAAAATATATATTTTTTAACATTTATTTTTAATATTCTAAGAATTTTTAAATGTCCTTTGTTATGGTTTGAATATTATTTAAAGGTTATACAAAACTTTTCTTAAAATGTTCAAGAAATTTTTTTTAGATTTTCTAAAATGTTGATCTCACAATGTTTTCTCTCAGCGTTATGAGAATGTATATCAAATATTAATAAAGCTGGTAACACTTTAGTATAGGTACCAATTCTCACTAGTTGATTATTAACATATTGGCTGTTTATTAGTACTTATAAAGCACATATTCTGCATGACCATATTCTACATCCCTAATCCTACCAATTTACTAACTATTAATAAGTGGCAAATTAGGACTTTATTGAGGCAAAAATCATAGTTAATGGTTTGTTAATAGCCAGAATTGGACCTTAAAATAAAGCGTGACTATAAAGTTAAAAATCTTAATGACATACAATACTATCTTCTTCTTAAAGGAGTCATAGATCACGATTTCACCTTTTTAACTTTAGCTAGTGTGTAATGTGGCTGTTTGAGCATAAACAACATCTGTAAAGTTACGATGCTCAAAGTTCAATACAAAGGAAGAAAGAATTCGCTTTTTAAAGGCCTACAACAAACAGCTGGTAGGGACTACACCGAGCTACTTCCTGGGTTAGTGACATCACAAACCCTGAGTTAATACCCTGAATAATAAAATCGCTCTATAGGCGCATTTCAAATGTTTATGAGGAGTGTTGGGAGTATTATCGCGCTTACGACATGGGGGCGTCCGTGCAATCTTTTTTTTTTTTTTCTGCGGAAAGAGCTTAAAATACTCCCGTCATTTTTGGATGTGCTTTCTGTCGTGACGAGAAAATATCAGACACCTAACCAGGGCTCTACAATGCGACTGAAAAGTACTGCGTGCGACTATCAAAAAATATTTAGGAGCACCAGTGCGACTAACCCGATCAGCATAGGCTATTTGTGTTTGCACTGAGGGGAACTTCAAAGACTTGCGTGTCTTTGCAGCATTGAGTAATGTATCGCAGACATATGTTGATTCCTTGAATGCAATGTTAATCAGAATCCACTCACTGCTCAAAATACTGGAGTTTTGTTCATTGCTGAGTTATGCAAGCTAATAAATCCTCTCGTTATAACAAACAAAGTGTAGACAGGGTGTAAATAAGAGATTTGTTGTGCAGTGTAGAGAGCTTCATTGATTATAATGGAGCTTTGTGAGATTGCGATGAACTGAAGTGAGTGACAGCTTTTAAAGATTATTATAGGGAGTTTGCAAATGTGAAATTATATTAATACACCAGTTCAATAAACAATAAGTTAATATAAAGTGATGTACATTGTATGAATTTAACAATATTGCCTGATTTTGCTCTATTTCGTCAAGGAATATAGTTTCAAACAGTCACAGCTGAGCCGCTGCGCATCTCCATTCAAACACAGCGTTGTTTCGTTTATGAATGAACCTTCATTTTTAAATGAATCTAGTGAGTTCAGTGATTCAATTACCCATTCATAAAGACAGTCACTTGCTTCGTTCCTGAATGAATCAGCCATTCAAACGAATCAATTAAATGAATAATTCAGTGATCAAATCAGTGACTTGCCGCCACCTGCTGGCAGTTTTATTTTTATTTTTAAAGTGTCATTTCAGTTATTTAAATAATTTCAATCAAACAATAGTTCTATATTAAACATTTTATATTTAAAACATTAATCTCACAATATTGTTATGAATTTAAAACATCCATGTCACATCTGAGCCTCTGTAAATGTCTGTACCTTTTAAATTTACCTACATGCCACTTTTGTGTTCTTCTGTGCCACCTTTGTAGTGTAAACTAATTTTGTTAATATTGATTTATTTTGATTGGTAACTTATTCTTCTTATTCTGCCTGTTCTTATTCTATTTTTTATTATTAGAAATGTTGGAAAAGCTTATAAATATAGATTTTTGCATTTGACACAATGACATACTTTTAATTTAAAAAAAATGCCATTACAAAAAAAAAAAAACCTTGTAAATCACTTTAAGGAGTCAAATATTACCTTGTAAATGGGAAGGCTAATTTGAAAGCACTTCAAATGTGGTCACCCTAGGGCACTACACTGTGTTAATCCGGGCCTGGTTGTATTGCATTGCAGTAGGCTAGTTATGCATGTGTAATGAGTCAAATGTTTTTATTTTATTTCATTTTTTATGGGGGTGCTATGGGGGTGCTTTGGTTTATCTTGGGGGTGCTGGAGCACCTGCTAGCTCCTCCCTAGCGCCGCCCATCCGTGGGTTTGACAGTGTTTGCTGGTTTTTACTTGCTTGCCAAGTGTTTGTTTGTGGGTAGTTGTAAAATGGAGACGTTGGAAGTTTGGTTGTGCAAGTTGGTTTCTGTGTAATCCTGAACCAAGCTGAGTGAGAATGTGTTGGGTGGTTTTATTGTGGTGAGGCAAAGGAACGAAAGCTCTGGGGGATCTCAGCTATAATGATGCACTGCAGATGCAAATCTGTTTAGTCACAGGTTCCACAGAGGAGGCACGCCAGAGGAGATCTGGGAGTTAAACCTCAACTAACTCTATTAATGTGTATTATCTCCTTGGTACAGCTCACAAATGTATGTGTGAGTGTGGGGTGGGACTGTGGAGACCTGGGAGTTCCTTATCTTGACAAAACATCTGCTCTACTAAGCTCTATTAACCTGTGGGCTCTCCAATTTACCCACATCTTTCTGGGCTTGCTTCGAGCCTACAGTAACGGTCCTGAATTTCAGCTAGAACCTCTAGGGAGACCAGTCTCAGGGAAGAAATATCAGGGGGATGCAATAATGGAGAATTTGGAGATAAGCCTTGCGTTACCTTCAGGAACTGCCTGGAAGAGGCATAGACATACTCTCATGAAGAAAGTGTGTATTACTGTAGGTACTTGAGAAGTGTGAGGTGAGTGTCATGGAGGTTCTGAATTAAGCCGAGAACACACTACATGACTGGCAGGCCGATTATGAATGGAATTTGGTCTTGAGGACGGATCATGTCCAGTCGGACCGGGTCTGTTCCAGTTGGGCTCAGTCGTTGTTTGCAGTCGGCAGAAAAAGTTGCATAGTGTGTGGTGTCTAAATATTATAATCTTAGAATTCAAGAAGTCGTTGCCAGTCGTTTTCACAAATATTTTTTTAAACATATTTTTGCACCAACGATTGTATGAATTAATACAATAATCTCTATGCAGTGGAGATGCGTTCACTGTCAAACATCATTCAGCATTCATTTTGTAGCCTGATTTTGTCAAAAATTGTATTGATTACAAGAAAAGTCTTGATTGTTCTTGTTGTGATTTATTTCTTGTCTTTCTTTTAATTCATAAATTAACTCTTCAAATTCAAATACTTTAATTTTTTTCTGCAGTCAAAAAATGTATTTTCTAAATTATGTCAGTGATTCTCCCATTTTAAAGCTGCAGTCCGTAACTTTTACCTCTTTGTCGCCATCTATGTTTGAAAACCTGGAATTGCAGTTTCTTGCAGAATTATCTTCCGTGCGTGTGGTTGTGATCCGGTGTTCCGGCACGGCTCCAGCGCGGATGAATCTAATGTTTTGAGGTGAATGTGTAGTTGTCAGTCACTGCACCGGTGTGGATATTTACTGTACTTCGCAATCACAGATTCTAGCCTATGTCTTGGAATATATTACCCAAATCAGAATTTTCACCGTATATTGACATCTGAACAAGTAAGTAACAAGTCTGCCACGTTTGTTCTGACCAACTGAGGAAAAAAGTATTACAATAAATCGCGCTACCAATGGTAATTAAATCTAACGATCGGTTAGCTCATATCACATCTAACTGTGCAAAGTATTATCATTGTTATAGCCTACTTTGTTCTCAAATTATTAATGTTAACAACATCAGCATTGCGTGACTATGAGTATAGTAGCGTGTAGATTTCAATTTCTGTACAGTCTAATTTAAACATTTAAAACATTTAGCACATTTAAAACTGGAATATAATTTAATTTTATTCACATGTGTTTCATAAACACATAATCCTTTCTGGATTACAATCCGCCATCAAAATTATACATTTAATTATTGTAGCTGCTGTGAGAAAGGCTATAAATGAGCCGCCACCTGCAGGATCCACATGTGCAATAGCGTACTAGCCGGGAAAACTTCTTCATGTTTACAGACGTGACGTAATGACGCAGTGCCATGCTCGAATTTCCCGCGAAAACCTACCCGTACCACTCAAATTAGAAAACATTATTATAAGCTAACCGTTGTGAATCGGGCTAAAGTAAGGTGATAGTTTTGAACACTGGCTGGTTGTGTACTTTCTCAAATATTGATTTAGGATCATTTTTAACCAAAAAAAAGTTACGGACTGCAGATTTAAAGATGATCAAGAATTATTTTATTTCGATCTGCAGTCTAATAAAAGTTAAGAAATAGCCCTATCTATAGACTACAAGCTAATTCCAATTTTTCTTAACTTTTAACTTCTTAAAATTTGTTATGAAGAATCAACTTTAGGCTAGGCTAACGAATTTTCTTCATAACGAATATACAAACATAACAAATAGCCTAGCTATAGCCTACTTCAAAACGAAATAAATTCATAAATCACAAATATAACAAAATAAAATTGTTATATACATATATATATACAGTATATATATATATATATATATATACACTATATTGCCAAAAGTATTGGGTCGCTCCGTTCTAATGAACAGGTTTGACTACTTTAGTAATTTCTATGAGTACAAATCTTAATGTTAAAGCATATAATGATATTCTAGGAAATTGTGTGCTTCTAATATTATAGCAACAGTTTGGACAGGACCCTTTTCTATTCTAACATGACAATGCCTCTGTGTATAAGACAAGGTTCAAAAAGAAAATTATTGATTCAGTCAGTGTGGAAGAACTTGACTGGTCTGCATAAAACCAAGTCCTAATCCCAGTTTAACACCTCTGGTGTGACTGTAAATGCAGACCTTGAGCCAAAAACTCATCACCAAACACCAATGACTTGTACATGGGTTCAGTCATTTTAGACACTTCCAAAACTGTTGCAACAGAGATGGAAATACAATTTTTAAATACATTAATTATGTTCCCATCGTTGTTGCCACAGATTTGGAAGTGCATTTTTCTGTTCTAAAGAAGGAGGTGTCCCAATACTTTTGTCTGTATAGTGTATGTACAAGTCATTGGTGTTTGGTGATGAGTTTTTGGCTCAAGGTCTGCATTTACAGTCACACCAGAGGTGTTAAACTGGGAATAGGACTTGGTTTTATGCAGACCAGTCAAATTCTTCCACACTGACTGAATCGATAATTTTCTTTTTGAACCTTGTCTTATACACAGAGGCATTGTCATGTTAGAATAGAAAAGGGTCCTGTCCAAACTGTTGCTATAATATTAGAAGCACACAATTTCCTAGAATATCATTATATGCTTTAACATTAAGATTTGTACTCATAGAAATTACTAAAGTAGTCAAACCTGTTCATTAGAACGGAGCGACCCAATACTTTTGGAAATATAGTGTGTATATATATATATATATATATATATATATATATATATATATATATATATATATATATAAAATAGTTTTGTATCAAATGGATGAGGAAATTACAGTGCCTTAAATTTATTAAGAAATTATTAATTTTATTCTAATCGGTAACTCGGGAAATGTAACGAAAAAAAATTGCCTACCGTTTTACTAAGAACCAATTCATTTTTAATCCCTGATTTTAGACATAGGCCTAAATAATATTATTGCTTGAATAAACATTTAAAAATAGTGCTAGAAATGTTATAATTAAGGGAATTAAACATAGACCTAGGAACACCAACATAGCAGGAAAGCTAATGTTTTCTGTTATATTAAGCACAATCTAAGAAAAGTAAAACAAGCCTTAACGTTTCAATAGGGAAGATAGGTTTCAAATAAAAGCACCAGTGTTGTCCGCAGTGTTGTGGGGCAGGAGCAGCTGTGGGAGTGGTTTTTGTGAGTTGTTTTTGTTTTGTTTTTTTGGTTCGGCAGAATTTGTCCAGTTGTGACACGCAGTCCTTAAGTGTGTTGTGTAGTAGAGTGACTCAGTCATTAGGTTTGTGCTCCTTTCCGATTGTCAAAAACTAAAATCTGTTCCAGTCGAAGGAATGAGTCGTTAAGTGTGTTGAGTTCAGTTTTGACCTCACTGATTGGACTGTTTTTGAAGCTGCTGCCACCGATCTGGACGAGCTCACAGAGACTGTAACTTCATATATCAGTTTCTGTGAAGATATGTGTATTCCTACCAGGACTCATTTAACCTACAACAACGACAAACCATGGTTCACTGCAAAACTCAGACAGCTCTGTCAGGCCAAAGAAGATGCTTACAGAAAGGGGGATAAAGTCTTGTATAAACAGGCCAAATACACACTGGAGTGGCAAAGAGGAATTATTCTGGCAAGCTAAGGAACAAATTTTCTTCCAGTGATTCTGCTTCAGTGTGGAAAGGCATGAAAGACATCACCAGTTGCAAGACACCATCCCCCAGCACTGTGGAGAATCAACAAATGGCAGACGATCTGAATGAGTTTTATTGCAGATTTGAAAAAACACCATTCACACCTCCTGCAACCCCCCTCTCCCCCACACCTACACTGCAGATAAGAGAAGATGACGTGTGCCAGGTCTTCAAAAAGAACAAAAGAAGGAAAGCACCAGGCCCAGACGGTGTGTCACCAGCCTGCCTAAAATCCTGTGCTGACCAGCTGGCCCCCATCTTCACACAGATCTTCAACAGATCACTGGAGCTGTGCGAAGTCCCCTCATGCTTCAAACGCTCCACCATCATCCCCGTCCCAAAGAAACCCAAAATTACTGGACTTAATGACTACAGATCTGTGGCTCTAACGTCTGTGGCCATGAAATCATTTGAAAGACTGGTTTTGGCTTATCTGAAGGCCTCCACTGGACCCTTACTGGACCCCCTGCAGTTTGCCTACAGAGCAAATAGGTCTGTGGATGATGCAGTCAACATGGGACTGCACTTCATCCTGCAGCATCTGGACAGACCAGGGACTTATGTGAGGATCCTGTTTGTAGACTTCAGCTCCGCTTTTAACACCATCATCCCGGACACCCTTCAGAATAAACTGACACAGCTCTCCGTCCCCACCTCCGTCTGTCAGTGGATCATCAGCTTCCTGACAGACAGGCAGCAGCTCGTGAGGCTGGGAAAATTCACATCCAGCAACCGCACTATCAGCACTGGAGCTCCTCAGGGCTGTGTTCTCTCCCCACTGCTCTTCTCTCTCTACACGAACGACTGCACATCTAAAGACCCCTCTGTCAAGCTCCTGAAGTTTGCAGATGACACCACAGTCATCGGCCTCATTCAGGACGGTGATGAGTCTGCTTACAGACAGGAATGAATGAATGAATGATGCATTTATATAGCACTTTATTGTGTATTGCTGTACACCCAAAGCGCTTTACAATCATGAGGGGGGTCTCTCCTCAACCACCACCAGTGTGCAGCATCCACTTGGATGATGCGACGGCAGCCACAGGACAACAGCGCCAGTGCGCTCACCACACACCAGATACAGGTGTGTGGAGGTTAAGGAGGTTACAGGAGGTTAAGGAGCTGGCTGTCTGGTGCAGTCTTAACAACCTGGAGCTTAATATGCTCAAAACCGTGGAGATGATCGTGGACTTCAGGAGACCACCCCCCTGCTCTCCCCCCACTCACCATCATGAACAACACTGTGACTGCAGTGGAGTCATTCAGGTTCCTGGGCACCACCATCTCCCAGGACCTGAAGTGGGACAATCACATAGTCTCCATTGTGAAAAAGGCCCAGCAGAGGTTGTACTTCCTTCGCCAGCTGAGGAAGTTCAACCTGCCACAGGAGCTGCTGAAACAGTTCTACTCTGCCATCATTGAATCCGTCCTCTGCACATCAATAACTGTCTGGTTCAGCTCAGCTACCAAATCTGACCTCAGAAGACTATGGAGGGTAGTCCGGACTGCTGAGTGAATCATTGGTACAACCATCCCCACTCTCCAAGAACTGTACTTATCCAGAGTGAGAAAAAGGGCTGGCAAAATCACTCTGGACCCCTCACATCCAGCACACTCCCTCTTTGAAGTGTTACCGTCTGGTCGACCCTACAGAGCTCTGAGCACCAGAACGACCAGACACAGGAACAGTTTCTTCCCTCAGGCAATCCATCTCATGAACACTTGACATTAAACGTGGAACACACAACCACTATTTACATTATTTATTCATCACACATACTTATTTTTCATTTCAATTTGCACATATCAGACCTGTACACACATAATTGTCTATATTATATATTGTGTTTTTGCTATTTTGTACATTGCCTATTTGTATTTTTGTATATTATTCTTTTATTATCTGTGTCCTGTCCTGTTGCTGTCATTCTGTTGCACTATGGAGCTTCTGTCACTATAACAAATTCCTCGTATGTGTAAACATACCTGGCCAATAAAGCTCATTCTCATTCTCATGTTTCAGCTAGTCGTGTAGTGTGTCTCCAGCTTTAGTGATGCTTGTTCAGGCAAACATCACTATTGTTACAGCATTTCTCATAGTTAAAGAAATAGTTCACTCAAAAATTTTAATTTGCTGTTAATTTACTCACCCTCAGGCCTTCCAAGATGTAGGTGATTTTTTTTTTCCTCAGTAGACCAGTAAAGAAGATTTTTAGTTGGAACTGTGATCCTTGGTGATTCGTAAAATGTAAGTCAGCGGCTGCCCTTTTTTGAGAATAAAAAAAGCATATCAAGGAATACAGAATTAATACCTGTGGCTCCTGACGATACACCAAGGTTTTATGAAGCAGAATGATCTGTCTGTGCATGAAACTGAACAGAAATTTATTTACAACATAACAGCCACTCTAACATAGGCCACATACACACGGTCATGTTTAAGGAGTAACAACCATTTAAATACGGGAGTGAATCAACCTAAATTAACATTGTGTGTGTGTACAGAACAGAGCTGTTGTGTTTTATGTTTGTAAGGCTGCTTCGACGATTATTAGCTATTGGACATGTTGATTGGGCTCGGCTCATAAAGCGATCCAGTTTATGGAGTTAATAAAGTTAGCAGGTGCAGCAGGTCGTGTATTTTGGTATTTCCAAGATTAAACTTTTAGATTTAAGTTTATGGGTTTGTTGTTGTTTGCTGACTTTTTTCCCCCATTAACATCTAACAATAATATTGTAGCCTACTGCCCATACAAAATAAATACACTGTGATACACATTTAAATACGCCAACTAGTTAAATTAAACACTGCAGTAAAAAAAATTGTTTTTATATTTGTAACATAAGATAGCCCAGTTACGCATCATGACACCGCCAAGAGAGTGCCGTTTTCCCTGAAATCCAGTGAAAATTTGACCTTTGTTTTTATGCAAGAGTTCAAACAAGTAGTTGTGACTTACATTTTAGACACAATGTTGTCAATGTTGACTGTTTTTGCTCGATTTGGTTAACAAAAAACGTTCCAAAGATTACAACACAGTCGCGCACTTCTGAGCAACACGCCATGGTGTTTTGTTACTGAATGATTCAGCTTTTTTGAATGAATTGGGTGAGTCAATGATTCAGTAACCCATTCATAATGAATCAGTCGTCTGAATGAATCGTTTAAATGAATGACTCAATGACTTCACTCATTAAGACAGACACGTGCTGCCACCTACTGGCGGTTTACTTTCAAATTTAAAAGTAGCCTATCATTGCATTTTTTTTTCTAAAATTTCATATATTAAAAAATGATTTAAAACACTAGGGTCATAATATTTATGCGGTTGTATTTTTGCACTGTTAATGCATATCAGCATCATTAAACTGTCTGTGTAAATGCATCTAAATGCCATTAACTTTAGCAGCTTCCGTTTCTTCTGCAGTTATAAGATCGATTTTGTTGATACTGATTTCATTTGATTGGTAACAGCCATATTGTGTCTTATTTTAATAACCAAAATTATTAATAAAATTAAGAATTTGATATGAAAGATGGCAAATAGGGCATAAAGCACATAGCACATATGGACAAGCAGCCACCTAGTAATGCACAGGCAACTTCAGAAAATGTAAAATTGTAATTCATATCTATAGTTGATCAAATACCACCTACTTAAATGATACTTGATCTTATTGATTTAAGAGAGATCTTCTACCATTTCAGTTACTTGCAATCTGCAATCATTCAAGATATTTATTTAGGACATATCTGTCATGGGAGAAACGTGATGGAAAGGCATGATGTTCACAGTCGGAGCTGGCACGGTTTCATTCCCACGCGTGGAGAAACAGGGGGAGATAGTCATTTGTACAGTGACTCATATAGTGAGCTTTCATACATCATATCAGCTATATCTGCGACAGGGTTGAGCACCCACGTACTGAACTGTTTCAAATGCAGAAAGCCCGAATAAACCTCTGATCATCACTGTTATAAAAATATGCACCTTGACACAACATAAATGAGAGGCGGGAAGATGAAGTTAAAGGGAGGAAAATGAAGACAGACGAATAATAAGAGACTCTCTTTCTGAATCGTGAGACATTAAAATATTTTGTGTGTATACTCTCCTTCTTTCTCTAGAGAGAGAAAAATGCAGTCTAACAATGGAAATGTGCCACCTACACATTTACACTAGGAAACAAACTGGGTGTGTGTGCATATTCAGTTTTGTGTGGATGCACTTCATTGGTCACATCTGCAGAACCCTGCTTGAAGAAAGAAGATGAGTTCGATGGGTTTGTTTTATGGTGCTGTAGTATACATGAGGTGTGGCATCTGTATGAGTGAATATGTGCATGAAGGAGTGTATTTGCATGTGTGCTCGTGTGTGAATGTATGTTGGTTAACTGGCTGGAAAAGGCCTATGGTGAGTTTAGGAAAAGCAGCTGCTCCCATATGGAAACAAACTCAGTTTTGTGCTCCACTTCATCCCTGCTGTGATTAGAGACAGGCCTGACCTGAACACTACAGTTAACTGGAGCACTGGGTCAACAACAATGTGCTCATCTGTTGAAACATTTTGGCTGCTCCTTGCTCCATCTGGCATCACAAAATTAATACCCGTGGCTCCTGATAATATATTGAGGTCTTATGAAGCAAAATGATCAGTCTGTGCAAGAAATACATATTTATATATTCCACATTTGAGTCTGTTTATTAATGATGATTTTTTTTTTCTGCAAGTTACATTGTTACACCAGTGAGCCATTAAATCATTAATTCAACCAATTCATAAAACACTAATTTAAGAAGTGACTGGCTGCATTCAAATATGCATACTTCTCTATTAGGGTCATTCTACAGAAATGTCCACTTTTGGTATGGCAAGATGTCTTAAAATGTATTTCTTTTTTTAGCATTTTAACTTAGACCACATTATTAGATTACCTTTTGACTTCATGAATACATATAAATGACAGCTTAATTATTTACTTTTTTAGCTTTTTTGTGCAATTATTTCAAGACCACATGTATCATTTTTTTGTCACTGGTGTTACCTTCTTTAGCAATATTAAAAGTTTTTATGAAATATTATTTCTCGATTTTTTTTTTCAGCACATGTAGTCAGAGTTACAGAAAAATAATCAAAATGCAAGAAATAAGGAGATTATGTTTTATTTATTTAATGTGACAGACAAAAACAGTACAGTAACACAGCACAGTAACACCAGTGACACAATGAATCACCAGTGACATACATAAGACTTGATATACTGATCTTCACTGGTGTTACCCATAAGGAAGGTGACACCAGTGACAGTAACACCAGTGACACAATGAATCACCAGTGACATGCATAAGACCTGATATACTGATCTTCACTGGTGTTACCCATAAGGAAGTGACAATTTTCATGAAAAATGCATTTTACAAAATGTCCGCTGCAAGGTATCAAACCACATGTTGTCAATCATGGTATACTCACTAAATTAATTAGTTTAAACCATTTGTATTATATATTTTTTTTTTTACAATTCCCTAATAATAAATAGGTCATACCAGTGACATCAACTAAAAGCTTCATATGAAATCATGAGAAATTTTAAGAGAATAAATGAGAAAATTTATGATAATTGAAAAGAAACAGTGGACTAAACATGGGCCTTTTTTCATAGATGTTTAGAAAATAGGAAGGAGGAAGTCAAGTGATGTCATCAGTGTGATTTTTATTTAAAAATAACAGATTGTTTTTAAGCGGTAACACCAGTGACACAACTCCAGGGGACCACTGTTTTCATTATATATTTTATAATATTTATTTGGCATTTAGTATTTTTATGCCATTTACATCATATATTTGATAGTTATGAATAGACGTTTGTATTTTAAATGGTAGAAAATCCTGTTTTTGACCTCAAAATAAAGCACTTTCCCTCTGTACATGGCTGTGGGGACAAGCAGTTTTGTGATACTTGGAATTCTATATAATTAATAATAAATAAAAAATGCATTGATGAATGAATACATGAATACATTGATGGCTCAGGGAGGTGTAATTGTCCAAATAACATATTGTTTAATTTTAAAATATAAAAAAATTGTAACCCTAATGTGGGCCACAGGTTCAATTGTAATATTTCTGTAAAGTCTAGGGACAGAAAAGTGGACGTTTCTGTAGAATGACCCTTTAAATAGTAGGCAAAAAAATATATGTGAAAGTATTTCTGAATTCACAAAACAGTAGGCAAAAACTACCTGGATGAGGTAAGGTACTTCAGGTAAGATTCTGAAATGTGAATCCAGTGGACACTTTACTGTCCCAAATGACACTTTATGAGTGAATCATTGAATCATTCATTCATTTGATTAATTCAAAAACTTTGATTCACTGAGGAATTAATGAAGTGAATGGCTGCATCCAAAATTGCATAATTCCCTACTATGTAATAGGTGAACAATATGTGAGACAAGTATCTGAGACAATGTCCAAATTCACAGTATTCACAAAACAGTAGCTGAAAAGTCCCTAGATGACCAACTATTTCTGATTAGAATACTATCCCATAAGGCCATGCGAGAGGATTCTTGAATGGCAGTGAAGCGACACAGCTTACACAGGTTACATGACTATGACTATATGATGGATGTAGTAGCCTACATCCAAATTACATTCATACTGTACACATTCATAAAACATACTCTTTTAACAATCATTAAGTAATTGCTTATTCAAATCAAAAGAAGTATTAACTTGGAGATTGAGATTTTCAGACATAGCCACTGTCTTTATAGGTGAATCATTGAATTATTCACTCAACTGAGTTGTTAAAAAACACTGATTTATTCAAAAACAAATGAAAGGGTAGTTTTTATGAGTGAATCACTGAATCATTCACTAAATCCATTCATTCAAAAATGCTGATTTATTCATGAATGTGAATATTAGTGCATATGGATTTAACATTACATTATCAGTGTACATGTTTGGGTCCCACTTTATATTAGGTGGCCTTAACTACTATGTACTTACATTTAAATTAATAATTTGATACAATGCACTTATTGTGTACATGTTTTTACATTGACATTTACATTTAATCATTTAGCAGACGCTTTTATCCAAAGTGACGTACAAATGAGGAGAACAATAGAAGCAATCAGACCATCAAGAGAGCAACAGTATACAAGTGCCATGACAAGTCTCAGTTAGTCTAGCACAGTACACGTAGCTAGGATTTTTTTTTTTTTTTTATATATAAATAGAATAGGTAAGTGTTAGTATTAGTTGGTCAGGTGCTGGCGAAAAAGATGTAAAGACATTGAACTTATATTTAAAAAAAAATATCTGCATGTAATTACACCTGTAATCATTTTCTGTAATTACATTTATAATTACACTGTTGACCCATCCCTTACACCTTAACCAACCCTTAAACCTATTGCAATACAATATAAACACAATAAGTACATTGTTTGTTGATCTCTCTCTCTCTCTCTCTATATATATATATATATATATATATACAGTGCCCTCCACTGATATTGGCACCCTTGATAAATATGAGCAAAGGCGGCTGTGAAAATAAATCTGCATTGTTTATCCTTTTGATCTTTCACTCAATAAATTCACAAAATTCTAACTGATCATTGAAGTAAAACAATTGAAAGTGGGGAGAAAATCTCATGATGAAATAAATGTTTTTCTCCAATGAATGTTGGCTACAATTATTGGCACCCCCTAGAAATTCTTATGAGTAAAATATCTCTGAAGTATATTCCCATTCATATTTACATTTTTTAGCACACCAGGGTGACTAGGAGCATGAAATTGTCCAGCCATGACTTCCTGTTCCACAGGATTATAAATATGAGGAACACAAAGGTCAAATTCCCTTAATCATCCATCACTAGGAGTAAAACCTAAGAATATAGTTCTGATGTGCAGAACAAAATTGTTGAGCATCACAAAATAGTGGCTGTAAGAAAAGAGTTAAAGCATTGAAAATCCCCATTTCCACCATCAGGGTAATAATTAAGAGGTTCCAATCAACTAAAGATGTTAAAAATCTGCATGGAAGAGGACGTGTCTATATCATCCTAATGCACAGTGAGGAGGAGAGTTTGAGTAGCCAAAGACTCTCAAAGGACCACAGCTGGAGAATTGTAGAGATTAGTTGAGTCTTGGGGTCAGAAACCTAAAAAAAAAAAAATATCAAACAGTACCTACATCACCACATGTTGTTCGGGAGGGTTTCAAGGAAAATTCTCCTCACTCATCCAAAAACAATCTCCAGCATATTCAGTTATCAGACACAACTGGAACTTCAAATGGCACTGGCTTCTATTGTCAGATGAAACTGAAAAAAAGAGCTTTTTGGCAGCAAACCCACCAGATGAGTTTAGTACAAACAGGGATAAAAAAAAAAAGTACCCCATGTCCACGGTTAAATATACTACTGGATCTTTAATGTTGTGGGCCTGTTTTTCTGCCAGAGGTCCTGAACATCTTGTTCAGATGCATGGCATCATGGATTCTATCAAATACCAACAGATGAAAAATCTAAACCTGACTGCATCTGTTAGAAATCTTATAATGGGCCGTGTTTGGATCTTCCACCAGGACAACAATCCAAAACAAACATCAAAATAAACACAAAAATGGGTCACTGAGCACAAAATTAATCTTTTACCATGGCTGTCCTGAACCCTACAGAAAATGAGTGAGGTGAACTGAAGAGAAGTACTAACATGGAGCTGTGAATCTGAAGAATCTGGAGAGATTCTGTATGAAGAAAATAGTCTCTGATCTCTTATCAGGTGTTCTCCAAACTCTTCAGGCATTATAGGAGAAAACTCAGAGCTGTTATCTTGGGAAAAGGACGTTGCAATAATTGTGGCCAACATGAACTAGAGAAAGCATTTATTTCACAATGAGATTTTCCCCCCACTTTCAATTGTTTTACTTCAATGATAGGTTGGAATTTTTTGAATGAAAGATATAAAGGATAAACAATGCAGATTTATTTTCACAGCTGCCTTTGCTCATATTTACCAAGGGTGCCAATATTAGTGGAGGGCCCAGTATATATATATATATATATATACTGTATATATACTGTATGTACAGTATATATATATATATATATATATATACTGTATGTACTGTATATATATATATATATATACACTGTATGTACAGTATATATATATATATATATATATATATATATATATATAATTATTAGTGCTGTCAAAGTTAACGCGTTAATAACGCGTTAACGCAACTTCATTTTAACGGCACTAATTTTTTTAACGCGCGATTAACGCAGCGCGTATTTCCGGTTTGACCCGTGGCCTAACCCTTAGTTGGAGAAATGGAGATGCACAGTGTTGACAACTTAGCAACATTGCAGACCCCTTTAGCGACCTTTTTCCCTTCAAAAAAGCACCCAAACGTAGTTTCTGAGAATCACCGGTACTGCCGCGCTAGTGCGAGGTCTTGCTCTCCTAGCGCTCACACACCTCTCTCTCTCTCTGCGTCTGCTCTGTTCAGCGCGCGCACACACCCCTCTCTCTCTCTCTCTCTCTCTCTCTCTGCGTCTGCTCAGAGCGCGGCAGAGAGGAGCAGCGCTTTAATTCAGTTAAACACAGATATTATGTTGCTTCTCTAATTTTACATGCAAGTATAGTCGAAATCACAGCACAGCTATTGTCTTTATCTTATGTGTATTTGATTTCATCAGACGACGGTGCGATTATCATGATTTTTTTGTACAGATTAACATCTTGGAAGGGAGCTGGTTATGTAGTCTTAATGGGTCACGTTTCAGTCACTATTTCATATTCATTCCGTTGTCTGACAACAGAAACAGTAAAATATACCAGTTTTATTGAGAATTTAGCTTCATCAAAATCTGCTAAATTAAGTATGTGGGCAAAGAGAGGGAAACAAATGTAATAATAAATAATAAATGTACATTTTACATTTTCAGAAGAAGAGCTGCCCTGTGTGCAAAAATGTAAACAAGTTTGTGTAAATTGCTCAGTGCAAAGAAAGAGAAGTAATGGGAACCTGAAATTTCCTTTTTCATGTCTAATAGACATGAACAAATTCTTTGAAAAACATCTATGAAACATGTCTACTCTTCATGCTTTATGTTGACTATGGTTTCAATAATAATAAACATACACTATATTGCCAAAAGTATTGAGTCGCCCCCTTCTAATGAACAGGTTTGACTACTTTAGTAATTTCTATGAGTACAAATCTTAACGTTAAAGCATATAATGATATTCTAGGAAATTGTGTGCTTCTAATATTATAGCAACAGTTTGGACCCTTTTCTATTCTAACATGACAATGTCTCTGTGTATAAGACAAGGTTCAAAAAGAAAATGATTGATTCAGTCAGTGTGGAAGAACTTGACTGGTCTGCATAAAACCAAGTCCTAATCCCAGTTTAACACCTCTGATGTGACTGTAAATGCAGACCTTGAGACAACAACTCATCACAAACACCAATGACTTGTACATACACTATATAGACAAAAGTATTGGCACCCCCTTCTTTAGAACAGAAAAATGCACTTCCAAATCTGTGGCAACAACGATGGGAACATAATTCATGTATTTAAAAATTGTATTTCCATCTCTGTTGCAACAGTTTTGGAAGTGTCTAAAATGACTGAACCCATATGTACAAGTCATTGGTGTTTGGTGATGAGTTTTTGGCTCAAGGTCTGCATTTACAGTCACACCAGAGGTGTTAAACTGGGATTAGGACTTGGTTTTATGCAGACCAGTCAAGTTCTTCCACACTGACTGAATCAATCATTTTCTTTTTGAACCTTGTCTTATACACAGAGACATTGTCATGTTAGAATAGAAAAGAGTCCAAACTGTTGCTATAATATTAGAAGCACACAATTTCCTAGAATATCATAATATGCTTAAACATTAAGGTTTGTTCTCATAGAAATTACTAAAGTAGTCAAACCTGTTCATTAGAAGGGGGCGACCCAATACTTTTGGAAATATAGTGTACATTTGCATAAAGCATCCATATTTGTCCATGCCCATGTTGAGTAGAGTATTACAAATTTGAAAAGGATTGATTTAAGGTACATTTAGAACAAATAAAAATGTGCGATTAATTGCGATTAATCGTGAGTTAACTCGTGGCAATCATGCGATTAATCACGATTAAAAAAAATAATCGATTGACAGCCCTAATAATTATATATTTTTTTATTTCTTTTTTAGAGTGCCGGGGGCCTGCAATCCTGTTTACATGAATAGGCATTGGCATTATGTATATAAAACTAATTTTAACTGGAGTTGCATGACGCAGTTTGTGTGTGAGAATGGAGAGCTGTGTGTTTTTCTGCACAGTATTCACAACCTCTTTTTTCACTTTCACTTCTCTCTGGGGAAAAACGTCTCTCCCCTGCCGAGCTAGAATCGGCCCGGCCTATGAAAAACCCGAGTCATGATGACTGTGGGAGGTCTTTTATACAGCTGGAAGCTATGAGAATATTGTGTTTGATGTTGCTTCGCAATAACATAGCCGTTTGAAGCGCGTTAGATGCATCTCTCCATCAGATCTGAGGATGGAATGATGGGTACAGAGAGGCATAAAAGCACAGAGGATAAAACGAGAGAACTGAGAAGTGATATCAGGAAGATTGCACACTTTCTAAGTCCTTGTCACTCTCCATTAAGTGTGTTCAACCATAATGAGAAAACACACAAATATGCAAAAATATATACCATAAGCCCTCAGTTCCCTTAGGAAAATTATAATGCTCACAACTCAAGAGACACAGTTACAGTGTGCTTCATTTAAATATCAACTTTGTTTGAGATGTTTCTCCTAAAATTTATGAGGGGGAAATAAAAATAGATTTTTTTTAACGCTTCAGTGTCCTCAGTGTTTAATTTAAAGGATTGTTGCTCTTGAATTGTTTAAAAATAGGCCAGAATCTCACTATTTTGTGCTTGTCTCCCATCAGGCTGTTTAACTTCCCCTTTATAGAGAATTAACATTAACTTTGCAAAGCAAGAAGATCCTACTTGCACTTTTCCTCAGAACTTAAAATCATATTAATTTTGTATTTGGAATCTCTTTACCAAATAATCACTGCCCTTTCGTTGTTATCATCTCTGAAAGGACAAAAGAGTCAGTTCAAAAATGTCATTCATTTATGATTTTACATGCTGATCTGAGAGTTTTATTAGATGTCAGTGTCAAACCAGTCAGTATTTATGAATAAAATATAAATATGAATTAAATTGATTGTCTGTCACAAAGTGTTTTCTGAGTTTTTGATATGCTATGATCTCTTCTGACATTCTAGAAGAGACATATGAGATTACAAGGGTCATATTCTACAGCAAAAGGGGAAATTGAATCTTTCCTCTTCCTCTCATCTGCACATGGATAGTTTGACTCTAATTATCTCTACTAATATCACACACAGTACTAAATTCAGCTTCTATTAAATGGGTCCTAATAATATGGTCATTAATATATATCAAGTTAATTAAGCCTGACTGCATAAAACAGATGTAGAGAGTAAGCAATTCTTAAAGGTCAGAGCTTAAAGGCCATGTGTAATGTGTCCTCCTGACCCTGAATCAGTCAGTTTGTGAATGAAGGAGAATAAGAGTGGGCGAATGGAGAGGCAGTTCTTTATGGCTTGTTTAGATCAATACTATCTTTTTTACCTACTCTTGTTTGACCAGCTTGTGTTCCCTTTTCACTTGTTTATCTTATCTGTTTCATCACTCTCTTCTGTCACCCCAGTATTTATTCTCTGGTTGTTGTTAGTGATCACCTCCATTAAGTGCCTCTCAGTTGTTGTCCTTCTTTTCTCAGGACAGCTGTCCTTGGCTTACTGGAAGATAGTGTGGGACAAGGAAACGAGAGTGAGAGATGACCCCCAACTAGAAAATGACCATTCATTCATTCATTCATTCATTGCTTGCTTGCATGCATGCAAACACTGGCCTCAATAACACTGAGATATTTAAATCACAAATGTATGAATGCCCCAGATGACCTACAACTTGATAATGCCTTTTTAAATTGTATTTATTTAAATTAAATTGTATTTATTTAAATTTTATTTTATTTTATAGTGTACTTTATTTTATATTTTCTTTTGATAGCTTTTTATCAAATAGCTTTTACTGTACAATAGCTCCAAAAATATTTACCACACTGAAAAAAAATTATATTAATGTCCCAGAGTGGGAGATTCAAGTAAAATAAGTACAAACAAACAAATTAATAAATAAAGTTATTATTAATAATAATAATAAAAGAAGAAAGAAAAACCTGGACCAAATGTCCCCACAAGGATAGTAAAACCTGAAATTTTTGACATTGTGGGGGACCGGCCTGCGGTCCCCACGAGGGAAAGAAATATATAAAAAATAGTAAATGATGTTTATCTGAAAGTGTAACAATGCAAACAGGTTTTCAGTAAGGGTAGAATTAGGGTTAGGGTTGGGTTAGGGGATAGAAAATATTGTTTGGTCAGTATAAAAGTAATAGAAGTCTATGGAAAGTCCCCACAATTCACAGAAACAAACGTGCGCTTGTGTGCGTGTGCGTGTGTGTGTTTACAAATATATATGCAGTCATGGCCAAAAATATCGGCACCCTTGGTAAATATGATCAAAGAAGGCTGTGAAAATTAATCTGCATTGTTAATCCTTTTGATATTTTATTTTAAAAATTCACACAAATCTAACCTTTCATTGGATAATAAGAATTTAAAATGGGGGGAAATATCATTATGAAATAAATGTTTTTCTCAAATACACGTTGGACACAATTATTGCCACCCTTTAGAAATTCTTATGATTCACAATTTTGAGCACTCCAGGGGGATTATGAACATGAAATTATCCAGCCATGGCTTCCTGTTTCACAGAAATATAAATAGGAGGGAAAACAAAGCCCAAATTCCCTTAATCATCCATCACAATGAGAAAAACCAAAGAATATATTTCTGATGTGCAGCAAAAGATAATTGAGCTTCACAAATTAGCGAAGTGGCTTTAAGAAAAGAGCTAGAGCAGTGAAAATTCCCATTTCAACCATCAGGGCAATAATTAAGAATTTCCAATCAACAGAAAATGTGACGAAACTGCCTGGACGAGGACATGTGTCTATATCGTCCTAATGCACGGCGAGGAGGAGAGTTTGAGTGGCTAAAGACTCTCCAAGGATCACAGCTGGAGAATTGCAGAAAATAGTTGAGTCTCGGGGTCAGAAAACCTTAAAAACAATTGTCAAACAGCACCTACATCACCACATGTTGTTTGGGAGGGTTTCAAGAAAAATTCTCCTAGCTCATCCAAAAACAATCTCCAGCATATTCAGTTATCAGACACGACTGGAACTTCAAATGGGACTGGCTTCTATGGTCAGATGAAACTAAAAAATGAGCTTTTTAGCAGCAAACACTCAAAATGGGTTTGGTGAACACAGGGATAAAAAGTACCCCATGTGTACAATGAAATATACTGCTGCATTTTTAATGTTGTGGGCCTATATTTCTGCTGGAGGTCCTGGACATCTTGTTTAGACACATGGCATCACTGATTCTATCAAATACCAACAGATAAAAAATCAATAAGTGACTGACTGTTACTAGAAATCTTATAATGGGCCATGTTTGGATCTTCCAACCGTACAATAATCCAAACACAAACCTCAAAAACAACACAAAAATGGGTCACTGAGCACAAAACCAAGCTTCTGCTATGACCATTCCAGTTCTCTGACCTGAACCCTGTAGAAAATGAGTGAGGTGAACTGAAGAGAAGAAGCACCGTCATGGAGCTGTGAATCTGAAGGATCTGGAGTGATTCTGGATGAAGGAATGCTCTCTGATCTCTTGTCAGGTGTTCTCTAACCTCATCAGGCATTATAGGAGAAAATTTAGAGCTGTTAAACTGGCAAATGGAGGTTTCAAAAAGTATTGAATAAAAGGGTGCCGTTAATTGTGGCCCATGTGTATTAGAGAAAAACATTTATTTCATAATGATATTTCCCCCATTTTAAATTCTTATTATCCAATGAAAGGTCAGATTTTTGTGGGTTTTTTTTTTTATAAAAGTTCAAAAGGATTAACAATGCAGATTGATTTACACAGCCTTCTTTGATCATATTTACCAAGGGTGCCGATATTTTTGGCCATGACTATATAGAGAGAGAGATTTTTAAAAACAAATATAGCACAAACACACTTCTTAGCCAAAGCATTAAAAAAATGTGAATGTGTGACTTCAAATGTTTTGCAATAGCGAGCATATTCATAATCATTGTGCCGAGGCCGATAAATCCAATGTCTTTGTCCCTGATGTCATGTGTTGTTTTCGCTTGTCTCGGGAAGGCATCTGCATTTACCCCTCTTCAGAGGCATATTATTCTATTATAATCCGCTGTGGTGCCCTAACAGTGCTCTGACACCCCTGAGGCTGTGAATTTGAATGTAAGCGTGTGTGTGAAAGGAAGGGGTGCAGCCCGAGCCCCACACACAATGCTCCATATGGAGACCCGATGGAGAGGAGGGAAAAGAAAGATGCGGATGACCAGAGAGTGACACACTCAGTGATTCACGTAGCGAGCAGCTCCTCTAGGCATGTGATTTTGGGGCAAAGAGGTCTGCTCAGAGATGGAGAAGGCCTGGAATGAGTCCCAAACACTCAGACACACACACTACTAATAATCCAAGGCCTGCTTTTCACTGATAGTGTTTGAAGAGACTCATTACAAAGACACACTCTTCTGCAGGGCGGCCGACCTGGCACTGCTCCACCTGTGTGTCTGCGTGCCGGGCTCTGAGCTCTGAGGGAGGGAGGGTTGTAAGACAGCTGCCCCTCTGCCACGGCCAGCCTCCTCCTACCGGGTATCAGTCATGGCACCATCCTTCGCTCCCTTTCATTCTGAGCTTCTCCACGTGGCACATTCACTCCAAACATACTCATCCCTTCTCTTCCACACAGACGTCACATAGAGTTATCACCAAGGCAACTGTGGTGTAGTGCGCGAGCCTCATTGAGCCGGTTTGTTCTGTGCACGGCCCACGCCCTGAGCCCACACTCAATACTCACCACAATCAATCAGCATGTGAGTTTTAGCTCTCTCAATACACTCATAGTTCAGCACAGCTGCAGATTCGGCCCATCAGGTCCGGCAGACTGGTTTGTGTGCACTACAGTGATGTCCATTCAGGGTTGAAAGAACTACTGAGACGCTATAGAAAGATATTATAAATCTGAGGTGATTAATACATGGAGAGAATGTTTGCATTTATGTCAATGGTAGTTGCATGGCTGGCTACCCAGATGTATGTATTTCTTCCATCTTTGTAAGTGATTTTGAACCAATTAGCTGATCCATAAATGTCATGTGACAGGACATTTACCTACTGATTGGCTGATGATACCACAAGAATGCAGACAGCCACAAAGTCCTTCATTAGCAAGTATCAAAAGCTGTGATGTTAAAGGAAAATATTAGACCATTTCATATTATTAAGAGCCCTTCTACTGTAATATAATGACATTTTGTGATATATATACACATACAGTATACACACATACATACAAGTCTTCATAAGTCTTATATAATAATATAATAATGGCATTTATAATTTTGCAATTTTTTTTTAAACTTTCTATTTATCAATTAAAAAATGTAATGGTTTCCACATTGATAATAATAAGAAATGTTCCTTGAGCAGTAAATCATCATATTAGAATGATTTCTGAAGGATCGTGTGACACTAAAGACTGAAGTAATGATGCTGAATATTCAGCTTTGCATCACAGGAATAAATTACATTTTAAAGTATTTCGATAGAAAAAAGTTATTAAAATTTTTAATAATATTTCACATCAAATAAATGTAGCCTTTGTGAGCATAAGAAAGTCATATAGGCTAATAGCATTGTGTAAGAAACTGATTGAAATTTAGTCATTATTTACTACAAATAATGCCCTCCACTGCACTCTCAAATCTAATTTGTGTTTGTACATAATCTTGCCGCATGAAGATGTACCTTTTCAGGTTTGTTGTCAGTGACAGCGATTGTATCAAATAGCACATTGTACCAATTTTGAATTTAATGTCCCAGGACTAATATTTCACAATTACGCTACAAAAGGCGCTTACAGTTTTAATGTGATTCTTATAATCTCTCCATGTATTTACTCAGTTTACTTGTTCACCTTATTTATTTGTAGTATTTACTTGCTCATTTGCGCATCTTGTTTATTTGATCAAGAAATGGCATGCTTGATTTCATTTTAATGAACCCAATAACCGCCTAAAAACCAACATTAATAAACTGATCTTTAGCTCTCTCTAGTGTTCAGTCTCAGATACATCATCTTTCTCTGCTCCCGTTTTTGATCAAGAGCCAAAAAATACATGTCCCAACATATGGGGGAACCAAACACAGACAAATAATCATATGTTAAGTAGTTTCATATATGATCTTTATAGCGTCTGTATTGCTGAGATGTTTTTATTCAGACTGGGTAAGCTATGTGATTTATACAGGCCCGTGCCACTGGATGGCAGTCTATTCAAATGATCTCATAAGCCAACACATTTCGAAATCCGAGTGACTAAAACACTTCAAGCGTGTAAAACTCAAAAATGAAGGATACAAATTTATTTCCTGTGCACTCTTATACAGTAGAGACAGTATAAAGCGAGTGTTTACAGATTGATCTGTTTGTTTGTGTGTGTGATGCTTGTTTGCCCAGAGGCTTCTGTGTCATGCTTAATGAAGCCACAGAGCAAGTTTCTGTTGCCATGGCAACCTTCAGTCACTGAGGCCAAGGTGTTGCGCGAGACAGACGCTCCATCACAAGACAGACACACAAAGTCTATCATCTTCAAGCATGATGCTGATGTAATAACCATGGGCAGAACATCACTGTCCTATAGTGCTCATGCAGAGCTGATCTGACACATGAGCACACACATGAAAACACAGTAAAAATGGAATCAGTAGAGCAGAAACACACAGGTGTGACTGTATGCTTCAACACCTCTCACGTTTGTGTTACACCCACTTGATGCCAGTGGTGGGACAGAAGATGGTTTGGAGGACACACGCAACTGTCCCTCAGTAGGCCTATATTAGCCTATACAATTTGGCTACAGTGACCTTTTTTATTTTTATTTATCTCCACACATTTATTTTTTTGCATTTAGATTTCATCGCGGGTGTGTTTTGCCGTATTGTTCCAGCAGAACTGACTTTCAACTTCCCAGGAATATTTCAGGCCACTGGTACATTGCAGTGCCTGTTTTCATTGGAATATAGATACGATCTTAGAAATCCTGTTCCCAAACCTGTTCCTTGGGTCTTGGTGATCTTGGTGCAGGGGCGGACTGGAACAAAATTTCAGGCCGGGAAATCTCACTCTCATCCAGGCCATCCCATACACCCACAACAAATTTTGAAACCAGACAACAATATTTTTTGTGGCCATCATCATCATTGCATAAAAAAGTTAAAATCCCTAGGCTGGGGCCATGCAAAATAATTAAAGGTTACTTTTGAACTTCCATTTTCCCTTTTAGTCTCTTCATTTTCCCTGAATCTCTATGTCTCCATGTGTATGTTACTTTTTTCCAATTTTCTTGCACCTGTCACTTTTCCAGCACCTTGATGCAAAACAGCCACCTCTTGTAATTTGTTTGCACATACAGTGCCCTCCACTAATATTGCACCCTTGATAAATATGAGCAAAGGCGGCTGTGAAAATAAATCTGCATTGTTTATCCTTTTTATCTTTCATTCAAAAAATTCACAAAATTCCAACCTACATTGAAGTAAAACAATTGAAAGTGGGGAGAAAATTCATTGTGAAATAAATGCTTTCTCTATTTCATGTTGGCCACAATTATTGGCACCCAATTATTGCAATCTTTTCCCAGCACAACACTGAGTTTTCTCTATAATCCTGAAGAGTTTGGGAACACCTGATAAGAGATCAGAGACCATTTTCTTCATACAGAATCTCTCCACCCAGACAAGCTCCATGTTAACTTCTTTTTGTTCACCTCACTCATTTTCTGTAGGGTTCAGGTCAGAGGACAGAGACACAATGGTAAAAGACATTTGAAACATGTTTGTTTTATTTTTGGAAGATCCACACACGGCCCAATATAAGATTTCTAACAGAGGCCAGATTTTGGTATTTGATAGAATCATGATCATCATCTGAACAAGATGTTCAGGACCTCTGGCAGAAAAAAGCCCACAACATTAAAGATAAAATCGTGGACATGGGGTACTTTTTTATCCCTGTTTGTACTAAACTCATCTGGTGTTTGCTGCCAAAAAGCTTTTTTTTCAGTTTCATCTGACAATAGAAGCCAGTGCCATAGCTCCAGTCGTGTCTGACAACTAATTTGCTGGAGTTTGTTTTTGGTGAGTGAGAAGAATTTTTCTTGAAACCCTCCCGAACAACATTGGTGATAATCGGATGTTTGATTTTTTTTTTTAGGTTTCTGACCCCAAGACTTAACTAATCTCTGCAATTTCCTTTTTGGAGAGTCTGGCTTCAAACTCTCCTCCTCACCGTGCATTAGGACGATATGACACACATCCTCTTTCACAGATTTTTAACTCTTTAGTTATTGGAATCTTAATTATTCTGATGGTGGAAATGGGGATTTTCAATGTTTTAACTCTTTTCTTACAGCCACTTTCTATTTTGTGATGCTCAACAATCTTGTTTTCACATCAGAAATATATTCTTTGTTTTTTCTCATTGTGATGGATGATAAAGGGAATTTGGCCTTTTGTTCCTCATATTTATAATCCTGTGGAACAGAAAGTCATGGTGGACATTTCTGCTCCTAGTCACCCTGGTGTGCTAAAAAAAATGTAAATATGAATGGGAATATACTTCAGAGATATTTTACTCATAAGAATTTCTAGGGGTGCCAATAATTTGCCAACATGAAATAGAGAAAGCATTTATTTCACATGAGATTTTCTCCCCACTTTCAATTGTTTTACTTCAATGATCGGTTAGAATTTTGTGAATTTTTTGAGTGAAAGATCAAAAGGATAAACAATGCAGATTTATTTTAAGCCGCCTTTGCTCATATTTATCAAGGGTGCAATATTAGTGGAGGGCACTGTAGTATACATTTATTTTAGAAAAAAATAAGTATTACATTATTGTTTTATCTTGTCAAAATTAGCACAATAATAGCTACATCTTGAATATATCTTTATAGAAAAAAACTTAAAATTGAATATGTTTTTGCATTATCATGGGTCATGTTTGGTCCTAAGGAAAATTAACCATGGTATTATTAGACCTATGGTAAAAGTAACCATGTTTTTGGTGGATTGATTACTATTTGTATAACCAGAGTTTTACTACAAATACCATGGTGAAACTATATCGTGTAGCAAAACCATTATTAATTTGTGGTTACCATGGTTTAACTATAGTAACTATGTTTTTTTGGTTTTATTTTTAGTAAAACCACGATAAATTTCCTAAGGGTTGTGTTGTTGTCTGCCATAACTCCTCCTAAACCCGTTATAAAACTATGTGAATATTTATCTGCTAAATTCCGTCTCTTTACAATAGTTATTATGTCCTTTTGTTAAGTTTGCAGTAATTGACAGCTACTGTTAACATTTGCTAGCAGTTTAATGTTTAACTAAGTAAACAAAGATAAAACTACAATAGTCTATTTACAGATGTAACTGACCTGTACTTGAAGCTCTGAACAGGACAGTTTTGCCTCTCTGCTCCACCTGGGCGCTTCCACTCCATTCTAGAGTCTCGCGTCCTTTTGACGGACGCGCGGATGCGCGGAGCGCGCGCGAGGCCAATAGCGTTGCCAGTCAAGGCATGATTTATTAGAGTTTTATTATTGAATGGTGAATTCGGAAATAATCACTTTAGTACATTCGGTAGGCAACAAAAACAACAACAACAATATAAAATAATAATAATAAATTATATAAAAAAATAAAATAAAAAAAATGCAGGGCAGCGGGCCAAATTGGCTGCCAGGCCACTGGGAATTCTCCCGGTTCTCCCGATGGCCAGTCCGCCCCTGTCTTGGTGCAACTTTAATCGGATGTTACAAACAGTAATTGGGTAGGTTATATATTACATAGAGATTATTTTTTGTTTATCTTAATATTTATAAACTGAATGTAGAATAATTGAGTGTAAATAATTGATCTTCTAAATTTAGTGTAAATATTTGTTTAAACTTAAGTGGTTACAGTTTTAGTCAGTGTTTGTTCACTTTGTTACTTTATTCCACTATATATATATATATATATATATATATATATATACACACACACACACACACACACACACAAAAAAAAACACAAACACACACACACACACACACACACACACACACACACGCATCGTGTTTTACTTATTTAATAAGTAATAAGATATACTTAATAAGTTATACTTATTTAATGTAGTTAATATGTACATAATATATATATATATATATATATATATACACACATACTGTACATACATACATACATACTTATTTAATTAGTTTTAAATGCTAGTAATTTTTTTTTATTAATTAATTAATATTATTGCATTTTGGTTTGCAGTATGTTTTTACCAGTCTACTCTGTAAAATATAATAAGATAAAATAATTTATCCATTAATTATAAGGACATTTCTGCTTGCCCTAAAACACAACGCAATTAAGTGAAAAAATTAAAAGCACAAGTAAAACACCTGTATCAATACAAAAAAAAAATACAGAACAGTATCTCATATTAATGCAGTACAGTGTGCCCTATTTTTACAGAGCAGCACTAAACATAAAACCTACCGTTTTTGTTGTTGTTTTATTTTTTTAATTTAATTATTATTATTATTATATTATCATTTGTTGCTGTTAGAAAGCGTTTTAGAAGGCAAACATATAAGTAAGTGTGGAAGAATGAAATATAGACAGTAAACAAACATTGACAAACAGCTAAAACCATGAAGTCTAGCAAACCACGGAAGAGCGAATATTGACACTCAAATATTCAATTAACATAATTACTCATACATTTTCTCACACCAAAGTTACTGTTTGTTAAAAATAACAGACTTCAATAAAAGTTCCCTGTGCATGTTTTTTTCTTTTCTTTTGTCTATTTGACAGCCTTTGTGTGATTCAAGTCTGTCTGATGTAGACTACAGTGTGTGTGTGTGTGTGTGTGTGTGTGTGTGTGTGTGTTGTTTAGAATCATGTATTGTTCACTCAAGTGTAACTGGTGATTCTGGTTGATTTGGGCTCTTTTCCTCCTCTACACATCATCAATCACTCCAACCCCCTAAAACACACACACTCACACACACTTGACCATTCAGTCTATAAATAGAACTAGTGAGAATCAGTAATACAGGACATTTCTCTTCCTTCCTCCCATCTGTCTTCTCTTTTTGCCTTCTCTCTTTTTCCCAATTTTTCTCTTTTCTTCCTCACCCTCCTCTTTTTTATGCTCTGTTTCTATTTTTTACCGCTCTCCCTTCATCCCTCTATGCTCCCACCCCCATGGTTTATCGATCAATAGCTGAGTATTATTGATCTGGATATCGGATAAAAATTCTCTCATGTGGATGGTCCCGGTCACATCACAGCTTTGTGAAGTGGGGTCATAACTACAGCGTAACCCTGACAACTCGACCCACAATGCTCTCTGTCGCTCAGCCGCAGACAAAAAGTCAAAACGTGGTTTCTGGAAAACAAAGAAACACACATTTGAAGAGCATGAGCGTTGTTCACTTCAGAAGCACTGGTGAGTGTGTTTCCAAGCATGCATTCCTCTAAAAGAGGAGAGCATGATGCTTGGGTAATTAATGGATGTTCGACGGTTGAGTCACATCCTCAGGAAGGCTTGTGCGTCTGGATGCGTCGTGACATCTGCTCGGCACATCACATATCCCACATATTCCCCTCGACATAAGATGCACTTCACATCGGTCGCTGTGCGGGGTGGCCTTTACAGGTTACTGATCGGAGAAGGGTGAGAAGATGGGAGCTCTTCATGAGACAGATTAGAGTTATTGTGTTCTGCTATCATTCAGATCTGCAGTGCACTTAACCTCAGTATCTGTAATTAGTCTTCTGTAGGTTCCTGTGGATAAATGTCTGTTCAGAAACAAGTTAGTAAAGTAAAGGGTGATACAGTATTACACTAGATATATACACAACAATGAAAATTATTGTTATGTGTTTTGTTGTCTCAGCAAGTAACAAGGTATGATTGTGTATGGAGTACATAAACACAGTACCTTTGATTTTTTTTTAATGAACTAATTCATGTTCATTATATACACCTTTACTGTTCCAAAGTTTGGGGACAGTGCGATTTTTTTATGTTTTTGAAAAACGACTCTTTTGCTCACCAAGGCTGCATTTATTTGATCAAAAATACAACAAAAACAGTAGTATTGTGAAATATTATTGCAATTTAAAATAACTGTTTCCTATTTATATATATATATTAAAATGTAATTTATCAAAGCTGAATTTTCAGCAGCCATTAATCCAGTCTTCAGTGTCACATGATCTTTCAGAAATCATTTTAATATTTGGTGTACATTTGGTATATTTGGTGTTCAAGAAACATTTCTTACTATTATAAATGTTAACAACAGTTGTGCTGCTATTTTATTTTATTTTATTTTAGAAACCAAACTTTTTAAGTATAATTTGATAAATAGAAAGTTCAAAAGCACAGCATTTTTAAACTGATTTTTTTGTAACAATGTAAAAGTGTCTACACTAACTTTTGATCAATTTACTGCATCCTTGTTGTATTAAAAGTATTTATTTCTTGAAAAAAAATCTTACTGACCCTGCACTTTATAATGTTGTTGTAAATACATTTGCTGAAAGAAAAAAAATAGTAAAAATACTGTATTATTATTGTAAATACTGTATTATGTAAATACTGTATTATAAAAATAAAAATCTAATTTAGAAAAACACCATTACAATGAGAAGAACATAAAAACACTAGAAACATTATGGCAAAGGGAATATAAATGGAAATTAAAAATAAAATAAAAATAATTGTTGTTAACTGTAATAAAAATATCCCAAATTGAAAAAATAGGTATGCAAAATACAATTTCTTATGGTTTATTTTGTCAATTTTGGGATAAAATGTAATGTAATTTTTGTTTATTATTATTATTGTTGTTGTTGTTGCTACTTTGATTTTGAAGTAATACAACCCAGACATGTTTGTGTGAAATAGGGTTATGCATGGGTTAATAAAAACAAACAAAAACAGAAATACAAGCGCTGACTAAATAAGTGTTCTCATTTTTATCAGCAATGCTCATTTCCTTTCATAATCCTACATTTCGTAGTCATTTGTCCACATTATCATCAATACTGTACTCCTTATAGCACCCCTGACACCCACACACAAACACTGTTGTGTGGGACACCTGTGTGTTGTTGGCCACCTGAGGGGCTTTGATACACGCTGGGCTTTAATCTCCACACTGGGCTCTTGTGCCTTTGAAGTGTTCATCTGAGGCACCTTCCCTTCCTCCTCACAACATGAACACACATCCACGGTCAGCCTGTGGTCAGGCCTGGCCCGAGCCAGCTGGCCTGTGTGCAAACCCTCATACATGCACAAAAGTATAACACACACCACCTGTTATTGGAGCAGCAAGGAAAACACCTGTAGTGCCTCTAGTGGGATGTCAGAGCCCCTCATGTAGTTTATTTTGCTTCTGTTATCAAAGTATCATGGTGTTTTGAATATGGCACTATAGTGATATGTTTTTGGGACATGCACTAAGGCAATACTGTGGTCTTTTAAGTAAGACACAAAAAATAATCTAGAAACAATTTTCACTCAGAAATGGCTAGTAGATTTCACAAATAATTTTAGAGTCAGCAAGTAACATATTGAGTTAAATGTGAAATTTTGTTACATGATTTTAAAAGTAGAGAGACTTTTAAAATAGTCTCTAATAATCTTTGTTGAATTTACAATTTTGAAAAATCCTTTTTACAATGTGATGCAAATACCATTGTGGTATCATTTACATTAACATTTATGCATTTAGCAGACGCTTTTATCCAAAGCGACTTACATTGCATTCAAGTTACAGTTTTTTACATTTTATCAGCTCTTGCTTTCCCTGGGAATCGAACCCATGATCTTGGCATTGCTAGCGCCATGCTCTACCATTTGAGCTACAGGAAAGCTCAAATGGTTGGTATCAGATGGTAATACATTTAAGTTTTATACATTATAAGTTTTTATTATTATTTTTTCAGGTTTAATGTATTTTTATTAAGCTTGGTGAGAAGGTAACAACAGTTGGTGCGATTATTCGCAAATGGAAGAAACACAAAATAGCTATCAATCTCCCTCGGACTGGGGCTCCATGCAAGATCTCACCTCGTGGAGTTTCAATGATCATGAGAACGGTGAGGAATCAGCCCTGAACTACACAGGAGGATCTTGTCAATGATCTCAAGGCAGCTGGGACCATACTCACCAAGAAAACAATTGGTAACACACTACGCCGTGAAGGACTGAAATCCTCCAGCGCCTGCAAGGTCTCCCTGCTCAAGAAAGCACATGTACAGGCCCGTCTGAAGTTTGCCAATGATTCAGAGGAGAACTGGGTGAAAGTGTTGTGGTCAGATGAGACCAAAATCGAACTCTTTGGCATCAACTCAACTCACCGTGTTTGGAGGAGGAGGAATGCTGCCTATGACCCCAAGAACACAATCCCCACCGTCAAACATGGAGGTGGAAACATTAAGCTTTGGGGGTGTTTTTCTGCTAAGGGGACAGGACAACTGCACCGCATCAAAGGGACGATGGACGGGGCCATGTACCATCAGGGCCAGGGCATTGAAGCCAACCAGGGCATTGAAAATGGGTCGTGGATGGGTATTCCAGCATGACAATGACCCAAAACACACGGGCAAGGCAACAAAGGAGTGGCTCAAGAAGAAGCACATTAAGGTCCTGTAGTGGCCTAGCCAGTCTACAGACCTTAATCCCATAGAAAATCTGTCTTTTATGTGCCATAATCATTATGCTAGAAAATCATTGAAGCCTCGAAACCTTTATGTTGGAGAGGATAACCTGCAAAGAGGATGGACAAAATTCCCTCCTGAGATGTTGAATCAAATAATTTTTTTCCTGGTGGCCAACGCTACAATTTGTAACGTCTGACTAGCTCGGTAATTGCCAATAAGGGTCTTTGCCACCATGTATGTACTAATCATATTTATGCGATATAGGGTACATACATACAGTGCCCTCCACTAATATTCACTCATTAAAATGAGCAATCTGTGAAATTTATAACTTTTTTGAAATCTGCATTTTTTATTTTTTGTTGTTATTCTGTCTCTCACTGTTCAAAAAACCTCACATTAAAATTATAGACCTGATCATTTCTTTGTCAGTGGGCAAACGTACAATTGAAATCAGCAGAGGATAAAAAAAAAACTTCCCCCACTGTGTATATACTTTTCTAGTCATGTGTGGCCACATATTATTGGCACCCAATGTGTATTGCAATGTGTAACAGCTGTGTGTGCTTTCTTATAATTAAAATATGAAAATTAAAATGACGAGACTATTCCTTCATACAGAATCTCTCCAGATCCTTCAGATTAGCTATGACGGTTTTTACTTTTTCAGTTCACCTGTCACTCATTGTTAAAGTCTAACAGGGTTCAGGTCAGAGGACATGGCCATACAGAAGCTTGGTTTTGTGCTCATGACCCATTATTATGTGTTGTTATAGGTTTACAGACCTGATTATGTCATCACACACATGGCCCATTATAAGTCTAACACACACACACACACACACACACACACACACACACACACACACACACTATATATATATATATATATGTTGTGTGTGTTATATATAGACCTGTATGTCATCTTACATTTCATATAGTTGACTGTAGACAAATATGATGCAGGGCAACATCTATATAAATACAGTTATGCCCAGTATAGTTCAAGATATTGGTGCAAAAATAAAAAGCCCCTGTATGAGTTTTTGTCTCATTTATATATTTGATATTTATATATATGATATTTATGATACATGTGATATCATAAGATGTCACATGTTCAGGGAGAGCAGTATTACACAAGTGTAATTGTTGAGCGTCGTCTCCGAGGAACACAGCGGTGTTTAGTTACTGAATGAATCTATGTTTTTGACCAATCGAGACTCAACTGCTGCAATTCTACAGCTGTGAAGAGAGCCATTCACTTCATTCCTGAATGAATCAGCCGTTTAAACAAATTGAATGAAGACATTTACAGCCACCTGCTGGCAGTTTCGTAACATTTTCATTGGAAATTCTTAATTATTGCCCTGAGAAATGGGATTTTTCATCTATTTCTTAAAGCCACTTCACTAATTTGGAAGCTCAATTATCTTTTGCTCACAAAAAATCAGAAATAAATAAAATTCTTTGTTTTTACTCAGCTTCATGGATCATTCAAAATTTTCTTTGTGTGGAACATATTTATTCTGAAGACTGTTGGTAACACAGCTGTTTTGGTTACCAGTGACTTTAGTTCACTGCATGAACAAATTAAATAAATGGAATATACTTCAGAGATATTTTACTCAAAAATTTCTTTTATGTGCCAATAATTTATGCTAGGCCAACATCCATTGAAGCCTAAAAAACATTTATTTGAATCAAATAATTTTCTGTTTCAATTTGTTTTACTTCAATGTCTACTAGCTTAAATTTGTAATTTTTTGAGGGAAAGATCAAAAGGATATATAATATTTATTTTATATATATATATATATACATACATACATACATATATAAATATATACATACAATACTTGAGGATTTATAATTTATAAGAACATTTACTGTAAATGCAGATCATTTTATTAAGAAGACCACATTCTTTTTATTAATTCATATTCATTGTAATGTACTTTGTGTAATCTAAGGTTGTAAGTGGTTCTAAAAGGGCTTCATAGTGTTTTTGTACAGAAAGAACAGGAATAAGAAATATTCCACTTTAGTATTAGTGAATGTGAGGTCAAGAGAGATTAGATGCTCAATAGAGCCAGCATGAGAAAAGAAGAGAGAGACATGGAAATGAGAGAGCGAGAGGATATTTATAGTAACATGTATATGAGGAAATCAAGGATGGAAAAGTAGACGTTTAATAGATAGATTACTCTCTGTTTGTTTTGTTCTTTCTCTCTTTCCATCCCTCCCTCTTTATTCTCACCAGCCTCTTCTTGCAGGAACCTGCAAGGTGGTTGTCACAGGCCTTTTCTTTGCCCTGGAGGACCTGTGTGGTTGCTATAGAAACTAGGTCAGGGCTGCCGCATCCAGGGAGACAGAATGTGTGAGTGTGTGACAGGTGTATGAAGAGGTGCTGAGGAAAGGAGGGGTCGAGGTAAAGCGGAAGGAAGACTGACAAGGATGAGAGATGAAAAAGCAGTACCGTCATTCTTCAGCTAAACTCAGCCTGTGTGTTTAAATTAAATCCCACAACCTGCAGTAAAGCTGAATTGTTCAGTTCATAAAGTACTTTAATAATAATAATAACAATAATATAAAGTAAAATATTTTAGATTGATACATTTTAACTCAGGTCACTCACTGATGCACAAAAATAACTTTAAATGTTTTTTTAGAATTTTGTAAGAAATAAATGTTTAAGATGAAAAGTGACAAATGGAAATATTTTATAGCTGCATAAATATTAAAGTCTATATACAGTTCAACAGCACTTGTAATTTTTCGCTTGTCTGCTTTTGTGTGTTCCATACAGACTGAGTCTGTGCATTAGTGATAAGGATTTTTTTATGTTTTTTCTGTAGGTTAAACATTCCACTAGGTGGCGACAAGTGATGGTCTTGATGAGTGAATCATTGGATCATTCATTGAAAAACACAGATTAATCCAGATATGAAACAAACAAAGGAGAGTATTTGTAAGTGAGTCATTGAATGAACTGATTGAACTGATTTATTTAAAAGCATTGATTCGTTAAAGAACAAAACACAGTTACTGTGTGTTGACAAAGTAACAATATTGTGATTAAAATGTAAGTTACTCAGTATTAATATTAAATTACTATTAATTTAATTTAATTACCGTTTTTAGTCTATTACAAGCCAGCAGAGAGAAAATCCCTCTTTTTTTCCTTTATAAGCACAAGACCACCTATTTAAAGAACTGATGGCATAAATAAAACCTAACCTTACCTAAACAATAAACACAGAATGTAGCTGATCATTTGTTTAATAATGAAATAGGCCTATTACATTTTAGCTAATTTGCTTTTCATGTATTTCTATATCTCCCATATTTTTGATATTCCACATTATTAAATGTGCAGTGTCTGACTGACATTTCTGTTCACAAATAAACTCTCAGTTTAGCAAAACTGGTAAACATTTACATTTAAAGCTTTTAGCAGATGCTCTTATCCAGACCGACTAACAAAATGTAATGTGAATTAGATAAAACAACCCTTAATGGATGTGTGTGTTCAGAGGCTGTTCTTCAGGGTCAAACATCTGAGATATGGTTTGTGTCAGGGTCTATATTGCTGATGGCAGATGTGCACTGGCCAGGCAACGGATGAGCCAACGGCCACCAAAACATCAAACATCAATGTCACTGCCGGAGACTGTCTGTCTACATGACAAGCTGAGAAGAACTGCCTTTGTGTCCTTGGATCACACTGACGCAAATGTTAACAGAGGAGCAAACTGTTGGGACTACAGACCTTTTGTTCTCAGTCGGCAGAAGTAGACTGATACTTTGTGAGTCATTGAGATTTTTCTTGTTAACAACGGAAGGGCCTCAGTAAGACCTCAGGCCATTAACCCCAGTGACTCAGACGTCAAGTCTTTTCTTAGATACCTTGAGAGATGCTTGAGATGACTAAAATACTTGTTAACTCTGTGTTAAGTCCGAATGTCAGCATGGACTCTCAGAGCTTGTTCGTCAGTGTGAATCGGGTCATGGGTTTTGGCACATATGCCCCTAGTAACATATTATCATCAGACAGACAGCTTACAGGTTGTAGCCGTCCACCTCACACAGTGAACTTCATACATCTCTCTACCCAGAGCCGAGAAGGATGTGTTTGCATGAAGCATCAGGAAATTAAACTTGAGATGTTATGGTCCACAACTCAAGACCACATTTGGTGATTCTGTCCAGTGTATTATTTCTAAATACATTTATCCCAAGACATCTCATTTACTTATGCGCATAGATTATAAAGGAAGTTTAATCTTTAGTGTAACATTACTTTTTAAACATAACGTTTTAATCCTAATCAGTGGTGATTGCTAAAGTTAAGCAGGACTATAGGCGATATTATACTTCTGGGCGATATCGATATGCTGATGATTATTCTTATACTATGGCTGATTAATTTTCTATAATATTTTACCTAAATAATTTAAATAAAGAAAAAAATCACTAAAAATAAAATCAGTTGCTTTAAATTCTACCATTTTTTATTTGTTTATTTTAAATTATTTAATATTATAAGTGTTTTTAAAGATTAACCTTCAATTATCATTAGATGGTGGCAAATATAATCTAAATGTAAAAATAGAAGAAATTAGTAAATATCTATTATTGGGCAAAATTTTATGTTTCCAAGGTTCTCAGAAGTGGAAGTCATCATATGTAGTTTGGTAAACTGGTGAACTAGTGGCAGAAAAATACAACTTTCGCTCCAATAACAAAAGAAAGGTCCACAACAGCTTTTTTATGAATTCCCAAAATAGGGGGAAAAACGTTTCGGTTACATATGTAACCCTCGTTCCCTGAAGGAGGGACGGAGACGTCACGTCGGATGACCGACGAATTGGGATCTCGCCAGAGAGACCAATCCACTTCGAGTGTTACTAAACGAGCCAATGGACATTGGTATGCGATCATTGCATCCAGCTGCCGCTGATCACAGCGTGAGTATAAGAGGCAGCAGGTGCACCGCATTAATTCATGCTTTCACTGAGGAGCTGAGCCGGTGACCCGGCAGCTCATTGGTGGTACAGCGACTCTGGCGATGGGAAGTGATGTCTCCGTTCCCTCCTTCAGGGAACGAGGGTTACATACGTAACTGAGACGTTCCCTTTCAGTCGGTCACTCCGAGTCACGTCGGATGACCGACAAATTGGGATCCCTACCAAAGCGCCACAGAAGCTGCCCCTTCCAGCGCCCTGTGTAGGCCTCCTGATCCTTCCTATAAGGCAGACGATAGGACCGGGGTCTACACAGAGAAGGTCAACTACTGTTGTTCCTAGAGCAACCCAAACAGTAGGATTGGATAACACTGGGAAGCATGCCCTTCCGCTTGGAAGAGGCACACTGCGGAGTCACCTCCTCACAGAGGGGGTAAGTGACATTTAGACATGTGAAGTAACACCATAGGGCCCTATGCACATTGAAGTCTCTGAGATGGCTTAGGCTGCAACATTAGAGACGGCAGAACGTGGTCTGCCAGGGGAAACACGGCTCTAATAAGCATACCGTGGAATACACATACGGGATCCCAGCAGGGTCTCTCATATGGGCACTAGCCTCACACCAGATTTCAAGAATTCATTGGCTGAAGGCCTGGCGCCGGACGCTCCACCATGTCTGGATGCCGGAGTGCTGGAGGACTCGACAGGGTTTGCCTGGTTAAGGAACTCTCTGGAGAATTAGGCGTAAGGACGCCGCAAGCCGACTCTGAGCTGGGCCTCTCAGTGCCACTACCCGTTTGAGGTGAGAACACAGGAGGAAACCGGTTCGACACGTAGGCTATAAAACCTAGCGAACGTGTTGGGAGTCGCCCAACCCACAGCTCTACAGATGTCTGCTAGCGAGGCACCACGAGCCAGCGCCTAGGACGATGCGACACCCCTAGTGGAGAGAGCACACAGTCTGAGCAGGCAGAGCACACCTTGTGCTTCATAGGCCAAGGTGATGGCATCCACTATCCAGTGGGCCATCCTCTGCTTGGAGACAGCCTTCCCCTTCTGCTGTCCTCCGTAACAGACAAAGAGCTGTTCTGAGGTCCTGAAGCTCTGAGTTCTATCCACTTACTGTCGCAGTGCGCGTACGGGACAGAGCAAAGCTAGGGCTGGGCCTGCCTCCTCCAGGGGCAGCGCTTGCAGGTTCACTACCTGGTCCCTGAAGGGAGTGGTAGGAACCTTGGGCACATAGCCGGGCCGGGGCCTCAGTGTTTCACTGGAGTCAGCTTGCCCAAACTCAAGGCACAATTCGTCGACCGAAAATGCCTGCAGGTCCCCCACCCTCTTGATCGAGGCCAATGCAGTCAGGAGTAGGGTTTTCATAAAGAGAAACTTCAACTCGACTGACTGCAAAGGCTCAAAGAGGGCAGTTTGTAGGACTCTTAGCACCAATGCCAAATCCCAAGAGGGTAGGGAGGGAGGCCTAGGAGGATTTAACCTCCTGGCCCCCCTAAGAAACCTGACGACCAGATCTTGCTTCCCCACCGATCTCCCCTCTATGGGGTCGTGGTGGGTGGAAATAGCAGCAACGTAAACCTTAAGGGTGGAGGGGGACAGCCTACGCTCCAACCCTTGCTGCAGGAAGGACAGCACGGCTCTGATCGAACATCTCCAGGGGTCCTCACGGTGAGAGGAACACCATTCGACGAACAGGTTCCACTTCAGCGCATAGGCTCTCGAGACTGCGCAAGTATGAGCCAGTCGTCGAGGTAGTTGAGGATGCGCACACCCTGTTCTCTCAGGGGAACAAGGGCCGCCTCCACGACTTTGGTGAAGACGCGAGGTGAAAGGGACAGCCCGAAGGGCAGGACCTTGTACTGATATGCCTGACGCTCGAACGCGAATCGCAGGAATGGCCTGTGTCACGGGAGGATCAAGACATGAAAGTACGCATCCTTCAGGTCGATGCTGCAAACCAATCTAGGGGACGGACGCACCCGAAAATGCGTTTCTGCATCTTGAACGGCATCTTGTGCTGTGCACGGTTCAAAACTCGCAGATCCAAGATCGGTCGTAACCCACCGCTTTTCTTGGGCACAATGAAGTAAGGGCTGTAAAACCCCGACCTCATATCGGCTGGAGGGACCGGTTCTATCGCATCCTTCGCCAGCAGGACTGCGATTTCCACACGCAAGACAGGGGCATCGACGGGCTTGACTGAAGTGAACCGGATGCCCCTGAACTTAGGGGGACGCCGGGGCGAACTGAATCACGTAGCCGAGTCTGATGGTCAGCAGGAGCCACCGAGACGGACCGGGGAGTGCTAGCCAGGCTCAGAGAGACCGTGCCAGCGGGACCAACGGGGCCACCGACCCGGCAACGCAGCCGGGCCACCGAGCCCGTCTTTTTTCTCCCCTTCTCCCAAAACAGCTTATACTATTGTTTCAGCTATTAAAATACTTCAGTTTTGTATGAAATGGCAAAGTGATTGTATTTCGTTTCGTTATTTTATTAAGTTAATTTAGAAAAACTTTTGGAGCATTTTTTTATTTGTTAAATGTTAGTTTTTTTTGTTGTTTTTTTAACGACCAAGCCGCCAGCGGCAGACAGTGAGTTGATCATAGCCTATGTCTGATCAATTTAGCCTTCTCAAATCATCACAACTTGTCTAAAATTAAATCTATAGTTATAAAACAGCTCCACAATGTTAGTTTAAACGCTTAACCTAGATAAATGTGCACTGACGCATATCCAGTCGTTTGTGCGGAGAGTGGAAGCTGAAGCGCACTTTACAGGACATGGACGCGCCAGAGCGATCACTTGCATTGGAAACATTTCAAAATACGCGTAATTTTTGCTCATAAAGGTAAGAGTAATAGGCTACATTGTTCGGAACTGTAAAGAGTCTACTTTTATTTGTGTGCACTCAAAATATCATAAACATGCTTTTATAAAAAAAAAAAAAAAAAAAAGCAGTTTCGGTTTTGAGCAGGAGCGATTCTGAAAAACTCTAAAGGCGCATCTGAGGAGACGGCGAGTCAGGATCATCATCAAATGCATGGATGATCCAAAATGCATCTTTTCCCGAAGCATTGGTAACTTTTAGTAACCACGCTCCAAATTCTCCCTGATGCTCTGCATGGTCAACGGTCACCTGTATGCTAATGCGTGCGAATATGCATTGCGTTGCGTAGGCGATGTGTAATATTTATAATATAATCTGTATTTCATACAGTCGCCATGTGTGTTCTGCACGTAGGCCTATATGGGCACAAATAAAGGAGAGAAGCTAAATGAGCCCGAGTCCGACCCGAGCCCGATCTGTAAAAAAAAAAAATGGTCCGGGCCTGGCCCGAATGGACTCAGCGTGTCGGGCCCCGTCGGGCTTGCAGACCTCTACCGTGAGGGGAGACACGAATCACCCCGCAGACTGGTAGCGGCTGTTGGACACAGTTGCATGGCCACAGACCACTCCACTGAAAGGATGCCCGTGTACCCCAAAGGGGCTCCACCATCGAGGGAGGAGCCACAAGATTTGTTTCGGGCAGTGAAAGGTGCCTTCCACGATCTTGTAAGCTCCTCCTGCACTTGGAATGAATGGCAGAAAGAATGGGACCGGAGGGGGGCACTGTGAACCAGCACGACCCCCACCGAGAAACCACTCGTTCAGCCTCGAAGGATCGGGACGCGGTGGAGGATTCCACACGAGCCCGACATTCTCGGCGGCCCGGGAAAGCATAGCCGTCATCTCTGGGTCTGGCTCTGGCTCGGACAACGCTACCACACCCGAAGGGGGCAACGCAGCTGGGTCGTCTTCCCCGGAGAGAGACGTCTTGCCCTCCGATGCAGCGATTGACATCTGGTCGTCAGAGGGGGCACCGAAAGAAACGCATGGTGCATCCCGTCCAGCAGAGGGCCCAGCACGCTCCTTCGGCAGCTCCACCGGCTGCAGAGTGCTTGAGGGGTGAGGAGCTCCACTTGGGGAAGACCTCACCATGATCCTCAAATCACTTCTGACTCCACCGGATGCAGCGCCACCCCGGGTGCCGGGACGAATGCTGGATCGCGGCAGAGGGACTCCGCCATGTTTGACATAGCGGAGTCTATTATGCAACTCCGAGATGGTCATGTCCCCACAAGAAGAACATGAACAATCCACGAAAGCTTCCTCAGCGTGCTGAATGCCCAGACATGTGAGGCAGTGATCGTGACGTCCTGAGGCGCCAAGAAACGACCACACCCAGAAACGCACGGGTGATAAAACATCTTTAAAAAGACGCTATCACCCGTGTTGCTCTTTTAGAGAAATTTGCTCTTTCAGTGCTGAAGCACGCAGGGGAGCTGGCCACCGAACACTCCTAGTGTGACGGTCTTCACGGAAAACGCCTTTTCTTCCCGTGAGACCGCAACCACCGCTGCTGCGCTGCGCTGTAACACCCGCACTCGCTCGCTGTTTCTCACTCGCAGGATAGGAGAGCCGCAGTGATGCACCGCCGCTCGGCTCCGAAGCGAAAGGATGAATTAATGCGATGCACCTGCTGCCTCTTATACTCACGTTGTGATCAGCGGCAGCTGTCCATGCCAATGTGGCTCGTTTAGTTACACTCGAAGTGGATTGGTCTCTCTGGCGAGATCCCAATTCGTCGGTCATCCGACGTGACTCGGAGTGACCGACTGAAAGGGAAATACTGTTGCTCAAAAATATTGTATACATTGGTCAAAATAAAGATGTCAAATTTTCCATCACTCAGCCATTGAATTAGAAACACTTAGCAGCGTTAACTAGTTTTGTGTAATTTAAGGACAAGGTAATAAAACACAAAGTATAGTGTTACAAATGCACAGAATTTTTTGAATGAATGAATAAATAAATAAATACATGTCATCAGTCTATGAAAAGGGTCCATATGGATAAATTTAATTTAAAACAAAAATCTGTAATATTTGGCTAATGACTGATATATTACAGATTGCATCCCTAATAACTAATGTTCACTTTGAAACAATACTCTTTTCCAAATTATTAAACATCTACACATTCTGTGACATATATATGAATAAAAGAGGTGAAATACTATAGACTTACATTGAAAGAACTTATAGGGAACAAATTATCACATAAACTAAAGAAATCCACCTAAAACAACAGCATAGAAACTACGTATTGTTTTGCACATCAGGCTAACATTCTCACATATTATTCAGAGAATGTAAAAATCTAGTTCATACTTATATATGTTTATAATTAGAAGAATTTCAATAGATTTCTCTCCTGCTTTTAGTAAAGGATCCAGCGTGAGCCTCTTTAACCATCATCATGTAGACTCATCTTCTGAGCTAACATTTATGTCACAGGATAAACAAAATGGCAAATCATGACCTCGGAAAAGAGGGTCAGAGGCAGACATTTGCCCTAATTTGATTAAAAGGCCTCTGATATAAAAAGGAAATAAAATGTCTCTCTGCTTTAAAGGTCAGGGTGTGTGGAGAAGGGGAATTGAGGCCAGGTAATTCTGCAACAGTGCCACGCTAGCCTCCAGCCACGTCACCTCGCTCTAAATGCACACGCCGTCTTTGCTTAATTATTACCACTGTTGATTAGCTGGCTACAAAGATTCCAGCTCTTCAGACTCTAATTCTTTTGTTTTCCCTACAATGGTGGGCTGTTGGCAGAGAGATGGAGGGAGAAGGGGTGGGGAGGGTGCCCTTTGAGACAAGCGGAAAGGTCGTTTAAACTGTTAAACAGTTTTTTTCCATCATGACAAATAATGGATGAAGATTAAATGGGGCTGTGTGTGGAAAAACAAAGCTGAGGTGGCAATGTGCTATAAGTTTGGGAATGATGTATTATCAGTTGTTTATATTACAGTGTTTACAGCATTTCCATGAATAACAGCACCATGGAACACTGGGATGGGCTCATCAGAACTACAATAAGAGGGTTTCCAAAAAGAGGGTTTTGAAGCAATGCCATATAAGAACCATTTTCAGTTCCCTAAAGCACCTTTCAGTAAATAGTTTTAAAAATATATAATTTTTTCATAATGCAATAAGAACATTTTAATAATCTAAAAAAACTTTTTCTACTATTAAGAACCTTTTGTATCTGTTTGATGCAAGGATGGAGCTTGCAGTTGACCAGGCCGTGGAGGCTAAAAGTCAAGTTTGAGACCCTCAAGAGCATTTTGAGTATCCCAATGCTGACACTTACATTCAAATCTATATTTATTGGCCATTATTGCCATAAACTTCATTATATTAAAGTTAATGTTGGAAGAGAATATAAACAGATGCTTACCTCAATACCAAGACAGTTCTTCTGGCATCCCTCCACAATCTCATCTCTTGCATTATTTCTGTCCGCTCATTACTAATTTAATTTATTAAGTAGTTTGGCGGGACTTTAGTTCTCGAGTCAAGTCTCAAGCTCGAGCCCTCTTGAACAGCAAGCCAAATCTGTTTACCATCACTCAAGGATTATATAAACATTACGAACTGGAACTGGCATCAAATTACTGCTAGCATGGTTTTAGAAAGTCTACACTACTTTCAACACTAGCCTAAAACAATATTTAAATAGACATTTAGCTGGTTAACATTACACTGGTCTGTGTGGCCTACCCATTTGAAAAAGAAAAGTATACGTATTACGGAAAATAATGTCCTTTAAAATAATATACTCAAGTGCAAACTAAATGTACTGTTTTCAGACACATAACATGTTATTTGCAATTAAATGTATTATAAAAAATAATGTATTATAAAAATATATTAATTTATTATAAAATAAATAAAATTAAGTTTAAATTTATATAACATGGCATTATTTAAACTTAAGAGTGCTTTTAAAGGGATAGTTCACCCAAAAATGTAAATTCTGTCATTAATTACTCACCCTCATGTCGTTCCAAACCCATAAGACCTTTGTTCATCTTCATAACACAAATTAAGATATTTTTGATGAAATCTGAGAGCTCTCTGATCCTACATAGACAGCAATGCAACTAGCATGTTACCAAAAATGACTTCAACAATCAGTATTCAACAATCATTCACGACGGTACCACGACACATGAGAAGAATTATTGAATAAAGTCTTTATTTTTGTTTTCTTTGTGCACAAAAAGTATTAGCTTCATAAAATTAAGGTTGAAACACTGGTGTCACATGGACTATTTTAACGATGCCCTTACTACCTTTCTGGGCCTTGAACGTGGTAGTTAACTTGCTGTCTATGCAGGGTCAGAAAACTCTCGGATTTCATCAAAAATATCTTAATTTGTGTTCTAAAGATGAATGAAGGTCTTACAGGTTTGGAATGACATGAGGGCGAGTAATTCATGATCTTCATTTTTACGTGAACTATCCCTTTAATAAAGACTTTCAGGCATCTTTATATGTAATTTTTCATGTTAGTCAACACATTAAAATAAATGTAAGCATGATGTAATGATTTAAAATATAGTACTTTTTATTTGACATTATTACAAAGCATACTTTTTAAAAGTGTACATAAGTGTGTTTTCATTAATATATTATCTGCAAGTACAGTTTTTAAATATACTTTTAAGATTTAATGTGCACTTTCAACCATTTCCATTTTTTTGCAAGGGTAGGTGACATCATCTGTAAAGGGCACATTACATGCAATTCGACCCTGAATAAAACCTTGTTACTCTCAATATCTACTGTGAAAATTTACCCAGAAATGTCCTCTCCACTTCTAAGCATACCAAAGAAAAATCCACAAAGGAAGGACTGGACATCACAGTAAGAGTTCACAGTATCATATGTGGACTCCTAATTCTGATCAACTTCTGGAATAGCATGCTTGCAGCAGTGGGGTGAATGGCAGGGCAAATCAATGCACTTTAAATTGACTGTGACAGCAGCCCACAGTGAGAACCAACTGTTAACCAAATGCTGCCCATCTCCGGGTAACTGCAAGAGACTGTAAACCAGATACCTGCTGTTTTTCTCTCAGAACGTCTCAGATACTGACACCTGCCAGTAAAGTGCTGGACGCCATATTTCCTCATCTGTGGAAGAGAGTCTGGAGTGGGAGGACACCAGGAGGGACGTGCATGACATGTCTGCTGATGTTCTTTTAGAGTGACCCAGAATATGCATGAAGGTGAGTCCAGCAAACAATTACACCCTTCCTGATGTGATGCTAAATGGCCAAGGAGATCCAAAGGCAATGTGATGAAAAGGAAGGACATGACGAGACCATTTAAAAAGAAGTAAGGGAAGAAATTAAGGACAACAATAGAATGTTGTGTCTCAGAAGAAAACTATTTGCTAATCAAGCAATTGTTCAGGTGTCAATATTGTAATTAGAATTGAGCATTGGGTATTGGATGTAAAACAACACAAGGTCACCTGATATTGTATTACAGATTTTCTCAATTGCTTTGGCTCAATTCTTAATTGAGATTCGGATCTCTAAACAATCAGGTTCTTGTTGACACCAGATTTGAATTTCTTATTCATTTAAGCAAATTGCATGTGTTTTGACACATGTCTGCAAAAGAGTAAAGTGCAATTGTCAACAGTTTGTACAATAACTACACATAACTGATGAGTTACTCTTCATAACTTTGTCAGGCTCAGCCATCAAATGCAAAATTATTCATTCAGTTATCAAAATCAGTCAGACGTAGATGTACATTCCATAAATATATGGCATTCAATATTTGTGATGTCCGTTAAATTGGCAAATGTTGACTTTGTAACTTGGACATGCAAATGTTTATTTTCCGTTTACATGTAACACATTGCTACAAAAATAAATGGAATGTAAACATACAAATGTGCATAAGTCTTCTGTGTACTACTTGACTTTTCCAGTAAAATTTGACCTATAAAATCTGTATCTAAAAAAGATTTGGGCAAGTTACTATATTTTGCGGACTGATTCAATCACAATTCAATCACAATTGAATTGTGATTGCACTTACAGTCTAGAAAATGTTAAGATGGCTTCAAAATGAAGCCAAAGCAATTGAGAAAAATTGTAACAATAGTCTCCAGATGTAGCCTAAAATTGACTCCATTCCATCTCAGCACAAACTTGATCAAATGTTTATGTTGTTTGATTTGTCACCAACAAAAAACATTTGCACTTATTTTTTCTTATGCCCACTGCTTAGCATGCGGACAGACGGACAGCTAGATAGATAGATAGATAGATAGATAGATAGATAGATATTGATCCAACGATGTATTTGACCTGTATTTCACATTTCTTCCACATGTACACCTGTAATGCACATGATTAAAGTACCTGTTCGAGTGAAGATAAACATGCACATTTCCTCTGTTGGCACGCAGTGATGCCCGCAGGAAGGTGCAACAAGCGCTAGTTCGCAAGGTATGCGGCAACGAGCTGTTTTTGACTGACAGTTGAGACCATCCAATTAAAAACGCATCATTTTTGACAGTCGCTCTAATCTCTGATATTGGCCAATCAGAGAACGGATTAGGCGGTCCTTATGCAAATGTGTTGGCAAGGGAAACGAAACCGCTCCATTCATCCTCATCACAGAGAAGAAACAAATAGGTGGCGTTTCTCTGTTGAAGTACAGTTTACTCATCCAACCGCGAGAGTACAAGTCACTTTGAGCGATAAATAAAAGACCGGATACTTCATTCACGATATTTGGGTGAGTAATATTGTATCTGTATTGAAATTGTTATCTAGCTTACCTATCTGTCATTTCATGTCAATTCATAACGCGCGCATTGCTCCTTCAAGGTTCGCCGAATACAACATACAGATTTTATATTTCAGTTAGTAACACTTGATAAATTGATTCACATACTAAAACACATTAATACAATTGCATTCACTTTTTTCTTTGTTATAAATGTTTTTCAATAATGTGCCTTACAACTTCTACTTAAAAAATATTGCTATGTTGTTTAATCTTAGTCATACATTGCTATATCGTGCATTCATACTGATGTCATTAAAGTAAAATTAAACAAAATGGAACATGTGAACAAATTTGAGCGCCGCCAATAATAAACTCATAATTGTTCATTTGGTCTTATATTCAAATGAGTGTTAAATTGGCTTGTGGTTTTATATCCTACTGACGGCATTTATTAGCCTGTGCTGTTGACACAAGCTTGAGGCGTTAAGGTTTGTTTATGAATAGCGCCGTGCCAGAAAAGTTCATGGATGCGTGGATGTGAGTCAGTGTTGTGTCTGCGCCACGCATGCATGAGTGGGACAACATGGCTGTGTCTCAAAACAGCTGCCTTCCTAGGCAGCATTTTTGGCCATCAAAAGTGCCTTATTTTGGGCATCATAGGGGACTGCTGCATTTCTGGGTATGTATAGCATTTTGGGCACCGTGGACTCATGTAGTATTTTTTTGGGCATTATAGGTGCTTGCAGCAGTTTTGGGAATCTTGCCTGCAGCATTTTTGAACGTTTTCGTTGGGCAGCATTTGTTGTGGGCATCCTGTACATACAGCATATTTTAGGCATATTTCATTGCTCTAGGGTTGATTTTGGGGCATCACAGGTTCATATTATATTTTAGGAATATTTCATTGCTCATATTTATGAATGCATCATTCATAGCGCATTGAGCATTTTTGGGAATCATGGACTTGTGTGTCACTTTTGGACATCATACATGCTTGTAGCATTTTTGGGCATCATATATGTGTGCAGCCTTTTTCTTTCAGCAGAATTTTTGGCATTACTTGTGCAGCTTACTGTGGACATCATAGGTGCACTGCGCACAGCATATTTTAGATATATTTCACAGTTTAGGGATCATTTTTGGGCATCATGGATGTGTGCAGCATTTTTGAGCATCATAGGCACATGCCACATTTATTTTAATTTTTTTGACATCATAAGATGCATGCAGAATTGTTTAGGCATCATAGGCCATTGCAGCATTTTTGGGCATTATAGGTGCATACAGCATGTTTTAGGCTTATTTCTAGGGATTATGTTTGGGATCATGGATGCATGCAGCATTTTTTGGCATCATAGGCACATGCCATGTTTTTTTGGCAACATAAGATGCATGCAGAATTGCAGCAATTTCGGGCATTATAGGTGCATAAAGCATATTTCTAGGGATAATTTTTGGGCATCGTGGATGCATGCAGCATTTTGTGATAGGACACTCCAGCAGATTTGGGCTTCATGAGCTCATGAAGCATTTTTAGTCATAATAAGCTTTTAGAGATTTTTTAGGCATCAGGCACCAAAGAGGCTGTCTAGGTAAACAGCTAACACAATTTAAAAACACATCCCATCCCATCTCGTTCTTTGTGAATGTGTGCTCGTGCTCTTACATTTGTAAACAATCTGCATATAAACACTCAACTTTAATAAATAATTGACTGCTCTTTGAGTGCTCTGTTCACTGGTCAACCAAGTGCTCACCACTGAACTGTCACTAAAATGATCAGCAGCGAGTTGTGAGAGCATCGGCGTGTTGGCACCACGTCTGTTTCCATCCATGCTGCCATTTGGATGGGCCTGCGAGTGGCCATGAAGCTTCAATGAACTCAGTATGTCTCATGGCCACTGCTCATTAAGCTCAAATAATGAATGGATGCAGAAGTGATTATGTATGCTTATATGAAACACAGCAGAGGGCAAAGAGACGTGGGATGGTTTCAATGGTGAAAAGAGTGGAGGGCTACGGCCTCATTACTTCATCTGACCATGACATACTTCAATTGCTGAAGTGCAGGGTGATTGTAAAATCTGTACTTAGATTGAAATGTCTGAAAAGTTGTCCTGTTGTGGTGGAGCATGGCAGTAGCTTTGTCCTTTAACTCTGTAAAGCCTGACATGTATTATTTTTTAAAGCATTTTATTGAACTTTTTAACAAATGTAATGAATATATTATAAAAAGTTTGCATGTGTTTTTTTGTTGAGTACCATATTTGATATGTCAGGCTTTTATGGTCCATATAGTATGGTATCGTAGAATCTGCAGCTCATATTTGAACATGAATGATGGCAATATATCAACATATATAATACAATACAATCTTGAATGAGAAATGTACAAAAAAAAGACTCTTAAATTTATTCTATTTATTTTTCTAAGTGTGAAGAACATTTAAAAAATCAAAAAAAAAATAAAACTTTTTCCACTACAAAGAACCTTTGTGCAATGGAAAGGTTATATGGATGGTTCTTCATGGATTCATAGATGCCAGTAAAGAACCTTTATTTTTAAGAGTCAACTTTTCTTGTGAAAACTCACATTTTCACGATGTACAGATAATCAAGTAAACCTTGCTTCAGGCCAGTAAGTATTCATCTTAAAATATACTAACAATTATATGAAACTATCAATTATATGACAGAAGGCATGTAGAAGATTGTGTACAACAAGTTTTGATCAGATTAACCTCAGAAATCTGCATATCGAATATTATTTAATCTTTTTTAGGTGAACTAAAAGGTAGTAGTACTAGACTGTGGACAGGGTCAGCACACACACGTCATAGGGTCAGCACACACACGTCCAGCCGTCCCCTTGATTTTGTCCCCAACAGTGGCATTGGGCAGTATCGCACTACACTCACACGCATGGCCGATTAACTGATTACCCACGTCACATGCTTTGGTTTTCATGGAGATGGATGGCAGATTTAAAATGGCTGAGCTCTGAAAGCCACACACAGTTGTCAGCTTTTTGGCGGGACCGATCTAATGGCCTCCGGGTGGCTCGATATGGAAAAACAAAGGAATGCCTGCATGGAAGAATGAATGAGGACTGCTGCGTTTTGTTCCCCTCTCCGATAGGATCCTGTTAATATTGTGCATGTTCGTAATGTCAAACAGAAGCGCTCTGGCTTGTTTTCTTTCTGTTAATCTTTTTTTCTGGCGTTGTTGTTGTTGTTGTTCTTTGCTCTGCATCCTGTTCTGAATTTGAATGAGAGGCAAGTACAGTGTCATAACGGGGGGGATGCTGTCAGATTCATTTAGCAGCTGGAGTTATCGGATGACGCCCCGGGGTGTTAGAAACAAATTGTTCAATGCACTTACCCAACATGTTACAGCATATAGATAAGGCATATGAAATTCAAACCATGATAAGGATGATTTTGAGAAGTAGGACTGACTGTTTCATGGCAAACATAGTGTTGGCATAGAATGATGCCCACTGTGCTTCCAATCTATAGATAGCATGTGCAGCACATCCTTTAGGAACTGACTGCTTGTCAGTTTCCACTTGAACACAAATTGATTTTACATTGAACTGACAATAGAAACTAAATATATATGTAACATTTGCACCTCCCCATAGATGATATTTCAAACTTTTGATGTTTACAATTGATTTGCACAGTTTTTTTCCCACTCTAACCTTATCTGATGCAACAAATTTTATGTAGTGCACTTCTTTCAGAGGCATTGCAGTGTGCACTACATCGACTGCCCAGACTGGTCACCACATTTCATAATCCCATTTATATCCCCCCAAGTACCATCCTTGAGAGGGCACAGTTCAAATACAGCTTGCCAAGCCACTTAAATAAAATGCAGCACAATAAAATGAACCCAGAAAGACTGTGCACCTGTGTGACACGCCGTTCTAAATACTAAATACTGATTTTGCTCAAGTTGTATTATTGCAGCATCTGGAACAGCTGTTTAATGGTATAATATTTTGTTCTGCTTAACAGAGATGGATGGAATGAGCTTATTGAAATCAACTGTTTACAATGTTGCTGTTTTGTACTCTAGTAGTGGCAGAACCTTTAAAACTTTGTTTCCTAAACCACAAGCATAATGATTTTATAACATTTTGTTTAGCTGGTGGTTAGTTTATCATCTGACAACCATCTTATGTATAATTTTTAAATTATACAAGGAAAGGAACTTAAAGAGATAGTTCACTCAAAAATCAAAATTCGGTCATTGCCATTTACTTCCATAGCATGGAAAAATACTATGGAAGTCAATGGCTACCATCAGCTTTTTGGTAACCAACATTCTTCAAAATATCTTCTTTTGTGCTCAGCAGAAGAAAGAAACTCATACAGGTTTAGGACAGATTGAGGGTGAGTAAACAATAACAGAATATTCATTTTAGTGTTAACTATCCCTTTAATGTATTTTATATTATAGAATATTATATTATTTAAATTCATATTAATTTTAATATTGTTTTGCTTGTATGAGATTTATTACCAGATTTATATATATATATATATATATATATATATATATATATATATGTAAATGGATGAAAGCTTATGCAAAACTTGCTGCCACAATGTTGGTGTTGGTTTTGTGGTAGGATTCTGTTTTTGTTGTGTTGCTGTGTATTATGTTCTGAATTATGTCTAATTCAGAACATAATACAGTTGGTTTTTGAGGAAGCATTTGGGATTTTCATTGTTTTCTGTGGAGTGGAACTATAATGCTTTTAGGTTCCTCAAAATCTGGGGGTGATATTTGATGCCAATTTAACATTTGATCCACATGTTAGTAATACAGTCAAAGCATATTTTTTTCATCTCAGAAACATTGCCAAATTACATCCCATGTTGACTTTTACTGTGGCTGAAACGTTAATCAACACTTTTGTGTTTTTGCGTATTGATTATTGTAATGCTTTGCTGGCTGGAGTTTCAAAAGCTACCATAAGTAATTTACAGTTGGTACAAAATTCAGCTGCTAGAATACTGACTAGGACCAGTGCAAGGGAGCACATTACACCTGTCTTGGAAAAATTGCACTGGCTTCCTGGTTAGTTTTCATATTGATTTTAAAATTCTCATGCTTACTTATAAGGCCTTGAATAATTTGGCTCCTCAATATTTGTCAGAGCTTTTAATCCCCTACACACCTACACGTGCTCTACACTCCTCTGAAGCTGGTCTTTTAACTGTTCAAACAACTCGGCTTAAAACTATGGGTGATCGGGATTTCTCTTCATTGGCTCCTAAATTGTGGAATTCCCTACCCTCTGAGATTAGAAATGCAGAATTCCTTAGTGTTTTTAAATCGTCCCTTAAAACTTACTTTTTTTAGGGTAGCTTTTATGTGATTACTTTGTGTTTTATTATATTGGCTTTGTATTGTTAGATTTTTTTTACTGCCTTTACTTTTGTGTGTATCGTTTTTACTTCATATTTGTATATGTATGTAAAGCGCTTTGAGATGCTACTTTAAAAGGCGCTATATAAAATAAAGTTTATTATTATTATTGTTAAAATACAGCATTATGCTTCTTTGTATTTCCAGCCATCAGCCGCAACAGTGTTGCATTAGCAGATACAAATGACAGTACTTAGGTAGAGAGCAGGTGTGGTGACCTTCACTGGGTTGCCCTCTTCTCCTGAGAGAGGAGAATATGTTTCTTCATCACTGGAGTGGGGAAACATCACTACAGAAACACCAGAGGGTCTAATTTAACACGATGCTGTGGGAATCGTGCGGAGCCAGTAAACATGACTAGCTGTTTATCCCAAAGAAAAAAGTGTTATTGCTTAGGGGTTGCGCTTTCATAGCTCAGGAGATGGGATTCTCAGCTATGTTGCATTTTAGTATCAACTTTGTCTGAGATGTTTCTCCTGAAAATCCTTAATGTAAAATAAATAAAAATAAACACAAATTTGACTTTTTGGCATTGTAAAGAGATCAAACAAATAACCCTGGATTTTTTTTTAAAAATTGTGAGAAATGCTTGAATTCAGATTGAAATTTCTGAACTTGATTTCATAATTTGATATTTTGGCATAGAGAGCACTTGTTTTTGAAAAAGCAGGAGTCTTTTACCCAAAGGGATAGTTCGCTCAAAATTGAAAATTCACATATTCAACCTCAAATCGTTCCAAAGCCGTATGACTTTCTTTCTACTGCAGAACATAAAGCAAGATTGAAAATTTCTGAACTTGCTAATTTGATAAACTTTTGGGCTAGAAAGAGAGTTGTTTTTGAAAAAGCATAGTCTTTGAAGGGATTAGTTCGCTCAAAATTGCAATTAGCCAACCTCAAATCGTCTGCAGAACATGACTTTCTTTCTACTGCAGAACATAAAGCAAGATATTTTGATCCAACATTTTGATAACATTGAAAGTCCAAAATGGGGTCCAAAAGAATGCTGTACCTTCATAAATAAACAAAATATATTCTTCCAAAACCATTATGCATCTACTAGGGGTGGCACGATACATGTATTCGTACCGAACCGTCACGGTACGGACCTCTCAGTTCGGTGCATGAGGCCTTACAACGAATACAGGCAATTCACCCCAATCCAGAAGGGGGCGCCCACAGTAATGCAACGCTGTTTGATAACCGCCAGCAGAAGAACAGCGAATGCCATGAGCTGCGCACTTGAAAACAAAGCCCCCTAGACAGTGACCATGTGCTGATTCTGAATGCGTCTCTCACATAGACTGATAAAGGAGTATACTTTAAAGCAGGGGTCGGCAAGTAAGTTTGGCATCGGACCAAAAAAAGTTTTGCCACTAGATGGCGGGCCAGAACATAGTCAAAGGATAATTTAAGAAATTAATTGATAGAAAATACAACTACAATTGCCTAACAGACTGTTAGAGTGTCTTTTGTAACTGGTAGTGAGCTGTTACTCTGTGTTAAATCCTGTAGTAGGACAGTCATTAACAAAAAGACACATTTGTGTGGCGGTGTCCGGCAGAGTATGTGAGCGGAGCGTCAACAATATTCCCTCCGCGCTCTGAGCATTTACTTATCACTCCGCTCCAGCTCCGCTCCTGGTTCACCATTTCCCGCTCCCGCTCCGCTCCTCGCTCCCTGATATCAGAAACACCGCTCTGCCTTCGCTATCTCATGAAAAGTATTTCAGTAGGTTTGAAATATCACAGTTCTGTTCATAACTTATATTAAAAATTAAAATAAATAAAATAACAGGAGAGTTTCAATGTGGCTTATTGGAACATAGTGTGCAAACTTTTTTTCCTACCACATGAGCTAATAACATGGTTGTCAGCATTAAAAGGTATAATTGCTGCTTTTTGCAGTGCAAATTTTGTTTGTGATGAAAATAACAGTACGTTTTCGTCAGTTATTTTACCTACGGATCGATGCATTTCTTACAGATTTACTGCTCTTTCGAAATCGGATACAGATGAAGTAGCACTGTAAGATTACATTTGTTTGAATGCATTATTGAGAGAGCGATTGCGTGTGAATAAGTAGTACTTGTTTAAATCATGCTTTCAGCTGAAAATATTCAGTATAGGAAAAAACAAATTCCTTGAGAACTGCCTTCACATTCTTTCTGATTTGAGTGATCCTTCATAATAGTTTTGGCCCGCGGGCCGCCTGTTGCCAACCACTGCTTTAAAGGCTTATGCACTCAACTGTTTGCGAAATGGAGCTTTGTGCTCGTGTATCATACCTCTCTCATTCGGCACAAATCCAAATATTCCATAATATTTCCATATTTGCGATGTAACGTATCTGAATGCTAAACTATTATTTATTATGTAAATTATAGGCTTTGTACTTCAGTCACGTTCCAATGGTGACACAGAGGCGGGTGTGCTGATGTTTGTATTTTATTTTGATGAAGTAGCCTACCAACTTTAGCAATTCTGGAACTGATGTGTTTTTTTTTGTTTTTTTTGTGTGCGTGCGTGCGTGCGTGTGACGCGATCGCTTCAACCGTTTCCTATAATGCATCACTGTATAAAGGTATAAAATAAAGAAAACAAATAGGATGTTGCTTTCTGCCATTTGAGTTTCCTTTCTGTGAACAAATTAAGCCTGTCACAAAAATGAACTGAAACTCAGCATATATAGGCTATGTTACATGTCGCACTGTTTTTTTCCCCCTTGTTTATCTGTTAACTAAATCAAATATATTTCAAGAATTTATTATATTTTATGTATATATGTATATTATTATATTTTATGTATATATGTACTGCAGATTATATATATAATGTAATATAATATTTAGTATTACTACTGTACTACTCTCTGTTCAAAATAAATGAAAAGAAAACGACCATAGAAGATTAATTTTTTTTTTTCTGTTGTACCGAAATCGTATCGAACCGTGACCCCCGAACCGAGGTACGTACCGAACCGGACATCTGTGTACCGTGCCACCCCTAGCGTCTACAATCATTAATTTATTACTGTTTGATGCTTTTAGAAGATCCTACGTTTAGTGTCCCAGCTGGAGAGCATAGCTTCAGTCCTGCAGTTGCTAAGTGATTTGTTTGTCTTTGCCCCATACCCCACATGGGACCCAGCAGCCCCTTGCCTACTGCAACTACCTTAAATTACTGCCCTGAACCATCTGCCACCATGCCCTGTGTGTGTGAGTGTTGTGCATTAGTGGCTGTGAGAAAAAGTACAGTTAGAGACAGAGAGGTTTGTTGTTACTGACAGAGACAGGGGAAAATAAAGGGACTATGTATTTTCCCCACTGATCTGTTCATGTATAATTGAAGAATCTCCTTTATGCTGGCTCTTTTGCTCACAAAAGCTCCTTTGGCAGATGATGATGATGATAATGACTGACAGTTTTGGATGTGCCCCTTTGACTCCAGATAAACATGGCTGACCTTTAGCGCGCATATCTCCAAACAGCTGCATTATTTATGCCCACTATTGGTTGTTATGCCACATGAGTCAGTGTAGAATTTTATGACTCACCTGTAATTGAACTGCAGTCATGAGAAGGTGGCATAAAAAGCTTCAGGAGTGACATAAACACCCATAAAACTTTTGTAGATTGAGAGAAGGATCATAATATTGACCACAATTGCTGATCATGATTTTGCATTTTTCCAACTTACTGTATATATTGCTTATATTATACAGTAATGTTACTTTGAGTGAAAAGTTAATTGAAAACTTTTGGAGGAAAATGTAATTTCAGAATAGTATTTGGTTTGTGTCCCTTTTTCTTTAATGACAGATAAATGGACAATAAATTCTGAAAATTATTAAGAAAAACTGCTCTACTTTGCTGGAAAAAATCAAATATATAGCTTGCACAAGTGAATTTAGTCATTATGACATCAACTATGGAAAACAGTATAATTTTTGAATTAGAAAAAATAAATAAAAATAGGAGGGACCTATAAGTATTAGTCGATAACTGATATAATGCTGTTATATATCATATGGAATGACCTGCCCAACTCAATCCGAGCAGCTGAATCCATAGCCATCTTCAAGAATCGGCTAAAAACACATCTCTTCAATTTTTATTTGACCCTCTAACTCTAGCAATCTCTATTCTAATTCTAATCTTAAAAAATAAATTTAAAACATTGCCCCTTTTAGACTTGCACTCTATTCATTTACTAACTGCATGCTTTTCTTAAAAAAATAAAATAAATAACTAACACTAGCTTCTCTATTCTTTTTCTATTCTATCTATTCCTTTTTTTTATTTATTATACAATTAACAAAAGCAAAAAAGGCCTCTAACACTAGCTTGCTCTTTTCTTTTTCTATTCTATCTGTTTTCTTTTTATTTATTATATAATAATAAAAAAACTTGCTATGTGTACTGCATTAAGCTAACTGAGACTTGTTATAGCACTTGCGTATCAATGCTTTTTTGTGGATTTTGATTGCTTCCATTATCCTCATTTGTAAGTCGCTTTGGATAAAAGCGTCTGCTGAATGACTAAATGTAAATGTAAATACAAATACATCCATAATGCTTACATTTGATGAGTAACCGAGAAATAGTGAAGAATCTTAAATATTTATTATTCTTTTTAATAATCTTTATTACTAGTTTAAATTCTATTTTGAATTACAATTTTTTTTTATGTCGTCTTATATTTTTGGACCCCGTGGTATGCCCCTTTTGAACTTTTTTTTTTTTTGCTGAGTTACTGATTACGTTTACTTGAGATATTCCTTCCCCTGAAATGGCTAAATTAAAATTGCAACCCAACCCTGAATAGAAAATAGAATTTTGCTATTTCATGCGAAAAAAAACAGCAAAAATAAGCCGAAGAGAACATCCGTCCGTGGCAAGTTCAAGTTCAAGTTGAGCTTTATTGTCATTCCGCTACATGTGGGGACATGCAGTGGAACGAAATGTCGTGCCTCACAGGACCACGGTGCTACATAAATACAGACATACAACAATGAAGTAAAACACTATAAACTATATATAAATATATAAGTTTACTATATATAAATGTTTACCCTATACAACTAAGATAAAGATAAAAAAAAAAAACTATACAAACTATGCGAATGCTTCACATAAATACTGTACATGTGCAGAGAGAAACATTGTGAGTCAAGCAGCTGGCTGGGGAACAGTATAAGATGATTTGTAGTGGTGCATGAGCATGTAAACATACATATACATATATTAGTCTTTTGTGGGATTGTGTACATATAGCAATGTAAGAAAAGTGTCTAGTGCATAGAGGAGAGTGTGTTACTACAGGTGGTTTGTACGGGCCCACTCACCTGTGTGTAGCACACTTGAATTGCACAAAAAAAAGTTCACAGTATTTTTCTTTGATGAGGTAAGGTTGGGGGGGGGGGGGGGGGGGGGGTGTTTGGAGGGGGGGGTCCATGTTTAAGGAGGTAGGGGGTTGCATGGGGTTTCAGAAGGGGGTGGGGTGATCTGAGTTCAGGGCTCTCACAGCCTGGGGGAAAAAGCTGTTGAGCAGTCTGGCGGAGCGGGCTCTGATGCTCCGGTACCGTCTTCCTGATGGTAGGAGCTGGAAGAGACTGTGGGAGGGGTGGGCGGGGTCCTTCACGATGCTGTTGGTTTTGCTGGAGCATCGTGCAAGGAAAATGTCCAGGATGGATGGGAGAGGGGCACCGATGATCTTTGCAGCCGTGTTCACTGTCCGCTGGAGGGTCTTGCGGTCAGCAGCACTGCAGTTCCCGTACCAGACAGTGATGCAGCTGGTCAGCACACTCTCAATGGTGCCCCTGTAGAATGTGGTGAGGATGGGTGGTGGGAGACTTGCTCTTTTCAGCCGGCGGAGAAAGTGTAGGCGCTGTTGTGCCTTCTTGGAGAGTGACATGGTGTTGGTGGTCCAGGTGAGATCCTCCGTGATGTGCACCCCCAGGAATTTAGTGCTGCTGACTCTCTCCACAGTCGAGCTGTCGATGGTCAGTGGGGTGTGGTCAGTGGAGTTCCTCCTCCTGAAGTCCATCACAACCTCCTTTGTCTTCTCCACATTTAGGGACAGATTGTTGGCGCCACACCATTCAGCCAGCTGTGCCACTTCCTCTCTGTAGTGCGTTTCATCGTTGTTGCTGATGAGACCTACCACTGTTGTGTCATCAGCAAACTTGATGATGTGGTTGGAGCTGAACTTGGCAGTGCAGTCATGGGTCAGCAGCGTGAAGAGCAGCGGGCTGAGCACACAGCCTTGTGGGGCACCTGTGCTTAGTGTGGTAGTGCTCGAGGTGTTGTGGCCGACACGGACTGACTGAGGTCTTCCGGTTAAAAAGTCCAGGATCCAATTACAGAGGGAATTGTTAAGGCCCAGCAGGTTTAGTTTGTTTATGAGCTGTTGTGGGATTATTGTGTTGAATGCCGAGCTGAAGTCAATGAACAGCATTCTAACATAGGAGTCTTTGTTTTCTAGGTGGGTAAGAGCCAGGTGGAGGGTAGAGGAAATTGCGTCGTCCGTAGAGCGGTTTGGACGGTATGCAAACTGGAGCGGATCGAGTGTGTTGGGGAGGCTGTTTTTGATTTTTTGCATGACTAACCTCTCAAAGCACTTCATCATGATTGGGGTCAGTGCTATGGGACGGTAGTCGTTTAAACAGGACACAGGTGATTTCTTTGGTACCGGTATGATTGTTGTGGATTTTAGACATGTGGGCATAGCTTCTAACCAGTTGTTATTTGCTGAATTTTGTGACACAAGGGTTGTGAAAGCTTCCTGGTATGTTACCAGGACAACCAATTATTCACCAGTGGTATCATCCCAGGGTTTTGATAAAGCACACTTGTAACATGCCACTTTTGTCCACCATAAAAGGACAGGAACATTGTTGTGAAAAGGCTAGTGTCCTTACAGGGTACTTAAAGCACCCTCTCTATTCAGGTCAGTGACGCTCAATCGGATGTGTGTTTATGTGCTGGACTGGTGCATATGTGTATGTGTGTCCTGTTTCACCTTTATATGCTAATAATAATACATTTTAATAATCTCTCTTCAGGTTATAGAAATTTTGGTTTTAAGTTGTTTTTACCCATATTAGTTGCTAAAAACATGTTTTCTATCTTTAATGACATCTGTAAATACATCAATATAACAATATCAATTTCATGATTTCTGATGCATTCTCAAAAGCACTAAATGTAACTTTTAATCAGTTATCTAACTATATCGAAATAATGCAAAGAAAAGGCAATGATGATGGAACGATGCCACAAGAATTATTACAGGAACAAGGAAAGCAGCTATTTATCCCTGTGTTGTGATTGACAGAATTAGATGAACATGCTCCTTCTAAACCTTCATTTGGAGCTCTATTTGTTTAAATGACAGCTACTTTGCGTTTGATCTATTATGTCTGACTATGCAGATAAAACCCAGTTTCTGTCCCTGTGAGGTTCATGGCCCCTGTTATATTGAGCTGTCACAGGGAGTTAAGAGAGAGAGTTAGAGGCAATGACGGAAGACAGTGGTGACTGGAATTGGTGGAAACTCTCAGCAGAGACACATGCGCTCAGGCAAGAAACTCAAAGAGACGCCACAGTATTTTTTATTGGAATGAAAGGTCAGCAGTCTTGAAGGAGTAGTTAAACCAAAAAATAAAATTTGCTGAAAATGTACTCACTCTCAGGCCATCCAAGATGTAGACTAGATGAGTTTGTTTCTTCATCAGAACAGATTTGGAGAAGTGCTATCATTTGCTCACCAATGTGAATGGGTGCCATGTGAATCCAAACAGGGATAAAAACATCACAATAATCCATGCCATCAGTCCATCAAATAACAATGAGAGCTGTGTGCTTGTCCAAACAGCGGATAAAAACATCACATTAAGTAGATAATCCATAACTGTTCCTTCTGGTAATCCACAAAATAGGAGACTCTAGTCCATCAAATAACATCATGAAGCAAAAAGCTGTGTGCTTGTTAATAACGCTTCCTTCAATGAAAAATCTAACCCCTGTTGTCCTCTCATTAAGTAGTTTTAACTTTCAAAACTGTTCCTTCTCCACTGACAAAATTTGTTTAGAACTGTTTTCAGGTCATAATCCATAATATGGTGCTTGACGCTTCCTTCAATGAAAAAGTCTAACCCCTGTTCAGACGAGTCCTCTCACATCAAAATCCACTGACATATTTGTTTAGAACTGTTTTCACTTGTAAATGGTGCTTGATCTGTGCATATTTCTCTCCTGATTCAGACGAGACAACTTTTTCACTGGAGAAAGCAATATTATGCACTGTTAGACATTTCAAAGGGTTTTTACTGAAACTGTATTTGATTTGGCAACACTGTTGCCAGTAAGTTACTGTAATTAAAAAAAGATTTCCAGTAGTATACTACAAACTGTATTTGATTTCATTTTAATATATATTTCATTAGATTTTATAATTGTTATATAGAAGTTGCAAACTGTACTGTTTTACAGTAAATTATTGTAAAAAAATCCAATTCATAAAACAGACACAATAATACTACAAAATGTAATTTATTCATTTTAATATATATTTCATTAGATTTTATAATTGTTATATAGAATTCATTTTATTTTTACTCTACTGGCATACAATTAAAACAGACACAATAATTACAAAATATAAAATTCTTTATTTAAAACATTGCATGTACATTTCTCCTGTTTTGCAGGTGCACTTAAAAATGTTGCAGTCTTCCAATGCTGGATCTATCCTCACAAAGAATCTTTAGGCAACAGAAACATCTTCACCATTTCTCCTGTTTTGGGGAAAAAAGACAAGCAGCCAGGTGCATTATGTTGGATCCTCTTGGATCTATCCTCACAAAGAATCTTTAGGCAACAGAAACATAATGGGGAAAAAAGACAAGCAGCCAAAAAATACATAGCCATCTGCAAACCCCAGGTGCTGCTCCAAAACGTGGCCACCACCTTTGAAAAACAAGAAGTCACCATCCACTTTGTTAGTGACAAAAATGAATACTCAAACCTTTTAAAACCATACTGAAAAACAAGAAGTAGAAATGGCAAACCTCATATAGAATACACAAAGGGTGGCTGGCCTGCTCAGATGTCTTTCTTGACCATTGCACTTGTTAAAACACAAATATAAAATAAATGCTTACCTTATATTGAATTATCAGTCTCAGGGTGGCTGGCCTGCTCATGTCTTTCTTGATGCTTCATTGCAGTTGCCTTTAAAACACAAATATAAAATAAATGCAGTAAATCTTATATTCCGTTAAAAACTATAACAAGTTTCTGTACTTGCTCTGCAGCAGCAGCAGCGTAACAGATCTATTCCGCCAAGACCAAATATATTAACATTGTCATGTACATTACCATGCCAATCCCTCTGAGAGTGGTCATGACAGAAATATTTTTACCTTGCTTGCTGGTCTTATTCTCTCGTAAGGTGAATCGACACTCAGCACACCCGTGGCGCTGCCGCTGCCGTACTTCCGTGTCTTCTCGTCTTCTTCGGGTGTTCTCCGGAACTCCTCCACTCTCGCGGGTTGGCGCGGCGCAATGACAAAAGACAATCAGGGCAAAACCCGTGGTGCTGCCGCTGCCGTACTTCCGTGTCTTCTTCGGGTGCAAATGGCGCGGCGCAACTTGACAAAATTTAATTTGCGAGTGAAGTTTTTGCTGAGATCGCCACTGGCGACTATATATATTTACATGTTATGACATAAAAATGTGCATGTAAGGACTTTTTTCCTGATTGTTTGCGATCACATATTTTGCTTTGTTCACGTATTAAACTTAAAATTAAAAGATGATACGCATCAAAGTTTTAGTGGAAAAAAGTTTCAAACAGTCCTCGTCTCTGCCGCACAGCAGCGCTGATGCACACAATCTGCTAAACGCAGCTCCAGTTGTGCAGCGCGAGAGAGATTGAAATGATGGAGACGTGCAAGTGCAGAAAAGCAGTGTCTATTTCGTGCACAACTTGAACAAACTTCAACAGGTAAAGCTGTCAGCTCTGTGGATACTGGCAATATTGTCAACAATTCTCATTTATAATCATTACTAATATGGCTTCTTCTTATCGAGATCTTAGTCTATATGCTGTGTTCTGTTAATGCGTGGACTTCATGTTGGTTATTTGAAGCGCACTTGCCATCCAGTAATCGCAAAAAGCTTTGTGCTTTGTTACTTTTTAATAAACAAAATATAAGCTTTAAAATGATGCCAAATTCATAACGAAATTCAAACAATACAGTTTGGGCATTCTTTAATGCGGACCTCCAGCGTACACTTTCGGTAGTATAAATACAAGTAGTCCGCGTCCACGCTGTCCGTGTATGCTTCCGGATTGCGCACGCGGAAAGTATAACACAGGTTTAATGCGGCAGGCGCGATCTCATAGCGCCTGAGTTAAAGCAGCAAGTGAACCCATTATATCTTTCTATGTACTACTATAGTATGAAATGAACATGATTTAACATCAAAAGGTAGGCTATTTTATAAGAGAGCCTACAGTAGCCTACAACTTACTGAAATGTCTCATGTAAAAGCTCATTCAGTGTTTCAAACTGAGGAAAACGTGTAAAGCTTGTAAACATTGCATTGTAATAATACATTTACCTCAGAATAACCACTCGGTGTCCATAAGCTCATCAGTTAGCTAGAAAAATAACTATAAAGAGGAGCATTTTGCTATATTTATGCGCTATTGCATATTAATATTTTTACTTAATCTGCTGTCTACATGATTCAACTCCTCCTATAAAATTGCATTTTACTAATGAAGAAAAACAGACTGAATGTGTGAAAGACATGACAACATTTATGCTGTCAGGTGATGCTTATGGTCCATGATATTGGTACAGATTCTGTGTAACGAACAATTCTTTGTGACTGTATATTTCAAGTTGGAAAAGACATTTAGTTCCCACTTTAAGTGAACCTTAGTTCCCAGGTCGACCTGATCATCTACAAGATGGATTAAAATGCTGATAAAGTCAAGAAAAGATGAGACAAATGTAGGAAAAAAAAAAATTATAATAATAAAATAAAACACTTTTATTCTGCGGCACCTAAAAAAATAATTTGGCACAGTAAGTTTTTCTCTTATAGGAGTCAATGGCTCCTTACTCGATTTTTTTGTCTGGAGCTCTGTACAGTGGATGCGGACAGTAAAGTGATGCCCCGGTATATTTCTGACGTACAGTAGTACTCCAAGCGCTTGCGCACATTGTGGAATATTGTGATGTTTTTATCAGCTGTTTGGACTCTCATTCTGACGGCACCCATTCACTGCAGAGGATCCATTGATGAGCAAGTGATGTAATGCTAAACAACAATGATGAGACCGCATACTTGGATGAGGAGGAGAGACTTACATCATGGTGCCAGGACAACTGTCTCTCTCTGAACGTGAGCAAAACTAAAGAGCTGATTGTGGACTTCAGAAAGAGACACCTGCTGCCCTACACTCCTCTTGTGATCAGCGGGACCCCTGTGGAGAGAGTAAGCAGCTTCAAGTACCTCGGTGTAAACATCTCAGAGGACCTGACTTGGACTACACACATCCAAACACAGGTTAAGAAAGCCAGGCAAAGACTGTACCATCTGCGACAGCTGAGGAAATTCAGGGTCTCACCAACAATCCTGAAAACTTTCTATGCAGGGACCATAGAAAGTGTATTGACTCAGTGTATCTCAGTGTGGTATGGAAACAGCTCCAGCCAAGATTGCAAGGCCTTGCAGAGAGTTGTGCGCTTAGCTGAGCGTATCTCTGGGTCTGCTCTCCCCTCTCTGCAGGACATCTACCTCAAACGCTGCAGAAGCAGAGCTGTCAAAATCATCAAGGACTCAAATCACCCTGGAAACTGCCTATTCACTCTGCTGCCATCTGGTAAGCGCTTCCGCAGCCTGATGGCAAAAACTGAGAGACTTAGGAGGAGTTTCTTCCCCACGGCCATCAGGCTCCTGAACTCAAACTCAGCCTCTTAACATCATCTGACTTACTTCAAATCACTAATCACTCATTACTCTCTACCTCATACTGTCAGTGTCATTTGCTCATTTGCACATTTGCACACAACACATTCTGTGTCTTGATATCATATCTTATTTTATTTTTTATATATATATTTTATTTTTTTGTGATTGGCTGCTTCATGTCAACCATGTTCAACCTGTTTGCACATTCCTCTCTGTACAGTCATGCTTATCTTAATATTTAATTCTACAGCATACTGTCATGCACATTCTTTTATATTTTATTCTTTATATCTTATTTTTTATTCATTTTATTTTATGTATACTTCCCTTGTGTTGTATTTTTCAATATTTGCACTGTCCATGGAGCGGACCCGACTCTCATTTCACTGCTGGTTATACAATCTCTGTATAGTCGTGTATGTGACAAATAAAACTTGAAACTTGCGCTGTTTCTAACATAAAGGACAAACTGATTTTCCAGATGTAACACATCCAGTATAGTCAGTCCCAAGCTGTTGCGGTGTTGTAGACACAGTGTAGGGCAAATCTTGTCAATCCAAATGTAAGAAATGAGGTAAATAAAACAACCTCAATAGAATGGCGCCAAAGAGGCAGTTACAGCAAATACAGTAGTATACAGCATTTTTTTTTTTAATACAGTAAGTCTCCGTTTGTGGGGTCTGACGTCACAGAAAATTCCCATGATGCAAAGGGTATTACAGTTATTTACTGTAAAAGGAATTTGCAGTATTATACTGGGTGATATACAGTAAAGGACTGTAGAAATTACAGAAATGTTTAACAGTGTGGATAGAGGACTCGTTTGAATAAAAAAGTAGTTTTTTACATAAACAACTTTTTTTCTGCACAAGATGTTAATTGATTTACTAGAGTCATATGGATTATTTGTGGAATATTGTGATGTTTTTATCAGCTGTTTGGACTCTCATTCTGACGGCACCCATTCACTGCAGAGGATCCATTGATGAGCAAGTGATGTAATGCTAAATTACTACAAATATGTTTTGATGAAGAAACAAACTCATGCACATCTTGGATAGACATGACTGTCACAATGACCCGGAGTCAGGGAGTCAGAGGAGTCACGGAGTTCAATAAACGTGAGGCTTTAATAATCCAACATGGAACACAGGAGACACAGGAACAGCAGGGATGACATTCAAGGACCGACAAACACTAACTGAAAGGACTGGGGCTTTTAAAGACAGGATAATTGGGGACGAAGACGAGACACACCTGGAATCAAATTAACAATCAACACGAGGGAAAAACTAGGTCACAGGGAGCACATGGGGAGCAAAAACACAACAAAACAGTCCAGGGGCGTGACATATCGCCCCCCTCCCGGAAGGTGCGTCCTCGCACCGTAATAACATCCAAAGGGGAGGGGCGGGTGGAAACTTAGGAGGCGGCTCAGGAGGAGGACGGACACCCGGAGGGGGCCGGCTGACAGAGACCAGGGAGGTGACGAAGGAGGGAGGAGCCAGGGAGGAGACTGCAGGGATCCGGAGCAGGAGGAGCCTGGCAGGACCCAGGCCACAGCCATGATGATGGCCCACGGTGGAGCCGACGGAAGGAGGAGCCATGGAGGAGTGATGTCCGCCTACTCCAGGGGGCCGACCAAAGGTGGCGGAGCAGGTGGTGGAGGAGCCCAAGGCGGAGACGGAGAGCCAACGAGCCAGGGGGATGCCGAGGATCCGGGGGGGCCAGGGTGGAGCCGAGGGCTCTGGCGACCAAGGCGAAGGCGGAGCTCCGGAGATCAGCGGCGGAGCCGGAGCGACTGAGGACCCAGGTGGAGCTGAAGGGAGGAAGGAGCCCAACGGAGCCGGTGGGACGGAGCGACGAGGCGCAGCCAGAGGAGAGGAGTCCTGAGGCGATGGCGGGTCAACGCCTGACGAAGGCGGAGCCGGAGGGACGAGGGAGCCCGGTGGAGCTGGAGGATCGATGGATGATGGTGGAGGCGAGGGAGCTAGGAGCCGAGGTGAAGCCACTGGGTCTACGGGCTGAGGCGGAGTCCGGGCCTCAGAGGCTGGAGGCGGAGGTGAGGGATACTCCAGCCCCGGCGATGCTGGAGTATGGCAGACCCACGGGGATCGCACCGTACGGATAGGGGGCTGAGGGCGAGCGGGGGGGGCTGCCAGACGACAGCGGTGGAGGAGGCAGAAGCGGGAGGGAAGGCGGGCATTTTCGAGGAGCGGGCACTGGAGGGCATTTTCGAGGAGCGGGCACTGGAGGGCACATTCGAGGAGCGGGCACTGGAGGGCACATTCGAGGAGCGGGCACTGGAGAATCTGACGCCCCCTCACTGTCCAGCAGCCCCAGAGGTCTCATCAGCTCACCCTCAGCCGCGGTGCAGGGGACGGAGCTCCACTCCGCGCTCACACCGTCCACGGCTTGCTCCCTCGTGATGGGCACTGTCGCCGGCTCTCGCACCTGGTCTGACGGGTTGGGCTCAACTTCCGGGGCGATCTTCCGCTCAGTCGCTCGGCTTTGCGCTGGCTCACTGATCGCAGCGGGAAATGGCTCTCCGCCATCGGTGGGCTCGGGCTGGTGCTCCGCACCGCGGGGAGATGGTGGTCTGGGCTCTGGGTCTGGAGTGGATCTGGCGAGATCATCCTCAGGGGAGACAGTGAGGGGCGATCCATTTCTCGCCAGAGTCCACTCCACAAAGGCGGCGAAATCCTCTCGAGGACCATCTTCGGACGTCGTCCGGGTAGCTGGTGGTGTTAGCTAGCATCAGGAACAGTCCTGTATGGTCCTCGAGCGAACGCTCCCCCTGCTCCAGCAGGAGGAGGAGGAATTCGGGGCGAAGGAGTGGATCCATATGGACACACAACGGAAACAAAAACACTGAATAAAAACGCTAAACAAAACGGAGGGAAAACGCAGAGGTTACAGTTTCGGTCGGTCCTTCTGTCACAATGACCCAGAGTCAGGGAGTCAGGCACGAGGAGACACGGAGTTCAATAAGCGTGATGCTTTAATAATCCAACATGGAACACAGGAGACACAGGAACAGCAGGGATGACATTCAAGGACCGACAAACACTAACTGAAAGGACTGGGGCTTTTAAAGACAGGATAATTGGGGAGGAAGACGAGACACACCTGGAATCAAATTAACAATCAACACGAGGGAAAAACTAGGTCACAGGGAGCACATGGGGAGCAAAAACACAACAAAACAGTCCAGGGGCGTGACAATGACAGTGAGTACATTTTCAGCAAATTTTCTTTTTTGGGTGAACTATTCCTTTAAGGCGAATGCTAAAAAGGCAAACTACAATTTACCAGACTAATGTCTGGGTAATGCTAGTCTAGCAGGTGGACCAGTGCTGCCAAACTGGTGAACTACTATCTGGCCTCCATATAACCTCCATTGTTATATGACAGGTTCTGTGTGTTTCTCAGGTTTTAAATCTAGAAATCTCGAAACTACTCTTTCATCTCTCAGTTCCTTCTGCCATTTCTGCGTGTCAATCTTGAATGAGTTTGCAGAGGGTCACTGAGGTGAATAAAGTCTGTAAGAGACTCAAATTGAGTCATCTCTTCTTTTCTCGTTCAATCTCTGACAGTTGCCAGTACAATGTCCAAGCCTTGAAAATAAAATAAAAATTCCCACCTGAGATCCATTTAAGTGCCAGACCTGTATGTCTTTGTACGTGTGTGTATTTGTGTTTGTGTGTGTGTATTTGTGTTTGAATTAATCCACTGCCAATATGTGTGCACATCTCGTCCAAGGGTTCTCATCTATGTGTGTGCGCTGTGGAATATCAAAGCAATGACCACACAGGCAGTTCTCCGAGTGACAATGGAGAACTGATGAAAGAGAGAAAGTGATAGGAGAGGCCATGAAACAAGGCCACAAAAGTCATTTGCTCCTTTTTCTTGCTGACGGGAAGGTAACAGCTATGCGTGACTCTGTAAAAAAATCACTGAAAGAACATGAAGAAGAATTAATGTGCATGACCTCTTGGTCTTGTCACAGGAACTTTGTGAGAGCTATTCATATATATTTTATATATTTTATGGTCTTTAAAGTCAACATAAAGTCAAAATAGACTATATTTACTTTCTTAAAGTTAATTGTGCAAGTTATTCTAAAGAAACAATAAAACAATATTTACCGGATGTCAGCTAGGTAGCAAAGGGAAAATAACCAGTAGTCAAATAGCCAAAATAATGCAGACTTGTACAAATACTAATATACTAATACTACTGTTATTACTACTACTAATAGCCAAAAAATAAAATAAAATAAAAATTATATTACCTTTAGGAAATCTTCAGGCTCAACATCTCAGACACATCTTGGTTCCCAACAAAATCTATTCCTGTTCTACATTTTTATACTATTTGTATATAATATTTTTCTTGTAAATGCATCACATTACTGAAATAAAATATGCAAATGCCATTTCATGTTGACTTTAAGTGTATATACATATAAGACAATTTGAAATGCAGTGTGACATTCCATCTAAAAAAATATATATATATATATATTATGGCATTTGTACATGCCATTTTATGACTGATTTTTATTGAGACTAATATTTTTGTTTTTCACAAAAAATCCACATATTCGTTTAAATTGGTTGATAGCTTTCAACTAGTGAAGGCAAAATAAATAAATAGATAATTAGATAAAAGGTGGTAAAAACTAAGAAAAGATGACCAATTACAGCATGTAAAACCAGACATTTTTCCTTATACGTGCATGTAAATATGAATCTAATATCTTGATTTTTGAGTGTACTTCCATAGAGGTGAGTCTACTTCCAGTTAACTGTTTTGATTTTCCTGTGATGAGTTTAATGTTTTCTTTGAAAGAGCAGTTGTTAGAAAGCTATCAGAGCAATCATTGACCTGTTCGGAAGCCTAAAGCTAACCATGTAGCCCTGTCTGGCTGCCCTTCAGAAGTTTCCTCTTCACTGACAAGCCAGCAACCTCTAGGGCAGTTGCATGTGGTTCAGGCAACTTAAAACATGAAGCATTAATCTGCAAAGCCTCACAGATAAGCATCACTTTTGCTCAAAGAAAGAGAAGTGGCGTAGTGACGGCAGCACCTTTACAATGTCTCGCACATTTCTTCCCTCAGCACCGCTAGACTAATCCGCAAGCAGCCGTCATAATCCTATAGGAGCCACAAAAACGCAAGCATTCGTTGATAAGCAGAAACGTCCTCTTGGGTGGCAAATGTAGCAGGAACTGACTCATCAGACAGAAACTCAGGAGAGATTTTATTCCACAGAAAACAACTGGGAAAAGAAGACCGAGTTTCCATTGTAACTCTAAGACCCAATTAAACCATTATTTCTCAACACAAGCCAATCAGAAGATTAAAGGTCTTTGGTGTACTTTGTATTTTTTCCATTAATTTTTAGACTGCCCATATTTATTATCAGCTGAAGTGCTTTTGGAAGCTCAGTTTTCTGCAACATTTGCTTTCCTGACAGGCATTAAATTGGGCCTTGTCCATGGCTCAGGATGGGGCTACTCTGTCCAACCTTCACCTTGGACACCAAACACAGCTGGCCTCTGGCCCTCTTAAAAACCCCCTCCACTCCTGCTCTCCCTCTTTAACACTTCCCTCACCTTCCAGACCTAAAAGGCCCTCTTTTAAACCTGGTATTATGATGGGTTTTCGTCAATCTGATCAATAGTCGATGACATTAAATACAGGCATAAATGGGTTCTAAAATGTTTTGAGATTGTCCACTTTCGACCACTTCCAGAGGAAGTCAAAAATGATGAAAGTGCATGTTGAGCTCTCTATGTTGAGCCAAAACAATTGAAACACGGTTACCATTCATATAAATCCCAATTAATTGTAAGCACCGTAATGATTTAATTTATTCAATTGTATTCATGTGCCGCCTAATCGCCACCCACTTACCAAACATGTGAGCGTTATGGGACTTATTACAAGAAAAGTGCACCAAAACAATAATTTCCACATTTTCTATGTTGAGCCAAAGCAATTAAAATCACTGTTACCATTCGTATCCTTTACCAAATGCTTGTAAACAATTAATTATTCAGTCGTATTTGTGTGCCATACTTGCGGCTCCCATGAAAGTGATGTAGAGTGTGACAAAATAAGAGGGGAGTGTCGAGACGAAATACAAATACAAGTGGTCACAGGAGATGCATTTAAAACACATGGTAATAGCAGGTGTAAATGGTAATGCCTCTTGGATGACCACTTGTGAATGGGTGACTGAAAGCGCATCTTAATACCAGGTGTAAACAAGGTCTTTATGTTTCTCATTAGTCATCTCGATCGCTGCTCCTTACCACCCTCCTCTTCAGCTCACCGTGTGTCCCTTGTTGTCCTCATTGTGTAATATGAAGAGATACGTGCTGGTAGACCTGATCTGTTGTTCTGAATTGAATTGTAGAAATGGGTAAAAAGAACCAGTCAAGGGCATGCTACGAAACAAAAGGGTGTCACCCTGCACACATTTAAAGGCTGACGGTTTCTTTTTTCTGTCATGTTGGTCATAAGAGCTTTACAAGTTCATTTTTTCTCCTTTCCTGACTCTAAATATGATCCCATAATGAACTGCAATACAAACTCAATTGATCAATCAATCAATGTACTGTATGTACTTACATAAAAAAATAAGTACAATGTACTTATTGTGTTCATATTGTATTGAAAAACACTTCTGCTGCTATATACGGGTAAGGTTAGGGGCAGGTTTGGTGGCATGGGTTTAAGGGTGGGTTAAGGTGTAAGGGATGGTTCAACAGTGTAATTATAAGTGTAATTAAAGAAATTAATTACAAATGTAATTACATGCATGGATTTTTGGTACAATGTAAAAACATGTATGTACACAATACGTGCATTGTATATAATGATTAATTTAAATGTAAGTACATAGTAGTTAAGGCCACTTAATATAAAGTGGGACCAACTATTCATTAAAAGAACCACCTCAAAAGAGTCATCCATCATTTTATATTTTTACTGCTGAAAAGTGGAACAGGAAACATGGTTACAGGGAAACTACCTATTTCACATTATGAAAATATTCATTTTAATAATAAACAACAGGGTCTAGGCAACACAGTTGAGTGAGTTCAGCTGGACACAGACAGCTTCAGAACAGTAAGTGCAGCAAATACATTTTCACACAGCCACTGAAAATAGAGTAAAGATCAATCTAGTGATTTCAAGAATCAATATCAAGATAGTTCAAATGAAGATCGCAATTAATTGGAAAAAATCTATATTTTTACCCATAGTTTTCCCTACTGATTGAACAATTTATTTTCACAAAGTTTGAAATTTGTCACAGTGTGTCTCATAAGTGTGCACAGCAGATGTTGCTAAGCTGTTATTGTCTGGGCCTGGACCAAAGTGCAACAAACTTCAGTGCTGTAGTGTATGTTTTGCAACAATCCAAAACCAGTGGGATAAAGTTGTTTTACTGTGTCTTTATATTCAGTATCTCACATAAGTGAGTACACCCCTCACAATTTTGTAAATATTTTATTATATCTTTTCATGTGACAACACTGAAGAAATGACACTTTGCTACAATGTAAAGTAGAGAGTGTACAGCTTGTATAACAGTGTAAATTTGCTGTCCCCTCAAAATAACTCAACACACAGCCATTAATGTCTAAACCGCTGGCCACAAAAGTGAGTACACCCCTAAGTGAAAATGTCCAAATTGGGCCCAATTAGCCATTTTCTCTCCCCGGTGTCATGTGACTCGTTAGTGTTACAAGGTCTCAGGTGTGAATGGGGAGCAGGTGTGTTAAATTTGGTGTTATCGCTCTCACCCTCTCATACTGGTCACTGGAAGTTCAACATGGCACCTCATGGCAAAGAACTCTCTGAGGATCTGAAAAAAAGAATTGTTGCTCTACATAAAGATGGCGTAGGCTATAAGAAGATTGCCAAGACCCTGAAACTGAGCTGCAGCACAGTGGCCAAGACCATACAGCGGTTTAACAGGACAGGTTCCACTCAGAACAGGCCTCGCCATGGTCGACCAAAGAAGTTGAGTGCACGTGCTCAGCGTCATATCCAGAGGTTGTGTTTGGGAAATAGACATATGAATGCTGCCAGCATTGCTGCAGAGGTTGAAGGGGTGGGGGGTCAGCCTGTCAATGCTCAGACCATACGCAGCACACTGCATCAAATTTGTTTGCATGGCTGTCGTCCCAGAAGGAAGCCTCTTCTAAAGATGATGCACAAGAAAGCTCGCAAACAGTTTGCTGAAGACAAGCAGACTAAGGACATGGATTACTGGAACCATGTCCTGTGGTCTGATGAGACCAAGATAAACTTATTTGGTTCAGATGGTGTCAAGCGTGTGTGGCGGCAACCAGATACGAGTACAAAGACAAGTGTGTCTTGCCTACAGTCAAGCATGGTGGTGGAAGTGTCATGGTCTGGGGCTGCATGAGTGCTGCCGGCACTTGGGAGCTACAGTTAATTGAGGGAACCATGAATGCCAACATGTACTGTGACTAGGGATGCAGCGATTAACCGATTTTACTATTAACCGCGCTTTAAAACGTCACGGTTAATTAATCGTAAAGGCTCTGCTACACCGAGTGTTTCTGTTGCACGGAACGGAACTGTTGCAACTTGCGCAAAACGAAAACAAAGTTACACTAGCGGTGCACCAGCTTAAAATGCCTGCTTATCAGAGACACGGAGGCTACTACACACACTTGATTAACTATGACAGAGGAACCAAACAGCGATCCTTTATTTCCACCAGAGAATGTCTGAAGTCGATAGTGTGGGACCATTTTGGGTACGCCAAGAATGACCAGGGCATCATTTAAATATTGCCGTAAAAATTGCTGTTAAAGAGTATACATGAGGGATAATGCATGACTAGCCAACCTGTTCTCGCTGTGCAATAAACGATTTTAATGCACGACGTGAAGGCAAGGACCACCTGACGCAAAGTTCGTTATCTCTAGCATTCTGCCCACTTCAGACAGAGATGAAATAGTGCAGTGAGAGAGAGAGAGAGAGAGCGAGCGAGAGAGAGAGAGAGGTGACAGTTGCATGCGTGAATTAGCCTACCTGCATCTGCACGTCACTACAAACAATGAAGATTTGAGTTCAGTTATTTAAACAGTCATTTTACCCCCTCTTTGCTGATTAATATAATGTAGCGATCCAGTATCTAATTATTTTATTAATGAAAGTCGCTGGGCAGCGTTGACAAATTTCTGTCCTCCTAAATGTTTGTGTGGGCTGCTCGATCTCGATCTCACAAACCAAAATAATAGACATGATTTTCTCAGGCCATATGTAAAATCAGATGAATAAAGATTATTAAAATGAATAAGTATGGATGACAGTTGATTACAATAATAGTTTAGTTTATTCCCCTCTTTAGTAACAGTGTCCTCTGTGGGATAAATAAAGTTAATATTAGTCTTATATTAATAATACTTAATTAACATTGTGATTTATCATCCCTGTTATAGCATTATTCATAAGTCAATTTTTTTTTTCACCATCTTTCCAAGTTCTGTACCTCAGGTCCAAAATAAATGTAGAAAGAATATACAAAATGAACACCAAATACATTTGGGATCTAGTTCCATTTGTTATTTTCAAAAGGAAAATACTGACATGGATGTTTACAGAGCAGAGGTCACCTTTTTTAATTCCAATAGGAGAGATGGACTTTTTTTTTCTTTAGAATTATTATTTTGTGCTGTATTATTGGTTACTGTGTTATTTCTGTTTCAAAAGGCAGAAATAAATAACACTTTAATATCTAAAGAGTGTTTATGTGATTTTATGTTGTGAAATTAATAAATGCATAATAATCGTGAAACCGTGATTATTCCTCAGACTATAATCGTACCAACAAAATCTATAATCATTGCATCCCTAAATGTGACATACTGAAGCAGAGCATGATCCCCTCCCTTCGGAGACTGGGCCGCAGGGCAGTATTCCAACATGATCGCAGTATTCCAACATGACACACCTCCAAGACGCTGAAGGTAAAGGTGATGGACTGGCCAAGCATGTCTCCAGACCTAAACCCTATTGAGCATCTGTGGGGCATCCTCAAATGGAAGGTGGAGGAGCGCAAGGTCTCTAACATCCACCAGCTCCGTGATGTCGTCATGGAGGAGTGGAAGAGGACTCCAGTGGCAACCTGTGCAGCTCTGGTGAACTCCATGCCCAAGAGGGTTAAAGGCGCGGTCACACTAGTCTTTTGACAAAAAAAAAATTAAAAAAATCCACAAAGTGTGTTCAACTTGACGTTAGAACTCCCAGGTAACCACACAACTCGCTCACAGGTTCCAAAGCAATATGGGTGTACATTAACTTAAATAAACCCCTCCACCAACATTGCTTTCCAATTTGAGCCGTTCTTCATTTCCTTTGCAGTTTCATGGAGGACTCTGGAGTAATGATTGACAGATTTTGTTTCCTCTTGCACGCCGGCTCTTTGAGCAGTCACTCATTACAAACGAGTTAACAAAGGTCGGCCTGTGGGCATGAGTGCTTGCAGAGTTTGATGGAAGCCTTTCTGATTGAAAACAATAGTGGATTGTCTCACCAGTCCCAAAGAATCAGCTTTCCAAAGCCTTGAGGCGAATGTTGTCAACCATACAGTTCATTAACCACTTAGATCTTTAATTAAACCCCCCTGTCTAAAAAGTTAACTAATCTGAAAGATGCCAAGATTAGCAAAGCCACTAGACAGAGAGGGAGTGAAAAACAGCAAGAGAAAACGAGAGGAGATGAATGCTCACCTCTGATTAGTCATCATGATCCCACTAAAATGACCTTCCATCAGGGGGAGAAAATAGCACCGTGGGCGACCGGGTCTCAGATGAGTTCCTCTGCAAAGCTGCTGCTGCTGCTGCTGTATTCCGTCGTCATGTGCCCCTCGTCAACTATTTAGACCTGTTCAATATTTAATGAACTTTAATAATCCGAGAGCGGAGATAATGACTCATTAACGCAGTGCCTCATTTGTCATTTGTGCACCCAAATATATCCATTTTCAAAGCCCAAGGCAATTTGGGTTTGGTTTAATATATCTCAGATTCTGCCAGAGGCATACATGTTATAAGCCATAATGTCATGACAAAGTGTAAAACCCCAAAAGAATAGCAGGCAACAGCTGCTAACAGAAGACAGAGAAATAGAAACGTCAACTGTGACTAGATTAAATCAGTCTGTACTTTACACAGCATTGCAGGTAAATAACTACAAGAATAAAACTGTAAATGGTAAAACTATTTGCGCTGGAAATCAGTGTGTTTATAATTACAACATTACATTAAAATAATATGATAAGAAATACCAGTTTACAATATCAAGCAGCATAACTGTTTTGTACAGCTAAAATAACTGGAAGCAAAAGACACTTTCAAGTTACAAACGGCCGCACACACTCTTACATTAAAGGGATAGTTCACCCAAAAATGAAAATGCTGTCATTAATTACTCACCCCCTGTTGTTCCAAACCCGTAAGACCTCCATTCATCTTCAGAATACAAATTAAGATATTTTGATGATATTTTTTTTAACTGACACGTTCAAGACATGGACTATTTTAACAATGCCCTCACTACCTTTCTGGGTGTTGAACGTGGTAGTTGCGTTGCTGTCTATGGAGGGTCAGAAAGCTCTCGGATTTCATCAAAAATATCTTAATTTGTGTTCCGAAGATGAACGAAGGCCGTTCGGGTTTGGAACGACATGAAGGTGAGTAATTAATGACAGAATTTAAATTTTTTGGTAAACCATCCCTTTAAAATGAGGTGGATAGTGTTGAAACAAATTACTTGTTTTTATTTTTGTGATATATGTGATTTTAAGTTTCAGATTAGTTTTAGTTTGTTTCACTTGTTCATATATTTTAAGCTGTAAGTTTAGAAATTGTTTAGCATTTGTTTTAATATTCATCTTTTACGCAAAAAGCTAGCTGTGATTGCCAATCACTGATTGGTTGTTTTACATGTCAGTCTGATGGTTGATTCACATAACAGCAAGCAAGAGTGAACCCACTTTGGTTTCAAAAGTATTATTTTCCTGTTCATTTGCTCCATAGGGATTAAATCAAACCATCTTTAATGTTGTTTCAATTTTATATAAACATATTTGTTACACTAAATGACAATGGAACATTATTTCACCTATATGTTGACATTTTTTTCACAAAAGTTACCTAAAACATTAAAGAAACAAAGAATCATGGTCATGTAGTTCTTCACCTGAATTTATTTACAATTTAACAAAAATTGTGAAATAGCACTGACTGATGGCTTCAACAGAAACATATACCATTGATTATTAACCTCAGAGCTCAATGTTAAGTGTGCCTTGAACGTTTTATCTCTTTCTCTATAGAGAAAATGAATGGGAACTCGACTTGAGAGAACATGCAATACCTGTTTTTTTACTTTTAAAAAAAAAGTATTTGTTAATGATAATGTTTTTGGTAATGATACAATCTTGCTCTATACTCTTGATTTTTCCAATACTTGAGGTAGAAGTAATAAGAAAGGTGTGAAATTGTGCAATTCTCAGTTGCATTACTCCTTCACTTTAATCTTGTCAAGAGACCTACTGTCCACAATACATTTCTGTTTTTGATTGCTGTTGTCAATCTATAAAGCATGAATGTATTTTAATGGCTCTTTGCCCAACTTGTCCACAGAGAGGTGTAGAAAGATGGGGAAACACAACAGCAAGCTTGCTCCTGAGGTGCTTGATGACTTGACCAAGAGTACAGAGTTCAACGAAGCTGAGCTAAAGCAGTGGTATAAGGGGTTCCTAAAGGACTGTCCATCTGGCATCCTCAATCTGGAAGAGTTCCAGCAACTCTATGTCAAGGTGAGGGAAGTCAAAAGGATGCTTTACACATTAGATACACCTACTCTCAGTGTGACCCTCAGGTACATGAAGGAAATTAAAAAAACATAATGAAAAATATTGCCAAGGCTTTCCCTGTTGAAAAAAAAAAAAACAGCATATGCTGGTTATGTTTTGAAGCATGGCAGCTGGTTTGAGCTGGTTTAAGCTGGACCATAGTTGGTCCTTAGCTGGTTAAAGCTGGTCATGTGCTGGTCCAAAGATGGTCCTTAGCAACTAGTTACTGCTCAGGAATATGTCAGGACCAGCTTAAACCAGCTCAAACCAGCTGCCATGCTTCAAAACATAACCAGCATATTAGGGTTAGTTCACCCAAATATGAAAATTCTGTCATGATTTACTTACACTCATGCTGTTCCAAACCAGTATGACGTTCTTTCTTCTTATGTGGAACACAAAATATGTTAAGCAGAATTTTGACCTTCATATTTTCCATAAAATGAGATCATATTACGACTAGGGACTGTAAAACTACAAAAATGATGAGCGGTCACTATAAAAATATCATAAAAATGGTGATTATCATTTTGGGGCGAACTATCCCCTTAAGTAGGGCTATGTAGTTAAGTTACTAAAAAGTGTACTAAAAGCCAGATGCTGTATATGTTTTGTGTCTTTCAGTTCTTTCCTTACGGCGACGCTTCAAAATTCGCCCAGCATGCCTTTCGGACGTTTGACAAAAACGGTGATGGTACCATTGACTTCAGGGAGTTCATCTGCGCGCTGTCCATCACTTCCAGGGGAAGTTTTGAGCAGAAACTCAACTGGGCCTTCAACATGTACGACCTGGATGGAGATGGCAAGATCACACGCATGGAAATGCTGGAGATCATTGAGGTGAGGCATTCAGAGAAGGCATTGCATCACATAATAAAATATGTGTTTGCTTTAGAAGTGTGTTCACCCCTTTTTTTGGTCCAGGCAATCTACAAGATGGTTGGGACGGTGATCATGATGCGTATGAACGAAGATGGGCTGACCCCACAACAGCGTGTGGACAAAATCTTCAGCAAGATGGACAAGGACCACAACGATGAGATCACACTGGAGGAGTTCAAAGAGGCGGCCAAGAGCGACCCCTCCATTGTTCTTTTACTGCAGTGTGACATGCAGAAGTAAGGAAGGAGAGGAGGAAAATGAGTGAAGTGGGCTGGGGGGTGTAGGGAGGGGAGGAGAACCATGTACAGACTTCTAGAGAGATGTAGGTAATAGATAATGAGAGAAAATGTACATACAGTTGAACATAAGTTAGACTGCATGATAATCTTGGGAATGTTAAGGGAATGATTATGACCATATTGAATGATTAGTCAAAGTAATGCAAGAGAGAGTCTTTTCCACCCTGTATCACTTATTACACATTCTGTCTGCTTTCCAGCCTCTAGAGAGAGTCAGAAAGTTCAACAGATTGAATCCTTAATACAAGACATTTCTTTCCTCAAAAAGGTCACTTCTGAGCCAACTAACTCGCTTTTAGGATAAGAAGCATATTTAAACAATTTAATGTAATAATTATAAATAATTAAATAATCATTTAATTTAATTCCGATCCATTTTAATGCATTTTAATTCAATATTTTTTTAAAGATACAAAAGGCAAAGGATTTTAGCATTTTTAGGCCTGAAATTATATTAGGGATACACAATATATCAGAATTAATATGGTGTAGAAACAATTTTCACTCAGAAATTGTCAGTACATTTCACAAAGAAATGGCAAACAAGACATGAATTTAATGTAACATTTCAAAGTAGAAAGACTGAAATAGTATTTCACGTAAAACATTCTAAAATATTAATCTTTAATACAAAAAATCATATTATTTAGTGTTACTGATTTGAGATACTTAATAGTTCATACTCATTTTCCCTATTTTTACATTTACATTATCTTTGTTGTCATTTAACACTCACTTGAAGTTAATCTTTAAAAAAAACAAATCATTTAATAACACTGTCAAATATGATCTTTAGCAAATGAATTTCCACTTTTCATACTGTACATTTTTATTTAATTTATTTAAAAAAAAATAGAAATGAATTGATCTATTATTAATTTATCTCGAGATTACAAGAACACAAGAAAGAGGGCTTCCGTAATTTATCGATTTTTGCGCATAACAAAAATTATCTGCTTATCGGTATCGGCCAAATGTTTATACCATGCATCTTTTTTATTTTTTTATATATTTATTTATTTTTTGCCCAGATTGAAAATGTCAGAACAGCAACATGCCCAGTTACAGGTTGTGCCAGAGGAAGAGCATTACAGAATTATAGAAAGTTCAGGGCAGGACTGAATCCTTTGACATTTGTGGGTGCCTTCATATACAGTGCTTTACCCCACTAGATAACACTCTAGAGTCCAGCAACTAATACTGACACATCAGTGGAGTTTGAACGCATTGCCATAATCTGAAGATACCATCACGAAGCATAGCCTTCTAATTGCGTTATTGGCCGAGCTAAAACTGAAAAGCCATGGCTGAGTAAAAGGGTGATATTTCGTAACGGGTCATGCCAGAACAACGAGGAGTAGCTTTAGCTAGAGAACTGACAATATATGTACATGATGACATTTTGTACATAATACCTATACACATGCTTAATATGTACATGTAAATGTTTCTCTACCTTAGAACTGCTTTCATAATCTGACACAGCTGCAATGATTTGTGTGCTAACACAAAAAACCTTACTGTACTTACGTATGTTGGTCTGTCTGTGGAAGAGGGACACTAATGTGTGCATTTTCTTCACTATAATCTGGTGTGAAAGCTGCAGTGTGTGAGTGTGCGAGTTCACGTAAGAGAACACAAATGCCTCAACCTTTGTATTAATTCTTTCTTATGATCTTCATGCCAGTGCTAGGAGTATTACGCCGTCGTGTTTGTTGTAACCTGGTGTGGCTGGTGAGCTGTTTTTGTTTTGTTTTTTTGTCATGAGAGCTTTAGTTTAGTTCAGTCTTTATTAGTTCATCTCTTATTTCATAAGCTTTGCAGGTGTCACCCAAGGGGATTTTAATTGTATGAATATTGTCAATGTTGAACTACCTTTATTTACTCTTGTAATATAAGTGGACACAAATGTAAACCAGACGCAGAATGTGTAGTATTGGCAATGTTACTATGCCGCAATACTTACTAACATGAGATTACTGTTGCACTATGTAGTGAGTAGAGGTAATACAGCTTTAGTTTTAGACTGCCTCCCTGTGGTGAAAGATGTTAATTAACTTGCCCAGGTAACTTTAACACCAGATATTCAAACACTACGATTTCACAAAGAACCAGGGCTGTCAGGGGGTCGAGGGGGTTCAACTAAGTTCCCTATGTGATATAGTCTCTGTGAATTTTAGCAGCAACCCCCCCTTAAAAGAAATAGCTCACTGTTTGCTGACAATTTTGTTTTGGTACCTTATTGGAACAGGACATCACTTGCTCACCAAAGGATCCTCTGCAGTGAATGGGTGCCGTCAGAATGAGAGTCCAAACAGTTGATAAAAAACATCACAATAATTCACAAGTAATCCACATGCATCCAGTCCATCAATTAACATCTTGTTAACTCAAAAAGATGAGTGTTCGTAAGAAACAAATCAGTCGTTAAGGCATTTTAACTTTAAACTGTTGATTCTTGCCAAAATATGATTCATCTGTAATAATGCTTCATTCAGTTCATTGCATAGGATCCATTGGTGAGCAAGTGATGTAATTTGCCATTTTTTGTAATTTGTGAAATCCTTGTGTGTTGTGTTTCCTGTCACATTCACACAACTCTGCTGCTGTTTTACACCTCTGCTCATGAGCGGCAAGCATAATCTCTTTCTTATTATGTCACATAGTAGATTTCTTTATACTAAACTGTGCTACCCCTTGTGAAAAAGAAGTGTGCTTAATTGTATTAAACGTGCACTTGCAGTGTATTTCAAATCTTTTAGGTATATTTAAAAAAAATAACTGTACTTGCCGATAATATAATATTAAAGAATTAAAAGGCCACTTAAATAAAGTATACTTTTATAACTTCTAAAGTATACTTTTATAACTATAACTTCTTAATTTCTTAATACACTTAAGTACACTTTGTAATAATTTCAAATTAAAAAGTAAATTTTAAATCATTATGTGTTAATAATATTTTGTCATGCTTTTGAAGACACACTTACTTTGATGTGTTTATTAACATACTAAAGTGCATGTAAAGTACTTGGTTAATATATTTTAAAAGCAGTAAATTGCAACTTCATCATTACAAATGTATAATTACAAACATATTTAAATATGTGACAAAATTTTCAATAGACATTTTTACTTTAAATAATTAATATAAATGCATGTAATACAACAATGTACTTGTATTTAATGTTAATTTAAACTGTAATAGTATTTCATTTAATTCCAATTAACATGCAGTTAAGTGTCCGAAAACATTACATTCAGTTCACACTTAAGTATATTAAGTAGCCTACTCTTTTTAAAAGTATGCTAAAGTGTACTTCTTTTTCACCAGGGAAAATACACTTTAATTGGTCACTGTCACTGAATTTTATCTTTGACCACAATTCAGAGCTGTGCCAGCGTTACTCAATATATGGTCTGCAATCTTTCAGACTGACCATCTGACTATCTAATGATCACTGTGATTAGACTACATAAACGTAGTAATGGTCATGGGTAATGATTATGGGAAGTGCAAAATGGGCCTTGTGGATGTTGTGCAATGTGCTGATCTGCCACTGAGCTAAAGTCCAATATGAAAATTTCTGTGCCAAAGACTCTATAAAACATAAAATTGGATAATAAATAAGATATATATTAAATATTTATGTATACACACGCACATAGATGTTCTGAACTTGCACCCAATTATTGAAAATGTATTTTGATTGCATTAACATTTATATTACCGCTTAAAAATGTGTAAGCTTTCACTGCAAATTCTGATATTGTCCCAAAATGATAACATTGAAAAGGGAGTAATTGTGTCCAGTCGTGCAATACAATGCTTTCTGTACTGTATGTGTGCTGTGCATTTCTAAATGTCTGGTTTCTGTTCACTTTTTCAATATCGTAAAGCTCCTGGAACAAAGATGTGTAATTATTTTTGTTACATAGAGAATTAAATATGTGGATGTCTACTGAATCATCTCCGGCTGTGTGTTGTTTGTCATCCTTACTGATTAGGCAAATGCTGCCAGACAAACTCATAAATTTCTCTCCTTTTCTCTCTCTCATTGTCATGCACACAAATATTTTTATGCAGACCTGCGCAGTATGAGTCACTCTAGGGAGGTGATGTCATGATAAATGCTGTTGTCATGGCAGCAGGGCTGTAGCACATCTGAAGTGTGATGGGAGACTTGCATAAATGTAGACGTTCCATCAGGGAGACTCATTTCACATGCAATTTCCCAACAAATTGATACACTCAACATTTAAGATAACTCAGCCATCGGTCTCTTTCTGCCTGCCTCATCTCACTCATTTCACAACCCTGCTGACTTCAACCAACCTAAACTGGTTTGCTGGTCTAACAGAAAGGTTAGTCTGGTCTGGTGTGCTGGTTTTGCGACCATGTATGAATGCAAGTACATATTGTTCACATTACACAGACCCTAGAGAAATATATGCTTGTAGTGGAGCTTGAGACATTTTTGGTCATTCAGGGTTTCTGAAATAAGTAAGTAAATAAAAATGAGTTGACATAAATATTAAATGTTTTTATATGCTGAACAGCATTACACACAATAGTCAAATACAACTAATCTTTCTGATCACGTCTTAACTCAGGTAGATTGCTATTTCAGTGACTGCCTAGATGTCAGGCTAATGGTCTCATGAATATTAATACTGCGTTCGCCCACAGGGATTTGCTGAAATCAAAACAAAGTTGAGTTTGAGCCAATAGCATTACAACTTGCCCGTTAGCCCCGCCCACCGGCGAAATACAATACAAAACAGCTGGCGAGGCTTCTTGTTTTCCCCTTGCATTGTCTGCAGATTAATCTGCTAAAATGTAATTGATTTTCCTAAAAACGCAGGGACAAATTAAGAGTTCTGTCTCCCCAGTTGTAATGATTGAGAAAGAGAGTAAGTAACTTAGATGACAACGTACACCAGCAGTATCTCTCCTTTACTGGTGATAAACTCATTCATGCCTGTCAGTCGGTTGCAGGTGGTATTAGGAGGAATTTATAATTTGTGTATATCTGATGCAGTTTGTTAGCTTTGTCAACGTTTAGGAGTAAATTGTAACATAATTTATAAATTAATACATTTAAATGACAACAAACCAGGTTGTACAACGGAACAAACAAATATATAAATTTTCGGATTTAGATTTGTCGCCAATTTCTGAATGCAGTTTTATTTTGAAATCGCAGTTTAGTAGCAGAACGTGACATCACTTCCTGGCAAAGCAACGTTTGGGATTAGCTAGCTGCTCAGCTAGCATGTCCCTATAGCTGTTGTGTGGGATAAAATTATAATTAAACACTAAATCGCCGAGCTGCCACAGTTAAAAGTAAGGTATTTAGTCCTTGGCATTTCTAACCCAGATATACTCTGTTGCTATTCATATGTAACGTTAGTTTTTTTTCTAGAATGCACAACCGAATCGCTTTGACCGTTGTTAGCCTGGTATAGTTAACCTAATGTAGTAATGGTCTTGAACAGTAACAATTATGTATGGCCACTGGTAAATTTGTGTTTGCAATAATAGGCGTCGCTATTTTGTTTATACACTGTATTAAAATATGGCTTATGTTTATTATATGTGTGTTACGATGTCCGTTATCAGTATTGTTAGGATTTACAGTGGTAGTAACGCCCAACGTTACTATGGAGACAAAACGAGACGCTATAATTACTTAAGCTGCACTGCAAGTTTATGATGTTTCTATGGCTTCATAATACGCGGTAAAACTAGTAACTTAGTCAGCTTCTTTGATTACAATGAGATCAGATTTTTTTCGCTAGCAGTGTAGATGATATGATTTATAGAGGTTAATTAGTAACATTAGCCCTTGTAATCATTTTTGGAAGCATTCTTCATCTTCCTTTTTAAAGAAACTTGGGAGTCATGGAGGAACCAGGAGCCATAGAGGTGACCGTGAAAACTCTGGATTCCCAGAGCAGGACGTTCACTGTCAGGGGAGAGGTGTGTTTCTGTGTGCTTTACGACATTATCAGTCATAGACAAAAACATTTTGTGAGGTTTTTTTGTTTGTGCTTAGATTATTATACATTTTGTTTGTGCTAAGATTATTCTGTATGTAACCCAACTAGCTCATTTAACAAAGTATAACCCAGACGCTATATTGAAAGGCTGTTAAATACTTTAAACCAATTAGGTTTGCCTTCGTAATCTGATTGTCACCTCTCTTACTTTCTCTCAGTGGACAGTGAAGCAGTTTAAAGAGCACATCGCTTCTGCCGTTGAAATCCCGGTGGATAAGCAGAGGTTGATCTACCAGGGTAAAGTGCTGCAGGATGAGAGGACACTCACAGAATACAGTGAGTCACTTCTTCGCACTGGAACTGTTAAGTGTTTGTACATGACTCTGCATGTCTGTTTTTGGTGCATTCCAGCCAGAAGGTGGTGACAAGGGACTGTTTTTCTTAGTGAGTCATTGGAACCTTCACTCAACCGTTTTGTTCAAAACACAGATTCATTCAGGAACTGAACGAGTGACTGTTGCTGAATTCGGAGCATCATATTACTATATAGTAAACGTTTTATGTGATTAATTAAAAATGTCTATATAAGTCGTTGATTAATTAAAAAATGCTGATTGATTCAAGAATTAAAGTTTGTAAATATTTTCATTTGCAAAGGTAAGACAAAGTATGGCTGCATGATTGATAGTATTTTAATCAGGATTAGCCTATGTTTTCTGTTTCTTTCGATTAATTAAGCATAATCACTGGTTGTTTGTCCTGATTTTTGTTTTATTTAACATTTCTGTTATCTTGCACTGGTTTAAAGTTTAAATTCCTCAATTAGAGCTTTTTTCTTACATTTTTCACCCAGTGTTTTGCTTAATCTTCCCAACCTGGCAACCATGACTAAACGCTCTTTCAGCACTGAAAAAAACCACCGAAAAGTGCTGATTATCTGAAAATAATACAATACAAAATAATACATACAAACATGCAAGTTCAAGTTTTACTAAGATATTCTGGGCAAATGAAAGAGTAATATAGCCAGTTTGTGTTTCTTCCACTTGTGCTGTTTGCTGCAACGAAACCATCTCAGTGACGAAATCTAATAAATCCAAACATGAAACTCGACTATATTGATTGTGATTATGGTTGTTGAATATATGCACTTACACAGCCTCTGTGCTACATTACAAAGTCTTTTTGTTGTTTGAAAATAAAAATGTTGTTGAGAGTTGATGTTCTCTAAATTTGTGCTTGTTTAAGTGCAAAAATTCTTATGAAATGTAAAAATAAATTTCTTGAGCAATTATGGTTAATAATTGTGATTTATCATTTTTGAGCAAAACAATCATTATCGTGCAACCCTTTTTATCTGGTCATTTTAAGAGATTTTTTTTTAAGACTAAGTAAATGAGATCTGTTTTTTATTTGTGGATATTAATGATAAAAAACATCTTTGCTTTATTTCAGATGTTGATGGGAAGGTCATTCATCTTGTGGAGAGAGCACCTCCTCAGAGCGGTCAGTCTGGGGGTGGAGGAGGTGGAGTTTCTGGCTCCTCAGGTGCAACGGATGGAGGATCCACCTCCTCTCAATCCTCTACTTTTCCAGGAACTCCATATGACCGTAATGCCAACAACTATGTCATGCTGGGCACTTATAACCTGCCTGTGAACATCATGGACCCACAGCAAATACAGGTTACAGTGCTTTCCTAATGTGAAGGGACACATGTTTGCAATAGGCTATGTGACCGCTTAACCTCAAATAGCCACTGTAATACATGTGTTAGGGGTCCTGTTATTAAAATAAATTTAAATTTCACCCCTCTAGATGTCAGTGCAGCAGATGCTGGCTGGTGTTGGAGAAATGGGGCGTAATGTCAGAGTGAGCACCAGCACAGGAGTGAGTCATCCTTGCGTCCTCTAACTTCACCAATCATACTTACATAATTATGAACATTATAAGCAGTGTACTGAATGTTTGTATTATAAGCACTTATGCTTTGTCTGGTCACAGTCTGTTGTTTAAAATGAAAGGTTATCTCTGGACACATCTACAGTTATTTATTTCCTCTCTCACAGAGCAGTGGCTCTGTGGATGTCCATATCAACGTGGACCAATCAGTGCAGAGCGAGCCCAGGATGAGGCTCCAGCTGGCTGAAAGCTTGCTGCGAGAGACACAGGCTTTAATCCCCAGACTTGAGGTGCAGAACACATCTTTACATCCAACAAATAAAACAATCTTTTTGGATTTCTTAATTATATATAAAAAGTAATTTGGCTTGATGCATATTTTCAGGTAAAAGTAACTTGGACTTTTTGTTTCAGGGTCAGTCAAGTGAACCGCCATCTCAGCAAGAGACACCACATCCTCAGCCATTATCATCATCATTCCCAGGACAGCCAATGGAGAGCTCCCCACCTCCACCCTCCTCCTCATCCTCAGCATCTCAGACAGAAGGAGCAACACACTCAGGACCCAAGTAAGAGAAAATATTAGGGTCTAGGACAAAAAAAAAATGTCCATGATAAGGAAAAAGCTTATAACAATCTAGGTAAAAAAAAAAAAATTGTCTGCAATTTTCGAGAATATTTTGATTTAATGGCTCTAAAAATGTCTTGTGATGTAACCATTAAAGGGATAGTTCACCCCAAAATGAAAAATTACTCTTAATTTACTCACGCTCAGGTAGGGCTGTGCAATTAATCGCATGCGATTGTCTTGCGCATCTCGTCAGTAAAGCCGGTTCAGTGATTGGCAGTAAATCGCCATAGCCTGCTTTCAAATGGAGCGGCATTTACTACACAGAGCCGTAGTTCACTGACAAGCTAGGCAATATCGCATTCATAATCGCAGATGAATCGCATTCGAATATGAACGCGATATTGCCTAGCTTGTCAATAAAAGCTAAAAAAAACTCACTGTCCCTGAACGTTGGTATATCATCATGTCTTTGGCCCATTACATTTTTTTATTTTTTTTTACATGTACAAGTGTAACTTCTTTCCATGTCTCAACAGTCACCCCAGCCCTTTAGAGTTGGTGGAGGTTCTGTCAGAGGTGCGAAGGGTGGAGGAGCGCCTCCGTCCATTCATGGAGAGAACACATTCCATCCTTGGAGCAGCCAGTTCCGCTGACTACAATAACAATGTATGCCCTAGATAGTTTAGTGTTGCATAATTGTCATATGCACTGTAAGTATGGCAATGTTAATTTTCTGAAAATTGGTTTCTCGGACAGACTCAAGAGCGAGAGGAGGATCAGCGCACTCTCAATTTGATTGGAGAGTCACTTCATCTCCTTGGCAACACATTGGTGGCTCTGAGTGACCTCCGATGCAATTTATCAGCTCAGCCACCCCGCCACTTACATGTGGTGCGGCCCATGTCTCACTACACATCCCCTGTTGTACTGCAGAGTGGACCGCCCCATATTCCCATTCCGGTGAGCTAACCAACTATACATACAAAACTACTTTCATACTATTAGTATCAAACAGTCAACCTCAAAATATATGTCATCTTCTAGATGAACCTGGGCTCCACTGTGACCATGATGGCAAACAGCAGACAGACAAGCGAGGGTCAGGCCCAAACCTCACAGCCCAGCAACCAATCAGAGCCTCAGGGTCAGGCACCTCCTCCTCCACCAAATGGAGCCAGTCAACAGACGGGTCACGGTCAGGGGACTCCAAGAGTGATCAGAATCACTCACCAGACCATGGAGCCAGTGGTCATGATGCAGATGAATCTGGATGGTATGTCCCCAACCCACCCAATCAGAAACCCAGTGTTCTTAGCACTGTTTAAACCATGCTGCCCATTCCTGGTCTGCTACACTTCAGAATATTCCAAACACTTTTCTTCATCATGATATGATTTTACAATTTAAAATAGTTGCTTTCAAAAAAGGAATTTTGAGACCTGGAATGGGCAGCTGTAGTGTAACTGCCGACCACTGATCTGTGCATTTCTGTGCAGCAGATTCAGACAGTGGAGCGCAGGGCCAAAGGCAACAGAACCCCAGTGCTGCTGGAGAGACTGGTTAGTTTCCACCTCTCTCTATAGTCAGTAACCAGCCGTGCCAACATTGATTTTCATTGTCTGAAAGAAAAATATTTACTCCAAAAATTACTCTTTATCATCATTTACATGCTCTTATGTCATTCAAAACCAGTTTGACTTACTGTTTTACACTGAACACGAAACAATAAATATTTGCAGAATTTCTTTAGTGCATTGTTTCTATGCATCAAATTAAAGGGGGACTGAGGCTAAAGAGATCCAGACTAGGGCTGTGGCGGTCACCGTGACAACCGCGTCACCGGCGGTGGTCGGTTTTAACCGCGGTTGTCTATTGCCACCGGCGGTAGTGCACGTGACGTCTTTATAACAAGCATAATAATTTTTCTTCTTTGGCTCTCAACGGAGGCGGTTGCATTTTTCACGCTCCCCGTCCTCTCCCTTTTTTCCCTACCCGCCTGCTCTCTTGTCTCGTATTGTGTAATACATGAGAGACTCTCTCTGCATTGCTCCTCAAAACTTCAAAACTGGAAATATGGATTTGATCAACTGGTCTCTCAATGCAATTGACACCATCTTCTCGAAGAGAAGCTCAGGTTCGGGGGAACCAAACTGCCCTGACGGAACGTTCCCGGCAGGCTATACAATGGACGCGTGGGACAGGTGGCGGATTGTATGTCTATCGGCTCTTTCGGTCGAGGACGTTGAAGATGTTTATCTATTCGGAACCATGATAACAGGTCTTCTGCTGATTGGATTAGGCTTTGCCCTGGGTTATCGAAGAATTAAGAAAACGGGAACAGCTGTTCAAAGCCTCACAAGGCTGCCCGTCATGATTGAAGCAGTGGGCAGAGCGGTCAGCATTGAGACTGAAACTTTTAACCGCAACATGGATTCTATCACGGAGAAGCTCACGGCTTTGCAGAGAAAAATTGATGGAGACCAGAACGGACAATAAGAGTACTGGGGAATTTGGAATGCGGTTACTCGCACTAAGACTAAACAAGCTCAATCTTATCTCTTCCGGCTCCCCTCTGCCACGGCGACCTTGGCCAAGGCCGCTACGGATAAATCTTCCCTGAGAAGCACTGCTGGGAGAAGCTCTCTGCATTCCTACCCATTCCTCAGACAACTGCTGATTACACATACACAAACACTGATACAGATACACACACACTTTCCCAAACCCCAGATCCAACGCCTCCGTCGCTTTAAACCGCCAGCCTGACAAGCGGGTCTGCGACTAGCGCCGGAAAATGGCTGCCGGTCTGGATGGCTGATTGACAGAGCTGGATTACCTCCCCTGTTGCATGTTGCGTGTCTATGTTGTATTATGTGCTTTATGCTGAGGTGTTTTTTTTCCTGTTCTCAAACTGTACTCCCAAAAAGGAGTACAGTCTGGGGGTTGTTTTTTTATCGTACTCGTCTCTTTCCTCATATTTGCTACATTTATTTCCTTAAAAATCAAAGAATTTCACTGCTGATTGTACTCTGTATGATTGTGTATGTGACAATAAATTACTATTACTATTATAATACAAAGTTTTGTATACAAGTGTAATATAGTAACAGTTGCAAATTGTTTTATTTAGACTATAAATCTATGCTAATTCACAAATTACCTCAAACGCCATACACGGCGTTTCCTTTAGATTGGCAGGTTCGAGCGCAGGAAAATACAGTTTATTCTGCATTCAGCAAATGTATTTTGTGATGAGCGATGGACCTTGTTGGGAAACCAAATACAACATCGCCGATCTGGAATCATTTCCATTCATGTCACCCATCCGCGTTTGTACAAGTGTCTTCAAGTTCACGTGATCGCAAACGCCCGGCTGGTCAGGTTTGTGTTGGTGAGGCTTTCTCCAAACTGGCCAAATACAAACGAGACAGCAGTAAATAGAAGATGCCAACAAGAAATGTGGTAACATATGCCGCGATTCCTATTCCACAGAGAAAGCGTGCAGACGAGGAAGTTAACGCTCCCGCTTGCTTGGTGGCGGAACAGTGAACCGTGTTTGTGTCTCTTTGTGTGTCTCCTTTGTCTGTGTGTGTGAGTATGCTGCGTCGCAACACAACAGGTTGAGTTTGTCTACAGGACATTTGAACTTTGTGTCAGTACGTCATAAATAGGACGAGGCAGTTTACTGTGAGGGATTTGTCATGTTGTATCGCGCCGCATCTGTAGACAACATCACTGATTATAATGAGTTCTCGCCGTGCCGCTTGTGTTATTTAAGGCTACTTTCCTATTTAACTTTATTATTTCTTTGATATTTATTTTAGTGTTTTGCAGGCTGAGTGTTCACTCACGGAAGTGCTAAAATAAGCATGCACGTTTGTTAATAGATGATTGAGCCTCATTTATTTATTTTTGCCGTTTCAGAATTTATATATATAAATATACACAACACCGCGTCACCGGCGGTAGTTGGTCCATTACCACCACGGTGGTAAAAATCTGCCACCGTCACAGCCCTAATCCAGACATCATCATCATAATAAAATTCACCATGTACATTGTAGTCTTTAAACATGGGTTGCCTATGGTAGTCCTAGGGACCCATGGACAATTTCAGAGAAATATTGTTTAAAGTAGTAAAAAAACAAAAAAAAAACATTAAACACATATTTGTTTTTATTTTGAGGACTAAATGAAAAACATTGTATTGACAACAATAGATTTATGGTTAAAGGTAGTGAGGTTTGTGGAATTAAAATTAGATATTGTTTATTAGATATAGACTTATTAAAATGTTTATTGGAGACACACACACACACGCATATACAGCCCTAAAACTATTATAGTAATTTTTTAGCATTTATTTTTATATTTTCAATTAGTAATAGTTTTATGTGGTTTTGTTAATTTTATTAGCTTTTTTATATTTCTATTTAGTTTTTGATATAGTTTTTATTTTACCTAATGATCATTTTAATACTTCAAATTAGAATTTATTTTAATTACCAAAAATCGTTTTTAATAGTTTTAATTTATGATATCAACACTGCTCTGGACGTTCTTCAAAATTCTTTTTTTAGTGTTCAGTGGAAGAAAACAAGTCATACAGGTTTGGAACATGGTGTGAGTAAATGATGACAGAATTGTTAATTTGAGTGGAGTTAAAGGGGGAGTCATATGATGCGATTTCAAGTTTTCCTTTCTCTTTGGAGTGTTACAATCTGTTTGTGCATAGATAAGATCCCTGAAGTTGCAAAGACTAAAGGCTCAAAACCAAAGAGATATTCTTTATAAAAGTTAAGACTTGTCCACGCCCCCTGAAACGGCTCATTCAAACACACCCCCACATGTCTACGTCACGGTGTGGGGAGATTTGCAAAACACCGCCCAAATGTTTACGCAAAGAAAGAAGGCGGAACTACTTTGTTTGGGCTTCCAAAAGAGGACACAACTAGAAATCAGTGGTTAACTGTTCACTGTTCCAGAACAGTTCAACCCAAATATTAGAGTGTGTGCAGCGCATTTTACAGAGGACTGTTTCCTGAACCTGGAAGAGGAGCCTACAATGCTGGCTGTGCACAAAGGCTGTTTCTATAAAGTGGGGCAAAGACCTGAAATGGGTGTGTCAGAGAAAGGAGACATGCAAAATGTGCAGTGTTGGGGAGGCTCCAGGAACGTGTTTGGGAACCCCTGCATTAGCATAATGACTTACCCTGTCAGGCGCTTTGACAGATGCGTGTGCGTCCTCAGAGCAAAAACGTTCAGTTTACAGTCATATCCTTATCTATAAATGTCAAAAATTCACGCGAGCATTTCCATTTTTGCATAAAGGTCCGTCCTGACAGCCTCTGTTAAGTTTAAAATACCGAATGAGCGCCGGTGCGGCGCGTGCACCTGCGTCAGACAGACAGAACACAGAGAGGGAGACAATTAATAAGCTATTCAGCGCAAAAATATCCATTGTGCTGAAATATCTGTTGTTGAAAGTTAAATTAAGGTTTAAAAGTCAACATGCAGTGCGAGTATTTTATGAGAGTAGGAACTGTAAAGCGATACAGCGTGTAATTCTGAATATAAATATCAAATGCTTCTTAGCCGCCTTATTACAGGATAAAGAAATGACAGTAAGACATGACTGTGATCAAAGTGAACATGTTCCTGCAGAACATTACTCTCACCTGTTGGTTAACACTTGAGTTTGTGTTTTTATTATCTTTATTATTATTTAATTTTTTAATAGAGATTTAAACTATATTCACTATATACAATGCTTAACAAATTTATGTAAGGTTTTTAACAAATTATGTAAGGTTTGTGCCACGGCTGCTCTTAAACGAATGATCCTCAAATCTGGCCCACGAGATCCACTTTCCTGCAGAGTTTAGCTCTAACCCTAATCAAACACACCTGAGCATGCTAATCAGAGTCTTCAGAATCATTAGAAAATCACAGGTAGGTGAGTTTTATCAGAGTTGGAGCTAAACTCTGCAGTGCATTGGCCCTCCAGGGCAAGATTTGAGGAACCCTGCAGTCTAAACTAACAGCATTGTTGATTACCAAAATCATGTTTTAGCTTTCTGTATTGGTTAGTCCTCCAATATGCGCAAGCTCTTAACATTAGTAGGCTATTTCTAATGCTATAATAGCATTTTTGCTGTTATCTATGAAAGAAAGTCAGAGCGCTTTCATAGTGTTTTTTTTCAGATACCCAATTATAGTCAATAAGTACATAAACAATGCCAGCAAGAATGCAAGCCATAGGAGGCCATTTTTGTTATTGTGTGAATTAATACGATTTGGTTGTTTCAGTTTGTTATTTGCCAAATAAATGACAATAACATTTCTAGATAAAAAAATTTTTATTGACAGATTACTAATATATTTGTGTTTTCTCTTTATTATGACAGGTGGTCTAATAAATTAAGCACTGTATGTTTTCATAGCATTCAGTTGGCACGTTTGTTTGAAGGACATCGGGCAGAATGTGGAATATTGTGTTTTTTGTCAATTTAAAAAAAAAAGTTTATTTATCCGATTAATCGAAAGAATAATCGATTATCAAAATAATCGTTAGTTGCAGCCCTATTTCAGTCACACACTTGAGGTATTCGGCCAATCACAATGCACTGGATAGCTGGCCAATCTGAGCACGCCTCGCTTCTCAGAACGATGAGCTTTGTAAAAATCGGCATGTTTCAGAAAGGCGGGGCATAGAGGAGCAACGATAATGTACAGTATGTGGAAAATAATGTTTTTTTTTTACCTTAAACCGCATAAACACATTGCATTACACAAAATAATGTTCTTTTTAGCAATGTCATATGACCCCTTTAAAGTACTATTTTTGCATTGGGATGTAACACAGCTGTTGTTTGTCAGTTGTTTGTAGTCTTGTGTGTAAAATTCAGACCTTGCAGCAGTTTCATTTTCCAGCAGTGTTAGTAGTCACTTTTCACTGAATTATGTGCGTTTGTTCTTTGAAGGTACCACAGGACCCATCCATGTACCGGGACTGCCACCGGAGTTCATGCAGGCCATCATGCATCAGATCTCCCAGCAGGCTGTTGCCATGGCAACCGCAGCCTCTGCCGGACACCAGGGGCAGCAGCAAGGCACTGCAGGCACAGGTGCCCAGAATACAGACAGCCCAGCTCCTCCGCCACCTCAGGCCAGGGTGGTCATTACACGGCCCACCTTATCTCCACGCATCCCCCAACCCATGAGCACCAGAGGGACCACCATCAACCTGCGGGCAACAGTGCCCCCCTCAGCAGGACAACAGACTAACCAAGTATGAACATTTAAGATACATAATTGTGTTTTGGAGAGACATGAAACCAAAGTCCCTTTCAAGGAAAGTCGGTGGCCATATTTGCAATACCTCTGGAAAATCCTGAAATCTCAAAAACTGCTTGCCACATTCATATTTAAATTACATATTTCAAATCAGTAACAAAATCTGACATGAACTCTCCCATTAATGTTGTTTCTTATGCTCAAATATTGTTTAAAAAGCTTATATTTCTGTGATGTGATAGTTTTACCATTTACCATATCTAATCTCTTTGCAAAATACTCATAGTTCATTTTTGTTCTTCAATCAAGGGCAACCCTATGACGTCCTCCCCTCTCACACAGATGGTCAGTGGTTTGGTAGGGCAGCTTTTGATGCCATTGCACACAGGTGAGTGGTCCTTACCTATTCAGTTCCTGTTCAAGATCCAACATCACACAGCTTATAAACATTCCATGTTTTTCATCATCAGGCGACCAGACGTCCACTACCTCATCGTCCCATTCCTTCTCTTTCTCTACCTCCACAGCTACCCCTTCCTCCTCCTCTATCTCCTCCTCCACTGCTCCTCCATCCTCTGCTAACACATCCGGTCAGACTTCCACCCACACCACCAGCACGGCGTCCGTGGGTCAGTCCCAGGAGGGCGGCCCAGGAGATAACCTAGCTCAGCTGCTGGGCTCACTTTTGGGAGGAGTTGTGGGAGCTGGTGGAGGGGTGTCTGGAGGTCCTCCCTCCATTACAGTGACTGTTCCTGGTGTCCCTGCATTTATGCAGGGCCTGTCCACGTTCATTCAGGTTGGTGCCTTTCTAAGCAAATGGGTTTGATTTTACCAAATGTTTTCATTTGAACGTCCTGTTTTCATTGCAGTCCGGCCAGCCTGTGTTTCCTCCACCAAACCAGCAGCCTCCACCCTCACAAGCCACGCCCTCTGCCCCTTCAGGAGCCGCCCACACTACCGCCCCTCAGCCTCCCAGTGGAGGTGGAGAGACCCTCAGCCCTGAACTTTTCACAGGTATCGTGCAGGGCGTCCTGTCCACAATGATGGGCTCTCTGGGTGCTGGTCAAGGCAACACTGAGAGCATCGCCCAGTTTATTCAGAGACTTTCCCAGACCAGCAACCTCTTCACTCCTGGAACTGGAGATGCAGTGGGTCAGTTTCTGTGTTTCATTGGCTCAACTCAAAGTTGCATTTGATGTACATGTACTGACTCACTGTCTGTGTTTGTTTGGCAGGGTTCTTTGGAGATCTGCTGTCTCTGGTGTGTCAGAGTTTCTCAATGGTAGACATGGTTCTACTGCTACATGGTAATCCTCAGCCTCTGAGCCGCATCCAGCCCCAGCTCACGGCCTTCTTCACTGAGCACTATCTGCAAGGCCGAGAGCCCACCGATGCCAACATAGCTGTGAGTCTGAGCTACTTATTATAAGAATTAATATCAAAGACTTATGCACTCTCTCTGTCTACATTATGAAAACAACCATGAGATTTTGAAAAGTAATAACAATAATTCCAAATTGCAATAATTTTTCTCTATTAAAACAACAGAGGATGCGTAGGTACATTTATTCAGAAACCACAATAGCAAACAAAATAGTCGAGATCTCATGACAGAACACAGACCGGCTGAATGACACAGAATGGCTGAATGAAATTTCATTAAAGCAGAATATCTCACATGGAGATAGCTAAACTTCAGATTACTAGTTTGCCGGTGTTTTCAGATCATCTTCGGCACTTTCGCAATGAAGAGCAAGTGCATGCACATGGTTGCCAGATTGCAAAAATTTAGCAAAACAGAAAATGTATCCTTTCAACAGAGAAGCTCTGATTCGGGGATTTGCAGTAATTTGAATAATATTTTATCTCCTTTTTTAAAAATGTTTTTATACGTTTTAGTCTCGTCTTTTATCGTCAACGATATTGCATGTTGATATGATCACAGTTATCGTTTGTTGACCTTATTGTTGTCTCGTTTTAGTCAAGGGAAAAAAGCTCATTAACAAACATTTTTCGTCATTGCTTTCGTTAACGAAATTAACACTATTACACACCCCTAACAGGGACTTTTTTTTGGGAACATTTTGAAGTCATGAATCATGATGCAAACAAATAGTTTTTCAGTGTTTTTGGATTCACTGATTCATTGAAATGGACACTTCAAAAAAACAATGAAATGAATAATGAAAATATATTATATATGAAAATATATATATATATATATATATAAAAAAAACACAAAAAACGACAACAACAAAAAAAACACTTAACCCTCTAGCACAGGGATGGGCAACTTTGAGAGTGACGAGGGCCAGTATTTTTTCTCCTTTTTACCAAGGGGCCAGATTACTAATCCACGTCCACACACCTTTTACACCGTCTTACTCAGTTTCCTTTTTATTGAAATTAGAGTATAATTAATGTAATTTGCTTTTAAAGATTTTATTAACTATAAAACTTGTGCAGTTAATGCTAGTTCAGAAGGGAAACTTTGTTGTCAGTTGACAGAAATTTTACCCAACAAGTCAATGTAAACATCTCAATTGCATTCTGTAAATTTGCAACAAACAAATGTACAGAGGTCCTTTTTTTTTTTTATTAGTGGCATACAGAACATTCTCAAAACAAACTAATTAGGACAGTTAAAAAGGGCTTATTCAAATAACAATAAAAAAGTTATTCCAAATGGTACCTTTGTTCTGCCAAACACAAAGGAAGATATTTTGAAGATAGTTTGTAACCAGGCTGTTTTGGGGCACCATTGACTTCCATAAAAGGAAAAAAAATACTATGGAAGTCAATGGTGCCCCAGAACTGCTCTGTTTCCCACGTTCTTCAGAATATCTTCATTTGTGTTCATCAGAACAAAGAAATGCATACAGGTTTGGGACTACTTGAGGGTGAGTAAATGATGACAGAATTTTCATTTTTGGGTGAACTATCCCTTTAAGACCTTTTAAAGACCTTTTTAAGATCTGCACTTCACATTTCAGCCTTTAAACAATTTTTAAGAAAAGGGATGAGTCAAAAATATCAATGAATTGTTATATTAAATAATATATAAATATATCTTAATTGTTTAGATTTTTATAATGCATTAGCTTTTTGCCGATCCACAGGTTCACATTTAAAAATATGTTGCAAAAATAGCAAACGGGCTTATTGAAAAAGCAAATTCGTTCTCTGGCATCAGGTTTCACTTTCAGAACGGCAGAATATACCGGTTTCCCCAGAAACTGCAGAACACAAAGCAGCAGCGCCTGACTTTGAAACGTGCAGCGCTCATATTTATTTTGAAATCATAGCCTTTTGAAGTATAATCGTCATATTAATCCATATAGCAATTCATGTCTTTCCGTCCCCAAATTTAAGACCTCTTATAATTTAGACTTTTTGTAACATTTAGGAGATTTCATGGCCATAAATTTAAACAATTAAACTGAAGACATTTTAAGGACCCGAAGAAACCCTAAGAACATAGTTCAGTACAAACATTTCTGTCATGCATTTGGCAAAAAGCTTTTGTTGACTATGCATTGTTTTACCTTTGAAATTTGAGGCAAGTGCAACTCTGGCGTCCCATTGTCTGTGAGCAGTGGTGTGATGGCGATTTAAATAAAAATACAGATTTCCAAACAATCCAAACATATCCCCTTGAACTTGTTAAAAAAGATAATCTGTTAACCATCTTGACTGGAAAATACTGTTTTCATGGTCTTTTTTCATTTATTATTTGCTAACGTTAGTGAATGTTTACACTGCGCTGAAATTAATATGGGGAGCGGCTGGAACTAGCGACCTCTCCTGGTTGGAGATAGTATTAACATCATAAACTGAAAGCAATCTTTACGTTACTTACTTTTCAAATGTTTTTAAAATTGATCATCCGAGTGTAATATAATCCAGCGGGCCGTACTAAAAGACACTGGGGGCCGTATACGGCCCGCGGGCCGCCAGTTGCCCATCCCTGCTCTAGCACTTGCACTCTTATTTCTCTTTTCATTTTCTAACTGCTTGTTTTCTTTTTAAAAAGAAGTCCTTGCTACGTGTATTGCGTTAGGCTAACCGAGACTTGTCATAGCACTTGTATTTTATTGCTCTTTTGTTGATTTGATTGCTTTTTTGACCTCATTTGTAAGTCGCTTTGGATAAAAGCGTCTGCTAAATGACTAAATGTAAAATCGGGCACTGTGCTAATTTGTGGGAATGATACTAATGGTATGTTTTTTGTTGTTTAGAGTGCTGCTGAGGATCTGATCAATGAACTAGAGGAGTACATTGCAGAGAGTTTTGTAAGTCTTTTTGCACCTGATTTATCCTGTTCCATCTGTTCATCATACGCGCTAACTGATAGTCTCTGTGCTGGATCTGTTTCAGTCCACTGTGACTGTTCGCGAGGGAGTGGACATCATCCAAACCAACATATCCTTCCTGAGACAACAGTTCACTCGCATGGCTACTCACATTCTGCACTGTACAGGTGACCACCGTACTATCCACACAAACACAGACCCAAAAACTGCTCTGACCCCAGTATTCAAATTATGACTTTATTCCTTATTGGGGACATTTTTACATTAATCAATTGAATCAAGAATTCAAAAGATATGATACAAAGGGCAAATGGAAACTGTCTGGGCAATCTGTAACATAAAAAAAAAAAAAAACTATTTTCTGTGGACTTCTTCAGTGTCATTTTATTATTAGTCATTTCATTATTATTTTATTTTTATTGAATTTTATTTTATTTTAGTTTTAATAATTTTTGTACTTCAACGTTTATGTACTTTGTACTTTTTCTAAAATTTTATTTTATTGAGCTTTATTTAAATTATTGAAAACTATTTGTAAAATTTTCCTTAACAATTATGCTGTTTCTTGTGTCTTTCCAGATAACACATTTGGCCAGCGCTTGCTGTATATGTGCACCCAGGGTCTGTTTGAGTGTTTGGCTCTCAATCTCTACTGCTTAAGAGGAGAGCAAAGAGCTTTAACCACTGTCATCAACCACCGAATTGTAAGATTCATTGATTCATCCTCGTGAAGGTTGTTTGGTGTTACACTGAATGCATCTTTTGACACGTTCATGCTTTACTCCTCACTCAGAGGAGAATGTCAGCTGAAGTGAACCCCAGCCTGGTGAACTGGTTGACCAGTATGATGTCCATGAGGCTGCATGTGATTTTAGAGCACAATCCAGTCACTGAAGACCAGATCCAGCATTACGTCATCTATACGCAGGTATTCACCCTCTCATCAGGATTCACTCCCAAGCTGAACCACAGAATACAGAACTTAATATGCTTCTATTATGTTTTTTACGTACAGAGCGTGTCGTCTCAAAGAACAGAGTCAGACACACATGCAAGCCAGCAATCAGATAACATGAGTGTTGAGGTACGTTTTAACTAGGGATGCACCGATACCACTTTTTCCAGTACTCGCCGATACCGCTACTTTTATTTTTGGTACTTACCGATACCGATATTTTCATTGCATTTGTAAATTTTTTAAATACTGGGTACAGAAACCAAAAGAGTATGTATAATGTTAATTGTTTAACTTCATTTATCAAATAGATAGTCAAACCAAAATTTATTCAGACACCTTCAACATTTCACATTATCAGTGTTTATTCACTATGGTTTATGGTAATACAATATGACAAGAACTCAGAGTTAAACTGTGTCAGAACAAATTCAGCTTGATAATGTCAGATAACTTTGATAGAAAGGTATGTGATGGATTACAATCAACCAAAATTATTCAGACAGCTGTTAGTATGACAATATTTACACAACTATCAATACTTTGCCAGGCAACCCTTGCAACCCTTCATGCAAACCTGAACTTCAGTTTTTTCCCAGACTCGGTCTGAATAATGTTTGGTTCCAAATCTTTATCAATTTTATTGGTAGTCCACTGTATGAAGAATTTTTGGATATAATATGTCACAGTTAACTTTATTTTGCCATCCTCACTTACATAAATGAACTATAGTGTTCTGCACCCACTAGTAAAATATATCAAAAATTATATTTGGTCTCTGAATAATTTTTGGTTTGACTGTATATCCTTCGGTTATTTTCACACTTAATTATGCCCATTAAAATGTATTTGTACAAGTTTTTGTTACTTTCACTGTTATTTTTTTTGCTCTATGGTACATCATCTTTAATTTAACAGCATTAGAGCTGTTCCATTGCAGCGGCTCAGTACTGTAATCACGCGCTTTGCTGAAATAATGCAGGGAACCACTCGTTATAAATCTCCTAACTGTGATATTTTCAGAAATAGAAGTCGCGTTTTTCTTTTCATCTGAAACATGCTGCGATTTTAAATTCCAAAGCCACTCATATAATGCAGAATCACTCATGAAGCAAGCAAAACGCGCGCACGTATTTGTGCTGGTGCAGAATGAGAGGGACAAGTACAGAACAGCCTCGCGCATTTCAAACAGGCTGCTAGTTTCACTTTCGCCAGAAAGTCGTGTAGCCTATGCTTAAGGTTGAAAATAAATAAAGTTTATAGTGAATGCCCCTATCAATTGTCTTATATTTACGATTTAGTTTTAATCCAAATAATGCGTGCTAAGTGAGCGAACATCAATAAAGATCACACAACAGAAGAGCGCGCGCTCTCTCTCTCTCTCCCTCCCTACCGTTAAGTAACTTGTGCATTGTTTTACTTGTTTTTGACACATCCGACAGAACTACAAACTTTCCAGTGATGTCTGTGAGAAAGGAATATTCACTGGACGAGCTTGCGCATCTGCGCCGGCGCGCGCGCAATCCACACAGCTCTTTGCTTTTCAGCTCGCGCACATCAGCTATAAAGGCATTAATACTGAATGTTTAACATCATTCATTGCATACATCTGCTTAGTAGACATCCTTAATCTCTAATAACTCAATTCTGCTGCCTGTTATTCTGTTGTGTGTTTCTTGTCTGAATATGGCACTTATCACATGCTGTGTGGTATCGGTGTTTGGTATCGGGGCATTTTAACGAGTAGGAGTACATGAGCTCAGCATCGGGGGTATCGGTGCATCCCTAGTTTTAACTGAACGAGATTGAGTCTAGTTTACTGGTGCATAGAAGAATTATTATTTCTAAAAGACGTCTCTTTTGCTCACCAAGGCTGTATTTATTTGATCCAAAATACAGCAAAAACAGTAATATTGTCAAATATTATTACAATATAAAATAGCTGTTTTCTATTTTTAGATATTTTAAAATGCAGTTTATTCCTATGCTGGCAAAGCTGAATTTTCAGCATCATTACTCCAGTATTCAGTGTATTCAGTTATTAAAAATAATAATAATAGAAAATTCAAAAGAACAGCATTTATCTGAAATAGAAAATATAATAAAATTGTATAATAATAAATGTTTGAGCAGCAAATCAGCATATTAGAATGAAAATTCCAACACAGTAATACATTTTATTTTAAAATATATTCAAATAGAAATGTTTTTTTAAATTGTAATTTTGTGCAATATTACTGTTTTTGCTGTATTTTGGATCAAATAAATACAGCCTTGTTGAGCAGAAAAGCCTTAAAAAATACTACTAAAACTAATGAATTGTTTTATTTTAATTTAAATGTTGTGCTTTTGTTGTTATCATTATTAATAATAATATTTAGCTTTATTTTTATTTCTGTTATTTTTTAGTATTCTTAGTATTTCTGTTTAAACTTCAGTTAATGGCCGTTAAAGTTTAAAAAAAATATTAGTCTAGTCAACTATAACACACACACATCATAAGCAACTGTTCTTTGTGTATTTCCTGTCCCTTAGGCCTTGAACACATCTGGATGTTTGTCTGCACTATAAAATGTATGTCATGATAATAATATGTGATTATATGTTACAGATGGAAGAGGGTCTGTCTCCTGCTCCTGCCACCACTGCAGAGGAAGTCATGGCATCCTCAGGAGACACTGCTGATGGTGATGAACCACCTGGCAGGCCATTGTTAGAGGAGACAAGAGGAGCAGTAGCCATGGCACACGCAGACAGGGAAGAGTCAACTGGAGAGGCGGAGCCATGGGCAGCAACTGTTCCACCTGTGAGACTCCATTGTCTGTTGTGATTTAGTGTATCTGCTAAATGTTTATTTTATCACCTTTTTGTAGTACACTGACATATAAATGAGCTCAAAGTTGACAGCAAAAATAAACCAACAACTGATATTGTATATAGTAATAATGTATGTTAAATATATGTTAATCAGGAGTGGGTACCCATCATAAGACATGACATGTTGACCCAGAGGAAGATGAAAGCACAGCCACCTCTGTCTGATGCTTATCTGCATGGGATGCCGGCCAAGAGGAGGAAGGTCTGTGCGCCAACTACATTCACTTAAAACTAGAACGCTACCAGAGATCACCAATGCAAAATGAACAGTTCAATTAGAACTGCTTTCCTCCCTTCACAGACCGCGCAGGGGGAGGGTCCTCACCTCTCTCTCACTGAGGCCGTGAGTCGAGCTGCCAGGACAGCAGGGGTGCGACCTGTTACTGCCCCAGACAGCCTACAGGGGGAGCTGGAGGCACCGGAGCTGCAGGAAGCGTATGCACAACAGGTTAGAAACTAAAATCGCACCTGATCTGTCCTGAGACACCTGCGCGGACCAGTGTTATTCAGGGGTCTTAAAAAGTCTTAAAGGGGCGGGATCGGGAAAGGTGCTTGAGTTGGGATTCGAACTCGGGACACCCGTAGCGTACATAGGGCAGCTGTGTTGCCCACAGGGTTATTGGTGCCGACAAGTTAATTTGTTCTTACAACAACAACAAATATCTGTCGGTAGGGTCTGAAAACTTGTTTTGCGTTTTAATTGAGTTCATATCTCAATATTAAATTGAGATTTTTTTTTTTTTTATGATAAAATATTTGGAGTGGAAAACCAGACTCATTGTGTTCTCCCTAGACATTTAGACATTGTTTTCCATTTCATTTATTCTGTGTTTAATTCTGTGCTTTTTTCTTTGTATTTATTTTTTAATAATTATATTTTGCTTTAATTTATTTTTATTTTCTTTTAGTACTTGACGACTAACTTATTTCAATTGCCAAGACAGCATTTCTATTTTTTTTAATCTAATATTTATATTTTATCATATTTCTGCTTTATTTCAGTTAAAGAAAACAACTGAAAATGGTATTAGTTTTAGGGCTGATTTTTCCATACTGTTCCTGTGAGTTTCAAAGTTTTCCCCATAGAATTTTAATATATACTCCAGGGGTGGCGGACTCTGGCCCTAGAGAGCCACAGTGCTGCAGAGCACAGCTCCAACCCTGATTAAAACTCACCTGCCTGGAACTTTTTTTTGTAACCCTTCAGACCTTGATTAGTTTATTTAGGTTTGTTTGATTAGGAAGAAGTAAAACTGCAGTGTGACTGTGGCTCTCCAGGACCGACGTTTGCCACCCCTGATATACACACTCAATTTAGGTCCCATTCCCACAATCCCACATTATTAAAGCTACAAATTTAGTTTTTCTAGAAAATAGTAAATGCAGACCATACAGATTGTGATCTTGCTCACTGAATTGCATTGAACATTTTGAAACCTTTTGCATCCTTCATTGTCTTCCAGGTGAAGAGTGATATAAAGAAACGACTGAGTGATGATCCAGACTACAACCACCAGCGCTTTCCCAACATTCACAGAGCTTTTTCTGAGGACTCCTAACCCAACAGCTCTGTTTACTCTGTCTTATCTGTCAAACATGACGTCTCAAAGGAACGGCCAATAGAGTCTCATGCATTGAGGGGTTCCAGCTGTTTTGAAATCGGCGACTGACACATATCTCAGATGTCTGCCATAGTCAAATGTGTGGATAGTGGCTAAATATAGAGCTACACCGTTCATGGAGGCAGACGAAACTAGACTTTCTTTCCACTACGTGGCATCCATTTGTCGGAAACCGCAACTTATAATCTTAGTAGATGTCAAAACATTCAGTTTTACTCTGACAGGATTCATATATGACCCTGTCCATTGTAAATTAGCTGTACATTGTTGTAATAAGTTGTTTTAATAATGACAATAATAGCAGGCACATATACATGAAGAAAACCTAATTCATCCAGCTTGACCTGCTCTGTGTGTAGATAGAGGAGATGCCAAGATTGATGTTTACAAGCTCCAGACATGTTGAACATGATTAGATGTACAGCACTGCACATTCGTCACTGAGGACTGGGAGAGTTTGTCATAGTGATGCCATAGAGCTGTTATTTGTAAGTATTTCTTGCATGCCAAAAACATCTTGTTGGCTCCATCATGTTGTTCATGAATGTGGCTGTTTCAAAATAAATGGTTCAAGTCTAGAATTACTTCTAGTTTTAAAGAAACCGCTGTCTGCCTCCCTGTTTGGCCACTTACATTAAAGAAACTCCTTTGCTATGGTTTAGTTTTTAAAACAAACAATGACTGTCATCTGGATACAAATTGGTATCTCATTACTTTTTTTAAGATATAAAACTATGATACCCAGGAAATGAGATAATTTGGAGGATGACCATTTTTGCATTAATTACATTAATATTGTCTCAACCATGTTTTTTTTTGGTTTGTTGGTTGGTTGGTTTTTGTTATCAATGGCTATAAACCAGAAATTTTGTCCCTAAAGTGCTAGCTGAAAAATGATTTAATTAATGGTAAATTTCCAACCCTGTTACCCATACAGGTGCATCTCAATAAATTAGAATGTCGTGAAAAAGTTCATTTTTTCATGTAAGTTATTTCAAAAAGTGAAACATTCATATATTTTAGATTCATTGCATGTAAAGTAAAACATTTCAAAAGTTTTTTTGTTTTAATTTTGATTATTAGAGCTTACAGCTCATGAAAGTCAAAAATCAGTATCTCAAAATATTAGAATATTTACATTTGAGTTTCAATTAATGACCATCCCTACAGTATAAATTCAGGGTATCTTTTGTTCTTTGAAACAACACTAATGGAGAAGACTGCTGACTTGGCAATGATCCAGAAGACGAACATTGACGCCCTCCACAAAGAGGGTAAGTCACAGAAGGTCATTACTGAAAGGTGTGGCTGTTTACAGAGTGCTGTATCAAAGCATATTAAATGCAAAGTTGACTGGAATGAAGAAATTGGGTAGGAAAAGGTGCACAAGCAACAGGGATGACTGCAAGCTTGAGAATACTGTCAAGCAAAGCTGATTCAAACACTTGTGAGAGCTTCACAAGGAGTGGACTGAAGCTGGAGTCAGTGCATCAAGAGTCACCACGCTCAGACGTCTTCAGGAAAAGGGCTACCAAGCCACTTCTGAACCAGAGACAACATCAGAAGCGTCTTACCTGGGCTGTGGAGAAAAAGAACTGGACTGTTGCTCAGTGGTCCAAAGTCCTCTTTTCAGATGAAAGTAAATTTTGCATTTCATTTGAAAATCAAGGTCCCAGAGTCTGGAGGAAGAGTGGAGAGGCACAGAATCCATGTTGCTTGAAGTCCAGTGTGAAGTTTCCACAGTCAGTGATGATTTGGGCTGCCGTGACGTCTGCTGGTGTTGGTCCACTGTGTTTTCTGAAGTCCACAGTCAACGCAGCCATCTACCAGGAAATTTTAGAGCACTTCATGCTTCCTTCTGCTGACAAGCTTTATGGAGATGCTGATTTCATTTTCCAGGAGGACTTGGCACCTGCCCACACTGCCAAAGGTACCAAAAGCTGGTTCAATGACCATGGTGTTACTGTGCTTGATTGGCCAGCAAACTCGCCTGACCTGAACCCCATAGAGAATCTATGGGGTATTGTCAAGAGGAAGATGAGAGACACCAGACCCAACAATGCAGATGAGCTGAAGGCCACTGTCAAATAAACCTGGGCTTCCATACCACCTCAGCAGTGCCACAAACTGATCACCTCCATGCCACGCCGAATTGAGGCAGTAATTAAAGCAAAAGGAGCCCCTACCAAGTATTGAGTACATATACAGTAAATTAACATACTTTCCAGAAGGCCAACAATTCACTAAAAATGTTTTTTTTTTACTTATGAAGTATTGCACCTGTATTTTACTGACATTATTTAATCTTTTTATTCAACTCAAACTTTGGCGACAGCTGAAAAAACTAAAAAATAGAACTAATATTAAAAAAAAATTAGAACATTTGAAAAAATAAAACATTATCATTCAAAAGTTTTGGGTTGGTAAGTTTTTTTTTGTTTGTTTTTGAAATAGGTCTCGAATGCTTACCAAGGCTGCATTTATTGATCAAAATTACAGTAAAAACTGTAAATGTATAAAATGTTATTAAAATTTAAGTAACTCTTTTCTATTTAAAAAATATTTCAAAATGTTATTAATTCCTGTGATGCAACACTGCCATTACACCAGTTTTCAGTCTCGGTTTAGAAATCATTCTAATATGCTGATTTGCATTTTTTTTTTGTATTATCAATGTTGAAAACTGTTGTGCTACTTAATGTGGAAACCATGATACTTTTTTAAATATAAAGTTAAAATAACCAGCGTTTATTTAAAATAATATTTTTAAGCCTTTACTCTCACTTGATCAGATGAATGCATATTTGATGAGGAAAAAAAATGAAAACATTGATTAAAAATAAATAAAATAAAAATTTGAAAGGTAGTGTACCATAACAAAAATAGAGCAAATTAAACTATATTCAAATAAGTATTCATACAAGTTTAAAGTCCTATTTGAACATAAAAAAAAACTTATGGAAAATGCCATTATATGCAACAAAAAACATTATTTTGCAGATAATTAAAATTTCAAATACCTAAATGGAAGTGGATAAAACAGAAGAACAGAGACCAAAAATATCAATGCCAGTACGCATTTATTTGCCACACAACATATTCAACACAGGTTTTTGGATAATTAGCACAGAAACAATCACCAGAACAATTTCTCAGCCATGTTTTATATGGACCTGCTTTAACAGGCTCTGACCTTTCGGCTTTGAATTGCACAGATTGTGTAGTGATAGCGTTTCATGCTTTTATTGTCCATTTAAAAGCGCAAGCTCTTAAGACAGATGTGTTCTGACTACTTTGTGACACAGGATGTCCATTAAAGTGTTCGGTCTATGTCTTTACCACAAGAAGCTAGGGCAGCTGAACTGTTCTTATGGGTGGAGAGCATGCATTATCACACTAAATGCACTGACAGTCATTACTGAGCTAAACTGACCAATTAACCTGGAGAAAAACAACCCACGCATTGCTCTGCAGATGCAAATACACTTCTGAATATACTTCAATGGGAAAGAATTTGAAAGCATGTGTCTTTCAAATAAGAGTTACATGGACGGCGTGGCTAGACCAGTGCAGATTTGGCAATGTAATTATGCAGGGAGCTATATTGGCTGATAACTAATACCATGTGACTTGCACATTGAAAACAATTCAAACATGGAAAGTAAGGGCAAACAAGAACAAGTCCAGACAGGAAACTAAACTCTATACGCTCAAAGGCAGTCCCTGGCATCACTTTCCCTTAAAGGTCACCAAAAAGGCAGCAACCCTAAAGACGTTCACTGCTACTAAATGAAACAGCTGGTTTTCATGTACCTTCCTCTATAAAATTTAAAGTAATGCAACTGATGAAAACTCCAATTAATATATAAATACAAAAAATATATAATTAATTATTACAATGTAAGCTGATCAAAACTTAAATATCATGACCAATTCCTCTGCTGATCCGTTACTGTGAATGTGAGCTGAACCATCTTCACCTTTTATCTGGCATGTGCTTTAAAAGCCAGTTTTACAGCCGAGCAGCCTGAATGTATTTACAGATAGCATTGAATTTACCTGTAACGTACTGGGTCATCAAAACCTGTTAGTTAACCTCCTAGTTAGTGATGGCCTCGTGTATTAGATAGTCTGTTACGATCCAAACCAGTTTGGTGATATTCGAACAATGGAAATTAAAGAGCACACAAAGATGATTGTTTCAAGTGAGAACAGTTTTAACTCATTTGTTCTTGTTCCTGTGGATTTCCCCCAAAAAAACTAGTTACCAATATCTCATTCACCCAACCCACACAATACAGCGCTGCATCTTTTTCAGTCTTTCTAAAGGTGTGACCAAACGCGTCCACGCTCTGGTCCTGCTCTGCAGCAGCTCAGGCTCGGGTCTGTCGGAGGGAGGACAGCAGGAGTGGGAGCAGGTTGAGGGCGGGTCGGTGCTGCTGAATGCCCAGTGCCACCAGAGCCCCGGCCAGCAGTGAGGTCACTTTGGGCAGCAAGGGAGGACGAGCCTCCATAACCTGACAACATAGATAAAACACTAAGGTTAAACCAGTGATGACACAATAACATGTTGTTTTTCAATCAGAGGGCCTCGGCAGATATCCAAGGGGGCCGCAGGATGGCTTAAAGGGATAACTCACCCAAAAATGAACATTATGTCATTTACTCACCCTCAGGCTGTTCCAAACCTGTTTGAGTTTCTTTCTTTTGTGGAACATAAAAGAAGATATTTTGAAGAATGTTGGTAACCAAAGTTGCTGATATTTTTCCATATTATGGAAGTAAACAGGACCAGCACCAACATTAATGTCTTCGTGTTCATCAGAAAAAAAAAAGTAAGTAAATAATGACTGATTTTTCATTCTTTGGGGGGGTGAACTATCCCTTTAAATGTACTTCAATTAATAAATTATTATTAATATATGAATAACCATACTCTAAATTAAAGTGTTAAAAAAAACTAAAGGTGTAAGATGTAAAATTAAATGAAAATAATTATTTCCTCATTCTCAATAACTATTGTTTTTATTGAAATACAGTTCTTGAAACTTATGGAATCGCAGAATGAATTTTGTTGAACTAATTTAATACCATTTATGTTCATTGTTTGAAAAGAAGCTTTGTCATAAGTATCATTTGAATTTTATGTTGGCCTTCAAGTCAAAAGGTTTGAGAAATACCGCGATTAAGTAAAAAGCATTAAAGTTTATAATACTTGTTTTTTTGGGTAGCTCTGACCACAGTCAAATCTCACTGATGTAAAATCTTGCTCCATATGTTCTGATTCTATGCAACTATAAAGCATTTTTTCAGCTTTCAGTATCTCTTCAATATCTCCTTTTTCCAAACAAGTCTACTATGTTTTAAATTAAGGGTGGTACTTCAAGTTTAGGGAACTTCCACTCAAAATAACTTAAATCATTTCATATAAGGCGGCTGCACTACAAATAATCCTTATTTGTCTGTTTGATTGAATGAGCTTTACATTTTCCAACATTCTCTAAATTTATCTGCAGTGTCGGGGAGTAACTAGTTACATGTAAAGGAATTACGTAATTTATTTTCAAAATAAATGTAACTGTAATCAGTTACAGTTACTGAGAAAAAATGTGTAATTAAATTAAAGTTACTTATGAAAATGTTAACGATTATAAAGGGGGTTACATCTGAATATTTTCACACACATACAGATTTAACTGATTTGTTTTATAAATTGCAATGAGTGCTCTAAAATATGAGACACCAATGTTTCAGGAGTTTAGGACAGAATAGGACACATTTATACGATAACGGTTTTATTTCCTATTTGGGTTTATGTATATGCTTTATTTTTTTAAGATTAACTGTTAGATGCCTGTGTTTCCTGTCATATGCAAAGATTTGATTTCAAAAACAGTATCATAGCTATTAAACTATTTATTTTTATGGTTTTGAATCTGTAAATAACCTCAGAATGATCTCAAAGTAAAAAGAGGTGCTAAAGTCTGATTTTGTGGAGGCTGTGCTTTAAAAATAAATTATAATCTTAATTCAAATGAAGGATTCTGAAAATCTGACAGTAATCTGTGTTGAGTAAATGTTTGAAAATGATGATCAGTCGAAAACATTCATTGGAAATTTAGAAAGTAATCAAAAAGTAATCAAATGTAATCAGTTACATTAATAAAGTAATTTAAATAGTTACACTACTTATTACAATTTTATTACAATCTGTAACCTATTACATTTCCAAAGTAACCTTCCCAAAACTGTTTATCTGTCAGGAATATAATAAAAAGCTTGCTATCTCAATGTGAAATTAGTCTTAAAAGATTATCTGTGACAAAATCTATTTTTAGTCCTCTAGCTGTGTTCTGTTCCTCCTGATTATTATTATTATTATTGTATAACGATTAAACTGAAACTGATGAAACAGATGTGGTCTGCTACTATTATCTCCAAATCCCCACTCGCATCTCTTTCCTGGTTTTTCACACAGCGCTTTAAAACAAAACTGTCCCCCTTTTCACTTCTAATCCCCATCAGTTTACTGAAATATATCTGGAAAATTCAGCTTTTATCTGCTCAAAATGAGGGAAAGCACTCTGAAATATCCACCAGTGTTCCAGTTAATGAGGGCAAAGTTTTTATAAAAACCTAAATAAAAAATAAAATGCTGACACCAAATTTTTAAACGGGAGTGTAATATGATTCTGAAATTTCTTTTCACTGACACTTTCTTGGAAAATAATAAAATAACATTTTTTTTTTTATTATTTTCCTATTTAATTAAAAAATATATATAGAAAACAAGGATATTCTGAAAAGATTTAGTTGCAAGCAAACCTCACCTTTTCAACTTTATGCCGGTGTATTCGTCCATCAGAGCCAACATAGAAGGTGGAGAATGCATCATATGTTCTGAACAGAAAAAAATTATTAAGACGACAAAAGATGAGCACAGAGCAAGGTTTTGATAGGCTGTCACAGTATGTCTCACCTGTAGAGGTGGCTCTTGTCTTTCTTGTAGAAGAAGACCAGAATGGAGTGGAAGGGCAGGCCTTTGACTCTCCAGCGAGCTTTGATGGAGCCATCTTCTGGATGCTTGGTCAGCTTCAGCACTTCCAGCTGAGCCTCCGCATAGTAACACAGACACATCAATCGCCAAAGCGTCAGAGTCAGCTGGTACGCTACACGACCCCTTTAGAGATAGAAGAACAGGCATTATACCAATCAGCCTTGCTGTTTCAAATATACCGGTACTTTGGTAACAAGCCAAAACCAGCCATTCAATGGTAGTTCTGACTCATTTTGGAACATGAGGGTCACTACTGTCAGTGTAATTAGCAAACAAATCCACCAATCATTTGTTTTCCTCAAAACATTTTTAGATCAAATCTTAAAACATTTTGATTGCAAGATTACTATTTTTTTGCATTTGCAAGCAAAATGTTTTCCGACATAAAAGAAAAAGTTTTGAGAACAAATCTTGAGACATAAAAATGTCTTGATGCAACAATCATTATTCATTTTGCCTGAAAAACTTTTATTGTCTTTGAAAAAACAAAGAAAAGAAAAAAGTTGACAAAACATGAGGCAATCAAAACATCTTGAGGTAACAAACTTAGATAGTCTTGCTTGCAAAAGCCTCAGACAAAATTTCAGTATTATCATATCGGTTTTGTAACTGTGTTGTTGACCTGTCTATAAGCTGTAAAGACAAGTTGTTATCATTTTCTGAGTTTACCACACTATGGCGATATGTAACCAATGGAGTTTGAACAACAACTGTCACAGGGGTTCACTGACAGCTAGTATAACTTACTTTCAGGCCTAAAAACCAGTATAACATGCACCTAGAAACCCTTTACCTTGTTTTGGTGTTCAGAAGACCATTGATGAACTCAACATCTTCAGAGTATATGCTGTAGTCATGATTTTTCACAAAGAATCTGGGAAGCTGAAACACAATGTAGAACCTTAACAATTAGTTGAGATTACATTGTGATAACATGATTTAAAAATACAATCTGACAATAAAGGTATCATAAATGTAATATCTTTAGCTGAAGGCTGTAGGACTTCTATTCCCACAGCCTCCATATCAAGCATTTTTTCTCCCATTCATTTTTCTACGAGTGGTCCATCTCATCCCCCTTAAACTCATCTTACCTCCACCCTCAGCTTTTCATGCATCAGGGCCAGCTTCTCCTCATTCTCCTTGTCTCTCTGGCTGGAGCTCTTGTCCACCCTCTCAGTCTCAGCATGGCTGTAATGTGTGACATTGAGGGCCGGATAGAAGCTCTGCTCGTCCTGTCCCTTTCCTGCTTTATCCACAATCTCCAAAACAGACTTCATCCCGGGGCAGTGAAAGCAAAAGAAGCGAGATCCCAACGTAAAAGGCGCAGGGCATCCCTCAGTCTCAAACAGACTCCTGAAGGAGCCTCTCTCCGTCAGCTGGTTTTCCTCAGTCCCTACCTTTCTGGTAATGCTAATATCATCCTCTCTGCTCCCATCAACAGTGGTTAAAGGAAAAAGCAAGTCAAAGGGTCTGTTGGGTCCCAAAGCAAGCAGCTCGCTTAGTTTGGCTGGCCCGAGATAGGGCACTTCCACCACGGTGTGCTGCTCATCGGTCTCTCCAGGTTTGAACAGGACAGGCAAACTGATGGCCTCCTCCCATTCCTCCTCCTCTAGGCTGGCCGCTCGGTTCGGCTGGCATGCGTGGTGGAAGGGATGGGACAGGGATGGCTGTTTAATAGACAGGTAACGCAGACTGTTCGGAGGAGCCAAGGCCCATGATGCACTGCTCAGGGTCCTACAGTTGTCATTCAAGTGAAATTCGGTTGTCTGCAAATCAGACAGAATCTGATTAGAGATCAGACAAATCTAATTGGTCAAAGCATTTGATTTTGATTAATTGAAAATGTTTCTTTACACTTTGAAAATATTGGGTGTACAGATCTTAAAGGGATAGGTTACCTAAAAATGAAAATTACCCCATGATTTACTCACCCTCAAGCCATCCTAGGTGTCTATGACTTTCTTCTTTCAGAAGAAAATAATCAGAGTTAGATTAAAAAATGCTCTGGCTCTTCCAAGCTTTATAATGGCAATGAATGGTTGTAGATTTTGAAGTCCAATAAAGTGCATCCATCCCTCATAAGAAGTGCTCCACATGGCTCCGGGGGATGAATAAAGGCCTCCTGAAGCGAATCGATGCATTTGTGTAAGAAAAATATTAGGGATGCACCGAATGTTCGGCAACCGAAATGGTTCGGCCGAAAATAGCAAAATAACTCTTAAGGCCGAATAAGCGAAAAGACTGAATAAATTGTACCGAACAATGATGTGACGCGATCAAATAGAGGTGCGCACTAATACAGGAAACATGACGGCAGTGTGAAAGCATTTAAAACTGTCAGAGAAAGACGCAAAAATCATTAAAATCACGAAGCACCGACAGCGAGAGACTGCTTAGCGCTGCATCTCATGTCTGCGATGAGAAGAGGAAGAGGTGGTTGATGCTGGTTACTGTATGAAGATTGAAATCGCGCAATGGCCTCAAACGATTAGTAAATAAACTGCAGAATGTTATGTTTTCTAATACACGCACGGACTGCATGGATTCAAACAGCGCTGCATGAGCTCGCGGCGCCAGGGTTCAAAGTCCAAAGCGCGAGAAAAATCTGCGCTAAAACACTGTTACTCGTCATTTGCTCAGTAACATTTTTATAATTAATTTAAAGACATGTGACAATGTGATACGTGCGTCAAACATCTTCCCAAATTCGTAATGAGAATCATTTAAATATCTGCATGCTGTTGTCAACAAAAAGAAGCACTAAGATCTTCGGGTTTCTGCCAAAATAAAATCTAAGAAAAAGCAACAACTCAATGAACATTAATAAATGTTAGTATTGTAATTTTACTGTTGTTCTGTAAAATAAAAAATAAAAAATAAGACTATAATAATGATAATGATAATTACCCTACAACAGCTCTATACATTTATTATACCATTCAAACATAGTGTTCAAATTGGGATTTGTAATATATTCTAATGTTTTAAAAGAAGTCTCTTCTGTTCAGCAAGGCTGCATTTATTTGTACAGTAAAAAATACATGCCTGATTCAAGAAGAGGGTCTCAAAAATGGCCAAAAATATTTTAGTAACTTATTCATTTTAAGTTAAATTGTGCTTTGTTGGTATAATGTCTGCTAGAATGTTACAAAAAAATTCAATGTTAAGTAAATATTTTTAAATTGTTGTTTTGTAATTTATTTGAAAAGCAGGACAAAACAGTAAAAAGCACATTTTAGCTATTTAATTAGCCAATGGTGAAAAAAATGGCAAAATAGGCCTACATGGGGGAAAAAATGCAAAAAACCGTGTTCGGTATTCGGCCAAGTGTTTCATTTTGTTCGGCTTCGGCCAAGAATTTTCATTTTGGTGCATCCCTAAAAAATATTTATACTTAAAAATTTACAAACCATAATCTCTTGTTTCTGCTAACTGTCCTACACGTGTTCACGAGTCATCATGTGGGTTATGTAGGCATAGTGCAAGCTTCGATGAGAACAAAGTTTTGTTTACAGCAAAGGAAGACATAGGTATATATCGAAATCGCCCAACATTTTTCTTTACAAATACTCATTTTGTACTTCTAATATGTGACAGGTGTTTTGTTTTGCTCTCTCCTCTGCTTTCACGTTCATCACTTCTCACTAGAGCTTACGCCAAAGTCCCTTTAAGGCAAGTCATGTCACTCGGTGGCGGCCATCTTTGAAACGCCTCTCGGGCATGCAAGTGCAGCTCCTATCTCTTTGAATGGGGAAACATCAAATTCTCCAAAACTGTTCGCCAAGCTTAAGATTAAATTTCATATTTGAAATCACCAATGAAATCTGACAACAACTGTCAACTGTCAAACAACAAATTATATCATAAATGTTGTTTATTTTATTCAACGAGTGTTAAAAAAAAGCTTATTTCTCAGGCTAGACCAGCCAGCAGGGATGGACTGGGTGTAAAAAACAGCCCTGGATTCTCTCCCAAATATGCCCACCACAAACAGTCGCTACTATCTCACAATATTACAGCAATCCAATCGCATTTATGGCAAATAACATCACAAAACCCATGGTGACCCTACATGCTGACAAAAACAATAGAAACCATCACATAAATCCGAATGATTTCCACTACAAATACATTACAACAATCAACTTTTAACCATTAAATAATGGTTTCCTGTAGTGTTTTTTACATTAGGATTTAGTGGTTTTAACAAAAGCCACGAATAGAAGGTGACCAATTACCAGTAGAGACCAACAGGACCCATTACAGTTTCCATTAAAGCCAATAAAATTTTCATTATAACCAGTAAAACCATTACAAATTATGTGATGGTTTCTTTTTTTTTTTTTTTTTTTACAGAGGATTGAAATAAATGCATTATTGTATGAAATACTTGAAATCTACATAAAAAGAGCAGAATGCAAAATGTATATGACAATGATAAACATAAATCTAGAATCTAACAACAGAATTCTTCAATTTGAGTATTCATATGCCTGTGTGTGTGTGTGTGTGTGTCATTTTAATCAGACTAATCACATTATAGGCTACTTCATTTACTGTATTTTCTAACTCAATATCGGCTGATGGAAATATTATGGAATATTTGGATTTGTGCCAAATGAGAGAGGTAGGATACACGAGCACAAAGCTCCATTTCGCAAACAGTTGAGTGCACAAGCCTTTAAAGTGTACTCCTTTGTCAGGCTATGTGAGAGACGCATTCAGAATCAGCACATGGTCACTGTCTAGGGGGCTTTGTTTTCAAGTGCGCAACTCATGGCATTCGCTGTTCTTCTGCTGGCGGTTATCAAACAGTGTTGCATTACTGCGGGCGCCCCCTTCTGGATTGGGGGTGAATTGCCTGTATTCGTTGTAAGGCCTCATGCACCGAACCGAGATGCCCGTACTGTGACGGTTCGGTACGAATACATGTATCATGCCACCCCTAATAGATATACATCTATGGTCCAGATGGCCAGTCTGCCCCTGCCGGCCAGTGCACATGCGCAGTCCTGAGCACACGTCTCAGAACGCTGACTGTTTCTATAGAAACCGGGACTTCTAACGGCAGCTGCAGTGACACGCTGACTTTACCGATTGGTTCTTTTGCTTAGAGGGCGGGGCTTCATTCGATAGAGTGGCCATATTGAGCATTGCATTTTCCCCATTCAAAACTATACGAGTGACAAGTCTTGGGTATTCTATTGTCTTTGCTTACGCTACGCCGCCCTATATCCTCCGTCATCCACTGGAACATGACAGTTAGCGGAAGCTAGAGATTACAGTTTATAAAGTTTTAAATATGGATATTTTTCTTACACGAATGCATCAATTCACTTCAGAAGGCCTTTATTACCCCCCTAAGCCTTGTGGAACACTTTTTATGATGGATGGATGCACTTGTTCGGGCTTCAAAATCTCGACTCCCATTCACTGTCATTACAAAGCTCGGAAAAGTATAATATAACTCTGATTGTATTCGTCTGAAAGAAGAAAGTCATATACACCTAGAATGGCTTGAGGGCGAGTAAATCATGGGCTAATTTTCATTTTTGGGTGAACTATCCCTTTAACCCTTATTTTCAAAATTGTTTTTAAATAAATTTTTCATGGTAAAAAGTTTTACAATGTGTACCTGACATAACTTCCAGCACTGTTTCGTCATCGGTTGCCTGCCGCCATGGTTCCTGACACACCCCACCCAAAGAGAGACACCCCCTCTGCACACAGCCATTCAAGCCAGGGTGCTGAGGTGACCTCGATGGAGTCTCAGTAAGATGACATCATAAAGCTACTCAAAGAGGACGAAACGTGAACTCTCCCATCCACCGCTGCCTCTGATTACTCACTCATCCACAGAGAAACGTCTGTCCTTCAAAACCTAACCTGGGCCAAAAAAAAAAAAAGCATTTAAATCACACTAACAAGACCAGATATTCAGATCTTCTTCATTACATTTATGAATTTGGAAGACATTTTTAAACAAAGCAACTCAATGCATTCAATGTCTAAATTTTATCTTTATTTTGTGATCAGTTTTGTTTCCAAGGAATCTAGTCTCGTGTAGCCAGACCTTCAGTCTGACGGCTGAAGGTCTGGAATAGATGTCCGCTTTCATTGGCTAAGGCCCGCCCATGAGGCCGTTTGACCGACATGTCAAACAACCAATCATAGTTCGTTTCGTTTAGCATCACATTTCGGGGCGTGGAAATGTCGCCACAATACCAGACCGGTGTGTGAAACTCTCAGGTTTATTTTAAAGATTCTATGCTGCGAACTTTAAATATTTCACATACTTTTGAACATCCAGCGTTTAGTTGACCCTGATAAGCGTTCGTCATCACAGTTTTAAACACGATGGCTTTCTTCTTTCGTGAGGGGGTTTGGCGCCACGGCATCTTTGTTTCCCGGCGGACCGAAAATAAACGCGACACTCGTGTCTCCCGGAAATCTGGTTTAATTCAACCAGTCAGATGACGACTTCGACACTCCTGAAGTGTTTCCAGAAAAGTGTGCCATATGCATCAGACATTTAGCCAACGTTCCGTGGGTGTGACGTCTGAGGCTGAGACTACAAGGAATCTAACTCATGCCATTGCTCACATTGCTCTACTAGTTAAACTTCACTAGCAATCAAAAGTTTGAGGTTGATAAGATTTTTTTGTTTTTAAAAGACATCTCTTCATTTATTTGATCAAAAACACGGTTAAATCAGTAATACTGTGAAATATTATAACAATTTAAAATAACAGTTTTCTATTATAATAGATTTTAAAATGTAATTTATTCCTGTGATTCAAAGCTGAATGTATTACCCCAGCCTAAGAAATCATTTTAATATACCGATTTTCTGCTCAAGAAACATTTCTTATCATCAGTGTTGAAAACAGTTGTGCTGCTTAATATTATTTGTGGAAACTGTGATAGATTGTTAATTGTTTCAGGAATCCTTGATAAACAGAAAGTTCAAAAGAACAGCATTTATTTGAAACATAAATATTTTGTAATATTATAAATGTCTTTGTCACTTTTATACATCCTTGCTGATTAAAAATAATAATTTCTTTCAAAATAAAATCTTACTGACTGCAAAGTTTTGAATGGTAGTGTACAGGCACACCTTATTAGTCATAAGTGCTCTTACAATGTACACACAAAAAAAATTAAGATTAGTAAAATGTGCAATAAAAACATGATACATGGGCGAAACTACACTAAATAAATGTTACTTTTACATCTCAGGTGAGAGATTAACTCTAGTACAGCAGGATACTGCCAGACAGAGGCAGCAGAAGTTTAAGAAGGAAAAGGTACACAAGCTATACGGTGTCAAACCCAGTAAACTGCCTACCTAGACAGCATTTTGGTCATCATAGGTGTGTGCAGCACATTTAGATGTCCAAAAATGCTGTCTGAGCAGGCAGCTCACTAAAGAGTGAGTGGCAGCAACAAATGCGAGGCAGAAAAGAGGCAAAAGCTGAACAAAATCTAGTGAATTACCAATATAAATGGCATTTTGGAGCGTATAAATATGCACCTATGATGGCCGTGCTGCATTTCTTTATGCACAACAATGCTAACAAAACTTTGATTCAGAAATATATAATAAAAAGAGAGGGTGGAATTGTGCAATATATTGCTCAAATCATCCGTTTGAATTAAATAGAGCCTCACATCCACGTTTTAGTTTAGAGAAATATTTTATATTTACAGTATTTACAGATCAGACGCAGCCTGACACATGCACATCACGCTTTGGTCACACTTTACAAATCAACACTTTCACTCTAAACTGACAACCTAACAAATACTACCAATTCATTCAGAAACAAAGCAAACGATTAAAAAATGTTAGGGCTTCTGCTGAAAGCGATCAAGAATCATAGGTTTGCTGTCTGATAAGGTTGGACAGATAAGTTAATAGTTAGTCTGTTAAGTCTTCATATCTATACATGCCAGTCATTTGTTAGCTGCCCTGCTTGTAAATATGAAATGCATACCTGTCCTCACCTGAATCTGATGAAATGCTGTGGAGCGTCGGCTCACTGTGCAGAGATGCGAGAGTTTATCCAAATCTAATTGACGTAAATTTCTGTGCGATTTAGAAAGAATATGAATCTGTTGTTAAACGTTACACAAATGTCACTCTCCTTATGTCCTTGCCCAGCGCCAGTCTGCGCAACTGCGCATGCGTCCATCGCCTTCTATAAGCGGGATCCGTCTGTTACAGCGGCACCCAGCGGCGAACACGACCAACTGCAAGACGGCCTTCTCTTTTCAAAATAAAAGTCTTAAACACAGCATTGTCATAATAGAGCTAAAATTTTATATTCAGATTTATTTATTCATTAATATATTCTTATTATATTATATTAGGTCACACTTTTATATCAGTTAACAATATGTGTTTACTAAAAGGTCAGCATTTGGTTTATGGTAATATTGTATGTGTAACATGTAACAAGGACACTAAAATAAACTTTTGTCTATATTACATAATATTGCATTATATTATATTATCTACAATAACAACTTTCAAATATTTTACAGAAGTATTTTTAATTACTACTATAGTAAGCACATTTAACGTAACATTGACACTAAAATAAAGTGTTACATATAAAGTGGTGGCCAAAATTATTTGTACATTAGTATTTCAGCAGCTAAAATATGTTTTGAAGTCAGTTATTTCTATATTTTGCTGTAGTGTGTCAGTAGAAAATAACAGTTTACATTTCCAAACATTAATTTTGCCATTAATTGTAATAATCCAGTGAGATTTTTGTTTGCACAAGGAGTCTGACAACAGCCAGTGCTCCACACAGAGATCTCCACACTGGAATCACTTGAAGAAACACAACAAACTGAGACAGACTGAATCCAGAAGAACTGTGGCAATGTCTCCAAGATGCTTCAAGAAACCTCCCTGCAAAGCTACCTGAAAAACTAAGCAAGTGCACCTAGGGCAAATGCTGCTTTAAACGCAAAGGATGGTCACACCAAATGTTGATTTAATCTAGTTAATAGACGTTTATATTATATGATATTCTACAGTATTTGTACGGGTTCTACGGCTCTTTCTTTGAAGTCACTCGTAGTACCTCGAGCGGCCTGAGTGAGGGAGTGGCGCTGTCGCGAACCGAGCTCCCGGCGTTTGAGTGTCTGCAGCAGTTCCGGATAGGCCGCAAGTGATGTGAGCTACAGTGTGCATTGTGAGCTGTGTCACATCCCCGAGTCTCGTTTAACATACCTTACTTTCATTCCTTGTGACAGAAAAGGTTTAGTAGAAAAATGCCTAAGAAATCAAAAGAAGTGGCTGAGTGGGAGGGTGAAGATGAACCACAAACAGGTAAGATTATGCGTTTCTATTACACCACAGTCTGTTAATACTAACGACATGAATATGATTATTGAAAAAGTTTAACGTTGCATGATGACAACTCTGTTATTAATTGATTTTTGATCAATCTAGTGAGCTGCCTACCTAGACAGCTTTTTTTTGTGCTGCCCAAAAATGCTGCCCACTAGGTTTTTTGAGAAAGCTGTTGTTTTAAATCCTAGACACAAACCATTCTTTCTGTGGCATTGTCATACTGCTGTTCATTTGTGTCCGTTTAGTGTGATTGAGTGTATTTATGTGTACAAAAATGCAACATAATGATTTTTCTTTGTTTAGATAAACCTGTCAAAAAAGGAAAGAAGGATAAGAAGGGGAAGAAGAGTGTAAGTTTTTATTTGTGTTAATTCAAGGCTGTGATTTGTTACAACTTTAACTATAAACATCATTATGCTTAAAATCAAGAGTTCATTCAAGTGCGAACAAAAACAAATCTAAACTATTTTTATCTAAGCATTATATGATGTTTTACGTTCAGTTACTCCTATTAATATTTTATGTATTTAATAATATTTCCTGAGTTGCACCAGCTTTAACAGAACCAAATGCAATTGCAATTTTTTTTTAATAATAAATACATTTTAAAACCCATACCTCTGACATATTTCTGCATTTTTATATTTTTATTTTTATCTTGACAGTTTTTTGAGGAGCTGGCATCAGATACTAAACCAGAAAACGTAGAACAGCCACCAATGAAAGAGGCACAAGGGAAACAGGTGCATTATTTTAATTAATTCCAATGTTTATAAATGCATTATATAAAGTAAAAAATATATTTGGTTACACTTTATTTTAAGGTGTCCCTGTTACAGTGTAATTATACATTTCAGTACTGAATATTAATTAACTACATGTACTTAAATATATGGTTAGGGTTTGGCTTAGGGTTACTTGCATGTAATTATGCATAATTTATTGTTATTATAATAGTCCATGTACATTATAATAGTACATTTAACATGTATAACATGGACACCTTAAAATAAAGTGTTACCATATATTTAATTAAATTTAAAGTACATTTTATTACAGTCAAATATGTTATGTTTTTGGATTGCTTTTTTGTTTGCTGTTAGCCTCAGAAGAAAAAGAAAGACAGGCGGAAAGGGAAACCAGGAGACGATGAGGATGATGATGATGCAGAGGTCATGGAGCGCCTCAAGAAACTGTCAGTCCAGCCAAGTGATGAAGAGGAAGAGGGTAATGTCATAAACTTGGTTTAGTTCCAGTGTCACACATCACACCACATATTTAACATCATGGTTTATTTTTATCTTGCAGTAGTTGCTCCAGTCAAAGGAGGAAAGAAAAACAAAGTGAGTTGCTTTGATATACTATGCGGTACTTCTCTTCACTGGGATGCACTTTGTGGACAGAATAATTTCCCTCCTGCTGCACAGTGTATAGAACAGTGCAATTTAAGTCATGTGATCCAATCCACAGAGATTTGAATTATATATTCTGTCAGGGTGGCAACATATTTGCTGCTCTGAGTCAAGGGCAAAGTGATGAGGATGAAGAGGATGCAGGTGATGACGAGGATGTTGATGATAAACCCCAAAGCAAGAAGAGCTCAAAGGTGCGTGCTTCCCCTTTCAGAGTCAGTCATTATGTATCAGGTTTAGTTATATTATATGTATATGTATATACACATATGTGAAATAGAAATAAACGTATGTTTAGTTTTATGTAAACTTTGGTTCCGACCACATGAGTCAGTTTTATTTATATAATGCTTTATACATTAGTTAAATCATATCAGTGTGAGTATCACAAATATTAGTTTCATATCCATGGATTTTTTTTATCTTTTTTTTAGATTTCGGTATACAATTGATATGCCTTATATGTTTATATAACTAGTATATTATCACTCGTCATTTTTTTTTCTTTACCATTTTAATGTTTTACCCTCACTAGTTAGTTTTAAAATAACACATTTTTAAAGTACAAATGAAGAGTTCAGATGCAAAAGCCTCTAAGTGCCATCTGAAATTTTCTTCTAAAATGGGCATTTTTATCAGGCTCCTACATTTATGTTCAGTTATTTCAAATTAATTGCATAGAAAAGGACCTATACATTGCCATTAGAGTAAAATTACTGAACCTAAACATAGCAGCCTGATTAAAAAAATTTCAGATGGCACTTAGAGGCTTTTGCATCTGAACTCTTCAAATATACCACGTAGGCTCTAAATTAATATTAAGCCATAAAATGAATTTGTAGCAAATAGGAACTAATTGAATTGGCAAAATGCTGTTTAAAATAGTTTTATGTGGAGTATAAGTAGGTTTTCTGAGACTTTTTAAAAATAAGAATTTACAATTTAAATGACTACTATACTGCTAAACTACTACTATTTTTTTGTAAAGAGAAATTGCATGGAAGACATTGTTAAATTCATATTTACATATTATTTCAATAGTTTTTAGTGGCTATCTGTACTATCGCTGTTCATGATATTATCTTTACAGCATCATCAGATTTCATATACCTAACCACAGTGCATATTCGTCACACACCACATGACTCATCCTCTCTAATATTGTGTTTATTCCTCTTTCAGTCCCATTCCAGCCATCCCTCATGTCCTCTCTCTCTCTTCATGACATTCCTAGTGGAATTCATTCCATTTGCATTCATTCATTTCTTTTCCAGATCAGTGCCAGTGCACTCATTGTTTCAGTCATTAAAAGTGAAGTTTCTTAATGGAATCATGTAATATTGGTATTCATCCGTCATCCGTCTTAATTCAGGGTTTTTATAGTGCAAGGCTGATTCATATCATTTATCATTTCAAATCATTCCAGTAATCAAGATTTCATGCAGTCACATTGTATGTTATACAGAAGGGAAGAACATATTGGGCTGCATTTTGAATGTTTCTACATTCATAAGCACATGTGCCTGTTTCTGTACGTGTATGTATGTGATTCAGGAAGTTGAGAAGGTAACCAAGGGCAAGAAAAAAGATAAGGCTAAACCTAAAATAATAAAGGTGGGTACATGGGATTGTTTCTTTATATTCTTATTCACTATTTTCTTTCTTCCAAATTCACATCTTCTGTCTTTCTCCCACCTTGCAGTTTTATTTCTTTATTGCTACATGACAGAAGTGCTTCGCTCTTCATGGAAACTAACCCTTTTCTGTACATTCCAGTCTGATTTACTAACACTATGTCTGATTGGTGAGCGGTGCTCTGATCTTTCCTATAGGATCTTTGGTTTACTCTCTTCTCTCAAACACAGGAGGCCTCAGAGGATGAAAAAGATGAAGAGATGGAGAAGAAAGATGAGAATGAAAATAAAGGAGGGAAGAAGGGCAAGAAAGTCACTGCTAAACCATCTAAGGTGTGTGACTCCTGTTTTGATGGATACGATTTGTTTGTAAAAAAAAAAAAAAAAAAAAGCTTGTGCAACCTAAAGGGCATCTTAATGTTGACAGGAGGAAGATGAAATTGAAGAGAAAGAACAAGAGAAGTCTCAGAAGAAAGGCAAGAAGGAACAACCCAAGGTCAGATTAAGATATTTTTGTATGTTTATGTATGTATTTATGCATTAAAATACATACTCTGAGTATGAGTTCAGTATTTGAATATATTTTAAAATGTAATTTATTCCTGTGATGGTAAAGCTGAATTTTCAGCATCATTACTCCAGTCTTCAGTGTCACATGAGCCTTCAGAAATCATTCTAAAATGTTGATTTGCTGCTCAAAAATGTTTTATATTATTATTATCATCATCATCATCAATGTTGAAAGCTGTTGTGCTGCTTAATATTTTTGTAGACTCCATGATATTTTTTTCTTTGATGAATAGAAAGTTCAAAATAACAGGATTTATTTGAAATAGAAATATTTTGTAACATTATAAAAGTCTTTACTGTCACTTTTGATTAATACAAGTATTCATTTCTTAACTTAAAAAAAAAAAAAAACTTTATATGCTTAATATACATTCTTCAGAACATCATCTTTTTTTGTTCCACAGAGAGAAAATCAGCATATGGTGAATGAAAATAAGTATTGTAGTAAAATGTTCTAAGTTTAATACGTTTGTCATAAAGTGTCTTTTTTGTGATTTTTAGAAAGGGAAGCCTGCTCGCCCTCCTCCTAGTGATGATGATGAAGAAGAGGAGGAAAAGAGTGATGAAAATGACACAATGATGGTACAATAATTTTCTCTTTTTGTATTCCTAATATTCATATTTTCCAAGTGTTCATTCATCCACTTTCTATCTCTTTGTCTTTATTTTCTTGATATCCTGCTTCCTGTCCCGTAGAGTGCCGAGGATGTCCTCGCAGCTGAGCAGGCCAAAGAGAAACAAGAGAACGACCCCTTCACTAATATGAGTAAAAAAGAGAAGAAGCAGCAAAAGAAAAGGGTAGCGTATGCAAATTTTGAATACTCTAATGTATTTTTTAGAAGTGTTATTTTTATATTATTTTTATATTGTAGTATTTATTTATATTTTGAGTTACTTTTTTATATATTCATTTTGATTTTAGTTTTCATGTTTTTGTAATGTGCTTTTGTCATTTTTTTTAAATATATATTTCTAATTAGTTTTGGTTTTATTCAATGTAATTTTAGTACTTCAACTTATTCTTAAGATTATTTGGTTGCAGCTAGTTTCCAAAGCAATGTTTATAATCTTTAAGGTTTTCTAATCTAATATTTATATTTATATATTTTTTTATAACCAAATAATAGTTTTAGTTGACAATAACAACACTGATTGTAGACACTTTCTCTTGTGCTGTGCAGCTGGAGTATGAGCGGCAGGTGGCTAGTGTACGAGCTCAGAACGCCATAGAGGGAGACTTCTCCATCTCTCAGGCTGAGCTGTCCTCTCGACAGGCCATGCTGGAAAACGCTTCCGACATCAAGGTTAGACGATTGGGAGATGATTGAGACATTTGAAAACACTTAGTACTATGTGCTAATTTCTGTTATATGTTTATAGTTGGAAAGATTCAGCATTTCAGCCCATGGTAAAGAGCTGTTTGTTAACGCAGACCTTCTGGTTGTTGCTGGGAGACGATACGGTCTGGTTGGACCAAATGGGTGGGTTGATGGTTTAAATTTGACACATTACTACATTGCACATAAGATTTTGATCAGTTTGGAAATGTTATGATAGTAAAACCTGTTTCCATACTCCTGTTTCCTGTTTGAATCAGGAAAGGGAAGACCACTCTACTAAAGCACATCGCCAACAGAGCTCTAAGCATTCCTCCCAATATTGATGTGCTGCTTTGTGAGCAAGGTACAGTACAACCCAGTGATAGTTTTTCATTTAAGTTAATATTTTAGTAATTTTGTTGTGTTTGTAATTTTTATTGTCTCTTTTATACATGTAGAGATTTATTAATTTTTATTTCATTTTTAGTTATGTTAGTGCATCAGGTTAACCTAAACTAGATAAAATAAAATAAGTTTACTTTACTTTTTTTATTCAAGTGACAAAAATGTTTTTATGGTTTTAGTTTTCATTAGTAGCTGTAATAAACTTCCCAATTTTTTTATCCTCACTATTTTAGCAGTCTATTTTGTAGTGCTGCCTCCTAATAGTCGACCGAAATTTTATTAGTCACTTAGTTGCAGGAAAAAAATAAATAAAATCCACATTGGCGAAGTCACACAGATCGTCAGGGGCTGGTCTGTGTGGTAGTACATCGGGCAGGACTTCCAAATGCTCACCTATATCATTCATAGACCTCAAATATGGCTTATCATCTGAAATATGTAAGTATAAGCAACTTAACATGGCCGCTCAATCTAATGTTAACCTAGAGAAATGTGCGCTATTCAAATGTCTTTGTGGAGTGTGGAAGCTGAACAGTAGCGCTCACTGTGTGACAGATGGAGGCGCCGGTGCTCTCACTTGCTCTTAAAATACAAATTTTTGCTTATATATTTGTGTGCACTCACAATAACAACAAAACATTGCGGTTTTGTAAAGTAATGAAAGCAAACAGGATGCGCTTTCTGCCGTCTCAGTCTCTGTGAACTTGAGCGCGAACCTCGGAAACTGTGTATACTTGCCTTACAGACATAAAAAATATATATCTATTGAGAGTGAAATGTCTACTTTCAAATAAACCAATTCAAATGGAAAACAAATATGTTCAGATTATGTCATCCATCCGTAACATGCATACAGGTGCGTCCACTACTGCGGAGATGACGAGTCGGTGTCGCCGACTTCATCTTTTAGACCGAGAACAAAGAAAGCTCTAGTTTATCAATAAGTTATCAAAATGTTAATGCAGTCTCCTTGCTGTTTTTCCCTGACACATTCATAATCATTTCTTCTGCCGGTGTGCTGTGGCAAGCTTTATGGGTGCGCTTAAATGATTATTAGGCTGTGTAGGCAATTAAAGGCTCATTATTATGATTTAAATTGTTTATTAATAAACATACGATTAGTCAACTAATGCTTCAAATGAACAACTACTAGTTGACCAGAAAAATCTTTAGTCGAGGGCAGCCCTACTATTTTGTGCAAGCTATAATATGGTAAATCCAGCTGTACCAATCCCTGACTTCTTTCCCTTTGTCGTTCCTCAGAGGTGGTGGCAGACGACACTCCTGCAGTTCAGGCGGTGCTGAAGGCCGACACACGCAGACTGAAGCTATTGGAGGAGGAACGGCAGCTACAGAGTCGGCTGGAGAAAGGAGACGACAGCGTGTCTGAGAGACTCGACAAGGTCAGATGAGAGCAGCTCGCTGAGGTCCTCTAAAATACGCTGATCCATGGAGTAGTGGAAGATAACTCTGTGTGTGTGTGTGTCATTCGCAGGTTTATGAGGAGTTGAGGGCGATTGGAGCAGCGGCTGCGGAGGCTAAAGCTCGTAGGATCTTGGCTGGTCTGTCTTTCACTCCAGAGATGCAGAACAGACCTACTAAGAAGTTCTCTGGTGGTTGGAGGATGAGAGTGTCCCTGGCTAGGTGGGCACAATGAGGAAAATGCATTAATTTATTAAATAATTTCATGAATGTAAAATAAAATCTGCTCTGACATGACATTGACAAGAGAAATGAGAAAAGTTGTCTTCTTTCCAGAGCACTGTTCATGGAGCCCACTCTGCTGATGTTGGATGAGCCCACTAACCACTTGGACCTTAACGCTGTCATCTGGCTTAACAAGTAATTACTTTTTCTTTAAGCAGTACTATTAAGGAAACACACCCATCTAGTTGATGCAAATTATAAATAGCCTACTTGTAAATGTTCCCAGTTGGTGGTGTGTTTTGATTGTATTAAGGGGAGGTCACACAGTGATTGCATCACTAAAGATTGTCAGGCTCCTGTGTTTTTAATCTTGTTGCTGCATGTTCAGTAGAAAATAAGTCACACCTTTGTGCTATATTCTTTTGACGAATCACATTTCTCTCTCTAATTTTTCTCTCTCATATTTTCTCTTTTAGCTACTTACAGAGCTGGAAGAAAACACTTCTAATTGTGTCCCACGACCAGAGTTTCTTAGATGACGTCTGTACAGATATCATTCACCTGGACAACCAGAAACTCTACTACTACAGGGGCAACTACCGTGAGTTTCGTTTCTGAACAGCAACACAGATGAAATCTTCTGAAAGACATTTAATCATCTTACTGTATTTTATCTTTGCTTGATGTCTCCTAGTGACATTTAAGAAGATGTACGTACAGAAACAGAAAGAACTCCTGAAGCAGTATGAGAAACAAGAGAAAAAGCTCAAAGACCTGAAGGCTGGAGGAAAGTCCACCAAACAAGCTGTAAGTCCTTTTCCTTGACTTTTTCTTGATTTCTTCACAGTCCTAGTCTTCTCAAACCCTTCCTCTCATTCTCCGTCATTAATTTTCAGGAGAAACAGACGAAAGAGGTTCTGACGAGGAAACAGCAGAAGGGGAAGAAAAGCCGCCAGGAGGAGGAGAGCCGTGAGGCCACTGAGCTCCTCAAGAGACCGAGAGAATATACCGTCAAATTCACCTTCCCCAACCCTCCTCCACTCTCACCGCCAATTCTCGGCCTGCACAGTAAGTCTTTTATGACTTTTGCTCATTGTAGCATCTTATTTTTATCAAACTTGTTGGGTGGTTGATGACCAGTTTTTTTTTTTCTCTTTCACTCCCAGGTGTTGACTTTGGTTATGAAGGCCAGAAGCCTCTGTTCAGAAATGTGGACTTTGGTATAGACATGGAGTCCAGAAGTAAGTCACACATGTCTGTAGAAATCATGACCAGTAGTTTAATAATGGTGAAAAATATACACAAGAAAATGTTGTTCATTTTCTCTGTTTCAGTATGTATTGTTGGGCCCAATGGAGTTGGAAAAAGTACACTCCTCCTGCTTTTGACTGGAAAATTAAATCCTGTAAGTACTCTTTATTAAGTATTAATATTTGCTTTTATATTAATAAAAGTCATTGTGTACTCATTTTTTCCTCATGTTTGTTGATTTGTTTCCTTCATGGCGTTAATTATGAGGCTTTTTAATTTTAGCCAAAAGGAGAAATGAGGAAGAACCATCGATTGGTAGGGCAGATGTTTAAAATCATTCTTTTTATCATTCTTTTTATTTTACCTTTACCTGACTTTGGTTAATTGGTTCATTCTTCTGCCTGTGCCTGTAGAAAGTAGGTTTCTTCAACCAGCAGTATGCTGATCAGCTGAACATGGAGGAGTCTCCCACAGAGTACCTCCAGAGGAACTTCAACCTCCAATACCAGGACGCCAGGAAGTGCCTGGGTCGCTTTGGCTTAGAGAGCCACGCACACACCATCCAGATCTCCAAACTGTCTGGTAAGCACTAGAAATGCAATTATGTATGGTTTTCAAAGTCATCTGTCTTTTGTTGACATTTTTTTTTCTGAATTGTCCTGTTTTTTTTTTTAGGCGGTCAGAAAGCAAGAGTGGTATTTGCTGAACTTGCTTGTCGGCAACCTGACGTCCTCATCTTGGTAAGGAGTAAAGGTTTTAAATGTCTCAATAATTTAATTAAAATTAGTACTTTAACAATTTATTTCCGTGCAAATGTACAGGATGAGCCCACAAATAACTTGGACATTGAGTCGATTGATGCATTGTCAGAAGCCATCAATGAATACAAAGGAGGTATGTTTTTTTCCCCTTAAAATTATTGATCACAAATGCCATTCCTTTTATTTGTTGTGGTAAATGATCTTGTGTGCATGTAAATCCATTCAGATGTTCTATAATTAGATGTTACCTACATTTCACTACTGATTATACCCTGTATGATTGTGTATGTGACAAATAAACAAGAACCCTTGAACCTTGAGCCTATAAGATTTCTAAACTATATACAATGATTATGATAGTGGACACCAGGGGGTAAAGTCTTTATTATTAACATTTAATATGAATATGTTTAGCTGTGATAATCGTGAGCCATGATGCCAGGCTCATCACGGAGACCCAGTGCACGCTGTGGGTGGTTGAGCACCAGTCGATTAACCAGATTGATGGAGACTTTGAAGACTACAAGAGAGAAGTGCTGGAGGCTCTTGGAGAAACCCTGGTCAACAAGCCTAAAGAATGAACAACGGCTGGTATTAATAACAAGAGTGTCAAACTACATCACTGAAGGGCTTTTTGTTGCATCTAAGTTGATAATTTTTAAAGCTTCAATACTAAAATATTTTTTTCTTGTTAAATTGACAGATTATGCTGAGCACCTGCATGCAAACTGTGTAGGGTGATATATACAAACCCTACAATACCAGGATGGGTTTTTCACGTTTTTTACTTTTAAAACAGGTGAAGACCAATTCCAGATCAGTATTTTTACTTGCTGACAATTTATACATACAGTGCTTGTTCTTTAGTCATGATGTCTGACATTCTTGTATTATGCTTACATTCAGGCCATATCATTACCAGCTCTGTTCATCCATGTGATTCAATGCTATAAAAAATACTATGTGACTATCAAATGTGAACAGATGGGGCTAGAAGTGTGCAGTTTGATTATGGTGTCTGACGGCTGATGCATATATTTAGTATTAAACTGCCATTGAAGAATGAGTACTTGGGTTCAGGTCATTATGCTCGCATTGTACCAGCTCCAAATTGTTTAACCTATATACAGGTGCATCTCAATAAATTAGAATGTTGTGGAAAAGTTCATTTATTTCAGTAATTCAACTCAAATTGTGAAACTCATGTATTAAATAAATTCAATGCACACAGACTGAAGTAGTTTAAGTCTTTGGTTCTTTTAATTGTGATGATTTAGGCTCACATTTAACAAAAACCCACCAATTCACTATCTCAACAGATTAGAATACTTCGTAAGACCAATAAAAAAAAAAAAAACATTTTTAGTGAATTGTTGGCCTTCTGGAAAGTATGTTAATTTACTGTATATGTACTCAATACTTGGTAGGGGCTCCTTTTGCTTTAATTACTGCCTCAATTCGGCGTGGCATGGAGGTGATCAGTTTGTGGCACTGCTGAGGTGGTATGGAAGCCCAGGTTTCTTTGACAGTGGCCTTCAGCTCATCTGCATTTTTTGGTCTCTTGTTTCTCATTTTCCTCTTGACAATACCCAGGGTTCAGGTCTGGTGAGTTTGCTGGCCAGTCAAGCACACCAACACCATGGTCATTTAACCTGCTTTTGGCAGTGTGGGCAGGTGCCAAATCCTGCTGGAAAATGAAATCAGCATCTTTAAAAAGCTGGTCAGCAGAAGGAAGCATGAAGTGCTCCAAAATTTCTTGGTAAACGGGTGCAGTGACGTTAGTTTTCAAAAAACACAATGGACCAACACCAGCAGATGACATTGCACCCCAAATCATCAGACTGTGGAAACTTAACACTGGACTTCATGCAACTTGGGCTATGAGCTTCTCCACCCTTCCTCCAGACTCTAGGACCTTGGTTTCCAAATGAAATACAAAACTTGCTCTCATCTGAAAAGAGGACTTTGGACCACTGGGCAACAGTCCAGTTCTTCTTCTCCTTAGCCCAGGTAAGACGCCTCTGACGTTGTCTGTGGTTCAGGAGTGGCTTAACAAGAGGAATACGACAACTGTAGCCAAATTCCTTGACACGTCTGTGTGTGGTGGCTCTTGATGCCTTGAACCCAGCCTCAGTCCATTCCTTGTGAAGTTCACCCAAATTCTTGAATAGATTTTGCTTGACAATCTTCATAAGGCTGCGGTTCTCTCAGTTGGTTGTGCATCTTTTTCTTCCACACTTTTTCCTTCCACTCAACTTTCTGTTAACATGCTTGGATACAGCACTCTGTGAACAGCCAGCTTCTTTGGCAATGAATGTTTGTGGCTTACCCTCCTTGTGAAGGGTGTCAATGATTGTCTTCTGGACAACTGTCAGATCAGCAGTCTTCCCCATGATTGTGTAACCTAGTGAACCAAACTGAGAGACCATTTTGAAGGCTTTTGAAGGCACCTTTGCAGGTGTTTTGAGCTGATTGGCATGTCACCATATTCTAATTTGTTGAGATAGTGAATTGGTGGGTTTTTGTTAAATGTGAGCCTAAATCATCACAATTAAAAGAACCAAAGACTTAAACTACTTCAGTCTGTGTGCATTGAATTTATTTAATACATGAGTTTCACAATTTGAGTTGAATTACTGAAATAAATGAACTTTCCACGACATTCTAATTTATTGAGATGCACCTGTAAATATTCAAACAGTGATGCTACCTGTAGCTCATCTGTCTTGAATGATGAAATAAACTATAGACTAACTTGATTTGAATATAAAGTATGCATCCACATATCATGGAAAAACAAATAAAGATTTTTTTTGCAACAAAGTCAAGTTTATTAGAGCTTTTATTTGAGATGTCATATTATGCTTGTCTTGCCTGGACAAAAAGTAACAAAATGAATGGAAAATGCACATTTTCTTCTTGCTCATATAAGTACTGTTATGGAAACATAATTTGGATCAAACTTCCAACCGCTATTTAAATAGACCTTAGTCAGGGTAGTACAATATGTAATTTCTGATAGGAATGAAAATTAGTTTGTGAGGGATAGAAGTACAGTGCGTTTAATGGGTTGTACTGCTGTTTGACAACATACCGATTTTTTCATTTGATGAAATGTCTTTCCAAAAAGCTTTCAGTAGACAAAACGCCATAAATGAGTTTTACAAATTACATGTTATTTAGGACCTGCCATTGTAAAGACTAAGTCTATCCCTAACTGCCTTGTTCTCATGTAAAATACACGGCATCTGCTCTGACTAAGGTCTGTTACAACAAGATTCAAACATCTGGTTTCAGGTAGTCTTTGTATATCCGCTTCACTCTTGCAAGTTCTCGCTCATCTGGTTTTATACTTCCATACCACTGATACCACAGTTCTCCAGAGCTGAGAGAAAATGGGGCAGGGGTTGCTGCTACAGCACCATGAGTGTTTGAGTAGTCCTCTTTAGAGTAATCAACATGAGGTAACTGGGCAGAAAGTAAACCTTAAACAAAGAAAGAAAAAACATTACATTAAGCACTTGTGCCCTAATAATGAAATTGATAATTTCTTTTCATAAAAGGACTTGTTTGTGCACATTTGTACATAACAATAAAAAAAGTCAATTTACCACAATCTCTAGCAGTTTCAATTGCCTTGTTAAGTAGTTTCTGTTGTTTCATACACACACCTGCGGAAGCAATTGAAGATGAAGAGAAAAGTGTTGATCAGATCATGATCATACCAGAAATGTGACACTTGAATGTATTAAGAAATTCATTACCGGTTCGAGTGGAATCATACGCTATTCCTGTTTGAGGACTAACGAACTGCTGCAACAGGTTCACATTCTGCAGAGAAAAAGCGTGTATATTAAACCAAATACAAATGCAAATACATTGTCCTCACAAAATAAAAAAGATGACAATCGAAAAACAAACCTTGTAATGGACAATGATGTTTGGATCACGACAGATGGGACAAGGGTTGCCGCATATCTTATCACCTCTCTATGACAAGACAATCATCCTCATTTATACAAATTGAATGGACTGAAAAAAATCATCTGAACAATCAAACAAATTTCAAAACAGATGTGTACTTACAATACAGGTCTTTCTTGTCTTTTGAGGAGGGACGCCCCCCTTATGGTTCCTCCTATAGTTAGACCACACAGGTTTTGATCCATAGCGCTCAATGTACTCTAAAGAGAGATTTGAGCAACATTAAACACTGTTTTAACCACAAGTAACGTTAATTCATTCATCAATCAATCAATCAATCATCTAATCAATCATATTTACCTTCACTTTCTAAGTATTCCCATGGCCTGTCTGAATATCTAGACAGTACCTCAGCTGAATCTGTGTCATCAGCAGATGATGATGATGATGATAAAGCACGAACATTCAGACGCAGCACTGGAGCAGTTATTTTCCAATCACGGATTCTCTGCAATACAAAACGCGTAAACTGTCCTTTATGTTGGTTGAGGTTGTTTGCACACGAAATGAGTGGACAACAACATACATATTTATACATCCTGTACAAAAAAAAACAACAACAATTAAAATATTTTATCTGCAACCAACCTGTGCTTGAATATTTCGTTGTAAAAAGACAGGAAATGTGCGGCAGATAACTATTCCAATACGTTGTAAGGAGGCTGCCATTTTGTCTTTGTATCAAAGGAAGTTGTTGAGAGGTTAAAGTGTACTGTGACGGAAGTGCGTGTTTATTGTTCTCACTTTTTCCATTTTAAGAGATTGTTTTAAATGAATTCATACAGTTCACCTAGTCAAATATTTCAGACAGAAATCAATGTAAAATGTATTTTTATGTGAAACATTTCCTGAAACGATCACTCGTGTTGGTCAGTTTTACCAGCTAGTTATTGCATTTTGTGCCAATGTTTTGCATTTTTGTCTTATTACTTGAGGTTATATAAATGATCGTTTAAATGAATTAATGTTTAATTTTAACCCACACTTTGAACATAATAGCGTTACAGTGATTTACATAAAGGCTAATCTGCCTTACAATAGCTAGTTCTTGAATTTGCATAAACGAATACGCCTGTATTATTTTACAGTGATGTAGAGTAAATTCTTACGTCGTTTTTATTTAAAAAAAATCCAACAAATTAATGATTATCTTTGCATAGAAAGCTCGTAAAATAACCGGAAACCGGAGTGGGGGATGGGCTCGTCCTTGAACACACAGAAGAAGGTCGTTTCTAGAGGAGCGCGTGATCATCGACTCCATTTTGTGTAGAAAGAAACGCACGACAGCGAGCGCGCGAACCCGGATGACGCGATAAACGTCAGAACTATATATACCGAGTCCCACCCTTTCTAGAGCATTCCTGGATTTGTCTGAGGTAAGTGTCGTATCGGGGGACGGTTCTCCATCTTTTTGCGATTTAAAAGACGATTTTTATCCCAAAGTTCGGCTTCCACATCAGTTTTTAATCGGCAAAAACGACCTTTTGATCGTTGTCTGGATTTCCGCCGCCAAACACTCGTTTTTCTCTAACGTTTCTTTGTGCTGTTTCGTTTCAGGTCTGAGTCGGTCTCAGTGAAGATCTGGCGTCGAGGATTTTTCAACTGTGCGAAGATCAAAGCCCCAAAAACTCATTTTTTCTACTCGAGTAACGGACATTCGCTTACTACTTTTTTTTTTTTGCTCCAGATTGTTCAAGAAGGAAAAGCTCAATTTCAGCCACCACAATCCCGCCCATTATGCCATTTTTCAGCCAATAATGCTAAAGTCATGACAGTTTACGTTCTCTTAAACTGTTAAAAAGCTGAAAATTGTTGCTGTTAAGCACAATATATTAATAGCAACCCGAGACGCAGAGGAGAGGTATTAATAGTAAGTGTTCTTTCAAACCAATTTGAATCGAAACTACGTAACAGTTAACGGTGTTAAATTATTCCAGCTATAACTAGAGATTAAACTCCTAGCTGTATCGAGCGTGGCGACCTAACTGCGCCACAGTTTCTAGAAGCAGACAGCATGCTGAGATAAAGCGAGACACAGCTAGCTAGTGTATGAGCTCACACCGCAAAGCCAGAGCAGCGGATTCAACGCCCTGCTTCTCTTTGTGTGTGAGACTGAGTAATCCTAATGATTATTAAAGTAACGATAAACCATCGAATAATAAGCTAGCCATCGCTGATCATAAGCAATCTGTACATAAAGATTGCCATAGGCAGAGCCAGGAAGTGACTGCATTCAATTGGGGCTTTTTATAAACTGCATTCTTTTCAGAGGAGAGCTCACTGGAAAAATCAACGCAATCTGCACATAAAGATTGCCAAGTGGCGCCTGTGGATTTAGCCGAACGAAGAAAAACAGACTGAAATGCAACATTTTGTTCATAATAATGTCGTTAGATGTTATTAGTTGGCGGAACTGGATACCCGTTGAGCTAGTTTGGTGAAATAAACCTCCCTTGGCAATGATAATTTATAAAAATGCATAGCAGTCTGAGTATAAAGATTGCATTTTTTGTGTTCTGTGCTTAACGAGTGCGTAGATAGGGTATTATTTGTCTTGTCGACTTTGCTTTAAAATGGCGGACGGGTTGTCGTTTGCTCGGATCACTCGAGGCAATGGTGGCTTTGTTTTTCTGACTGGATCTACGGGAAATACTGTAGTTCGGAACGGCTGTCTCGCGTCGCCATCATCCCCATATACAGCTCGAGGTACCGTCTTAATATCCGTGAGTCGCTAGCGGGGTAAATATAGTTGTAAACGAGCAAGACAAATGGCAGGCGGGGGGAATAGCCGTTGTGTTTTTAAAAAGTTGTTGGAATTTAAAGATGGCGACCAGACACCAGTTCACGAAGACAAGTGGTTAAAGATAGTGGGCGTGGTTTACCGCTGACTTCAGCCAATCAGAGGTTCCGCTGTCAGCTGAGGGCGAGCTGCTATATGAGAGAGGGAGACTTCGACAGATGGCAAATCAAGTCCCCCTGTGGCCACTATTGAGCAGATGCATAAATTCATATTACTGGCCTTTAGTCAGACCAACACTGGATGCTTTGTGTTGACGAGTTCTAACACAAAACCATCGTGCTATTTGCTTAAAGATGCCAGCTGTTTATGTTAAACTCGATTAAAAAGTGAAAGTAGGTTACATGAACTTGAACTATAGCGCTATAGGAAGAGTCTTATACAGGACAGGGTGTTATGTAACTTTAAAAGTTAAACAATGTGTTTCTTCACATCTGCATTCCATTAGAAACATGACAGATACAATGTTAATCTTTTCTTTCCAGTGAATGTACAATCTTGTTGACTGTTTCTTGTTTGTTATGATAACTGTGGCGTTTCCAGGAATTGTGTATTGTTCCTTGTTTAAGGAGTTCGCTTGTGACTTTAAAAAGTTCTTCAACAACAGTGTTACGGGTAAGACAAAACCTGATTTCTCACACGATCAAAAGTGAGTAAATTCTAACTTTTTCGACATTAGTAGACCTTTTTCACTGTCTTGGAAATTATGTAGCACATGAATTCAAACGTTGCTAAACACTTGCATGCTTAACAGTCGTAAAAATCTATATACATTCGGTGTATATATATATATATATATTTCTATTTCATGTGTAATTCGCCCCGTTGTTCATTTTCTGCTGTAGTTGTTTAGTCTCGCCGGTGTCCAGTCAAGTGTGCTGTAGTGAGAGGAACTGAAGGCAGAAATACTCGCTGCTGCTCCGCGTGGGCAGGGCAAATGACGTAATCTCTCTCTCTCTCTCTCTCTCTCTCTCTCTCTCTCGACCACAAACACTCTGCCCTCACCCGTCTCTTTGTAATTAACTACGTCAGATATTATTATCACTGGCATATGTCCATCTCATTTTTGTCTAATAATGTACCGTTTTTATTGCATATATTTTACTTGTTTCTGTATTTTAATATATCTTGATCACATTTGATACTTGCATTTCTTATTGCTGCGTGGCAAATACACTGTTTCTGTATTTGTGTATGTTTAGAAATAACCACATGGTGGCGACATACAACTTAGAAAGTCTTGTGCTCAGTCGCACTAAACCCTTAAGTTAACCCTTAGTGATAATACACTTATTTACTTAAGGAGTTTCTTGCAACTGGATATTGATCCACAAGAGTAAAAAGTCAAGTCTTTCAGAGTCTATTTCCTTCATTATATATTTATTTCCTGATTTTTTTTATTTTTTTTATTATTCATTCAAAATTATATTCATTAAAATTCATTTAACACTTTATTTGGCCAAAATAATTGGGCTAATATGTATTTAATATGTAATATTACATAATAAAGAAAAATGTAGCTAAATCAGCAAAAATTATAATGAGGGAATAGACTCACAGGGCCACTGTAAGGCACTTAAAAAAAAAATCATTTTGTGAACCCCCCCCCCACCTAGTGGTTCTAGACTTCTGTATACATAAAACATAAATAAAAAGGTCCAGTTAATGTACTGAGATTTAAAAACCTGTAGTATTATTGGAAAATATTTAAAGCTTACTGTTTAAAATTAGTATACACATTGGTCCCGCTTTATATTAGGTGTATTTATCTACTATGTACTTGCAGCAAAAAAGTATATATTTTATAACTTGTGTATTTATTTGGTGCATTGTACTTGTTGTGTATTGCAAAGCATTAAGGTGGGAAACTGGTAAGGTTAGATTTTGGTGGGTTTATGGGTAGGTTCTGTTGTTGTTCTGTTACAAAAATAATTGCATGCATGTATTTTTAAAATATAAGTACAGTGTAAAAAAAGTATGTACTCCATAAATGTATTATATCAAATTAGTAATTTAAGTGTTAAAATTAAATTGAAAGACACTTAAGCTAAAGTGGCTCCTACACATTTTATATCCATCAACCCCATAGCAATGACAATTGTGGATATGGGTAAAGTCTTTGTAATATTTTTTCATGTATTCAGATTTTATAATATAAGTGCAACTTCTAATATTGTAAAGGTTTTGGTTTATAAGTGTTAACAAACATCTCATTTTATTATAGGATTTTTCATCTATTGATGTTAGGTTATAGACCGATGGATCATCGCAGTGTCTAACAAGGAAGGAAGAAATTATATTAATGCCAGAGTCCCTGTATGCTCTACAGCTGACGCGTGACAGTGCTTTTCTGATAAACAAGAAAATCCAGTCAATCATTTGAACACTTTTACTGTGCCCTCCCTCGTTTTTCTTGACATACTTGTGATAAATGGTATTAGTTGTGCTACAATTGAACTACTGGAGGATTACAAGTGTCATCACTATAAAAAATTACTTAATTGCTAATAAAAGAAATTATAAAAACTATGTTTAACTCTAAGTGCATTCTCAAATTTTAATTTGGTCTTTTCTCCTCTTATTTCTGCTCTTGTATAATTCTTATTTAAATTATGTAATAATCTGAATGCACATTACTGATCACAGCCGTTACATTATTTTACATGTCCTTTGTACCTGTGATGTTTATTTTGAGTAATGTACAATGTATATAAAAAGCAGGTGGGTTTATGACAGTGACATGACACATGTAATATAACATTTTACTTTTATGTTTATCTTTCATCATTTCAAATTATGAACTACATTATGCAGCGCTCCCATAACCAGTCATCCAGTTTGAGTTTCTTGTATAATCAAATAAGTGACAGACTTGTTCAATTATTCTAGAAGATTGGTTACATGAACGCTGTATAATTCAGTCTGCAGTCAGATGTTAAACTATAACAGTTGTACCAGCTGCCTCTTTCTAGTAACAGAAAGTCCAGTAAATATTGACAGCCCACCAGACATCATATATTAAACATTTTATTTACCAGGAAGGATCCTTTGTAGTCAGTTGGAGTATAATATTTATTTTTGGAGGGCTCTAGTAATAATCTAAGTCCCACCTTATTTTACAATAACATCATTTTCTAAGTGATGAAACATTATGAATTTGAGAACCAACTGTTGTTTGAAGTAGTGTGTTTATTAATGAAGACTTAACTTTTTTACTTTCTGCTGTTGTGAACAGAATGGCCACAGCTTGTTCTGTGGTCATGATTGCACTTGTGATTTCAAATCACATCAGGTGTGAGCCAGAAAACTGATAAGACATCCGTATCTGATTCAATACAATATATAAAACATCTAGAAGTTTCTCGTGCATACATGCAGAGTTGACAGCAGCTGTTCTGTCATGTGACCATTTTTGTTCCCAATGTCTTCAGAATTTGTTGTTTCAAAGTTATTTCAGATCCACAGTCGCCTCGGTAAATGTACATTACTAGGAACTTTTCAAAGATTCAACATTGTCCTTGTGCTGTTCCAGTGAGCTCTCCTGAAGTGCCATGATCTCATTATTTCAGTATTGACTGGGTGATTTCATGTCATATCCAGATTTTCCCCAGTGGCATAAGCACATGAATAACCCCTGTTTTCTCTCCCTCTGTCAGTAAGCAGCTATGGCCATGGGCCCGGTGGACCCCAGAGAGGTGCTAAAAGGAGTTGAAGCTCTGCTGGGGAAGGATGGAGAGCTACGAAGCCTTGAGGGAGTTGCTAAAGTCTTCAGGTGAGAAGCTGTACCATTTTTATTTTCTGGATACCTTCTAAAAAGCCATTAATTCCATTAACCTATATTATTACTAACATATTTTCCTCTTTTCAAACAGTCTCATGAAGGCCTCGCATAAAATGGTCAGCAGATGCATGTATCTGAACATCTTACTGCAGACAAAATCACATGATGTACTTAATCGGTAAGAATAATAGCCATCAAAAGAAACATTTGAGACATTTTTGTTCTCAAGGTTATGCTTAACTCTATCTCTTCTGCACAGGTTTATTCGAGTTGGAGGCTACAAGTTGTTGAACTCTTGGCTCACCTACTCAAAGACCACCACTAACACCCCCCTGCTGCAGCTCATACTGCTCACCCTGCAGAAACTCCCCCTGACTGTGGACCACCTCAAACAGGTACTTCCCCACACCATGGTCCATAAAACTCGCACACATGCCCCCGCAGTCTTCTAACACCTGTTCTCTGTCTGTCGTCTTCTCTCCTGCTAGAACAACACAGCCAAGCTGGTGAAACATCTGAGCAAGAGCGGCGAGACAGAAGGTAAGAGCACATGTTCCATGAATCAATGCCAGACAGTCTGCTTACTGTCTTCCAGAGCTCAGGTTTGAACTCTTCCTCTCTTTCTCTCAGAGCTGAGGAAGCTGGCGTTAGTGCTGGTGGATGGCTGGATGGCTATTATCCGCTCTCAGAGTGTCTCCAGTGGAGTGTCACCCAATGGTAGGGTTTCCAGTTTACATTGTCTTTTGTCACTCTGTTTTTTGTTAAAGGGGTCATATGATGCGATTTCAAGTTTTCCTTTCTCTTTGGAGTGTTACAAGCTGATTGTGCATAGATAAGATCCCTGAAGTTGCAAAGACTAAAGTCTCAAAACAAAAGAGATATTATTTATCAAAGTTAAGACTCTGCCACACCCCCCTAAAACGGCTCATTCAAACACGCCCCCACATGTCTACATCACAATGTGGAAATATTTGCGTAATGCTGCCCAAATGTTCACGCAAAGAAAGGTGTGGTTTCAGTAACCGCAGTAGTGTTGATGCAGCCATGACAGGGAGACGCTGTGTGTTTCTATGCGAAGTAGACTTAATGCACTTTTAACGTGAATTATTAGAACGTGGGGTTCCCATTATTGGCAAATAACCCAACTCTGTTTTCCATCAGACAAGAAACGGAAAAAGGAGGATGGAAAAGTGCGTCCAGAGGTGAAGCCCCGAGAAAAAGTAGCAGATGAGGAGAAGAAAGACAAACCAAAAGCTTATGCTCCAAGTCACGCAAAGATCCGCTCTACAGGTTAGTCACCAATGTTATTTTAGTATAATTTATATAATATTATAGTATTTAGTTATATTTTTAATTAGGTGTTATTATATTTTTATTTTAGTTTTAGTAATTTTATGTTTTTAGTATTTATTCATGATTTTAATTAGGTTTTATTACATTTACATTTTAATTTGAATAATGTTGTATATGTGACTTGCTTTTTTATTTTAATTTTTTTTAATATTCCTATTAAACTTTCTTCTTCTTTTTTTTGTTTTAGTACTTTAAATGTATTTCAGTTAGTTGGCAAGAATGCAACATTTAATTTTTTAATATAAATTGCTATATGCATGTTTTATTTTGTTAGTTAAAACTGTTAATATTTCTTTTTTTTTTTACTTTATCAAAAACATTTTTTTTCAGGTTTATATTTATGATTATTTTTTTAACAATTATTATTTATTATTATTATATTTCAGCTATTTTAAAACACTATAAATTATTTATGCATGTGTGTGTGTACACACATATACATATATATATTTGTTTTTATTTTTTATTTTATAACACATTTTTAAAAATGATCTCTTTACATTTACTCTAAATATTGTGTCTTCAGGTTTGGAGGTGGAGAGTCCAGCTCCAATTCTTGTAAAGAAAACCCCCTCTGCACCCCTGCTCGGAGACAAATACAACATCAAGCCAACTGTTCTCAAAAGACCAAGGTAAGTGGACACTCCATTTCTTTCTTGCAAATAATGAACTGGCACATGGAATCCAGGATCGGCCCCTTCTCATTTGATTCATGATTTGAATTAATTTGAATGCAGTTTTACTTCGGAGGGTTTGAAAATGAATCATTAAACTCTGACTTTGTTCATTCAGCACATCCCCAACTGATGCACCACCAGTGGAGAAGAAATACAAGCCCCTTAACATCACCCCCAACTCTGCCAAAGAGATCAAAGTCAAACTTATACCCGCACAGCGTGAGTATGCCAATTCAGCAATATGAGCAATATGATTATGATAATCTGCAAAAAAAGAGAGTAGAGTTTCCTCTCCGACTGCTGCTTAATATCCATTTCTCTTCCTTTTAGCGATGGAAGCAACTGGATTTTTGGATGCCCTCAACTCCGCTCCAGTGCCTGGCATCAAGATCAAGAAAAAGAAAACAAAAGCAGTTTCCCCTACCACTAACAAGGTGTGCCACATCAGACAACCCTCATTTGTGTTTATGCTTCATGGATTTTAATTTTCCCCAGACCTCCAAAATCACAAACCCACTAACTGTGTTTTGTTCCTCTCATCTCTCTTGTGGTCCACAGCCCTGTCCGTTTGACGGCAGGCCGCAGTCGTACCCGGGTACACAGGCCAAACCGTCTTCCCCTGAGACGCCCTCATCTCAGACACCTCCTCATGAGAACCAAGACCTGGAGCAGCCCGGCACACCCGTGCCCACCGAGGACCCTGATGCAATGGAAATCAGTGAGTCCAGCTGCATAGAAATTGGCCACAGCCTCACTGAGAGCCATATGAAAGAATGTGCTAGATTTAAAATGCCTTATTTTGTGTTTTAAGGTGATAAACCCAATGCTCTGTCTGAACCTCGCGGTGAGGAGGAGGGTCTGACTAAGAAAGGAAAGAAAAAGAAAAGCGTTCGGTGGGCGGAAGAGGATCATCTCAAAGAGTACTTCTACTTTGACCTGGATGAGACCGAGAGAGGTAAAGCAAAACTTTCTTCACTTACACTGCAGTTTAAAAGTTTGAGGTTTGTAAGGTTTTGCAGTTTGTAAGCCTCTTCAATAAAAAAATACAGTAAAATAAATAATATCATTACAATATAAAACTATTAATATCTGAAAATACTTGTGGGATTTGTTCAATAATAATCATCACTCTTTTATCCTCTATCTCAGTGAACGTTAATAAAATTAAGGACTTCGGCGAGGCGGCTAAGCGGGAGCTGATGATGGACAGGCAGACGTTTGAAATGTCTCGTCGTCTTTCTCATGACACCATGGAGGAGAGGGTGCCCTGGACTCCTCCGCGACCTTTGACCCTCATAGGCAGCCTGGTCATTCCTGGTTCCAGCAGCAGAGAGAAGATGATCCAGAGAGACCGAGAGATGGGCATTCTGCAGGAGATCTTCCTCAGCAAAGAGAGGTAAGACAACGCTTTGGTGCCTTTTCTCTTGTAGTGTGTCATGTTTAGTGATTGTTCACAGCATGAAACTACATTTAATGTCCACAATATCACGTATAAAAACCCACATGTAGGCTGGGAATCCATTTGGATTTGACTGGATCATGAAAAGTGGGCCATGATATTATTTACTACTTAGAATAATATGCACAAATTAGTTGTATTAGTATTACTTGTATGTTATTATAGTTTTTTTATTAAAAATACTAAGTAGCTTTTTTGTATTTTCAGTTTTCATTGTAATTTTAGTTACATTTTTAGCAATTGTGTTTTGTCTTTTGCTCTATAGGTTTTTTTTATTTTATTTTTTTGATTTAGTATTTATTATTTATTTTTTTCCTGTTAGGATTTTCTTTTCTTTTTTTATGTATTAAAAATAGGTTTTTCATTTTATATTTATTTGATTTTAGCTTTAACAAAGAAGTTTTTAATAGATGTTTAAAACCCTTGCACAAATGAATCATCCACATTGGTGAATAAAGTAAACGGGGTTAAACATGTCTTTAGGAGCTTTAAATAGACAGACATGGTTTGTTTCCCTCTCTGCAGTGTTCCAGACTGTCCTCATGAGCCAGACCCTGAGCCGTATGAGCCCATGCCTCCTCGTCTCATCCCACTGGACGAGGTAAGACAGCCAATTACCTTTTCATATGCTTTCCCCTTCCTTTTTTTTTTCTTTCATTTTGAAGTATCAGATGCGGCATGTTGATGACCTCTTTCCTCTGTGGTGTTGTAGGACTGCAGTATGGAGGAGAATTACATGGAGCCCGCTGATGCTGCTGCCTCCGGCGGCTCTTTAGGCTCTAATGAAGGCTCCAAGCTGCCTCCTGTTCTAGCTAACCTCATGGGAAGTCTGGGCAACAGTGGCTGCAGCCCTCAGGCGCAAGGCAACACCCCACCAGCCAGTAACAACCCCGCTGTTAATGTGCAGGAACTGCTCTCATCTATCATGGTAAGATTTAATGGATATGTACATGTTATTTATCACGAGAATGTGCAAAGGCTTTTATTTAAGCATCTCTTTTGGTTTTCAGGGTGCTCAGGGATCTAACCAGTCTCCAGAGGACCTGATCAAACAGCCTGATTTCTCGGATAAGATCAAGCAGCTTTTGGGCTCCCTGCAACAAAACCAGAACCACAATCCGAACCAACCTGCCAGTGCTCCACCAAGTACGTGTTTGCTCTCTTTCAACTGTTTTCATCGCTATTTAGTGTTGTTTATATACTATTGTAATATTTATTCATATTTTAAATTACTCTAATCATATTTTAAACTTTTTTTTGTTTGTTTTGTTACATTTAAGTTTAAGCTTTTTTTTTTTTTTTTGCTATGTTTTTTAAATATTTTTTATTTCGGTTTATTTATTTATTTATTTTGTGATTTTTGATGTATTCGATTTATTCCTATTTTTTATTTTGGTTTATTGATTTTATTAGTTTATTCAGCTTTAATTTCAGTAATTTTGGTACTACTTAGTATTTATATCAGTTAGTTGCCATTCAGTATTTCTAATGAATTTTTTGTTTTTCATTTTTATTATTATAATATATCATTATAATATATATTTTTTCTGATTTATTTCAAATAACACGTTTTTGTAATTTTGTAACATGCTTTGGTGATTAATTAATTTTTATTTCAGTTTTAGTTTGTCATTTTTTTATAATTTGTTTACTTAATTTTCATTTAAGTTTTTTTGAGTTTGTTTTTCATTTAATATCTTTCATTTTATTTCTGATTTATTGCAATAAAGTAAAGCCTTTTATTATTAGTTTTAGTTAACCATAACAACACTGCTTTGTTAATGCATGATGGTTAAGCAGCATATTTAATGTTCTGTTTCCCTCACTTCATAGTGAACACGGGTCTGCTTGGCCATGGCCCTGGCATGAACATGAACAACATGAACAACATGAACAACATGCCGATGCCCATGAATGGTGGTTTCCCTCCAAACAAGCCTCCTGGACCACATTTTAACCATCCTCCTCCTCCTCCCCACGGCCACGGCCACGGCCCACCCTTCAACGCCAGCGGCCCACGCATGATGGGTCCTCCGCCCGGTCCACAGGGCCGTGGGGCGGAAAACGGCAACTACTGGGGCGACGACTCCATGAGAGGAGGCCCACACCGGGGAGGACACTTCCACCGGGGGAGAGGGAGAGGAGGAGATCCGGGCTTCAGAGGACGAGGGGGACGCGGAGGACCACGCGGGGGACACAACAACATGGGCGGTAAGTTTGACCACCAAATGCTTTTCATTTTCCAACATTTAAAATGAGCATGTAAATAACGATCTTTTTGTTTCATTTCAGACATGTCAAATAGGCCAGTGTGTCGCCACTTCACGATGAAGGGAAATTGTCGGTATGAAAATAACTGTGCGTTTTACCACCCCGGTGTAAACGGACCACCGCTTCCTCCCCAGCACGGACACTAACACACCAAAAACTGCTGTTCCTTGAACTCACCACTAGTGGGCAACAGGACTCAAAATGAGCCTCGTGGACAGAAACTGAAACTGGACGTTTGCATCTGTGACAGCACAATTCCACCTGCTTCCTCCGACTGTACAGTTGCTTCATTGGATCTGAACATTAATATTTCTTCTCCATTTTACATTACTTTCCCTCATCTGGAAAGCTGTGAGGAGATCTGAGATCCTCTATGAAGAGACGGATTATTTGACTTTGCGGCCTACATGTAAATAGTGATTCCTGGATATGTATATTTTTTATTGTGATTCTGTGAACCACTGACCTGACTGCTAAAGATTGTACTACATAACTCTGTAACCACTAGGACGCAAATAATTGTCTTCAGCCAGTGGCGTACAGTTCCTTAAGCTTCTCCTGGTGGCCAAAACCCAAGATACTGGATGTGCAGTTTTCTAAATTATAATTCACACGTCAGTCATTCTTTGCCTAATGAAATCGACACTTTGAAAAGCTATTACACCACAGAACTTTTATTTTAAGATTTTCTGGGTGAATTCAGACCCTCTGACGTTGCCTTTCTGTTTGATGTTTTATTTTCAGGTTTCTATTGAAGAGGGAGAAACCGTACTTCTATGAAACGTGTAGATGCTTTCAAATTTCCAGATTTTCCGTCAGTTGGCATGAAAAGTGCCTCACACATGGTCCTCGTTTTTTTCAGTCTACGATTTTTAGTTTCAAAAATACTCGTACTCCGCTGCACTGAAATGTATTCATGAATTGGCATTATGTTCTCTTTTTGCCCCGAATTGGAAATGCTATGTACGCAAGGGGTTAATACTATTCAGAACCGCTACCTTTTGCATTTTTGAAGTTCCACTGAATACTTGAATCGATACTTTGTGATGGAAAGTGATCCTAGCCTGCTAAAGAAGTATCAACTGTCGTTCTGTGTAGTGTGACAATCAGGAGAATTAGTGATGATTTCCTACTTGATGTTGATGCTATGGCTTGATTTGCTATGCGTTCATGTTCTCGGACTCGTGTGGGTCTGTCCTGCTCTATCAGTGTTCAACTGAGCCTAACCTGGGCTACAAACCACTATCATCAAGGCCAAACGTATTCAGGTGTTTTCTGTGAAAACAGTGGCCATTGTCTCTTGTGGGACTCGATTTTCTTTTTCTTTTTTTGTTAGATTTACTATTTTCCCATGATTTTATTTTGATACAAGTCTGATGATTATTTTTTTTTTCTATTGTTGTCGGAGAGTTGTCTATGTGTCAGAGCGCCGCATAAACACAATAAAAGGCACATTGAGAAATGTACGGTGTTTTTCTACATGTAAATTAATAAACATTACGAAATTCACCGGAACGTGCTGTTTTCTCTCAAATTAACTTTTATTTTCGGAGCAAGTGTTAATATATAATGACCACTCTCTCTCAGTGCCTGTTTGCTTTTTTTAACTTCCAAATGCCTCGTTGTTTGAATATGTCAAATAGGGTTACGTTAGGATTCACGCAATCCTACTGAATTTTCCTCCCCCTCTCATGGCAGTCCGGTCAAATTGCTAACAGTTCTTTGCAGGTGCGTTTGCCTTCCTGTCTGTCAGATCCGTGTTCTCAGGGCGGAGTCGGTGCAGATGGCTGCTGGAGTGTGTGATCAGGAGTGGTCTGTGCACCCAGCCCTCATGGACAAATATTGACTTCGGCTTCATAGAATTTCTGCCTGCGTGCAAGGTGCTGGAAGGATCAATTAGAGTTAAGGACACCTCAGCAATTCGTTCATCCTATGTAACGTTCATTTCATTTTTACAAGCTTTCAGTGTGTCCTCCTCAGCCACTGTACAGGAAAAATGTTGCCAAAAAAAAAATGTAGGTCTTTGCTGTGTATAAAACATCCAAGCAGTTTTGTGATCGTCGATGCTTTACTAGATTACTGTTGACAAATGTTCTTTTGCATTCTTTTATTTTCAAGGAATTAATCTGTTTAATGTTTATTTCAAGAAAAGAACTAAATCAAACAAGGTTTTTAAGATGTATTCAGACAAGTAACTAATTGTGGTAACGGCTGAAAATAAATGTAAGAATGTAAATAAATGCAAATAAATGTAAAGATACTGTTGTTCAAAAATTTTGGGGTCAGTGAGGTTTATTTTATTTCAGCAAGGACTAAATTGATCAAAAGTGACAGTAAAGATTGTTACAAAATATTAAAATACAAAAAGAAATTGTATTAAAAGCAAAATATAATATTAGTTCTAAATCATTTAAATTATACAAAATATTTATATAACAATATTATATAATACATTACAAAATTAATACAAAATATTTATATTTAAATTTTATTAATAGAAATTATATACAGTATATATACAGTGTGTGTATGTTATATTAATTTATACAAAATATTTTTATTTCAAATAAATACTGTCCTTTGGTTTTTCTATTAAACAGAATCCTGAGAAATAATGTATCAATAATCAATAATGCATGGTTTCAACAGAAATATTAATCACAACTGCTTTCAACATTGATAATAATAATAATAATAATAAAAATGTATCTTGAGCAGCAAATCAGCATATTAATAAATTATATTGATTTCTGAAGGATCATGTGACACTGAAGACTGAAGTAATGATGCTGAAAATTCAGCTTTTGTCATAGGGGAAAAAAATCACATTTAATTATTAATTAAAATAGAAAAACATTTACTTTAAATTTTAATAATATTTCAAAATATTATTGTTTCATTTTTGATCAAATTAATGCAGACTTGGTGGGCATAAGAGACTTAATTCAGAAGAAAATAAGATTAAATTATTAAAAAACATATGTTATTTAAAATAATATTATTATTTTGTTATATATTTTGTGCTATCATTATATGTTCATTATTTTTATTACATACATTTCCTGAAGGTTAAGCACCTTTTCTTTGACATAAGGGTCAAAAAAATAGTTGACTTAGTAGAAGCACATCCTCAGCTGTCTTTTGTTTGTGACTAAGTTTGTAAGTCGGAGTCATACCTGTCATTTTCAGCACAATATAGGGGCAGTGAATGTCCATCTGAAGGACAGAGAGTGAAGTCATAAAAAGACTGGATTCATTGAGTCTGAGTGGTGTTGGTTGTGGTGCAGGCCCTGAACTCGGCACAAAGACACCATTGATCCTCCGCTGTCACATTATCCCACAGCCGCTAGTGGAAAGAGGCTTTGTCAGGCCTTCGTTTCAGAGAAAGTCATTTTCAGAGAAGATGAAATCAGCTATAAACATGCACTTCTCCAGTTTACCTGCAATGACTTGCTCCGGAAATGTTAACATGGTCTGTACGTTTGAGCAACTCGACAGAGGATGTTACACAATAACGTTTACAACTGTCGTCTAATACAGATATCAGCAAATTATTACACTAAGAGGTCACTGGTGATGCTTTTCCTTTATTAGAATTAGTACGGAAAAGTGGCAGAAGTAACAAAACAAAACAATATAATTGAAATATTATTAAAAAAAAGGTGATGCCTTTCCTTTATTCAAATTAGGACGGAAAAGTGGTTGAAGTAATAAAATAAAATATTATTAAAATAAAAGGTGATGCTTTTCCTTTATTAGGATTAGTATGGAAAAGTTGTAGAAGTAATAAAATAAATTAATTTAAATATTATTAACATAAAAGGTGATGCTTTTCCTTTATTAGAATTGGTACGGAAAAGTAATAAAATCAAATAAAATCAAATCAAATATTATTAACATAAAAGACGATGCTTTTCCTTTATTAGAATTGTTACAGAAAATAAAATAATTTAAATATGATAAAAATAAAAGGTGATGCTTTTCCTTTATTAGGATTAGATCAGAAAACTGGTAGAAGTAATAAAATAAAATAAAAATTATTAAAATAAAAGGTGATGCTTTTCCTTTATTAGGATTAGATCAGAAAACTGGTAGAAGTAATAAAATAAAATAAAATAAAAATTATTAAAATACAAGGTGATGCTTTTTCTAAATTAGAATAAGTAGGGGAAAGTTGTAGAAGTAATAAAATAAACATAAAATTTAAATAAAATACAATAATTTAAATATTATTAACATAAAAGTTGATGTTTTTCCTTTACTAGAATTGGTACAGAAACGTGGTAGAAGAACCACGTAAGAAAAGTAGTAAGAAAAGAAAAGAAAAGAAAAAGAAAAAATAATAATATTATTAAAATAAAAGGTCACTGGTGATCCTTTTCCTTTATTAGAATTAGTACCGAAAAGTGGTAGAAGTAATGTAATAAAATAAAATGAAATAACTGAAAAAAAATAAAATTAAGTGAATGATTTTTTAAAATAATAATAATAATAAAAGGTTACACAGAAAAAAATTACACAAAAAGTCATCTTCATACAGAATCAGTCGTCTTAAGGACACGTCAGTCCTTTTGAAGGAACGGTGTTCAAGAAACTTCTTTTGAGCGCTTCATTAAGCAAATGTTTGCAAGGCAGGATTTCACCAGCAAACTACAGATTGTATATAGACTATTAAGAATCCTGTATACAATACACACCCTATTATATTACAGAAAACAGATTATAATGCACTAGTAAGTTATAATGTCCAAATATTCCTACATGCAAATAGTAGATTTCCTTCAGATGCAATTATAAACTGTTCAAAAACATACTGTACAGTTAGATTCAAATCTATCGATTCAATGGGTTTGATGATAATATGATAAAAATATGCATCAAGATATTCATGCGTAATAAACAGGTTTCTCATTCTAACACCACGTCATTCCTCAAATTACAAAAGCTCATTAATGTACCCCTCTGAGATCACGGATCAGAGCTCAGCCAATCACAAAAAGCCCAATCGTGCTAGTCTTCAATAGCTTATCACGACTATCTGCTGACCTGTCCTTGGCACCGGGCCAAATATAAGAGTTAATGCAAAGTTTGCTTGCAAAATAAGGCTGAATAGCATTAAAGTGCAGAATCCCATTCCAGAACAGAAGAGGGGTGGGCGGAGCCTCAGGCGAACAGGTATAAGAGCCGTACAGGTGAGAGAGAGAGAGAACAGGAGTCTGAGTCTGAACACACTCAACAGAGAAGCCGAGAACAGGTGAGGATTCCACATTACAGGGATTTTGTGCTGCTATATTTCTCTGGAGGCTTTGCTACAGGTCTCTTTCAAGCGTGCAACACCATTAACCGCTGGGACTGATGTTAAAATCATGCTTTGTCATTTCCTAACAACTATATATCGAAATATTTCGTTCTTTCAGCTTGTGAAGATGCTTAAAGGAATACTCTCAGTGCTCTTGGTCCTGGTGACCTTGTCTTCTGCCATCGGGAAGCCTGAGAAGACCACTCCCAAGAAAGAGAAGAGGATTCCACAGACTCTCTCCAGAGGTCAGCTTCATGAAAACATAAAAAAAGGGGTTTTAGCAGCTTTTGTAAAATTATGTTGCTTTAGCGAGCTGTTAGAATAGCATAACTGAAGCTACTATGAGTAGTAGCCTATAATATAACATATTAGAAATTATTCTAGTTCTTTACTGAGTGAAATGCTATCTCATACCTCACTTTATGCAATACTGATGTAGTAGCAGTCATCATCCACATTGGCTGAGTAGATATTGGTTTTTAGGATTCATATTTGGTATTCTTTTCCTTTCAGGATGGGGTGATCAGCTGATTTGGGCACAGACGTACGAGGAAGCTCTGTTTTGGTCACGATCCAAGTGAGAAATGCTTGTATTATACAGAATTATAGAGTATGGTGTTCAATAATACGTACTTCTGTGTGTATAGAAGGTCTATTGATGATTTTTGATTTATATACATATATATATACAACTTGTATAATCTGTTTAATTAGGAACAAGCCCCTCATGGTCATCTTTCATCTGGAGGACTGTCCACACAGCCAGTGTAAGGATTGACTTTTATTTTGACATTTTCACTGTTGGTTAGTTTAAAATTCTCAATTTGTTCTTCATGTTTGTATTATGATTTTATTTTGACATGTTTTATATTATATTATCAGCTCTGAAGAAGGCCTTCGCTGAGGATAAAGACATCCAGAAGCTGGCCGATGACGATTTCGTGCTCTTGAACTTGGTGGTGAGTAACACTTTACCATTTGTTAACAGTTAATAAGCCTACACTAGTTAAAAATATTTCTAAAGCATTCATTAATCTTAGTTAATGTTAATTCCATTATCTACTAATATGAAATTAAACACTGTAAGTTAATAGGCCTATTACTCAATGGCATGTACTAACAATGTTTTTATTTTTATAAATATTTGTAACATTAACAAAGATTTATAAATAAATATCATAGTTAATGTATAATGCAGTCTGTGTATTAATCTGTAGGTTCTAGTCTGTCTGTTATGTGTAGCCTATAAATGTCTGACATTGAACTGCCTTGTTTTTTACAGTATGAGACCACAGATAAGCACCTGTCTCCTGATGGCCAGTACGTTCCCAGAATCCTCTTTGTTGGTGAGTTGATTTAATCATGACTGATACATAAATAATGCTACACATTATGAAGTAGTCTGCATAAATGATTCATATCCTTCGTGTACTCCAGATCCCTCCATGACTGTTCGTGCAGACATCACTGGCCGCTATGCTAACCGCTTGTACGCCTATGAACCCGCCGATATTAAACTCTGTAAGTCTAAAGCTGTATTAATGCCAAAGTGAGTTATTCCATGTCAACAAACTAACTGCTTCATTCGTTTGGGTTTGTTTCCACAGTGTTGAGCAACATGCAAAGAGCCATGAAGTTTCTGAAGACAGAGTTGTGAACACAAAAGCCCAGTCTTTTTGTCCGTCGAAAGGATATTACTTCCCTGAGGGTCACTATTATTCTGTCATTTGTTTACTGACGGCATGAAACGCACTGTAAACTCTGTACAAAAATACAATATGTTCTTTGAGAAGATTGTCACGGTAAAAGGCTTTCTTTTCATGTTTTTCTTTTTCAATAAATGAAGTTTGAAAATTTGTTTTTACTGGTAATTTGTTTATCTTCGCATCGTTTATTCAAAGCAGAGGCCGTGTGGGTTTTCCAGTTAAAGGGACAGTTCACCCAAAAATGAAAATTCTGTCATCATTTACTTACAAGTTGTTCCAAACCTGTGTGAGTACCTTTCTTCTGCTGAACACAAAAGAAGATATTTACAAGAATGTTGGTAACCAAATAGTTGCTGGTAGCCACTGACTTCCATATTATGGAGAAGAAAAAAAATACTATGGAAGTCAATGGCTACCGCTAGATAGTTTGTCTGTCACTTTAACAGAGTCTCCTCCGGCTAGTATCCTGGTGGGAGGAGTCAGAGTAACTGGCAGCAGTTTTCCTGAGTCATATTGTTGCCTGGTTACTAGCTGCCTTTGTTATACACTGAGCTCTTGGCCTGTGTGTCAGTCTCTGATTGGTTTGAGGTTGGAGGAAGTTGCTCTCTTGAAATACTCCATTAAAAAGGATTTCAGACAATACAAGCATTAGCCATAAGTAATGTGGAAACCCAACAATTAAGTTATACAAAGACAAAACTGGCCAAAGTACAATTGTGTCCTCAGGGTCTTTATTTGTTTTTTCTGATTTCAAATGCTTGAGAGCGTAGTTCACAGAACCATTGGATATAGATATACTTTTCAATGAGGAATTCATGCAAGAAGCCAAAACGATACACAAAATCAAGTTGGTAAACTAAGTAACACACACATAATGGAAATAAAATAAGCAGATAAATATGTAATATGAAATCTGAGATCATTTAACAGTGCTCAAGAAAACATTCTATCAATTTTAAAAAATGTTAATTGCATTTTCATACTAATTATGAAGTCCAATAGTGTATCTAGCATTCTAACAGTTTTTTATTGCAACTTTATTGCATTATAGTGATTCCGGGCAACTTCAGTTTAACGCTATCATTCATGCTAATTGATAACATGTGCATTTAATATAAGAAATTGATGTGGAATTGATATGGATACATTTTGATATTGTCAGCATATATAAACGGTCAACATAATTAGTGTCATGCTCACACACTGCTTGTTTTGATCACAGCAGCTCATTTTCTGTTAATGATTTTACCACATAAAACTGTTAACATAAAATCAAGTGGTCTTTGTTGTTTAGCCCATTAGTGTAGGTACTGCATACTGGTATTTGGTGTTCTGTTCTTTCATTGAGAGGAATTCTTCAAGCATAAGTACAACCTCATAACATACAGTACAGTACTGTCACACTGTACTCTTGAAAAATCAAGCACATATTAATATATAGCAGCAAGAACACACAGGCTGGTCTCCTCTACAGTAAAAGCAAACGCACACTCTCTTTAACAGCACCAATAAGGAATCCAGTGGTCAGACGACAAATCCAGAGAATTCATCATAAGAAGCAAACCTACAGGAAGGCGCTGGGATTCGCCCGTGGGTCCTTTTGGTTTCTGTACCTGTATGTCAGCCAAACTCCCAGGATCTGAAACAAGCAGGAAACTTAAAAGTTAACCATTTAAAAGTATAGTTCACCCAAAAATGAAACAAGGTTGTTTCTTTATCTGAACAGATTTAGAGAAATTTAGCACTTGCTCATCAATGGATCCTCTGCAGTGAATGGGTGCCATCAGAATGAGAGTCCAAACAGCTGATAAAAAAACATCACAATAATCCAGAAGCAATCCACACGACTCCAGTTCATCAATTAATGTCTCATGAAGCAAAACGCGGTGTGTTTCTAATAAATCCATCAAGGCTTTTAAAACTTCTAAGCTTCTTTCAATAATCCATAATAACTTTCTCCAGTGAGTAGTGCATCCCCTGTCCTCCCAAAACAATAAACACCAACATATTTGTTCACAATTATTTTGGACCGTTTTCACTTGTAAACTATGTTTGATCTTTGCATATTTCTCTCCTGATTCAGACGAGCTGACTTTTTCACTGGACATAGCAATATTATGGATAGAGGTCTCATGTTTTAGCTGGAAGCAACTGTTTTAAGTTAAATATGTCTTAATGATGGATTTGTTTATTCGAAAAATGCAGCTTCATGTGTCATGTGGATTACTTGTGGATTATTGTGATGTTTTTATCAACTGTTTGGACTCTCATTCTGACGGCACCCATTCACTGCACAAGATCCATTGGTGAGCAAGTGATGCTAAATTTCTCCAGATCTGTTTTGATGAAGAAACAAACTCCTCTACATCTTGGATGGCCTGAGGGTGAGTACATCTTCAGCAAATTTTCATTTTCTGGGTAAACTATTCCTTTAACATGTTTTCTGTACTAGTCTTTCTTTTTTAAGATGCATGACCATGAGGAAAGATCCAGAAAACATTCTGGTTGTGAAATTCAGTGAAGAATCTGAAAGAAGAGAAAGCAGGAGTTAGTTTAGCAGGCTGACCTCAGTGAAGCTGAAGAAGAGGCCGATCCCTCCGACGAAGCGCAGCACCTCGCCGGCATGCTCCTGGATCTTTGCTGCACATGTGGTGCAAGTGCTGTAATGAAAGCAGGGCTGCACAAGGGCAAAAAAAAAGACATTGACAAGAGCACCAAATTATTATAATGGAACAAATGATGTGATTACCTAACATGTCACACACTTGCAGTTTGTTATGCTATCATCAGCATGCAAATTAGTAGCACAACCATTATCACCCACACAGGTGTCATTTATATCATTCAGCACATGCAATGCTACAGGAACATAACAAAAGAACAATGAAACTTGTGTATCAGAGGAAATTACTGCGGCACAGCTTCCATTGATATCCATGTGAGAGAAACCGCAGCAGTTCAGACTCTTCTCCACGTCCCTCTGAGTGGTCAGAGAGTTATTCCAGCCCACCTCCAACAGGTGATTCTACACACAGGGATGAAACTCATGAGAACTCATGAGAAAACACAATATGGAACAATCAATAAAAAACAAAAGACTGTTTATACAGATCTGAGTTTGCAGGGGTCTATTGGCAGGTGTAGCAAAAAAAGTTAATTTTAGATCATTTATTGGGAGAACCAATAAATATGTCTATATGTCTATTTTTAGATATACACCATTCGAATGTTTAGGGACAGTGCGATTTTTGATGTTTTTGAGTCTCTTATGCTCACCAAGGCTGCACTTATTTGATCAAAAATACAGTAAAAACAGTAATACTGTGAAATATTATTACCATTTAAAATAACTGTTCTATTTACATTTACATTTATCAGACGCTTTTATCCAAAGCGACTTACATTGCATTCAAGTTACAGTTTTACATTTTATCAGCTCTTGTTTTCCCTGGGAATCGAACCCATGATCTTGACGTTGCTAGCGCCATGATCTACCATTTGAGCTACAGGAAAGGTTTGAATATATTTTTTCATATTTTTGAATATATTTTAAAACATAATTTATTCCTGTGATGAAAAGCTGAATTTTTAGTGTCATTACTCCAGTCTTCACATGTCCTTCAGAAATAATTCTAATATGCTGATTTCTTATTATTATCAATGTTGAAAACAGTTGTGCTGCTTAATATTTTTGTGGAAACCATGATACTTTTTTCAGGATTCTTTGATAAATAAGAACGGCATTTATTTGAAATAGAAATCTTTTGACACATTATAAATGCTATAAATACTTCTTCATTTAATTTTCAATTTAATGCATCCATGTTGAATTAAAGCATTAATTACTTTAAAAAAAAAATTACTGACCCCAAAGTTTTGAATGGTACTTTATATTTATAACACATTTCTAAGACTAAAGAGCACCAGAGCGGATTTATGAGAATATTATAGTAAAGTACAGTAATCAGTCTTACCTGTTGCTCCTCATTGATAGCCAGACACGCACTGGACACTGAAAACTGAACTACAAACACCAGGAACAGGATGATCATGTACTATTGTCAATGAATTAAGGATTAAAACACAAAAATACAATGCAGAAACATTCAGAGTAATGCTACTATTAACACCACGTCTACCACTACCTTCAGTAGAATTGAAAAAGTTCTGTATTAAATATCAAAACTTTCAATAAAACCAAATTAGATTCAACAAGGCATTAAGTAAATTAAGGCACATTTGGTGGTTGTTTGTGGTTTTTCTCTTGAAATCCAAAAATAAATGGCAATGACATGCAGAATTGTATTACGCTGAAAGCAATGCTTAAAATACAAACATGTTTTAATTTATGTTTAATTGTGTATGAAATGTAATACACTGAAATAGTTACCTATCCCTTAACAGACTACTGGAACAATCATGCAATCATTCCTCCCCGAGTAACAGCGTGTAATCATATATAAGTTTCTTCCAGGACATTTTGGTAATGGCCCACGCACGCACGCACACACGCACACACGCACACACACACACACACACACACACACACACACACACACACACACACACACAGCTTTGTTTGCATGAGGCTATTTAAAATACTTATATGAACATTTATAAACTTTTTGATACATTAGAAAGAAAATCAATATAATTACCTACAACCCGAATTCCGGAAATGTTGGGACGTTTTTTTAAATGTGAATAAAATGAAAACTAAAAGACTTTCAAATCACATGAGCCAATATTTTATTCACAATAGAACATGGAGAACATAACAAATGTTTAAACGGAGAAATTTTACACTTTTATCCACTAAATGAGCTCATTTAAAATTTGATGCCTGCTACAGGTCTCAAAAAAGTTGGCACTGGGGCAACAAAGGGCTGAAAAAGCAAGACATTTTGAAAAGATTCAACTGGGAGAACATCTAGCAACTAATTAAGTTAATTGACATCAGGCCTGTAACATGATTAGCTATAAAAGGGATGTCTTAGAGAGGCAGAGTCTCTCAGAAGTAAAGATGGGCAGAGGCTCTCAAATCTGTGAATGAGTGCGTAAAAAGATTGTGGAATACTTTAAAAACAACGTTCCTCAACGTCAAATTGCAAAGGCTTTGCAAATCTCATCATCTACAGTGCATAACATCATCAAAAGATTCAGAGAAACTGGAGAAATCTCTGTGCGTAAGGGACAAGGCCGAAGACCTTTGTTGGATGCCTGTGGTCTTCGGGCCCTCAGATGACACTGCATCACTCATCGGCATGATTCTGTCATTGACATTACTAAATGGACCCAGGAATACTTCCAGAAACCACTGTTGGTAATCCCAATCCGCCATGCCAACTAAAGCCATATGTGAACATGGTTCAGAAGCGCCGTCGTGTCCTGTGGGCCAAGGCTCATTTAAAATGGACTGTTTCAAAGTGGAAAAGTGTTCTATGGTCAGACGAGTCCAAATTTGACATTCTTGTTGGAAATCATGGACGCCGTGTCCTCCAGGCTAAAGAGGAGGGAGGCCTTCCAGCGTGTTATCAGCGTTCAGTTCAAAAGCCAGCATCTCTGATGGTATGGGGGTGCATAAGTGCATACGGTATGGGCAGCTTACATGTTTTGGAGGGCACTATGAATGCTGAAAGGTATATAAAGGTTTTAGAGCAACATATGCTCCCCTCCAGACAATGTCTATTTCAGGGAAGGCCTTATGTATTTCAGCAGGACAATGCAAAACCACATACTGCAGCTATTACAACAGCATGGCTTCGTAGTAGAAGAGTCCGGGTGCTGGATTGGCCTGCCTGCAGTCCAGATCTTTCACCTATAGAGAACATTTGGCGCATCATTAAATTAAAATTACGTCAAAGACAACCACAAACTCTTCAGTAGCTGGAAACCTATATCAGGCAAGAATGGGATCAAATTCCAACACCAAAACTCCAGAAACTCATAACCTCGATGTCCAGACGTCTTCAAACTGTTTTGAAAAGAAGAGGAGATGCTACACCATGGTAAACATGCCCCCCATCCCAACTTTTTTGAGACCTGTAGCAGGCATCAAATTTGAAATGAGCTCATTTTGTGCATAAAATTTTAAAATTTCTCAGTTTAAACATTTATGTTATCTATGTTCTATTGTGAATAAAATATTGGCTCATGTGATTTGAAATTCTTTTAGTTTTCATTTCATTCAAATTTAAAAAACGTCCCAACATTTCCAGAATTCGGTTTGTAGTTATTTTGTTCCAATTAATATTTTTTTGACTGATTACACAGTTTGTCTCCAGCGGTGTCCAGTTTAAGATGAAGAAACTGGACACAAGCATGGATACAAAAAGAAAATGAGGATTCATACAAACTGTTTTACATGCATCACATTGTTAACTTTCAGACCCTAACATAATTATTGCAAAAGTACAGTTAAAATGATTTATTCATTCTGCATTTATTCAAACCCTGAACAAATGAGATGTAGAGCACCGGATGATCACAGTAAAGGATACAAAGAACAGCAGAACCTGGTGATGCTTCATGGCACCAATAAGTCCAGCTAGGGCAACAAAGAAGAGGAAGACCCCCACTCCAATGATGCCACCCACCACCTGGAAGCTCGACACCAACCCAAAACACTTGCCCCAGGCGGCGATGCCAATCATCAGCAAACTCACCATCTGAAGACAGGGAGGAACAGTGTTAAGTAAAACTATTAATAAACACTTTCATTAATGGAGATAATGTTATAGATATAAAACACATTTAGATGGAAAACCTAATTTTTTAAAAACTAGAATCTTAAATTAGGAATGTTTCCTTGGAAACTAAGTGAAATAAATAAGTTGAAGTAATAAAGTTAGGCTACTAAAAGTAAAACTGAAATATAAATTAAAGCTAAATAGGAATTGAAAATAAAAAACTAATAAAAATGTCAAAAGCACTAAAACTGAAAATATAATGAAAGCCTGAATGAAAGACAAATTAAAATATTAATAAAACTATTATAGTAATTCTCAGGAGATTCCACTTTATTTCATTATACATATTTTTTTTTATTTTCAATATTTTAAATCATAGCCTATGTATTAAATTTTCCCGATTCAAAAGGAGAAATGCCCTATAATATTCAGTTAAGTGGTCAACTTTTTTTTCCAAAATGTTTTTTAATAATGATGACAGATTCTTAGATACCTAGTTATAGCCTAAGAAAAACTAAAAAGTTACTAATTGATAGACTAATTAAATGAAACACGCACGCGCACACACACACACACACACAGTTCAAGTTAAATCAGATATACAGTTAAAGTTAAATCTATCAAATAATGTGACTAGGTTCAGGTTCCTGTTAATTCTGTCAGTGGTGATTCATGGGGACACAAATGGCAGGCAAATGGCACCGTTTTCTGCGAATGGCCCAACAACAGCTGTGATAGCACTTGAGCAATAAAACACAAGCACACATTATAACACAAAATGTTTCAGCCTATTCATTCCTTAAAGCAGAAATTTATATTTTGAGGTTAATCCATATTGCTCTCATTGACCAATAAAGAGAAATGACCCCTGAGCTTCTGCTTCCACCTATTAAGTAACAAGAGAATGGTGATAATAATGTTTTCTTTCTAATCTAATGTAAATGGTGAGCGCAGACAAGTGCTTAATCAGCACACAATATCAGCTCCAGACTAATGAAGCAGGATATCTGCATAAGTAGAACAAAAGCAGGATGTGACTTTGCCAAAACAGACGAGTTGCGAGGAAACCGGGATGTTATTCTACAGGCTGCGCGTGAAACCAGAACCGCTCATCGGCCTCATTCCACACAAAGAATGTCTCTAAATAATTCACATGAATCCTGAGACACAGAGCACTGCAGTACAGCCACACAGAAACACCTCTTGTATGAGTATTTGTAAAGCAGATGTGCTAATGTCATGATAAAGGCTGATAAAGATGTTCCATATGGTTGCTTCTATTCTCGCGTTGGTTACTCACAACATAGAGGATGTTGAGCGCGCACAGGGAATTCCTGGAGCAGGTGAATCCAGCGCAACCCATCTTGAATGTTGTTTTTCCGGACAAAAGCGTTCACCCGTGTAAATCTCGGTCTCTGGAAATGTCAGTTATATGACAAGCAAATCGAACAATTTAAAAGACGAAATTGTAGTTGAGCAACGAGAAAATAAGACGCGTGTGGTTCAGACCAATTCACAGTGAACGCTGATGCATGAGAGGTTGCCAGATCCCCAAATAAAATCCATCTTTTTTTTTTTTAGGATGAAGGTGAGCTGCTTAGTGTTTTCAAGCCTTGTGGATTTTGACTGCAAATGTAATAATAGGCTAGAATTGTTGTTTGGTCCTGTATATAAAATTACACGATTGTACAAAATGGATGCACAATAGTTATACTATAGTAATTCTTAGATTTCTCCCCCTTGGACTGTAAATGAAAACACATGTTTACCATTGAACTAACAAATTGTACTTATATGATTTAACTTATATAATATTTATAACTATAATTATGTATAAAATAATATATAACGCATTATATATTATTTTAATGAATATAATTAACTATTTTATAATTTGTACTTTAGAATTTCTTTATTGTATTATGAATATGCTGCATAGATTATTAAAAAAAAATACTGGTACTGGTTCCCTCTCACTGAGGTTCCTCTGACAGGCTCCTTTCCAATAACTATACAGGAGCAAATTAATAATAAAAAAATAAAATAATAATTAAATAACAACAACAACAACAACAATAATAATAATAGGCCTAATAATAACACAGTACTCATTTACATGTTGTTGTTTTTTGACACGTTAAAAACAATAATTTTCCAATGAGTCAGATACCATAACAAAATACCAAGTTATATTTTTATTCTCATAAAATATTTATACACATTCCAAGGAGGTTTTACTCAGACTTGGCAACCATGTACGGAGGCGGGACTGGCCGTGCGCAGTAAAATTGATTGGTCAGTTTTTCTTGAATAATGATCGCACAGACTCATTGAGAGGACGTGGTTTGCAAGTACTCCCGCCTCCCCTTAGTAACAGTTGCGAGGACAAGCATTTATTCGAGACAACAATAACGGCCATGAAGTCAAAGATGAAAAATGTTGATTATATTATGTCTATAACTAAAGGGGTTAGCAAATAATCCATGATATTGCAGCCTAAAGGGGTTAGCAAATAACATGATATTGCAGCCAAGGCATCTTCCATTGTGCATGCCTCTGTGTCATGTACATAGTTTGTGTCTGTATTCACATAGAAAATATTATATTGATATTTTTACATTAGGTTTAACTTTTTTTCTTTTCTTTTTTTTTCACCTTAATTAATGTGAAATGCATAGGTGGGCCAGGACTTTTTGTCGGAATTTTTATATTTAATTACAACCCCAAATCAGAAAAAGTTGGGACAGTATGGAAAACGCAAATAAAAAAAAAAGTAGTGATTTCTAAATTTACTTTGACTTGTATTTCATTGCAGACAATATGAACAAAATTTTCATGTTTTGTTGTCAACTTCATGTCATTTGTAAATATACATCCTTTAGTCATTCAGACCTGCAACACATTCAAAAAAAGTTGGGACAGTAAAGCATTTACCACTTTGTAATGTTGCCATTCCTTTTCACAACACTTAAAAGACGTTTAGGGACTGAAGACACCAAGTGATGAAGTGTTTCAGGTGTAACGTCCCATTCTTCCTGCAAACAAGTCTTAAGGTGGGCAACAGTACGGGGTCATTCGTTGTCTGCATTTTGCAAGTCTTCAAAATGCGCCACACATTCTCTGGGCAATTGGAGACAGGTCGGGACTGCAGGCAGGCCAGTCAAGACCCGTACCCTCTTCCTCCGCAGCCAGGACTTTACCCGTATGTGTGCAGCCATTGTCTTGTTGACTTTGTAATGTGTGCATGTGGTTTTGCATTGTCTTGTTGAAAATGCATGGGCCATGCAAGCTCCAAAATGGTGCCATGTAAGCATTAATGGTGCAAGTTACCTTTGCCAAGGGCACTGACACAACCCCATACCATGACAGACCCTGGCTTTTGGACTTGTTGCTGGTAACAGTCTGGATGGATCCTTTTCTTCTTTGTCTATTCCTGGAAAATATCCTTTTCTTCTAAAGCGTCTATTCCTCCCAAAAAATACCTGAAATACTGTTGATGGTCCATCCCAGATGCCTCCGAGCCCAGAGAAGTCGACGGCGCTTCTGGACACTGTTAACATAGGGCTTCCTTTTGGCACAGTACAGTTTTAACTGGCATTTGTGGATGTACTACGTATTGTGGTACTTGTAACTACAAAGGTTTGACAAAGTAGTTGAGCCCAGTGGTGATATGCTTATAGATGAATGACGATTCTTGATGCAGTGCCGCCTGAGGGATCGGAGATCACGGTTGTTCAGCTTAGGCTTGCGCCCTTGTCCTTTACGCACTGAAATTCCTCCAGATTCCTTGAATCTTTTAATTATGTTATGCACTGTTGAAGGTGAAATATCCAAATCTCTTCCTATCTTTCTTTGAGGAACATTGTTTTTAAACATTTCAATAATTTTCTCACGTATTTGTTGGCAAACTGGCGATCCTCGGCCCATCTTTGCCCATCTTTGCTAAAGGACTAAACCTTTCTTGGATGCTGCTTTAGACCTTACCAAATCATTTACAATCACCTTTTGTACCAAATCATAATTACAATCACCTTGACATCAACTGTCAACGGTTCAAATCAAATCAATATTATTTAACCAATTTACCTCATTACTAGCCCTAAATTGCTCCTGTCCCAACTTTTTGGAATGTGTTGCAGGTCTGAATGACAGGAAAGGATGTATATTTACAAATGACATGAAGTTGACCAGACAAAACATGAAATATTTTGTGTTCATATTGTCTGCAAATGAAATACAAGTCAAAGTAAATTTAGAAATCACTACTTTCTTTTTTTATTTGCGTTTTCCATACTGTCCCAACTTTTTCTGATTTGGGGTTGTAAATACAAGTTGACCTTTGTGACAAAATGCCCCATGTTAGTGTATGAAATAATTTGTCACAATGGAAACTAGGCTATTAACCCCTTAACTGTCACCCCCCTTTTTGAAAATAGACTTGAAAGTGCACTATTTAAAGTTAAATTGTTATAATTCATGAACACTTTTGAATACAGACCTAAGGTTGGTCTCTTTTTAAAGAAGACAATCAGCAAATTATTACAGAAGTGAAATCATTTAAAAAAAAATTAAGTAAAAAAAAGTTATAAAAGTTTAAATTTACTGTAAATAAAATGTACTGTACTATTTTTATTTTATTTTATATAAAATAAATATTTTACAAAATGGGTTTTAATCCAAATTTGGCATAAAATTAAAGCCATATTTTAAACAAGTTCCAAATTTGAAGTTGATATAAAAAAAAATTGAGGTTACTATGCAATTTTGTTTAGGCGTTATACCACAAACAACCACCGGGTGCCATTCAAACCCCATTGAATATTTTTATGCATTTTTCTATCACAAATGTATCAATTTCTCTCTCAGTATTACTCCCATCACAAAATAAATATGAAATCTTGAGACTCAGACCTTTCCGATGATATGTATTTAGTCAAGATTATAAAAAGTTTTGATTCTGTAAGACCGTAATACATTTGGAATATGACACCTCCCACTAAGGGGGAGGAGCCCGCTAAAAGATTTTAAAGTACCATTTCTATGGTAACGCAATGTCCGATTTCAAAATGGTTTTCACAGGATGAATTTTGAGATTTTAAGCTTTCAAATGATATATAATATATGATGATTGCTAAAATATATGATAGGAAAAAAAGGAAACAAATAGAATTTTTGTGTCAAAGGTCAGAGCTCCTGTTATGGTGTATATGTACTGAGGTGCACTCTTGTCATAAATTAATCTATTACTGCTCCTACATATTTTTTTAACAACAAACAGTGGTAAAATATCTATTTAGGAGACTTGGACCTTTCCAATGATATATAGTTTGTCATGATTAGATTAGGATTTAATGGTAATATATTGAAGTAAAGTTAGGCGTCCCGTATACGGGACGGTGACACAGCCCACTATAAGTTTTTAAGAATTTAAACAGTCAAATATTTATGAAACACAACAAAAAATAAAAGGTAAGATTCTTGTCTGAAGATGCTAATGTGATTATATTGTGTTCACTTGTTCATCACACATCTAAAATGTAATTATATTTTTAAGGAATTAAAAGGTTTTGAACTACCATTATATATATATATACTGTATATATACTCACACATGTGTGTGTGTGTGTGTGTGTGTGTGTGTAATTGATTTTTTTTCTGAAAAGCTTATAGTTACTGAGATAACATCCTCATGTTACAACTAGCCCTGGTATCTGCTTTAGAGCTAAATAATGTAACATGCATTATAGATGACTTGAAGTAATACAGGCTAATGCATAATATAAATGTGTAATCACATCCCAGGAGCAAATGCATAAAAATGTAACTCTAAATTGGGAAAATTAAAGTTTTAGATTCAGCATATAGACCTTTTTACTGTAATTAAAGGGATAGTTCACAAAAATGAGTTTTTATTTCTTCCTGTTGAACATAAAAGAAGGTATTTTGAAGAATAGTAACCAAATTGTTGATGGTAGCCACTGACTAACGTAGTATGAAGAAAAAAATACTATGGAAGTCAATCAAAGGAAACTCATACAGATTTGGATTTATATATTTTTTGGACTAAACCTTTAGCTATATGATCTGAAACATGTTACGTGAGTGTAAGTTCCTCTTTAATAGATGTGCTGATGCAGTCACTAGAGGGCAGTCGTCTGCTCCAGTCAAGATATACAAGTTTTCCTGAGGCGCAGAGATAATAAGATCAGATCTGATCCAGTGAGAGAACAGAAGCGGGCTGTGTTCAACTCTCAAGGGCCCTTGGGTACTTACACAGTCAGAGTCTACGGGATGAGAAATTGCCTTCTGAAGTGCTTGTTTTAGCTGAAATGGAAGAGTGAAATTGTGGGATTCAAAATGATAATATCAAAGGTATGTGAAGGTCTTTATGACTCTTTAATTATACTGTTATGCAAAGCAAATGTTCCAATCATGTTTTCAGTCATACTGGTCAATATACAATAAAGCAAACAAAATGCACAATATCTGCAATGTAAATTCAACCTAACTGTATTTTATCTGCAAGTTTCTGCCATTTTTTTCATCAGCATTTTAATCTATTGGCCACTAGGTGGCAGCAAAGTCATTATCTGTTTTTGAAGATGTACTGAGCAGTTATTTTAGTATCATTGAGATACTATTACAGTTTTTATTAATATTTTGAATTGTTTTTTTATTTTTATATTTTCTGTTTTTATGTTTGTTTTTTTGTTTCAATTTTCATTATGTTTCAATTTTTTTGTTGTGTTTTTGCCATTAAAAAAAAGTCTATAAAATTTATTTATTTTTTAGTTTTAGTCATTTTTGTATATCAAATTAAACTAAATGAATTTACATGTTATTTTGACAAATATCTTAAATGAAATAAGTAAATAAATACATAAGTAAATAAATAAGTTTTTGTAGATTTTATTTTATTTTCATTATTGTTTATTTTTATTTTAAGTATTTTTTATTTTTTATTTTTACTTAATTATAATTTATAATAAACTTAATTCTAAAACCATGCCCAGGAATACCACTTTCATTTTCAATTTCTCAGGAGAAAAAAAAAAAAACACTTAGTTAAACAAACACACATTAATTGAGTGTATTACCCTCTATATGGCAAAAAAAGGACATGACACCTGGCTAACTCCTGATGGTCTTGTCAGTGTTGTTAATGGTGTTAAAAGCAGCGGATATAAGTCTGACTGGTGGCTTTTTTCTTTAAGATTCACTAGACATTGCAGATGTCACAATATCTCAGCTTCTTGATTGTGATGCTGCTGTTGTGAACTCATTATCACCTTTTTATTGCTTCAGTTCTGCTGATATATGCGTCTCACATTTGATCACAGAGAAAAAAAAGTGATAAAATGTCCCTGTTTTCTGATCTCAATATTAAAGTGCGACGATTGCAGAGAACATTAGTTGCTGGTTTGCCCTTGAGAGGGTGATAAGTTCTAGATTTGGCAACCGTACTTATTCAGCGTGTCCTATTTTAGCCACTATAAAGGGGTGCAGTAAAAAGAAATCACACTAACCGCCCTGAATCTGTCAAAATCTTGTCCACACTGCTGGCTCTAACAGAAAATCATAGCATAATCCTTGGAAATGGCCACTATTTTATTGCCTTCAAGGCATCAGAGGGAGAGAGCTTGTTCAGCAACTAGGCGAGATTAAAGCCTAAGAGTTATTTTGCCTGTCTTACAACATATACAATTATGTCTTTCATGGGACACATACTTAAAATAAACAATTTTAAGTCTCTTTGAGCAACCTCTTTAAGTATATATATATATATATATATATATATATATAAGTATGGGTCAGTAATATTTTTTAAAATAAATTAATACTTTATTCAGCAAAGTGATCATGCATTAAAATGATCAAAAGTGACAGTAAAGACATTTATAATATAAAAGTATGATGGTTTCCACAAAGATATTAAGCAGCACAACTGTTTTCAACATTGATAATAATTCTCGAGCTGCAACTCAGTATATTGGAATGATTTCTGAAGGATCATGTGACACTGAAGACTTCTGTCAGTGTCAATGATGCTGAAAATCCAGCTTTACATCACAGGAATAAATTACATTTTAAAATATATTCAAATAGAAAACAGTTAATTTAAATTGTAATAATATTTCACAATATTACTGTTCTTACTGTATTTTTGTATTGATCAAATAAATGCAACCTTGGTAAACATAAGACTTTTTTAAAAACAAAAATCATACATCATTTATATTGCTAAATACATATATTAAGCAATATATACTGAATAAGAAATAAGCAAAAACGATTGAATAAGCAAAAAACTCAATAGTGCTGTCGTCCAAGATCACATACTTACAGTAACCTAGTCTGCCTAAATTACAGTGAATAATTGAACAGAATGCCAATAAAGCAATTTCCAACAGTTAAGAGCATTTTAAAACTTGCGAATCTCCTGAAATAAGACCCCGCTGACAGATCTGAGCCCCTGATAAAGATAAAGGATTACCCCGATGCTTTCTGTGCACTTTATTCATGCTTTTTTTGATGACATGCACTGCAAGCACATTTGAAATAAACCTTCTACTACTACTGAATGAGTGTGAAATCTATGGGATGTGCCCCGCTCCATCTCTCCAGGGTCCTGTAGGTTTTTTTATCTGGTGATGGTACATTAACGCTCTCAGAAGTCCCATGACGGCACATTCTTTCAGTTATGTCACGGCCACACAGATTTTTACAGACCTGTTATATCAAGAGAGGACTTCAAAAGCTTTCAGAAGGCAAGACACCATCCATTTACAATGAGCAACACAGTCTGGAGTCTTAAAAGCTAACTCTCGACCTCTCTTTCCCTCCTCTGCGCCAACATAGCTTTTGACTTGGGCCCGCTAGAGTGCAGGACGAGTTAGAATAGATTCACAATATCACAGCCAGCTATAGCTGAAAAATGTATCGATACACAATATTAAGCGTGCTTGCTAAAGCTTAAAGAGATTTGAATAAACCTCCGACCTAAAGTATTAAACTGCGCCGTTTGTGCTTCAGACCTCAAATCATATTTTGTTGAGGAGAGGAGGCATGCATTTCTTTCAAAGTATTTTACCTGGATTTTCACCATGTCACACAATAAAATTAATGAAAAATCTTATAGATTTATATTTACAGAAACCATGGGCTGTTGTGACTTGAGCCAACCATGTCAGCAAGTTTTGCACAGGTAAATTGCAAAGATTTATAATATATTGGTTAATGAATATAATGAATAAATAATCAAGGAACTTTGCTGCCGTACCATGAGTGCAGCAGGCGCAATGATATTACACAGCACCTGAAAGTAGTCCCTAGCTGGGGACTATCACTGCGCCTAGCTGGGGACTACTTTCAGGTGCTGCGTCATATCATTGCGCCTGCTGTACTCACGGTACGGCAGCAAAGTTCCTTGATTATTACACCGGAATGAGAGTATAGTTCCTAGCCATATCGGACTAGAAAATCACAACTTTTCATTTTCGGTCGGTCTTAGTACACGATGTAACTACAGAAGAGTCAAGCTTTAAATAGGAAAATTATCGAAACTCTTTGGTCATTTTTGAGCGCGATGCTAACGGTCTAATCTGATTCAATGATCTATGCTAAGCTAAGCTAAAAATGCTACCGCCAGACCCGGAGATCGGCTGAATGGATTAAAAAACGGTAAAACTCAACTGTTTAACTCTAGGGGAGTTGTAAAATGAGCCTTTTTTCCCAAAAAAGTGTAGTGTTCCTTTAATATATTTTAAAATGTTATTTATTCCTGTGCTGATTTGCTGCTCAAGAAACATTTCTTCTGCCATATACTTATGTAACACTGCATCATCAGGCACTTTTCTGCATATGTTTTGGGAATGTCCTGTCGTCATCAGTCTATGGACACATGTAAACCTGGTTTTGTCATCATTACTGCGAATTGATTGGTCTGTTAACCCAAGTTTGTGTCTTCTTAATGATGATTCAGGTCTCTGTATTAATTCAATGCAAAAGAGAATGTTGTTTGCTGGTTTTACAGCTGCGAAGAAGATAATAATCCAGAACTGGTTTACACCACACATGTGTAGAAAAATATATTGGATCCGTAGCCTCCTGCAAATAGTGACGTGTGAATGTGCAACGGCGCGAGTCGGTGGGGCCAGGCCCTCGACCATTGATGCTTGGCAGTGTTTTCTTTTTGATATACGTGATTGTATAAAGGAGTGACTTGTTTTGTGTTTTTATTGTCCTTCCCTCTCTCCCTCCCTTTTGACTTGACTTTGAGCTATTGAGTATATGTCTGTTGTTTTGTTTTGTTATATTTTGGATGTTATGTTATGTTATGTTATGTGTGAAAAAAATAATAAAAAATGTTGATAACAAAAAAGAAACATTTCTTATTAGTATCATTGTGCTGATAATTTTTTTTTTTTGGAAACTGTGATAATTTTTATCACATTCTTTGATGAATAGAAAGGTCAATTGATCGATCGATCAATCAATCAATCAATCAATGTATCCTTGCTGAATGATTAATAAAAAAACTCAAACCTTTGAATGGTAGTGTATTTATATAAAAAAAAAATGAAATGGCCAAAAAATATATGAACTTATTAAAAATGTTATTTTTGTAAATATATTGTTTCGGCTTTTTTTGTATATTTGGAATATACACATATTATATGGACAATGGATGTGAAACGAGCACATGATTTGATATTCCGCTTCGCTCTTTGCTGTCTTTCAACCCTCTGCTCTAAAAGGTCATTTACACCCTCCATCCTCCGAGTGTTTGTGTCTTTGGCAGGCAGTGAGTGCGGGGGTGTGCATATGTGCTCGTGAACACGGTTGGCCTGACATTGAGACGGGACTCGAGGGTGATAACCGCACTCAAGGTCTTGCTGTCAAGTGCTGAGGGCTCTTGTTAATTCGTTGACAGGCGATTAGGATCAGACACAGTCTGGCCTGGTACGTGTGGCATAGTTTACTCATGGCACTCTCCTTCCTTTCTGTTCTGGTTAATCTCCACTGTAGGCCGCTGATGATTTACATTAGGCTCATATTCAGCCTAGCTTTTGAATTATGCATATACACACACCACGGTCCGTTGCCCGTTCGCATCTCATCGGCGTCTGCTCTTTGAAAATGCACCGCGTGTGAGCGGTAATTAGTACCTTTAGCGTCGGAGCCACAGAGGTTCCCTCAAGGGAACTACGCAACTATAATGTCACTGACCTTACAGATACTTAAATGTCTAGCTACTTGGTTTCAATACATATAGATTGACTAAAGTCAGCGGGGAGAAGAGAAATCTGTTCAGATGAGCATGCAAGGGGCTAATCTTGATGCACGAGTAATTATAAAGTCTTTTAATGCATTGACACGCTGCCCAATGAAGGCCTTCGGTGGGTGACATGAATGACAAACACCACATGGAGGCCACCAAAAGGACGGAACACATTTTAAGTAAGAAGAAACGGAAATGACTGGCTATTAACCCTAATTTGGTTGGTTCGTATGAGGATGCGTGGCTTTCAGAGCTTCTGGGATGCGCTGAATCATGGCTTGAGGTGCATATGGCTGGGTTTATGTGTGAAGCGCAAAGTAAAGTTGGCATCACGCCGTTTACTGCAAATCATGCCCGCGGCTCCCTCAAACTGCTTTTCTACATCATGTGTTTTGAATGAGTCGGGTGGACAAGAGAAAGACAAGCGTTCACCCAAACAAAAGGCCAAGCCTGATGGATCTAGTTAGACAGTCAAATTCACCTGAGTAGACTTAAGATAACGCTTCACGAATATAGTAGCCAATCAAACAACTGAAAGTGAAGTCACACATCATGTCCTCAAAAGCACTGAAAGAAGCAATTGAAGCACTGTTTCAAAGTCATTATGGAGGGAGGATGTGTGGATACTTTTAGATAAAGATGAGGTTAAACAATTAAACCTTCACACATTAACAAAGCAGTCATATAAAAATGGAGAAGATGAGATTAAAACAATACAATGCCTCAAAAGGTTGCTCTTGGTTATGCTTCAATTATATTTCAACATTGTCTCAGATGATTGTCTGAAATAAAATACACAAATGAGACCATTTTTGACATACAGTAGGAGTATTTGGCTATTAAACAAAATTAAATAATAAATTACATCAGTGTGTGTGTAATAACTTTGTTTGAATTTAATGAAAACTTTTACTGAGCAAGGAGAAATTAAATTGATCACAAGTGACAGTAATGTTTATGTTCCACAAGACTGTTCCACAAAACTTTTATTAGAAAATGTATTATGTAACCATAACACGTTAAAATGTATTACAGTTTCCACAAAATATAAGAAATGTTTCTTAAACAGCAAATCAGCATATTAGAATGATTTCTGAAGGATCACTGAAAAATGGAGTAACTGTTGCTGAAATTTCAGCTTTGCATCACAGAAATAAATTACATTTTAAAAGATATTCAAATACAAAACCATTATTAATTAATAATTCACAATTTCAATTAACTTATATTAACCTCATATATATATTCCATGTAATCTCATTGCTGTCTAGGAAAAAAAAATCGAGATAATTTCTTTCTTCTGTGGTTAGAATCTCTTTGTTCTGCTTTGCATTGCATTGCTGGAATATCCTTGAAATTCCCTCTAACTTGAACAAGAAGTGAACTTGCAAACTACGGTGATTTGAAATCATTATGAGGCTCTCACAGATGCCATTTATCACTCCTCTCTATTTGCTCATTATAATTTCATGGCACCATCTTTTATAATTTAGTGCTCATCATCTCTAGCAGCTTTCTTTTTAAAAACAGCCCTTTATTTTCCGGAACTTCAAATAACCTGCACACAAGTTCAGCTCGATACGTCCAGTGTTCGTTGCACTTTCACCTCATGTACCGCTGCGACCAAACTGAGGAATCACAAACCATTAACGAGACATTCTTGCAGTCGGAATCATTATAAGGAAACTGGCAATTCAGACTCTGAACCTGCAGCGTACATTTTTTCCCCCATGCATCCTCTCTGTATCATTACAGGTCTACTGGTGAAATCAGAGCTCTAATGTGCAGCGGATAAAGTCTCACTGGCATGCTGTCTTTATCAAAACTGATCAAAGAGAGAGCGGGAAAAGCACATTACACATGGCATTTCACTCTCAGCCGGTGCGTACGTGTTTGTGTGCTTGCGTGGAAAAGCTTTGAAAATGTTGTTTGCTTGAAGTGATTATTCCAGCATCATTAGTGTATCTTATGCTTTTTTTGGTCTCTCAGGAAACAGATCTAGCCTGAGGCCCTTAAGCAGGTTAAAGGGAATCAAACCCTGTGCTGATTAATTATCTGAGCTCCTGTGAAGCTGTGACATGTGGAAAAGTGTGCCGTTACAGGCCCTTCTAAAAGTAGTGCTGTAGTTATTTCACATCAAACACACTGGAGTGCTAATTTTAATTTATTTTCTTTAAAATAATCCATTATTCAGCTTCCCTTTGGGTCAATTTGATTGCTTGGATTGAAGTTATTTTTAAATCTTGATTTTTACCTTAAGAAACCCTTGTGAAGCTTTCTCAGTTTTATCCATGCAATTCATTTTAAGGAATACAGAGAGAGATTAAGATGAAGAATGACCTCCGTTTGGGATGTCGAGTCACTGGGAGAAAAAAAATCCAACAATTCCTCCCTGAGATCTGCCTTCTAAATTGGCTTGAAAAGTCACTATTCATTGGCTTCACAATGTGAAGTCAGAGCCTGATGTGCAGCTCGAACATCAGGAAAACAACACACCAGCAGTTAATAAAACCATGGGAGCTTTTCTCGTATTGCTTGATTTACTTGCTCAGTGAGTTTATTATGCTACTGTATGAGTAACAATTTAGATTACTGTTGTATCACTAATGACTAACTACACATGAACAAAAGTTTACACAATATTAACATTCTACTACTACTAACTTACAAGAAACTCTGATTAATTAATTAGCAACAACACTCTATTAGCTGTTTTTTTCATACCAGAACTACTAAGAAACTACACACACTTATGTGTATTCTTTCCCCCAAAAAACCTTACAAAAACCTCAAAAGCTTACAATAACTTGAGGCTGGGAGTTGTCATGCTTTTCACTTTAGAATACATTTCCAAATAATTTGCAATTCCCTCTGACAGATTTGGTAATACTTGAGTCATTACTAGAGAGTTTAATGATCTACACTTTAAAATTAATCATGCATTATTCTCATTAAAATGTAACTGTAAATAGCTTCTTAGTTCTCTGGGAAGTATGAAGAAAAAAGTAGTTATTGATTAGATAATGGTGTGTGTCTAAAGCTGTGTTCTTCTATAGATTTCAGTACCTAAAATTATAACTTGTTTTGGAATGTACGTTTTCTTAACATAATTAATGTGCCATTTGTCAGTTATCAACAGAACTGAAGGGATTTGTTAAATGTGTTGTTACACCAGCTTTTGAAAGAAATTTCAAGTGTTTGCCTCGGGTCACAAGATGTTTTATCATAAGTTTCCTGCTAGCAGGTGCTGAGAAGATGAGAAAGAAATTATAAGGGAACAAAATGAGATAAGAAACAACTCCTGATTATATTCAAAAGTTGTTTTTTTATTTTTTATTATAAGATGTAAAAGAAACATCAGGGAAATAAACAAACAAATAGCATTATAAAGAAAACTAAGTAAATAATAATAGCTTTTGACATTTAATTTTATATGCAAATTTTTATTTTTATATAAAGCAAATGACAGCTTTAGTTAGCAAATATTAATTATTCCAATCTACAGTTAACCTTGTGAGGGTTCATCACCTGATTATCTTTTAAAATAAGAAGATATCAAAGAAACATCAAGGAATAAATAACGACACATTTATAAATAATTAACAAATAAACAAAACCCTATGACATTTATTTTTATATGCTAAGGCAAATGACAGCTTTAGTTATCAAGTAGCAATACACCACACCACATTACCTCTGTGAAGTCCTTTATGGCATATTTATCCTGGGCTCTGTGAATTTAAACGATGGCCTTGTTAAGAGAAAGAGAGAGGCAAAGCACAAAAGCAGCAGGGAAGAATAAGAGAGGAATATACTGTATACGCTAGCCAAGCTCAAAGGCCACAGCGGTCAGCAGCCACTTCGTTATGAGTTTGAATGGTCTGACATGCACAAACAGAGTGTGTTAACCTTGAGCGAGACTGAGGGGAAAAGAGGAGCGGAGGCTGGTGGTAGTGGTGTTAAAGGCCTAAGCAGGTGTGACAGTTCTGAAAGCTTTCACTGGACAAAAAGGTTTCACTGGCCTCCTAGCAATGCTGAGCTATGGCTGACCTCACTGCTCTCCAGCGCTGGCAGAGAGAAGCTGTGTTTGTAGTAGAAGGGAAGCACAAGAGATGAAGGAAAACAAGCATGCTTGTGTTTACATGAAAGATGCATATAAAATAATAACAGAGTAAAAGTACAGCATATGGTCTCTAATTCAAAACAGACCAACAGATCATGAATGCCAGGATTGTCTCTTAACTGTGACTAATAAATAAACATGTAAATTAACTAAACTATAATCTATAAATCAAAGGATGTGCAACTTAACAAGTTTGCGTTTACAATTTTAATAGTATTTGGACATATTAATACTGTCCAAATGTTTCACCACCAACCCCTGAATGTAAATCATTTTCCATTTTCCTCCAGTGGGGGGCAGCAAACATTATATTATGCACTGTGCACTATTCCTTCATAATTTACCACATAAATGAGCCCAGAAGCTTATGCAAACGTCTCCGAGAACCAGACAGCATAACAGCATATTAATTCTTGCATGACAGATTCATATTTACTGGAAGAACACAGATAATTTTTGTATGAGGAGTGCACCACTAATATTGTGTATCAGAATCATGTATAAACTGATGCATATATATGTAATCTGGAAGAAATATATGTATGTGTGTGTGTGTGTGTGTGTGTATATATATATATATATATATGAAGAGTTCAGATGAAAAAGCCTCCAAGTGCCATCTGAAATTTTAATCTAAAATGAGCATTTTTCTCAGGATTTTCTGCACACACACACACACACACACACACACACACAAATATATATATATATATATATATATATATATATATATTTACTGAATGGGACTGGCAGCCCCAAAGCAAATGCATTTTGTACAGACTCTACAAACCAAAAACTTTAACATCAAAGTGGGCGGTCCCATACGTCTCGTCTCGTGACGTAATTTCCGCTAGCTCAAGTCATTTGCGCTGGTCGCAAGCTTTAGTTCATCTGTTTCTAACCGCGCGCCGGAGAACAGGAGCCATTGCTATCAGTATAGCCGCCGCTGCTCGTGTGTTACCTCTTGCAGGAAGTGGATACTGAAATAGTTTCGCCTTCGGACGTTTGGTTTTTAAGCCTTCTTTAACTAAGAAACTCAACATGGAGAATGAGAACAAATACCTCCCGCAGCTGCTGGCGGAGCGCGACAGCCTGGACGCGTCGTTCACGCACGCCATGCAACTTATAACAGCAGGTAAACGCCGTTGTATGGGGAAAACGAAGGAGAGGATGTGTGGAGGCGTTTTTGCGATGTAGATAAATCGTAGTTTTATTTAGAGAAACGCTGGGAATCGACTGTAACTTAGTCGTTCGCGGGACGCAGGGCGACCGTTACAAAGTCTCGCTTCAGCGCGCGGGGGGTGAGCCAGGCACGTGCTACCGAAGCCATTTTCCGCGTGTAATTAATGCTTTTTCGGAGGGACAAACTCCACTTTTACCGGATGATATAGTTTCTTTGTACCGGTCTCCATTTAAACCCGTAGAGTTTTACCCCCATCATCCCCTGGCAGCGGTCCCGTTTCATCTCCAGTGCAGCGTTTGAGCCGCGTGTTGGAGTGGGTTTAACCGCCGTGCGTTTATCGAAGTGGAAACTTTCGAACCTGATTACGGGGTTTATACAACTTTACAATAGTATATTAGTCTTTTAATGTTATTGAAATTAGATAATGTTTCAAGATATATAAAAAAATGACTGTCGTGTTAGAATTGCATATGAATCAGATATTTTATTCTTAAATAAACATTTGTCGCCTTTTATTGTTTGTAAGGAGGGCTCTGTATCTAAGGGGGTCAACGTGGCGTTTCTTTGTAGGCGTCCAGTCCCAGCTTACATGCACTTATCGTGTTTGTCTACTCTAGACTGAAAGATCTGGAAAGCTTTAGATGAAATCGTCCAAGTCTGATCAAATGAAATTGAAGACGGCTGAATGTCTTAAGCTTGAGATTTGTCGTAGTAATAAAAACCATGTTCCGGACCATATGTGCCTTTAGTGTGGGAAGTGTTGCATCGGGAGATAAAATTGATTTTTTGGTTTAGGAAATGTATTTTCTTGGCCTCGTTTCACCACGTCTTATATCATTAGTCTAGTGGGAGGTTAACTGTATCTTGTGGTTTATATTAGCAGATCAGTTCCTTAAGTTACCTTTGCAGAGGCATGTAAATGTTCGTTATTTAGCATCAGACTTGCAGTGAAAAGCCCTTTAAAAGCTGAGTCTATTGATTGATGGCGTTTGCTGCCAGTGTCTTTGAGGCAAGCACTTTTCTTTGCAACCTGAAGCAAACACTTAAATCTCAGAAGTACATTTGGCGTTGATGTAAAATGACCTGGAAATTGCTAGAGAAAATATTCCAGGCCTGTAAACATTAGCTTCTAATCCAGCTTGTCGTGTTAAATGATGGAAATGTAACCATGTAGGTTAATGACTGATGATTAGTGATGTCCATTTTTAAGGTTTAAACCTTGATTCTTAAAACTGATACATTTCTGACCCTGTTGGCTGATGTGGAAATCAAACTTGTGTGCAAATGTTTCTAGCGATTGAGTTTTGTGATGTATGTAATAGCTGGTTAAGCAATGATTAAAAAAGTATCGTCAAATATATCAAGTTGCTCTAGTTTTACATTTATATGTTCAAATCTGATGCCTGATAATATTTTTTTTGTGCCTTTTAGAAATTGAGAGGCTTGAGAAAGGAGAGACTGAGAAAGATACAGAAAGCTACCTGGACCTCTTCACCCAAAAAAACATCAAACTGAAGGAAAGGGTTCTCATACCAGTCGATCAGTACCCTAAGGTGAGTGTCACTTTGGTATTCTGGAACACACATACTGTAACGGTTTACATGTGTGCTGCTTCAGATCTGGTGTTGAATGAATGTGTAACACCTTAGTGGAAGCAAAGGTCACCTAAGGATTCTTGAGGGGTACAAAAAATGTTAGGAAAGTAGAACTTATTTCATGGCAAGTATTGCATTAGTATTGGAAAGAACTATTAAATAGCGAAATAGTGGGTCTGGTCTCACCAGAGGCATGTTTTGACAATTTTGCAAACATTTGATTGTTGAAACCTGCGAAAGGTGTGTAATCTGTCATGAAGAGGCTTAAGGTATTTTCTAAATGCATGTTTTTTTGTGCGTGTCCTGTAATAGCTTACCTGCCAGAGGTGATCAGACTGTTTGATTGAGTCCTCTGCTGTTTTAGGAGTAGCAGTGTTTTTCTTTAACCTTGCATGCTTATTCTTTAAAGTTTGCTTGGTAGATCAGTTGAGACTAGCTGAAAGTAACATTTTATTTTTCTCCACCTCTTCCCAGAATCCAATCTTTAGTGCATTTTTCTTTTAGTATTACATGAATATCAGATTGGTATGCGAGTTTTGCTTGACTGATTAGGCTGCTCAAGTCCAACTGAAAGTGCTGTTTCTCTGTACAGCTTGTTATATTAAGCTTTTGCTTAGATTTGATAAAAAATGGGTTGTCCTGAGGATGTGCATTGTGTGGACAGTGTATGTCTTGGAGGCAGCAAATTATGTTAGATCTTTGCTTATGACTTGACTCGCACCTGTCAGCTGCACTGCCTACAATGTATTCAACAGCAGACTCTTAGGTTCTCCCTGCTGAGAGTTACTTTGATTTTTAAATGTTGGGCTTAGCTCTTTGCTTTTTTTCGAGTGGCACTTCTCTTTGGTTTTGTGCAAAGAAACAGATGTTTTGTTGTCTCCTGAGTGATATTTTATTTATTTATTTTTTCCCCTCCCATTTTAGCCGAGTGTCCTCATGCGTGTGTTCCCAGACTGCCTAATGTTACCCCTCGCTTTTCTGTCGAGCAGTGCACGACTCTGGCCTTTGATCTCTATGCATTCCATTTAATCTTGTCCTGTTCAGGAAGATCAAAACTATTGCGCTTTTAGTCCTTGAAAACTAAGTGCGGCTAAGTGAGGCACTGTAGAATTCTTCAAAAGATGTGGGTTTAATATTTAATTTTCTGTTGCTTTGTGCAGTTTAACTTTGTTGGGAAGATCCTTGGACCGCAGGGGAACACAATCAAGAGACTGCAGGAGGAGACTGGCGCTAAGATCTCTGTGCTGGGGAAAGGATCCATGAGGGACAAAACCAAGGTAAAGTGTTATTGAGGTTCTTTTTAAAAGTTTGAATGATTGTTGCAAGAATGACTTATACCAGGGGCACCCACTTTTGTTGCTGGATTTCTAAGATAGCTCTAAAATCTCTAAAGGAATAAAAGGATGATTCTAGGCTATTTGATACTTCACATTCTGGTTGTCTTGCTGTGTGAATGAAGGTTAAATGACAAACTAAGGGTAAACTGGATCTGCTGAACTACTTTGTTTTTCAGGAGGAGAGCTTGAGGAAAAGTGGAGAGCCAAAGTATGCACACTTGTCCATGGAGCTTCATGTGTTTATTGAAGTGTTTGCTCCTGTTCCTGAGGCATATGTGCGCATGGCTCATGCCATGGAGGAGATCAAAAAGTTCTTGTTCCCTGTAAGTTCTCAGAAATCTGCTCTAGATTCAAAAAGGGCAGCCCAGAGATCATGTTCATTGCAGTGAAATGCTGATATTGTGTTTTGTCTAAGCTTTCTCTGTTTATAGTGCTGTGATTTATGAATTCCAAATGGGCCATTGTTTAAGTCCAAACTGCCTGCGTTGTTGAATTGTAACTCCACTTGCTCTGCCTGTGGCAGCAGATTAATATTTAATCTGATAAATCGGTTGTTTTCAAGCTCACTTCTGTGTCTAAACTAAGTGACTGAAAGGTTTCACTAAACAGTGTGTGTGTGTTTCCACTGTAAATGACTTTAACCTTTGTGCCCTGTGCTAATGGCCTCATATGTGAGCTATGCAAGCCTAGGTTTCTCCTCATGCTGTTGTTCAACTCTTTAGGCAGCTATCATTTGCATGTTCTTGTGGAAAGTGTCATGTTAGTAAGCTATGTGCCTGTCTCACAGGACATGATGGATGAGATTTGCCAGGAGCAGTTCATGGAGATGAAGTTCTTAAATGGTGGTCAGGAACATGGGGGCAGAGGCCGAGGAGGGCCACCAATCAGAGGCCGTGGAGGTCTTCCTCCTGGAGTACCCAGGTACTCGCACTAATGCATGCACCTTTTTAATAGACTAATTGTGATACTTTTAGTTTGAGCTGGATTTGAATTCGGATCCTAAAACTTGGAGCTTAACACTTTCTACCTTTGCAGGGGTCGTGGTATGCCCCCACGTGGTGGTCGTGGCGGACCCCCTCGAGGTGGGGCTGCAAGGGGAGCACCTGCAGGTAGAGGAGGACCATCAGCCCAGCCACCCAGGGGAGCAGCTTCCAACCGTGCTCGTCCACCCGCCCCTGCGTCTCAGCGGATGCCCCCTCCACCACCCCCGCACCCTCCGACCCAAAACTCATATGACGAATATGTATGTTTCTTTATTAGATATTTTCTGAATTTGCTATGAAGATTTTGAGTGCACTAGTATCCTCAAAGTCTATGCTGCTGTGGATTGATTTTTTTTCTTTCTTTATTTCTTCAGTCTTATGACGAGAGCTACACAGAGCCAAGCTATGAATCCTATGACAGCTACTACAGTCAGCCACAAGCGTAAGTTAATAGTACATATGATTATTATTTTTGGTTTGGGAAATGGAAAGTGCAAGTTTCCTCAAAAAGATCAACTTAGCTTATAATTACTGTGGTTTATGGAGGCTTTTTGGAAACATCCCAGTGTCTTAAAAGCGCAATGTTCTTGGCGTAGTTTGTTATTTTAAGAAATTCAGGCCAGGTTCTCTTGTGTAAGAGTTGTTCATTTGAACAGTGTTTGCACTTGCATATTTTTTCAGAGAACCAGAATACTATGACTATGGACATGGAGAGACACAGGAAGGCTATGAAAACTACGGTAAGTTTAGTTTTCTGGTCATTTAATCCCAAACCTTCATCTGCTGTTGCTAATGGTTTCAAACATTTATTCTAGTTACTTCAAGGGTGTGGACAATGTTACAATTGATAACACTGGTGTTACTGAACAGAACAGTTCCTGTTTTTCAAGATGGTTATGGAAGTATTACTACCTACGAGTAATGACCAATGTTATATTTATATATTTGGAAATAAAGCCTGTCACACAGGCTGTGTCTGAAATCGCATACTGTCTAGTAGGCATTTGCTTTGAGACCGTTACTGTTACATTTACATTTAGCAGACGCTTTTATCCAAAGCGACTTACATTGCAATCAGGTTATACATTTTTATTTATTTTTTTTTTTTTTTTTTTTTTTTTTGTCTTTTGTCTGTGTGTTCCCTGGGAATTGAACCCATGGGGGAAAAAATGCGAAAAACCATGTTCGGTATTCGGCCTTCGGCCCAGTGTTTCATTTTGTTCGGCTTCGGCTTTGGCCAAGAATTTTCATTTCGGTGCATCCCTAGTGAATACCTTTACATTTCTGTGTGTGTGTAGCTATGATATGACGCTGGTTTTACTCAAATGAAACGATAAAATGCTCGTGAAGTGACTCTCAGAGATTCCGTCCGCGTTTTCTGCATCGTGGAAATCATAGAGCTGTACGGGTCAAGAACCGGGTTGACCGGGTACTCCTGTACCACCGGTACTTGAAAAAAGCTAGTACCGTGACGTTTTCATTTTTTTAGTACCGACTTGGTACCGAAGTACCTGGTCTTTTGACAACACTAGTTTGATCCATAGCATAGATGTTCAAATTTTACTTTATACTTATTTTATTACAGGTGTCCTACCAGCAATGTTTTGACATTTTTAAACAATTCTTGTAAATTTGCATTTATAACCAATCTAACAGACTTGGTGGGGCTTTTCATTTATTTTCATTATAGGTTTTGGTGAGCTATAGTTTGCTTGCTGTTGTTTTACCCACTTGCACTGTGTTTGCTCCCACAGCTCAAGATGACTGGAACGGGACACAGCGCCCTGCTGGTGGTGGAAAAACTCCCGCTCAGAGACAGACTAAGCCTGGGTTAAGGGAACACCCCTATGGACGATACTAAGTCTGATTAATGGAACGTCACCCAACGCGTCGCCATGACAACTGTCTCCCATGGCAGCTCACGCTTTAAGCTACCCGACAAAAGTAATTGTCCGTTTGTTTTTTTGGTTTTGTGTTTTTCACTCCGGACTTTTTTAAAGAAACTCGACAGAACGGCATTTGAATGCCTCAAGAATCAACATAACTTTTAGAAGGATTAGAGTTTAAACATGGCTGTTTTTTTTTTGTTTGTTTGTTCGATTTATTTTTGTTTTTGGCAATATCTCTTCCTCTGCTCATACCTACCCTTGCTTTTTTGCATTTGTCGATGGTAAACGTTTGTTCCAATGATTGGTAAAAGTATTTAGCTGAAAGGTAAAGCCTAACAACTGTACAGCCACTTTTTATGTGTCTCAGGACGCCACTTTAATTTGTGTTACCTTAAAAACTCTGCTGAGGTGCAGTTGCAGATTCCCATGTAGGCTACATTTCAAAATTCTGTTTAATACTAGCATATCAAAAAGACCCTAAACGTAATGTTTGTTTTGTAAGGAGTATAAATTACTGAAATGCAAAATGTCTTTAATGGTATTTCCAATAGCCATTGATTATTCCATATTTGATTTAAATAGTCTTAAAAGCTGTAAATGTAGATTTAGGCCTCAATATTTTTCCTTGTATCTTTAGAGTTTTGAAATATAGCCCAATTAGACGCTGTTGAGATGGAATGTCCTCAAATCCTTAATTTGTTAAAATAAGATGTTACTTTTTAAAACTGTTCTGTAGAATAACCCATGTTTGGCTACTTAATGTTTAAAAGGAAAAAAAAAAAATCATCAAACAAGTCAGACTATCATGGATGGCACCATGCTATATAAACTGCATGCACAAACTGCTTAAAGGATTTGGACAACAATCTCCACAAGGGTCATCTCTTTCTTATGTAAAGGGATACTGCAGCTAAAACCGACTCTATTGTACATAATTTAAAAAAGAAAAAAAAAAGAAAACATCCAAACTGTACTTTACTGCCATTTAGTATTTGTATCCTCTCCATAAAATGCAGAATGACTTGTGTAAGCTTGCCTAAATAGGTAACTAAATCTGTCCAAAACATGTTTTGCAGCAGATGTCAATAAAGCCTAGATTGTTTTTTATGAAACTTTAACCTGGTTTATTTTTCTTTGTCTTCATAAAATATGAAATGGCCTTTTAAATAACTCCTAACCTTCGGTTCCAACCTTTCTTGCTCTTCAAAAACAGATTTTAAATTTAAAACAATGCATGTAGTCTGAAGACGTAAACTACACTAAAGGAGTCTGTTTAAAGTGTTTGATTTGACAATTAAAAGCACACCTTTAATGTTTCTCTCTCTTTTTATACTTAAAAAGGACCCTAGAGGTAAGACCTGTGCTCTTTAAAATAACCTGGATAGCTTCCTAATGTCTATAGAGAGAACTAAAGAATTCGATGCTTGGGTATGTATTAAACTTTTCTTGAATGACATTTTATTTTTGGTCTCACTAAGAATGGGAAATGTATTACAGCCTGAAATAATTTGAATTTAAAAGTTAAGTTATGCAGGGGCCATATTTGTCAAGACTGATGCAAAGACAAGTTGGCTGCTTTTAGTAAAGAGGACAGGAGAGGACTGTTAAACTTTAAGTGCAGCATTGTAAAGGTAACCCTAACCCTAAATTTGTACGTGAGTAATGTTACATTTATATACTTAAAACTGTTTGGTAACAGCGTGCAATGATTTAAAAGATTCAATCGTTTAAAAATATAAAAGTAAAGTGGAAAAAAAAAAAATATATATATATACAAACGCAGTAATAGATTTTGCTTATAATATTTCTGTACTAACATTTCAGAGCAGAATTATAATGCAACTCTTGCTAAAAGTGCTCAGTGTCAAATCTTGATCCATCTATGTTTGTAATGCTGCTCCTGTTTTTTTTCTTTTGCGATTTAATTGTTTAACGTATTGAAAAACTCAAATGTCCTACCTAAAAAAAAGTTACCTGGAAAAGCTTGAGTTGCATGACTCAAACTTGGCTGATTGCATGAGCTTCCTCAATACAAAATAGTTTATCATAGTAATGTTTGGTTGTTCGCTCATAGCATTCTCTCTTCCCTAGGTTGTGATGCCTAGCAATTCCTGGAAATGGAACATTTAATCGAAGTGTCAGACCTCTCCTCAGGTCAGTTATCTTTTCCCCTGAAACTGCAAACATGCATCAATGCTCGTCCATTAAAAAAGTTATGTTACTTTTGTTTGTTCTCTGTAGTTTTAGTCCATCTTAATCTGATGAGTCAAAGCTTTCCAAATCTGCATGTTCTGCAAGAAGTGCTAAATGGCATAAAGTTGCACTGCCCTAATGGGCTTGCTTCCGGTTTCCAGTGTATACTCAGCTCTGTAATTACTGGTAGCTCCAGTGGCTTAATGTGATGAATGGACTCTTCATGGAAGATGATTTAGATGTCTCAGAGTTGTGTTTGCTCCTCCCTCTTGCTTGCTTTGCTGATCGACTTGTAATTCTCCTACAGGAAAAGACGTGCGTTTATTCGCAGTGTAAGAGCAATCTTACCTTTGAACACCAGCTGCCTTTAAGGAATCATGGACAGTCTTACTGAACGACTTCTGAACAGTGTGGAATGGCGGCTAAAGTTTGAACCAGCAACCTCTTAAAGGGTTAAAGTGGAAAGTCTTGAGTTCTTGGTGCTGTTTATATTGGCTCTCCAGTCGTAACACAAGGTAATTTTCTCTGTACTGAAAGTTTCACTTTACTGTTCACCTCATCAAGTGCTTTCTAAGCACACATTGCTTGAAATGTTCATCTTTAAATTGACTACTTCTGCTCATGTTGGCCAAGAAATCATTTTAACAAGCTCGAAAAATTCTGTCCGGGCTCTCCAAACGTCTACCGCAGACAATAGTCCAGTGCTTTATTCTGCAAGACAAGCATGTCTTCCCTGGTTCCTTGCTTGGAGGAACGTACATGCTAATTTGGAGCTGTCCGGCCCCTATCTCTTAGCACAGACTTTGTCTGTTAATTGCCATGGTAATTTTCATCGTGCTCTTGAGTAGATATGTTTGAATGGGTTTATGCTGGTGGAGCTCTCTTGCAGTTTGTATGATTCACAAATGAATCTTGCATCTGATGAACCAAGCACAAAAAGCTCCAGGGGTTTGCAGCGTAGAGTAACGGTTGATCTAAATCATACTAACGTTTTTTACCTTCTGGATAAAGGTCTTTCTTGCCCTAATTGAGAGCTTTCCATAAATTCTGCTTTGTTTTCTAATCATCGCTGTGTTTGGCATGCGTGTGTGTTGCTGTCAGTGTATATCGCTGTAGCTTCCATCTCTTGCTCATTCCTCCTCCCCTCCAGCACACATAGGATTCGAGCCCGTCATTCTGACCAATTACCGTGTGTCCGTCCCCCCGCAGAGCCGCCACTGGTTGCCAACTGGCTAACAGGACTAATGCCTTATTGCATTAGAGACAAATCAGTCCTCGGCACAGATTTTAATAAGCATCAGCCACCGCTCAAGTGCCATCGAACAATTGGAAATGGGTGCGCGTGGGTAGGAGGTTGACCGGTTTGTATGCCGGCTTCACCGTAATGAGAAATTGCAAAAGCAGATAATGGAAATATTTAATTCATTTCCCAGACAGATGCTTAGGGGGTAAAGAAAACTACTCTCTCTCGAGGAGGAAATGTTCAAACCCACTGCGTGCACTTAATGGGTCTTTGTTTACACGGTCATATCTGTTTGCGTCGGACATGCGTGGCCTACAGCTGCTGGGGGAATGCCTCTGGGGGAATGTGCTAGGCATGTGTGGCGGTCTGAAACTGGGGGATTGTGGCTTGGCATCTCTTTCCTCAACACGCATTGTGCATGCTGAAAACTGGAAGCATGGCTTTGCGAATGCAAATGAAATGCAAAATGCTTACACCACTGACTGTCTGTCTTCCTGCATGGCTATTTTGCTAGTTTCACACCTAACCAGAACATACTCTCCAGGGAGTCAGGGTTTTGAGTGCACTGGGAGGAGTTGTGATGGTTTCTGGCTCGTGTCCTGGAGAACCGTGGCCGCTGGCCACCTCCTTTAGTGTGAAATGCTGGTAATAACTAAGCCTCCTAAAGGTCTCTCTCAATGTGCTGTGATGAAAATGAATTGAATCCATCCATGTGGAATCTGGCTTGAGTAATCCGTAGCCCTCTAGGACTAAAAGTTGGATACCTCCACCTTGGCTGTCACTGAAGTAACATTCCATTGCATGTTTTCCAACATCCACATAAGCAGACGCACCTAAAGTTGGGCTCACACTGTGCGTTTTTTTTTATTTATTTTATTTTATTTTTTTAAAGTCCTTTAGGATTGTACTTGTCAGACTGTACGGACATGATGATCATATCATGGGATCTCAGTTGTCATTAATGTCAGACTGTACGACAGTCAAGACGAGTTAAAAACGGGTGCGCGCAAGAAAACTTGTCCAGACACGTCCAGTGACTGCGAACTGCATTACACGCGGGATTGAAATGTTGGCTATCATGAAAAGTATATGAACGCCGGCAATACCGGCGTATTTAAGAAGAATAGTGTATGCAGCTCTACACACCCACATGAAAACAGAGGCGCAACCAGTGTTTATATAGAAAAGGCAACATATCAGATTAATTCCATGAGCGGAGGACGGGAGCGCCAGAGTTTATGGCTGATAGAATAATTCTCTAGCATTAATTCTGCTCATAAGCTTGTCTTGAAAAATGGAGACGGTTTGACATTCATCGTAGGGGTAGTCACACTGCAGGACTGTGCGCCAAATCTTCTGACACTGCCAGAATTTCGTCGGAAGTGAAATTTGATCGCAACAGCCATTAATCGGCTGTTGGTGAACATGTCAAACCAGCGATCAAAGACTACAGATTTTAGCCTAGGATTATAGGAATCTTTTAGGATTTTCAAAATTTGTCTCAGACGACCAAATCGTGGCCAAAATCGCACAGTGTGAGCCGGGCTTAACACAATGTCAGGAAACCTTGGAAATTGCTTGGGATTAGTGATGAAATACAAGTGCCAGGAGTCTGTATTCTTTTGTTTTCCTAAGGAGATTGATGAACCTGTATTTACAGTGCAACTAAACTGGATTTGAGCTTATTGAAGTGCCTAGCTGTTGGCCTTTATCTCAGTATTAGCAAACTAAAGCATTTGGGGTCAGAGAAACCGTTTGGTGACTTGGGGGAGCGGACAGAATTTTTCTTTACATTTGAAAGTCATTCAAACTTGTTTGGTAGTTGGTGCATCCAAGAGCACTCACACATAGCCTGCATATTATTACGTTTGACTACAAAGAGAATACTTAACTTCACAGATGTTTTTACCTGTTTTGTAATGTCAAAAATAAAAAGAAACTGAATTCAAGAAGTGGGTCCTGTGTCTCTTTCAAAGTTTGTCTTCATGTCTCTTGATAGCTTGTTCTCCTCAGGGTCTCAGAATGGACTACAATGGACTCTCATACAACAATGGTTTACAGTAAAATATACAGTGCAATAACTTCTTGAATGCTAAAGAAAGAAACAATGCACTCAATCAGCTTCCGTCTTTATCAAATGTTACTGTAAATTGACTTAGTTTTCATTTTAGGTGTCAGTGGCTCGCTTGTCTTTGTTTTTAGCCATTAAACCTTTGTGCTTTAAAGCAAAGGTCTTCAACCCTGTTTCTGGAGACTCATTGGCCTGCAGAATTTGGCTTCAACCCTATTCAAACACCTGAATCAAGGTCTTCAGGATCGCTTGAAAATCTATAAGCAGGTTGCAAATAGACTTTGCAGGATGGTTGGGCTGTATCCAAAACCACCTGCTATACAAGGAGTGTCCAATCCAAATTTTATCTCCAACCCCAATTAAACACACCTGAAAAAGCTAATCAAGGTCTTACTAGGCATATTAGAAATTTCCAGGTAGGTGTGTTGAGGCAAGTTGGAGCTAAAATCTGCAGGGCAGTGGCCCAGGACTGAGTTTGAACACCCCTTCCCTATATTACATCACTAATATAGTTCCTCGAATGAAAACGAGTGAGTTGGGCAATTGAACCTTCTGATAATACAATGAGTTAATGGGTGTTCTCCATGGCCAGCCATTGATTGTACGTCGGTTGTACACTTGTAAATGAGGTGCATTATGGTATTGAATGAGTACACTCGATAATGTCCACAATGGTTTTGGACATCACTATAAATGGATGTCCCCTTAACTAGTTCACTATAAAATGTTATTGCAGTGACGAGGAGCAAGGTTGAAGACTTCTAATTAAAAGGAACCTTTATGGTTAAGCTCTATGAATAGCATCTGTTGCATGCCGATTACCACAGAAAATCATGCTGGCTCATACCGCCGATTGTAAAATCAGCAAAAATGTGTTTGCAGTGGATGTCCGTGAGGCAGCTGTTGTATGGATTCCCCATAGACTTCCATTGTAAGTGCAAGCAACATTCAGACAGTCTGTGTAATAACTACTTGTCCTGCTGGTTGCTGTGCTGAGCATGTTTTGAAACCAATAAGGATGAATAAGATGTGCATCATGCGGCCCTCATGAATAATTGAAGACTCCCATTTAGTCTTGAATACTTTTAATGCACATCGAGGATGTGCTTTCACGAGCTGGGTACTTAGAAAACAATGTTTAGATCAAACATTGATGTAAGCAGGGCCTGTTGAGCAATTGTGGTGTTTTTAATAGAATCTGTGTTTAATGCGAGTGTGCTCAGGTATCTGGTGCAACAGATAAGAATCAATGAGACATGCAGGGCACTACACAGCTTGAAGGGAAGTAGGCGCCGGTCTGCCCTTTGGCTGTGCTCAACAAGCATTAAGTTCTACAGGAAGTATCATGTCTTAAGGTGTCTTCACACAGTCAAGTTAAGAATGCTCTGTGCCTGCTCAGTATAAAGATGCAATGCTGCATAAAATCCCGGCTAAATTAGGCCTGCTTCAACCCACCTCATCCCTTAGTATCAAAGTATTCAATTGTAATTTCTCATGTAAATGCATTCATGCCACCTGTGAGCTGTATTAAACAGTCTGTATAAAGCTACCAAAATGCCACTTCAGAAACCCTTCTATGCCACATTTGGAGTGCAAATTTGGCATTATTGGTGATAAACTTGGTGTTGCAGAAAAACCTTTGCATCGAGTCTTCATGTATTTATAGATGAGTAAGTGCTTCCATCCTTGTGTTTTCAGAGCATAGTTTGGCAAAGCTAAATGACTAAAAAGGAAACTGTTCTCATTTTGACCTACAACCCACGCCGACGGTAGAAATCCGCCCGCTCTCATCCTTCCTCTTCACTGGTCTGCTGCCAATATGTTCGCTCTGAGTGAGACTGAAATGGCAGCAAAGCCTCAGGAGCGTTTTCATGTGGAAAGTAGTTGCAGTTGATGCAGTTGATGTTTTTTATTGTTAGTGTTTCCAAGTGAATCCGCCTCCTCAAGCTAACCCCGGAATCACCTTTTAAAGATCGTTTCTTGTTGGGAATGTAGTTTAAACCCAACGGTTTGTCACAGGTCACCACTGCGGACTATGCTGACATGTCCGTGCACGCTACTTCTCTTCTTTCCTGTTCACATGGAAACCCCGGGCCTCATTAGCTCACGCACTTGACTCCAGACCCCTGTCTGCGCTTCCACGGGAGCGAATCCCTCGGAAGCAATTTAGGGCTCGATATAAATCAATTTTTATGTTAAATAGTTGCCTTGGAAGGAGGAGTGGGGGTGGGGAAGTGTGTGCTTTACCGAGCCGTCGGCTTCCCACACGTCCCTTGTGCTTTAGTCACAACGATGACCACCGCAGGCTGTCTCTGCCTTCCTCTCTCTCGCTCTCTACAGGTCTTAGTAATTCACCTCGCTTGCTCATACTCTCCTGCCAACCTGAAGTTTTCTTCCTCTTCCTCTCTCTGGTCTCATGTTTGACCCTCTGCGGTTGTTGTGCCTTGCCTTTGGCTCAGCTCTAATTTTAGAAGGATTGAAGAAAGTCTAGCAGGGGAAGGGCGAGGGGTCTTTCTGCAAGTCTCAGATTTCCAACCTAATTACCCATCCTGTTACCTCAGTATAAGCCTCCCTGCAGCAAACCCAGCTGGCGGACGCAGCGGTGACTCAGTCACCTCTCCATAGATCAGAGCTTTTCACTGAGAATAAGGGTCGGATTCCAGTGCAATTGTCAGTGCAAAAAAAGCGTAATTCAGGTAAATTGGAGGTATGATGGATATTTTATTGCATACCCATCAAAAATTTAAAAGGAGACAAATAGAGAGTGAATAGATGTATTTTAGATGCATTCAAGTGAACAGCGATCTATATGCATAATTGGCGTCACAATGACAGCAATTTGTAGTGACAGAAAATACATTCCAATAAGAGCTGCCAATTTGAGGCGACCTGCAATAGTGACTGTGCTTGATGCCGCAATGTTCATACCTGTAACGGTATAGAATGATGCCAGCAAAACCAAGGTCATGGGTTTGATTCAAATTATATATGTATAGCTTGAATGTAGCATAAATTGCTTTGGATAAAAGCATCTGCCAAGGGCAAAAATGTTACATTAGATTTGAATAGCTGATTAATCAAACAATGGTCAGTATATCAGTCAGTCACTAAACCTTACACAATATTATACTCAATTTGTCATCAGGGAGACTATTGGTCTAGCAATTTTAGCCTTATTTTCCCTTTTGCCTAAGGAGAACCAGGATACTGCAATAAGCTTTTGAATATAGAATTTAACATTCCCGTTAATCTAGATGAGCACCACTAGTGGTTAAACGGTTTATGTCTGGGGGCTTTGAGTTCAAAACTAATAAGAGAGCTGCTAATTTGAGTAATTTGCATTTATACAGTAGGTAGCTACAACTTTATTTCATTTTAGTCTGGAATCATCCACAGTGTGCTTTTTAATGATGCTTTCTAAGACAAGCATTACTATTGCTCATACTTTGAGCTTGGGCTTTGAACAAATAAGTATTACAATGAAGTATTAAACGTTGGTCCGTTGGTCCCATCCCCTTTGTTAGACTTGGTGATAATACAGGTGCATCTCAATAAATTAGAATGTCGTGAAAAAGTTCATTTTTTCTTGAAAGTTATTTCAAAAAGTGAGACTTTAATATATTTTAGATTCATTGCATGTAAAGTAAAACATTTCAAAAGTTTTTTTGTTTTAATTTTGATGATTATAGCTTACAGCTCATGAAAGTTAAAAATCAGTATCTCAAAATATTAGAATATTTACATTTGAGTTTCAATTAATGACCATCCCTACAGTATAAATTCCGGGTATCTCTTGTTCTGGAATGTGGGGAAGTCGTGGCCTAATGGTTAGAGAGTCGGACTCGTAATTGAAAGGTTGCGAGTTCGAGTCTCGGGCCGGCAGGAACTGTAGGTGGGGGGAGTAAATATCCAGCGCTCTCTCCACCCTCAATACCACGACTGAGGTGCCCTTGAGCAAGGCACCGAACCCCCAACTGCTCCCTGGGTGCCGCAGCATAAATGGCTGCCCACTGCTCCGGGTGTGTGTTCACGGTGTGTGTATGTGTTCACTGCTGTGTGTGTGCACTTTGGATGGGTCAAATGCAGAGCACAAATTCCGAGTATGGGTCACCATACTTGGTCGTATGTCACTTCATTTCACTCACTTCACTTCTTTGAAACCACAATAATGGAGAAGACTGCTGACTTGGCAATGATCCAGAAGACGAACATTGACACCCTCCACAAAGAGGGAAGTCACAGAGGGTCATTACTGAAAGGGGTGGCTTCACAGAGTGCTGTATCAAAGCATATTAAATGCAAAGTTGACTGGAAGGTAGAATTTGGGTAGGAAAAGGTGCACAAGCAACAGGGATGACTGCAACAATACTGTCAAGCAAAGCTGATTCAAACACTTGTGAGAGCTTCACAAGGAGTGGACTGAAGCTGGAGTCAGTGCATCAAGAGTCACCACGCTCAGACATCTTCAGGAAAAGGGCTACCAAGCCACTTCTGAACCAGAGACAACGTCAGAAGCTTCTTACCTGGGCTGTGGAGAAAAATAACTGGACTGTTGCTCAGTGGTCCAAAGTCCTCTTTTCAGATGAAAGTAAATTTTGCATTTCATTTGGAAATCAAGGTCCCAGAGTCTGGAGGAAGAGTGGAGAGGCACATAATCCATGTTGCTTGAAGTCCAGTGTAAAGTTTCCACAGTCAGTGATGATTTGGGCTGCCATGTCATCTGCTGGTGTTGGTCCACTGTGTTTTCTGAAGTCCACAGTCAACGCAGCCATCTACCAGGAAATTTTAGAGCACTTCATGCTTCCTTCTGCTGACAAGCTTTATGGAGATGCTGATTTCATTTTCCAGCAGGACTTGGCACCTGCCCACACTGCCAAAGGTACCAAAAGCTGGTTCAATGACCATGGTGTTACTGTGCTTTATTGGCCAGCAAACTCGCCTGACCTGAACCCCATAGAGAATCTATGGGGTATTGTCAAGAGGAAGATGAGAGACACCAGACCCAACAATGCAGATGAGCTGAAGGCCACTGTCAAAGAAACCTGGGCTTCCATACCACCTCAGCAGTGCCACAAACTGATCACCTCCATGCCACGCCGAATTGAGGCAGTAATTAAAGGAAAAGGAGCCCCTACCAAGTATTGAGTACATATACAGTAAATGAACATACTTTCCAGAAGGCCAACAATTCACTAAAAATGTTTTTTTTTATTGGTCTTATGAAGTATTCTAATTTGTTGAATGAATTGGTGGGTTTTTGTTAAATGTGAGCCTAAATCATCACAATTAAAAGAACCAGACTTAAACTACTTCAGTCTGTGTGCATTGAATTTATTTAATACACAAGTTTCACAATTTGAGTTGAATTACTGAAATAAATGAACTTTTCCACGACATTCTAATTTATTGAGATGCACCTGTAGGTGTATGTTTCTAATGGCGCCTATTTCCACTCTGATTTTCCACTTGCAGTCCAAATTAATGGTAATTAATTAATCATGTCAAAAGCGCAAAATTGGAGGCAAATCTGTGCTCATTCACATCATTGATCACTATGGTTGAATTGACAAGAATGCGATCTGTGTGAAGTGCTGGTGTGTCTGCAATATCTAGACCCATATCCAGGTTTGGTAGTGCGAAATATTTTGACTGGAACGGTTTTAAAAAAGGTAGTTAGCCAAGTAGCTAAATCCAATGTTTGATAAATTTATACTAAATACAGCAATACCAATTTATATACAAGTTGATTGTCTACTTTCATATTGTAACAGGTGGAAAACAGTATGTGAGATAAATACTATGTCAAAATTCATAGTATTTGAAAAGTACCCGGATGACTTACTACTTCTGGCGATTCTGAAGTATGCATCTGATGGACACTTTACAATAAAGACATTTTTAATACATTATTTTGGGTTCGATATACAGGGAATAAATAACATGCTAAAAATGTATGCCTTGAATGCAATGTACGTCACTTTGGATAAAAGCATCTGTCAAATACATAATGTAAAAAAAGTGACTCTGTTCATTTACAAGAATCATCTGAGTGAACTGATTCACTAGAATGAATCTGGCTTTTCAACGCTTCATATAAGAGAGTGTTTAACCGAATACATTCCCCTGGAAGACTGCGCATGGAAGCAGTGCCCTGCTTTCACATGACTTGGCTTCGGCGACCCTTTTAATCAATGCTTGGAGCGTGCTAAAACACCTCAAAGCATCGTCCTCCTCCACCGCCAAGGCCAGCGAGAAAGAGGTTTGAAGAATGTACTCTTGGAAATATTCCTACTTTAGGTAATAGAATGTGTCGACTGTTGCTGCCTGGCTTTCTCCCACCCTCTCGAGCTGTCAAACCGAATTGAGTCACATCTGTTCTCTTCATTCCTTTGAAGACGAAGAGATGAGTTTGGCAAATCAACCAGCTGCCTGTAGGGAAAGCCAGCACCTGTCACGAGGGATGTCATTAGCCACCGACTAAACAATCCTGTCTGCATCTCAGCCTCCATCCGTAGCGTCCCTCACTCGTCTAGCTCACTGCAGATACCTGACCCATCATTCTCGGTGTCCCGCTCTCGGTTTTAAGGCTCTGCTGTCTCTATCTGTTTTGTCTCCATTTAGCCCTCTCTATCTCTCTTTGTGCAGCGCTCTGTCTGACAGGCTGCCTATTTCTGAGTCGCAGCATGGCCAGGCTCACGCTCCTGTGGGCCCGCTCATTTTATTGATCTCTCTCAAGTCTTTTCTGTCCTCGTTAGTGAGAGAGAGCCGGTCGGGGGCTCGATGCTGTAGTACCGCAGGCTTCTCTTTTGCTGGTTGAGAATCCAGTCCAAGTCGTGATTGATGATCTCAGTGCTTCTGCCGGCGTTCAATGAGTTGGTACCCCTGCCCAAGGGTTTCATTCAAGATTCCGGTGTGGGGACGTTGTAGAATTAAAACCGTTTTGCTGTTTCTCTTGCCTGCGTAACAGTCGGTTCGTCAGATAAAGTGGGCTATTGTGGAAGATAAAGCTCCTTTGATGATAAAATGGCTGCCGGGCTTGTGAGCAGAAGGCCAGGCTTTTGCCTCTGTAGGGATTTTGCCACATGTTCCACGGGTCATGTGTCTGAAACGGGCTTGACCGGAGGGAGGTCCACCACGATTGTGCAGTGACCTGAATGGAGGGTGCGATTCAAAAGGGGAAGAGCATCACTAGTTTGCGAAGAGCTGGACTTTGAATCCTCTCTTATTCCCCATCTGGATAAAAGAATTAGGAGGATGAAGCTCACATAGAAGTGTCATGCTATACTCCAGAATGTAAAAAAAAAAAATGGCATATACAAAATTAAGCCTTTTTTTGCATTGACGTTATTTTCATGACAATATAAAAATTTAACTAATATTATTTAATATTCACTTATTAAATATTGATTTCTATTAGTCACTTATCAATTAAATTACACTTTTCCATTGAAATGACATTGTGTGAATCATTCAGACTTTTTTTTAACTGAATCATTTCAATTTACTGAAATAGCAGTACTTATCCCATGAACTACTACAAGTCCTAGGATGAATGTCAATACTTTTAGTGAATAATGAATTTAAAACTAGCTTCAGAAGATTTTGAATTGGGCACAAGTTGATTTCTTACACTTTTATGGTGCTTTTGTATCCTTTTTTATTTAATTATTTTTGGGTGCACTAACCCTCATCTGTCCTTTTAACAGTATTTATTTTACTCAAAACATGATTTCTTTTTACTTTTTGTTTTGTTTTTGGGATTTCAATATAGCCAGGATATTTCTTTGACGGTGTTTATGAGTTTCACTCGCGTATACTTGACTTATCACTATCCTTTCACTCTTTTTCGGTGTCTCTTTGCTCTTTTTGTCCCCTACTTTCCCTGTCCTCCATAAATAGTGCAGCAGCATGCTGTCATGCTATGTCTTCCAGCGTCACTGTCTGTGTGGGCCTCAGGCTGAGTCTGTTCTGTGGCCCATAGTGGCATTAACACTCCCGCTGAGCTGAACACACACTCTGCACCAGCACTAGCACAGCTGGCACTTTACACTCAAACTCCTGACAAGACCAACCATGGAAATAAACACATACATTGTTCTCTGGATGTCTGTGTGTTTTGTTTCTTCTCATTTTTTTCTCTTTCAGACTGTCTGACAGGATGACAAGGCGATACGCCACACTAAGGGTGGAGGTCTTCGCTTACTTGCCTACTAATGAGATGGTTCTTTCTATCTCTCTCGTGTCCTTCCCTCTGAAATCCCTCCAGGCTGGGTTTTAATCTTTTGTAAAGGAATCTTGGCATCAGTCCTACCTTTGTAGTGTAGCCACTTGGCTGTTTGTGGAGTTTCTGGAATTGGGTGTGCGATATATTTCACTGTCATAAACAGAATACTCTCCCATCCCTGGTTTTGTTAACTAACTAGTTTCTCCTGGTTTCATTTCAGATCCCAAATTTGTGGGAAATTTATCACATTACCAGTATATATCTAGATATTATAGACTTGCTTTTTAGTTTTATAGTTAGATTTATAAGTATGAAGTTGGTTTTAATGCTCCTAACAGTCAATAATTCATTATTGTTGTGCCAATGTAGTTGGAGGTTTTCATTTTTGTTTTGAAAGATGCAAGGATGCATTAAATATATCAAAAGTGACAGTAAAGACATGTTACAAAAAGTTTTTCTATTCATCAAAGAACAGTTTTGTATCACAGTTTCCACATAAATATTATGCAGCACAACTGTTTTCAATGTTGATAATACCTAATAAGAAATGTTTCTTGAGCAGCAAATCAGCATATTAGAATGATTTCTGAAGTTCTCATGTGACACTGAAGACTGGAGTAATGATGCTAAAAATTCAGCTTTGCATCGCAGGAATAAATTACATTTTAAAATATATTCAAACAGAAAACAGCTAAATTTTTGCAAAATTTCACAATATTACTGTTTTACGGTATTTTCGATCAAATAAATGCAGCCCTGGTGCATGAGACTTTTTTTTCAAAAACATGAAAAAAAATACAGTTTTCTCATCTGTCGTTATGTATGTATTTATTTATGTTTGTTAAAATCATTGTTAGGATTTTGTTAGGTATCATGATTGCAGTATGCTGTGACTGACCAATCAGATTCAAGTATTCCTGAGAGCTGTGTGTATAACATATACTTTGAGCATGTTAATCGTTGTCTACCCTTCATTATACGTTCTATTAATTTGACGGTTAGAATACTGAATTATCAAATATTACCAAGAAGATATTAGCACCACATGGTAATTATCACTTGTCAATGTTAGAACTTGACAGTACAAGTAACATGACACAATAATCTTGTCGGGCTTCAATTTACCTCTTGAGAAAGCAATACTGCATGGTGTAGTCGAGCAGGTCTGCAGGGTCATGTCTGTAGCACCATCAAAATAGTCCTTTTGAGATTCACAGTTTGTCATTTTACGAACGCACCAGCTTACATTGTAAGAAATCAATGCAACCGCAGTTTTCATCGTTTCAAGCTCTCCACACATTTTTATATAGAAATTGATATAAACTCTTGAATATAGACTTAGAAAAGAAAAAAGCTCTGTGCCTGAGATTTTCTCTCTTCCCCTCTCTCTCTCTCTCCACCTTTTAGCAGCTGCTTGCACAATCGATCAGTTTGAAATTGCTGCCCCTCAATTATGCAGCGTGTATGTTTTGAAAAGCAAACATCCAATTTGTGAACTGTTTTGCTTGACCTAACAGTTGATGTGGCCGCTTTTGACCTTTGATCTCTGACATTTTCTATTGCTTTTTATTGGATGCCCTAGGTTGTTTTTAAGGAGCACTGAAAGCTTGAATTCATTTGTGTGTAGCTTAAATACTGAGATGCCAGGTGATGCAATTCTGCTACAAGCACAGCTGCTCTTCTGAATCTAGTGTTTCACTGGCAGTCTGCTATAATATAAGAATAGGTATTTTAGTATTAAATTAAATGTATTTTGCAGCCAATTAGCACAGCTAACAACACTCTGGGCTTTCTCGCTTTGATTTAGCACTGCGCATAAACCATCTTGCTTCTTGATGATGCTGGTCTATATATACTTTGTTTAAAAAATCTGAAATCACATTTTAACCTGGGAATAAAGTTTTAGGATTTGAAATTTTTTAAAACAAATAATACGACAGAAACATTGACAGCCAAGAATCCACTCAACGTTAAAGGGCACCTATTAAGCAAAATGTACTTTTACATGTTTATATACAGTATATACATGCCAACAGAAAATCTGTGTGAAAAGGCTTTACAGATTACAGTTTTAGCTTATAGGAGAGGCAATTTCAGCCCTTTTACCCTGTAAAGGCATATCTATGTCTGTCCTTTTTAACTAGCTGTTTTAAAGAAAATTTCAATATTAAGGGTCCTCAAACACTCAGAAGAGCATGGCAGCTGTGAGTGGTTCTTTCAAATGGGGCGATCTGAGGGACACATCCAGGCTCTGGAGTTGAACAGGTAGGTGTACTGCAGGGCTGGAGACTCGGTCCTGTTTGAATGTGAATCTCTGTGGATGCTTCTTTTGTAATGAAGTATTGATGCAGCGGTGCTGAGAAAAAGGCAGGTGATAATTGGATTCTGTTCCAAGGCCCTGCTGCACACCCCAGCAACACGTGTTTTTAATGAGCCTCTCTCTCTCTCTCTCTCTCTCTCTCAGTTTGTTCTCTCTCTAGGCCACCCCCCTTTGTCTGTCTCTCATCAGTGGATGTGTTATAAGCACCTCTGTTCTGTCTCTCTCTCCATCAGCAGCGAGCTGGATGTGGCGGCGCCTTGCGAGTGTTTAGGTAGGGTGGTGTGAGGAGCTCGAGGGAAGAGTGAGTCACAGTGAGGCCTAATTTCACTTGCTTGTTCTCACTTGTCCAAAGCAGCTTTAGAAATGGCTGCTCATCTAGATGCTACTGTAACGTGTCTTAAGCAGAGCTCTGATCCATCTTTCATCATTCATTAATTGGCATCAAAATTGACTGTATTTATTTTAATACACCTTTTATTCCAGCTTTTTGTTGCTGTTTGTTTAATTCAGTACATTTTAATGAGTTTCATTCTCAGCTAACATTAGCAAGCCCTTTTTGAACCTCTCCCTTTCAACCAGTTTCACCATACAATCAAATCTTGATAGATCAATTAGTTTTTTTTTTTTTTTCAACCGTTGCATAAGTTGTTTCACCTGGAAATGTATCATGTTACAGATACAAAATAGGTTGTGATCAATCATTCCTTGTTGACTTTGACATGAATTATTCAATGGTTATTTTTGCTTTTAAACTTGTTTGACTGCTAGGCGTTCCAAGTGCGCTGAAAGTGCTGTTGGACTATACAGTCCAACAGCACAGTGACTTTTCACTGGTTGTTTCTCTTCGCTTGTTAGTGTATGTGGCATTTCAGACCAGACTGTGTACGATCTGTAGACTGTTGCTTTTGGAAATATTTTCACCTAAAGAAATTACAAACTGGCTGAATATGATCTAAAACATACACTACTGTTAAAAAGTTTGTGGTTGGTAAGATTTTTTTATGTTTTTGAAAGAACTTTTATGACATTTTTAAACTGTTTTCGGTTTGAATATATTTTAAAATGTAATTTATTCCTGTGATGGTACAGCTGAATTTTCAGCATCATTACTCCAGTCTTCAGTGTCACATGATCCTTCAGAAATCATTCTAATATGCTGATTTGCTGCTCAGGAAACATTAATATTGAAAATAGTTGTGCTGTTTAATACTTTTGTGGATACATTTTTTTTGTCAGGATTCTTTGATGAAAAGAACAGCAGTTACCGGTATTATAACAATTCAAATGTCTTTACTGTCACTTTTTGTCAAAGTAATGCATCCTTGTTAAATAAAAGTATAAATTTATTTTTAAAAAATCTGACTGACTTCAAACTTTTGAACAGAAGTATAAAGACTGTTACTGTTATATAAAAGTAATATCACACTTGTGGTCATGCTTTTAGTCTGGATATTAGAGCGTCATTCAGAACAACAACAGCCTTGCTCATATCATTGCTTAAGTATGACATTACTGTACTTTTTATGATTTAGATTAATTTAAATAGTGCATTGTTTGTATTTGTATGCATTTTGCCTTTTGAAAACGTCTATAATGCCTTTTGGCTTGCTTAGTTGGGGACACTTTATATGTAGTAGTATTATTGACTTGACTGCACAGACACTGGTTGGATGAGATCTGAGCTCATCATTCACAAGGCCCTATATCACCAAGCCCTTCCATGTCCATGTAAATATTAACTACATTGGCTAATTTAACATTGGAATTGTGAAAAAAAAAAACCCTCAGTAGAGTGGATCTGGGCCTGCCTGCAGGGCTGTGCGACCTTCTGTGAACACGAACATTATCCTAAGACTGCCTTTATTCAACGAGACTGTGAGTGCTTAACAGTTAACGCTACAGTAGAGAGTCTTTTCATCTCCTCGAGAGCGGTCTGCCACAGAGGGGATGCTTTTTCTTCAAGACTTATATTGTCTTAATCCCCGGGCCTAATCCGACTTGTGTCAAGACGCCGCAGTCGTCGTGAGTCCAGGCTTGGCTGAACCGAAGGATTTAACACATTAGTATTAGACTCCCTATTCTCTTGAATCACTCTCTCAGTGCAACTGGGATGGGAAAACCAGCAGCAGGCCGAGCCACGGGAATGTAAAAGCCAGTGAAAATGAACGCCAAGCAGCATGTAATGGTGGTGAATTTTCATTTGAAAGCACAGGAATATGATTATACACTTCTAAATGGGTTTAAGACACATCTAGAACAAGGTTGTGAAAAGCATAACGCTATAAATGGGCATCTGGAGAAGCGTTTAAGGCTGAATGGACAGTTAAACCAAGGACGTCTGCTTTCACTCTGCAAGACTGTAAAGGATCTGCTTCACACACACACACACACACACATATATATATATATATATATATTTTTTTTTTTTCATGATAGTCTTGTTATAGAGGCATTTGGAAGCATTTCTTACAGTTTGGAATTTGGAAGCATTTCTTACAGTTTGGCATTTGGAGCATTTCTTTGCGAGTATGATTGACGGTAGGCATCCGCTGTTAAATAATATATAGGCTCTGATAAACCATTAAATACAAAATAAAACAGTTCATACTTCTTTTTTTGTAGATTTATGTTCCAATTTTCTGCCATTAAGTTATCTGAAATGCACTGTAACTGAATATGGCATTTTTATTATACAGGATTGGAAAGTAATAAACTGTAAGTTACAGTCCACAGCCCCATAAACTCTAATGGTCTTAATAAATGAATTAGATCCAGGATTCGTAAATTCACATTTCAGTCACAGACTGTCTATTACTTGTCCTTAAAAGGACAATTCAGTTTACCCGAAAATAGAATTGTCATTATTTATTCACCTCCATGCTGTTCCATACTGGACCCTTTAAGGAGACATTTGAAGAATTTTCACACTGCTTCTTCATTCAAAATGCCATAGAACATTTACATATATTTTGCAAGGTGGCATTTATTTATTTATTGAACAAATGCCATGAATCATTAATTCACAAATATTTGGAGAGTTTCTGGGGAGTTGCATCACATGACATGATACATTCTGAACTCACCTTATCATAAAAAAAGAGAATATTTTGTTTTTATTTTATTCTATTAAGGAATTGTAAAAATGCAGTTTATTAATATTTTATATTTATTATATAAATAAATATACCCTTTGAGGCAGATTAAAATACCATTTTTCAAAACATTAAAATTGTGATTATTTTTCTGTTTATTTATTGCCTCGTTAAGAGAAACAACCTGCATCATTTTCTTTGCCAACATCTGAGATCCTGTAAATGCCACGTGCACCTTGACATTTGCTCTCTGCATATTATTTAAGCAGCACCTGTGTTTGTGCAAGCTTGACAGAACTGAGAGAACCAGAATGAAAAATAGAGGATAGGAAAAATACAAGTGCCTAGTTTACTTTACTATTATTCTCTACCTTTCAATATGCTGAATCACTTCATGCACAAAAAAAATCTTCCTTTTGTCTGTGGCCTGTTGACATTCTCCTCTTAAAAAATGAAGCATTGCTTGGACACCCCACCCCTCGTGCTGTATTCACATAAATATATGCACAAGGTGAACATTTCACAAGTACGCTTTTGTTAGTGAATCATCAGTGACAGCGGTGGGGTTAGTTTTAGCCCGATGAGTATCACGGCATATTTGCTCTGCTGATTGAGCGTGGAGAGCCTGTGAGGAGATCCCTATGGTATTTTAAAAGTTACAAGTCATGGTAGATGCACAGACATAACACAGGATAAAGATGGTGATGGCGTGTGAAAACAAACTAAAGGGATTGTCATTGTGAACTGAGAAGAGGCAAAGAGAAAGCTTTATGTGCTGGTAATACATAGAAGGTAGAACCATAGTGTAATGAAGCACAAGGAAAAACGTGTTTTGTGTGTTTCATGAAATGTTCAGGCATTTTATCAAAGAGAACATTTCATCACTCACTCAACACATCAATTACCATCTTCAGGTATTGGTAATTATGTATTCACAGATGCAAATTGAGGTATGTTGATATTCAGAAAATTCAGGGCGGTCTTTTTGTTTTATGAATACTATAAATTTGGACATACTACTCTTTTCACATACTATTTTTTGTGTACTATATAGGGAAGTATGCGATTTCGAATGCAGTAGAATGAATCAGTATAATGAAAAATTCAATGATTCACTCATTACTGTAAGATGATCATTCAATCAACTGATTCACTGAAAAAAAACACGGGCTGTGTCCGAAATCGCATAATCTCTGAATAGGCACTTCTTTTGAATAAGTAATTACCTTGCAACCACTATATGTTCTATATTGTAAGAATGTGTCTAGTATGCATATAATCAAGACATACTACATTTACCATGTTGTCATTGTCACTTGACCTATACTGGTGTCAGTTACGTCACTTCACTGTCATTTACAAATCCTCTCTTGTGGCATCATAGGAGAGCAAAGTGTCCATTGGATGCACACTTCACAATCTCATCTGAAGTAGCAAGTCATCCGGGTACTGTTTGGACATACTACTGTTTTTAGTATGTGATTTCAGATGCAGCCTTATTGTTTTTGAACAAATCAGTAGAATGAATGATTCAGCGACTCGCTCATTAAGATGACTTATTGAATCATTCACTCAACCAATTCCTTTAGGGGAAAAAATTAAATGAAATTCTGACTCATTCAGGAACCCCTTTGTCGCCACCTATACTGTAACCTGCAGAAAGAATCACTGAAAAATCCCTACCACTAATGCACAAGCTAAGGCTAAGGCTAACCTTATTGTGACACTATTATGGTCACAGTTAAAATCAGTCCTTCAGCCACACTAATGTGTCATGCAAGAATAACGGTAATTTTATCATTATGCAGATTGGCGTAACAGTTCTAACCTTTTCTTTTGAAAATCTCTTATGCGTGTTCACAGTGTGACAGAATCCACGTAGTGTGACTGTGCATACTGAGCAGTAAGTGGATGTTATAGCAGATGAGATTAGGGTCAGTGCCCTTCTTTCAGGTGCTATTTGATTTTGAGAGCTTTTATCTTGCGTAATCCCTTTCGCATATAATCAGAGCTGTCATTTAATGAGAAACGGTGAGACTTCATGAAGATATATCATGTTAACAAAAGCGATCTATGCATTCTGGCACCTGTCTGACCTTAGGCAGCAAACATGCAGCATTTCTGGTCCCCACTCACGTTCCACCTGACACTCCTCACTCTCCAGATTGGATATTTATTTCCCACCTACTTAAAGGAGCATCCTTTAAACTCTCAATCTGAGCAGTTATCACACTCAGAGAGTGCAGAGGTATCAAAGGCGATTGGTTGGCTCCATCATGAAGAGCTCTCCTTGTGAAGTGCTGACTCAGTGCACCTGAGTCTATTGGCACTTGATTGAGTCCAGCCATTATGTTACACACTCTCAAAGAAAGACCTCCATCCCACTAAGGACACACCAGTAATGAGATAATTCACTGTCTGCTATCATGTTTTATTCCAGCTGGACTGAATTAGAGAATAAAATGAGGATTTATAATGTAAAATGTATAGCTCCTGACCTTAAATGTATAGTTCACCCAAAAATTTAAATTCTGTCATCATTTACTTGCTTTCATTTTGTTCCGAATCCATATGTTTATATTCATTTACATTGTTAAAAAGACCGGAGTCTTTTAAAAATTGTATTCACTACCCTCATGTCGTTCCGACCTGTATGATTTTCTTCTGTGAAACACCAAACAGTTTTGATGACCATGTTCTTCCACTGTACGAAATGAAACAAAACAAAACAGAAATTTCTAAAAGTATCATTCTTTGTCTTCGAAGAAAGAAACTTATACAGGAGCTTTGGTAAATTATGCATGCATCTCATTGCTAGTTTTACTTGACCTTAGTGCTGCATTCGACAATATAGATCATGACATACTCATACAAGCATACATGTTTTGTTATGTTGCTGCCTTATGCTAACTGCTTTAAATTAGTTTTTTTTCTACATCAGTCTACACTCCATACACCATATTGACAAAGCAAAAACAGAATTGTCACAACTTTGTAAATTAGTTAAAAAAAAAAACTGAAATAAGTACATTGCATAATTATTCATACCCTTAACTAAATATTTAGCTGAAACACCTTAACAGCCTCAAGTCTTTTTGTTTAATGCGACATGCTTTGCTCATCAGCATTTAGCAATTATTTGCTATTCTTCTCCTCACCTCTTCACCTCTCAAGCTCTGTCAGGTTGGATGGGGCAGATGCACATTTTCAGGTTTCTCCAGAAATATTTGATTAGGTTCAAGCTCAGGCTCTGGCTGGGCCACTCAAGGACATTTGTCTATAAGGAGTTGTCTATAAGCCACTCTTGCCGTGTGTTTAGGTCCATTGTCCTGTTGGAAGGTAAACCTTCTGCCCAGTCTGAGGTTCGGAATGCTCTGGACTGGGTTTTCATAAAGGCTATCTCTATATTTTGGTGCATTGAGCTTTTCTTCTACTCTGACAAGTCCCTCAGTCCCTGCTACTGAAAAACAGCCCCACAGCATGAGACTGCTACCAGCACACTTTACTTTTGGGATGGTACTCTGCATGTGATGAGCAGTGCCTGGTTTCCTTCAAACATGATGCTTGGAATTGAAGTTCATCAGACCATTGAATATTATTTCTCACAGTCTGAGGGTCCTTTAGGTGCTTTTTTTTTTTGCAAATTCTAAGTGTGTTTTCACGTGTCTTCACTGAGGAGAGGATTGAGTCTTGCCACACCGCCATGAAGCCCAGATCGGTGGAGTGTTGCAGTGATGTTTGTCCTTCTGTAGATTTCTCCTATCTGCCCATATGATCATGGAGCTCAACTAGAGTGACCATCAGGTTTTTGGTCACCACACTATCCAAAGCCCTTCTCCATCAATTGCTCAGTTTGGCCTGGAGACCAGCTCTAGGAAGAGTCCTGGTTGTTTCAAACTTCTTCCATTAAGGCTAACAGAGACTACATGAATCTGTGAACCTTTAATGAAGCAGAATTGTTTTCTGAACTCTTCCCCAGATGTGTGGCTCGACTCAAACCTGTTTCTGAGCTCTACATGCAGTTCTTTTGACCTCAGGGCTTGATTTATGCTCTGATATGCATTATCAGCTGTTAGACCTTATATTAAGATGTGTGTGCCTTTCCAAATCATACCCATTCAATTGAATTTGCCACAGGTTAACTTCACTCGAAGTGTAGTAACATCTACAAGCAATATGAATGCTCCTGAGCTAAATTTCAACTGTCCCAGATAAGGGTATGAGTACTTATGCAATGGAATCATTTATGTTTTTTATTTTTAATAAATTTGCAAAGATGTTAAAAACCTGTTTTTTTGCTTTACAATTATGGTGTATGGAATATAGATTGATGTGGAAAAAAAGTAATTTAAAGCAGTTTAGCATAAGGCAGCAACATAACAAAACGGTCAAGAAAATATGATCATACAGTCTCTACACTGACTACCTATTAAGTTCCATATCAGTTACAAAATATTACTACTTACATATAAGGCCCTTAATGGTTTAGCTCCTGCGTGCCTAACTAGTCTTCTATCATGCTACAATCCATCACGCTCCCTATGGTCTCAAAACTCAGGACTTTTTGTAGTACCTAGGATAGCAAAGTCCACTAAAGGAGGCAGAGCTTTTTCACATTTGGCTCCCAAACTCTGGAAAAGCCTTTCTGATAATGTTCGGGGTTCAGACACACTCTCTCTGTTTAAATCTAGACTAAAGACACATCTCTTTAGCCAAGCATTCACATAATGTATCTCATAACCTTGTACTTCAGTTATATCTGATCAAATGCACATTATAATTGTTTTGCTTGGTTGGAACAGCAGCTACGCTAATGTTGTCTCTATTTGCTTCTCTGTTTCTGCCACGGAATTGGCATCCCGAGGTAACTAGAAATTACAGAAGCTTCAGTCTGGATCCAGCCCTTACGAAGATCTGAGATGACCTGAGAAGAGATAATGCCAATCTCCCAGAGGACCTCAGCTGATGTCAACCCTGAAACAACATACAAAACTACCAAACTTCGCTATAAGTTTGATCGCAACATATAATCATTGCTGTTAATTTTGTTCACCGTCTGTTTGATTACATGTTATTAACTAAATGCATGATATGGACAACAACTTGACAATCACCACTAATAAGCTACTCCTAAATATAATGTAGAAACTTTAATTTTCTGTAAAACTGCTTTGCAACAATTTGTGTCGTGAAAAGCGCTATACAAACAAACTTGAATTTAACTGAATATAAGGTCAAATTATGAGATAAAAAGTCAGTTATGACAAAGTGGACACAAAATGTCGAAACTGACAAAAAGTCTAAATTATTTAATAAAAAGTCAGTTATGACATAAAAGTTTAAATTAACTTTTTTTTTATATCAGAATGATCACATTTTTATAATACTTATTATTTTTGTCTCATTTGACTTTTTATGTTAATTTAAAATTTGTAACTAATAATGATGCCTTTGTCAGTTTAGACTTTTTCATGTAGTAAATATGATTTACCAAAACATTATTTTTTTCTTGTGTGGTGGATATACTTCCATATGATGATAAGTACATTTTGACAAAATTGGCATTTTAGGGGGAAGTGTCCCTTTAAGTCATTATTCTGAAGATAATTTTTGGAGGGTTATTTCACGCATTTCAAAACTGCTGCCTGATGGGAATGTGTCATGTACTGTGAATTTTACAGCGCTGTTTGATGGCTCAATCTAAGAACTGGAAAATCCGGGAAAAATGACTGTGTTGTTAAATGTTTTACCCGGTGAGAATCTTTCCAGGGTGTAATCTTGAGAACATTTCTCTATAGTCATGTTTAGCACCCTGTACCAGAGAAGCAGAGAGCAGGAGAGTGTGTGTGATAATGGACTTCTTGTGTTCCCTTGGCTTGCGGTACTATGACAGGCATGTTGAAGTATTTAAACTGCCTTCCTCAAGTCCTTACTTCATCACTGCTGGCAACAACCCCCTGTTGCCACGGTGACAGATGTACCGTAATGAAGCCAGCTTTGGTGTGGAGTCCTCATGTCTCCCTCCAGGCCTGATTCTGGTGACACTGATGTCTCTAGCTATGTGCCAAAGCCTGCCTTGATGTGTGCTGCCTACATAGTGTGCTGCCTACAACATCCTAACTGAAATAAAACCTTGTGTTTGATTTAGAGCCACAAAAACACAAAGAATGCATCTCGTGCACAGGAGTCTCTTAAAATAGAGATGTTGGAATGTTGCTAAGCTAAAAATACGATACTGTCACATGTATGTCTGTTTCTGTTTGGTTCTAGTTTTCCTTTGTTAGTATTTTCCCTCCAATATATTTCTATGGTGACTGATATGATTTCCTGCCTCTGTTCCCTTATTGGTATCCTTGGTTACTATTTGTTACACACCTGTTTCGGTTCCTGTTGATTACATTCCCTCTTGTATTTAAGTCCTGAGTTCTTCCCTGGTTCTTTGTCCTGTATTGTTGTTGTTTGAAATTTAGCTTAAACTTTTGAACTTTTAGCTAAGTTCGTTAATCAGGTCCTCTATTTAAATGATGTGAGTCTCGAAGTTGAAGAGATTCAGAGCGATCATCATCCAACCCCTCCCTAAAACCTCCAGGCCTCGCCAGCTCACCCCTCGCCAGGACCCTCCACATACCCAACCAAATGTTCCGACCACCCATCTTTTCCCAGCACTGTCTTTGTCCTCAGTCCAGAAACGTGCGCGGGGAGATCAACGCCGCTGTCCGCGGCTCTCTCACGCCCGCCGGCTGTTCCTGTGGCAAGCCCGCCGGCCACCGCTGACTCAAGCCCAGAGCGCCCTCCAGTGCCCACTACTCGACAGCGCCCTCCAGTGCCCGCTACTCGACAGCGCCCTCCAGAGCCTGCTCCTCGACAGCGCCCTCAAGTGTCCGCGACTCCAGAGCGCCCTCAAGTGTCCGCACCTCCAGAGCGCCCTCAAGTGCCCGCTCCTCCAGAGCGCCAGACTGATCCAGCCTCTACTTCCCCCAAGGAATTTTTGGGATGGGGGTAGTATGGCTCCAGCCGTAGAGGCCAGGGCGGGGGCTGGGGCCGCGGCCTCGGATGGCCTCCCGAGCTCCTTATCCCGCCATGGCCTCCCTAGTCCCCGGATCTGCCATGGTCTCCCGAGCTCCCTGATCCGTCCTGGAGGTGTTCCCCATATCCCAGCCCTGTACCAGCATCCAGGGTGCCCCCCCCCTCCCCGGTGGAATTGTTATGGCGCGGGACACGCCATCCGGGAGGGGGAGGTAATGTCATGGAGTCTCTGTCAGCAGCCCAGTCACGACACACACCTGATCACAATATCCTCGTTACTGATCACCAGCACCTGTCAGCACTCATTAGCTCCACTATATCGCCACACTCCCTCCTGGTCCGGTCTACCGTTCACTACCCCGAACTGACACCAGACCCAGTGTGCACTTACCTGTGAATACTTACCTTACAGATCTCCTACGATCCTCCTGTGATACTCATTCGAAGAATCCCTTTGTTCCGGGTTCCTGCTCTCCTTCGATCCTGCAAAAAGATAACTCTCATCAGTTGACAGCTAAGACCCATTGCACTGTTCCAATCTCCAAGACTCTCACCTGCCATTCACTCCTCACAATCTGCTACCAATCTGTCAATAAATCATCCTATTATTCAACTTACCTGCTGTCGCTGATCCCATTTGTGACAATTATATTATACAGCCCTTATAATTTCATTATATACTTAAATAATAGACCTTTATTTAAGACCTTTATATAGACCTTTGTGACTATAATAACTGTACATTGGATTTTCTCCTGTTCGGACAAAAAAGGGATCAAGATTTCTAAAATGAAGAACATAATGAAGACACCAAAGAATAAGGTATAGAACATAAAATCCGCAGAATCTGAAAACTCTGTGTTTTAACTTATTGTTCCCACAGGATTGTGGTCCTCTGCTTTTCAGGACTGATCTTCACTGTGGGACAATGTCCATTTGTGTTGAGACTGGATTTGCTTTGTGACAGATGGCATAATCCAGCTATATTATTCAAATGACCTTGAATTCGCTCTTTGATGGCTCTCTTTCTGTGCTTGCATAAATCCACACATAATCACCAGTTGACTCATATTTGCTCGGGGAGATCAATGTTTCATATCCGCAACAATCCTCTAGCTATTTCCTAAGTAACAATTTTAAAGGTCTTATGTAACAATTATGTCAAGATGTAGATTTCTAATCCATCACGAGGTCAGTTGCATTTGTAAAATCTCTCTGTCTGTTTTGTTTTGTCGGTCTTTCTCGGGGTCTGCTGCCTCTGTGTGCCCATCTGTGTTGGACAGGCAGAGAGACGCCCCCGGCTTCCTCGCATGAAAGTCCTCACCGAAAGTTCTGGCGTTTGGTGCGGGCAGGCGGAAAACTAACAAACATTGCTCCTAATGCATTGTTCATCATCTGTGTTTGCTTGACTGCTCACTCTGTCATGGCCAAGAGGGGTCAACCAAATGAAAACACCAAGTACATGAAGAAACTAGGACAAAAGTTGGCCTGAAAGTGACTTGATAGTCAAGAACATTTACATTTTCATTTCAATTTTATGCTTGGCAAACGCCTACATACAATACATAAGTAAACTACAATAAAGTTTAGTGACAGAAGTACTTCAGGAGGTAGCAAAGGTGTATATTAAGAACTGAACCAACTAGTCATACAACCAACGCCTTTGACTTTTGACAATACATTTATTACAGACACAGTCCCCTTAAGCGGCTAGAGGTTAAGTGTTTTGTTCAAGTGCACAATGGTGATGGCTCATAGATCACACCTTAAAAGATCTGAAACTACAATCTTTTAGTTAATAACCAAGATAATTTCACCTGTAGGCTACATCACCCACATTAGAAAGAGCGAAGCATGTTAGTAGTAGGGCTCTGTTGTGTTTTACTTTTCTTCAGTTTTTTTAGTTGTTTATTTTACTATGACTACACTCTCACATCTGGCTATCCATTATTTTGGCACTAGTTTCCATTTGCATCTGACTACAGCAAGTTTTTCCTTAGTTCTCAGTCAGTTACATTGAGCAGGCATCCACAGTCTGCAAATTCACTGTCTGCTTTTTAATCTACATAACTTCCACACATTCTCTGCCCACTTTATTTAAATTTATTAAGAGTATAATACTATCAGCTCTGCTGAAGACATTTTGCCATCCATTCAATGACTTATATTGCTTTTACAGAATTATTGGTGTATTTTAAATAGTTCTTAATGAGAAAAGTGTTAAAATAATTACAATAATCAATAATTTAGCATTTACTTGTTGATTTGCAGCAGAATTAAGACCACAGAGAACACTTTCTTGTTTCTAATCAAAATGTATTAATCACAAAAAGTTATTGCTAAAGTGATTTTTTTAATATCTTAATTAAGTTACTAAATTAACATTTTTAAATATTTGTCACTTTTTCTAACTCGTTATGTGACAGTAAATATCTGCAGTTATTTTACAGTTTTTTACAATCATTTTTGCACTAATAACAGACCCTTCATATAATTTTTGTAATTCACAACTGATGATCAAAATGCTAATTTTTCAAAACACAACACTTTTTCCAAATGCTTGGATACAATACACATAAACCAAAGATCTTTTGTTCATTGAACTAAAATCACTGGTTCAAAATGACACAACTTAACATCAAAGTATTACTATTTCAAAATTCAACTCACATATTACATATGAATTGAGTGTCTATTCATTTCATTACAATGATCTAACCATCAATTGATACAGCTGCTCAAAATGCTACATAACTGTTGCATTACTCTTGAAGCATAGTTTTATGGAAAATTATGAACAACATTACGAAAGTGAAGCAACTGAGGATTGAATATGTTCAGGTATGATCAGTTTCAAGATGCCTGTTGTTGGGAGAAAAAAATCCCAAAAGTCTATTTCATTATTATCAGTATTTGTTTTTCCAACAATACAGTAAATGTGTTTTTAGAGGGTGATAGAGCTGGAAGCTGATGAAAACCATTTTTTGGATGAGGCTTTAACGCTGCCAAGAGATGGAGGAGAGGTTGAGAGCCCAGCGGTTGAGAGGAGCCCAGAACAATGTTCTCTGGCCTGACCACCCCCCACTGAATGTGATCTTGAGGGGCTCCACAGCAAAATTAGTGCAAAGGGCCCAGAATTCCTAACAACAGCACTGAGTACAATCATGGTTTCAGGCTCATCCACAGTTGATCACCTTTTATTTACCCCCGTACTCCTCTTTTCTTACTGTAACCCCACTGAAGAGTTTTTCTCCACATGGAGGTGGAAGGTTTTCGATAGGCTCCTCTCAAACAAGTCCCTCTTCTCCAGGCCATTATGATGTGGATGGGAACCTGTGGCCAAATCCTCAAGACAGGGTTGATAAAAACATAAAGTGCAGTGAGGAACACTCCAGTTGACATTTTACTGTAGGCCTCATATAGTTTTTTTCTTATCTTTTTTTTTCTTATCTATTTTTTTCTTATTTAAAGTTTTTTGAAAAACCTGTTGTGAGTTGATTATTTCATCAATAATTGTAAAATTTTGTTTAATGATTGCAGTGTCTGTACTTTTCTCTCTAGTCTATTACAATGATGCATGAATGTGTAGAACCATAATGAAAGCTGCATCATGTGTTTTGAACAACTATATTTAATGATTGTACTACAAACTAAACAGTGAAACTATGGGTATCTTGTGTGTGGGTGATCTAATGTTCCTATGATATTTCATAATAAATTAGTATTTTGAACCAATGCTTCTGCAAATGCAAGGCTTCTTTAAAGATATGAACGCAATATGCAAAGTTTTGAACATTGGATAGCCTGTGTTACAAATAATGACTGTTTTGAGTTTTTTGTCTAGAGTTTTGAAAAATGACATCAAGGTTCCATTATTAGTGCAGAAATTATTGTAAAAAACTGTAATGTTATTTGCAACATTAAAATTCACATTAACAAGCATGTTAGTCAGATTTTTGAACGTTCTCTGAACATTCTTTAAAAAATGGATGAACGTTCAACAAACATTTCAGAAAAAAAAGAAATCCATTAACAATGTATAGACAATGTTTTTGTGCTAATGTTTTGAGAACATTATTAAAGACCAGATAGCTTTGAATGTGCTTTTAACGTTACTGAAAGAACATTTGTTCATAACTTTGAGAGAACATTCCCAGAACATTAAGGAAGTTCTGAGAACAGTCACTGTTAGCTGGAATACAATTAAAAATAGGTTAATGTCTGGACAGATAACGATTTATCATGTATGACAGCTGTCTAATGTTTTCTTCGTTCTCTGTTCTTTTTCCAGTTTTACTGAATATTGCTGTTTTGAATCACAAATTTCACATTTTTAACCTATTTGCATATTGAAATGTTGATGTTTAATGATTTTTTAAATAAATCATGGTGATTTGCTCAGAGATGTACCAGTGCAGCAGTCACAGAAACATATGCTGAAGTTTACTGACTCTATCAGGTACAACAGTGAACTGGGTGTCTACAATGAAAGCCATATATTGTCACCTGATGTGGTTAAATCACCTGATGTCACTGCCAGTATGAGCCACATTACAAAAATTACAGGAATGTCTTTCATTTTTCAGTTGAAATTCAAAAGCATTATCAAATTGACATGTTGATGTAATCTAAGCCACCCAACTGGTCTGTCCACATGAATTATATTCTTGTATCATGTGCTCTCTTAAAACACCTGACCTTTTGTAGAAATAATTCACATGCTCAGTGTCATGTATTTGCGTATTTGATTAGTGACCTAGAAACAGTGCAAAACGTGAATTATTTCTTCATTTGTGTGTGTGTGTGTGTGTGCATAGAATATCGAACATTCCATCTTAATGTCGGCAGCAGCCAATTAAAGATGGAAAGGGAGAGATTAGGAAGCAATTAGGCATAATTACTTTAGCATTGTTTTGTGGAATGCATGAGCTGTGAAATGACCAACTGCTCTGTCTGTTAAATATCCACCCAAACCCTGTTTGGTTACAGACACTGATCTGCAGCCGTGGGGAACTGGAAAACAACGGGCTGGTAAACACATCCAGTAAACACGATCACTCTCGCGCTCATATGCAGTTCTCCATCTTCTCCTCTCTCCATTAATTTCACCCTTGAAGAAACGCTCTCATTCTCTTTCCAACAGCACATCTTTTTCCCTTCAACTAGACTGGCACTTTTCCTGCTTTTGCTTAAAACACACACAGTTGCTGAAAATTTTTATTTCTACCTTCCTAAAAAAACCCTCTTAGCAATAGTTTCCTAGTCAGGCCTGCTCTTCAGTCTAGTTTGGTTCCCCAATTGTTTGCAGCTCTCTTCTGCTTAGAGGTGAAAAAGGTGAAAAATCAATGCTAAATATAAACAATAAAATGCAACTACGCATATTGTTTGAATTGTTACCAAACTCCTAATCCTAATGTGTTTTGGTATCCTAGCTATGCATGATTATATGATTATTTAAACATTTAAACATTTCCATGTTTGTCCTAACCAGTCACACCCAGCAACAGTACATTTGGTTGGTTAGGCCTACTTGGTTTTTGTTTTTAATAGAATAGAAGCGTCAGGTAGCCACGCCCACACCCAAATCCCATTGGCTTCTAATCATCAAACCTGGACGCAGAGAGATTGATTGCAAAATTTCGCATTGGATATTGTATTGGAAGTCCCTAAAATTTCTAAAGGAAAACCATAAAAGCAGCACTTGTTTATTAATTGTTTTCTATGTAAATATGCTTGGCAGCTTTTATATTGTGTTTATATGACGCCATGTCAAGTTAAATTTTTTAAAATGCAATCTTTTATATTATGCGCAGTGCTGCATCTTGTGGTTTTTGTATGATAAACAGTTTTGGTTCTATGTTCGGTCAACGCTTAATGTTCAACGTAAAAGCTGATTTCTGAAAAAACAAAACAAAAAAACAGTCAGGAACCTCTACTGGCCTTCTAGAATGGCTACGCTGGTTTATCTATTTAACTGACTGGTCTCCAAATCTGACCATGCTGGGCTAGGCCCACCCCCAAACTATAGTAAACTGAACCAACTTAGACCAGCAAAGTTTTTGTCAGCATGAATATTACCTCACCTTATTGACTTTGTTTTGACTTGATCCTTAGAAGGCAAACCCAACCAATTTCAGAATGAAATAAACAGACTTTGTGTTTCAATAGAGTCATTGATCATGTTGTTATTCTCAAATACATTCATTCAATAACCCCATCAAGCATATAAGTTCTCCTGTCCATGAACAGAGTGATGATCTAATGAAGTACTGCAGAGTTGTTTCTTTGAAAGCTGTGAGAAAATTGAGTCTGAGTTGGAAAAAAAATCTATATCAATAGAAGTGCAGAATCCTGCAGCCTCTCATCCAGATATCCGTAGCCCATTTGCAGCCCGGAAATTTCACCCCATTTCCAACAGAGCTCACTTTGGTCTGAAAAGCTGTAGTTGATGGAGTGAGGAAAAAGAAAAGCAATCGCTCTTGAATATTCCCTCATTTGTGTGTCGGCTTCACTTCCCAATCCATCCTAATGCAATAACACCCGAGTCAGAGAGGATGCAGTGTCCGTCTGCAGTCGGTGTGGAATAAGACTCATAGCACTATTCATCTTTGTTTGTGATTCAGAGTGTTTACTTGCTCAGGTCCCCCACCATTTCCTGGTTATTGATGTCTTTGCCCCAGAGCATGATGGGAAGGCTTTTGGCAGAGTGTGGCGTCAATGGGAGGAGGCAGATCAACTGTCTGTGACAACTGCACAGACCCTCTCACAGCGAGGGCATCCCGCTGTCCTTCTGACAATAGTGCGAAAGAGTTTTCCAGGAGAAAAACGGGAGATGGTAAGTGAGAGAGAGATAAGTGAAGTTACAGAGAGAGGTCATGCTTTCTTCTTTTCTTCCTCTGTCTATCTTTAAATCTTCCTCGCCTCAGTGAGATTGGAGTGTGGTGTTGATTGGCATCATGCTGTCAGATCAGAGCCTTGCCTTTCAAACATTTTTATGCTGTCTGGAGAAAAACTGTATCCATTATTGTAGACAAATAAAAGCCTTCCTCTTTGATAAGACGTTAAGAATGAATTATATGGGCAGAGTAGTTTGTTTTTGTTGCAGGGTCCAAAATAAACCCATCCTTGCCCAGATTTTACTCAGAGATACCTTAATTCCCATAATTTATGATGTAGTTCTTTTGTAGTTTATATGTATTTTTCATGCAAATCTGATTTTTATTATTATTTTTTAAACTGGCAACATTAATTAATGGGCATATATTGTACCTTGTTTTGCAGCGTGGAAGTTAGCTATTTTATTTGAATGTGTGAGACTTGAGATTCATTAGCTGCTATAGGTAAATAACTAGAGGTTCAGTAAAGATGGATTTTTGCCAATGGCCACTAAAGTTGCAGTGTGAATTTCTATGTAAATGTCCTAATTTAACATTATAAATAAATGCAAAATGACAAATTATCCAGCAACTTGTCAAAGAAATATTTATGCTTGATAAATTTCCTTTGTTCACCTGACCTGCCATTGAGAAGTGAGGCAAACATCATGGTTGAGATTTAAATGTATTTCTTTGGTGTCTGACTGATACAGTGCTTGTTTTAAGGCAGCACTTGTTTTATTTTATTTGTAGGGTTGATGTTGTTTCAGTTGACTTCATAATCAAAGGTTAGATTTTGTTTGTCAAGAGAGTAAAAGTGTAACTCTGTGCTTTTAGAAAGACAGAGCTCAGTCCTTTCATATTATTGAATCTGGCTGTCAGACAGGATGCACTTGTGTTGTGGTCCAGCAGCAGCTCGTGTGTCGTTTGCAAAGCCACACAGCCAGCGTTACTCAGCGGCTGAGCAATAAAGAATAATTTGATGGTCTTAAACATTTGGCCTCATAAAGTATTATTCACTACAATTGTCCACAATATGGCAAATGTATCAGGTATCAAGTGTCAAAGACAAAAGGGTTTTTCAAACATCCACAGAATAAGTTCAATACAGCTTTCAATTTTTCTTTCATACATTAGAATTTGTCCTGTTTAATTTTATTATTGTTATTATTATTATTATTTTTCCTGAGCAAAAAATAATGACTGTAAAACATTTTTGCCATATGTTACAGAAGACACCCATTATGTCAGTGTAATAATAGTTTGTATACAAAAAAAAAAATATTAAAAAAAGTTAGGCATTTAAAGAACAAGAATCATTAGATGCTATTAAAATACTCCATTTGAGGATTCCAGTGCAGCCCCCAAAAACGAATTAACTTTAAATCTTTAAAACAATGTTTACCACTATCCTTCAAATCACTAGGTTTTACCCATTTGTCAGCAAGATGTTTTAATAATTTAAAATGTAATAACATTTAGTATGACCACCTTTTAATTTACATTTTAATAAGTACAGGTCAGAATTAATATGTTATTTCATTTTTAGATAAATATATATTTTACAATGAATGACGATGGAACATAATTTCACCCATATTTTAACATTTTATTTTCACAAAATTATTTGAAATATTAAAGTAGACACTTTTACTTTTAATATGTGTTATATTTATCTAAAATATAAATATATTTATAACCATGCATTATATAAATTTATATAAAACCCTGAAGACACCAAAATGAGATGTCTTGTCCTTTGACCCGTAAATATTTATAACAGGTCAAAAAACAATTTCTGATTAGATGATTAAGCTGTTTTCCCCATTATTTGCATCAAATGAGAGGTCACCATAAAGTTTGATACAAATAATGCATTTAATTTTTGGTTGAACTAGGCTATGTCTTGATAATATTGAAAAAAAAAAAATATTATATGTGCTATTTTCATGATCAAACCATCCTGGCAGCCCCCAAACCTACCTATGAATTCCGGTTAGGTAAAATGCTTCTAATGCAGATAAATGAGCAGGAAATCACTTTAAATAATTGGATAGACCTACTGTGTTTTTAACGTCCAAAAGGACAGTGTCTGCACTGCACATAAAACAGAAATAACCACCTGATTTTTATCAAATAATTGGACAGATAGCAGTAAAACAGCGCAGGGTTATGTTTTGCTTGGTCTCTCGAGGGACCGGTTGTGTTTTCAGTGCCGTGTCGCCACAGTCACCCCTATTTGACCACCTTTGTCAAGCCTAGCGCTAGAAGAACAGGCGAGAAAGCATGTAAAAAGCGAGAGGGGAGCGAGGATGCAGTCAACGTACCGTCTGATTGACACCTCCATCCAGCCCAGGCTGTTCAAAGGGAATGCATTAGCCTGGCCCTGCTCAGTTAGGGGGCATTGCTACATCGAAACAGATAACAGCTCTCTGAATCACTTGCCAGAAGTAAAAAGCACTGCGGAAAATGTTGCTTGTGTGGTGCGGTGTTTACAGATGTGACTAGATGCAAATGACACGATATTAAAGAGAAACTGAGCGCTGTTTAATTCCCGCCGTCTCTATATATGGACTCTGCCACATCAGACTGACCTCAATATGTCCCAAATCCTTTGATAAAAATATTCCTTTTCCAACACTCCGGTTATTCCTTGGAGATATGCTATTTATATCAACGGTTTTAAAACTTGCTTTCTCTCTGACGTGTTTTAGCATTGCGTCACGATATCATGAAATATTGGTTGGGCTATGTGCAATGTTTGCGTGAATGTTGTTGCAACGCTTTTGATTGTCGAGCACACTTGGTGGTTGGTTCTGAAGTACAGAGTGTAAGTTTGTCTCGATAAATCAAGAGCATTTGGCACCAAAGTGCGATCTCACTTTTAGCTTTTTTTGGGCATCTGAATCTCTTTCACGGCCTCGTGAATGTCTGCAGAGACACATTTTGTAGGCTATCTGTGAATAAGTTATGCAAATAATGTTAATCGAATCCCACAGCAGCACTTTCCTTCTCCCTTACAAAAATAAAAACAAAACATTCTGTTGATTTAATGGGCTTGCTGTTCCATTTCAAACTCTTATGTGAAAATATATGTATAAATAAAATGAATGAATTGCGGTCGCTGATAGCACTGCTAATTTGCATACAATTGTCTGCGTTGTTGTAACTGATTCACTAAAGGAATTATGCAAATCAGGTAACAGCGCAAAAAAAAAAAGAAAAGCAATTTGCATGTCATGTTTACCCATCTTGTGGGTCACTTCTGAGTGTTAGGTTTTGGGGGATGCAAAAAAGTAGTTTGGCATGATCTTTTATGATTATTATTAGAATTTTAACAGAAGTGCTTCTGCTCCGCAATGTTTGAAAAATCTTTGTCTGCTAAATTAAAGTCATGCGGTGTGACCAGCATGCATAAAACAGGAAGTGATATCATAGAAAAGACTGCAGACCCTCATGGCTGTGTATCAAGATCAAAACATCTAAGTTTATGTAATATATGAGATATTTTGACCTTGTTTTGACATGATTAGGTTAGTTCAGGTTGTAAAATGTCATGTGGTGCAACTTCCCCCCAAATTTTTGATTTTTATGAAATAATAATTTGTGATATTTCTTGTCTAAAAGTAAAATAAAATAAAAAACATTTTAAAAGCTTTTTTAATGTTACATGTACAAAAAAGGTTTAGAAACACTGAATATGGATAATTTTTATTATGGATAGGCCCTTATTCACCCCCTGGAGCCGTGTGAGGCACGTTTTAATATGGCTGGATGTGGTTTATTTAACTACTTTGGGACTGTTAAACAAAAACACCCACCTACTCACATTCTAACGCTTGGAAGCGCCAGGACAATTTTTAATATAACTCTGATTGGATTCATCTGAAAGAAGAAAGTCATATACACCTAGGATGAGTAAAACATGGACTAATTTTCATTTTTGGGTGACCTAACCCTTTAAATTGTATTTTCTTGTATAAATGCTCTATTGATCTTATTACATTTTGTTTAATTATTTATAAATATACATTTACTTTTTCTTGATGGTCACACCACATTACATTTTAGAGTCTTGTTGAAAATAATATAAAATGCTTTCAAAGCTGACATTAATAGAACAAAATATGCTGAAATAGTGGCACTGTTGTAAATTTGCCTCCAAATGTTACTTTTTTGCAGTTCTGTGCAACATATCACATTTGTAGATTTAGCCAGATCTTGTTCTTTATAAAGTCCCATTCTGGTAGAAATGAAATGGTAAGGGCGCATTGATCAAACACGTTGTCTTCCTACTCCACCTTTGCACCTGTTTAGCATTTTAATGAAAGACATCAGGCTGTCCTCAACATGGTCCTATCTTTCAACAGTACTTCAAATAAAAGAGAATAATTTCCCAATATCTATGCATGGATGCCCAGCCCTTTCACTCTTTATTTCTCATTTGATCCGTTAGTGCCTCTGTTGTACTATAAAATGTATTCGCCACAATGTTTAGTATCACAAAATGTTTAGATATATGGTTCATGTCATGTCATATTTAAGATGCTGCTTATTGCTCATGAGATGTGTAATTCCAGATTTTACAATTGTCTGTTTATGCAACAGTATTATTAAATGGTTCATTATTCACCATCGTTTTAAGCATTTGGAAATGAATTACAGGATTAAATCATGTCCACCACCCTCCTGATGTAACTGTATGAGCTGCTGTCTTTTGTAAATTTGCAATACATTTTTATGATACATACAGGGAGAGGAAGAAAAAAAGCAGCAATAAAGATAAGAATGGAAAATAATTTGAAAAACAGATCAAGGGGATGTAATGATGAAAATAATAAAATAAACAGATATTTTCATATATCTGAATCAACAGAAAGGTTATTTTAGTACTGTATTAATATTTGGAAGTAACTTTTTTATATTTTCAGGTTTCATTTTAATTTTAGTTTTAGTATAAACATTTTTAATTTTTGTTTTTAGTTTTTTTCCCATCTAGTTTTTATATTTTATTTAGATTTACAACAATAAATTATTTTAAGTTATTTTAGTTTTAGTTAACGATACTGATCAGTGGATTCTTGTTTAAGTTGATTTATAACTAAATAAACGAATGAACGAACGAACAAACAAACGAATGAACTAGGAGGGTTGTCACACAATATTTTTAAAAAGAGAACGGTAAATATTGGCCAACAGGAACATATATTCGCTTTAGCTGTTTGTTCTATGCTTGTTATGAATTGTGATTTTTAATTAAAACATTTACCATATATTTGCCTTTTGATTACAATGAAATGAGGGTGGTGATGGCACAATTAGTCTGAATGGTAAGCTTGATTACTGCTTAAATTAATTTACAGAATTTAAACCACATTAGCATTGCAACTCACTACTATAAAAAGCACTGTAGATTGTCACAGTAGCACTGTTTGCACTTGACATTAATTTACACCATTTAGGAGTAATTTGCAGCACATAAATATGGGAATGTAATATCAAAGTTGGTGACACAAAGTGGAAAATAACAAAGAAAAACAAGATGTGTTACAGTATTCCCCAGTCTCCCCTACCTTCAAATACACAACACATTTTTTTATTTTACCTCTCAATTCATTACTTTAAACTTCAAGTAGGTGAAGTCATGACCCTGTGCAGGAAGCAAAAACAAACGACACCGTTTCAGGTGACAGAGATTTATTACTTGCATATAGCGGAGAGGCTGAAATCAACACGAGCTACAAAACAGTTTGAGGGCACGTCGAATTTTCTTCAACTAAAGTTTGGAGTGCATTTCAGGTTTGTCTATGATGATGGTCTCCTCACCTATCTGCACAGAACAGGTTTTGTCTGTACGGCTCATTTGCTCATTAGCTGTGGCTATATATGCAGAGAAGAAGACGGCTCCATCTGACAGGCTTTCCACTTTGCTTCAGGGTATGATTGTAATAATTTCAGAGTCTTGACAGGTACAGTATTCAACATGTCACATACATCCACCTCTCGTCTCTTTTAATTGTAGGGGAGACGATTACTAAATGTGTGCATTTATATGAAGCAATGATCGTGAGGTGTTAATGCAGAGGCGTGCGCTCGTGTATCATCACATCACAGATGATGTACTGTCACTGGAGGAGTTCAGTGTCAGAAAAAGCGAAAATACCAGGAAGTTAAAGTGTTGGTTGTCTGGGGTCTCTTGGGTTAATGGGAGAGAAGCAGGCCGGTGAGAAGCCTGACGACTGTGCTACACTTTTCCATCATCTCAATCCTGAAATGCAAAGAAAATCGCTGAGGTGGTGACCTCTGACCTCGCCAGAGTGAGGATGCGGTTTCTAGTTTGGCACGCTCGGATGAGTGAAGGCATTGGGGAAATGTAACGTGAAGGGGAGGAATTAAAATCCATTTGGTTGTCCACTTTGACGGTTGTTTGTGCCTGTAAACAGGGATTGGAATGGCAATAGAATAGAATAGAATAGGGGTGTGACACATCATATTAATTGTTTTTGTGTGAATCTGACACATAAAATGACCTGAATAGGCTACATTTTTCCTGTGATGAGCATGTTTCTGAAATTCTGAAATAAAGTTTGATATTTTTAGTTGGGCATGAAGTCAAAACTGTCAAGGTATTACAACTGTCTTGACACTGTAATGAAGAAAAGTTGATTTTTGTTGTTGTTTGGCATATTCTTATTATAATTTCGGTAACACTTTACAACAAGGTTCATTAGTTAACATTAGTTAACAACATTAGTTAACATGAACTAAGAATGAACAATACCTCTACAGCACTTATTAATCTTAGTTAATGCTAATTTCAGCATTTACTAATGCATTATTAAAACCACAAGTTTGTTAACATTAGTTAATGCACTGTGAGCTAACATGAACTAACAATGAATGATTGTATTTTTATTAACTAACGTTAACAAAGATGAATAAATACTGTAATAAATGTATAATTCATTGTTTGTTCATGTTAGCTAATAAATTAATTAATGTTTACAAATGACACCAAATTAATTAATTTTTAACCCTGTAAAGCCTGACATTTGAAATAATACTTATAGGCTAATATCTATCTATCAAGTTTGTAGTTTGTTTTTATGCATCTCATTAATACTCAGAAGTTTATATTTTAAGTTTCCATACAATTTTAATATATTAATACTATTTTTTACTACCCATATATAAATTAGTAAGATTATGGAGCTAATAAGTAAAGAACACATCAATGTTATTTAAAGGCAAATTGCAAAAATATGCAATTTGGTGCAGTTGCAAATATTCATATGGCCAAAAAGAAAGATGACATTCTGATAGCTTGTAATGTAAATCTGTACGATCTTTGTAACAGACTACTTACATAAAATGCATCTATCTATCAGTTATCACTATATCTTGCAATAATACATCTTAGTAATATGATATTTAAATGCTTAGTTTTATGATCAAAGCTCTGTAGTTTTTATTCTGGAGGGCAAAACATATAATGCAATGCAATACAAAGATGACTGAGAGATGAACAAATAAACATTCCTCAGAAGCCTGATGGGTCATATTTTAATATGATATTATGTATGGATAATCACATAAACCCAAGCTGCTTCAGTCCAGTAAGTGTTCATCTTAAAATTGTATATGTTTTTTATGCAAATTTCTATTTTACTATAGTTAATTTAGTGTGCTGCTGCATAATGTCTAATGCACATGCATATGTTCAACAACAAAAATGACATCTTAGTGAAATGTAATCAATCTTCAGTACAAACATGGATGATATAAAAGACGGTTGTTGATCTGTCATCTTAAATCTGTGTACCCGACATAAATCAAGCATCTCTAAAAATAGTTAAATTATGATCAAGTCTAAACAGATGCTTCTTTCTACTGAACACCTCCTTAAATTCATAACTCCAGACTGCTAATTACTGCAAAATGTTAAGTTGCAAACACTTCCGAACTCACAGCCGAAGCTATATATTTAACATAACGTTACATGCAACACCTTTTCAGTATGTCTGCTGCAATGATCAATTAGGAAAAAAACTTATTTGTGAGATGGATGCGGCAAACTTTTGCATATGACAGTGTGACCAATTTAGTATGTGGTGGACACACATTTATTACAAGCAAACACACACCTTCTCTTCAGCACTTGTATATCAAGGATTTCATATTGATCATGTTCTCCCATGATCACAGCAACCTCATTTCTATTTTATATTATTCTTGAGCATTGTTGAATTCTAGATTCTGATGTTTCTACTATTAACCCTATAAAGCCTACTGTATCATATTTGATACACAAATTTCTAAGGCTTCTAAATTAAAAACATGATCAAAACTTTGGAAAGCTGAAAGACCTGTTGTTTACAATCCCTTTTGTGATCTGATTATTTACTAACCGTGATATACTTTATATTGTTACACTGAAAAAGTGCATATGCCTTGTTACTTTAAAGAACATTTTATACCTGATCCAACTTAATAAATTTACTTTTCTGCCTTGCCATTGAGCTAAAGTAAAATATGTAGTTAATTGGAAGTAAAATAAGTTTCGTTGGTGTAATTTTAACTATTTGCTATAATCAAATGACCTCTAAAGTCATTTTGCAGCTACATAATCGAGTCATTTTTTTTCATTGTGTAGAATTTAGATTTGTATTTATTTGGATGCTTGATTTAAAAAAAAATATGTAAAAGTTAAGTTAATCAATATAGATTTAGTGATAATTTGTGGTATAATTACAGTATGTAAAAAATATATATATTTGGTTGAAAGGGATTTTTTAGTTTCAGTTGACTAGAAATTTGATTTGGTCAAACTTCATTTTTTTCAGTTGAGAAAAATAAACCAATTACTTGTAACAAGCTGAAGTTTTTTTTTTTTTACTTTGATCTAACAATTTTATTTTTCTAGTGTGCCAAGACAACAGTTATTATTTTCATGTAGTTTAACTTGAAAAACTAGTTTAGTTTAGCTAAACTAGACTAAAAACACCAAAAACAGACAACAAAAACTTAAAATTAAAGTAAAAACTGGAAATATAAAATAAAATATAATTCAAAATGTTAACAAATTATAATAGTAATTTAATTATACTAAAATAACACTGGTGTGCACATAATTATTTTTTTCATTATATATATTTTCAAGGAAAATAGTAATAAATAAATAAGTTAATAAATTACAAATTATTAATTCATTAATATTATGTTACATATTAATATATGTTTTTGGGGAGTCGCACCACATGGTATTTTACAACTTGAACTAAACCTGTCATGTTATGAAAGTCAAATTATGATATATTATTTAAACAAATGTATTATAACTGTATGCATTATAACATATTGACCTTGAAATACATTAATTGTCAACACACAGGCAGGAGACAAAGGGTTAATGCAAACACCGGTGGGTTTATTGAATGAGTTGCAGAGTGAGACGGCGGTAACGGTGAGGAGAAACACTTTGGGCAGTTCTTGGGTTCTTATCTGAGAAGGCTGATGCTGTGTCTTTCGCAGGGAGATTCAGGATCGTGCTGGAGTATCTGAGGGTAAGTATCAAACAGGGTAAATGAAGGCAAGAGACTAGTAAGGTTCAGTGTAGTGAACAGTAGACCAGACAATCTGTGACTGAGTGGAGCGTGACTTTATAGGTGGCTTGATTGCTGGCTGCAGGTGAGGGTGATCAGTAATGAGGTGATCGTGATCAGGTGAGAGTCGTGACTGGTGACTGGTGACAGAGACTCCCTGACATTAATGAGAGTCTTCATGGATTCTGTCTGTGATATCATTTTTTGTTTTAGGGTTGTTTTCACCCTCTGTTGGACTCTGGTTGGACTAACATAACATTGATTGAAAATATTAATAGACAATAAACCAATTTTGTTTTTTTTTCCCCTGAGAAATTAAAAATATGCTTATCATAGAAGAGGTTTATTCAAGTCATTATATGAATTGCAAGTATTTGATCTATTTTTAAAACGGCATTATTAAACAATACAGACATGTAAATCTGTGTGATATTTGTTGTAAAAAGGGAATTTCTGCTTTTCAATGCTTTTTCCCATGCAATGCTTTACATTTCATTATGCTATTTCTGGGGAAGCTTTGATAAATTACTGAGAGGTCTGGACGATAATCCCATCACCTCTGACCCACAGCCGTCTCACTTTCACAAAGATTCAAAGAAGGAGAAACTATAAGCAGATGTTTCTTGGTCATTAGTTTGGCTGTATGCAAGGAACACGATCTACCGGTTTGACTTGCCGTAAGCTAAATGACTGCACCTTGACTGCTGGATTCAGATAAGCGTTCATTATATGCCACCGCATACATCAAGAAGCTGCACGTGGGAGGACTCATACAACCTTTGTCTCTGTTCATTCAAGGAAACGTATCGGTACTCAGCCTAACCTTTAGTGAGATGTTTTGTGTAATGCATGATGGGAAATCAGAGCGATAGGAGCAAGGGACAAGGTCTTTATTTTCATGTGAGCACTGACCTTTTCAAGTTGTTGTTTTGTTTACTTGCTGATTCTTCTCCGACAGAGGCAGAGCATGCGGTTAGAGCTTTCCTTCCTTGGAAAACAAGACTGTTACATTGGAGAGAGGTAGACAGTATGACTAATTCTCTCTTCAGGGGGACACGTAGATGAAGTCTCTGGCGGAGCGGCTCAGACTGTGTTGTCGAGCCAAGGTTCAGAACTACTGCTGTTTTTCCGGTAATTCACCAGCCTTCTGTCAGACAACTTAGATGTATTTTCACAACGTTAGAAACATTGTGAATAGATGTCTGACATGGGCTTTTAGGAGAGATAAAACAAGCGTCTAACCTGCGGCCTTATCTCTTTTGCGGCCTTCTCACTTTCTGCTTGTCATGAAGTTTAAAGCCCCCTGAATTCAGAATCGAAGTTTTGGGGCTTTTAGTCCTTATCGATTGATTTTGAAGCCATTTATATCAAGGGTTTCAAACCCAAGTTACTCGGGGCCACTAGTCAGGTGGCGTTCACCATTGGAGGCAGTTAAACAGCTTTAAAAAACACAAATCTTATGTTATTATGGGATAGACCGAATTTTTTGAAGTTAAGCGGCTGTTCTCACAATCAAACCAGCATACTCTGCATATTTAGTGGACTAATGATGCTAATGTATTTTATTTTAGACTGACCAGACCAAATAAAGTGGCTGGTGAAGTTGAACGGTTTTTAACAGATGCATAACGAATGTATGAAGTTTTTATTGCTTTACTTTTTACATACTTTTTTCTTGTCAGACCTCATTTACTTTTATTATTCTGAATTACACTACTGTTCAGTTGGGGTCAGCACTTTTTTTAAATATATATAAGGTATTTGCCCCCTTCCTGTTTTTCTTTTTTTTTTTTTGCATATTTGTCACACTTAAAAGATTCAGATTATCAAAGAAATTAATATTACACAAAGATAACCCGAGTAAATACAAAATGCAGTTTTGAAATGATGATTTAATTTATTAAGGGAAAAAAGCTGTCCAAACCTGTCTGGCACTACGTGAAAAAGTAATATAATAACTGGTTGTGCACCCTTTGCAGCAACAACTGCAATCAAGCGTTTGTGATAACTGGCAATGAGTCTTTCTCATCGCTGTGGAGGAATTTTGGCCCACTCTTCTTTGCAGAATTGTTTTAATTCAGCCACACTCAGGGTGCGAACTACGGGGGAGCTAGGGGGAGCTCGGCTCCCCTTAATAAGACATGGGCTCCCCTGAAAAAGTGATTTGTGAAATTTTGGGGGGTCTCAAAAAATATTGACAATGTGTTATTTTGATGTGCAATTTCAGTTTTGTGTAATGTGATCATCGTGGATTATTATGTGTAAAATTGCAAAAAATATAATTTGATTCATGCATGACGGCAATTTAAACCTAATTCACTTCAATAAAGATAACTATACATGCTATTCTTGTCATGAGCATCAAGGTGTGGGGGCGCTGCGGTGCAAATTCCACTCATGTTTAGTACGTTAACTCAAAGCAAAGACTAAAGGGACTTTGCTCAAAGATTCGTAGAAAAAATATAAACGTTGGAGGCCGTTGATCTGCGCGCGACGTCCTTGAAATCCATTCTGCAGTTAGCATCATATAGCATCATATAGCCACCATGGCAAAAAGATCACAAGGCATTCTGTGTTAAGGTAAGGCATGTTATTCGCAATTATGTGTTTTGGCTGGGTTGTTATAGGTCTGCGTGACTCTCGATTGACAGCCTGATGCTAAATAGACTATTTGTGGGTGGCTGTTTGTTGTTTCACCTATCAATTTGTGTCGATAAAGTGTAATAGGGTAAATACTGCATAGTGATTTATCCTATAGTGCTTGCATAAAGCAAGTAGTGCATACACTTGCAGCTGTTATGTATCTTAGTAAGTCATTGTAAGTCCTCTTTTGAGACACGCGCAAGCGCACGCGCTGTTACCGTCCCCCCCCCCCGCCCGTTATAATAAAAAAAAAACAAGCGGGCTCCCCCAAAGTCCACGGTATAGTTCGAACACTGGCCACACTGGAGGGTTTTCGAGCATGAATGGACTGTTTAAGGTCATGCCACATAGCATCTCAATCAGATTTAAGTCCGGACTTTGACTTGGCAACTCCAAAACCTTAATTTTGTTTTTCTTGAGCCATTCAGAGGTGGACTTGCTGGTGTGTTTGGGATCATTGTCCTGCTGCATAACCCAAGTGTTCTTGAGCTTGAGGTCACAAACTGATGGCCGGACATTCTCCATCAGGATTTTCTGATAGAGTGCAGAATTCATGGTTCCATCAATTATGACAAGTCGTCCAGGTTCTGAAGCTGCAAAGCAGCCCCAGACCATCACACTACCACCACCATGTTTGACTGTTGGTATGATGTTCTTTTTATGAAATGCTGTGTTGGTTTTACGCCAGATGTAATGGGACACACACCTTCCAAAAAGTTCAACTTTTGTCACATCAGTTCACTGAATATTTGCCCAAAAGTCTTGGGGACAATCAAGATATTTTTATGCAAATGTGAGACGAGCCTTTGTGTTCTTTTTGATCAGCAATGGCTTTTGCCTTGGAAATCTCCCATGGATGCTGTTTTTGCCCAGTCTCTTTCTTATTGTTGAATCATGAACACTGACCTTAATTGAGGCAAGTGAGGCCTGCGATTCTTTAGATGTTGTTCTGGGTTCTTTTATGACCTCCTGGATGAGTCGTCGTTGTGCTCTTGGAATAATTTTGGTAGGCCAGCCACTCCTGGGAAGGTTCACCACTGTTACAAGTTTTCTCCATTTGTGGATAATGGCTCTGACCGTGGTTCGCTGGAGTTCCAAAGCCTTAGAAATGACTTTATAACCCTTTCCAGACTGATACATGTCAACTATTTTGTTTACTTGCATTATGTGTAATAAAAAAATTTGTTACAGTTGAACAATTAAACAAATATGGGGAAAAGGGGACCTTTTCACTGTGATGTATATACTGTATATATATATATATATATGTATATATATACAGTATATAAATTAATAGGTTTACTAAAATATGAAGCAGAACAAATGTTATTTTTTTTTCATTGATAGTAATAACAAATGTCTTTTGACCAATAAATCAGCATATTAAAATGATTTCTGAAGGATCATGTGAACTGAAAAATTCACAAGTTTTTTTTTTATATATATATATATAATTTTAAATGTCAAATATATTAAAAAAGAAAACAGTAATTTTAAATTAATAAATATTACTGAATTGAGTTTTTGATTTAATAAATGCAAATTTGATGAGCATAAGAAACTTCTTTCAAAAACATTTAAAAAAGCCTTACAGATTTTAAACTTTTAAAAACTCCTAACTTAAACTTACTTAAAACTTAAACTTTATTTAAAAGTGAGCTGGATATTCTTTTAAAAAATCACCATTGAATATTACATTTATGATTTTGGAATGATATGAGGGTGACTAAATACGCCACTTGTCTTGACTATATCTCTTTAAAATGCAGTGTTTCTCTTCCAAGAAAACACACCAAACTATTGATGACTCATCTTGCAGGTGCGTGTTTTTTTTGGGGGGAGGAGGTTTGTCCAAATAAAGTGTTCTTTGGAATAGCAATGTCTCCTCCCACTAAATTATAAACCACCTCCCTCCAACTAGCAATGGCAAGTAGTAAACAATGGTTTCGCCAGGCCTCGTTGCAAACTAAAGGCTGCTGACTATTTAAACAAATCCTTTGCCACAATAGGTCCCGCACCGACAACTTGTTTCAGTGACACATTAAGCATCCTCTCTTTTTTCTATCCTCCCATCTCCCCATCCACATCACAGCATCCAGAGCTAATGGGAGCGAGACCACTGCAGAGGGACAGTCATGTCGAACTGTGCGTGATGAAGACAGATTGGGAGCATCAATCACTGTGTCACACCAGTTTCGCTTCACACCCTCCCTGAAGGCAGACCATGTCGGTTGACAGCTCCAGACTCAAGACCACCACAGCAGTGATTGATTAGAAGATCACAGGACTCGTGAAAGTATTGTGTGTACAAGTACTTGTGTGTGTGTCCTTTGCAAAATGCTGTAATTGTGGTTACACCATGAACTAGTACTGTCACAATAACAAGACACCAATAGTCAATAACAGTACCAGTGAAATTTCACAAGTTTCGAAACCAACTTTAGTACTACTACAAAAACAAATGTTCTGCTTGATAAACTCTTTCATTTAAACTCTGAATATTAATATAAATATTAAATTACAACAATTGAACGTGGACATGGCAGTATGATCACGTCACACTAAGGGTTTGGATTAGGGGTGGAGCTTCAAGCTTACTTTTTATACAAATTGTACGTTTTTGTACAAATCAAATAGCACAAATTCATACAAAATTGGTAATTCATAGATTTATTTTCCAGTGAGGTTGGTTTTTATGTGTGTATAAGTAGTGAGGCTATAGTGGATGGATGTGGCTCAGAGGAAGATTTTTCGCTCTTTGTCCAAGAGATTGTGAGTGTGTGTATTTCATTTGATTGACAGTAAACTAAGGAAAATCAGTATGTCAGTAGATGTATGTCAGTAAGAGTGATGTATTGGGTAATATTTTATTTTATGATTTCACTGGACAGATTCTGTCACTGACTAGAGGGAAGGATAACACTTAATGTAACTTTTAAATTATTATTTTTTTATGACCAGAAATGGAAAGTTTTAGAAAAGGGGCACACTGAAATTTCTTCCACCTAAAATTTACAACAAAATGCCATCATTAAAAAAATAATAAAAAAATCTATCTATCTGTCTATCTATCTATCTATATATCTATCTATCTATGCATTACAGTTGATTTAAACAGTGTTTTGAAAATTGTTGAAGACTGTCTGAAATTGTAATGTTACTAAGGCTGAACAATTCGTACGTTTTCTGATAGAAATTGTGATTGGAATTTAAAATGTGAGCTTTAGGTTAGCTGTATAGTTGGATATTTTGTGATTATATAAAAATGATCAGGTGATTATATGAAGTTTAAATACACTAACTGCAATACAGTATACAGAGGAACAGTATAATAACTATACAATGTACAATATACACAAATAGTACTGACAACAGATTATAAAAACTTGTAATTATTGTTTGTATAGGGCTACTATTATAAAACATTACAGTAAAAAATAATAATAACAAATAGTTTCATTTTACAGTACAACTGTAAAATTACAATATTAAATTTATGTAAACCCCCAAGCTTTTATTTTGTTGGAAAAGCCACAGGGGGAACTTGAAGCTTCTCTCTTGTTGGCAACAGGTTTATAAATGCATTTTTATTGCCAATCTGGTGAATGGGTGGTGCCTGTTGTGTTCCCGAATGCACACAGCAAGTGGCATAAACTCAGAAATGCAGATGGAGTAAAATATATCACTGTTATTATGAGCTACATGTGATTTTTGTGCACTATTTCTCCTTTTGAGTAACTTGGAGTAAATCATGCGGGTTTGGCGCAACATGAGGACAAGCTACTCCTCTGACATTGAAAGAGAGGACTTGTGAACACTTTATGGTATGGTGTCAGTCGTCTTCACTCAGGCTTTCCATGCGTATGGCTTCTGAGAGCAGAAGTCACAGTTTTAGAGTTTTAGATATCAAAGAAGTGCAGAAAGTGAAGTGGAGCTAAAAGGGACCGGCTGCACTGAGGGGCTGGCTGAGATCCCACTCAATTATGCAGTCGAGTGAGCCCATCCTCACTCACACATAAGCACAATACACATCTGAGCTGTTTCATCATCCCCACAGGCCATATTAACTCACATACACACACGCCTGCGTTAGCCTCTGTGCTCTTACACATCCCGACATCCCCGCTTCCTACGGCTCCAGTCAAGTTGCTGCCTCACATTGAATACACTCTCTATCACTTGTGCCACATGACTCACTCTCACCCTTATAATATCACCCCTTGAGCTCCCCATCCTCTGCTGGAATGGGTGACTGTTTGTGACACTAACAACCCGTGGCCTGGTTTCTGTTCGGCTTGCAGTGAGAGGAAAACGAAATGAGAAGACCTGAATTTATCATTCAGGACTCGCCGGTCAATGACAATTTAACACACCCTTTGTGATGAAGTCAAGCAGTCAACTGTGGTCACTGTGCCTAATCAGGATCAATCTTGTAGGGATGGACTGGAACTAAATAAACTGGCCACCAACAAACTATGTCACATAAGCAATGCATATAATACAAACTGTATTATCTAATCAATAATCAATCTAATCAATTTTCACTGCACTTGTATATATTTTAAATAGGTATTTTTTTATGTTCAAAAGGCAACACTTAAAATTTGCACTAAAACATTGGTGGACCAGTATTTTTCCTTGAAGTACACTATTGTTCATTTTTTTTCAAAATGTTTTTGGAAAAATTTCTTATGCTCACCAAGGCTAAATTTATTTGATTAAAAGTACAGTAAAAACAGTAATATTGTGAAATATTTTTTACAATTTAAAATAGTATTTTCTATTTGAAAATATTTTATATATTCAACTATATAATTTATAAATGTCTTTACTGTCAGTCTTGATCAATTTGATGGCATTGTTTAATAAAAAATGTAATTAAAAAAGTGAAATTTTTTACTGGCCCTAAACTTTTAGACAGTTATGTACTTTTTCTTTGTATTTTATCGGAGCAATTTTATCTGTACTTTAACAATTTTTTAGGGCTTTTACTTCACTATGTTCTAAAGAATAATACAACCCGAATTCCGGAAATGTTGGGACGTTTTTTAAATTTGAATAAAATGAAAACTAAAAGACTTGCAAATCACATGAGCCAATATTTTATTCACATTAGAAGATAAAGAACATAACAAATGTTTAAATGGAGAAATTATACACTTTTATCCACTAAATGAGCTCATTTCAAATTTGATGCCTGCTACAGGTCTCAAAAAAGTTGGCACTGGGGCAACAAAGGGCTGAAAATGCAAGAAGTTTTGAAAATATTCAGCTGGGAGAACATCTAGCAACTAATTAAGTTAATTGACATCAGGTCTGTAACATGATTAGCTATAAAAAGGGATGTCTTAGAGAGGCAGAGTCTCTCAGAAGTAAAGATGGGCAGAGGCTCTCCAATCTGTGAAAGAGTGTGTAAAAAGATTGTGGAATACTTTAAAAACAACGTTCCTCAACGTCAAATTGCAAAGGCTTTGCAAATCTCATCATCTCAAAGTCAAAGTCAAAGTCAAAGTCAGCTTTTTTGTCAATTCTGCCACATGTACCGTACATACATACAGAGAATTGAAATTGCGTTACTCTCTTACTCAGAGAGTGCATAACATCATCAAAAGATTCAGAGAAACTGGAGAAATCTCTGTGCGTAAGGGACAAGGCCGAAGACCTTTGTTGGATGCTCGTGGTCTTCGGGCCCTCAGATGACACTGCATCACTCATTGGCATGATTCTGTGAATTACTGATTGACATTACTAAATGGGCCCAGGAATACTTCCAGAAACCACTGTCGGTAAACACAATCCGCCGTGCCATCTGCAGATGCCAACTAAAGCTCTATCGTGCAAAAAGAAAGCCATGTGTGAACATTACATTTTACATTTACATTTACATTTAATCATTTAGCAGACGCTTTTATCCAAAGCGACGTACAAATGAGGAGAACAATAGAAGCAATCAGACCATCGAGAGGGCAACAGTATACAAGTGCCATGACAAGTCTCAGTTAGTCTAGCACAGTACACGGAGCTAGGAATTTTTTTTATTTTTTATTATTAAATAGAATAGGTAAGTGTTAGAATTAGTTAGTCAGGTGCTGGCGAAAAAGATGTGTCTTTAGATGTTTTTTGAAAATGGCTAAAGACTCAGCTGTTCGAATTGAGATCGGGAGGTCATTCCACCAGCTGGGCACAGTCCAGGAAAAGGTCTGTGAGAGTGATTTGGTACCTCTTTGGGATGGCACCACAAGGCGTCGTTCACTTGCAGAACGCAAGCTTCTGGAGGGCGCATAAGTTTGAACTAGCAAGTTTAGGTATATTGGTGCAGTGCCAGTTGTGGTCTTGTAGGCAAACATCAGTACCTTGAATTTGATGCGAGCGGCTATTGGTAGCCAGTGTAACCTGATGAAGAGAGGGGTAACGTGAGCTTTTTTCGGCTCATTAAAGACCACTCTGGCTGCTGCATTCTGGATCAGTTGCAGAGGCTTGATAGTACATGCGGGAAGGCCCACCAAGAGAGCATTACAATAGTCCAGTCTGGAAAGAACAAGAGCTTGGACAAGGAGTTGTGCGGCTTGCTCTGACAGGAAGGGCCTAATCTTCCTAATGTTGTATAAGGCAAATCTGCAGGATTGTAGCAATATGGTCTGTGAAGTTTAACTGATCATCGATCACAACTCCAAGGTTCTTGGCTGTCCTGGAAGGAGTTATGGTTGACGAACCCAGCTGTATAGAGAAGTTGTGGTGAAGTGATGGGTTGGCTGAGACCACGAGCAGTTCTGTCTTAGCAAGATTGAGCTGAAGGTGATGGTCCATCATCCAGCTAGAAATGTCACTCAGACAGGCTGCAATGCGAGCAGTTACCATCGGATCATCTGGTTGGAATGAGAAGTAGAGTTGAGTGTCATCAGCATAGCAGTGGTAGGAAAAGCCATGCTTCTGAATAACCAATCCTAATGACGACATGTAGATGGAGAAGAGAAGTGGTCCAAGCACTGAGCCTTGAGGAACTCCAGTAGCAAGAAGTTGTGACTTTGAAACCTCACCCCTCCAAGACACCCTGAAGGACCTATCTGAGAGGTAAGACTCGAACCACAGGAGGGCGGTTCCTGAGATGCCCATCTTTCTGAGGATGGACATGAGGATCTGGTGGTTAACTGTGTCAAAGGCAGCAGACAGATCCAGCAAGATGAGTACAGAGGATTTGGAAGCTGCTCTTGCCAGTCTCAGGGCCTCTGTAACCGAGAGTAGGGCAGTCTCAGTTGAGTGGCCACTTCTGAAGCCAGATTGGTTGTTGTCCAGAATGTTGTTCTGTGCAAGAAACAGAGAGAGTTGGTTGAACACAACTCACTCAAGTGTCTTTGCAATGAATGGAAGAAGGGATACTGGTCTGTAATTTTCTAAAAGTGCTGGATTTAGAGCAGGCTTTTTAAGCAGTGGGCTTACCCGAGCCTGCTTAAATGCTGTGGGAAATGTACCAGTGTGAAGCGAGGTGTTGATAATGTGAGTAAGCGCAGGTATGACTGAAGAAGAAATGGCTTGAAGGAGGTGAGTGGGGATAGGATCTAGCGGACAAGTAGTGGGATGATTGGAAAGGATGAGTTTGGAAACCTCCGTCTCCGAGAGAGGAGAAAAGGAGGTGAGAGATTGTGTATTTGTCGTTATGAAGTTATTATTAGTTTGTGGTGTGAGGAATTGGTCACTGATGGTTTTTGTTTTATTTGTGAAGAAAGTTGCAAAGTCATCAGCTGTAAGAGTTGATGAAGGAGGAGGGGGAGGAGGACAGAGAAGAGAAGAGAACGTTTTGAAGAGTGCGCGAGAGTCGGAACAGTTGTTAATTTTGTTGTGGTAGTATGTCATTTTAGCAGTGGAGACATTTGCAGAGAAGGAAGAGAGGTGTGACTGATACACACTAAGGTCGGTAGAGTTTTTGGATTTGTGCCATTTCCTCTCTGCAGCCCTTAGTTTAGCACGATGTTCACGGAGAACATCGGACAACCAGGGGGCAGAGGGGGTAGCGCGTGCTGGTCTGGATGAAAGGGGGCAAAAGTTGTCTAAGCAAGATGTTAGAGTGAAGCAAAGAGTGTCAGTAGCACTGTTTGTGTCGAGTGCTGAAAACTGAGAGGGTGAAGGTAGTGCGGATGAAACCATTGAGGATAGGCGAGAGGGAGAGAGCACGCGTAGGTTACGCTGAAAGGTGACCTGCGGAGGAGCGTGTGCTATGTCAGGAGTTAGTGTGAGGAAGTGGTCTGAGGTGTGCAGTAGAGTTACTAATGTGTTGTCAGTGGAGCAGTAGCGTGTGTAGATGAGGTCCAGTTGGTTACCTGATTTGTGAGTAGCCATAGTAGACACTCGTTTGAGGTCAAATGAAGTGAGAAGAGTGTTGAAGTCAGTAGCCTAGGGTTTTTCTAGGTGGATGTTGAAGTCGCCGAGCAGTACCAGAGGAGTACCATCTTCAGGAAAGTTTGACAGTAACACATCCAACTCCTCCAAGAAGTTACCCAGTTGACCTGGGGGACGATACACAACTACAAAGTGGATTTTAGCAGGGTGGGTAATAGTAATTGCATGAGATTCAAATGAACCGTTGCCTGTAGGAGATGGTAGAAGATCAAATTTCCATTCATTTGAAATAAGGAGACCAGTGCCTCCACCCCTCCCAATCGTGCGAGGGGTGTGGGAAAAAGTGAAATTAGTGGAGAGGGCTGCAGGAGTGGCAGTGTCCTCAGGTTTGATCCAAGTCTCAGTTAGGGCCATGAGGTTGAGACCGGAATGAGTAGTAATAGAAGGAATAAAATCTGCTTTGTTTACAGCAGACTGGCAGTTCCAAAGACCAATTGGAACAGAGAGTAAAGTAGTAGAGGACAGAGGGACCATTCGTAGATTATTAGGATTGGCCTGCCTCCAACGTACAGTGCGTGCTCTCCGAGTGTTAGTAGTAATAGTACAGATTTGAAAGCACATAGTGAGTACAATTGATTAAACAAGTAGATGAGAACAAGTTAGACAAAAAGTAAAGAAAGGGGAGAAAGCAATACTCAAGTGCCTTGTCGGTGTCCTTGCTTGGTGGAGTCGTGCAAGGTAGAGTCGATCGTCTTTACACTCGTCGGTCTTCACACGAGGGCTGCCGCGACCGCTGCCGCGGTGTACAAACCAGTTTTATACTTGCCTAATTACTAGTCCCTGAAGTCAGCTGACCACGCCTTCCTACTTAGCAAACCGAAACTGGGAACTCCCGCGATAAGCACGAGAACAAACGTGACTTGCGAACGCGTTTACCGTAAAACACAGTATGCAAAACAATGTTTCCTACAACGCGACAACTGAGCTGAAATCTAATGAGAAAACAAGACAAAACACTTACAAACTGCTGTTCTCTTCTGCTGTTCGACTGCTTCTTCTAACAAGTGTCACTGAAACAGGTAAATAAGTACTTTCACTGGCTTAGACCACGCCTTCCTACTTAGCAAACCGAAACTGGGAACTCCCGCGATAAGCACGAGAACAAACGCGACTTGCGAATGCGTTTACCAGGTAAAACACAGTATGCAAAACAATGTTTGCTAGCAACGACAACTGAGCTGAAATCTAATGAGAAAACAAGACAAAACACTTACAAACTGCTGTTCGACTGCTTCTTCTAACAAGTGTCACTGAAACAGGTAAATAAGTACTTTCACTGGCTTAGACCACGCCTTCCTACTTACAAACGAAACTGACTCCCGCGATAAGCACGAGAACAAACGTGACTTGCGATTGCGTTTACCAGGTAAAACACAGTATGCAAAACAATGTTTCCTAGCAACGACAACTGAGCTGAAATCTAATGAGAAAACAAGACAAAACACTTACAAACTGCTGTTCTCTTCTGCTGTACGACTGCTTTTTTAACATGGTCCAGAAGCGTCGTCGTGTCCTGTGGGCTAAGGCTCATTTAAAATAGACTGTTTCAAAGTGGAAAAGTGTTCTATGGTCAGACGAGTCCAAATTTTACATTCTTGTTGGAAATCATGGACACCGTGTCCTCTGGGCTAAAGAGGGGGGAGACCTTCCAGCGTGTTATCAGCGTTCAGTTCAAAAGCCAGCATCTCTGTTGGCGCCAATAGCCTCGTGGTTAGTGCGCCGAAATATAGCGCAGTTGTGCTCACAGCGACCGTTCGAGTTCGTTGTACTTTGCTGATCCCACTCCCCTCTCTCTTCCTAATGCTTTCCTGTCATCTCTCTACTGTCCTGTCCATTAAAGGCATAAAAGCCCAAAAATATAACTTAAAAAAAAAATAGCCAGCATCTCTGATGGTATGGGGGTGTATAAGTGCATACGGTATGGGCAGCTTGCATGTTTTGGAAGGCACTATGAATGCTGAAAGGTATATAAAGGTTTTAGAGCAACATATGCTCCCCTCCAGACGACTGCTGCAGCTGGAAACCTATTATCAGGCAAGAATGGGGCCAAATTCCAACACCAAAACTCCAGAAACTCATAACCTCGATGCCCAGACGTCTTCAAACTGTTTTGAAAAGAAGAGGAGATGCTACACCATGGTAAACATGCCCCCATCCCAACTATTTTGAGACCTGTAGCAGGCATCAAATTTGAAATGAGCTCATTTTGTGCATAAAATTTTTACATTTATAAGTTTAAACATGTGTTATGTTATCTATGTTCTATTGTGAATAAAATATTGACTCATGTGATTTGAAATTCTTTTAGTTTTCATTTTATTCAAATTTAAAAAAACGTCCCAACATTTCCGGAATTCGGGTTGTATCTGATTTTACAACATTTCATAAAAACATATCAGTGATTTAGAATTGAAGAAATCGATACACAAAGGCATTGTCTGGTTTGTGAATGAATATTTTTAAGGCCTTTTTGATAAACCTGTTGAGTATTTACAATCTACACAAAAATTTCACAAAATAAAATGATTCATTTACAAAATGAACTGATCTGTTTGCAGCTGTTCTCAACTCACGACTTTCTTTTATTTCTGACCCAAAATGATCAAAGAATCAGAGGTAATATCATCAGAACTCAGGTTTGCAGAGGATTTGACTGGTGAGGCAAGAAGTGAATCATGGCAGATTTAAGTATTGTTGATTGTATCATATTCAGGTTATACATGAGTAAGTTGTTGTTTATATAAATCTGCTGTAAAAGGGCACAATCTTTCATCTCACTGTGTGAAATGCTTGAATATGTATTGGTTTGTAAGAGTGGAATTGATTCAAAATTAGTCCAGACCTCCTTAGGTCCACAAGTTTAGGTCGCCCAAATCATGTCGAAATACTTAAGTGACCTAGATTCATTTTTGCACAATTGTTTTTTTTTTTTTTGCTCCTACCATACAAAGGTTAATGTAAAACAATATAACTTAATTGTCATTAGTACAATCATCATAACTCAATACAGCCTACGATATAAAAAAAACAACTTTTCTCTATTCAGCCTCCACATTCTCTGCATGCTATGCTCTCATTAACAATCTCATTAATTATCATTTGGTATCCATTATTTTGAAAATCTAGCACAACTTTAGGGGTAGACAAAACTGCATGTGATTTTGAAGTTTACAGAGATAAACAATCAAAAAGAGATTGGAAAATGGGACAGTGTGAATAACAAAAACTGGATTCAGTTTTACTTCACATTAGAAAATATATAGATATTAAATATTATATACATACACATATATATATATATATATATATATACTATCTGTAACGGTATCGTCTCTTCAGAAGATGACAGAGGCAGTATTTCCAAGTGAATATATTTATTCTCAAAATGTGACGAGCAAACAGGGTTTCAAACAATAGTACAATACTTTAAGACTGGACAAACTAACTATGGGAACAGAAGGCTTATAAAGAAACAGGAACAAAAGAGTAAACGAGATGATTAATTAAACACAGGTGATATGACTAAACGATAATGACTAATGAGAACTAATGACAGGAAAACCCAAATATGGTAAAAACGGAACTAAACAGGAAGACACACATGTGACACTATCAGTCAAAGGTTTTTGAACAGTAAGATTTTTTATGTTTTTTTAAAGAAGTCTGTTTTAAATCTTCAACTGTTTTAAATATTGATGATAATAATAATAATAATAATAATAATAATAAGAAATGTTTCTTGAACAGCAAGTCTGCATATTAGAATGATTTTTGAAGGATTGTGTGACACTGAAGACTAGAGAAATGATGCTGAAAATTTAGCTTTGATCACAGGAATAAATTTCATTTTAGAATATATTTAAATAGAAAGCAGTTATTTTAAATGGTAAAAATATTTCAAAATATTGTTGCATTTGCTGTGTTTTGGATCAAATAAATGCAGGCTTGGTGAGCAGAAGAGAATTCTTTAAAGAACATTAAAAATCTTACTGTTCAAAAACTTTGGATAAAGCCTATACTTATTACCTGCCAATAGGAAATTGATGGAAAAAGACTGCTCATTACATAATATATATATATATATATATGTGTATATGTACAGTGCTACTTGAAAGTTTGTGAACCCCTTGCAGAATCTGTGAAAATGTGAGTAATTTTAACAAAATAAGAGAGATCATACAAAATGTTATTTTTTTTATTTAGTACTGTCCTGAGTAAGATATTTTACATAGAAAATCTTTACATTTAGTCCACAAGACAAAAAAATTAGCTGAAATTATTAAAATAACCCCATTCAAAAGTTTGGGAACCCTTGGTGCTTAATACTGTGTGTGGTTACCTGGATGATCCATGACTGTTTTTTGTTTTGTGATGGTTGTTCACGAGTCCCTTGTTTGTTCTGAACAGTTAAACTGAGCACTGTTCTTCAGAAAAATCCTCCAGGTCCTGCAGAATCTTCAGTTTTCCAGCATCTTTTGCATATTTGAACCCTTTCCAGCAGTGACTATGATTTTGAGATCCATCTTTTCACACTGAGGACAATTGATGGACTCAAACACAACTATTAAAAAAGGTTCAAACATTCACTGATGCTTCTGAAGGAAACACGATGCATTAAGAGCCGGGGGGTGAAAACTTTTCAACAGGATGAAGATGTCCAAATTTTTCTTATTTTGTAAAAATATATATTTTTTCCATTTAGTACTGCCCTTCGGAAGCAACAGAAGATACTTGCATGTTTCCCGGAAGACAAATTAAGTACAATTTCTCGATATTCAAATTCAAAAAGTTTTCACCCCCCGGATCTTAATGCATCATGTTTCCTTCTGTATTATCCAATGCATTCCTTTTCAGAAAGGGCAATCTTCGTCCCTTAGTCATCCTTTATTTCTGTAAACATTTCAACGTAACATGTTTTTAATTTCTATGGAGCAGCACAATTTGTATATTTGCAGACATGGTTTGGAATGGCCCCGTTGGGTGGGTTTTTTTCATGCGGAGAGATGATGAAGGATATTATATTCACCCTTAGAGGTTGTAGTCTCTCAATCCAGTCTTCAAAAATCAATGTGGGTGTGATCTGTGAAACTACCCAAATCACATCTCCCAGAGACCATCAGAGCATGGGCAGAAAGGAGGGTGAGCGTTTCTGGCTGGGTCTCCAAGTTTTGGCCCCGGGCCAGACCGTCTTTTTGCCACTGTGTGAAAACTAAACCTTAACTGTAGGAATATGCTTACTTAGATTTGTTCATTACTATAATATCTCTCAGTCTTTCCTTTTTCCTGACTTCTCCTCTGTGTATCCAGTGTAAGATATGGACAAGTGACTCCATTGATTTCTGTCAGTAACTCCCACCTGTGGGGACAGAGCTTCAATCCCCTTGCAGGCGTTGTGCATTTTGCGCACATTAATATGTGACAGATATATGCAGGCGGGCTATGAATCTTTAATGTGTACCCCTCCTCTGAGCTTGCCCTTTGCTACAGCTCAGGGTTGACTGAACCACTGAGGGTCACAGGGTAAAGAAGACTGAGAGCGAGAGAGAGAGAGTGTATTTTGGAGAAAAGGAAAGAAAAATGAGACTTGTTTTTTCTTTCCGTGTTCTTGAAAATAATGACACCCAGAGCAATTTAAACATGTCCTCAGGTCCCGAAATGCTGTCTCTCTGGTTGGAAGTGAAAATATGTTATTGGTCTGATCTCATTCAAGGTCATTTCAGCAGCTCTGCTGTTGTGTTTGGTGCAGGCAGGCCTTTGTATTAAAATAGAACTGACCGTTGATCCATTCTGATTGAATTAATTGCACTGTATGCTGATTAATGAATCCAGTCACAATTAATTGTGTGTATATTTCAGGATTGGGCAAAATTCAGAACTGATTAATTCCGTGTGAAGGTCCAAATCCAAGATGAATTTGTTGAGTTGAGTTAAACTGATTTGCATTTTAAAGAAATTAAGGACTGTTTTCTAATAAAAAACTGAAAACATTTTATGCGTTTTGGCCATTCATTTACACAACAACAGTGTTTTAGGTACCTGAAAATGCAAACATTTGAAAAGGATTTCAAAGTGCAAGTTTTTGAAAATTATACAATTATCGTCTTTGTGTAAACTACAAAAGCGTGAATTTGTGAAAACGGTGACATTATGCGCATGCATATTACTTGTTCAATCTTTAGGTATGTTTTTCTTTACAAAGTGACATCGCCAACTACTGGCCTGGAATGCATAATACAGCATTTGTAATTGTTTTCACGGATCTGTGTCATCTATTTAAACGTTAGAAATTAAGTGTTCTTCCCCCTTGATTCATATAAACGTCAAAGTGTTTGTTCATAAGGCTCATAAAACCTTTAAACATCAAATATTTTGTAACCTTTGCAATGTCAACAATAAAGTTTGTTTTAAAGTGATGCTTATTGTGCTAATTTCTTTGAATTTCACTTACTTTTCATTCTATTGTTGTAAAATTAAAATTCTGAAATTAATTCAGAATTTAAAAGTCGTTCTCAAATTTATTCCTGAATTGTGCACAACCTAATTATAATCAATATTTACTGAAAAAGTCCTGTGTGAACAGCAAGTTTTCTGTAGTGTTCAAGTCATGATTAAATACATACTTTTATTCTACTTAAATGTTCAGCTCTAGTTTAAATCAACATTAAATTAACAATCACAATTTAAAGTCAGTAGTGTTTAAGGTTAGCATAAAAAGATGTTTACAAACCCATTTTACTTCAGTGTGATCTCGCTTGAGTATTTCTTCTTGTTGAAGGATATTCAACGATTACAAAGTGAAGCATTTGCTCTTGAATATTAAGAAAGTAAATGAGATCCGTTTCTTAATGTGCTGTTGCTTTTTAACTATATCTTCAGTCTGAATAAAATCAATGTTCTTTTCAATCCTGTTGGCTATTGAAACATAATATTTTGACAGCTACTTAGTACCACACCTTGTACAACCCCAAAGTCTCACATCTTGGTATTTGGTTTCATGCACACAGCTATCATGGAGGACTTTGGGAGGAGGATGAGGTTCATTTCCAGTTGGACAGGCATTTTTGGCAGAATCAAAAAATTCCCATCTGACAAATCAAGATGCTCTTCAACATATTTCTCCTGTTTGTATTAGAGCCATTCCAGCAAGCTCATAAAACACCATCTGAGGTCTCACTCTCTTTCACAAGAACCCCCAAAGACTTTATATAGTTTTGCAAAGCTGTAAATTGTATATCAAGTTTTTTTCCCCTCATTCGCTTTCATTAGTCTGAGGGTCGACGTCTCTTTGCTGTTCCCCCACCACCACATAACTTTTGAATGTTCCCCCTCTTCTCTTAATGAGCATGTATATTTACACTAGAAGAGATGAGCGTGTGCAATTTGTGTTTTCACGTACACCAGAAAAAAGCAGTCTCCAGCACAGAGTTGGGAATATTTTTCCCCCGCCATTTTAATTCCTTCCTTTGCTTGAGTGAATTGCGGGAGAGGAACTTTTGCACAGAGAGTCAACCCACCAGAGAGCGAGTACAGCAGCAACTCTCTGCTTTTTGATAAACTTAATGATGAGGGTGTTTCTTTTCTTTTTGTCAGATCTTGTGCCATGATTTTGGATGTGCGGAGGAAGAGAAAGAGTGTGAGAGCAGGGAAGTTTGAGGTTGATCAGAGAGAGCAAGTGTAATGGAAAACAATTAATGAAAGAGGATGATGGAGGTGTGACTTTCCGTAAATACGGTGCAAAATAGAACGTGAAGGTTTTTACAATTTTTTCCAAACAAAAAGTTTTTAAATGTTTTTCCAACAAATGGTTATTATCTATAAATGGTTATTAATTATAAATCCTAACACAGGCTAAAAAGGTCATGTGTAATATGTAGGAAACTGCTAAATATTAAAATCTTGGTAATCAATTTGTATTTTTTTTGCATTAAATATCAATTGATATTTGTGCCTGTAATTCTGTAGACATTGGGTTCTAAAGTGTAGCGTATTTGTGAAATGTGCCAGGTATACAAATGCGGATGATTGAGATTTAGGATGAAAAAGAGGATTGCACTCTTGTTTTTGTTTTTTTAGCTGAAAGTGCTCTTTGATGCTTTTCTCAGATTTGTGTGTAATTTCTTAAGTGTCTAGTTGAAAACATCAACGCAAATTGCATAAGCAGAGTTTTTTTGCACAGGCTTCCAGATGCATCTAAGAGTTTATAGATTAATGTTGTTTTAAAGAAAGAAAAACATTTTAGCAGCATCAAAGCAATCTGCTTTTATTTAGACAGAAACCATTAAAAGAAAGATTGCAGATTCAAGATTCTTACAAGCATGGGTGAGATGATTTTGCTGATATTCATACAAAAAAGTGCTGCTGTATTTTAATTTGGACATGTACCATGGTAATAATATGGTATGTGAATAATCTAACCAATAATAACTTGCTATCTGAGTTCAATGATATTAGGGTAGTTGACAGAGCTGGGTAGTAACGTAGTCTGGATTACGTAATCAGATAAAAAAAAATAAGTACTTGTAATTAAATTACATTTTAAAATACTCATAATCTGACTACATTTTTTTAATTGATTACGTACATTCACACAATAGCAATAAATTATTCATAATTTATTTATTGTCCCTAATTTCTTTTTCATCTTTTAAATGTTCCTTTGTAAAGTAGCCTTTCTAAAGGGTCTTATTTTGATTGGTGTTATTTTAAAATGATTTATTTTAATTTTACATTTGTATAAGTGAATTAACTATTTGCTTTTCATTAAACTCACAAACCCCCTGCAGTTCCTTTATGAACCCCATGTTGTTAATTACAATGAATGGAATATATTTTATTATTTTTGTATTGTTATATCAATATGGTACAATATTATCCAATTTAAATCAACGTGATAAACGAGTTCAAAAGTAATCTAAAAGTAATCGTTTTCGTCATGTAATTTGGAATCAGTAACAGACTATAATTTGTAAGTAATCTACTCAACTCTGGTGGTTGACATGTAAGGACAGTAATTTTCATAGTAATAATTTTCAACATTTAAGAACTTAAGAAAGATTTTGTGGCATTTAATTCAGGGTTTGCTTTAATATATATTTTTTTAATGTGTACATCCTGTGGTGATTGTGAACTGTGAGGAACAATGTTAATAGAAATACTATTTATTTTGCAATTGAATAATTGTGACCTGTGCTGGCAACATCAAAAATTAGTTATTTTTATTGTCGTATTGTCCATTAAAAGGCCTTTAAAATGATATATGACTTGTTGGAATTGTACGAAAAATGACTGAGCTTTAGTCAATAGAGTCAGCAAAGTAACTTTCTGAGAAAAATCAAGTTAAAGTTTTCTGAAGGTTCCAAAGCAAAATCACTTAACAACATTCCTCCACTTCCTTTCTTAATATTAATTACTATAATAATCATAATATAGCCATTTTTTTATTTTATCTTTGTTATTAAAAATAAGAACAGATGCAAAAAGAAAAAAAATGAACAAATATAAGAAAGAAACAAATAGTGCATTACTTTTTTTTCATTTTACATCTAAACAAAAACATTCAAGTAAGAAAAACAAATAATAAAATGTAAAAATTACTTCAATGGGTTCATTACATATAAATTAATTATTAAAACCACAAAAGCAGTTCAATCAAGAGCAGGGATCTTTTCTTTTATTGTTTGATTACCATTAATGAGACAGACGGCCTATATTAAGACCTACATGTAATGCACGGATCTAATATAATGTTACACATCAGATGTTTTCCCCAACAGTTCCCCAAACATTCATTTAAGACATAACAGATTATGTTTGCGTGAATAGCCACCTTAAATACTGTAACTCTGTGTATACAGTAGGCTATGTGTATGGGATCGCGCGCTGGCGGAAGTCAGCAGCACCGCGAGAAGCGAGCAGAGAAAAGGGTAGGCTACTCCTCAGAAAACGTACAAATAAAGACAATTTTTGATGCTTAATTACTATTTGGAGCATTGGGTATTTATAATACCATTTATGTCAGGATTACTGATCATGAAAGAAAAAGTTACCAATTATTGCAATCTCTCCAAGGATCATCAAAATGCTGCTAATCAGGATCCCAACAGACTTTTTTTAAAAGATAATTTTACCTCCTAGTATTAATTCATATTTTTGTGGAACTACTTATAACTACATTCATTAGGTTCTGCAGTGTGACACATTTCCCATAATAGAACCATTTTTTTTAGTTAATAAGCATAAAGTTTACTTATTGTGGATGTTAGCATATGTGAGTCTTAACTGCTGTGAACAAAGCTGTTAAAGTAGCTAAATAGTGTTTTAACTCAGCATTTTGTTGACAGATTTTCTATTATAATGATTATAACTGCAGTTTTATGAGCTTATAATAATTAAGAGACTGTACTTGTACCTTTAAAAATACATTTGTCACGCCACAGGACCATTTGGAGCTGGTTTCAGGCACCCAAAAATTAGCGTCAGGCTTGTTTCGATGTCCAAAATGCGAAGATGTTTCCAACATTACAGAAGTTTCTGCTGTGTGGTGCCAAGGCCATTATTGTCCTCTCAATAACGCGTTTTCATTTGTCCAGGAACACATGCCTCATTTACTATGTTCTCTGGTCCTTTCTTGTTACATTATGCAGATAACGGCAGTCCGTTGGTGTCCAGGCCTGCTGTGGGGGCATATGGCCTCCTCTGAGAGCTATAGACAGGAACTATGACACCCTTCACCATATGTGCAGTGTCTTCGGCTCTCGACTTCACTCGCACAGGAACTCTCCTCTGTCACTCGCTTTTGGACCTCTTCCCCATGTCTGACTGTCAAAGCCAGTCACCGTCAGCGTCTGTACACCTTTCTGAGCCGCTCTCTATTCTCTGAACTCTGGGTGGCTGACCTTCTGCCTGCAAGCTGTTCACGTCCCCTTATACTCTCCCTGCTTTGCTCCGGCTGCCATTTTGGAGTTGTTTTCTTTCAGCCCCCCTTTCTATCTGGTGGCATGAAGTATTTGGGGCCACTCAGACGGCTTGGATGCTTGCCCAATATCGCTGGGACATCTGGGCAATTTTGGCTGCCAATACTATGTTGAGTCTCCCTGGTCCTTGGTATTGGGGTCACATTTCTAAAGACTGATGGGCAACCTAGGGTGTGGAGCAGCTATTTCGAGATGTTGAGTGAATGTCTTTCTCTGACTGCAGAAACGGTCTTCTGAGGCTGGGTTGTGCTCCTTGGCACAGCTGAACAAAAAGGGATGAAAGATCTCAAGCATTTGTGTTTTTTTGCAAACGCAAAGCTCAGTTGAGTCTTTCTTTTGTTTGCAGACGATATTCTCAGTATAACCCAACTCACCTCGATTGCTTGTCATCCTGGCCTGTTGAAGAAAATGATGAAAATAGATGATGTAATGGTGTGTAAGTCAGCAAAGCACGATCATTTCAATAGTGCATTTTCAGAACCGTCGACCTCTTCTCTGATCAAATCACAATTAATCTGGTCAAAATGAATGACCTGAGAGAAGGAGATGCTTTGATATTTGGATCTCCCTAAGATTATATAAATGTTTAAAAACAGTTCTCCTATCTGAGCTTTAAGTCGACTTGAAATGGAAGTATATCTATTTTCTAAAAAAAAACATCTTATAGATGTTATTGTGAATGATTCATCCATTCATACAATGAAAACAACTGGTGTAGAACAAATTTCACTCAGAAATTGCTAGTAAATTTCACAATTAAAGCAATTTTTGAAAAATGCTGTTGAAAAGGGGATCGAACTGAGCACCAAAACACACTTGTAGCCAATCAGCAGTAAGGGACGTGTCCACTTGTGATGGGGGAGAAGAGAGAGCTCAGTACACAAGACAGACATTAACAGAATTACTATAGAAAGAGAGAGATGATAGAAGAAAAAAAGGAAAAGGTCAGTTACGATCAGGCAAGGGGTTTGGACCCGCGTTAATATCGGAGAAGCTTTTCAGTGCTAGAGAGACCTTAAAGAGTGGCAAGGCCTGAAAACTGACACAGAGTTTGGTTTATTTTTTCACAATACATGAGTAACAATGGTTTTGCTGCATTTTACAGAACTAAGATATGCTTTGCTTGAATACTTGTGTGTCATCTTCACTTATTTGTTAATTTGCATTATTATTTTCCTTCACTTTAGAAATGATATAGAGATATACATTTCCATGTCTTACAAGCCTGGAACGTCTAAACCTTCTCCACCTTTTCTTTTTCGTTCCTCTTTTATTGATTGCTAAAACCCCTTAAAGGGATAGTTTACCCAATATGAAAATTCTGTCAATAATTACTCACCCTCATGTCGATAATAATAATAATAATGCCTCGTCAGCAGCACCGCTCGCATGCGTTGTGGTACTTTAGTGATCGCGTGTCGAAGACTGACACGGAAGAGAAGAAATTGTTGAATAAATGTTATTTTTATTTTCTTTGCTCACAAAAAGTATTATTTTAGCTTCATGACATTACGGTTGAACCTCACTACCTTTCTGGGCCTTGAACGTGGTAGTTGCGTTGCTGTCTATGGAGGGTCAGAGAGCTCTCAGATTTCATCAAAAATATCTTAATTTGTGCTCCAAAGATGAACAAAGATCTTATGGGTTTGGAACGACATGAGTGTGAGTAAATAATAACAGAATTAATTTTTTTGGGTGAACTATCACTTTGTGTGCAGAGTATACGTGAATTTGGTGGTGGAGGCATCAATATAGGGGTGTGATCCATTAGAGTAGAAGTGTGTTTATTTTGGTGATTTCAAATATCAACAGTGTTTTACAGAAATCGCTTACTGCACCTTTAATTACAAAGAAAATATAACTGGATCTTCTGGTGAAGTGACTTGCATGAAGATCTGCCACCATCCAATCAACAACCAATGGTTAGAACCAAGTCCTTGCTCTACAATTTTTAGAGATCTTTTGGATGATTAGGTTTATTCGGATGTACAGTATGTCGCAATTTGGAAGAAAAGATGTTGCATCTTACATGATCTTACATTACATCTCAGCGTAAATATGGGTGGAGACCACCTGGACCACAGGGCCCCAAGTAATTGCATGGTTTGTGTGGTGCCTACACTCTTAAAAATAAAGGTTCATTATTGGCATTGATGGTTCAATGAAGAACCTTTAACATCCATGGAACCTTTGCATTTCACAAAAGGTTCTTTACAGTGGAAAAAGGTTCTTTACAATATTAAAAAGTTCTTCACACTAAGAAAAAATAGTTCTTTTAAGAACTATTTACTGAAAGATTCTTCAAGGAACCAAAAATGGTTCTTCTATGGCATCACTGTAAGGCCCCATTTACACTAGTGTGTTTTTGTTTTAAAACGGCATTTTAGAATGAAAACGATCCCCGGTTACACTGGCGTTTCTGCTGCGTTTCAGAAACGATCTCCGTTTACACTACTCAACCGTAAACGCATGTCACGTGACCATTCATGCAGGTACAACCATAGATATGTATAGGTAGATGCCCTATTATTTAGATGGCGGATGCGTCTGCATGCTTGGAGCGGTCGAATGGGGAATCTACCAATACATATCTATGGGTACAACAATATGCATGATGTTATTGTTTACACGGTCGTCAAGGATACGCAGAGCGAACGTGGGCAGCCATGCCATCTTTTTCATAAGTCTCTGTTTTGGTCCGTTTACACTGAAATGCAACCCCAGAGTTTTCAAACTAAAACGGGATCTGCAGCGTTTTCAAAAGTCTCCGTTTTCGACCTTGAAAACGCCGGAGTAGTATAAACGATAGGCGTAACCGTAGCAAAAGTTATGCATTTAAAACGAAAACGCACTAGTGTAAACGGGGCCTAAAACCCCACTTTTGGAACCTCTATTTTTAAGAGTGTAAACACGCTACTGAATATTTGTAAAAAAAAAAAAAAAAAGGCCATTTGTGGCCTGATTCCTCTGAGGTTTAAGACTGTTCCTCTGTGACAGACAGAGGGGAAACCTGCTTGATAACATTCATTATTTTTTTATAAGTTATAAATTAAGTTTAAATTAAATTACTATAAAAATGGAATGTTGTGTAACCAAGTAAAATGTAGTAATCTGGTATTGCTTATATTTTACAAGACTTACTGACTTTGACACACCATCATTAGGGTATTCAGGGGTCTTTTAATGATGAAATTTCCTGTTTTATTTTAATTTACTTCTTGTTAGTTTACTTTGATTTTGCAAACAAAAGTTTTTCAGATATTAATATAGCAGCAACTCTACACTTTTGGTTCCATTCGAGTTCCTTTCATTCCCATATGAATGTGGGAGACATTTAATGCAAGCTCATGCGAATCACTCTTCAAATTTGTATCAACTGTATTACTCTGACATTTATGACATTAGGCCCACTAGAAAATACTTTTTTTTTGCACATCACAGAATAAGACAGACAGAATAGTTTGGTCATGGTCGACATTTATGTGCGTGAAATGTAAAAAGACTGTTAAAGACAAACAAGAATGAGTCAAAGTGAGCGATATGCATTGAAAGAGTGTATGGAGTAAGACACTCGATGGATGCAGATTTAATGATCCAGCATTAAATTGAGCTGCTCCTAGCAGTAAGGCGAGCGATTTGGTATTCTTATCATGAGAGTGTTTTTCTGTGGCCTGGTATTATAATGACAGATCAGAGCAAAGGGGCTGAAAAGGTCAGAGTCAGTACAAGCTCAATCTGGAGTACTGTCTTCATTCTACTTCTAATTAAATGTCAGCATCACGGCCAGGAGGAGACAAAGCAGAGGAGAAAACCTGGACCTAAATGTCACTCTTGCACAGGCCAGTTTTCTCCACTGACGGCCTGAGCAACTGTGGTGACAGAGTAATCCTGAACACTGAGGTGACAGCGTCTGTCTGTCTGAGAGATTAGCCACAGAGCAAAAAGTCTTACTGCAGGCTGATATATATTTCCCTGCCCCCTTATTTAGCCTAATGAGGCAAGTTGCTTATTTTGGGCTTGTTTTGTTAGATCAGGTTGCTTGTTTTTCTAAAGAGGTTTTGGGAGCTCTAGTTTTGCAATGTCTGCATTTTTCCACTGAATGTGAAATGTGATCAAATAAATGATATATGCATCAGTGTGGCCTTGAACTTTGTCCGATGACCGGTGTGCAATTTCAACACAATTTTATGGTAACTATCGGTAACTATTTTTAGTTTTGACAAATTGATGGCTAATTCATGTCTCACTTGCATGTTGCTGTATCTGCTTCCACCCCACTGATGGTTAGGTTTCTTTTTTCTTTGTCTAAAAATCATATGTTTATTTACGAATCATACTGAGTGAATTAATATGAAATCACACCTTTGTAAAAAGATTTCAAGTTGGTAATTTCAACTTTCGAGTGTCTGAGTCATTATTTCCAGTGATTAAAAAGTATGTGTAAATGCATGTTTCTGTGATTACATGCCACTTTGCAATGTAGATATTTGTTGATTTATTTATTTTACAAGATTTCAGGAAGATAGTTACTAGTTAGAGATGGTTTGTGTAGTTGCTAAGTGCAATAAACCATTAGGCAATAACTATTTTTTTTCTGTCTAGAATTATATAATGTAATTTATTTTTGATTTGTTATACTTGTTTAGTTGTCAGAATTCTGAATTTGTCTTATAATAAAACAGGTTGCTGAGGGGTGCAAATGCAAAACTAATTGTTTTCCAGTTACTTCCATTAATTCTTCAGAATTCCTGAAAGATTTGTTAAGAAACCAGAAACATTAATCAGATTTACAAACAAAATCAGAATCATTATTTTTTTTATGATTAATATGGTCAGTTTATTTCAATCAGTTAGGTAATATAATGAGTTAGGGAATGTTTGGTGATTAGGGAATTGCTCTAAGGTTCCCTTTCATTATCATAAGGAGGCAATAGGTAAATGTTTGTCTCAGATGGTTTACAAATGAGCTATAATATTATAGAAACTTACAGTACATAGCACATTTTAGATATTGGGTGAATTTAATGGAAAATGAAAAATCTTTTGATGGCAGACTTGGATTTTGACAAATCTGAGCACAGTTTATAAGTGCATTCAGTAGTTCTCTAGCTAGCGTTAGCATCACTGTACTTTGTGTAACTTGAGTTTTATTTAAATTTCACTGATACTAGAAAAAATTAGAGAGTGGTCTACACAAACTGTCCAACAACAGGATTGTCTCCGTCATCAAACCTATTCACCATGTATGCGCTGTATTAATGTTTACGCTTGTTTCTTGTCTTTGTCTGTCTTTTTCTCGTCTGGCTTCTTCGCCAGTACAGGTACAGATTCCCTCATTCTCTCTGCTGGAAAAGTACAATAATATGTGTGTGTTTCATAGTCTACTTTTTGATCTTTGCATCACTAACACTACACTACTAGCATATCTAGAGAGGTGGCAGCCAATGAGCGTGAGGATTCTCATTGTGAGTCACGTCATTTAAACATAGCAGACTAAATTGACCTGCGCCTCTACAATTAAAATACTTTTTATAGAAAACTAATAAGAGTACAGTCTTCATGTGAGTGTACACCATTCAGATGATTCACAATAACACAATCTCTTTCTTAATGGTGCATTCAGCAGTTAGGCACTATTTTAAAAGTTTTACACATTAAGACATTGTTCAGGTCCCTTCTGAAATTATTGTAGTCTTTTTCTCAGAGAATAATTGGAGCAGAAAACTTTAGCCAAAAGTCTCCAGTGTTCTCCATTTAATCTCACAACTGTCTTTAGGCCATGTTGCATATTAAATAATTTCCTTCCTGTGGGTCGAGTGGGTTTTAGTTATTGAATAGCCAGTATTTATTAATCCACCCCCATTCTGTTGCATAAAAATCTATTCATGAAAAAGGATGTGCGAATACTAACACTGAATATACATGCAGTGAATTTCGAATTATCATTGCTTTGTAGTTTAGCCTCGTCTTCTGTCTAACTTTGAACGCCGCTAGCTTATCGATCACGGGTAGCATCAGTTGTAGTAGCAGTTTGAACTAATGACTCGTGTGATTTATAATTCAGATATCTATCTTATCCACCATGTTGTCTGAGACTTTTTTTATTTTTCTCTGAGACATACACAAAGTGTCTGCTTTTAAATGGAGGAACCTCATGAATAATTCATGTTGACCCACTTTTTCCCCCATTGGCTTGATATAGTGCTGGAGCTCAATAGCAGACAGTGCTTGACAGGTCCTCCAGGTGTGGGAGTTTGCTTTTGAAATAGACTTCACCTCTTTATTTCTTCTTTTTATTTTAAGGAAATGTGCTGGTTTAAAATAACAGGGTACTGGTAAGGGAGTGTGAGTTTCTCTCTCTCTCTCTCTCTCTCTCCGTGTGTGTGTGCGTGTGCGAGAGCAGTGTGTTTTGGGAATTATCATCACGCCTCCGTCTCAGGGGTCATATGGATGGATGTGTTTGCTGTCCACAGCCGGGCCATTACTGCAGCACAGCAGTCAGTAGAGAAGGAGTCAGGTGGACTGCAGTAAGAAGTAGGTTACATTTACATGAATTACAGACATGTTCCCACCTCTCGCGCTGCCCCTCTACCCCCCAGAGACCTGAGGAGAGGCTTTAGATACAGAGTAAAAATTACAAAGAATGTTTGTGTGGTTTCGAGTTTGCTTTCTTAATGACATGGCTTAAAGGGGCCTCACATCTGCAGCTTTTTATAATCTTACGTAAATAAACAGACAATACATTAGTCCAATGGTTTGCATGACTATTTTATTTCCCTCCCTCTGACCCTCAGAATTTAACAGCCTTTTTGCTATTCTTGGGATCATGCCATGAGAAACTAAATTCTTCTGAGCAGTCCCAGTGTTAGAAATGAGCAACTAAAAGTCATTTTTAAGAAGGTCTATCATTGTTTTCGGTCCAATCTCAATGGTTTGAGCGACCCATTTCAGTGTGGATTGTTTTGTGGTCCTATAGTATAGGGTAATTCAGGATTTACAAAGAGGCTGTTATTGGACGATGGGACAGTACAATCTATATTAGACCCCGCTGTTTCTCATTTCATGAACAGGTGATTTAAATAGACATTTTAAAGGCATAGCAGGCCATTTAATTATAAAAAACAAAGAAAAGGTGAAAAAATGTCTTGGAAAAACTATAAATTAACTGTTTTGGTGGCATTCTAAATTATACATGAAAAATCATATAATAAGTAATTGTATAATAAGGCCTCTTTAAGATTTCTTTGGTTTCTTTGTTTTAAACCTGTAAACAACCACGGTATGATGCTTTTGTGAATTATATATATATATATATATATATATATATATATACTGTATATATATATATGTGTATGTGTGTGTGTGTGTGTATAAACGTCAATACCTTTTCTTAAGAATACCTTTTTTTTGGTAACTTCAGTTTTAATAAAGCTTTTTTTTAATAGAGCTTTGCATTGTGAACATCACACTCTTTTAATTCAGAATAGCAAGACAAAAAAAACTGTTTTCTGTGATCTGACCCCTTTATAATGAACAGCACCCAGCTATTCAGGAAATTACACATTGTTAAATATTACAGAAAACGGAAGGATGCTTGGATTAGTTTCACTCTTGAACTTCAGCAGAATTGAGTGCATCTAAATGTGACAGACTCAGGAAACTAACTGTTGATCACTGGCATGCAGCTTCCGTTTGCATAATGGTTTGAATGTTTTATTATTATGGCTTTGGGTTTTGTGCTGTTTCAGTCGCCCTTTGGAATGAATATATTATTTCATTGTTCTGTTTGGAGTAAACTATGAACAGTGAAGGTGTTATGCTAAAAATATATGACCAAACATTCAGACTAATTCATCGCCTGTGTCATTTAAATTATTAAAACTCATGTTAAATATTCACACACATAGTATGCGATGTAATCTCAGAGATTTGTGCCATATCTAAGTTTCCTCCATGAATATTTCAGCCGTGGAGAACAGCGGAAATTAATCTTGGATCTATTATTAGAGTAACCAGACTGCTTTGGTATGCGATGAAATCAATCAAATTGCTAAGATTTTAAAATCCTTGAATACCACAGTCTATTATATTTCTTAATAACTGCAAAAGATGAACTTTGCTCAAAATATCACAGGGCTTTATCTTAAGCACTGTTCAGATGGGATGTGTCTTCTAAAGAACATTTAAGTTGACGTTATTAACATAGGACTATGTACTGATTTAAATGGCACACACACACACACACACACACACACACACACACACACACACACACACACACACACACACACACACACACACACACACACACACACACACACACACACACACACAATTTATTATATTTATTTATTTATTATTATGCCACCAGCATTGGAATGTCATGTTATAAAGCAAAAAAAAAAAAGGTTGCTTTAGTTACATTGTTCAGTGAAGGTTAAAATAAATGAAGGAAATCATTGTGAAAAGAAAATAATATTACAATCCCAAACATTCCTATCTGGATGAGATTACATTTCTCAGAGGACCCTCGAGTTAGATGAAAACAGTAGGTAATTTGCTCTGTAATTCCAAGTTGTGCAAGGAAAAACACAAATTTACCAGACCTCCTCAGGGAAAACTAGTCCCATCCAAATAGGGCTATGGATTTACATCATCCAGGTTTTGCTTGTCCTTGAAAAATGCCAGTTCCATGAGGTGTTGTTTATTGGATCCTGTCTCTTATGTTGTAATGAGAACTGCGGTAGCTGCATGTTACCATGAAGCTGGGCACCAGTGTCACTTGTCTGCTGCACAACAGCGCTTTGCTTGACTGTCTCATTCGTGAGTCATACGCTCTCTGCTGTGGATGAATGTGGAGCTGTGTTCATTGCTTAAATCACAGGATTTCTCACTATGCTGCTGGTGAGATAATTGTGCTTTTCCCCCTTTTCTTTGCATTTCACAGTCTCCATTTAGACCAGTGACATTTGCTCCCAGCTACCCTCGCTATTCTCCTTTTCTCTAATGATGGGCTGTGTAAATGTGTTTTTGTGTGGGTATGGTAAGAGATGCGCTGTCAAAGAGAGCTGTCCACCCACTAGCCAGTTGTTACAGGAAATGTGATAAAGAAATGCTTTACACGTTGTCCTTTTCCTTCGCTCTCTCTCGCCATCACTCTGCCAAATCGACACACAGACACACAAGCACGATCCACACCTACTCTGGAACAACTGTCTTCCGAGGCATTGCTGTTGGTATGTTTGTCTATGATTTCTTGAGAGGAAGTCAGACTGTCTTTTCCTCTCTCTTAGTCCAGCCAAACACACACACTTTGTGATTAATGAGGACGCTGGCCAATGTGGCTGTGACAGTGCTTCCCGACACTGAGTGGCAGTCTTGTGGGCTCTTTTGGAAACCAAGGAGAACCTTATTAAGCTGATTGATTACAAAGAACTTTCTCCAGGTTATTGTGGCCTCTCTTGAGGTTGAGCACATATGCGTAATTGTCTGGACCCCATGCCAATGAGTATTGGCCACATTTATGTTCTGGGTTTAGTGTAATTAATTGTCAGCTGTGCATCATAAATATAAATGTAAAATTGGTATCAGTACTTCAATTTGATCAGAATTCAGCAGAAGGAAGTTACTCTGCATCCAGTCTATCCTTAAAGGGGTCATCGGATGCCCATTTTACGCAAGTTGATATGATTCTTTAAGGCCTAAGTATACTTCGTTTTTGTACACGAACGCTAGCGTATGCGTACAGTCGAACGCGTAGCCTTTCAAAGTATACTCCATTTGAAGTTGTACGCGAACGCAGGCGGTCGACACATGCGCACTAGAAAGCTTCATTCATGTTCAGTGTCTGCTCTATTTTTCCCCGTTAAGTCATGACTGATAACAAATATTTCTGAACTCTTTTAAACCAAAGCTGAGCTGTCTCATACCCTCTCGCTTACAAGCGCTCGTCAATGTGAGTGTCTGTTGTTGCAGTCTCCGCTATTTTGTTGGCTTTGTCCGTCTCTTTAGTTTCGTTTTCTACTGTGAAACAATGGCCCGGGACAGTGTTGCCACCATGTGGGAAAACATGATTACTGCAGAATAACTTCAGTGTGCATGTGCGACCTGAGCGTACAAAGTACGCGCGGTTATAAAAATCGGGTGGTGCGCGTACAGTACGCGCGTACTGTTCTGATGACGCAATTCGCGTCACGCGCACTGTACGCTGTCCCTCGCGTACGCGTAAAAAGTGAAGTATACTTTGGCCTTTAGGGTCTTAATGAAAGGTCTGTAACATACTGTGGTTAAAATTTCTCAATGGTAGTGTAAAAAACACCTTCTTTACCCTCTCAAAATCAGCTCTGTCTTCAGCACGCTGATCTAGTCCATGTTTCTTTAAATCCTAGTTAGCTCTGCTGACTCCGCCCCTCTCTTCCGTGGAGTGACGAGCAGACCATAGATATGTGTAGATTCCCTATTCGACTGCTTCAGATACGTTGACGAGTCAGCCATCTCGCATTTACCATAGTAATCAATGAATATTCAAAGATATACAAGCATATACCTTGCTATTGTAGACGCACACAGTCAATGCGCTCAAAGATTCGCAGACCGTTCCAAAGATGGCGGATGGCTTACGTATCGTGGCCCATAGAAACAGTCCATAATTAGGCATCTAGGTACAGGTATATATATCTATGGAGCATACTACTAAACTTCAGCTGCGAAACTGGCTAACTACCACATTATTAGGAAAGGTGATTTGCAAAGATTCATAAAAACCCTTTTACTCACTTCTTCTGTAGATAAAGCTGGATCACGAATGATTCGCGCGAACATAGATGCATTTAGGCAGATCGGGGATCGGCGCATTCCCTTCAAAGCGAAAGTAACGTTAATCTTCTCCCTCTTCAGCGGCTCAGATGTTAGTAGTACATGATGACTGCTTTATTCATTATTACATTCAACAACAAAGCACTTCAATCGCTTAATCAGAGACATCTCATCTTGTCCTCTGCACCAGAGTCAACACAATGGCGGACAGCTCTCAGCTCACTCAGGGCGGGTCTAAGGTAAGACGGTCTTATCAATCAACTCTCGTGGGAGGGGTCTGTACAGAACTACGTCATTCTGACAGGAAACAGTATGATTTCAGAAAGGGGATTTTAAAATAGGGATTTAAAAAAAAACACTGGGTTGTTTTTTATCATTATAGGATGGATGTGTACACACACTTCCAACACACATTTTTGTTCAAACAACTTGTAAAGTGAATTTTGCGTCCGATGACCCCTTTAATGCAATCAACCAACTTGGAAAACTGTGAAATTTAATTTGGTCTTGAGGGGATATACTGTAAAGCTGTGTCTGATCAGCATAACAATGAAGTCTAATGCTATGCCACACATTTTCTAATGTTTTCTAATGTTTATTCTAATGTTATCACCTAAGGAAAGCATGTTCAAGAAGAATAACAAGGGACCCAAGACCGAGCCTTGTGGCACCTCATACTTTATCTGTGTTGGACATATCTTTATTTCCACAAACAAAGTGATAATGAACTAATAGATACGATATAAACCAGACTAGCATTTCCCATACTAAATGCAGAAAAAATTAAATAGCTATACTTTGCAGAAATGGCATGAACGAGATAAAATGCAAATGCATCTGCTAGAGCACTGACCTAAAATATATTATTCATGCATACACAGATAAAAGCATAAAAAAGTACAAAAATGAAATTAGTAAATGCTGGTACCTGGTCTGTGGCTTGAAATATATTTGAGAGATATTTATGACACATAACAATACAATTGTGACATGGACAAGATGAAAAAGAGAAACTATACAGTTTTTCATGAAAAGATTCTCATTTTTACTAATCCAGTCATTTGCACATGCATTCACACTAATCAAAGAGATGCACTGCCAACAGTGGCCTACATACAGAAGCCAGTTTCCTTTACTTATTTATTTAAATGCTATCTTCATAATACAAATAATCTCATAACAACATGCCAAGAGTGTAAGGATGTTGCCAGCCTTCATCCTCATTAGGAGAAATGTGGTGAAACAGAAGATGAGAAGCACTTTTCGGCTCCTAACGAGGCCTCAGGAAAAGAAACCTGAGCTCCGTTGCATTAAACCTGACTCTCCGCCCTGCTCCCCATCATTGTTTGCTAATAAGCACAGAACTTTGTCTCTGCCGACTGTTTTCGTTCGCGATCCACAACATCATTATTACGGCTGTTTGAAGTTTTGCTCTCCTTTCGCGCACATCTGCTCGCCTGGCAAGCTCGGGGAACACAGACACCGGGAAGGAGGCAGGGATGAGTGGTGTGATCGAGAGAATGAGGGAGAGAGAGAATGCAGAGGCGAAATTTGCATATCACATAAGGAGAGAGGTTGGAGAAAGAGTCCTGGAGCAGATGTCGATTTGCATATTCAACAGTGGGCTGGCTGAGAGGGGGTTAGGAGATGTTAGCTGGACACTGGCCTGTTGTGTTGCTAACCTCTCTGAATGAGCGGAGAGCCTGTGTGCTCGGGATGGGGGGGTGCAGGTAATGAGGACAATAGCCAACCTGTTTCATTCTTGTGTGTTAGTATTGGTTCTCCTGACAGACTGCTGTGGAGAGCCATGGCCTACTTTTAACAGGTGTAATAGGACTGATCCTCCCTGCAAAATGGAGGAATGTTTATTTATTTCGGCGTGATACAAAAATGGATGGTTCAGTGGCCCAGAACATTACCTATAGAGAAAAACACTGTGTTTATGTTGCTGCTTGCTTTTGCTCTTTCTTTCTTTGGTCAGCATTGGGACAAGTATGCTATATCTGTGAATTAACTGAATTTGAGAAAAACTGAAGGAATGATGGGGGGAAAATGAGAAAAGGAGGGAAAGAGAGACAGAAAGAAGAGTGTTTCAGTTCATTGTGAGGTAGTGGTGAGTCACACACTGAGAGTTTGGACTTAGAAAAGGAGCTCAAATGGTAACGATGGAAATTGAAATGATTGGGACTATTTCAGTTCCTTCTCCAAACCCATAGCTTTACGTAACCTCTCAACTTAAAGGGTTCAACCACTTCTTGTTTTCATCTATTCCTGAGGGAAGGGAACTTCCCCGGGTATTTGAAGTGTTCCAAGCTTGGAGCCAAGCTCTCGTTAGAGTTGGAGCAGATGATTGACAGGTGTTGTTTGCAGGCATATTTTTGGCACTTTAATATCATCAAACAGAATGCACTCATCTGACCTGACAGATGTAGTTAATTAGAGTAAAAAAAGTACGCTATATAGATCTTGTTATCTAAAAATGTGCACCACCCAAATCAAGACTGCCTTCATCATGTTTCATTTTAAGTCCCCCTCCCCTCACTCTGTTTTTCTCCTTTTCTCTTACTTCATACATATCTCTGAGGACTCATAATAAGATTCAGTCTTGCATCTACAGTTTAAAAGTTGGACTCCCACACAAAGAAATACTGTACATATGAATCATAAACCTCTGAGCCTGAACAGAATGAGAGAGGAAGGCTGAGTTATGTGTGGAAAGTGCAAGGAAAATGGGCCTGACCTGTAACTCAATGAACTGTGAATCCCTGAGCCCTGCTGATACATGAGCACGCCAAGAAGAAAGACGCCGAGCCAAACGAACATGCACACACTCTGTGTATATCTCTATCACATGACCCATTCCCATAGCAAATTTCACACCAAAGGCAACACAACATTATCCAGATTGCTGAGACTGGAGGCCAGATGTGGATGCACACAGCACATAAACAGATGTTTACACGCAAACGTCGCTCGGTATGGCGGGCCATGTTGAGGAGACAGACAGCCACAGTGGAAAAACAACACACTCGCTGTATCAAACTGCTGTGACACTCCACTGAACATTCCATAATGCATTTCATGGTAATGCACTGCATACATATGCATGTGCTTTGTGTTATCTCATTTATTGTGTCTCTGGTGTTTCTTTACATCCCACTAATCTTTGCTTTAGGGCTACAACAACTAATCCATAATGAAATTAATCAGAACATAAACATATTTCATTATCAGTTAGCTAGATATGTGTACTGAGGCACTGGGAATCTCAGTCAATGACACCACTTTACAGTAAAAATGCATTTCTATAGAAAAAGCATAGTTGAATAATGCCGCTGGTCAGAGAGCTGCAGCAGAAAAAGTGCATGACCCAATTTGTCCAAAGCTCTACATAATAAAAACTTCAAAGAAGCACATAAGCAACAGTTTTATGCTGTTTAATGTTGACAGATTTTTTTACCCTCAGAGCTTGCATTTCAAAAATGTATATTGTATCTGTAAATGAAGGTGCTCCTCTGTTAAGTCAAGCGACTTTTTCTATTCCACAAAACTTGTCCCAAGAGCAAGAAAGTTGCCGTTAAATGTAAAAAAAGACAAAGTGCTGCCTGAGACATAGTCAGGGGGTGGAGATGTACCACTTGTAGACATGAAAGCAGGATTTGTAACAGTCAATCAAACATTGATGAATATGTTTACTCTAACAGATGTGCATTGACTGGAGCAGCCTAGAAAGTAAAGTTTTGTGTGATTGTGCACCATTCAAAATTGGACTGGAACTTAAATTCCTGAATTTGAATTATAGCAAACAGAATGCAAAATTGAATAAAAAAAAATATCAGGGTGGATCAGGGTGGAACAACTTGAAATAACCTGTAAACCTGTAAACTGACTTGTAAAACTTGACTGCAGAAATAACTCGCAAAACACCAGAGGCTTCAAAAGCAAAAAGCAGTTATTTCGTTATTTATTTTAATGCCTGTAAAACTTCTCAATGTTACGTATGTAACCCTAGTTCCTCGAGGGAACAAGACGCTGCCTCGAAACGCTTTGGGACGCCTTTAGCGAGACCATGCTCTGAAACATGTGTGCAATCAAGCCAATGGATGCCCACGCCGCCAGACTTTCAAGTCCCTGCGCAGTGTGTATGAACTTCAGCACAGCTACGGCAAAAGGACGGAAGAACCAGGAGCGGTACGAATGTCGAGGTCATAGAACCTGACAAAGGTGAGCGGCGTAGACCAGCCCGCAGCGTTACATATATCCTGCATAGCCACACCCGACAGGAAAGCCTTGGAGGCCGCCACACTTCGGGTGGTGCTCGCAATGAACACATGCGATTTTGCTTCTGCTGGTCAGGCTCCCGAAAGGGAGGAGGACAGAATGCCTGAAGTACGACGGGCCATGGTACTGAGGAGGGAACTTTAGGGACGTACCCCGGCCTGGGGTACAGAAAAGCTTTGGCCAAGCTGGGCGCAAAGTCTAGGAAGGAGGGGGCCACTGACAAAGCCTGGAAATCTCTGACTCTCTTCAGTGATGTGATAGCTAACAAGAAGACAGTCTTAAGTGTCAGAACTCGATCTGAAACCTCCTCTAAAGGTTCAAACGGAGGTTTACAGAGAGCCTCCAGGACCACGGCCAGGTCCCATGGGGGGACACGAGATCGGACGGGAGGCCTCAGCCTCAGCGCACTGCAGAGGAAACGTGTAACCAGGGGGTGTCTTCCCACAGACTGACCACATAGAGGGGCGTGGTAAGCAGTTATAGCCACCACGTACACCTTCAGGGTGGAGTGGGTCAACCCTGCAGAGAATCTAGCCTGCAAGAACTCCAGCACTAAACCGGCCGGGCAGTTAACTGGGTCAAGCTGGCGATCTCTACACCATGAAGTGAAAAGGTTCCACTTTAGGCCATCCAGTTTCCTTGTAGAGGGAGCTCTGGATTGGAGGATGGTCTCAACAACCTCGGTTGAGAGACCAGAAGCTACGAGTTGTGCCCCCTCAGGGGCCACACCCACAGCTTCCACAACTCCGGGCGGGGGTGAAAGATGGTGCCCCCCTGCCTGTGAGAGGAGATCCATCCTGATGGGAATCTCCCATGGAGAGCTGCCGAGAAGAGAAATCAGGTCCCAGAACCATACTCGGCCCGGCCAGAACGGGGCTACTAGTAGCAGACGGATAGAAGGTTGGCCGATTGTGGCCAATTCAATACATATTCACATTCATGAACTGAAAGGGATTTCAACTATGTTATTGAAACATAATCTTTACAAACACTTCAGGTGTCTCCTCTCATTCAATTAGGACTTCCAAGTGTTTGTTTGCCTGTTACCTACATAGCAAACAGCTGCTCAGAGACATTACCAAGATGGCCGCCAAGTGAACTGACTTACCTTAAAATGGACTTTAGTTAAGTCATGTCCATAAAAATGTGGGGAAAAATTGGCTTTTTAATTTAATTTATCTGTTTTTTTATTTTTTAAATTGATACATTAATTGATTTGCAAAATACTCATTAGTTGCATTTTAAGTTGCTTGACCAAAAGCATTTCAAATATGCACTGTGTGCTTAGCTTTCTCTCTTTCGCTTATGTTTTATTTATTCATTTTTACTCCCATCCCATCCATCCTCCTTTCTATTGTTTGGCCCTCTGTCCTCCTCAGTTGAAACTTGTAGCCGCTGCACAACCAAAACGATATCGATTGGTGTCCTTTGCAGCTTGTGTGATAACCTTGTGGTAATAGCGTTTCAGGGGTTGCCATGGATTTTTTCCAAACATATTCTGTCATTTTCCATGATTTATTGTTCCGATAAGCACCAATTAAAGCTGCAGCACTCTGTACCGCACCGTCTATGCAGAGCATCATGGGTAGCTGCAGCTGCCTGATTCATTCATGTTCTGATAGCCTGTGTCTATTTCTAATCATGTCCATTGATCAAAACGGACAGAGGGAGAGACGGAAGGGAAAAACATAGAAGGTTTCATCCTCCAGGCATCAAAGAGTGTGGCTATTTTCTTCCTCTTCTGTGGGTGATTTGCACCTCTTCTCTTTCCTTTGTCATCCAGAACTTATAGCTGAATAATAGAATGGCTCTCAGCCGCATGAATGCTTTGGTGTCCCCGACAGAAAGGCGAGCGGCTCCAACAGATGGAAGGAGCGAGAGGGGGATGGAGAAAAGTGCGGGAGAGCATGAAAGCAAGAAACGGAGAACACAGTGACACCTTCATAAAAATTTTAGCATTCTGTCCAATTGCGGATGTCTTTTTCTTTGACTTCTTCAAGAAAACAGAAAAATATGGATAGAGGTGAGATTCCCTCTGTGTACTGTTGTAAAAACGTGCAAAAGGAAGTGACAGCATTAATTATTCTTCTTAAGGTGAGCCGCCAGTATCCATATTCGTGCGAAATATAATATCACCATCTATTATGCATCTTTACATTAAGCGTCCATTAGCCCGTCCTATATATATGGAGAACTGCCTGGCTGATATCCATACATGGAGAACTCTTGCTGAATCATCTGATTCATTTGGACAAGACAATTTATCAATCCCAACAACAGTATAAATATATCATGTTTTCAGCTACGCCGAAAAAACAGGATAACAGCTTTTCCCTCACATCTCTAGTGGCGTAGCATCTAAACAGGAAGTTTTTGAAAATAGCAAGTTTCCTCAAAAGTTTGTTTAGTGAAATATCTTCAAAGAGCATGTATTGATCTAACAAAGTGATTTTAAAGGGTACTTTGTCAAAAGATTTGACAAACATCCCAGATTAATTATGGATTCAGCACAACTCGTAAGATCTTTTTCCCTCCTTGGACCATCTCTGATAAAATACTGTCTTACCAAATTCTCTTTTTCAGAGATTTCTTATATAACTGTGGTATGTGGGTGTTTGTGTGTGTTTGCATAGACTCAAAATAATAATTCTTGTGCTGACCTTCATTCAGTTGTGGACAATGGTTCTGCAAATTGGAAATGGGATTTGTCAGCTTTAAACTACAAACTCTGCTTAAATACCAAACTTGAATGAGTAGATCAGTAGGATTTGGCAAAATAACCCGACTGTGTCTCTTGCAATTAAAGGAATAGTTCACTCAAATATGAACATTTGTTAAAAAATGTACTCACCCTCAGGCCATCCAAGATATGGATGATAAAAACATCACAATAATCCACAAGTAACCCACATGCCTCCATCAGTTAATGTCTTGTGAAGCAAAACCTGTATGTTTGCAATAAACAAATCCATCAAGATACTTTTAACTTCAAAATACTAAAGACAGAGGTTATTTGCACCAAAGTCCCTTTCAAGGAAAATCTGTTCACTCGGCGGCCATATTTGCAGTCGCACAAAATGGTATGCAATAATAATGTATTGATTCAAATGATGAGATGGATGCCACCTTATTGGGACAATAAATCCCTCCCTACACCTACCCTAGCTCTAACCTAACCTACCTGATTTTTTATTGAAAATAAATGCCTTTCCGATGTGATATGATATTTGGAAAGGGAGAAGAAAGAGTTTGGCAAAAGGTGGATTCGAACTCGGGTCGATCATGTAAAAAAAAAAACTACAGCAATGGGTTTACTATCTACACCACTGAAGCTGTTGACTTACAACCGTCTTTTGTAATGTTGACTAGCCCAATCACGTTAGTGGGTGGAGTTAGTGTAATTGGTCTCTGCCAAAAAGGCGGGGTATTTGCACTGACAATAAATAGACACTCCAAATACACAAAAATTCTCATATATCCACATAATAGTGCTTTCTCCAGTATAAAAGTAATCTCATCTAAATCACGAGAGAAACATGAACTGCTCAAACACTGTTTACAAGTGAAAACAGTCCTAAATAGGTCTAAACAAATATGTTGGAGGATTTTGATGTTAGAGAACAACAAGAGATGGACTTTTTTTTACACTGGAGGAAACATTATTATGGATTATGGACATGTATTTTGGCCAGAAACAACGTTTAAAATGCCTTAATGATGGACTTGTTTCTTAAAAATCTCTTCTGATGAAGAAACAAACTCATCTATATTTTGGATGGCCTAAGGGTGAGTAAATTTTCAGCAAATTTTCATTTTTGGTTGAACAGTTCCTTTAACTGTGCTATCTATGTTACTATTTATTTATAGTTTGTTTGTTTACAGTGGTTGCATCCAATAGTGGGAAATGCTGACTTCTTAAGCAGTGTACATAGGTAGGAGGCATCAACCATTCCCAAATGCAATGTCTGAAGCATTGATATCCACCACTGCCTATAATATACAACAATCCTGTCCGTGCATTTCATGCAGTTGAAATGAGTACTTTTATTTATAAATGGTCTTTTATGAACTCATGACTCAATTTCTTTTGAGAAAAAAGCATTCTCTTTACTAAATGTTCACTTGATGATTTCTAAAGCATTATGGTGCCTTGGAAACCAGACTGAAATAAGAGCTGCCTTTTGAATAAAGCAGCATACAGCTGTACCTTCATGTGAATTAGCTCATCTTCAACATTTACTCTACCCATCCAGTCACATACAAAGCCATGCAACATTAATGTCAATGAAAATTATTCATGCAGCCACAAGGAAAATGGATTACAAAAACTTATATTTTACAAATGTATAATGATTTCATGCAATTAAATTTGCATGAAAATACTATCTATATTAGTTTTTGTGGTCCCACTTTATATTAGGTGGCCTTAACTACTATGTAATTACATTTAAATTAATCATTTGATACAATGCACTTACGGTGTACATACATGTTTTTACATTGTACTTATATTTTAAAAAATACTTACATGTAATTACATCTGTAATTAATTTCTGTAATAACATTTATAGTTGCATCGTTGACTCATCCCTTACACCTTAACCCACCCTTAAACCTACTCATACCACCAAACCTGTCCCTAACCTTACCCATATCCCACCTCAATAGCAGCAAGTGTTTTGCAATACAATATGAACAAAATAGGTACATTGTACTTATTTTTGATTTAAGTACATAGTAGTTAAGACCACCTAATATAAAGTGGGACCGTTTTTGTTTTGTTGGTACTAAGTAAGATACAGGGACTGCTTGTTTTGGATTTGAGAGTATGAATGAGAAATGGAAGAGAGTGGAGTGACTCCTTTATTTATTCAGTCTTCTGCCCTCACACCCAGTCCTCTAAAAGAGGTAAATCTGGTAACAGCCACTAGGGACCCACATGCTGCATCCCAATGAGGAAAATGTCGCTCTGAGATGTTGAGTGGGATGGAGTGGTAAGAGGGTGAGATGTGTGTGGGTGTGTGTGTGTGTGTGTGTGTGTGTTAAGGAGGACTAAGACTGGAGAGTTGCTTGAACAGGGTCACTTGTCTTAACCCTGTCTTGATATTAGCTTTTCAGCACAGTTTTTTTTTTTTTTATATATATACCGTGAGAGGCAGAAACCAATGTTATTTTATTACAGTGCACGGAGGGAACGAAATTACCTTTTGGCCTGCTGGTTTGACCAGGTGAACGTACAATTTTACCAGCCACCTAGATTTTTCTGTTCAAATGTATATATATATATTGTAACGTATACTGTAATATTGTGAAATATAGTATTGAAAATAACTGTTTTCTATAGGCCTATATATATATATATATATATATATATATATATATATATAATATTTAAAATCTTGTATTTATTCCTGTGATAAATTTTAGCATAATTACTCCAGTCTTCAGTGTCACAATATCCTTCAGAAATCATTGTAATATGCTGATTTGCTCAAGAAACATTTATTACCATCCATCCATCTATCTATGTCTATATAATGTACTTTATTGCTGTGATTGCAAAGCTGAAAGTATTAACAATATATTTTAGATTGCAGTGTTTTTGATCAAATAAATGCAGCCTGGATGAACATAAAATACTTCTTTCAAAAGCACAAAAAAAGCATCAATTCTACTAACGGTAGTGTACATTCCTCTTTAAATAGAATAAAACTGTGCGCAAAAATTAGAGAAACAGTTCTTTTTTGCAGTCACATTGTTTTGGTTCACTTTAACGTTTCATTCATTTATTTTTATTTTTTTTACTTTTTATTTTGGAACCCAGTTTAGATTCCAAATATTAGCCACAGTATTTGAAATTAGAAAATGTTAACATAAAGTGAACATACAAAATTTTGCATTCACAATGTACATCATAAGCTAATCACACCATATATTTAAAGTGAACTATTTACTTGCAAATGCAAATTTAGTTTATTTATTTTATTTTTGTCACTTTTTGCCTCAATGAGAAGGAGGGATGGAACGACACAGGCCAAACTCGAACCCAAGTCTCCAATACAAGCACCATGACTTGACATGTCTGATACATGTGCACTTGTTCTGACAACTAATATTATTTTATTATAGATTTTTTTTCTTTTCATCTGCTGGTGACAGAGCCACGACACACACTCATGGACAAAGCTCGCCTACCTTCATTTAATCACTTAGGGTAAGATTAAAATCTACCAAAAAAAGAGCACACATCTGGACGATCCATCATTCAAAATAGCTTTCTTAAACCCAACGGACAGTTTCATTTTTCCAGTGTTTACACTAATTACATTTCCAACACATTTCCAGGAGGCTCTGATTAGCTAATCCTGGCTGTGATTGATGGACTGGTTAAGGAAAGGAAAGTTATTTGCCAGTGGAGTGTTAAATGGATGGTTTTGTATTACCAGCTTAATCTTCTGTCTGAGTCACTAATTATCCCTCTGTCAGCAGAAGCAGCGTCACTGACCTGCATGGTGCCGTCTCTAGGGTCTTGTTAGCGTGTCGCTGGCAGCAAATTGTGGCCTAATCGTGAACGATTGGATGGCCCTAAGTCTTTCAGCCCAACCTCATCCCTTGCTCTGTCACATCAGTCACACATTTTCCCTGGAGAATGCCATTCAGGCCCAGCACGTGGAAAAAAAACCTGTTGAAAATGCTATCTGTGTAGTGGAGTTGGGCTGTTGAGCGATGTCAAGGCTGATGCCTGGGAGGGGATTTTGGAGATTTGAGCTGACTGGCCGTGAAACCTGTGGTGATGACTGCGAATACCTACGAGGAGTCCACGGTGAGCATTCACTCAAGGACAGCGCACAATTATAGTTATATAGACTTTTCTTTTGAACTGTTTGCTGTGAATTGTTGTGGGTGTGTGCTGAAACACACCTGCATCAATGACATGATGTTTTGTCCAAACTAGTAATTAATTAAAAATAGATTAAGTGTTCAATTCAAATGTACAGTGGCTTAAAATATTGTGACTTATAGCTGTTCTGTAATATTTTTATTTCTGAATGTAAAAAAATATATTTTTTACAGGTATGTTGCCTATTTGAATGAATTTTAACATGTAGTTTATTCCTGTAATGCAAATCTGAATTTTCAGCATCATTACTCCAGTCTTCAGTGTCACATAATTTTTCAGAAATCATTCTAATATGCTGATTTGCTGTTCAAGAAACATTTCTTGTTATTAGCGATGTTGAAACCAGTTGTGTTGCTTAATATTTTTTAAAGAAACTGTGTGTGTTTTTTTTGAGGATTTTAATGATAGAAAGTTCAAAATAACAGCTTTTATTTGAAAACAGAATCTTTGTAAAATTATAAACGACTTTAGTGAAGTTATTAACGTAATTTCGGGAGGAGTACGCCCATCTAATCTTCCAATTAACATCCAAGTATAAAGACAGCCTCTTACCACTTCCGTTGTTAGTTCTTTCGGCATCCCTCCTCCTCCCCATCTCCTCCTTTTATGCATATTTATTTACTTATTTATTTATTCATTTATCTATCCTTCTGTCCATCTATCTATCTATCTATCTATCTTTCTGTCTATGGGGGGCTATCGGGGCTCACGTAGAATGGTCTCTCTGAGCCCTCCATTGCAGGCATCAAGCCAAATCTGTTTACCATTAATGCTAAGATTATATGGGCACACAAACTCGTGAACTGTCTAATGTCTCTACCTTTGATCCATTTATTGACCCATTCATCCGTGGTGAATAAAAGTATTCAATTCAATTCAATTCAGTTCAATAAAATATAAAATAAAATGGAAAATATGATACAATACAATACAATATAATACAATACCATAAAAATAAAATAAAATAATATAAAACATACCCCAAACTTTTAAATGCTAATGTGTACTTATTGACACTTAATATAATGATTAAGATGTGTAACATCAAGATGTAGAGAAAGTATGTTATCAATTTTTACTTGATGGTTACGCCGCAGGACTTTTTTTTCTTCACTAAATTGAAACCAGTATGAATGACTACATTTCTAAAAACTTGGCCCATGTGTTTTAAACTAGATTTTTAAAAGAATTATCATTTTCTTTATTGTGGACGCTCTTATTTGTCATGGACCTGCCTGCCTGCCTGTTATTTTGAATAATTGAAAACCACTTTCACAGTCACTTTACAAGTTGTACTGTTTGAATATTTGTCAATTCACTGATCTTTAGATTATCTTTACTATTGACACTTGTATTTGCCTCATGCATTTGTATCTTGCGAATCCAGCCCCACTAGACTGCCCAAGATATTATCAGTTGCTGTAAAGGTAACAGAGTTGTTTTCAAGCCATAGTTTGTGTTTCAGTACCAATAATGGCCTGCAAATTGCAGCTATTATATTTAGTTCTGCTGTAATCTTAGTTATTTTCCTGTAGTAATGACAGTTTTATGCCTGTCGAACTCCTGACTTGATGGGCTATCAGAAAACGAGAAACAAAATAATGATGGGGTTCACCTTTCATCCTGATGTTGATTCCATTAATTTGGATAAGAAAACAATGTTGCAACGATTGGATACAATCTTGAATGCGTTATATGCCTTTGAGATGCTTTCACTTGTTTCCCCGGTTAAGAAATAGCTTCATTGCATGCAAACTTCATTGTAATTTTTTCTAGGGCTCTATGGGATTTGAATATTTCATTATAAAGAATAATGAAAGCAGAAACTCCCATCTTTATTTGCCTCAAACAGAATAGTGCAAGTAGGAGTATAATTTTCATGCTGGCACCATTTCTCACAAACCATGAACTTCATTGAAAACAAGACAAATATATCAAGTGGGTTCTATGCTTATCCACAATATAATGTTATCAAATGTTTTGTGAGCTGCAACTATGTTTCATATTATATTTTTTTGTAAATTAGTTTCATGAAAACCTAGAAGACACCTGTTATCACTATTGTATAATATAATGAAACATACATCTCAAATGAGCTCTTATTATGAGGTAAGACGTGCAGGAAATCATAATACTATTAAATTATATCAAAATTGTATTAGTTTTATACCTCTTTGTTGTGTGTAAGTGACTACATGGGTATAAAATACCATATAAAATACAGAATAATGATAGAAGTACAGAACTATAGAAGATAATAAAGAATAAATTCCATTTATGTTCTATACTATAGATGAGGCCAGAGGTAGTTGTCACACAGGGAAGTTACTACAAGGTTATCTTAGGACTGTAAATTAACACAGTTACTGTAAGGTCCTGAATCAAAAGGTATGTTGCCAGAAAAGGTCAATGTACGATCAATGAACTATATCTTTTTTTCTGTGCAATAAGTGGAAATGTTCAATAGCTTTTTTATAGCCAAGGCTTGAAGAAATCTATATAGAGACTGACTTTCTCTCTATCTATTGTCACGTATAATGTCACAAAAGATTTCTGAGCTGTTCTTTGACGTTTCTGTTCATCAAAGAGTTCTGAAAAAATTTATCACAGTTTCCACAAATATTAAGCAGCAAAACAATGTTTTTCATCATTGATAATAATCAGAAATGTGTCTTGCACAGCAAATCAGCATATTAGAATGATTTATAAAGGATCATGTGACACTGAAGAGTGGAGTAATGATGCTGAAAATTCAGTTTTGCATCACAGGAATAAATTACATTTAAAATATATTAAAATAGAAAATATTTATTTTAAATTGTGGCAACATTTTACTGTATTTTAGATCAAGTAAAAGCAGTCTTGGTGAACATAAGAGACTTTATAAAATGCATAAGACTTTACTAAACTTTTAGACTTTTTTTAATTACCAACCACAAACTTTTAAGCAGTTGGAATATAGTGCACAAGGTCTGGGTAGATCTGATGGTAACCAAACAATCAGTTCTTGTAGTCAACATGGTGGATGTAAGAGAAATGGGCAGGAATTTGACAAGGTCCAAATTGATATGGCAAAGTGACTGTGTCTCTGAAATGGCACGGCTTGTGTTCTGTTCTCGGTCAGCAGTGGTGAGAATTTACCAACAGTTGTCCGAAGAGGGACAAGTCACAAACCGACTACAATGTGTTGGGCACCCAAGGCTCACTGATGCACAAGGGCAACAAAGGCTAACACAAGTCACACACAATTTTAGTGATGGTCATAGAAGGAATGTGTCACAACACTCAGTGCATCACAATCTGCTGTGAAGAGAGTGTTATGGTCTGGGAAATGTTCTGCTGGAAAACCCGGCCATTCATGTGGATACAAATTTGACATGTGATACCTACCTAAACATTGTTGCAGACCAGGTAAACCCCTTCATGACAATAGTGTTCCCTGGTGGAAGTGGCCTCTTTCGGCAGGATAACCCTGCTGCACTGTTCAGAAAGGCTTTGAAGAACATTGTGAAGTGATCAAGGTGTTTCCTTGGCTTCCAAATTCCAAAATTCCCTAGATTTCAATCCATTTGAGCATGTATGGCAGTGGGCACAAATATTTTTAAGCCCAAGATCCCTGATGTCTGCCTTTATAAAAGAAAAGATCTATTCGGATTCCGTTTCTTATTTAATTTTTTTTTACATGCAAACTGGCCAATTCCGATAGTGGTTGCCGATTTTTTTAAGCAAATTTATTGATTGTTTATTTGCTCTATAACAAGAAAACTGGCCTTATATGAAGCCATTAGGAATTAACCACTGCATTTTAATCGGAATCCAAACAAAGATGCTACACACATGTTGCATGAGCAGTTGTTTTTGGTTTGAATTAGATTGTATAATTTTAAGATTTAAAGCAAAAATTAGAACAGTCTGACTTTATCTTTGAAAAAATGATGCTACATAAAACATATTTGAACAAAACAAAAACAGCAGACGGGCTGAATGAGATACAAATTCACTCTCTGACAGCAGGTGGCGCTTATGGAACAGCAGCGATACAGCATTTCCTTGGTTACAAAGCAGTGCAGCGCTTTAACCGTGCGTTCACACCGCTTCCGACGAGAAAGTGGCTGGAAGTCATTAATTTTCAACGTCTTGGATGATGTAGGCATCGAGGAGAGTTGAAGTCAGGTAATTTTTATGGTTTATGGTAATGAGCTTTGACGCGGTTCGGCGGCAACCAATCGGAATGTAGAAGTCCTCCGTTTGAGAGGATTCCAGTGAATGCAGTCCTGTAAACTTTGGTTCCGACCACATTAGATCCCAAGCAAAATGGAGGAGAGGTTGATCATTGCTGTAGTGGGTTATACCCTACTTGTGGTCAGTCTGCATAAAATCAACATGCTTGTTTGCTTTGCGGTTTACAAGACCAAGCATTCGATCGTCAGAGCGTCTACAAATTTTTCTACAGTTGTTGTTGGCAGGGCAGTCAGAGCGAATTTTCACATCTAAGTGCATTACACAGAGGAAAGAAAACGCCACGTAAACTTTTCTGAAAACAGTCAGTTCCCCTAAGAGATACATTAACATAACCTTTCACCCCCAATTCAAAATGTATATTTTCTTCCTATATTTCGAGCATCATGAACAGTGATTTGCTCTGCCTGCTTCAGTATTTTCTCCTCTTCTGTGTCTGTCTTTAGCGTCTCTGGCCTCTTTTTAATGACTCAAGCTCAAATACATGATGTTTTTTAGTGGCCACTGGTCTATGGGATGTGCTAGACTAACTAGTTCAATCCATGGTGGCTCCACCTCGCAACCTACGAAACTTGAAGGATCTGATGCTAAATTCTTGGTGCCAGAGATACCATAGGACCACATTGTAGAGTCTATGCCTACTATGCCTTTAAGAAGCAAATTTGCTGAAATTCCTGGTCAATGGCTTCTCAAGTCTCAGTGCGATCTTCATTGGGAAACTTTATCTGGTGTGCAGGTTCTGTCTAAGGTGAGCATGATCAATTACACTAATGACATTTTCACCCTCGCGTGCGATTTAGATCCTGTGCCGTATGATAAGAGGGTTTGGTTGCAGTTGCTCCTCTCTTGTTCCTGCAGGAAAGACTGTGAAAAACGAGATTGTGTTTTGCCGTCATCTGTTCTGTTCTCTCCGAAACATCTGTCCCCAGCAGCCTCTCTTGGTTGGATGAGAACTAAACCTCGCCAAAGCTTGCAGGTGCTGGGCTGAATATTCATCAGGCTAAGTTGTGTTGTAGTGGGAGGATGGAGGTACATCGCTTTGAGAGAAATCAGAAAATCGATGCGATTCCTCCCCGCCTCGTTCACCCCTGGTTAGCCACGGCGGATTAATCCAGTGCAATGCAATCTACTTCGCCTGTATCAGATAACACAGGCCCAAATCTCAGACAAGACCTGGCTAATGGATAATGCATGCAGGCCTGAGAGATGTAAGGAAACCACAGCAGAGTTAAATATTGCCCTGTTACAGAGGGATGAGCAAGGCTGGATGGGAGCGAGAAGTTTAGACATGGGAATCGATCGATATTTGCCTTGAGACATATAGAAGGATTCAGTAAATGCAGGCAGTTAAAGCTGCCCTTTATTTGTTTGTGAATTGTACTGCTGTTTTTCCTTGGCCTTCTTAACGCATTAGCAGAGGCAAATATATTATCAATCTGCTAGATGGGAATCGATAAGGTTCGCCACAGGAGTAAGGTGATCTACAGTCCAGCTTTGAAAAAAACTATAATTTCGCTGTATCATGCAGTATCTAACCTGATATTGACATCGGAAAAGAATAAGGGCATTACATTTCACCTAGGAACATCTGGCAGTAAATCTTGTAATTCATGTAGCTCTGCTGGAGTATGGAGCTGGCAACAACAAGGTCATGGGTTCAATTCCCAGGGAACACACAAACTGATGAAAATGATGTTTGAATGCACTGTAAGTCACATTGGACAAACAAATCTGCTAAATGCATGAACATTATGAATTTGGTCCAGTAAGTTGTTTTAAATATTAAATCCTGCCTGTTGTGCACTTTAGTGCACTTCACAATCAGTGAAATAATGACAACAGATTACAAGAAATATGAATAATAAAATAAAACAGTTAGAAATTGTGTTCAGATTGTACACAAAGTTTAACAAGATCACTGAACTAATTGCAATTAATTTCTGTTTACATATTATTTTTAATAGTTTAGTATTGTGTCTATTGTGTGTGTGTATATATATGTGTATGTATGTATGTAAAAAAAAAATAAATATATATATATATAATTTAAAATGTATAACACTATAAAGTCATGTTTAGAATATTGAATATTATAATTACAAATATGATAAAAGATTACTTAAATCTGTTATGTTATATTGTATAATAATAATATTTCATAATGTAATGATTTTTAATGTATTAATTGATAAACTGCTATTCATGCAATTATTATAAAATATAAAATATTATAATAGAAATATTACATTTAATATACTTATATATTTTGTATTTAAAATATATAATATAATAATATTATATTAACTATATCGTAGCATAGATGACAAAATAACGCATGTAAATATATGTGTGTGTGTGTCTGTGTGTCTGTGTTGTAATAAAATATTTTATAACATTACTTTATGTATTATATTATTTCTGTAAATGCTATGGTACTGTAATGTTTGAGGTGTTAATTGCCAGTTGCATTCCTTAATTTCAAAATCCCCATACAACCGTCTGGTTTTTCTAAAGGCTTTGTGTTTTCACACTGTAGTTATTCTGCTCCAAATGATGAATTCCATTCATTACTTCCACAGACCTGAGGGTCAACACAAGCCATGGCTAAACAGATTTCATTAACCAAGAGCAAGGCAGGCTGGGAAAAAAGAAGCAGTGCTAGTCGACCTTGGCTGTAAGGTTACACGTTTATTGATTGTTATCCCCCTCCCCTCTATCCCTGCCTTTCTTTTGTGGGCTAACAGGTCAGCTCGATAGTGTTTCACCCTTTGTGTACAGTGTGTGGAGCGTATCTTGTTATGTCTATGGGTAGAGTGCTGTAGAGATAAGAAATGCTTGTGCTTTTGTGGTACTGCAGATTTCGGCCTATAGCTTTTTGGAGTATGCGACGTAGCGTGTTTCACGCTAAGCACTGCTGATACTGCTGCAAGTGTACATGGAGATTTTACAAATTACTGTGCCCAATTATTTGACTGATATTGACCAAGGATGTGCGTACCCTGTTGCGTTTAAGACTTTACATTTGGCCATGTACACACTGCAGTTAAATACGGTTGTCAGTCGTCTTCTGAGGGCTTAATCCTGTTATGTACACAGGAGTGTGGTTATTTATGGGAGAGACGACCATAACTACAACCAAATTCAGGTAGTGACAAGTAAATTTTCATAATTAAATTAGCATAATATGTACTGAACTGACTAAACAAGCAGTTATTAATGCAGATTTAATTAAAAGAAGCTTATAAGCAGCTTAAAGTCAATCAAAATTGACACTACTTATGTCTTAACACATATTCCTGGTTCTATTGTGCACAGTTCATTGGTGCACGTTATTCCAAAGAGAGACAATATTTGTTGTTGTAATCTTTCATTAAAATGTAATGACTTTCTCCGTTCCCTTGTGAAAAAGAAATGCACTTTAACATACATTTAAAAATAGTAATTATTTTTGGAAAGAATATACTTTAAAGAATATACACATGCAAGCTGAATGTAATGATTTCAGATGTTTAATTGTATTAAATTAAAATGTATTATATTACATAAAATTAGCTTAACTTTAGAGTGCATTTTTGACCCACTTGAGTAAATCTTCATATGCAATTTCATAATTATATTGTCTTTATGTATATTCTTATATATATATATATATATATATATATATATATATATATATATACTTTCTTAATATATATTCCCTAGTGTAAAACTTACTAAAATGTATTTGAAATACATTTATTTTGTGCTAAGTATACTACAAATATATTTACATATTTATGTGCTTAATACCCTGCAATTGTACTTTTAGTATACTAAACTGGTATACTTAAAGTCTGCTAAATTGGAACAACTAATTTTTTTGCTTAATGCACTTTAATTGTGCAGAAGTATTGCTGAAGTCCAACTAAAGATATATTGAAGTATATTTGATTGTGCTAAAGTGGAATTATTGCAAGTATACTTCAGGTACACATTAAATACCTTGTATTTAAAGATTGATACAGTGATCATACAATCCTCATCAATAGTGATATTAAAACACATCTTAGGCAAAATATGTGCATTGTTCAATAAAGAAATGCTCCTAATTTTATATCAGTAAATCTTAAGTGATATGTCAATAAATATGTTAAAGGGGTAGTTGACTGTTTTTTTTCTAGGCTTGATTGTGTTTATGGGGTGCAGTCTAACATGTGTTAATGCTTTGTTTTTTAAAAAAAAAAACATTATTTTTCACATAATTTACCTTTATTAGGGACCACTATGTCCCTTCTCCGATGAACGCTCTGATGATTTCCTGGTTTTATGAAGCCCCTCCCTCAGAAATACGCAATGGGCTCAGATTGGTTAGCTGGCCCAGTGTGTTGTGATTGGCTAAACCGCCAGTGCACTCTAATCGTCACGCCCCTCAGCTCACTGGCATGTGCTCCAGTTGTTTTGTAAACAATGGCGTCATCTATATTGCTTATCAATTTGAGCTGATTGAGACACAGAATATTAGTGAAGATGCTGTGCAAGCACGGCTCTTAATGGTATGTCTTTTGTTGTTGTTGTTGTCTCATACTTTTAGATACGCTGTTATTTGTAAATGCTACTGCTTCTGTTAGCTTTTAATATATGGTTTTATCCCGATTAAAGCTTTAATACAGTATGGCAACCGCATGCAAGTCCATGTATAATGCTTCTCATAGCTATGTGAAAATAAGTGTATAATTGGAACAGTTTGTTGTTGGAGCTGAGCTGATGATCTGAATGAGAGAGAGACAGACAGAGAGAGAGAGAGAGAGAGAGATGCAGAGCAGAGTGTGTGCAGAGCAGGGAGTAGATTAAGAACCGCTGTTTTAGAACATTGATTTTGAAACTTGTGAATCCATTAGAATCGTTAGAAGACAGAATTGCGATTCATATATGAATAGATTTTTTCGTGCACCCCTAGTTTTCTCTTCCTCTTCTCTAAAGCAGCGCAGCATGGCATCGCCCCTTTGCTGCATGTTCCCAGGGGCGGGGTCTATCTGGGTTTGTGACGTCACGAACCCGGGAAGTAACTCGTTGTAGTCCCTATGAGCCGTTTTTGTAGGCATTAAACTGCCATAATTTTAAAAGACAGATATCTCCGTTTGCGTTGAACTTTCAGCTTCATAATTTTGCAGATATTGTTTATGCTCAAACAGCAACATTACAAACTAACTAACGTTAAAAAAGTGAAATCGCAATAAACCACCCCTTTAATAGATTTGAAGCATACTTAGTATGAAATCAATTTATTTTTAATAAATTATGACATAGTTTTTTTTTTCCTAGGGTTTAATAAAATGTAATACTGAATAACAAACCACAGTTAAAATGATAATCAAGTACTTTACATGTGCTTTAGTATGCTAGTCAACACATCAAAACAAGTGCACTTCTTTAAAGCACAACAAAAGATAATTAACATATAATAATTTAAGATGTACTTTAAAGTAAAACATCACAAAGTACACTTTTTTAAAAGTGCACTTAAGTGTTTTAAGAAACACTTTTATATTTTCATTTTTAAATATACTTTTAGGATTTGAAGTACACTACACAGGCACTTTCAATATAATTAAGCACAGTTCTTTTTCACAAAGGTTTTGTTTATGGCTGATTTCACTAAGCACTTGTCAGTCCCTCCCCTCCAATCACAATCCAATCCATTTTTGCATGTAACACCCACTTTTCACAAATCAATTAATTCTAATAAATACAATCAATCTACTTTTTCTGTTAAATATCAAAATACATCACATTATAGAAGTGCAGTGGCTGGGTGAGCAAAGGTATGTTGCATCACAGTGTGTGTCAGGACTCGTATTTTCAAAGTGAGATTTATTAAATCAAACCAAAAAATGTGGCATAACGTCTGCTTTGGGATATAATTCAGTAACTAACAGGGATTATGGCATCCTCGTTGTGATTTAGGCATTGTGAAGATCAAAGCCTTTCTATCCTGGTCTGTGATGCAAACATATAAAAAATTATAACTTAAGGCATTCTGTTCTGCAAACAAATGAGCTTGATGCTCAAAAATTTTACAGTGTGTACAATGACTTTTTGCAAAGGTGCTACTAAGCGGTTTATACTCTTGTTGCCATGTTGTGCAGTGAGAATGCTAATCTTGTTGGTGGTGGGTCTTATATATTGTTCCTAGATGCATTGAGTGTTGTACAACATACAAACCCTCTCAGACCTCACCAGGGGTCTCAGTTTTCACAACCAACTTCAAAGAGCTGAATCTCTATCTTGCTCTGGCCAGAACAAGACGTCACTATGGCACTGAGCAACATTTGCTCCGCCGGTAAGTGATGTGACTGGTGTGAGATGGGAACACTTCTTTTGTGTATGGATAGCAATTTAATTTGTATGTATGCAATGCACTTTTCTCAGCATCTTACATGCAAGTTTGACGTGATGCATTATTTATGAAACCTTATAAAACGGACGCATATGGACCGCATTTATGAATGCGGCAGAGCCACAACACAAATGTGGTCTGTGAAGAAAATGCAGATGCATCATGCGTGAAATCTGTTTTCTGCCGGGTGTGACCTCAGTAATGCATTTTATAATGGAACGAATAACGGTAATTGTTATGATGAAACTGCAATGGCCAGACTGGGTCCGTTCTTGAGATATAAGGGAGGACATTAGCCGCGGATTATCCGTATTTGTATTTTGCACACAAACACTCATCTTTTGTCATCTGGATTTCAAAACGCCTGCTCGCAAATGACCTGCAGACACAAATTACATTTAATTAGCGTCAAATGCCAATCACTGATCTGACTGACTGTGACTAATTAGGATCAAATACTAAGCACAGATGTGAGTGACGGCACCGAGCTTTTCCTCACATTTAATCTGCAGTTTTCCCCAGCTGCTGTTGGGTGAACCTGACAGTGTTGTAGGGACGTGTAGCATTAGGAGGATTTGTTCTGCTGGAGTCCTCTTCGTGCTTCAGAATACTGGCCTTTGATGCAGGATTATGCCTCTGATTGTGACTCATGCCCTCGATTAGAGTCTGTTTTTGGGCTGGAAAAAAGAGCCAGTGTGGCAAAGGCTCATAGGCCCGATCATCATCACTCTGTATTAATATCCTTATCACTCAGAGGGGGAAATTAGAGCCTATTAGATACTGAAGCAAATACTGATGAATCAGAAGGGAGTAGCTAAAAATAGCACATCATATCGAGGGTTGATGAAAAAATCATGCTCTTGGATAGTGGTTTTTGCCTTCTATGTAAGAAGGAAAAGACAGCAGGTTTTATTCACTGACAGTTGTTGTCAAGCGTTCTTAAATGTCCTTGTACTTGTTATGTGGATTAATCTGTATTATTTGAAACTGAGGGAGCTTTTGTACATGCATTCCTCACTTTCTCCAAACAATTTTATTTTTACACTGTAAAGATGCATTTGAGAGATTTGAGTAAAGCCAAGTGTGCCTTTCTTAAAACCAGCTGAAGTATAATAAACACCTGTATGGATCTGGACTACATTTGATCAGCTGCATTTTTACACAAAATCTCCCTGATTGAGCTGTACCATTTTGTTTTTGTTACTCTTAAATAAGAAACGTCAGGTGTATAGTCAGGTTTACATGATACTATAATATTGTTACATATGATATAATTGAATAGAATAGAATAGAATAGAACAGAATATGGAAAATATAAAAATAATTATAATTGTTTTAATATACACTCGGTAAGGGTTTTTCATATTTTTTAAACACAAGGGTCTTATGGTTATTGACTTCATATATTGTAATAAATAAATAAATAAATAAAAATATGAAGAAATATTATACAACTCAATTTCTATTTTAAAATGTTATTTTTTTCCCTGTACTGTCAAAGCTGAATTTTCAGCAGCCATTTCTTTAGGGTTATTTCGTGTCAAATCAACCAAATTTCAGAAACCTCTCAGGCTAAAATTTTAGAATTTGTTAATATTTTTCTGAAGAAAGACAAACATAAATAGTGATGAAAGTCAAAATGTTAAATACCATGGCTGAATATTCATGGACTAATCCACTATTTTGTAGAAAGGTGTAAAAATTACATTTTTCTCTTGTGATTTGGAGCCAAATTACAGGAGAGGGAAAATAACTTTTAAAAAGATGCAGCAGCATTTATTTATTTATTTTCACAGAGATTTGTAGGTCTATTATTAAAATCTGTTGGCTTCGTGTTGCATGGCATGCCTTACTTTTTGTTATATGCCTGTAACTCAAAAAATATCAAAGACATCTTAATATCCTCTTAGACGTTGATTCTTAACAATCTTTTCTTTCAGAATCTTCATTCTTTAAGGCCCTGTATGGTTCATTTCAAGAGATATGGGGATCTTAGTGTGGCTACATTAGTAAATTGTTAAATTGTTCATATTTCCAAAGTGGTCAAAAACTAAATAAAGCTGATATTCATGATTTCTATTTGAAAACTTCTGCAAACAAGTTACATACAAATAAATGCATATGCACAGTTCATGATTTAACTGTCTGTGCGGTGCAGGATATTCTGAGATGCTGCTTCACATAAGCATCTTTCTATAGGAAATACTTTAAGCCCAGACCTGAAATTTCTTTGTGATCAATACTTTTTATTGTTTTCTCGGTCAAGCAGACCGTGCAAGAGCAGTGTGCAAAAATCTAATTAAATTCAGCCTCACAGCACACCTCATGTGAGCACACATACACACCGCTTATTCAGAAAGCCTTTTTTCACATTTTGTTCTATTATTGGTTCTCCTAACAGATGTATTTAGCTCCAATAACTTTAGTTTTATCAGACTACAAGTTTCTTCCAAGAGGTTTCAGGTGTTGTCATATAGCTTCAAGCAAACCCCAGGCATGATGTAACATTGGCCTTTCTCAGGAGTCTCTTCTTTCTTGCCATTCTCCCATAAAAACAGCCGGTTCTTTGCAGTTCTTCTGGATCTCAGAATCACAACCAATTCATTCTTTTGGTTTCTTTTCAACTGAATTGGTCGATCCAATGTGGAGTGAGACATCATTTAGCATTACACAAACATCTTGCATCCTCATTCAAACATGTTACTGATGACAAGGATCATTAGTGATTTGCTCCCGGACCACAATATCTCAAGAAAACACCATCAGTGAGTGAGATACAGCCAGTAAGACAAAGCAGAGGTATGTAGAAAAATGATAATGGTTCACATAGCCAAATTTATCTTTCTACGATGTCATTTAGGCCATTTAACAATGCCTATTGAAATGTTATTCTACCCACATCACCTGCATTGAGAAGTAAACCATTTTTCTTCTCCATATAGAGTGTGGGTGTATGTGGACATGTGGGGAAAACTGAGCTATTACCAGTTATATAAGACAGTATAATGGTTCATTAACACGTATGTGATGTGTTTATGAAAAGCACAGAAACATTCCCAAACCTCCTCCTCCATGCAGAATGATTTATGGGATTTGTGGGATTGTTCATATTGTGTCTGCATTCTTTAGGATACAGACAATAAGTGGAGTGGGATGTTAAGGATGAAAGCGTTCCAGCCTACACCCCATAGCTTTCATTAATGAGTCTAATTAGAGTGCTGTTAATTTGCCATTTGTGCCCCCGGCCATGATCTAGTGCCTTCATTTGCATCCTGAATGATATTTTTCTCCTCCGCCAGCTGACCGGAATACCAAGAGGAAAAGAAGGACAGATGAGAGGACAGTTCAAAAGAGATGGGGACAAAAGAAAGTGAAATGAACACAATGGAATGGAATAAAATATTTTCCCAGAGGACAATTTGATCGTTCAGAGGTTGCTCATTTAAGTATCAGCTTTTGTTTCCTGATATTTTGCTTAAAATTCCTTAGGAGAAATAAAAATCTCCTAGGACCAACTAGAAGAGACAAATGGCATATCTGTACCACTATTTAGAAGATATTTTTTTTTCTAAATGATATTTGAGTCACAAATATTTAAATCTCTACTAATTCAGATGGACTCATAGCTTTTTGTATTTTATCTGGATATGTGTGTTATGGAAAGTCTTATGCTCTGCATGCATCATGGCGTGCACTGAAATAAATATGACTGGTATATTTGATTCATTATAACAATTTAGATATAATTGAGGGAATGAATTAGGATATTCCACAAATACCAAAATTAAAGAGGAGAAGCTTTGTGGAAAAAAATACACCACCACAATCACAGATATTCCGAGAATTCTGGACAGCATTCTATTGTGGACAAGATTAGATTTCTCAGTGGATGCCTGTGTGAGTGGAAAGAAAATAGGCAATTTGCTTTGTAATTCATGTAGAAAATCACAGACATTTTAAATTCAAACAACAGGTCTGTCTGTCTATCTACCGATCTATCTATTGTTCTATCATTAATTCTGTTGTTTTAGTATGTGTGTCTGTCTGCTATTCTATCTATCTGTCGTTCTATCTATTTTACATTCTGTTTGTCTGACATTCTATTATGGATGTCTGTCTATCTGTCATTTTAGTATAGATGGTTGTCTGTCTGTCTTTCCGTTTGTCAGTCTAGTATGAATGCCTGTCTTTCCTTCTATCTGTTGATTTGGTGTGGATGTTTATATGTCTGTCGTTCTGTCTGTTGTTCTAGTATGGATGTATGACTGTTTGTTGATTTAGAATGGCTGTCTGTGTCTGTCTCTTGTTCTAGTATGGATGATTGTCTGCCTGTCTGTCTTTTCGTCTGTTATTCTAGTATGAATGACTGCCTGTCTGTTGTTCTAGTATGAATGCCTGTCTGTCTGTCTCTTTGTTGTTCTAGTATGTCTGTCTGTCTATCTGTTGTTTTAGTATGGAAGTGTGTCTACTTGGCTTTCCGCCTGTCATTCTAGTATGGATGACTGTCTGTTTTTCTAGTATGGATGTATGTCTTTCTGTTGTTTTAGTATGGATAATTGTCTTGTTTGTCTTTCTGTCTGTTGTTCTTATATGGATCCCTGTCTGTCTGTCTGTCTGTCTTTCTGTTGTTTTATGGTATGTTATTTTAGTATGGAATGTCTGTCTGTCTGTCTAGTTGTCTGTCTGTTGTTTTAGTTGGATAACTGTCTGTGCCTGTCTTCTTTTTATATGGATCCCTGTCTGTCTGTCTGTCTGTCTGTCTGTCTGTCTGGGTCTAGTATGGATGACTGTCTGTCTGTTGTTCTTGTATGGATGCCTGTCTGTCTGTCTGCCTGTATGGATGACTGTCTGTCTGTTATTTGTTATGCCTGTCTGTCTGTTTTTAGTATGGATGCTTGTCTGTCTGCCTGTATGTATCGATGATTGTCTGTCTGTTGTAGTATGGACGACTGTCTGTCTGTCTGTCATTCTAGTATGGATGACTGTCTGTCTGTCTGTTATGCCTGTCTGGCTGTCTGGCTGGCTTCTAGTATGATGCCTGTCTGTCTGTCTGCCTGTATGTCTGTCTGTCTTTCTAGTATGTGCCTGTCCGTCTGTCTGTTATTCTGTGTTGTCTGTTATTCTAGTATGGATGCTTCTGTCTCTGTATGTCTGTCTTTCGTTCTAGTAGATATTGTCTGTCTGTTGTTTTAGTATGGACGACTGTATGTCTGTCTATTCTAGTATGGATAGTTATTCTGTATGATGCCTGTCTGTCTGTCTTTCTGTCTGTCCGTCTGTCTGTCTGTCTGTCTGTCTGTATGTCTGCCTGTTATTCTAGTATGGATGATTGTCTGTCTGTTGTTTTAGTCTGTCTGTCTGTCTGTCTGTTATTCTGTTGTTTTAGTATAGATGCTTGTCTGTCTGTTGGATTGTCTGTCTGTATTCTGTATGATGCCTGTCTGTCTGTCTTTCTGTCTGTCCGTCTGTCTGTCTGTTTGCCCTTCTGTTTTTCTTGTATGGATGTCTGTGTGTCTGTCACTTCAGTATGAATTATTGACTGTCTGTCATTCTAGTTTGGATGACTGTCTGTTTGTTTTTCTAGTATGGATGTATGTCTTTCTGTTGTTTTAGTATGGATAATTGTCTTGTCTGTCTTTCTGCCTGTTGTTCTTGTATGGATCCCTGTCTGTCTGTCTGTCAATCTAGTATGGATGACTGTCTCTTTGTTATTCTAGTATGGGTGCATGTCTGTCTGTCTGTCATTCTAGTATGCATGTATGTCTTTCTGTTGTGTTAGTATGGATAACTGTCTATCTGTCTGCCTGTCTGTCTTTCGTACTAGTATGGATGATTGTCTGTCTGTTGTTCTAGTATAGATGCCTGTCTGGCTCTCTGGCTGGCTGGGATGCTAGTATGGATGACTGTCTGTCTGTTGTTCTTGTATGGATGCCTGTCTGTCTGTCTGCCTGTATGTCTGTCTGTCGTTCTAGTATGGATGACTGTCTGTCTGTTATTCTAGTATGGATGCTTGTCTTTCTGCCTGTATGTCTGTCTTTCGTTCTAGTATCGATGATTGTCTGTCTGTTGTTTTAGTATGGATGACTGTCTGTCTGTCTGTCTGTCATTCATTCTAATATGGATGACTGTCTGTCTGTTATTCTAGTATGGATGCTTGTCTGTCTGTCTGTCATACTAGTATGGATGACTGTCTGTCTGTTATTCTAGTATGGATGCCTGTCTGTCTGTCTGTCTGTTTGCCCTTCTGTCATTCTAGTATGGATGACTGTCTGTCTGTTATTCTAGTATGGATGCCTGTCTGTCTGTCTGTCGTTCTAGTATGGATGCTTGTCTGTCTGGCTCTATGTCTGTCTTTCGTTCTTGTATGGATGCCTGTCTGTCTATATGTCTGTCTGTCGTTCTAGTATGGATGACTGTCTGTCTGTTATTCTAGTATGGATGCTTGTCTGTATGTCTGTCTGTTGTTCTTGTATGGATGCCTGTCTGTATGTATGTCTGCCTGTATGTATGTCTGTTGTTCTAGTATGGATGACTGTCTGTGTGTCTGTCTGTCTGTCATTCTAGTATGGATGCCTGTCTGTCTGTCTGTTATTCTAGTATGGATGCCTGTCTGTCTGTTATTCTAGTATGGATGACTGTTTTTCTGTTATTCTAGTATGAATGTCTGCCTGTCTGTCTGCCTGTCTATTCAGTATGGATGACTGACTGACTGCGCATATTTCCGTGGTGTACCTGTCTGACATTAATGTATTTGTTTTGTAAACAGCAGTAAACCGTGAGTCCACCTTGAGCGAATTTGTATTTGTGGTTTGTTTTGGCAGCGGTTTTGTTAAATGTCAGAGCTGTGTGTGGTGAATTAGATCAGCTGTCAGCTAGAAGGGTCTAAATATAAAGCTGTATTATTCGCCTGAGTTTGGGGGTTGTTCCTTTGGTCTCTTCTGGAGTCTGTGAGGACTGAGGGCTCTTTGTGAACCTCCATTTACTCTCGTCACCACTGGGAATAGAGGGACACATGCCACTCCGAACCCCGCTGTTCATCATTGACAAAGAAATCTCAAGCAGACACAGAAAGAACATATTTGTGTAAAGGTTTGTGTGTAATTCTGTGCCATGGGAGACAGGAACTCTGTGTGTGTGTGGAAACAGTGGTGTGACCTATATTGGCCAAAAAAGACTCAGCCAGGGGTCGGTGTGGATCTCTCTCCTGTCCCCGCGAGGTTGGTGTGTGAATTCAGGGCAGTGGTCATCTCTCAGCGGGACATCATGTCCTCTGTCTCAGCCTGAGCTGCGCTCCAGAGGTGCCGGCCTTTCAAGCCCAATCTCTTTATCTGACGCTTTGTGGGGAGGCAAGCTTTTTGCTCACAGAAATACATTTCTGCCAAACAATAGCAGATAGGCCACAGAGAAGAGTGGGCGGAGGTATGGCTCTCTCCTGCCGAGTGAATCTGTGCTAGGCTAATATTGTGTACATGTATGTGTTCATTATCTGTGTGTGGATGAAAAGAAAACATGACCATCCAAAACACTTCCAGAGTAGAATAGATTGCAGGCATTCCATTGCAAATGGATATGAAGCAAGGACATTTAGCTTGTCAATTTGAAAAGCGAGAGCGACAGAAATATAGAATATATTGGACATAGTAGTCATAGTAGCTGAAGACTATGCTGTGATCATATTAGAGGATGAATCAGACCAGATTTAGTGGCTTAAGTGCTCCAAGATAATGGGCAGCAGCGCTAATGTTCAAAAGGTTGGGGTCAGCCAGTCTTCAGTGCCACACGATCCTTCAGAAATCATTCTATGATTGAATATGCTGCTCAAAATTTCTTATTATCAGTGTTGAAAAAACAAACGTAACAGTTTTGTGGAAACCATGATGCTTTTTTTTCAGGACTTTTGGATGAATAGAAAGTCCAAAAGAACAACATTTACAATATTTAAAATATAAATATTTTATATTTAACACTATAAAAGAGTTGTCATTTTATCCTTGTTGAATAAAAGTATTAATTTATAATAAAATAAAATAAAATATAATATAAAATAAAAATAGATAGACAGATAGATAGATATATGTACTGACTCCAAACTTTTAAATGTTATACAAACATATTTTTAGTCTGAATGAAGCTTAGCGATTAATTGTAAGGTAATATAAAAGTGGAAGTGATATAACTTCTAGTTAAAGGGAATAGTTAATGAATAGTCACATGCCATTTACCACTCAATTTTTCCTCTCAAAAGTGAAAGTATTATAAACCTCTTTGATTCCAGTTCACCCGAGGCTTCATTATTACCACATCAGGAAGGTTCAACATGGCAGAGCAGTCATTAAAAGAAAAACCCTGAAGGGCCAGCTACAGTATGCAATAAAATGTAATTTTATGACAGGAAAAAAAGTCTGGTACAAATTATGTGACAGCGTGATTCAGCTGTATGGAATTACAATATGGAGTTATTTTAACCATGTATTTCTCATACATCCGAAAGTGGAAGTGAGTAGAGATGATATCCTAGGAAGTGTTCCTAACTTCTGAAATGCTTGAAATCAACTTTTATGACATACAAATAGAAAGAACTGCAAAGAGAACATCTAAACCCTGAAAGGATCAGTGCCAGATGGCTGTGGAACACTGTAACCCTGTATTAAAGGAACATCAGCAACTCATAAATCTAACATAAGCACAAGCACACTGTCACAAAAACTACAGCACTGAAAGTGGAATGTTGGGAAAACAAGTCAAAACTGAAGTAAAATTCAAATGGAACAGGACCTACAAAGATAACATTATTAGGTAGAGTGCATATAAATTACTGACTTTGTCTTTGTCAGGGTTTGATTCTGCCTAGTAGGCTAATTCAGAGAATGTACACAGTCAGCAAAGTTACTGAAAAAGACACAGACAATCTTGAATCTGTGGGCAGTGGGAACTCTCTTCTGTAACAAATACAGTACAACTTTTATCAGTTTCAAAGTTCCTCACTCTCTCAACTGAGTTAAAGTGACACTGGCTCTGCTCCAAAACCTAAGTTTCTTTGCCCTACATAGGCAGCATTCTAAGCCAGCATCCTAAATGAAAAGCAGCCTCATAAATGACTGATCTGGAACACTCACAGGCAGCAACTCTTATCCATGAAGTTCACAGGGAACTCTATTGATTTCAGTATAGTTTAGCATTAGCAAGTTGCTAAGCTAATGGTGAAATACTCTAACAAGCAGATAAATACACACCAAACTTTTTTTATTGAATGAATTATGATATTAATTAACATTTATTTAGCTTTTTCTGCTTAGCTTGTCTAAATGCAGTGGTTGTTGTCTTTGAAAGTGAAAGTGATGTAACGTGGCCAAGTATGGTAACCCATACTCGGAATTTGTGCTCTGCATTTATCCCATCCAAAGTGCACACACACAGCGGGCAGCGGGCAGCCATTTATGCTGCGGCGCCCGGGGAGCATTTGGGGGTTCGGTGCCTTGCTCGGTGCCTTGGTATTGAGGGTGGAGAGAGCGCTGTACATTCACTCCCCCCACCTACAATCCCCGCCGGACCTGAGACTCGAACCTGCAACCTTTGGGTTATGAGTCTGACTCTCTAACCATTAGGCCACGACTGCCCTTTGCAAAGGATCCCTACTGAACAGACTAGTATACTAGTTGGTCACCAGCTAGACTAGCACTTGCCAGCAAAATCCTGCCTTGCCTAGCATGGAAATTCATGCTGGTATAAGCAAGTCTATTCAGCAGGGATGCTTTATCATAATCATAAACATAACTTTTGGAACAGAGTGTGCCTGTGATGCCTTACATGCTGTCTGTGTGCAGTTCAGTGATTTGGAACACAGCCACTGTCCTCATTGCCTAAGGTACAGTACCTGAGTATATTTTCAACACCCGTACTATATAACATGCTTAGGCTGTATTGTAAATCTTTACAGTGGTGCCAACAAAGCTTTGTTGACTTGGAGGGAAAGAGAGAAAGAAATGCTTTGTGATGGCTTTGCTATGTGGTTTCTGGTTTGTGTGTTTCTCTTGGCAGCAGGGCTCATTATCTGTGCGGCTGCATTGATCTTTCCCCGCTGGCTGGCCTTACCGCAGCACCTTCACGGCCCATGGCCAAACCCATTAGCACAAACATAAAGCCCACAGCCACACATTCTCCCATACAGAGTCATTGCCGCACACATAAACCCCTATAGACTGTCATATTCTTTCATATCGCATATACTTCGGCATGAAGTCTCGTCTGTTTTGCAGCCTATTCTGGTCAAGAATCCCCTATTTAGATGGGAAGACTCAGTCTGATTGACATGTAAAGAGACCAGTCACAGTTTATTTGTCTAAAATGACTGCTATGATAAAAAACAAAATAGCTGTGGAAGAAAACTTTGCGAACTTTGGAGTGTGTGTTTGTGACCAACAGAACAGAAAATATATATTCAGACTTTGTAAACAGCACATATGTTTAAACTTTATAATTAGCATATAGCCCATCCAAAGGCAATACATAATTTTCAGTAATTTATGAATTTTACTATGCCAATCATTATCAGACAAAGTAATATATATATATATATATATATTGTGACGAGTCAGCTGCCTCCCCCTAATTATCAGCACTCCCCGTCCCTTAATCGCCGCCCTTCACCAGGCTCCCGACGGGAGTGGGTGTGTGAGAGAGGAGGGGTGCTGAAACAGCCAGGTCTGGCGGCGTGTGATGAGGCACACACCTGAAGTGAATGGAGCCTCATCACCGCCGCTGTTATATGCCGACTGCGCCTCTCCTCTGGAGACCGGTCTCTTCCACGTGCATGCACGCTGGTGTGGGTCCAGGAAGGGAGCGTCGAGCGCGGAGGACCGCACCCGCGAGACGGCTGACGGGCCAGGATGCCGGGCCGTATGGAAGCGCCGCGGGCCCAAAGGAGGACGAAGCCGCCGATAGAAGCCGCCGCCCTCGCGCCCCGGACCCAAGGGGGAGCGCGTGCGGCCACCGGACTCCGCCCCTTACCTGGACCCTTCCTTCCAGAACACTGCCCCTCCTTCACAACCCGCGCAGCACGACGAGGACACCAGATATTTTGGACACTTAATCCCCTTTGGACACTTTATTTTATTATTTCTGTTTAATAAAAGCCTCTCCGAGGCCTGACGCCACACCCACTGTGTCTGTCGTTTGCTCCTCCCGCCACAATATATATATATATATTAGGGCTGTCAGTTTAATGCGTTAACTTAATTAATTAGTTATGAAAAAATAACGCGATTAAAATATTTTAACGCAGTTAACACACTGGCCCCGCCCCCCAGAGCTGTACATCATCTTACATTTCATACAGTTGACTGTTGACAAATATGATGCAGGGCAACAACCCCCTAAACAAAGTTATGCCCTAAAATTCAAGATATTGGGGCAAAAATGCCCCTGTATGAGTTTTGTCTCATATTTATATCATGATACTGATGCATGGTGCTGTTTTTGTCAACGAAGAAGACGAGTGCAAGTCATAGACTGTAAGGTGCAAATGTGAATTTATAGTAAATAAGAAGTTAATATAGTGTTATATTAAAGACTATAGAATACCCAAGACGTGTCACTCAATATGGCCGCTCATTCGCAGGAAGCCCCTCCTTCTGAATGAAAGAGCCAATCGCTAATCGGTAAAGTCAGCACATAACTGCACTGCGCATGCGCACTGGCTGATCTATCCTGAAAAATAAGTAGTTTTTTTTCAACGCTATTTGAGCAAAAGAAACAACATTTATGATACAGTTGTTGTCAGATTTCTTTGGTTATTTCAAATATGAAATTTAATCGTAAGCTTAGTGAACAGTTTTGGAGAATTTAATGTTTCCCTATTCAAAGAGATAGGAGCTGCACTTGCATGCATGCCCGAGAGGCGTTTCAAAGATGGCCGCCGAGTGATATGACTTTTTCAATTTTGCCAACGAAAATATTACCTATAAAGCCACCGCAGAACTGTTGTGCATCTGTGAGCAACACAGCAGTGTTTAGTTACTGAATTAATCTGCGTTTTGAACGAATCGTGTGAACCAATGATTCAGTAGCCCATTCATAAAGTGAGCCATTTACTTAATTCCTGAATGAATCAGCAGTTTGAAGGAATCGACTCATAAAGACATTTATCACCACCTGCTGGTAGTTTTAGTTTCTTCTTTAGAGTATCATTTAATTTATTAAAATAATAAATAAATAAAAACATTAAAGGGATAGTTCACCAAAAATAAATAAATAAATAAATTCTGTCATCATTTACTCACCCTCATGTTGTTTCAAACCTGAATGACTTTCTTTCTTTTGCACAACATAAAATAAGGTATTTTGAAGACTATTGGTAAGCTGGTTTGGTTACCAGTGACTTTCATTGCATGAACAAAAATACTGAGATCTTTTTTAAATTAACCTCTTTTCTGCTCCATACTTTATGTTAGGCCATTTTAGCCTAAACATTTAACACATTAATAGCTTTAAATTATCGACTAATCGACTGACAGACCTAATATATATATATATATATATATATATATCAGTCAGGCAACATAAAGCATAAAGTTTAAGATGTTAATGCATTAAAATTTTGTTTTGTTTGGTTTAATCAAAAATAATTATCAAAAACCTGTTTGTTCTGTTTAAACACCTAAAGGTCATAAACCCGTTTTGATTTTGGTTTTAGTTTTGTGTTTTGTTTAAACACATAAATGTCTTAAACCCTTTTTGTTTTGTGTTTTGATTAATCATGGAAAGGTTTTTTTGTTTTGTTTTGTTTTGTTTTGTCCATTACACAGATCTCGGTCTTCATATACTTCATATATACATATACCAGTGTGGTGATTGTAATTAATGTATGCATTTTTTGTAGGCATAACTGTTTACATTTGATGCCAAAACCGAAAAAAAAAAAAAAATGGGTAAAAAAAAATCTCTTTTTTAAATGGGTAATTTTTCATAGTTATCAGTGTTTGGTTGTGTATATAATACAGAATTTTTTGCTTAGTTGGAACAGCAGCTATGCTAATTTTTCTTTATTACTTCTCTGTTTCTGTGGAATTACACAAGCTTCAGTCTGGATCCAGCCCTTACGAAGATCTGAGATGACCGAACACCTGAGAAGAGATGATGCCAACCCCCCAGAAGACCTAAGATGATGCCAACCCTCAGACAACATACAAAACTACCAAATTTTGCTATAAGTTTGATTGCAACATATAATCATTGCTGTTAATAGTGTTCACCGTCTGTTTGATTACATGACATTAACTAACTGCTTGATTTTTACCGTACAATTCTGCCATATGGACATCAACTTGAGATAGTCACCACTGATAAGCTATTACTTTTTTGTTATCAACATTTTTTTTTTTTCACACATAACATAACATCCAAAATATAACAAAACAAAACAACAGACATATACTCAATATCTCAAAGTCCAGTCAAAAGGGAGGGAGAGAGGGAAGGACAATAAAAACACAAAACAAGTCACTCCTTTATACAATCACGTATATCAAAAAGAAAACACTGCCAAGCATCCATGTTGAAGGCTTGGCCCCACCGACTCGCACCGTTGCACATTCACAAGTCACTATTTGCAGGAGGCTACGGATCCAATATGTTTTTCCACACATGTGTGGTGTAAACCAGTTCTGGATTATTGTCTTCTTCGCAGCTGTAAAACCAGCAAACAACATTCTCTTTTGCATTGAACTAATACAGAGACCAGAATCATCATTAAGAAGACACAAACTTGGGTTAACAGACCAATCAATTCGCAGTAATGATGACAAAACCAGATTTACATGTGTCCATAGACTGATGACGACAGGACATTCCCAAAACATATGCAGAAAAGTGCCTGATGATGTAGTTTCATTTTAAATCTTTTGTAAGGAGTTATGTATGCTCTATGAATGACTTTGAAGTGAATAAGACGATGAGACAGATTTTTAGATGTTAAGCTGAGATTAGACCACACTCTCTCCCAGTCGACAGATAAATTAAGGTCAGATAATTCCCTATTCCAAATAGTTTTAATAGAAAGAGGTTTTGTAATGCAATCAATAATTTTAGTATATATTAAGGAAACAGATGGCCGACAAGCAGATGGTGCAATCCAGTCCCGCATAGGATGAGAGGAAATGGAAGAAGACCAAGGAACGCCATACGCTTTGAGAGCAGAACGTAATTGAAGAAAGACAAAATATGCAGAAGCTGGTAGACAAAATTTGGTTCTTAATGTCTGAAATGAACAGAGGCCCTGGTTATCATATATATCACCGCACGTGTTTACACCTAAAGAGGACCAAGAGGGTTGGACAAAAGGACGATTTCCGCATACAAAATTAAAATTGTGCCATAAAGGTGTACTGTTACAAAATTTGAAGGGTCCTCCTATCCGACGTTCAACCGTTTTCCAGATTTTAATAGAGTTGGCCACAACCGGACCACATTTATAATTATCCCCTTTTTTCCTGTGCCAGTAAATAAAATATCTTGAAGTCTATTTGGTTTAACCTTGTCAGCTTCAATCACTCTCCATGAAACTGTAGATTGAGGATCAACCCAATTATGAAGAGCTTTAAGCTGCAACGACCGATAATATAATTCAAAATTTGGTACAGCCAGTCCTCCTGCGCTATTAGGATGTTGTAAAGTGGTAAGTTTAATTCTGGGACATTTATCATTCCAGATAAACTTAGAAATTATGGAGTTGATCTCCTTGAAGTAACCTGGAGGGGGAGAAAGTGGTAGCATAGAGAAAAAAATAAATAAATCGAGGTAACAAATTCATCTTAACAGTGGAGATTCTTCCTTGGAGAGAGACTTTAAGATTCTTCCATCTTTGAATGTCATTTTTGACCTTAACTAAAATGTTATTAAAATTGTCTCTGGCAATCTTATGAATGTTTTTATATATGGTAATGCCCAAATAGATGAAAGATTCCTTAATAGGGATAAATGAGGGGATAGAAGAATTAACCTTAACATTGTTAATTGGCATTAAAGCAGATTTGCTCCAATTTATTTTATATCCTGATAGGCTACTAAAATGATCAAATTCCTTAATTATACTAGAGACTGAAACATCAAAGTGGTCTAAATATAGAATAATATCATCAGCGTATAATGAAATACTATGATTATGGTCATGAATCTTAATCGATACTTCAGATTTCCTGATGGCTTGTGCTAAGGGTTCAAGAGATAGACAAAACAATAAGGGGACACCCCTGCCTCGTTCCCCGCTGTAAAGGGAATGAGGGGGAAATAATATTACAGTTATGACTGATGCTGCAGGTGAGTGGTATAATGTCTTAATCATAGAAACGAAGTGTTCACTGAAGCCAAAACATTGCAGAACTGCCCACATATAATTCCACTCTAGCCTGTCAAAGGCTTTTTCTGCATCAAGTGAAAAGACCGCACAAGGGGTTGGGTGGGAGTCCGCAAAGTCAAGAATATGAAGGAGTCGACGCATATTGTCAGATGCATTGCGCCCCTTGATGAAACCAGTTTGGTCCTCCTTGATCAGACTGTGAATTACCTTCTCCATACGAGAAGCAAAAACTTTAGCATAGATTTTTAGATCACATGGGATAAGCGAAATCGGTCTGTAGCTGGAACAATCTAATGGATCTTTCCCTTTTTTAAGTAGTAATGAAATCAGTGATGTTTTTTGATCTCTATGAAATTCCCCATGTTCAATTGCAAAATTAAATGAGTTAAGCATAAGTATCCCTACCAGATCCCAAATTTCTAAATATAATTCAGGGGGGAGACCATCTAGACCCGGCGATTTGCCCTTTTGAATGCTTTTAGAGAGAGATGTGGAGTTCCTCCAAACTTAATGGGGCCTCCAAAGATTCTTTATCTATCTGTGAGGTCCGAGGCAGTTCCAATTTATCTAAATACTGCTTACAAATTGGTTCATCAAAATCTGTTTCGGCTTTATACAGATTTGTGTAAAAACCTTTAAATATGTCATTAATTGCCACAGGGTTCGTGGTGACCTGATCATCCGATGATTTTATTGCGCTTATATATACCTTAGATTCGCATTCTTTCAACCTAAGGGCCAATAAATGACTAGGTCTCTCTGATTCAAAATAATATTTTTGTCTAGTCCTATGTAAAATAAATTCCGCCTTTGAGTGTGAAAGTAAATCATATTCTTCTTTTAAAGAGGACAGCTGTGTAGCCTGTTGCTCAGTAAAATGTTGTTTTTGTAGGTTTTGTAATGATTGGATTTTATTTTCTAATTGTGTAAACTGGTGAGTTTTCGCTTTGGCGAGAGTAGAAGAGAAAGATATACAGAAACCTCGTATAGCACACTTAGTCGTTTCCCACAGTATTTGAGGATCCACATCAGAGGGCATATTAATTTCTAAAAATTCCTTAATATATTCTTTTAGAGAAGTAATGAAAGTCTGATTACTTAATAATGATATGTTAAAGCGCCATCTAGGGGACTTGGCTTTAACATCGGAAAGAGGAACACTGCACAACACAGCAGAGTGATCAGATAATACAATTGGTAATATAGAGATGGAGGAATTAGACGAAATTAAAGATGGGCTGAGAAATATGTATTCTATCCTAGAGAAAGTCTTGTGTCTATTAGAAAAAAAGTGAAGTCCTTAGCTTTAGTATTCTGAATTCTCCATAGATCGATTAAGTTGAGCTCAGTGATAAATTTATTCAATAATTTAGAGGATGAATTGGCTGTTGTATGATATTGAGATTTATCTAAAGCAGGATTTATGACAGCATTAAAATCACCACCCACCACTAGAGGGCAATCAATCTCCTCAAGTAGAGTTTTTTTAAATCTGTGTAAGGAATGCACTGTCTGTCTCATTCGGACCATAAATAGAGACCAATGCTAACCTATTATTATATATTTTGCATCGGATAAAAACAAATCTACCCTTCTCATCACTACCAAGGTGTTCAATCGTTAAATTTAACTTCCGGTTAACAAGGATAAGCACCCCCTTAGTTTTATTTTGAGCGCAGGAAAAAGCTATTAATTTATAATACTTATTCTGGAAACGTGCCACGTCAGATTGTTTTAAATGTGTCTCTTGAATTAGGGCACAGGAGATAGATTTACGGTGTAAATATTCTAACACACGGGTTCGTTTAACAGCAGAATTTAAACCATTCATATTCAGTGATAAAATATTTAGAGTATGCATTGAATATTCATAATCCCAAGATTGTATTCAATAAAAAAACAAAAAAAACAGAAGCACTTCCATTCTGTAAATGGCATGTAAACGCTGATGTGCATTTTAGATACCAAACCTCCTAGATGAAAAATCCCTTTAGAAATAAGGTAAAATAAATAAAAGTATAAATGTCTGCTGTAAAAAACAAAAACAACAAAAATATGAACAACCCACAACCATAAACAAGGAATAACTCAGACTGCACATTACCGAGAACATAGGTCTGACTGAGCAACAAAAAACAGTGATAGTTCGTGACCGATCCACTCCAACGCAAGACATGTAATTTTTTTTTTATTAATTAAACCTACTCTCCATTAGTCCCTTCCAAAAAAGAAAAAAGGAGTGTCAGTCTTACCAGCAAAGAGATCGTTGTACCGGATAAATAAGGACAATATCCCAGTAGGAGAGAGGAGAGAAGAAAACGCAAAAAATAGGTTTAGCAAGCGTCCATGTTCATCCTGCTATCATCCCCTCCTGGGCAGCTAGGACCGCCTCCATCCCGGCCGTCAAGCCCCTCCCGTCGAGCTGGAGAAACAGCGGCCGCTGCTCCCCCGTCGTCCCCCCGTAGAGCCGCAGCATACGACTTCTGCTGAGACATGGAGCTGATAAAATCCTCCGCTTTCTGAGGGGAATCGTAGCTTCTCTGTTCCCCTTTGTGCCGTAGCTTAATTACCGCCGTATAGATGAGGAAGGGCTGGAGACCAAGGGCTGTCATCTTCTTCAAAACCGGACCAAATGCCTTTCTCCTGATCGCTGTAGCTGGACTAAAGTCGGGAAAAAATAGCAGTGTAACATTGCTCTGTGCGCATTTCACCGGATAAGCCTGCCGAGCACCTTTTAGGATATCTGATCTGTCATGCCATCTCAGTACACAGAAGATGAGAATGCGCGGCCGATCGGAGCCCCTCCCTCCGTCATACACGCGGTGCGCCCGATCAATCTCAATGTCACGGCCCCTCAAGGAAGGAATCCACTTGTAAAGATTAACTCTGAGGAAACCAGCCGCGTCGGGACCCTCCATCCCTTCTGGCAGCCCCACCAATCTTATGTTGTTCCTTTTGCACCTGTCCTCCATATCTGTCATCTTCTCGGTGAGTCGCTCCAGCTGATTTTTTAAGTCCGTGACTGTCCTCCTATCCTCACGTGCATCTGCCTGAACAGAATCAACGCGGTCACGTGTCTGCTTCGTCTCGGTAGCTATGGCCTCAAATTCCTCTCTTAGCTCTTTAACAGACTTGTTGGTCACTTGTATGTCCTCACGCAGTTCGCGCAATGCTGGAATCAGCATAGAGTCCATCGCATCTCTTACTGCCGAATTCACAACCGAATTCAAAGTGCTTTGCTGCCCTTTAAATGCTAGTTCAATGCGGTTAGCAATAGCCTCGTCGAGGTCTTCTCTGGAGATGGCTGAATCTCTGAATTTTTTCTTCATTGGCGATTGCTCAATCTCTCTTTTCCGATCCCCTTTGTCTGCCTTAGCACTCATGATGGGTCCAATGCAGAGTGGTTTAAGTTTTACTGACAGGATCGTAAAATATGTGGCAAAGTGAGCAGAGCGAAAGACTAAGCCTGCATCGCCGTCGAGGGGTCACGTGATCCCCCTGATAAGCTATTACTAAATATAATGTAGATACTTTAATTTTCTTTAAAGTTGCTTTGCAACGATTTGCATCGTGAAAAGCGCTATACAAATAAACTTGAATTGAATTGAATTATATATAAACACAGTCAATGTTGTTTGCAGGGTTATACCTTATGGACTAGATGAATTTTTGGGTGATTTGGATGGACACTACTTGTGCATGAGAAATGCAAAAAAAAGGAATACAGCATTCAGGACTTAGTTAGTATTTAGTAGTGAAGTATCTGGTAAAACTCAGATATATGCCATTTATGTGGCTTGGGAAGCAAATCCCAGAAAAAGAGACTGTGTATGTGGATTAGATAAAATGGGAATGAGTACTTGAATGATGAGAGGCAGAGTGAGGGAGAGAAAGAGTGGAGAAAAGGCCCACTGTGTGTTCATAAAGCTCCATGTAATCCTTACAGATGGATTGGGTTGTTCTGCCCAGGAGGACGGATAAAAGGAATTCGGATCTGGCATCTTCCCTCTGCTCCATTACCCATCCATAAATTTAGAGTCAAAGGTCATGCCCTGTATGAGTGTCACACAAGTTGGCTCAAGCGGAAATCAGTCACATACTGAACATCTTTTCATTGACGAGTCAAGAGCCAGACTTGAGGTTCACGAGTGAAGAAAGGCTTGACAGCCTTTGGGATTACTTCTAAAGGAGCAATTGAAAGATAGAGAGAAAGAGAGTGAGTGTTGAATGAAATAAGGAGAAGGCAGAGTGTGGGAGGGAAGGAACAGATAAACGTGATGAAGGAGCATTGTTGATGGGTTTCACATCTGTGTTTGTCAGCAGTAAGAGAGTTAGTGGATCTGCCCTTGGAAGGGCTTATCTGGTATTAACAGGTCTACTGCCCCATTGTTCCTGCCCAAAGACTCATGGGATGCCCAAGCCAACCAGCCAGAGCAGTGCATAACTTCCATGGCATTCTGCTTCATCTGGATGGAGGCTCACCAGACTTTCCTATCAGACTCTATCGCTGCATCTGAAATAGAATACTTCCCCATGTGTGAAAAACAGCATGCCAAAAGAGTAGTATGTCCAAAATCATAGTATTCAAAAAACAGTAGGTGAAAAGTATCCGGATTACCTACTACTTTGGCTGAGATTCTGAAGTGCACATTTAATTGATACTTTACTTTCCCATGAGGCCACAGGAGAGGAATTGTGAATGGCAGTGAAGTGGCACAACTTCTGCTGGTCACATGACCATATCAACATGGTGGATGTATATGTCTGAATCTCATTCATACAGCCCATATACATACTATTTAGAATATACTTTTTAAGGGTTGCAAGGTAAATTCAAATGTAGTACCTGCTCAAAAAATATGCGATTTTGGATGCACTGTATGAGTGCAGCTCTTGGCAAAAACAATTCCAAAAAGAAATCATTCTTACAAATTTCTGCTAATTTATTCTATGTACAATTCTTGAAAAATTAATAAATTCTAAAACATTTCCTTAAGAACATTTTAATAACGCTTTAAAAAAATATTTTTAAGTAAAAAAAAAAAAAAAAAAAACACGCCTAGAGGTTGCAAAATAATACTTCAGCACTGTAAAAGCTCCCATCTTTCCATCTACAGTATTAATCTTTTTACACAGCAAACACAGATTATCTTTTCATTAGAAAATGTGTGAGATGAGTTCAACAACAGAATAATTTTGTAGAATAATTTTGATAGATTATAGTATAATTTATGGAATTTGGCTAGTAAATTATGATTTACTGCTATATATAAAAATCTCTTGAACTTTATCATTTCTATCCTAAGTGTAAGAGTATATATTTATTTACTTATTTATTTAGAATTCTTAAGATTGTTCTAAAGAAAACATAAGAACATTCTTTGGAAGTATTTTTAGGAATAGAAAACATTATGAGAATAAATGTTTTGTGAATCTGGCTTCAGGTTTCTTGTAGAAGTAGTACAATGAAAGGAGAAGGAAAGAAAAAAAAACATACAAGGCAATTTTCTAGGAGCAAGAGGGAGAGACTGAAATGAAAGAATCATTTGGTAAGCCCACTTTTTCTTCTTTTCAGCCTGAGTTTGGAGGTCTGGCACCTCTGTCTAAAGCTTTTACAGAAGTGTCATGTTTCCTGATACGGTGCCTTCAAAATGACACCTTTTATGACATCCATGGCGCTTCTCTCTGCCAATTAATAACTCACACACTCTCTTACAAACTTTCTTAATATACAGACAACTATAAGTAAGCCATTTATACAGAATGTTGATTTTTCTTTATTATTATTATTATTAGGAAGTCGTGGCCTAATGGTTAGAGAGTCGGACTTGTAATCCAAAGGTTATGGGTTCGAGTCTCAGGTCCGGCAGGGATTGTTGGTGGGGGAGTGAATAACCAGTGCTCTCCTCCTTCAATACCATGACTGAGGTGTCCTTGAGCAAGGCACTGAACCCCCAACTGCTCCCCGGGCGCCGCAACATGGCTGACCACTGCTCCGGGTGTGTGATCACTTAGGATGGGTTAAATGCAGAGAATACATTTCACTGCTGGTTATATACTCTCTATATAATCGTGTATGTGACAAATAAAATAATCTAATCTAAAATCGAGTCTATTATCATTTAATACAGTAAGAACTGTATGAATACTGTTGTGCTGCCCCAAATGACACCATCGACCCTCACAGCCTTCCTCTGGGTCTACACTTTACCTCATGGGCTGTTGGGCAACAGTCCTCAGCAGTGTCTCGACAAATGGGTGCATTTGGGGCACTTAAAATGCAAAACGGTCATTGGGGTCCAGGCCTGTTCAACATTGCTTTGTTGAGGATTCTATCTAGCTAAAAATATTGTCTAAACTAATAGCATGAGAGTAGGGCAGGACTGTCGGTTTGTCTGATCAATGGAGGAGACACTAATTGTTGTCTTTTACATAACGTGTTATTTTGATTTTTTGGAAGCCAGTGTCTTGTCTGAGAAAACACCTCTGGTATCCTCTTCTAATTGCCTTGGCAGTGCCTTGAGGTTTTGCTGGTTCCATTTAAATGATCTTCTTCATCTGAAGACGAGTCTTACCTGTGCACTTACCTGTGGCTCTTCTATTATGTGTGTGCACTAGATTGAATTATCTCCTCCCTGGGTATTTGCTGCAGTGTTTTCGGACCTCTGCTTCGGTATTTATTTTAAGTGATGATATTATATCTCAGTGCAGTTTAGTGTCACACAGATCTCTCAGACTTAAAGTGGACTACAGTTTAAAGGAATATTGCTGAAAATGTACTCGCCCTCAGGCCAGTTTTTTCTTTACCCTAACAGATGAAGAGAAGATGAGGAGAAATTTACCATTACATCTCTTGCTCACCAATGAATCCTCTGCAGTGAATGGGTGCCGTCAGAATGAGAGTCCAAACAGCTGATAAAAACATCACAATAATTCACAAGAACACAACATCAGTTAACATCTTGTGTAGTGAAAAGCTGCGTGTTCGTAAGACAAATCCATCTTTAAGGGGTTTTAATTTTAAACGGTTGCTTCTGGCAAAAATATCGAGTTCATAATCCATAATCCTCCAGTGGAAAAAGTCCAACCCCTGTTGTCCTCTTAAATCACAGTCCACAGTCCACTGGCATTTGTTTAGAACTGTTTCTGACTGTTCTTGTTTATAAACCGTGTTTGATCTGATTGATATGATCTGTGCATATTTCGCTCCTGATTCAGATGAGACTAATTTTTCACTGAAGGAATATTATGAATAGAGGAAGTTAAAAAAGGTTTTTTAGTTTTATGACAAATACACAGCTAATTGTTTAATACAAATACGCAACTTTTTACTTCACAAGATGTTAATTGATGGACTGGAGGGGTGTGGATTACTTGTTGATTATTGTGATGTTTTTTATCAGCTGTTTGGACTCTCGTTCTGACAGCACCCATTTACTGCAGATGATCCATTGGTGAGTACTAAATTTCTCCAAAAACTGTATGTTCTGATGCATGTTCATCTACATCTTGGATAGCCTGAGGGTGAATCCATTTTCAGCAAATTTAATTTTTTGGGTGAACTATTCCTTTATCATGACCAAAGAAAATAAACAATTGCTAAAAGGCTCTAACCAGTCTGGAAGAGCACTGAAATTTGTGCTGGCCTTTTCAGCGACACAGTGGATTGACTTTTTGTGGCGTATTTCTAAGTACATTTCCTGGCATTTGACACTGTTTAAGCAAGAATAGTTATTTTTCCCTCAATTCTCTCTCCAGTCTAATGAGTTGATTCACAGCAGTGAACTGCAGATTTTGTCCTGACCTCGTCTGGCACCAAAGGGGGGAAGCCTGTCTGTCTGATTAACTCAATATAGCCAAACTGACAATGATGAAAGCCAACAGAAGAAAAATACAACAGTGCTACGAAACCATTCCTGACATTCTTCTGATGGGCAAAACCATAGGCAGCAGTATATGTAAGACATTACATTATTACATTATTTACCATTCACAAGTTTAAAGTCCATCTGATTTGAAGTCAGATTTTTTTTTTTTTTTTGCATGACTAAACTATTAGCAATATCTCATCTCTATGCTTCCCTCACTTCCTATCTCTCTCTTTCACCAGGTTTTAATGGGTTATCTGTCACTCCTAAAGCTGAAAGTCACCTTGCTGTCTTTCTCTTATCTGTTCTTACTGGGAGTGAAATGGAGACTATTTAAATGCGTTTTAGACATTTCAGTAAATGTCACTGCAAATGAAAAGTTCAGATAACGAGCTGAACTATCTCTTAAAGTCTATGATTCAAATGTCCCAAAATACGTTTTTCCTTAAAAGTCATCTACTAATTTATAAAACATGGTTTTACTTAAACTTAAAGGTGATGTTATATACACGCTGTCAAGTTTTCATCTGCAAGATGCTGAAAACGTCTACAAAAATCTGCAGGGTAAATTCATTTAGAGGCACTACATCATATTATCAGATTACAATTAGATTATGAATATGACATTTTCCCATTTTAACCCATCCATAACATAATGGGCCACATAAAGTGCCCACATTGTACAAAACCTCAATTTGTAGCACTTCTAATTTCTATAATAAACAGCAGTTAGCAGTTGGTTACACTCCAACAAATTTACTACTTATCGAGTATGTTATCAGCATGACTCATATTTTAGCTGTGGAACATTTGGTAAATGATATATTGACTCTTTCATAATGTATTGCCTTGACTTCTGTCTGATGTACAGTCGTTGGCACCATATTGCATGGGAAGACAATCCTATGAGAATAAATTAGCATACTTTTATTTTACTTGTAGTTAAGTTGACAACATAATGCTGTTTGCTTAATTATCTTTTCTTTTTTTGCAATAGAAAAAATGCACCCATCTTCTTTGTCAAATGCATCCAAATTTGCAAGGTGACCTAACCAATTAATCAGTAGAAAGCAGGTGGTAGTTCTTCGCAATAGGTCATTGTACTCTACTTGGTAAAATTAGGCACAAAGACAGGATCAGCTAGTGCAAAAAATATTGTTGATGGTTCGACATTTGACACAGACTAAAGCTTTGTGGCTCTGTGTGCCAATTTCTCATATACTAGGTAAACTGTCTGTATTCAGCACAGGAAGTAGCCTCTGGCTATGTGCATATTGATTATGAGAATTAAGGCAAAAAAATGTGCTTAGAGCACTTTTTTCTTTTTCTTTCGATTAACCTGCAACCCACAGGCATACTATTGCCATGGGAACTGAATGAGGGATGGAGAGGTTATCCATTGACTCATTCAATCTGCATCACCATCTGCTTTTTGAAACACATACTCAGTTTAGCATTTCTGAGATTTGGATCAAGGAATTTGATGATAACCACTGGGGATCCTGAATTGAAATAATTAAAATAATCATCTTGCCTCCTTTTAAATTAGCAGGTTTCATAAGATTTCAAAGAAACGTTTCATATCTAAAAACGTCAATCTATTGTTCTCAAAATAAGCCAGTCTGTGTACTGGTTAATTAAATATAATCAGAAAGTCTTTTAGATGTAATTACCGATCTCTAATGGCTGTTCTATTTATTTTAACTGAATAGTGTTGAGTGGATTGCTCAATGTGGATATCCAGTGGCTGTCATCTTTTCCTCAGAAGCTCTGTTGTTATATTAAGACTTTGTCTGGGAGGAATTGAACAGTTGTGTTATTGATTTTGCCCTTGGTTTGACCCTCTGTGTCTGTCAAACACTATCAGCCATCGCAGGGTGGAACATGTCTGACTTAACTGACACTGACACACACATGGACTCAACAGGAACTAATGTGAAAAAGTGGGAATGTCAGTCACTCTGTGAAAGTCTCAGACAGACATTAGAACTGGAAAAAAGAGAGTAATTGTAGGCACAAAGGATTTAGTCGATAACAAACAATGACTAAAATGCATTTATAAACTCCATATAGTAGGAAATTGAGAAACTGAATAGAATTTATTTTCAGCATAAAAGAACAGTTCACCCAAAAATGAAAATTAGCTAAGAATTTACTCTTAGGCCATCCAAGATGTAAATGAGTTTGTTTCTTCATCTGAACAGATGACATTTAGCATCTCTTGCTCACAAAAGGATTCTCTGCAGTGAATGGGTGCCGTCAGAATGAGAGTCCAAACATCATAAAATCATCACAATAATCCACAAGTAGACCACACAACTTCAGTCCATCGATTAACATCTTGTAAAGTGAAAATCTGCATGTTTGTAAGAAACAAATCCATAATTAAGGCATTTTAACTTTAAACCATCTGGCCAAAATCCATAACAACGATTTCTTCAGTGAAAAGGTCCATCTCCTATTATCCTTTCACATCAAAATCAACCAACATATTTGTTTAGAACTGTTTTGCACTTGCAAAGATGGTGCTTGACCTGTGCATATTTTTCTCTGGATTCAGACAAGATTACTTCTTTTTTTTACTTTAGAAAGCAATAGAAGGCACTTGGAATAGAGGAATTACTGACATCAATTCTGTGGGTGGGGTTTGCAAAAAAAAGGGTGTGGCCATGCAGATGTAGTTACAATATGAGCTAAATGATTGAATATTACTTTACATAGGCAGGTTTGGTATCAAACCAGTGTCATGCTGATTATTGTAGAAATGTTATAATTATAATGTTATGGTTTACAGTAAAATCATTTCCTGTTCATTTACACACACTGAGAGATGAGTTAAAATTATCTGCAGTAATTGAGAGCATGCCACACATGCAGTTTATAGCAAATTGACATTCCTTAAAATTAACAGTGAAATAGTTTTAACAAATGCCATCTAATATGAATTAGCAATGAAAATGATCTTAAGAATGGAATATTATGGAATTCTCTTTTAAGTTCATAACATACTTTTTTTTTTTTAAATAGTTCTGTTCCGTTTCATTAGTGATTCACCATCTTCATAAAAATGAAGCGTCTCAAAAGAATAGTGCGCTCAAAAATGAAAATTCTTGACATGCTTCATAACATGATTATGAGAGGGTTTATGAGAGAGAATGCTGTGTGTGATTCATGAACGAATTGTTCTTTTGAGTCAGATCTTCAATGAATCAGTAGATCTGGTGTGAATGATTTGTGCACAGACTGGACATTGTTTTTCTCATTTTTTAGCAAATAGTGAATATTTTTTCACACAAAGACATGGAATAAACTGCGTCATACGGACCACTGGATGCTTTTGTGTCCCTTTTGGTGCTTAAAAGCTCCAGTACCTATTCATTGTAATTTAATGGAAAAAAAACAACTAGGACATTCTTGAGAATTTCTCGTTTTGTGTCCCACAGAGGAAAGATGGTTTGTAAAGAATAGTTATTTATTTATTTTTGAGTGAACTGACCTCTGAGGCCGTTTCAGCTCTCTCTGCGTTTCTGCTTTTAGTCTCACTAACTAGCCTGTGCAGCAGAAAATGGAACTAGAGTGAAAAGAGAACCAAGAGGACGCTTTAAGCACTTGTTAAATGCCAATCAGCAGAAATGTCAACTCTCATGTTGCAGATGTTTCTAAAATGGATTCAGCGCTGTGAAAAACATCGTTCCAAACACTCTGCCTATGAAATTGCTTTCCCTCTGCCTAGATTAGCACTCCTCTCTCACTTCCTTTCCCCCATTTCCCCCTCCTCATTTCTGTTTCTGTTTTCTCTCTGCTCGCAGCCATTACCTGAAATGTGCACTTTCTTTTCTCTCCCACAGAGAGTCTTTTCAGGTTGCTGTTAAGGACAAACTGCCTCACGCTGTCTGCGCTCAGGGGGAAAAATGGGCTACCGGAGCGTCCGAGTGCTCTTCCTGAAGAGGAGCGGCGGGTGTGTGACAGAAAGGCCAATATATTAGTTAGCACTCCAGCGCAACACATACAGATGGTATGACAGTATTTTCACATGACCCTCTCATGAGGGAATATGGGTAGAATATCGAAATAACTTTGATTTTGAAAGGACTCAACGTTCTCGACATAACACAAACTCTCGCTCATTGAAATTCAAGCTGGGATGTAGTCAAGGTTATAGACAAAGCTGATGCAATAGAGGCCTTGAAAGAAGATGATAAAACTGGGTCTTTCATTCTTGACTGTATTCTGTTTTTAACAGTTTGAAAATATTTTCATATTCTCTGTCCGCTAAGGTTTCTGGTTCACGGACAGAGTGATGTTAGCCTTTCTTCCACCAGATTTGGCCACTGTTTTACACACCCCCTGAGGTCAATAAGCTGACAAGCTAACAATTGACTACTACTAATGAAGTTGACGTTTGAATTGTAATGCTTCAGTGCTTCAACTTTCACACAGCAGTGTTAATTTAGTATTATTTAAAGAAAAAGCACCTCAAAGTCTTGAAAAATGAAAATTTTATGAAAAGATCAATTACAGAATGTAACTTTCTAATTCATTCTCCAAAGTCTTGTCAAATTTGATCGCTTGTATTTATATAGTTTTCAAAAAGCAGCATTCCAGTTTTCTGTTTTAATTTTCCTTTTAGTTTTAGTAATTTTGTTATATGCTTTTGCCATTTTTTTTTTTTTCTATTTAGCTTTAATTAAATTTTTATTTCAGTTTTATTTTTATTTATATTATTATTATTATTATTATTTATTTATTTATTTACATCAATTGTCAAGGCAACATTTCTAAAGTTTTGTTTCATCCAATATTAAAATTTGATTTTATTTCAATTACTGAATATAATTTTTAATAGTTTTAGTTAACTGTAACTATACTGCCACACCGTAGCTTCATGCTCTTTAAAAATGGGCATTGCAAACATGGAAAATATTTGACAGACAGAAAGCACCTCAAAGTCTTCTGACTGGCTAAAAAAAATAATCTGATTTATGAATATTTAGCTCACAGTGTCATTTGCTTACAGTCTTGTTAAATGTAAAAGCTTGTATTTCTATAGTTTCATTCAACAAGTTCCAATTTTATATTTTCAGTTTTCATTTTAATTTTGGTTTTACCAATTTAGATGTGCTTTTGACATTTTTTTATATTTCTATTTACCTTTTATTTATTTTTATTTTAGAGTCATGAATTAACATTTCTACATTTTAGGTTTTAGTTATCAATAACTACACTGTCACACAGCAGCTTCCTGCTTATAAAAGTCTGTAAGTCACAGAGGGTCATTACTGACAGGTGTGGCTGTTTACAGAGTGCTGTATCAAAGCATATTAAATGCAAAGTTGACTGGAAGGAAGAATTTGGGTAGGAAAAGGTGCACAAGCAACAGGGATGACCGCAAGCTTGATAATACAGTCAAGCAAAGCTGATTCAAACACTTGGGAGAGCTTCACAAAGAGTGGACTGAAGCTGGAGTCAGTGCATCAAGAGTCACCACGCTCAGACGTCTTCAGGAAAGGGCTACCAAGCCACTTCTGAACCAGAGACTACGTCAGAAGCGTCTTACCTGGGCTGTGGAGAAAAAGAACTCAGTGGTCCAAAGTCCTCTTTTCAGATGAAAGTAAATTTTGCATTTCATTTGGAAATCAAGGTCCCAGCGTCTGGAGGAAGAGTGGAGAGGCACAGAATCCATGTTGCTTGAAGTCCAGTGTGAAGTTTCCACAGTCAGTGATGATTTGGGCTGCCGTGTCATCTGCTGGTGTTGGTCCACTGTGTTTTCTGAAGTCCACAGTCAACGCAGCCATCTACCAGGAAATTTTAGAGCACTTCATGCTTCATTCTGCTGACAAGCTTTATGGAGATGCTGATTTCATTTTCCACCAGGACTTGGCACCTGCCCACACTGCCAAAGGTACCAAAAGCTGGTTCAATGACCATGGTGTTACTGTGCTTGATTGGCCAGCAAACTCGCCTGACCTGAACCCCATAGAAAATCTATAGGGTATTGTCAAGAGGAAGATGAGAGACACCAGACCCAACAATGCAGATGAGCTGAAGGCCACTGTCAAAGAAACCTGGGCTTCCATACCACCTCAGCAGGGCCACAAACTGATCACCTCCATGCCACGCCGAATTGAGGCAGTAATTAAAGCAAAAGGAGCCCCTACCAAGTCTTGAGTACATATACAGTATGAACATACTTTCCAGAAGGCCAACAATTCACTAAAAATGTTTTTTTTTTTGTTGGTCTCATGAAGTATTCTAATTTGTTGAGATAGGGAATTGGTGGGTTTTTGTTAAATGTGAGCCTAAATCATCACAATTAAAAGAACCAAAGAATTAAACTACTTCAGTCTGTGTGCATTGAATTTATTTAATACACAAGTTTCACAATTTGAGTTGAATTACTGAAATAAATGAACTTTTCCATGACATTCTAATTTATTGAGATGCACCTGTATATTGACTGCCAGGCAGAAAGCACCTCAAAGCCCTCTGGCTGGCTAAAGAATATTTTAGCCATTCAACATGTAACTTTATGTGTAATTCATTCTCCAAAGTCTTGTCAAATATGATAGCTTGCATTTATAAAGTGTCATTGAACAAGTTACCGTTCCAAGTCTTCCTGTAGTTTTCTTGAACAGACCTGGCAAACATTTGTAATGCAGGGATCAGATTGCATTGTAACTTTATTTTCAATTTGCATGTTTTGTCAACGTTTAGTTTTTGTTCGGTGAATTCATTTGCTCAGGATGTCTTTGTGAGAATGAAAATTTCTTCCCCTGTTTATTCTTTTTTTTCCCTCAAAGACTAATTTGCATTTGACTTTGTACCTGCTCAGCTTTCTCGGTGCTGTTTGTATGTCACCACTTTCTAATTAAATGCTAAAATATTTATGTTTGAAAACTTGTTTATATCGGCCTCTGTTTGCAGAGAAACTATTTCAAAAAGAGTGAAGGGGTGATTTTCTGAGTCCTCACCTCCTGGTCACCATGCATGAGCAGTAGAATTAATGAAAGCAAATATAAAAGAAAAGGCTTGGGAGATGCATACACCTTTAAAGAAAAAAAGGCCTACTTTTACTCATTTTTCCCCTTCCCTTTTTACTTCCCCTCCCTCCCTGTTTTTTCAGCATTCAACTTTTACGACAACTGCCCATGGGTGACATTTTCGTTCCTGATGCACTTCCTGAATTCTGGCTTCAATAGGCACCCTGTCTTCCAGCGCCTGGCTTTGAATACCGCTGGGGACAGAGACACAGCAGATCTGCTCTTAAGGAGGTCTCTTTAAGACCCTTTCTCCTCCTCCAGCCTTACTTTCCATATTTTAGTGTACAGCAGAGACAGTGAAATTCCCCACTGACCCTCTTCATGGTCTTTTGAAAGCCACAGACACAATCAGGGTAATCCTTACGATATGGTTTGTGAACACAATATTGAGACATAACTTGTTCAGTGAGACTGAAAAAATAGTCCTGGCAAGGGAACACCATAAAAATGATTTTTCAAAGTCAAAATATTATGATTCAGTCGACCGGAATACATTAGTGAAAGTCAGTTTTGGCACTGACATAAATACGGTGCACTTTGTTTTGTTTGGTGACACTTCATTTTAACCCTTGTGCTGTACTGAAATTTGAAGTTGACAGTCAAAAATGACCGGCCTTTTTAAAAATGTTTGTAAATCTTTCATTATGCTCTATTATCACCAAATGTGGACTTTTTTTTATTTCTTTTTGGAACTGATTGGTCATAGCCCTCACTGATCTGTGCTTATGAAGAAAAAGCATTATATGAGGATAATTTTGGCAATGTTCACTTAAAAATTTAAGGTGCATAATCAATGATCAATGAGGTCTATGATCAATCAGTTCCAAAAAGAAATACAAAGCCTGCACATAATGAGAGAGTTACAAGAAAATATAGTAATAACAGTAAATTATGCATAATTACTAGGAACTTATTCTAAACCAAACCTTAAAATAAAATGTAACCTGTTTTAGGAAGCTATAAGATAATACTGTAGATTTTAGCTAAACTATTATTTTAACTTAAAATCAACATAGCATTTAAAAAGTAGGTACTTTAAAAGTTAGATAATTTTTTGTTTGTCCCACAAATAGGTTTTGATCAGGTTTAATTTGTTGAACTGAATTCATCATAAATGTGTAGCCCTGTTACCCATTTCGTTTCAGTTTTTTTATTTTTTTTTATGCTGATGTATATTTAATGTTTATTACTTAAGGCACATAAATCAGGCTTTTAAACGATTTCAACATAATCTGATGATCAAAATTTTCAAGGCTACTTGTTTCCTTTTTTCGAGGTTTTGTTGTAAAAGACAGAACAGACTTAATTGCAGGCCCTCCGAGATTTCAGGCTGTATTTTGTACTCTACTTGTGGAAAGTACTGTTCAAGACTTGGATTGAGTTGAAATAGCTCCTTAAGGTAACAACTGCCTGTATTCACATTTTATAGTTCAGTGTTTCCTTTAAAAAAGGTGACCTTGCTGCTATTTTTATTACCCCTGTGCATTGGTTAGGCAGGAGGTATAAATCTATTATATTAAATCTATAATATATAAATATTTGATAGTTCACGTTAGTAATAAGCCTATTGTTTCGTAGTTCACATAATCTTTCAGTCTCCCGGGTGTGTTGGAGGCCTGCAATATTGAGTTTTTTTTTTTATAGTTGCTAAGCATGGCTGTATTTGTGGGATTTTTCCTTGGAAAAAGCGTCTGTCCGCTGTGCAGCGATGTTAAAGGGAAGTGTGCATGTGTGTGTAAATGTGAGTAGGTGTGTGCCTCTGTTAGGGGGAATATATTGATTTGTGGCAGAGGGAGGCTAACTTGGATGGACGTCCCCTGAGCTCAGAGACAATGAGTAAAGTAACAGATCAATTTGTGCGCACACACACTGTGACACACAAACAGACTCCTCAGAGCTTTTAAAAACAGAAAATCAACTTAACTTAATTCTGTTTCCCGTTTGTAAAGGATAAAGTTACTTTTAAAAGTATTTCAAGACTTCCGATAGGTTTGTGTGAGGAACAAAAACATAAAATTATGTTGTTATTCAACACACAGAAAACATGAAATATAGGACATAAATAGGACAAAAACACTGTATACTTTTAAAAAAGAGTCCTTATTACAAAAAGAAAGAATATTCTTAAGTATGGAAATGAATGTAATGTTTTCTGATACTTTACTGCATGTTAATTGCAATTAAATAAATTGATTATAGTTTAAATTTATATTAAATGCAGTTACATAGTTGAACTAATATTGTAATTTCATAATTTTATTGTCTTTAAAATATGGTTGAAGTGTACTGCCGGATGTACTAAAAAGCATTCATGTTAAATTAAAATGTACTTTAATGTATTAATAAATATTCCTATTGAAACTTGAATGTCAATGTATTAAAAATATTTGTAATTATACATTTGTAATAATGAAATTGTAATTTACTATATTTAAAATACATGGACTTTATTCAATGTAATATTGAATTACACACCACAGTGAAACATGAAAGTCTTGAAAAGGTTAAAGGGTTAATATATAATATATATATTTCATAATTAACTGTAATTGTATAGCATAACAGCATACAGGTTTATGAATGATATTATGTTGTGTAAGTAATGTCAGTGAACTATTCCTTTAGTAAATTCAGCAGATTAGTTTTGTGCTGTAGGTGATATTTTATTTGCTTTTGAGGTGTATGAATGTGGTTTATTTCTTCAAGGACATAATTATATTAAAGAGGAATACCCCGAACCAGAACCTGCTTGTGTGTGTGTGTGTGTGTGTGTGTGTGCGTCAGAGCGTTCTTGCATGTTCTTGCAAGCTTCTCGGACACGTGAACTTCCTCTCATAGCTCTGTGGAGAAAGCAGGCGAATGAGCGAGAGCGGTCGCCGCTCAATTGTTAATATCGATTTGCGATTTGTAAACAGTAGGACCCATTTTAGCAAATGCCAGGCCTGTTTCAGCACAATAGTGTCTGGATTATTTTCACATCGAGCACCAGACGAGGACAAAGTGACTACTCTCTGGTGAGAAGCGAGCAGGAGAGAAACGGGAAAAAGGCTATTTTCTCTTTCCTTTTCTTCTCTGCCAAAAGAAAGCCTTGCTGAGACTGAGCAGGGAGCCATTTTCAAATGTTTGGAAACAGGAAGAAGACGGGTGTTAGGTCAGGGATGGCTCCGCTTTATAGATTAACGCTCCCTCTGTTGAATGTGCGGCTGCAGAGCACAAACGTAACAAATTCATTTTTTCATCATTTGAAACTGCACCAGAGAGACTTTACAAACTAGGTTAAAATGGCTGCACCCCAACATGACTCCTCTGATAATGAAATGTTCACATTTGAACTGGATATGGCATTCCACAAATCTATACCTTCTGTGATCCATGAGCAGGGCTTTTATAGTTTAGAATTTTTACAGTTTATACTTTCAAATTAGTTTAATGATGATTTGTTTTTACTCAGTGACTGTTTTTCAGTGTTTCATAGTTTGTTTATTTAGTTGTAGTGTTTTGTGCTGTCAAAGTTAATGTCTTAAAGGGAAAGTTCACCCAAAAAATGAAAATTCTGTCATTAATTACTCACCTTCTTGTCGTTTCAAACCTGTAAGACCTTTGTTCATCTTCAGAACACAAATTAAGAATAAGTCATTATTGAATAAAGTCTTTTTGTTTTCCTTTGTGCACAAAAAGTATTTTCGTAGCTTCATAAAATTACGGTTGAACCCCTGATGTCACATGGACTATTTTACCAGTGTCTTTGCTACATTTCTGGGCCTTGAACGTGGTAGGTCTCTGATGGCTGTCTGTGGAGGGTCAGAAAGCTCTCGGATTTCATCAAAAATATCTTAATTTGTGTTCTGAAGATGAACGAAGGTCTTACGGGTTTGGAATGATGTGAGGGTGAGTAATGACAGAATTTTCATTTTTGGGTGAACTAACCCTTTAACTAATATAATTTAAATAGTGGCGGCAAGAGCCGTCTAGTGTTATCATCAGTGTTATCTATAGGCGTTTTATATGTTTTATTTAAGTAAAAAAAAATGTTTTGATTTAGTTTTTTATTGAAGGAATAGTTTACCCTAACCCTAACTCATTTCTTTCTTCAACAAAAGTTTAGGGACCAAAGAGCTGATAAAAACATCACTATAATCCACAAGTAACAATTCCAGGCCATTAAATAATGTCTTGTGAAGTGAAAAATTAGAAATAAAACCATCAAGATATTTTTAACATCAAACCATTGCTTCTGGCTGAAATACCTCTATCCATAACATTTCTGCAAACTCATCTACATCTTGGATGGCCTGAGGGTGATTACATTTCAGTAAATTTTCATTTTTGGGTGAACTATTTCTTTAACAATAATGACATGGCTCATAATATTGTACCTCGCCCACAAATTGAGTGAAATGCAATTGAGGTTTTATTAGTTTAGGTAATTTAGCCATCTCTTCAATATCTTTCTCTTTATTTTGCCTCTTCTGTTCATTTAAATATTTGTGTAAATATTTGTACATTTCTGCCATTTGGAGAGCTACACAAGTCTATAAATACTAGGATTTAAATTTTGAACCAATCAGTAAAAAATATGTTAGAATGGAAGTACTGTGTTGATCTGGCACCCAGAATGTGTCCTCCTAGGATGTTAAGTAGCATTTCAAAACAGCTTTCACTAGGAATGGTATGCTTTGGACTAGGAAAAAAATGCATTAATAGAGCATAAATGCATTAGGCCGATGCTGATATAAACACACAGTATGCTTGATATTTATGCAGTACTTAGCTTTATCAGATCCATCAGTCTAATGATTTAAACTGGCAGTAATGTATCGCATATGGGAATGAACAATCATCAAGCTAACAAAAAAATCATTTTGTGAAATGTTTTGTTTAATAATTATATTACATATTAAATTAAATGCCACTTAGTTTGATATTTTGGTATGCAATGCACTGGCATTCATACATTTTTAAGTGTGACATTTTATGTTCTAAACATAATACAATAACACATTTTCTGTTTCACCTCTAAATACCCTCCAAGCAACTTTTTTTTGTTATTGTTTCCTCAAACAGGTGTGGTTTTTCCCTATAGTATTTAAATGTAGGTCTAGCACTACTAGAGATTGGATTGAAAAAAGAACTACAGTACACCGTCTTCTTGTGTGAGATAACAATTACAAACATATTCCAGATAAGAAAGCCTGCGGCGGCTAATCAAGACACCGCAACTCATTCACTCTCTCTGCCTCGTCTCTATATTTCTTCCTGTCAAGTCTTTATCCATCTTTCTTATCTCATGCCATCCTCTTTCAAGCGCTTCCACCTCTCTCCTTGTTCCCCTGTGGCCCCATTCACAGGTGATCAATAAAGTCGCTTGATACGTTTCCTGTCTTGTCAGGCATAGAGCTGCCATTACTGTGCTCAGTTACAGACCTGCCAAGTGTATTACACGAGTCACCAGCATCAGGTCCTGATTACATCAGACCCACGGGGATGGAAAGAGCGAGACACTCAGGCAAATTCACTAAACAGTTGCGTCACATTTGCAGGCACTATTTCAATGTAACAACTTTTTTTTTTTTTTTGCCAAGCACCCTCAGTTTGTACAGTATAGTAAATGAAGTCTTCTGAGCATAAACACACCTCTTTTCTGTGTGAACTGCATGAAGCTCATTACATAATTCACCTTATTCATAAAACTTGCTTGGCGAAATTTATCATGATATTACTGCCCACAGCAGAAGATAAATGGCATTTCATTTAAATGAGCTGTTTGTGTATTAGGGGTGTGCAGCGAAGTCATTACCTGTGTATGTATTTGTATCTGTTGAAATGACAAAATAATCTGATCCTGCATTCAGATAGAACAGGAAGTGGCCCAGACTCAACAAACTAACATCAAAGAACTAGCGGTGACAAAAGTGACATTTTGATTTCTCGTGCAAAGCTGAACAGCCAATCAGAGTGATCTCACTCACAAACGGCAGATTCAACATGCTAATAAAAGTAGACTGTCTGTCTGTCACTTCATTTCTTTTCAAAACTACTTCAAATTTAAAAGGATAGTTCATCTCAAAATGAAAATTACAACATGATTTACTCAGCCTCAAGCCATCCTAGGTGTAAGAAAGTCTTCTTCTTTCAGACAAATACAGTCAGAGTTATATTAAAAAATGTCCTGGCTCTTCCAAGCTTTATAATGGCATTGAATGGCTGTTGAGATTTTTGGGGGGGTTGTGTTAATAAAAGCCTCCTGAAGTGAATCGATGCATTAGTATAAGAAAAATATCCATATTTAATACTTTATAAACTGAAATCTCTAGCTTCCGCAAACTGTTGTACGCGCATTCCAGCAGATGGATGGATGCAGTTTACTGGACTTTTGTTGGACTATTTAATCTCAACAGCCATTCACTGCCATTATAAAGCTTGAAAGAGCCAGGACATTTTTAATATAACTCCAATTGTATTCGTCTGAAAGAAGAAAGTCATATACACCTAGGATGTCTTGAGGATGTTTTTTTTTTTGTTTTTTTTACTATCCCTTTAAAACTGCTTAAAACAGAAAACCTTCAAACTTCTTGAAGCATTTAAAACTACTTACATAGTAGCCAGGCTTTCTCAGGCTAGCAGCAAAGTTTGTTTTGATAAACCTTTTCATCTAGTTTTAAATATATTTATTATAAGTATTGCTGTATGCTTGTGCTTGTTCAGTGAGTTATTTTTTTTTTCTATAATTCAATACACTTCACTATTCTTCTTTAAGTCATTGTTCATTTCTGAATTTCTATCTAATATATTCATATCTAACTACAGGCACATGACTAGGCTATTGTGTATTGTTAATTGATCATTACAGCAGTTATTGATCAAATGATGATCAAATAAGGTATAAGAGTGTTACTCGCTAGAAATAGTCATTTTTAAAGGTCCGATTCAGGTTTCTGGATTGCCATGGTGGAGTGATGTTGTTCCAGTAAAGTACTGCATATTGTGTTAGTCTACTGCATCCTCTAAACAAGCAGGGTGCACAGATTTTTGGCACATTTGCATAATGTTTTGGCCTTTTTTAAGATAGGATAGTTGGAGAGTGGACAAGAGATGCAATGGTATCAGAAAGGACTGCAAGCCGGGTATCAAACTAGTGTCACCTAAGGCACAACCCTGCTGCGCATGAATGTTAATGCCTCTTATTTCAGAATTTTATTTTATTCTTATTCTTTTCGTGGTGCGGTGCTGAGTGGATTTCTGAGCGTGTATCCCATTTAAAGGCTCAGCCAGTAAAGGACTCAGGGTAAGTGTGATTAATGACAAGTATACTACATATTCGACTCTTACTGTCCTCCAGCTGACCTGCAATTATTTGTTTTGCAGATGGAAAGGCTAGCCACAACACCATCCAATTTAAAGTGTTATATTCTCAATTACCTCACACCTCGCAAAGAGCGGTCACAATCCACGGGAAGCGAGCGTTTGCTCCTCTGATGGCAACCTGATAGCGGGGATCGGGTTTTGAATGAAGACGTGTGTGAAACAGTCTATGTTTGTTTTAAGATGGTGGCAGGTGGGCAGGCGGCATACCTGAGGTCAATCTGGCAGCTAAATGAATCACTGCCGTGTGGCTTAGCGCACGTTAGTAGGGTGTGATAAATCCCCACAACATTAGCTGGCTAGCCGCCGGGAGGGAGGCACTGTTACACTGATGCATAGCTGTTCGGCACCCATCTCAAGGTCATTAGTGGCACACTAACCAAGGAGTGCACGTAACCAAGACAAACACCCAACAAAAAGGATGATAAGCAACGCCATCCATCTTCAGAGAAGACAAGAAGACTTGCTAATAAACCTAAGTAGAGTGCTCTGCTTGTGGAGGATGGGTAGGGAGCATTAAAAAACATGGGATGGGATGGAGCAATTATAACTGTGTATGCATGTGGATTATTGATTGCTGTGGCTATTGTAAATGCATTGCAATGATACCCAAGAGACAGAGGAGCCTTGATGCTCATTTCTGCTTTTCAATGCAGTTATTTTGTAGCATTTGACAGGCTTTATGAAAAAGTACAATACAGACAAAAAGTACTCAGACACTTCAGCCACACTTATAAAGAAATAGTACAGGTTTAATACAAGTTGAACTCAACCTACAGCATTTGTGGCATAATGTTGATTACCATTAAAATAATATTAGCTAAATAGCAAATCGTAAATAGGTTTAACCAAATAATTAATCTTTATTAATACCAACTAACTTTAATAGATTATCAAACTCAAGTGGATCCACTACATTAAATTAACTTATTTCTAAATTAATTTCCAAAAAATTCTAAAAAGAAATAGGACAGAAGAGATTACTTTTATTACTTACCTTTTATCATCTGTGTGATTATCCTTCAATTGATTCATTGTTCTGTGTTTTGTTTGTCTTATAGTAATGTGTTGGTTTTTGTTTCTTAAATCTGGTCTCCAGTCTAGTTTTATATTTATTTCTCCCACTCCTTGAGAACCTAGAACTGGTCCAGCATCGTAAGTGTTGCGTTGAAGTATGCAGGTGCTACACTCATCCTTCCTTTACAAGATTACTGTGAGATGCTTATAATGGAAGTAAATGGGACCAATTTTTGAACTGGATTATAATTTTATAAAAGCTTTTACATAAATAATTTTCTGTTAAAATTATTTGATTTATTTGAGTTATATTTTTCTTGATATTTTATGTTCTTTTTAGAGTTTTAGGCTTGCATTGTCAAGTCAACCAAATAGTCAAATTGAATTTGAAGTGATTGCAAAATTCAATGAAAGTGATTTTTTCCCCCACACCAAAATCATGTCAAAACAAACACGTATTGTATTTTGCTATAATATTGAAATTGTACGATCTATGAATTGGCCTCAGTGTCACTCACAATACCATCAAAGCAGTACACAAATCCTTCTTTGTACTGTATATATATATATATATATATATATATATTGACTTCCATTTTAAGGGTCTCCTTAAAAGAGGGACAGGTGGATTTTATTTTTTATTTTATTTTATTTTATTTTATTTTATTTTATTTTATTTTATTTTATTTTACAAAGAATATTTCCTTTAAATGTCTGAATGACATTGCACAACAAAGTATCAAACCAAGTGACTTTTATTTTATGCCGGTATACACTGTACGATTTTGGGCTGTTCCAGACAAAAGGTGATGAACATGAAACAATCGTCGTGATTTCTTTGGTCGTGGCTCCTAAACAGTTGTCCTATGTCATACTGTGGTTCAAAGATGGCTGTTGTCACAGTCTTACGACCAAAGATAACTTGCAAAATTGTCCTGATGGTGTCAGAAATTTAGGATGACCATCTCACAGTGTGCTGCTATGAACTATGTCTACTGACAGCCAATAAAAATGCAACATAAAATGACGTACAATTCAATGCGACATCGCGCTAAAGCTTAAATACCATGGAAGCAAAAAGAAGAATAGCGGGAACCACAATTACCAAAGTGTGATTCATCTTTGTCTATTTGTTTACAAGTAGCGCATGCTGGTGACCTTTAGGGCCAGATTTACTATCAGCTTGCACCAGCGCAAACCCTCATTTGGCGCTAAAAAACGACTGTCAGTTTTCACTAAAGATACACAGCGGGAAATTAGCACTGAAAATGCGTGGACAGTTATTTTTGCGACTCACCTTATTGAATATGCATTTGTAGGAGTTTTCCTTTCGATCTGAAAAGTTATGGGAGGAGAGTATTTAAATCAATCGCGCAAGGCGATTTACTAAGATTTGCGATCGTCAATTCACTGGTATTTGCGACATTATTTAACGCCCAAAAAAGCATATCTTAATGCAGGTGGTAATTTGTGCTGCTCTTGGTAGATTGCTCTGTCCATTATAGAAATTAGATGTTGCGTCTGTGTTCTTTAATGTGCACATTGTCAGTAAATCACCCGCAGAATTTTCCCTCCCATCTACACTTTTATGGAATTGCGCTCTAATGCTAATTTGCCCTGTTTAGTAAATCTCGCCCTTATTCTTCTATACTAACTTGTGTCGTAGCCTAAGATTCAATAGGTGTTATCAGTCTACATACATGCCGTTCCCAAGATAAGATCAATGTTGCACAGTGTGATTTCTAATGATAATATAAGATTGCTGATAACTCTTTTTAATCGCACAGGCATTAAAGAAAGAAGGACAAGCACCTGCTGGTTGTCAAATGTTAGTGGATCATGTTCATAATTCATGCTGAACTACACCTGTTGTTATTCTGCTTGGACACCTGTGTGAACTTGAAGGGAACTGACGTCATACATCCGCTAAAAAAATCACCTTGAGACCAGCTGGTTAAAAGTAATTATAATAAATTACAATAAAAATTAAGTTAGTTTTAAGGTCTCTCGCATGATCTGTCTGCTAATCTATGGTGTGAATGAACAATTCAGAATTTAGTTTCACACACAATCTTAACATTGTTTCTGTTTAGTAAAAACCCTGAAATTCAGAGCATTTCTTTCTCTATATACCTGTGCTCTCTAGGGTATGCGTGCAAGCAGAGCTACAAAAAGGGGGGCTGATCCTGGCAGAAGCCTCTCTGGGTTTGACAGAGAGCTGAACTGTGAAGTGAGCTGGAGGAGAAATTACACCCTCTCTGCTGTCTGCTCCACTTCCACTTCCTCATTTGTTATGTCTCTGCCTTGTGTTGCTCCCTCCTCTTCTTCACTGCCTCAGTCTGTAACATGGGACAGAACATATGTCTGAGTCAATGACAACCAAGTGCTGTTCCCCCTCTCATCATGTAAGACACAAAAAGAGAAAAAAATCCAGGAGAGCAACCTCTCAGGTGTTTCAGGTCTTAGACAATGTCATACTTCAGGAGTCATTAACATGATTTTTTTTACAGTGAAATACAATTCATCTCCTTCAGCAGTTGTGGGCCTAAAGCAAAGGCCCCTCAGAGACAAAACCGTACAGTATATGAATTACTGATGGAGGAATTTCCTCACACACTCCTGCTAGTACAAAAACGCCTTCTTTGTCAGTGTTTTTGTAATTGTCCTCGATCAATTTTTTCTCTCTCAATTAATGTAGTATATATAATAAAGATTATACATTTGAAAAACCCAAAACTTTAATCTTGCACATAAACCTTCTAATATATACAAACTTTAAAAGTTTGTGGTCAGTAAGATAAAACAAAACAAACAAAAAAAACTTTTATTTAGCAAGAATCACTAAATTGATGAAAAGTGACAGTAAAGACATTTGCAATGTTACAAAAACATTATGTTTAAAAATAAATGCTGCTATTCTGAACTTTCTATTCATCAAGGAGTATTGGAAAACATGCATCATGTTTTTTGCAAAAATATTAGGCAGCACTGCTTTCAACATGTTTCGAGCAACAAATCAGTACAGTATATTCGAATAATTTCTGAAGACACTGAAGACTGCAGTAATGATGCTAAAACAAAAATCTTTAAAAAAATAAAAATTGCCATAGTTCAAAATATTATTATTTTACTGTATTATTGCTCAAGTAAATGCTGCCTTGGTAAGCAATAGAGACTATAATAGAGGCCAAAAATCTCCCTGACCCCAAAAATTTGACCAGAATGTGTATACGGAGTATATTCATTATATTTATATTTATTATATATATTGTAAATGGTCAGGCTATACAGCATCATTCAACAGCCCAAATTTTGTCATGTGCATTTTTGGGTTAGAAGGGTAATTAAATAAATAAATAAATATGTATGTATGCATGTTTATGGTCTAATTTAGTTCATTTTTAATTAGTAGTTTGATTTCAAAGCAGTCAAGCAAACCTTTATATGTGGCAGCTTCACTTAAACTAAACTAACTTAAAGTTTATATATATAATATCTTCTAGTATGGTGTAAACAAGCCTCCCAGCCCCCCTCAATTTGAGCGCAGCCCTAGAGATATTAGAAGGAGTTGTGTGAAGGTGGATACTGTGAATAGCATGTAAACAAACTCAAAAAAGGATCCTCTCACTGTCACAGAATTTCCTTTCCTCGCCTAGCAGTCATCCATTCCTGGATCAGGCCTCCCACAAACACACTGCTGCTATGAGACAGTCACTGAAGGCACGGTGGGCTGGTGTTACACCTTTATTCTTGACTCACACTACAGAAAGCTGCGCTTGTGAGTATGTGTGTGGGCAGAGGGAAGATCCGTGGAAAGCTGGGGGCAGGTGAGTAGCAAGGTAGAGTTGTTTCAAATCACAACACAAAAGAACCTGAGGTTGTATTGCATAAAGTTGAGTGGAGAAAAGATAAGTGTTAGTGTGAAGCGAGAGACGAGGTGAACCTGACAAATGAGCGGCATCTTTCCATTTTGAGATGGCTGACGCAGAGGGGAGTCTCTGTGTGTGCCATTTTCTTGCCTTTACAGCTGAAGCAAAGGTGTAAATTACATTTCTTATTTCAACTGCTGAGGAAGAAAAATGTGATGTTCTTCCTATTGTGAGACGCACACACACACACCGATCCCCTCTGCAATCCAAGGCTAACTGAATGAGTCAACTGATGATTATCACTCTTATGTAATTAGATACTATTAGTATTTTTGTGTGAATGGGTCACTGTACCACAGGTTAATAAAAAACTAATTTCAAGCGTGTTGGAGGAATGTCCATCCATTAGGCCGAGGGAATGGGATGGAGCTTGCTGCGTCCTGAATGGTAATAATTTGAGAGGATTATGTGAAGAGGGCAGATATCATTATTGAGCTAAAAAGGTTTCAAGGCTTTTGACAGGGTGTAACTGATTCACAGGCTTTATGATCAGGGATCAAAGCTTGGACAGGGTGACTGACCTCAATTATCGTGTATCTCTCCCAGAATGCTTCATAGACATGTGTTGTGTGTTTGAGTATGTGGGTGGCTGTCTTAAGTATTCATTGTAGTGTTAAGTAGAAGGCTTAAAGGGGTAATTCAGACAAAGATGAACATGCTGTCAACATTTACTTACCCTCATGTTTTTGCATTGGAGTCCATTGACTTCCACTGTATGGACAAAAAACACTGAGTTATTTAAAAAAAATCTTATATTGTGATGCACATAAGAAATTCACAGCAACACTTTATAATAAGGTCCTATTAATTAAAGGGATACTGCTGTTCACCAACAATTCTGTTATCATTTACTCAAACTCACATCATTACAAACCAATAAGACTTTGTTTCTTCAAAATTGTTGATACATATTTTTAATTGAAAATTGAAAGTCCAGGGAACCAAAAAATAGAAGATCTAAAAAGGTCATGAAGTTGTCGTAAAACAAATACATACAGTATGAATCTAATGCTTATCATGTAAAGCGATTGTATATCTTCACACGACTTGGATTTAACTGCTCAATTCACATGGATTCTTTTTATTCACATGGACCTTTTTGGATCTTCTACGTTTGATCAACTGGACTTTCACTGGGGGCACAGAAACCTCTCAGGTTTCATTACAATATAATATAGATTCAAAGATTAACCAAAGTCCTATGAGAACAACATAAGTAATTTTAATTCTTGGGTCAACTACCTCTTTAACATTAGTTAATGGACTATTAAATAACATTAACAAATACTGATTTTGGCATATGTTGAGATTAACATAAATTAAGATCTCAGATATGTATCACATTTATCTGTATGTTTCTCCTAATATTTATTGGATATTTAGTCTTGGAAGAATTTGTTGAGAAATATTTGAGTTTAAACTGAAGTTTCTGACAGTTGATTGCTGCCTTCTGAATCTGTTGATCTCTGAAAAAGATACATGTAATATCTTTTCTCAAGAGAATCATCTGAGTAGGAGGAAACTTAAGCAAAGTTGTTGTTCATTGTATATAATTAATAAATAATACATATATTTAATAATGATGTCTAAGAGAAACTGTTTACATAGAGATATCTCATTTGTGATTTTTCTTTCCAACAGTCATTGTTTTTCTGTACAGTTGAGTTTACAGTAACTGCTCAATGGAAAAAAATAAAAATAAAATACAAGATGTAATCTAAAACAGCTCTGTCCCATTTCTAATTTTGTTTGGTGCCAAGTAGACTAATGAATGATACAATAGTGTTTGTTCCCATGGCTCATTGTGATTGGCACAAAGTCTATAAATATGGAGGCTCATCTGCGGTTGCTAACTGAAGTGGTACCTGCTGTCCCTCAGAGGAATACCAAACCTCAGAGCTTTGGACATGATATCAGAATAGCACTTCTGCTGAAGAGTGTCAGAGGATTATGAACATCTTCTATCCATGACATCCAGAGTGACCAGAAATGGACAGAGATGACTAGAAAATATATGGGGTAATGTCACATTTGGTTCAAAATGGACACTATTTAGTTTCTTAACACGTTCCTGGTCATATTCTGGCCTGGTTTCACAATCTAATTTCCTGATGGATAAAATCCATTTTCCATTTTATTTTTTGTCCTCAGCAAATATCCTGTTTCACTCATGAAAGGAGTTCGAACAATTTAAATGAGTGACTTAATTTTGAAGTTACCCGAACAAGACCAAATATACATCTTTGTCAGGGTTCTGTTGTGTGTGTCATGTGTTCCCGCCTCTTGTGTCCATATTTGGTTTGTTTCCTGTCCTCGTCTGATGTTATTATTGGTTAATTCCTGTCCAGCCGTGTTTGTCTAATTATCTATGATTTACCTGTGTATTTATAGTCCTGTCTGTTCAGTTTGATTTCATCTGGTCTACTCGTTACTCCCGGTGTTTCCTGTCTGCCAGCCTTGCCTTGTCCTGCCTTGTCCTGCCTTGTCCTGCCTTGTCCTGCCTTGTCCTGCCTTGCCTTGCCTTGCCTTGCCTTGCCTTGCCTTGCCTTGCCTTGTCTAGCCCTGATGTCTTATTAAAGACTATTATTTGAGTTTAAGTCCTCGTCTGCGTGTCCTTGTTCCTCCCTGCTGTGTGCACCGTGACAATCTTCTGCCAGGCAGAGATTTTTTTTAATGACGCATTTAGGAAGCTGGAGATGCGGTGTTCCCAAAGCAACAATTGGCATCCCAAAGCCAGCATGATGAATTCATTTCAAACATGAAAAATACTGCTCGGTGGTTGTGCAAAATCAGATGACCACTCATCATGAATAGAAATCAGCCCCTATTGAAGTCCTCTCACGCAGCCCATCAAGTTCCATAATGCTCACATGATTACGCTTTTGACCAGCCATTACCTGTCAATGAATTATTCAGCGCTGTCACAGGCCGACCTATGGCAAGACGGCCCATTGTGTTCTCATCAAGACCGAGCTTTTCCACGTCCTTCTCCTCTGAGGATCAACCCACTAATCATGCCATACTTTCATCCTCCATTATCCAAACAGACAGCACCTCTGTCTGGAACATGCAGATGAGGGGGTGGGGGCACCCCAACTCTTGTACTATCAGAAATGTTGTGACACCTCCATCTGTTCAAAGGCACTTTTGAAAATGAGGATATGTGAGAGAGACGAGATAAAAAAAGGCGGAAAAGTGCACGAGGGAATGAGGGATCTCATCAATTACTCACCCTCATGTTGCTCTAAACCCGAAGACCTTCTTTCTTCCTTTGAACACAAAAGAAGAGATTTTGATGAATGATCATGCTGATCTTTCCCAATGAAAGCAGACAGTAACAAGGGGCTGTCAAACACAGTAAGTGTAGACCATACAGTGCAAGTGCCTTATTGCATGACTTCTGAATCCATTGATGGTCAGCAGCATCCCTTAGCCTCTTTTACAATTGCTCTTTTCAATGAGCCAGTCAAACTGGCCTGAATCATTGAAGTAATAGGAACTTGAGTTTGAAACTGAATTGGATCCAGTGTAAATAACAAACTCACTCATTCACTCACTCACTCAAATCAATCAGTTGGCTGGTTCATGTTTGTAGACTGTGTGTTTGTAGTTTGTAGCATAAACAATCTCACTTTGTAGTTACTGTAAAAAAAAAGTGTTGTACTGGTGAAGATGTTTTGTCTTGGCAGTATGCAGTAAAGTAATTCATTCAATACTGTGTATTACTCAATACACAAACAAGCACAAAATAGCAATGGAATGCTTTTATATCCTCTTTTGTATTTTAATACTTACTTTTTTGTAAAAAACAAACAAAAAAACAGCATACCCAGCTTGTTGTGTAACTCCATACAGTAGCTTTCTATGGCAGTGTGTTGTTTAGTAGTTAGCTAGCTCTATTTTTGTTTTATTGATCTGTGCTTCCAGGAATACACTTCACATTTTGATGCATTGACTAAAGCACATGTAAATTACTTGATATAATTTAGTGTGTAGTGTGTTGTTCGATTTTACATTTAAAGTTATTTTATTTTAAATGTATTAAATTGCAACTTCAGCATTACAAATGGGTAATTTCAAATATATTTGAATGTATAACAAATAAGTTTCAACAGAAATGACATTAAAATATATTTTAGTGTACCATAAATGCTTGTCATTGCACTCAGCAGTGTACTTCAACCATATTTTATGAAATTACTTAAAAAGTCATAAAAGCATTCTTAAGTTCAGTTTTAAATTTAAACTATAATCTATGTTAATTTAATTATACATAACATGAAATTAAATGTCTGTCAATTTGCACCTATTATTATTACAGTATATTATTTCCAAAGTAGGTACTCTTTTTAAATTTATTCCAAAGTGTACTTTTTCACAAGGGTCTCAAATTTCATTCACACATAAACATTCAAATTTAGCACATCAGGATTCAAAACGAATTTGGTGTTCTATTAACAGAGTGATAAAGGACAAAACAGAAAGAAAGAGTGATTGAGAGATGGAGAAAGAATAGTGAGGATGTGAGAGAGAAGGGGGAGGGGAGAAAAACGAGTTATGATGGTGGTAGCAAGGAGAGCTTGACTTTCGCAGGATATGATGTATACGTTCAGACAGGCGGTGGAGATTGCCACACTAGTCTAAATTTCAGAGGAGGCTTCCCAATGTGCCAAGGTGCCAACATAACCTCATCACATCTCAGCCTCCCTATTGTTGGCTTATGGATGTCTTATACACAGGCAGGCGCAAAGACCTCTGGGAAATTAACTTTAGATATATCCACAACAAATTCAGCACAGATGGAGCAGGAGTGTCTGGTAACCCATTTTCCTACAGTAATGTCACTCTCCTTATAGAGCAGTCGTGCCTCTAATATCCAGTCCCTGGTTGTTTCCCTACCATCTCATTAATGCTTTGATTAATTATTAATCAAATGAAGTGAGATAGAGTGAGCGCTATGAATTTTGATGTGGATTTGCTCTGGAATCGTTGGATGATTGTCAGCTGTGAAGGATTTTAAGGATTTAACGAGCTGTGGACAGGATCAGGTTTCTATAAGTCTCTCGTCATTGTTATAATACGGTATGAAGTGTATTGCCATAGAAACTGTGTTTGGTCTTTCAATAAAATTCTTTGCAGTTCACCTAGTAGCTGATGGTCATCTGTCTGTTCTGAAGGCTGTTTCTCTTTTTCCATTCAAGCAATTCTTAATACGTCTTAGTGAAGGTTATTTATTAGGCTTTAAAGGGTTCTCTGACATATTTGTTTTTCTGACACACTGCCAATAAAGTAGCCAGCAATCAATGAAATATTCCAAAGAATTAGCATTTTCACACAGTACATTTGCTAGCTCACATACATTTAACTGTTAAAAACATAAACTTCATTCATATTTACAGATTTTGTAAACCAGACTAATATGTTTTGCTGGTTTTATATGGTCTGGTGAGTCTCCCAGCCTGGCAAGCTAGCAAGTACCCAAAACCTCGATAAATCCATCCTAAGCAGACTGGGAGGCCTAAGACTGTTTACTGGTCTTATCTGGTTTAATCTGGTCTAGCTAGCTGGGAGGCCTAAAACAGTTTGCTGGTTTAATCTGATGTAGCTAGTCTTCCCAACTAATCAGTTAAAAAGTGCCCAAACTCCTATAAATCCAGCATGAACAGACTAGGAGGCCTACAATGGTTTGCTGGTTTTAGCTGGTTTAATCTAGTCTATCTGGTCTAGTAAGTCTCCAAGCCTCACCAGCTAACAAGTCCCAAAAACACATCTAAATCCAGCCTGAATAGACTGGGAGACCTGATGGTTTAATCTGGTCTAGCTGGTCTCCTAGCTTGGCCAGCTAAAAAAGTTCCCCTCAAAATTCAGCCTGATCAGAATGGCAAGGCTAAAACAGTTTTCTAGTCTTAGCTGGTTTAATCGGGTCTAGCTACAGTAGTCTCCTAGCCTCGTCAGCTAACAAGCGCCCAAACCCCTCTAAATAATGCCTGAGGAGACTGGGAGGCTTAAGACAGTTTGCTGGTTTTAGCTGGTTTAATCTGGTCTGGCTAGTCTTCCCGCCTGGCCAGCTAACAAGTACCCAAAACCCCTCTAAATCCAGCCTGAGCAGACTAGGAAGCTTAAGACACTTGCTGGTCTTATCTAGTTTAATTTGTTCTAGCTGCAGCTAACAAGTGCACTAGATGCACTAAATCCAGAAAACTGGACCAGCATGCTTAGACTGGGAGACTTAAGATTGTTTAAGGTGGTCTGGCTGATCTCTCAGCCTGGCCAACCTGGTCTTAGCTCATTTAGCTGGTCAGTCAGATGGTCACCAAACCTCACCGGCAAGCAAATTTCCAAACCACTCTAAAACCAGCAACCAGCATAGACTGGGAAGCCAGCGAAGTGTTTTTTGTTTTTTCTTCTTCCTTTTTTCTCCTTCATTGTGTTTATTCCTGTATTTATAAGCCGGGTTAGCATGTTTCACCTTGGTGGAATCTCTGTTTTGAGTTCTCCAGCACCTGGAAGTATTTAAGTGGGCTTTACGGCTGATGAGGCAGCGTCTCACACTCCCTTGAGTCACACAAGCATGCTGGGAGCGAAATAAACACAGACGCTCACCAGGTCACTTACGGTCTCTTGAGCATTTTATTCTGATGCTCACCGCTATCTGCAAATCATAGTTACGACAACTGTCAGGGGATTCCCATCAAGGACAAGCTCTTCGCTCTATTGTGCTGTGCCTTTTGCTGCAAAAAGTCTGAGGTCTTGTGTTAATGGAGCAGCAAGGAGAGGAACAATGTTTTACCTTGGATAAAAACGTCAGAGAATTGGTTCTGCATTTAAAAGCCTCCTTGATGAGTGAGAGGGGCCAAAAGAGTGCACATATACCTGTGCACACCTCCATTCATCCCTCTCTCACCCTGCATTCCATTCGGAAGGGCTCAATCCCTATGCCCTAATCCCTTCAAAGGGTTTACCCTCCGGAGTGAGAGCTTTGAAGGGTTGAAGGGTGTAGGGAACCAAACAACTGTTTCTTGAAGTGCCCTTCTGCGTCATCATCCCGTGCCCACACAGAGGCGCCGTCATCATGGAAAAAATCAGCGCAAAGGATCATGGGGGGGCCGAAATGTCCAACGGTTGTACCCTTCGAAATCCTTCATTCCGAAGGGCCCTTTGAAGTGGCCAGTTTTGAGCACTTTGGTTTGGAACGACCCTTCAATATGGCAGCCATGATTGTTTTCACTCCGAAGTGCCCTTCGGAGGGCGATATATCCAGTTTGGAATGCACTGTCATTCTTCTTCAGCTTGACTTCCTGCTCTGCCATCACTGAGGACATGTGTTCGGCCCACTCCAGAGGCAGCTGTGTAATTATGAGATGTGTTAATCAGCTGATAGGATTAGGAGTGCTTCCTTGAGCACAAAGGCTTGTCACAGTGTAGCAAAGTTATACTTATTCCAAGGATTTTCAGATTGAACAACCCTTGGAATTTTGTATTTTCAGACAGTGGATAGAGCTGTACAATAACTGATGGAAATCATACAATCGAAACAAAATAATCGTACATTCCAACCCAGCTCACATAATGAAAGTAGACGTCAAGCTCCAAAAAAATATATAACTCTTTTCATTTACAGCTGTACATATTCAAATTTTCTGTTTGTGATCTATCGGTCACGTGACATGCAAAATCCAGTGCTTTTTGGTGTCAAACTTGCTGCAACACATCTAAAGGCGTAATTTTAAGAATATGGAAAAGCATAAATTGGATTTGTTAGGGAGAAAGATTATCACTTTGGGACCTTAGCAGTATAAATCACCTTCTACTTTCATTATATTTACATTTTAATTTGCATTTAGTAGGCTTGCATTACATTTAAGGTATAGAGTACATTGTACTAATGGGATAGTTCACCCAAAAAGGAAAATTCTGTCATCATTTACTCAAGTTATCCCAAACATGATTTTTGTCTTCTCTTGAATATAAAGAAGATATGCTTATCCCCACTGACTTCCATAGTATTTTGTTTCCATACTATAGACGTCAATGGCTACCAGCAACGTTTGGTTAAGCACATTCTTCAAAATATCTTCATGTTCAACTGAAGAATGAAATTCATATAGGTTTACACTTGAAGGCTAGTAAATGATGACTGATTTTTTTTAGTCAAACCCATGATAGCATTGTTACTTAACAAATATTAAGGACATGCATTTTAATCAAAATATTGTTTTATTTATTCTTTGAGTACAACATAAAGTCCTTGACAGTCTGTGACATGTAGAACTAGCAAGTGTTAAGGTTAATAGTTGTCCTCTTTGAGTGCTGTGCAGTGATAAACACAGCATATCACCTTGCCAAAGTACCATCTGTGGTCCATCTCACATAAGATCTCTCCAATGCACGTGCAAAGATATTTGAAATGTAAATTTCTTCTGATGAGTCCGCTTGATTTAAGATCTGCCACATGTTTTCACAGTAGATCATCACAGACACCTATATATCCTCCTGAGACCCCCCCCCCCCCCCCCAAAAAAAAATAAAATTGTGAATTTAATATTTTTTCATGTCATTACATTGTTTAGAGCATAAGAAAAAAATGAAAATATATTTTTTGAAAAATTATATTTTATTCATATTTTATTCTATGTCCTCTGTAGAGGACACTAGGACTCAGTTTTTCTAAAAATAAAATGGCATGATTAGACATCAAAAAGGCAAAAACAATGGGATTTTTTTTAAATCACCAATCAATTTTTAGGTTTCAAGATTTTTTTATACAAAACTTTTTTTAAGGATGATTCTCAACTATGTTATAAAATATATAACAAAATGATTTGATATACCATTTTGTTTTATGCAATATGTGTGTAAAAATTTCCATAAACTGGTTTTCCCATTAAACACAGTGTATCTATACACTGTATCTAATTTGCATATTAATGTGTTGCTGTTGGGACAGCATGTTGAAAAAAGAATTGTCATAATGGGAGTAATAATTGGCCAGATTTTCATAATAATATCTAATATTTCATAAGAAAATGTATATATAATTTATTTTCCTATTCAACTGTTATGTCTCCCAAAATGCATAATAAACATGCTTTTAGTCCTGTTGTCCTCTACAGTGGACATGTATGAAATTATGTCCTGTTTCATAACAAGAAGTCATATTTGAATTTGAAAACCCATAACATTTTCCTGAGATGCTGCTTTATGACAAACAATTTGAAAATTATTCAGATTTAAATGACAATTACAAAATATAATCATATTTCCATAAGGATGTACAATGTTTCACTAAATTAAATTTAGCCATCTTTAAAGACCTAGGAGAGGGTGTGGTCATGGTGAAACTTCCAAACATTTAGTATCTCTAAAAAGCCCTGAATGTGCTCTGTACAGGACATCCAGACTTAAAACTGTGACATGTGAGGTCTCAGAGAAATTCACTAAAATAGAATGTCCACTACAGAGGCAAAACCTCCATAGCTGGGTCTCAGGAGGATATCACAGTCAAAAGCAAGGTCACTGAATTATTACAGTGTGTGATGCTACATATTGGTCTGAAAAAGAGACTTAATCCGCATTTAAAAATTGATGAATGTCATTGCATTACATAAGACGTATGACTTAAGTTTCCAAAAGTGAGACAACTTTTTGAGTCACAGTGTGTCATGGAAGTCTGAGTACATTTTTTTAAGTTAAACTTATTTTAAATGGTCAAACATGTATACCTAGTGCGTTTACATAGAAAAACAATGGAAAAGTAGCACAATGGAATGGAAAAATGTGTTCTGTGTGAACGGCCCCTTATGCAGTCTGTGTAAATAAATATAGATTCAATGTCTGATACTTTTTCACCTTTGCGGTGTCAAAATGGCTTTTGTTGATGCTGCTCAAATTTGATTGTTAAGAGCCTAGTATTGTGGTTGAATTTAAGTATTTGATATAAAAGACAACACTTTATTAAGGTAATTCCAGACATTGTCCTTATGGTAATGAAAACACTTCCAGGGGGCAAATACTGTATTGCACCTTAATGGAAAACTAAATTTCTGAACATGGTGTGCAGGTTGTTATTATTGAGGTGCCATATATGATCAGATAGAGTATGTGTGCTGGATTGTGACTTGATTTGTCTGAAGGTGGGGCATGAGCCAGGATCTAGTGAAGGGCACAGTCCTGTGTGTGTGCCCGAGGCAGAGGTCTCGCCTGGGCTTGAATGGGTCTCCTGAGCTGCCCACTGGGCTCCAGGCCAGGCAGAGCCGCTGTCTAATAGAGATTAATGGGAGTCCTGGATCTGTTTGGACGCTGGACTCCTTGAGCATGAAATACAGTCTCACAGGGTTGGCTGGAGTGTTGATTTATGTCGTCTAGATCCCAAACGTCAGTGTCTGTGGGGGGTTTTATCTCCCTTCCGTTAGTGTTTTACCTCCTCTCTCACCCACATAAAACAAACGCATGGCCATCTATATGCCCAAACAAGCGCACACCGTCATGTACACACGCTCACGGTGTCCAATATTAGATCTATTAGATATCGAGGCTGTGAGAGGAATGCATACTAAAAAGTGTGTCCTTGGCCCAGAGGGGAATGATTCTTCGCCTGCAGGTGTGTGTGTGTGTGTGTGTGTGTGTGTGTGTGTGTCTGTGTGAGTGTGTGTTCAGTGCTGTACTTCAGAAAAGCAGCTGTAAGGTTTGTTATGAATTTAATGTGTTTTGTTAGCTGCTTTAGCTTTTGTTTTCTTAAAATATTTAATGGAATATCCTCATATTTCTCCTGGAATCGTGTATACATAATTAAACGAATTATAAAGGTTTTCTTAATGCATTACAAAATAATTTAGAAGTAATTCATAAAGCCTGACTGACTGTACAGTATCCCAATTATTACATGGCTACCTTCCAAATAAATTAATAAATTAATAGACATGAACTATTGATTTTAAATTATTTTAATCAGAAAGTGAAGTGATATGAGAGGCTTACAGTAAAACTAGCACACATACAGTATGTATTTAATCATTTTCTGTGAACAACAGTCTATTGTAGTGTTTTGGCAAACCTATTTGAGTGTAGTTGCAGTTAACCAATCAGAATCAAATATTCCAGAGTACACGCAATGCATTATATCTACTTCATAATAACTGATGTTTAAATCTGTAGATTTTAAAATGCATTATGTTGTGCTTGGTGAAACTCAGGAACAAGAGGATTGAGAGGATCCAAATACAGACTAGTTTTAATTGAATTAACAGGAACTACAGGAACTGACAAGGGACAGGTGTAGGTGATTATAACGCATTGTTAATAAATTTTAAACTGATTATTAGGTGTATTCTAAAGATTTATGAATGCATTATATATAGGGATGCTCTGATGTTGAATAATGCTCATAAATATTTTCTTTTATGGCCAACAACTGATAATTGACTGACAAAAAATGTCAAATCAACAGTTTTATTTGAGTAAAGGCATCACAACAGCATAATATGCAGTATGAAATATGGATATCTATTTGTTTTTAAAATATGCACTTTTAATCCATTCATTTTTAAATATGCACTTCTGTGCCACCTTTGCAATGTAAATTTGGCATTAGTTAACAGCATTCATTATTCATTAGTCTACAGCGTTTATTAACATTAGCTTAGCTAATGTCAATCTCAGCATTTACTAATGCATTTTAAGATCAAAATTGTATCTGTTAACATTAGATCACGATGTAAACTAAAATGAACATTTTTAGTAACTAACTTTAACAAAGGTTAATAAATGCCATAAAAATATGTTGGGTTACATTTTATGTTACAGTACGTGTATACAGTGTAATTACCCAATAATCTACATGGGTTTAAGGGTAGGTTCAGGGTTAGTACCTAGTTATTACCCAGTTATTGTAATTGCTATAGTAATTACATAGTATGTGCACGCAGAACAGGACTGTAAAATAAAGCACTTCCATATATTGTTATTATTAGTTGTACATGTTAGTTAATACCCATGCTTACAAATGAGACCGTATTGTAAAGTGTTACTAATGAATCTTGTTTGTATAGAAAGGTATATTGAATTTAGCACAAATGAAAATTAGGCACTGAGGTATAGACCATCAGTCTCTACAATAGCACACACTATATAAATCCTAGATTACATAATTTTTACAAATCACAACTAGGGCTGGGCGATATGACCAAAATCTTATATCACAATGTGAGTAATTTTATTTCATGGTAACAATATATATCACAATATAGATATTTTTTTGCTTTAAATAGGGTGATATCAAATAAGGTGATATTTGCTTTATGATAGGGTGATACACTGTAAAAAAAAAAAAAAAGTTGGGCTACCTTAAAATTTTAAGTCAACCAGCTAAAGCAAATTTTTACGGAAGTTCTAAGCGGCCATGCATTATTATTTTTTTCCTTCTCGTTTTCTCGTGATCACGACTTAATTTTCTTGTGATCTCGACATAACAAAAGTTGTTTTCTCGTTATCACGACTTAATTTTCTCGTAATCTCGACATAACAAAGTTTGTTCTCTAAGTTACACAACTGCGCCAACAGGTGACAGTATAGAACTACTGATGGGGAGTTATATACTGTATATCCACTATACTGTATGCGTTTGGGACAGAGGACCTTCTTCGTGATCGCTATAATTTGTGCAGTTCATTACTGACATTTAGTTAACTTATACATTTTAAATGCTTGAATAAATATGATCATTTTGCTTGAAATTGTATCTGTTATCTTACGTTATTACTGCTGCACGACTCATCACAGTTTCTCATTTAGGCTACAACGACGTATATGTGCATCTTTATTTTTTTTATCTTTATCGTTAATAAATGTATATTAATAAGAAATGTGATTTACATGTGTATATTTTAGTTCAATGATGTTATACAGTGTTGTAGCCTAATTTTTTGTATTTTCTGCATTTCCACACACACACATAACAGCATCCAGGCTTAACGCACATGATATCACAGCCTATGACTAATAAAAACCACAAACAAATTATTATAATATATTATTATATATTATTTTATTTCAAACGAACGAAAAAAATTAAATGAGTTTAGAATAGGCTAGCTCTTCTTTGCATTCTTCTAAGGCGCTCCACCTGCGCTTGCGGTGTTGAATGCTTGTTGTTAGACCATTTAAACATGTTAATTACACAAATAAAATGTTTAGCGTAGCATAACTCTTGACAAAATCAGCAGTGATTAGCCTATTTATTTTATTTATTGTATACGTTATTTCTAAGTGAAGCAACATGTTTGCTGAACAAGATACAGTATAAGAGCGCGCGTTATCTGTCGATCATTTGCGCATCAAAGGGGGCATTCCAAAACCTGTAACGTTGCTTAATGCGTTAGAGTGTTTTAAAAGACCAAACTCAGTAAACACCAGTGTTGGGGAAAGTTACTTTTAAAAGTAATGCATTACAATATTGCGTTACTCCCTAAAAAAGTAACTATTTACATTACTTAGTTACTTTTTTAGGAAAGTAATGTTTTACGTTACTTTTGCGTTACTTTTGCGTTACTTTTTAAATATGAGCAGGGCTTGATTGTTTTTAATACAAGAAGTTCTAATTATAGCAAATGTAAAGCCCTTTCACACCAAAAAGTGTAATGAATAAACCTCAGGCTGAAGGAAAAGTAAATTCACGTGTGAAGAGTAGAGCGCAGGAGAAGAAGTTCAACACTCTTCAGCAATAAAAAAAACAATGAAGCACAATTGTTAGTTTATCTAAAGTCATTTTTTCTTATCAGTATGATTGAACTGGATCATCAAAGGTCAGCAGCAAAGACATTGGTTAATAAAATGGGATTAGATACATTTGTGTTGTTTAACATATTTAATTATTGCAGGTTTGTGTCATATTCTGTGTTTGCATTTCACGTTTTAATTCATTTTGATGAATACTAAATCAGTTTTTTGCGAGTGGGATGAATTAAAGCACATTCACATTTAGTCTAGAACTACAGTAACAGCATGTTCACACCAAGGTTATTACAGTTTAGAATTTTTAAATTCGTTTTATTTTAATATCGTTTTCAAATTTGCTATAAAATTCAGTTTAGTTTTTAATTAGTTTCATTAATATTTTTGTTAGTTTTAGTTTAGTTTTTATTTTGTGAACACATTTTTATTTAGTTTTTATATAGTTTAGTTTCGGTTTTAATTAAAGTTTAGCAGAATCAGCAGATCACTTCCAGAGCGAAGGCCAAAGAAAGACGTAGGCATAATTTAACCTTAGTGAGGCAAACGTTTAGCGACAATATTAACGCATGCTGAAACGCATAAATCTACACAAGTTGCGATAATGTAATCTAATGGTGTGTTGAGATATTAATATGAAAATAAATGTAGCCTAATTTCGTTATATTAGATGTCTTTTTTCTTATTTAACCATAATCATGGTATTGTCGTGTCTTGCTCACTTTTCCATGAACAGCCGCGCATAAATCATCTAATGAATTATGACTAATGACTAATGAAATTCAATAATAACGACAATCGCAGTAAAGGCTCATATTTGAATATGTTCTTTTCTTTATTTATGAAGAATTATAAGCATGTGTATGATGTGATTTAGCCTATGCATATTTGTTCTAATGTTTGGCAGAGTGATCATGAGATGCTTGGCCAAGTTTTTACAGAAAGGATGCACGTTCTCATCTTTTTTTTCTGTTAATTATCACATTGCTCTGCGTGTCTGTTTTTCGTCAAAGCACCAACTTAGAATGCCTATGTTGGTTTGATTGCTTGTGTTACACGAGAAAATGAATAAGTTTGCCTACCTGATGTTGTAGATTAATGCGTGTGCGGTTCGGGTCGCGACTCGCGGTCTTTATGTCAAACGGTTCTGGTCTGGTACAGAATTAAATTAGTGCTGCTGTGGGATAACGGGTCGGGTGTTCTGTAAAGTACTGCTGGTGCACGTTTAGCAAACAGGACCGGTGCAGGACTCTGCTTTAAACTGCTTTGCGTCTCTCTCCGTCAGATAACCCCATGTGTGTGATGCGCCATTTACAGGTATTTCCCTAAATTGTCACACAACTCAAATATTTTTCCGCCAAGGGGTGAGAACCTAATGATTATGAAAACGATTGTTAATTTTTGTTAATTATTATTTTATTTCAGTTAGTTTTTCATTAACTATCAGTCAATAAATGGGAAAAAAGTAACTGGCGTTACTTTTTTGAAAAAGTAACTCAGATATTTTCTTGTAAATTAAAAAGTAATGCGTTACTTTACTAGTTACTTGAAAAAAGTAATATTATTACGTAACTCGCGTTACTTGTAATGCGTTACCCCCAACACTGGTAAACACATTATTAATAAATTATAATATCCTATGTACAGACAAGATGAGTCCAGATGCAAACGCAAAGCGTTTTTCTTATATTTCTATGGGTAAAACGCTTAATGCGTTAAACGCTTTGCGTTCTTATTATGGGCTTATTTGCTTGTCTGTAGGCTACATATAATGCTTTATTAATGATGTGTTTACTGAGTTTTGTCTTTTAAAAACACTGCCTTAACGAATTAAGTCACGTTACATGTTGTCCATATGGTATTCTATGGAGGAAAACGCTTTACGTGGATTTAAACGCATTGCGTTCTTATTATGGGCTCATCTTCTTGTCTGTACATTACTAATAATGTGTATGCTGACTTTTGTCTTTTAAAAACACTCTCAATTAACGCATTAAGCCAGGTTAAGCATTTTAGAATGTTCCTGTCAAGGTTGCTTCGTTACCATAGCAACAGTAGACTCACGATGCATTGTTTTAAAAATCAAACAATCATTGTTTAAAAGAACCACTTTTGTTATGTCAAAATCATGAGAAAATTAAGTCGTGATCACGAGAAAACAACTTTTGTTATGTCGTGATCACGAGAAAATTAAGTCGTGATCACGAGAAAACAACTTTTGTTATGTCGTGATCATGAGAAAACAACTTTTGTTATGTCGTGATCATGAGAAAATGAAGTCCTGATCACGAGAAAACAACTTTTGTTATGTCGTGATCATGAGAAAATGAAGTCGTGATCACGAGAAAACAACTTTTGTTATGTCGTGATCATGAGAAAATGAAGTCGTGATCACGAGAAAACAACTCCTTATGTCATGATCACGAGAAAACGAGAAGGAAAAAAAATAATAATGCATGGCCGCTTAGAACTTCCATAGATTTTTGAGCTTTCTCAACTTATTTTTTAGGACATTTCTCAACTTTTTGTTGTATAAACTTAAAACAAGAAGTTGAGAAAACTGAAAAATCTGCTGAAGCTGGTTGCCTTAAAATTTTAAGTTTGCCCAACTTTTATTTTTTTACAGTGTATCAAATAGGGTGATATTTGCTTTATGATATCAAATTTTTTAATACCATATACATTTCATAATTCTTGCAGTGTCAATATCACACACAAAAAAACTAATACCAGCCTAAATTAAAAACAAAACAAACCAAAACAAACAATCAAAAAACAAAACTCGAACTCACTGAAAACAAGTAAACAGTCAGCGATTAAATAAGAAACTAATTACAAGGAATAGGTCAAAAAGACTATGGTACAACAAATAAATAAAAAATGCTACATACATTGTATAAAGTAATCAAATGAATAAAAAAGTTACACTTTATTTTAAGGTGTCCTTGTTACAGTGTAATTATACACTTAAGTACTAAGTAATATTAATTAACTACATGTACTTACTATATGGTTAGGGTTAGGATTAGGGCTTGGCATAGGGTTACTTGAATTTAATTATGCATAATTTATTGTTATTATATTAGTAAGTACATACATATAACGTGTAACAAGGACAACTTAAAATAAAGTGTTACCAATAAAAACACTGCTGTGTAAATTAAATAATTATTTCTTCTCATTAAAGTTGCAAAAAGAGATTTAGTCAAGAGCAGAGAGAGATTTTCTCTCTTTTGTTGTTTGATTAACATGAATGACAGACAGCAGGAATATTAGACTGCTGTCACTTTAAGAGCTTCCTGGATCCAATATACTGTTACACATGTTTTATTTCTCAGCTGTTTGCTTTCACTTAAGACCTAAATTACTGTGTTCACGAGGATACTTGCAAAGACGGGCATTTTGTGACATAAAAGTGTGTGTATTTAACTGTTCAAGGCCTATAAAGAGGCAAAAATAACTGCATATATTTATTATATTATTTCTCTTTCCCTGCTGATTGTGTTTCAATGGCTTAAAATTACTTGTTTTTAAACCACAATGCTTTAAAATGCATGCAAACGATAAGTTTTCATGACGACGGAGCACAGTAAAGTTATGTGCGCGTGTAACTGCAATCTCTACCGGTTGACAAATTTCTACTGGTTAATCGTGTCTACCGGTATATCGCCCACCCTCACAACAAAAATTAAATATGGCGCTACCCTGACTAAGGTCTATAATTGACTATAGTTGACTATACCCTGATTATAGTTAATGCTTTGAAAGAGTCCAGTCTTTGATGTAATGTATCTAATACTTTGACGTTACCACAGGATATGGTTTTAACTCATCTCGAACTCATCAATCAAATATCGTCTGACTTATCCAACCTCAGTAATGCAGCCAATGACAATATCACTGATATCAGTCCATATCTGTTATACTAACAATAAATCATACATCATTAATGCATAATGCAAGAAAATCTCATCATTCTGAGGCAATGAAAAACAGAAGCAAGACATGATGCAACAGGCAAATATTTCCATCTACATATTATAAATTATGTAATATTATAATAAAGAATATCATTATAATGTGTCATATATACAAGCGTCAAGAATGTCATTAATATGCAGTCCACAAAAATGCAAAACAAAGGAATATTACCTAATGTATTGCCTAATTTATCAGTTCAGCAAGTGTTTGTGCGGTGTCATTGAGGACACATGTGAAATGTTTCTGTCTCAGTCTAGAGTCAGAGTGTGTGTGTCCTGATAAGCAGGTGTCTCTCAGGACAGCTCAGTAACGCGAGCGGTTACGCAGCAGTGTGTCAGCAGATTGGATTAGCTCCTCCAGACCCCGAGGGCACGGTGGGCCGCTCGCTCCACACACACACACACACATACATGCACCCGCTGACACCTCTCTGCTTTTGTCCACTGCTAGACTTCCTTTGTGCCTCACATGCATTGTCCCCTCTTTGTGTTGCCCACTTCTTATCTCCTCCTGTTTCTCGTTCCCTCTTGTGCTGCCTGTTTTATCTCAGTCTGTCCTTCTAAACTTATAATTTTTTGTTGACAGTTTATTTATTTCCTTTTCTCTCTCTCTCCGTCTTGTTTTTCCTTTACTTCACACTCTCGTCTCTTTTCGCTCCACTTTTTTTCCATCTCTCCATATGTTGCTGCCACAGTATGAAGCATCTCAGACCTGCCAGGTTGGGGTTTCCATGGCGACGGGCCTACTGAAGTGGCGGCAAAGGCGCTATGATGGCCCACACTATTTCTAATTGCAGATTCCCCTGTTGCAGCTGATGGGAGAGAACTGTATAGACACCCAGATTGCATAGACTTCGTTAAAGGAGGATTGGACAGTTCTTTTGCATATCATTTGAGTACATTTGCATCAGCTTCAAGGGTCAGATAGAGTTCCTGTCAGTCTGTTAATGCGTATTTCCTTCTGTTCTCTATTATATCTGTCTCTCATATCTCTTTCAATATAAGCGCACACTGAGCTGCTGGTGGAGACGAACATTAAAACGGTGTTTGAATAACATTTAACTGTGGAACACAATATTCGGTAGGAAATGATTTATTGATTTTATCCAAAGGATTTGAATGAAATTCATACTTACATTCCCCAACTGCAAAGTCTTGGTTAAAGAATCAATGACATATAGAGTGTTTACGATAAAGAAAATTAGAAATTTTCAAGAAAGATTTATATTTAACGAATCTTTGGTGTAACCAATCAAGTAAAAAGAAGTAATATATTTCCATTACAAGTTGAATACATGTATTTCAGATCTTAATAATTTTTTACAAATAATTTTATAGTAGTTTTATACATATATTTTTTATTTAATATTTTTATTAAATAACTATGATTTATCTAATAATTATTTTGTTATTCATCAATTATTAAACATACATAAAAATAAAATAATATAAAATAACAATAATAACAATAACAATAACATTGTTATTGTTATAAATAATAATTATAATAAATAAAATATATAATTTATAAAAATAAAAAGTAGTAATTATTCTAAAAATAATATAGGCTAAATAAAAATAATATAAAGTATTATTATTATTATAATAATAATATAATTTTTATTTTTATTTAGCCTATATTATTTTTATAATAATATTTTTTTTATATTGTTATAAAGTGGTATTTATTTTTATAGCCTATATTTTATTAGTAATAATCATATTTTTTAAATTTGTAGAAAGAGTGGTCATACCAAACTTAATAATATTTTATTAGTAATAATCATATTGTTTATATATGTATATCATACCAAATACATAATAATAATATTATATATATATATATATATATATATATATATATATAAGGACATCAATGTAATTTCTGATTATTCCAAAACCATATCTAAATGAACTGGAATTTAGAAAGTACATGCTCATGTAAAAGGCGTGTTCAAGTCATTGTATGTATGATTAGCATTTTTTATGTATTTCTTAATAATTTAAAACTGTAGATTTGGACAAAACCATTGCATCATTTCACTGATTTGCGATCAACCTTTTAACTGGTCATTAGATCCATGTTCTTCCAAAAAGCATATTTTTCTACTAAAATAATTACACATTCTTCAGAAAAAAAGTGTTTATATATTGAAAACAGTTATTTCATTAACTCTAAATATGCATGTTGTTGTGCTATGGACACACAAAGACGCACATCTGCTTAACACCTAATTTCTGCACCTGTTCCAGAGTTTATGAGTAACTGGAGTTGAAAGTCGTTTGCACGTGTCACATCAGGACCAGTGAGGCGTTCACGAGAGTGTGACAGTGGGTGGTCTCCAAACCCTTTACGCGCACACCTGCGGACTCTGACAAGACGGATACCAGCCATATCCCTGCGCTGTCTTGTGCCTCCCTTGAAGGGAAACAGCAGCGGTGTCAGGGGAGAGACAGGTGTTCCAGCATGCCAATGTGTAATTCCTGACACATCCCACACAGCATCGCAGCTGATGGGGAAGAGCAAGCTGACAACCCTCTGGCGAGTGAGTGTGGGTGTGTGTGTGTGTGTGTGTGTGTGTGTGTATGTGTGCACTTGTGAAAGAGTGAGAGCGTGTACCCAACATCCCTGGTCAGCTAGTGCTACATCCAAGAGAAGACACCATCTCTTGTGGTACATGTAAAAGGCTACTGCTGCTTGCTTTAGAGGTGTTACTCAGTGACACGGTTTGTAAGTGTCTTACACAGTCTGCTTCAGTAGATACCTGACAAAACATGCCCACTGTACAAGCAAAACAGCCAGAGAGCAGAGATTTCTCTCGTTGTCGTTTTCAGGGGGATTTGTCTTTGCTGTGCAGTGGCATTTTACTGAGTAAATATGAAGCAAAGGGTCAGGTGTTTACGTATGAGTGTCTGTTCTACAGACTTACAGCCGGCAAACATTTTTTTTAAATTAATACTTTTGTTCAGCAAGGACACATTCAATTGATCAAAAAAAGACAGTACAGACATTTATACTGTTAAAGAAGATTTCTATTTCAAATAAATGCCGATCTTTTGAACTTCCTATTCATCAAAGACTCCTGAAAAAAAAATGTATCAGAGTTTTCACAAAAATATGAATCAACACAACTGTTTTCAACATTGATAATAATAAGAAATGTTTCTTGAGCAGTAAATCAGCATATCAGAATTATTTCTGAAGGATCATGTGAGACTGAAGACTGGAGTAATGATGCTGAAAATTCAAATTTGCATCACAGGAATAAATTACATTTTAAAATATATTCAAATAGAAAACAGTTATTTTAAATTGTATTACTCAGATTGACTCTTTTACTGTATTCTTTCAAATATTGGGCAGCATTTTTTAATGTTTCAATAAATGCAGAATTTGAGTCTTGGTGAAGTTATGAAATACTTAAACAAAAATAGTTGAATTCAGCACCATAAATCTGTAATAATTTCAAATTAAGTGTTTCAAAAGTGTTAAATGTGAATGTCATCGACATTTTTTAATAAATCTCATTGATTAAATACAATTAAATGTGTGTCAGTTAACAATTTTCATTTCAGTGTTTGTGAAAACATGAATATTTACATACAAAAGCTACAACTCATAATGAGATCACATTTGCTAAACCAGGTTTGCACCTTCAGTTAGTAAAAACACACACGATGAGACAACACCATGGTTGTTGTAGATCTGTGTATTTGTCTCAGTATTTTTACTACACAACCTGAAAAACAGCTAATACAGGCATTTGTTCAGACCCTCCTATTAGTGATGAAGGATGTGACAGGACTAGAACACAACTTTTCTAATATGGGGAACCCTTCACAAAGGCACGCTCGCTGTTGATTCCTCATGCTGCTGTTTGCCTCTCTCTCTTTTGGCATTTACGTTGCGAGGTGTGAAGCATTAACAGGCTGTCAGCCGTCACTGAAGGTACAGCTAGAGGAGTCGGGTGAGGGAGGGGGGCTGTATTACATTACATTCAATGACATTATCAGAATGTTTTTTTTTTGTAGCACGATATTTTTTTCCTGAGTTTGCTTGAAAGTTTGTTATCAGTATGCAATAATGTAATGAAAAGAACTGATGCCCTACAAATATATTATATTATATTATATTACATTATATTATATTATTATATTACAAAGAATGAAGTCACTTTTTTGTTCTCTGGTTGATTTTTTAAATGATCATTAGCTGACCAAAAAGATTGCTTTTGCTTTTCTTAAAGGGGTGATCGGATGCCCATTTTCCACAAGTTGATATGATTCTTTAGGGTCTTAATGGAAAGTCTACAACATACTTTGGTTAAAATTTCTCAATGGTAGTGTAAAAAACATATTTTTTACCCTGTCAAAATCAGCTCTGTTTTCAGCAAGCCATTCTAGTCCATGTTGCTTTAAATGCTAATGAGCTCTGCTGACCCCGCCCCTCTCTTCCGTGGGGTGACCAGCAGTTCAGCCACGAAACTGGCTAACTAACACATTATTAGGAAAGGCAATTTGCAAAGATTCATAAATCATAAAAAAAAAAACTTATACTCACTTCTTCTGTAGATGAAGCTGGATCATGAATGATTCGCGCGAACATAAACGCATTTAGGCAGATCGGGGATCGGTGCATTCCCTTCAAAACGAAAGTAACGTTAATCCTCTGCGTCTTCAGCAGCTCAGATGTCGGGAGTAAATGACGACTGCTATATTCATTACTACATCCAACAACAAAACAACTCAATCGCTTAATCAGAGACATTTTGTCTTCCCCTGCACCGGAGTCGCGGACAGCTCTCAGCTCACTCAAGGCGGGTCTAAGGTAAGACGGTCTTGTCAATCAACTATCGTGGGAGTGGTCTGTGCAGAACTACGTCATTCTGACAGGAATCTCCGAACAGCCTGATTTGAGAAAGGGGATTTTAAAACAGGGATTTAAAAAAAAAAACACTGAGTGGATTTTTATCATTATAGGATGGATGTGTACACACACTTCCAACACACATTTATGTTCAAACAACTTGTAAAGGAAATTTTGCATCCAATGACTCCTTTAAAAACAACAACATACTGTAGCAAACACTAATTATCTTTTGTTGATTATTAGTCTAAACAGATCATTTTTGTTGATAATGCAGCTTATTTGACATGTTTAATAGGTGCTGTAATATGACAAATTAAGCTTGCATTAAATCAATCAATCAATCAAGGAACATGAATCTCAAACAAATGAATATATACATTTAATCACAGTTATATGTGATTTTTTTTTGTAAAATTAACATCAAACAACAAACTTTAAAAATAAAGATCTGTGACCTGGCATTTTAAAATGTTTTCATGCTCAAAGTTTAGTTAAAAATTATGAATCTTTAAGCTTCGCACAATCCCGACTTCAAAGATGGAAGAGAATTCCTTTTTCCCCCTCTTATTTTATGTTTTCCTCTCCTTGGGTCAGTTCGATAGTGTCAGACAACTGACCTTTGCAGATGGGTATTAAAAGGTTTATGAGTGCTTGTGCCCTTTTTCTCTGTCAATAACCAGCCGACTGTAGCACCTGGTTGACAGAAGGTGCTGAGACGTGAGGTAAAATGCTCTCTAGAGGACTGGTGGAGTACTGAGCAGAAGAGCAGTTGTGAGGAAAGACAGACGGAAGTGCTAAATCGCTACTTAATATGGATGGTTTTATGTTGTTTTCTAGGTATCACTTTTTTTTTTTTTTTGTCTGGATTGGATAGCGAAAAGGTCATTCTAATACCACATATGTTCTCCAAAGAGAGGATACTTATTTGGCAATCCATCATTAATATGTTGCTGATATAATATTCATATACATTTTTTTTTGCACAGTGTCCTGCATGATACAATGTGAGGACCTCAAAACACTTACCATAATGCATGATTTGTAAGCAAATACATTTTGATGTTTGCATCACATAATCACCCATATATGGCTTTCCTGACATAGTAAACTTTCTCAGTAACGCACCTGGTACAGGCACTTGCTATATGGAGTGCTTAACATCTTGTGAAGTAAAAAGCTCAGTTTTTGCCTGGCAGCTCACTTCGTTTTGGATCAGAGCTTAAGGAACATGTAAAAGTGTTAATAATGACACTTCTATGTTCCATATCAGTCAAATGTGACTGACAACCAAACACTGGTAAGATGAATGGAGCCTATTACTTCTTGACAGCAAACCTTGTAGTAGATACCTTTTCACTTTCACACATGGTCACACCTGAATAATACTGTCCTGTTAACGATTCATGAGCCAGTGACCCTTTGGTGTATTTACAGTTGATTGTAAGTGTGTTCACATGTTCTGGCCCCAACAGGCCTCAGGTTAACAGCACACTTCAATACCTGACTCAGACAGCAACAGCCATTAAGTCATACAAACACCTTGAATGTCAGTCCTAACACAGAGACAGAGGGGGGAAGTTTCAGTCGTGGTGAGGGTTGACATGTACATCGTTTTACCATGATCTACAAAACAGACTGCTCTGTATGAAGGACGTAAAGTACTTTAATGGAGGATGGATGTTGTCTTGAACAGGGTTTTTTTTTCTTCCCTTTTTGATGCCATACCTTGAAACATGATGGTCTACTAACAAGGAACTACCTTACTAAAATATGAAGGCAGCTACACACATTCAAAACAAATGGGGTCAGAACTTCTACTTTTGTTGTTGTTGTTGTTGTTGTTGAAATGAATGAATACTTTTATTCAGGAAGGATGTAAAGAATATATTCACTAGATCAAACAGTAAAGACATTTAGAAGATTTCTATTTGAAATAAATACTGTTCTTTCAGTTTGGCCTCACTGTTTATGCATAGGTATTTGTACATAACATACAAAGACATATTATTTGTACGTTTAGTTAGATGCTGAAATATAGATTGACATACTGACAGTATCCACAACTTTATTATTATGCATTTACAGCTACAGAAATGTGAAATATTTACAAATCCTTTATATCATAAGTGGTTCATATAGCCTACTTTACATTTAAATAGTTACATTTTATAAATAATATATTCATTCGATTAATACTATAAATTAAATATTCATAGATTTAGATGCTGTCAATAATTCAATATTCTACATTTTAGTGTCTATGCAAGTAAATGTGTGTGTGTGGTAGAACCACCTTTTATGTAAAATATGTAAAAAATAAATAAATTGCATTTTATGGTATATTTAAAAAGGAGAACAGTTGTTTTAATTTGTAAAAATATTTCACAATACTGTTTTTGTTGTATTTTTATTTATTTCAAAAACATTACAAAATTATTATTATAATTATTATATAACAATTATTATTCAATTAATATTTTCATTATTAAGATAAGTTGTTTACTAAATGTAAATTCAAATATCATAAGTATGGGTGGGATTAAGGCCCGATCCCATTTCTACCCCTTAGCCCTTCCCCTTTCCCTACCCCTCCGTTTTGCGCATTCACGTGAAGGTGTAGGGGTGTCTCCAGGGCCGCATTAACACCGTAAGGGGCCCCTGGGCTTTACCTCTTGAGGGGCCCTTCATCAACGAGAACTACAGTCTACATTCACTCAATCTTGATAATCACAAAGCGCGAGTCATCAGCCTTTAATTTTGAAGTAATAAATGCCATTAACAAAACATCCAAACCTAAAGGTCTGTCATATAAAATATACACAAATATCACTGCATGAACTACACATGTGCACATAGTCGGACATATTTTACACAGATAGGCTATCTAAAAATGTGTAGCATTTAATTGTGTTAACGTTGGTTAAATTCATTATGAACTAACATTAAATTAGGAACAGTGCAGGAAGGTAAATTAGTGAAGGTAAATGTAGCCTGCCTACACCTTCACAAAACAGTCTGTGCACTTCTGATTTACCTTCACAGATATGTCTTTCTTCTTGTGGATCTTCACATTTTTTTTAAATCACTAATTTAAATTTTTAATGTACTAACTAATGAGTGAAACCTTTGTAACGAGCTGCAGTAGCAAAGTTTTTAAGTGTTTACCATCAAAGTTGTATTTTAGCCTTTTTATTTAGGCCTACAATTAAGGCCAAAGGCTGGACAATACGGACTGCCCGATCAGATGGCCTGGTGCCAGTTTTAAGCCTTGCCGACTTAAACATTCAAGAGAGTTTAAAGCATTAAAGGGCAAGAAGACATGAAAGGTAGGTCCACTCAGTAGCCTATGTTCTGTGTGCACATAGAGCCGCGCGTCTCAGCCAGCGAGCCCCAAATTGCCTTTCTTTCCGCAACTTGCCCTTGAACAGAAAAAAAATACAAGCAGGGCCGCTGCTGGCCAAATGGGTGCCCTAAGCAGGATTGTATTGTTGTGCCCCCTCCCTTAAATATTATGGAAGTAAAAAAAAAAAAAAAGGCATCTACTATAGGGATCAAAATAGAACTTTAATAAAATATAAAAGTAAAAAAATAAATTGTAATTAAATTGTATTATTTACCAATTACAATTGTAGCTCTAGACAGTTACCTATGGCAGTAATACACTTGTCTGATTGATCTCAAGCATTCAGAAATCACGCAAAAGAAAATTAAGCAGTTTTACTATGAAAACCATGGTTCATTTTTGTAAGGGTTGTGATGTCCACATGTTTTTTGTTGAATAAATTATAGAGGCTGTGTCATCTATAGCAAAAAGGTGGCCAAAAATGAAAGATTAAGTGGATAATTTAATGAAATGTTTGGCCAATAGTCTATTAAACAAGGATATGATCATACTGTAAGTATAACAGCAGGCCTTAGGCTCCCTTTACAGGCATTTATAACATGTAATGTTTAAAAAAAATCAATAGACACCATCACAAAATGTGTAATGGTTTTACTGGTTATAATGGGACTTGTGTTAGTTTTAAAGGAAACTGTAATGGACAGGTCTCTACCGGTAATTGCTCACCTTCTATTGGTGGCTTGTTAAAACCAATAAATAATGGAATATGCCCCAAAACACACTACAGAAAACCATTTTTTAATGGTTAAAAGTTGATGGTTTGTAATGGTATTTGTGATTTATTTGTGATGGTATTAGAATTTTCTGTGATATTGTTTTTTTCAGCAGGGTTGCCTCATTGTTTTATATAATGCATTTTAAGTCATTTTAAAGGCTGTTGTTGGCTTAGGTTTGTTTTTATAATGACAAAAAATATTATCTTAATACTTCTTTGTATATTATTATTTGAAGTAACAAAACTATGGTTATTTTTCGGTTACATGGCTGCAAGAACCAATTATTTTATTTTATTTTATTTTTTTTAATTCGTGTTAAAACCATGGCTAACTTTCGTAAGTGAACATGGAAACTTGGAGAGAATATTAGATGCTTTGGAGATGGTGAAATTATTACCGACATTAAAAAACGTTATTAACCTCAACACCCAAAGTTTCACGGGATTATGAATGTAGCCTTATCTGAAAGTGAAGCTCGTTTTCATCTTTTTTGTTTTGATTTTGTTGTAGTTGTTTTCTTTACTTGGCGCCGGATTGCTGATGTCTTTTCACGGGCATAGCTGTCTATCAGTTATGATCATTTGAATTCAGCCGCGAGCGGTCGCAGGCGCGGGAGCGGGAATTGTCCATTTTTTTTTTTATTTTTTTTTTTGAGCAACTGGGATAGAGCCCCCCTGGGATGTTATTTTACATTTGATTATTCAGTTTCTGTACATGAACATCTACAAACTCCAAAACGTTTTTTTTATTTTTTTTATCTTTGTTCTGTTTGTTTGTGCTATTGCTTATAATTTGTTCATTTGTTCTTACTGACTGTTCACTTGTCTTCAGTTGGAATCAAGAATTGTAAAATTGAACTGGTATCTATAAATTTGGTATCAAAAACAATGATAACAAAACTATTTTATTTTTGGTGGCAGGGCAAGTAAAAATGTAAACCACTGTTGAGCCCTTATGTGTCCAAATCACATATGTGACCCGTGCTGTCAAAATGAGTCGGAATGTGCATTTATTTGTAAAAGTGATTTTACATTTGCTTATTTGTTTTTCTTACTTGAATGCTTGTTGCTTTGTTTAGGTGCAAAATGAAAAAAAGTAATGCATTTGTTTCTTTCTTATATTTGTTCTACTTTTTTTTTTTTTAGAAATGTTGTTTTATAATAACAAAGATAAAATAAAAAAATAGCTTTATTGTGGTTATTAATATATTACTGATCATTAAGATAAGAATTGGAGGAAAATATGCAGCGTTGCTTGGCGATTTTGCTTTGGAGCCTTCAGAAAACTCTGAACACTGTTTTTCTCAGAATTGACTTTGCTGACTTCATCGACTTCAAATCTATTTGTTATTTAAAAAAACAAAAAAAAACAAAGATGAAAATTAAAAAACAGTAGAGCAAATACAAAATAGGCCTATGAAAAATGAAATTAACAGTCCTTTACTTTTTTTCCATTTTGCATATAATTTACAGAAGCATAAGAATAATATGTAAGTAGGCTGTAATCATTGCGTATTCTTTAGTGTATTAATTACAATTAATAAAGAAAAAAGTTATTCAGTCAAGAGCAGTGAGTAATTGGCTCTTTTCTTTCGTTGTTTGAGATGTATATTAAGATCTAAATCACGAATCTAATCTAATGTTACACATCAGATTTTTTCCACAACTGTTCATGTTCACTTCCATAGCTGTAGTGTGTAGTCGCTATACTACTGTGAGCTCAACTATGATGGAAAAGTAGTTCATTATTAGACTAACAGCCTACTGTATCTTACTACTGATAGCATATGACCTACCTGCCATGATCTGCATCGGCATCTTCTCCTAGCCCCGCGTTAATATGCCGTGAGCGACGGAATTTTTGGCAATTTTTCTCTTTTCTGACTGGCTGAAACTTCTCACGCAGCACTTGAGACGCCAGCACGTGCATTCAAAGCAAACCGAAAGCGTAATTTTAAGGGAACAGTCAACTCATTATAAAATGCAGTTACAATATTTCCCGGCATCACCATGGCCCCCCGGCCCTGGGTGTCTCGAATCCCTTTTGGTTGGAGGGGTAGGGGGAGGGGGAGGGGTAAGGGGAAGGGCCAGATAGCCCTTCAAACGAAGATTTTTCAGGACCACACTACAAACGAAGGGGTATGAATCATCTCAGCGTAAACCGGCTGCAGCGGCAACATGGCTGCCAGAGCGAACAAAAAGACAAAAATGTAAGCAACATTGGTATTAATAAAGATTTTAATGAAAAGTAATAATTTATTTTATGTTACATTCAATCGTGAGTTCATATTTAAGGTCATGTTATTCAAATAAATGTTTACAAAAAATCGCTAAAGTTTCCTAACGTCATATCATTACTGACTGCATGATAGTGCCAAACATATTTTCATGTCTGATCAGGGCGATAACCACCATAGACACTAAGGGGCTAGTTCCGCCAATAATTAGAAATCGCTTAACCTTTTTCTCAAATATTGAGAGAGAGAGAGAGAGAGAGAGAGAGAGAGAGAGAGAGAGAGAGAGTGAGATAAGTGTATACCTTGCACCTCTCTTTACAGTGAGCGAGTATTACGTTACTTCAAAGACAGCGATTTTATCCTCTCATTGCTGGAAAATAAAATGTAGCGATTCAGTATTTCAACTGTTATTAATAAAAAGTCGTGGGGCAGCGTTGACAAGTTTCTTTGCTCCTGGATGTGAGCTGCGCGATCTCCAATATATACAGTATATGTGTGTGTGTGTGTGCGTGTGTGTGTGTGTGTGCGTGCGTGCGTGTCAGTAAGCAGCGCATTAATATAGAACGGTAATTAAAGTCTCTAAGGCAGGGTAGGGGTAGGGGAAGGAGTACAAATTTAATTGGGATTGGTCATAACTGTTGGGAAATCTGTTTGAAAATTTATTTTGTTATATAATGTTTTACATTTTGTGGCAAAAGTGACTATAAGTACACATGATCTGACATTTAACCCTATTCCCAGCCCTAACCAAATCTAAAAATCAGAGGGAAATGTTTGGTTAATGTGAATATCTAGTCTAACCCTAGCATTTCCCTGTCTCTATAATTTTGTTGGTTGAGAAGATTGTTGTTCCAAGGCTAACAAGGACATTGATACAGGAACATGTTCTACTTGGATAATCTGCTAACCATTGTGGCTAAAAGTTTAGAGGAGGAAAAAATGAATTTCCAGGACACATGATTTATGTAGAAGGAAAAGTATAAAATGGCAGATAACCAGGGGAGTTTATAACAATCTGTATTTACCTCCAAACCGTATGAGTACATAATTCCTTTGCTAGTGGCTAAAACACATACATAAAAAATCACTGAAGTATTGCGACAGGACCCAATATCTTTTCCACCGTGCAAATAAAAAAAACGACAGGCAGAGGAATAGATTTTAAATGTATTCATGATATGATCTGTGCCGTTCCCTCATGTCTCTGGTTATTTCTCTCTTAGGGCGAGAGTGAAAATGGAGGAGTGTGTGTGGGTGCACAAGGGGTCTTGTTTATTGTTGGGCTGTCACCACCACACTTTATCCACTGGACACCCCATCTGTAACACATGGATGCACCCCTGCACACACTGACGTACAGGCAGAATATAAAAGTGCCTGGTCCTGATACATCTGCCTGCAGCCAATGCCCTGGGGCCTTTCTGAAACTGTGTGTGTGTGTGTGTGTGTGTGTGTGTGTGTGTGTGTGTGTGTGTGTGTGTGTGTGTGTGACTGTGAATTGCGAAAAATTACAAAATAACTATGTGTGGGGTGGAAAGATGACTAGGATTTTAATATATGAGTTTGAGGAAGTATTTTCACTGGCGATCACCTTAAAGACATTAGCCATGGTTTGTTAAGCCAATGATACATGTGAGCCACATTAGCCATAAAGCTAAGTAAACAAATTGAGCTTTATAGTCCATAGCATTCTGTAATGCCCAATCTGTTTAGGGATGGAAACGGTTATGTTTGCCAGTCATAACAAAAAGTGTCATAATCATAACCTCTTCTAAAAGTAACTAGACCCTAACTGCACATTATGAATCAGATTTAACTGAAATGCAAGGATCATTTCACTTTGTGTTAGTTTATAATGCTGATAGCATTGCAGCCCAGTAAAACTGTGATATTAGCCTAATTTTAGAAGAGTCAGAAAAGCCTAGGTTGTTAAGATGTTAAATTTACAGTGCAAAAACTTAAAGCTGTGGTTGCCAGAAATTCTCTGTAAAGGAAATAAATACAGTATCTCACAGAAGTAGTACACTCCTCGCATTTTTGTAAATATTTTATTATATCTTTTCATGTGACAACACTGAAGAAATGACACTTTGCTACAATGTAAAGTAGTGAGTGTACAGCTTGTATAACAGTGTAAATTTGCTGTCCCCTCAAAATAATGCAACACACAGCCATTAATGTCTAAACTGCTGGCCACAAAAGTGAGTACACCCCTAAGTGAAAATGTCCAAATTGGGCCCAAAGTGTCAATATTTTGTGTGGCCACCATTATTTTCCAGCACTGCCTTAACCATCTTGGGCATGGAGTTCACCAGAGCTTCACAGGTTGCCACTGGAGTCCTCTTCCACTCCTCTATGACGACATCACGGAGCTGGTGGATGTTAGAGACCTTGCGCTCCTCCACCTTCCATTTGAGGATGCCCCACAGATGCTCAATAGGGTTTAGGTCTGGAGACATGCTTGGCCAGTCCATCACCTTTACCCTCAGCTTCTTTAGCAAGGCAGTGGTCGTCTTGGAGGTGTGTTTGGGGTCGTTATCATGTTGGGAGGGTATCATGCTCTGCTTCAGTATGTCACAGTATATGTTGGCATTCATGGTTCCCTAAATGAACTGTAGCTCCCCAGTGCCGGCAGCACTCATGCAGCCCCAGACCATGACACTCCCACCACCATGTTTGACTGTAGGCAAGACGCACTTGTCTTTGTACTCCTCACCTGGTTGCTGCCACACACGCTTGACACCATCTGAACCAAATAAGTTTATCTTGGTCTCATCAGACCACAGGACATGGTTCTAGTAATCCATGTCCTTAGTCTGCTTGTCTTCAGCAAACTGTTTGCGGGCTTTCTTGTGCATCATCTTTAGAAGAGGCTTCCTTCTGGGACGACAGCCATGCAGACCAATTTGATGCAGTGTGCAGCGTATGGTCTGAGCACTGACAGGCTGACCCCACCCTTCAACCTCTGCAGCAATGCTGGCAGCACTCATACGTCTTTTTCCCAAACACAACCTCTGGATATGACGCTGAGCACGTGAACTCAACTTCTTTGGTCGACCATGGCGAGGCCTGTTCTGAGTGGAACCTGTCCTGTTAAACCGCTGTATGGTCTTGGCCATCGTGCTGCAGCTCAGTTTCAGTGTCTTGGCAATCTTCTTATAGCCTACGCCATCTTTATGTAGAGCAACAATTCTTTTTTTCAGATCCTCAGAGAGTTCTTTGCCATGAGGTGCCATGTTGAGCTTCCAGTGACCAGTATGAGAGAGTGAGAGCGATAACACCAAATTTAACACACCTTCTCCCCATTCACACCTGATACCTTGTAACACTAACGAGTCACATGGCACCGGGGAGAGAAAATGGCTAATTGGGCCCAATCTGTCTTTGTCAGTCACATGCGTTTATTATGTGTGATGTCACCGAGGCGCCATTTTGAAGGTATCGTTGCATTGAGCAGTGAACTGAAAGTGCACAGAGCCATACAGTAAAGACTGATTAAATCGTCATACTGGAGGAACAGATGCAAACCAAGTAGATATGGTACCGAGATAATCTCAGCAATTTTTTAGGAACCGTAATTTATATAATTTGTCATTGATGATTAACAATTAACACTGATCCATACTACCTGACGCAAAAATTTGAGTGCCGCCAGCATCGCTGCTTCTAACCTTGTTGGATATACAAAGTATGATTATCTTGTTTACAGTATAAAAACTTATATTTACTTACACACTTATATATTCTGTTTTTGTCTACCATTGATTTGCACACATAACTTGCATAATTGTAAGTAATTACATCATGTGAGTCTCTACCATTAAACTTGTTTTTCAAAACACAAGTTTTTTCAAAAAAATTCTGTACTTCATTTGGCTGATAACAAGTACTGATAAGTACTAATAACAAAGGAGACAATCAAAAACACATTTATGAAAATGGCATTATACATACTTTATTATTAATGCAAAACTGTGTTAAAAAATCTGTTTCAGAATGCAGAACAGAAGATGTGACAAGCATGATGAATCATCAACACACTGTTTTCTTAAGTGGACACGGTGTAAGTACTACAAAGAAAGCTGAATAAATTAATAATAATAATAATAAGATGATGATTTGATGCTTCTGCCAAACATTTCTGATGACCCCTCTCTGCATGGATTCTTAGAAGTGCTAGATGATCTGTCAAATACTAAATAGTGCTTGTAGGTAGAAGACATTTTAACACATACTTTCACACTGAATGGTTTCTCTGTGGAAATCTCAAAACAATCTATTATTGCTTTTCTGTGTCCAAAGGACTTCAAAAACTGGTGAGGCATAATTTTGTGCCTGTAACAGTTGTCTAAAACAGTGTTTGTGCAGGCAGATCCAATCTGAGGTGCATGAGGTTAACATAAGTATTTACAATGAAGTAAGAATTTTCCTTATGTCTGACATGACAATAAAAACCTTTTTGGCAGGGATTCTCAACTCTAGCCCTCAGAGTCCACTTCCTATAGAATTTAGCTCCAACCTCAACCAAACTCACCTGCCTGTAACTTTCTAGTAATCGTGAAGATCTTGGTTAGCCTGTTCAGGTGTATTTTATTAGGGTCGGATCTCAACTCTGCAGTAAAGTGGACCTTAAGGGCCAGAGTTGAGAACCCATGTAATAAAGGTTTTACTTTAAGATCACTGAAAAACTATCAGACATCCTGAGTTTACGCCACAGCAGTCAGTTTTCTTCTGCACACACACAAGTTACATTCAGTTAGTGACACTGAGCGGTGTCGTGTGAAGCCATCTCTTCCAGCCTTCAGCGTGTAGCTGACCATCTCCTCCAGCCTTCAGCGTGTAGCTGACCATCTCCTCCAGCCTTCAGTATGTAGCTGAACATCTCCTCCAGCCTTCAGTGTGTAGCTGACCATGTCTGACCATCTCCTCCAGCCTACAGTGTGTAGCTGACCATCTTCTCCAGCCTTCAGTGTGTAGCTGAACATCTCCTCCAGCCTTCAGTGTGTAGCTGACCATCTCCTCCAGCCTTCAGCGTGAAGTTGACCATCTCCTCCAGCCTTCAGTGTGTAGCTGAACATCTCCTCCAGCCTTCAGTGTGTAGCCGATCCCCAGCCTTCAGTGTGTAGCTGAACATCTCCTCCAGCCTGGTGGGTCATCGTCTCAGCTGGCTGCAATGTGTTTTTTTTCTTAACTGCTCCCACTTACTGTTCAGTCACACCTAACCTAACTATATGAAATGAAAATGTATAAACATGTAGTCAGTATTTTTTTAAATTGTAAGAAATAAAAATGAGAAACATTAGAAATGTATTTTAGTGAAGTATTCAGTTTAAATCACACTTGACTTGACAACCCCCCAAAACAATATTTAATGTCAGTAACATTAGTGAAATAAAATAACTCTTTACACTTATGCATAAATATGAGTGTGACGTCACCTGACAAAGACCGATTTGGACATTTTCAATTAGGGGTGTACTCACTTTTGTGGCCAGCATTTTAGACATTAATGGCTGTGTGTTGAGTTATTTTGAGGGGACAGCAAATTTACACTGTTATACAAGCTGTACACTCACTACTTTACATTGTAGCAAAGTGTCATTTCTTCAGTGTTGTCACATGAAAAGATATAATAAAATATTTATAAAAATGCGAGGGATGTACTCACTTCTGTGAGTTACTGTAAATACAGTGAAAATGTATCCAACATTGATTTGGTGCCTATATTTTACAGTTTATAACTGTATATTTCAATAACTATCATAATGTTAATTTATCAATGCACATGAACAAAATCTCCTTTGTACCTATGGAAACAGATATTTACATCATATACTGTACTGTAACCAAAAGTAACATAATAAAAAAACAGTTAAATAACAATTTATATTACTGTATAATTTTTATATTCCATTTTATTACAGTTAACATACATATAATCTAACATACATGTAACTATGACACAAAATGGTGAAATGTATATATAATAGGTAACAAAAAGATTAATGTTGTGGTAATTCTTCAAGTTTCACATTAACAATGCCAAATCATTAGACATCTTGACCAAGGGGGATCCTCCAATTTATGGGATCATCTAACAAGCATTAAGAAAGACACAGAGCAGTGTTTGCTAACCTCTATAAAACATCAGCTTAACTACTCCATCATTTAGCTTACATTTGATCCAAAGCCTTTTGTAGTACAGCTGAGATGGGGACAATCCCCTTGAACCCTTTTTGTCTTCAGTTCTGCAACCTTTTGGTTACCAGCCCAGCTTTTTATCCAGTAGACTATTTAACACAGACTACTTCATCCTAGACATAACAGAATGAACCTGAAGGATTGGCTCCGGCCTAACTTTATGGATGTTCAAGGCTCTGAGAGGAGAGTGACAGCCAGAGGAAGATGAGGATATAAGACCAGAGTCTGTGTGATAGTTTAAATAAATGTGAGCTATACTAGGCCTGGGGTCAGCACTCTTGCAGACATTAAATCTTCAAAGACAGACTGCAACCTTCTCATAGATTTAGAGTGTGATAATGAAGCAATATCTTCCTCTGGGAAAAGTAGCTCTATGGACACACATTTACGAGTCGCAAATTGTGATGCATCATCTGACCTATTTAGTAATTTCAACACCCTGTGCTTGGCACAGACCGATAGTTAACAACATCATCTGATTATATGAGCGTACAAACTGAATGGCACTAAATCTTATTGACATCTGTGCAAAAATCTATTGCACTGTACTTGTACTGCGTCCAAAGAGAGTGCCTGCAGTGTAAACACTTGAAAATATCTCATTCATCATGATATGATGTAAAAATCATTATTTACTGGTCATACAAAATAGTTATTGACAGAGCAAAGCAAGGAACCGCAGTTCACATGGGAAATTTATAACGCTTTCAGCATCAAATTTATTGGAAGACCAAGATATATCGCAAATACAGACATTTATTTCATGCACTGCTTTCAAGGATGTGAAAGACGTGTTTCTTTTGCATATTTGTACTAAACAATCTCAGGTGTGTGGTGGGTACAGTACAGTGACCCTCAAAAGTATTCAGACACATGTCACACTTTATAATGTATGAACATGATTGCATTAGATAACAAAATATCACTGATACCAGTGCTGTTAATTAAACCTAAAATAAAGCTAAAATAAGATAAAATAGAAATATTAAATAAAAAACTTAACTTAAACATGATTTTTTTTACTTAAACCCATGGCAAAAAGTACTAAATTATTACAACTAAATCATATCAATTAAAAATAAATAAGTAAATAAATAAATAAATAGATAAATAAGCTAAAACTCTGACTAAAATTAAACCGAAATCTGAAAATATAAAAATAAAAGTAAATTCAAAATATAAAAAAATACAATAATGGTATATAAACAACACCAAAATGGAATTTATACAGTGTCAAATGGGTTTTGGCATTTTGTGGTTGTCAAATGTGGCTCGTGTTCATATTTATGGGAAAAGTTCACCCAAATATGAAACATTTGAAAATTTTATCAGCCTCAGGCCATCATTGCTGAGTTTGTTTCTTCAGCAGAACAGATTTGGAGAAATTTCAATTTCAACATCACAATAATGCAAACATGCATTGATGGACTGGACTCGTGTTAATTACTTGTGGATTATTGTGATATTTTTATCAGCTGTTTGGACTCTCATTCTGAAGGCACCCATTCACTGCAGAGGATCCATTGGTGAGCAAACCCATGGTTGTTTGGGATTTAAATCATATCCAGAGTTATCAAAATGGCTTTCTAAAGTTCTGCCCACTTTAACAGACACCAGCATTTGGAGACAAATTAACAATTTTTCCAAGAGTGTGTACTTGAAAACTTAGTCAAGGTGTTCAGAAACACTCAGACAGATCTTTTTAATCACCATCCACATCACTTATTTTACAACAGGGTATCATTTTTTGTCTGACAGCTTTTTTTAGAGATTCTCATTTTGGTATAAACAGTGAAAGCTCCGCCACAGACAGCAATTTAAAAAAGATTTTATGCCGAGGCTGTTTTGATTATTTCCGTCTCACAATGTTGACAACTCACTGACATTGTGCTCTGACACTGAAAAGATTAATGTGGTTTCTAAACAAGCGTTTATACTTCAGGCCACTCGATATAAAGGATCTTGAGCCATTTGAGGACTCATTATAAATACTTCTCATTACTTTTACAGAATTGGCTTAAAAAGAAAACTAATGCTGTCTTTGAGGTTCTAGGATTTGTTTGAGGAGCTTAGTGTCTCATTAAAAAAAAACTTTTATTTCATTTAATATCTTTTTTATTTATAGGACATTTATTTATTTATGGGTGATTCGCTTTATGAAAAATAGATTTGGATATCATGAAGCTCATGAAGGGCTTCATTATTAATGAAAGTGTTTGGAGTGCTCATAAAAGTGGAATTAAAGACATTCACATACGTACGCCACCTTTGAAATGATAGTCTGTTAATTTTTAATTGTCATGTGACATCTGAGATAGACTGGTTTTCAAAGACCGAGAGAAAGTTGATGATTTTCATTAAATCTATTTAGTTTTTTCAACTTAACTGATCCTCAGACAGTGTAAACAGTTTTTAAACATTTGAACATTTAAACTCTGAAAGCCCACTCAAGTTAAGAGTGAAGTTACTGGCAGCTTTTCACTGAATACATTAAGAATCATAATAAATAAGCCCACTCGCTGCTTCTTAGAGAGCATATCATGGGTTTAGGCATCAGACCAACATGGGATTTACACTGGTTGTCAAAAATGGCACCTGAACCACCACCTAGTGTGTATGTGAAGGTTTAGGGGAATCGTTTAAAGGAATACTTCTTGGAGGAGTTGGATGTGTTGGATGTGTTACTGTCAAACTTTCCTGACGATGGTACTCCTCTGGTACTGCTCGGCGACTTCAACATCCACCTAGAAAAACCCCAGGCTACTGACTTCAACACTCTTCTCACTTCATTTGACCTCAAACGAGTGTCTACTACGGCTACTCACAAATCAGGTAACCAACTGGACCTCATATACACACGCTACTGCTCCACTGACAACACATTAGTAACTCCACTGCACACCTCAGACCACTTCCTCATCACTTCTAACCTCACACTAACTCCTGACATAGCACACACTCCTCCGCAGGTCACCTTTCGGCGTAACCTACGCTCGCTCTCTCCCTCTCGCCTATCCTCAATGGTTTCATCCGCACTACCTTCACCCTCTCAGTTTTCAGCACTCGACACAAACAGTGCTACTGACACTCTTTGCTTCACTCTAACATCTTGCTTAGACAACTTTTGCCCCCTTTCATCCAGACCAGCACACGCTACCCCCTCTGCCCCCTGGTTGTCCGATGTTCTCCGTGAACATCGTGCTAAACTAAGGGCTGCAGAGAGGAAATGGCACAAATCCAAAAACTCTACCGACCTGAGTGTGTATCAGTCACACCTCTCTTCCTTCTCTGCAAATGTCTCCACTGCTAAAATGACATACTACCACAACAAAATTAACAACTGTTCCGACTCTCACGCACTCTTCAAAGCGTTCTCTTCTCTTCTCTGTCCTCCTCCCCCTCCTCCTTCATCAACTCTTACAGCTGATGACTTTGCAACTTTCTTCACAAATAAAACAAAAACCATCAGTGACCAATTCCTCACACCACAAACTAATAATAACTTCATAACGACAAATACACAATCTCTCACCACCTTTTCTCCTCTCTCGGAGACGGAGGTTTCCGAACTCATCCTTTCCAATCATCCCACTACTTGTCCGCTAGATCCTATCCCCACTCACCTCCTTCAAGCCATTTCTTCTTCAGTCATACCTGCGCTTACTCACATTATCAACACTTCGCTTCACACTGGTACATTTCCCACAGCATTTAAGCAGGCTCGGGTAAGCCCACTGCTTAAAAAACCTGCTCTAAATCCAGCACTTTTAGAAAACTACAGACCGGTATCCCTTCTTCCATTCATTGCAAAGACACTTGAGCGAGTTGTGTTCAACCAACTCTCTCTGTTTCTTGCACAGAACAACATTCTGGACAACAACCAATCTGGCTTCAGAAGTGGCCACTCAACTGAGACTGCCCTACTCTCGGTTACAGAGGCCCTGAGACTGGCAAGAGCAGCTTCCAAATCCTCTGTACTCATCTTGCTGGATCTGTCTGCTGCCTTTGACACAGTTAACCACCAGATCCTCATGTCCATCCTCAGAAAGATGGGCATCTCAGGAACCGCCCTCCTGTGGTTCGAGTCTTACCTCTCAGATAGGTCCTTCAGGGTGTCTTGGAGGGGTGAGGTTTCAAAGTCACAACTTCTTGCTACTGGAGTTCCTCAAGGCTCAGTGCTTGGACCACTTCTCTTCTCCATCTACATCTCGTCATTAGGATCGGTTATTCAGAAGCATGGCTTTTCCTACCACTGCTATGCTGATGACACTCAACTCTACTTCTCATTCCAACCAGATGATCCGATGGTAACTGCTCGCATTGCAGCCTGTCTGAGTGACATTTCTAGCTGGATGATGGACCATCACCTTCAGCTCAATCTTGCTAAGACAGAACCGCTCGTGGTCTCAGCCAACCCATCACTTCACCACAACTTCTCTATACAGCTGGGTTCGTCAACCATAACTCCTTCCAGGACAGCCAGGAACCTTGGAGTTGTGATCGATGATCAGTTAAGCTTCACAGACTATATTGCTACAACGGCCCGGTCCTGCAGATTTGCCTTATACAACATTAGGAAGATTAGGCCCTTCCTGTCAGAGCAAGCCGCACAACTCCTTGTCCAAGCTCTTGTTCTCTCCAGACTGGACTATTGTAATGCTCTCTTGGCGGGCCTTCCCGCATGTACTATCAAGCCTCTGCAACTGATCCAGAATGCAGCAGCCAGAGTGGTCTTTAATGAGCCGAAAAAAGCTCACGTTACCCCTCTCTTCATCAGGTTACACTGGCTACCAATAGCCGCTCGCATCAAATTCAAGGTACTGATGTTTGCCTACAAGACCACAACTGGCACTGCACCAATATACCTAAACTTGCTAGTTCAAACTTATGCGCCCTCCAGAAGCTTGCGTTCTGCAAGTGAACGACGCCTTGTGGTGCCATCCCAAAGAGGTACCAAATCACTCTCACGGACCTTTTCCTGGACTGTGCCCAGCTGGTGGAATGACCTCCCGATCTCAATTCGAACAGCTGAGTCTTTAGCCATTTTCAAAATCATCTAAAGACACATCTTTTTCGCCAGCACCTGACTAACTAATACTAACACTTACCTATTCTATTTAATAAAAAAAAAAATAATAATTCCTAGCTACGTGTACTGTGCTAGACTAACTGAGACTTGTCATGGCACTTGTATACTGTTGCTCTCTCGATGGTCTGATTGCTTCTATTGTTCTCCTCATTTGTACGTCGCTTTGGATAAAAGTGTCTGCTAAATGATTAAATGTAAATGTAAATGGGAATGGAATAGCGCACACAAACATTACAATTCTGTCATCATTTATTCACTCTCATGTCATTCCCACTGCTACTTTTTCCATGGAACACAAAATAAACATTTTTGAAACTTCATGTGGCTCTTTTCAATACAATGACAACTGTTAAGCTTCAAAAAAGCACAATAAAATAGTCCATGCAACTTATTCACTCTATTCACTGCATTCACATATAGCAGCAAGCATGTTTATATGCCCTATTTTTTTTTTGACAATCTGAATGTGTCCCGTCCGATTTCAGATTCTGAAAGTTCTGCTTTATTGACCATTTAAATGCTGTGATGCCATTGACCCATAAACATTTCCTTGTTATCAAACTATTTCAAAAAGGTAACAGGAGGCAATTCGTTAACATGGATGTCATAGCATGTTTTATCAAAATGTGGACCTTTTTTGGACTCTCGGAAGTTATGGAAATTACAAAAATAAACCTAAGAATGCATTTGGAACTGTTGCATTTGATTGTTGTTGCTTACATCCCTCAAAATGGTCTATAAGAACCATAAATGTTGCAATCACATTCACATATTGTTTTCCATGTGAGTATAATTTTCATTTTTGAAGACATATCTTAAACGAAGGCTGACATATATGCCAGAATAACTTTTTACGCAAAGATTTTCTCATCCACTGACCAGCTGGTAAGACTCAAGTCATAAATAAACATAAAAGGCATAAAACATCTGTAAACACTGCATGTGCACAAGTTATTTTTGTATCTGATTGAGAGACAGAATTAGTTGTTTACATGCTTTTTTCCCCCTATTGATCAGATTATTTCAGATCAATACCACCATTTCCAATTCAATATGTATTGAGCTCATTCAGATTAGTTGAGGTGTTTACATGAATGCTTTTCAGTCCAATAGAGCCATCAATGTGATTACTTAGATAACTTGATTGCATGTAAACATAGATTGATCCAGTTCTTAATAATTCAGTTGCAGCGGTTCTCAAGTTAACAGCTCACCAGTTGGGAATATTATCAGTGAATAATGACCGAAATGTTGATCACAAAGATGTCAGAAGACTTGTAATATAATTCACAAATCATATGGACTACTTTTATGATCCTTTGTGGTGTTTTTATTTTCAGTCATGTAACAATGAATCATGTTGTGTGGAAAATACCTGCATGGAGATTCTTCAGAATGTGCCATTTTTGGTTCTATAGAAGAAGAGAATCCCGTTTTGTAACGGCACGAGGGTTAGTAAATAATGACACAATTATCATTTTTATCTCCTTTAAGAATGTTTTTTTAGAGCTTGGATGAGCTTCATCCCATCAGCATCCCCCTCAGTAACCACAGTCTGTTTCCCTCACAGCAGTGTGTGAGCATTCCCATGCTGAAATATGACTGTTTTCCTGTGCGCTCTCAATGGCTGTGTGAATCATCCAGTCAGATTCATACCACCTGGAGTGGCGTCACATGCCATTTCCTTCTGCCTAATGGTTCATTTCTTAATACCCCAAACTATAGCAATGAGATCCTAATGTGCTTCACCCTGATGGATGAGAGCTTCTCTCTTTTAGGAGGATAGACTGTCTGTACAAAACACACTGGCGTGAATTCAGCTTCTTGGGAAGGTTTTCCTGTGAGATTCTGTCTACTAACATAGTGGATTTTATCGATGCCACATATTTGATTTTGTTGACAGGAGAGTCATGACACTGCGGGTTGTGTGGCACATTTCCCACAAGTCCAGGTGTTGGAGGCACGTGATGGCGGAAACAATGCAGAACCGTCACACAGTTGGGAGATGGAGGGGAACTGCTGACTCATGAACGTTTATTCTTGGGGTTAACGTGATGCATCGACAGCACATTTCACTAATTCCACACACATCACTGTAACACAGTACAGCTGCATGTCATCAGAAAAGTACTGAAAGTGTAACTCACAGGTCTAACAAAAGGCTTCTGCCTTTGCCTTGGAGTAATTGTGTTTAATCTGTCTACTACTGCTGATTTTGAATAATAATGTCACTTTTACTGTTGCTAATATATAGTGTTAAGGGATGTTGAAGGAAAGGTTTTACAATTGTTATCGATTCTGCTAACAAAAATATGTTCTAATAATGATTTGCTGCAGTTCACATTAAAATATGAAAACGTTATTTCTGAATGTTATTTTTTTTTCTTGGATATGTGTACGTTAAAAAGAATAGTTCACCCAAAAATGAAATTGTTGTCATCATTTACTCATGACCCTCATATCATTCCAAACCTGTATAAGTTTCTTTCTTTTGTTGAACATAAAAGAAGATATTCTGAATAATGCTGGTAATCAAACTGTTGATTGTCCACAGTGACTTCCTTAGCATTTCTTTCCCTACATGGATATCAGTGGGGACCAAAAATTGTTCTTCAGAATTCTTCAAAATATCTTCTTTTGCATTCAGCATAAGAAAGAAACGTACAAAGGTTTGGAACAACATGAGGATGAGTAAATGATGACAGAATTTTCATTTTTGGGTGAACTATTCCTATAAAGGTACATTCCATTTTATCACTTTGCAAACATTATTGGAACATTACTTTTAAATGTTCTCTAAACATTCTGAAAATAGTAACATTTTCATAGAACAAAACATTATTTTTGTTTTAATTTTGAGAACATTAAGAAAAGATAACATTCCAATGTTTGTTCATAACATTGAGAGAACCTTGCTGGAACGTTCTGAGAATGTTCCCTGTTAGCTGGGACAAAATTGTTTGATTAATATATATTTAAAATGTATATGTATTTATATATTTTAAAATTTAATTTATTCCTGTAATGCAAAACTCAATTTTCAGCATCATTACTCTAGTCTTCAGTGGCACATAATCCTTCAGAAATCATTATAATATGCTGATTTACTGCTCAAGAATTTTTTAATTATTATTATTAATGTTAAATACAGTTGTGCTGTCTAATATTTTTGCTGTAATACATTTTTTCAGGATTTTTTGATATATATAAAATTTAAATGAACTGTTCTTTTAAATTTTCTAATTACCGTCTTACTGATCTTTACCGTCACTTGATCAATTTAATGCATCCCTAAAAACTTCCTGACCACAAACATTTGAATGGAGGTGTATTTCAGCACAGAAATGCATAAAGAAAGTTAATCGAAGAAAATAAAATGATCTTATGCAGATGTATGCATGGCATCATTGGTGGGCAGGGCAATGTCTTATGTCACTGTTGTAGCACCGTTTGTGATACAGCCACTTATGAGGGCCAGCGGTCTTGTTTAGAGCTTGTGTGCCAGAGCCAGTGGTGAAAGGAAAGGCCTGCCAAGACAATTTCAGCCGCGCTCACAGTCGTGGCCTTTGAAGACATATCTTTTAGCCTTTAGGTCGTGGCAGGCTTCTTTATAATGCCTTTTGCTATAAATATACAGTCATAGACCTACAACACAATGACTCACCATCTCCAGTAATCCTGTTAGAAGATTCTCTTCATGCATAAACACACACTTAATCACAACAGCCATTGCTCTTCACAGTGTAATGTGAGAGTCTGAGCTGATCTTTCAAATGCCCCGGTCAAGCAGCCTCTCATTTTAAAAATATTATATCTTTAAGCCAATATTAAAGATATCAAAACAGAGGCTGACTGCTGGAACACACACCCACTCGGTTATATTATGATATAAAAGTTATTTATTGTTTGAATTTCCAAGAGATAGAGGTTAACACTCATCTCTCACTGATAACAGATCCCTCAAGTTTGAAATATGTTGTGTTGTTTCCATGGAGAAATAATTTAGAAGGTAAAATTAATCGTTTACATGTTGATTCAATTTACACTGTCTGATTCCTTGATTAAGGAGCCAGGAGCCTATTTTATCTGTTCGTTTTCTTCTTTTTGTTATATTTGTAATGCGTGTGTTCAAGTTTGGGGTCAGAATTTTTTTTTTTTTTTTTTTAAATAAATTATTCTTTTATTAAGCAAAGATGCATTAAATGGATCAAAAGTAATAGTAAAGACATGTTTATTGTTACAAAGGTTTTCCACCTCAAATAAATGTTTTTTTGTTTTTTTTAACTTTTTATTCATCAAAGAATCCTGAAAAATATGTTTCACTGTATTTCATAAAATAAATATTAAGCAGCACATTGACAATATTAAGAAATATTAACAATAATAATGAATGCTTCTTTAGCAGTAAATTAACATATTAGCATGATTCTGAAGGATCACGTGACACTGAAGTAATGACTACTGAAAATTTCCATCACAGGAATAAATTACATTTTAAAATATATTAAAATGGAAAACTGTTTAACATTATTATGTAATATTATATCACAATATTACTGCTTTAACCGTATTTTTTTATCAAATAAATGCAGACCTGGTGAGCATAAAATAAATTTCAGCATTTCAAAAACATAAAAAACTAATCCCAATCTTTTGAACAGTATATAGGTCATATAATAGTAATCACTCAAAGTAATGACAGCAACATGAGCATTGCTGGATGCTATTAATAGAGGCTTCGTCTCAGCCCTCCAAAAAATTATGTGAACTCAGATTTCAGCACTCTTTAAAATCTGTGATTATGTGATTATCGCTTCACGTTTGCTGAAAACAGCAGCTGCAGTAAGTTAATTAAAAACATTTAAATTCATTACATTAAGCATTATCCTTTGACATGGAATAAAATGTGCATAAAAGTTTGCTCCAGCTCTCTTTGTCTCTCTCATCTAAACATTCTCCATTCCAGCGAAATCAGAAATTAAAATGCAACAAATACGTCACCTTATACATCTACTGCCAGAACGATGCTATTTTAATGTTTATTTTAGGACATTGCCAAGTCGAGCGAGATTCAAACTTGTGACCTCTTGCACTAAAGGCAAGAATACTCCTCTGAGCTACATCAGCTCATGTACTGATAAGAGGCTGAGCCTCCTTAAGACTGAAATCCTGAAATCACCTCGGACAGCACCTAATTTAAAGATTATGTTATCAAATAATCAAATATAATATGTGTCACAAGTTCATCGAAGCACATAAATTGATCGAAAAAAAGACTGCATATGACTCACTGCGTAAAGAGTACTTTTTACATTTTTGTACCTGTACATTTACTTCTTATCTAATGTTATAGTATAATGCATTATTATTATGGTCACATGATTCCACAACCAACAGCCACAGCTGTCCTCAGCACTTAATCTAAAATCAGTATTACATTTTTTTTTTGAAAGAGCAAGTCTGCTTTTAAGACACTGTACAGGTGCATCTCAATGAATTAGAATGTCGTGAAAAAGTAAATTTTTCTTATAAGTTATTTAAAAAAGTGAAACTTTCATATATTTTAGATTCATTGCATGTAAAGTAAAACATTTCAAAAGTTTTTTTTGTCTTAATTTTGATGATTAGAGCTTACAGCTCATGAAAGTCAAAAATCAGTATCTCAAAATATTAGAATATTTACATTTGAGTTTCAATAAATGACCATCCCTACAGTATAAATTCCGGGTATCTCTTGTTATTTGAAACCACAATAATGGAGAAGACTGCTGAGTTGGCAATGATCCAAAAGATGAACATTGATGCCCTCCACAAAGAGGGTAAGTCACAGAGGGTCATTACTGAAAGGTGTGGCTGTTTACAGAGTGCTTTATCAAAGCATATTGAATGCAAAGTTGACTGGAAGGAAGAATTTGGGTAGGAAAAGGTGCACAAGCAACAGGGATGACTGCAAGCTTGAGAATACTGTCAAGCAAAGCTGATTCAAACACTTGTGAGAGCTTCACAAGGAGTGGACTGAAGCTGGAGTCAGTGCATCAAGAGTCACCACGCTCAGACGTCTTCAGGAAAAAGGCTACCAAGCCACTTCTGAACCAGAGACAACGTCAGGAGCGTCTTACCTGGGCTGTGGAGAAAAAGAACTCAGTGGTCCAAAGTCCTCTTTTCAGATGAAAGTAAATTTTGCATTTCATTTGGAAACAAGGTCCCAGAGTCTGGAGGAAGAGTGGAGAGGCAACAGATTCCATGTTGCTTGAAGTCCAGTGTGAAGTTTCCACAGTCAGTGATGATTTGGGCTGCCATGTCATCTGCTGGTGTTGGTCCACTGTGTTTTCTGAGTCCACAGTCAACGCATCCATCTACCAGGAAATTTTAGAGCACTTCCATGCTTCCTTCTGCTGACAAGCTTTATGGAGATGCTGATTTCATTTTCCAGCAGGACTTGGCACCTGCCCACACTGCCAAAGGTACCAAAAGCTGGTTCAATGACCATGGTGTTACTGTGCTTGATTGGCCAGCAAACTTGCCTGACCTGAACCCCATAGAGAATCTAATTTATTCTAATTTGTATTCTAAGTATTCTAATTTGTTGATATAGTGAATTGGTGGGTTTGTGTTAAATGTGAGCCTAAATCATCACAATTAAAAGAACCAAAGACTTAAACTACTTCAGTCTGTGCGCATTGAATTTATTTAATACACAAGTTTCACAATTTGAGTTGAATTACTGAAATAAATTAACTTTTCCACGACAAGAATGTCGTGGAAAAGTTCATTTATTTCAGTAATTCAACTCAAATTGTGAAACTCGTGTATTAAATAAATTCAAATTAGAATACTTCATAAGACCAATAAAAAAACATTTTTAGTGAATTGTTGGCCTTCTGGAAAGTATGTTCATTTACTGTATATTTACTCAATATTTGGTAGGGGCTCCTTTTTCTTTAATTACTGCCTCAATTCGGCGTGGCATGGAGGTGATCAGTTTGTGGCACTGCTGAGGTGGTATGGAAACCCAGGTTTCTTTGACAGTGGCCTTCAGCTCATCTGCATTGTTGGGTCTGGTGTCTCTCATCTTCCTCTTGACAATACCTCATAGATTCTCTATGGGGTTCAGGTCAGGTGAGTTTGCTGGCCAATCAAGCACAGTAACACCATGGTCATTGAACCAGCTTTTGGTACCTTTGGCAGTGTGGGCAGGTGCCAAGTCCTGCTGGAAATTAAATCAGCATCTCCATAAAGCTTGTCAGCAGAAGGAAGCATGAAGCACTCTAAAAATGTCCTTGTAGATGGCTGCGTTGACTCTGGAATTCAGAAAACACAGTGGACCAACACCAGCAGATGACATGGCAGCCCAAATCTTCACTGACTGTGGAAACTTCACACTGGACTTCAAGCAACATGGATTCTGCGCTTCTCCACTCTTCCTCCAGACTCTGAGACCTTGATTTCCAAATGAAATGCAAAATTTACTTTCATCTGAAAAGAGGACTTTGGACCACTGAGCAACAGTCCAGTTCTTTTTCTCCACAGCCCAGGTAAGATGCTTCTGACATTGTCTCGGGTTCAGAAGTTGCTTGGTTGCCCTTTTCCTGAAGACGTCTGAGCGTGGTGACTCTTGATGCACTGACTCCAGCTTCAGTCCACTCCTTGTGAAGCACTCCCAAGTGTTTGAATCAGCTTTGCTTGACTGTATTATCAAGCTTGTGGTCATCCCTGTTGCTTGTGCACCTTTTCCTACCCAAATTCTTCCTTCCAGTCAACTTTGCATTTAATATGCTTTGATACAGCACTCTGTAAACAGCCACACCTTTCAGTAATGACCCTCTGTGACTTACCCTCTTTGTGGAGGGTGTCAATGTTCATCTTCTGGATCATTGCCAAGTCAGCAGTCTTCCCCATTATTGTGGTTTCAAAGAACAAGAGATACCCAGAATTTATACTGTATGGATGGTCATTTATTGAAACTCAAATGTAAATATTCTAATATTTTGAGATACTGATTTTTTGACTTTCATGAGCTGTAAGCTCTAATCATCAAAATTAAAACAAAAAAAACTTTTGAAATGTTTTACTTTACATGTAATGAATCTAAAATATATGAAAGTTTCACTTTTTGAAATAAGTTACAAGAAAAAATGAACTTTTTCACGACATTCTAATTTATTGAGATGCACCTGTATTGTGTTTCTTACCTCTCTCCTCAGTCGGTGATGTATTGTATTCACAAGCAATGCCCCAGCAGATAAGAAATGGCTTGAACAAATCATAAATTAAACAACATAGTCAAAGTCCATGTATAATTCAAAAGCAGGGTATGAAAGAGGGCAAGTTTACTTCCTGAGGCATTGTTAGGAAGTTGCCATTTACTGTAACACACGTAATAAGTTTATTTGTAACTTTAAAGCACATCACTAATTGCAAAGATTATACCCTTGGAGAAACCTGCAGGGCGCTGATAGTTAGCTACAATAAAGGTTCCTGATTCTCCATAACTTCTTGGGATTTAACCTTTCTAGACTGTGGCTATTGAATATGCAACACATAGTCAATATGGAATGCTCTTGAGCTAGGTTTGATAAAGCTAGGCCCTTTATTAAAGCTAGGCTGGATGCTTGTTTCTGCCACAGGGTTTTCTCGTAGCTGCTTAAAAATACGGTTGAAACCCTGATGTCACATGGACTATTTTAACGATGTCTTTACTACGTTTCTGGACCTTGATCGTGGTAGTGATCTTGCTGTCTTAGGGAGGGTCAGAGAGCTCTCAGATTTTATAAAAAATATCTTAAATTTGTGTTCCAAAGATGAACGGAGGTCTTGCAGGTTTGGAACAACATGAGGGTAAGTAATTAATCACAGAATTTTCATTTTTGGGTGAACTATGCCTTTAAAAACAAAAAAGTAACTGCAGCTTTTTTAATCTCACAATCCTGACTTTTTTTCTCACATTTATTAATTTTTTACTCACAATTCTGAAAAAAAAAACTAAAAACTAAATTGTTACAGAAAAAAAGTACGATTTGAGAAACTGAAAATTTGCAGTTACCTTTTCTATTTTTAGTCCATGGTGGATGCAAAAGCAAAACAAAACAAAACAAAACAAAACAGAAAAAAACAAAAAAAACAACAGATTATGTAAACTAAGAATTCAGAGAACAGAAAGGCAGAATTATTAGATGTAACCTTGGAATTCCAAGAAAAAAAGTCAGAATGCTCACGATCTCACGGATATCTCATGATTCTTAGTTTTGTTTTGTTTTTCCTTAAGAATTGTGAGTTTATATCTTGCAATTCTGAGTTTATATCCTGAAATTCTTAGAATTCTGAGGTAAAAAAGTCAGAATTGTGAGATGAAGTGTCAAAATTACATTAGTTTTTTTTTGTGTGTGTGTGTGCCAAGCTAAGCAGCAGGTGATATATGACGTGACTGGAGCTTCATTGTGAGGAGTCACCTCTGTGTTTACTGTACTGTTGAGGAAACGCAGAGCCGTAGCATCGGTTCAGCCCAGTCATGATTGAGGGTAATCATGCAGACTGACGTCCAATCTAAAAGATATCAGAGAGAGCGAGAAAATAAATTAAAGTGTGCTTTTGCTTGGGTTTTGAAAACCAATAGCGCAGCCTGTTTGATGTGTTTTTCGTGTAAAGAGGTTGGAGGAGGGAGGGGAAGGGGCTTCGTGGCCGGCGGAGGTGTTTGGGGGAAGAAGGTGGTCATAATAGATTTTCATTCACTAGAAAGAAAGAGGAATGGATTGTATTACAGTGGAAACAATTGAGTCTATAATGGTTTGTGATCTCGCTCTCCTCGATTTTTCTTCTTTTTCTTCAGATTTAGCTGTTGGCCCTCGTCACACAAGACTGATGAAGAAGAGTGAGTGTTTGCAGTGTAAGGGGCCCGTTCACACAGAACACGTCTCTGCATAAGTGTTATTTTAGTATTGTTTAGATATTCTTTTCATTTTTGTTAATATTTTGAATCAGATTTTATTTTTATATTTTTGTTATATAGTTTTTTGTTATTGTTTTTATTTTAAGTTTTAGTCATTTTTTGTGTGTGTGCGTGTGTGTGTGTGTGTTTCATATGTCTATTTAGTGTTTATTAATTTCTAGTTTTTAGTCTTAGTTTAAATAAATAGTTAATGAATAGTTATTTTAGTACTTCAACTTAAACAAGCAAATTAATGAGAAATGTTACCTTGGCAAATTATCTTATTTCAGTTAATGTTTATTTTATTTCAAGTAATGGAATTGATGGCACCCAGTGAAATGGGGCAAATGAATTAAATATATACAGTATATATTTTTATTGTACAGTCTATATATTGTGACGAGTCAGCTGCCTCCCCCTAATTATCAGCATCTCCCCGTCCCTTAATCGCCGCCCTTCACCAGGCTCCCGACGGGAGTGGGTGTGTGAGAGAGGAGGGGTGCTGAAACAGCCAGATCTGGGGGCGTGTGATGAGGCACACACCTGAAGTGAATGGAGCCTCATCACCGCCGCTGTATATATGCCGGCTGCGCCTCTCCTCTGGAGACCGGTCTCTTCCCCGTGCATGCACGCTGGTGTCCTCGTGGGTCCAGGAAGGGAGCGTGGAGCGCGGAGGACCGCACCCGCGAGACGGCTGACGGGCCAGGATGCCAGGCCAGGATGCCGGGCCGTACCCCTGGAAGCGCCGCGGGCCCAAAGGAGGACGAAGCCGCCGATAGAAGCCGCCGCCCTCGCGCTCCGGACCCAAGGGGGAGCGCGTGCGGCCACCGGACTCCGCCCCTTACCTGGACCCTTCCTTCCAGAACACTGCCCCTCCTTCACAACCCGCGCAGCACGACGAGGACACCAGATCCCCTGTTTATTTTGGACACTTAATCCCCTTTGGACACTTTATTTGATTATTTCTGTTTAATAAAAGCCTCTCCGAGGCCTGACGCCACACCCACTGTGTCTGTCGTTTGCTCCTCCCGCCACTATATATATATATATATATGTTTTAATTAAGGATATGGTTGTTGGTCAAAACTTTATATTTAACTTTTTTTATTCTTATATTTAATTAATATTGTGCAATAAACTAAAATATATATTTTTTAATTCATAGTCTATAATCATAAGTCAAGCATTTTATATTATATTTTATGTTGTACTGTCACGTTTTTTATTTGACATTTATTTGACATTTATTTGACAGTGCAAGGCTTCATGGGATCGTAGTTCATCTGCTCAAAAAAGATGATAAATCTGTAATCTCTTTGTTCTTTTTTGTAATTTTTCTCCAACAAAGTTTATATAAATTAGTGTTTATATTAGCAACTGTGTTAAAAATCCTTCTTATCTCTGTCTAGCAGTTTTCTGTGTGCCTATGTGATCGGCCCATGAGATCTCTCACCAGTCCTGCATCTGAAGCTGTCATCTTTTGCAGCCCCCATCAGACTGTGTGATTTCATCCTGCAGTGATCTTTGCATCCAAAGCAATGATGAGCTCTGTCGACCAGATAATAAAGCATGATGCCAAGGCCATGCCTGGAACCCACAAATGTCTTCTGTGGCTTAAACCGCCATATTTCTACTTAACGTCATCTGCTATTTCCAGATATCCATGACAATGAGACTCTGATGCTGCATGTGGAAAACTGAGATGGGATCCAGTCTATTAAATATGCAGACGTTCAGTGATTTGGACCAAAGGGCTCTCCATTTTACTGTCATCCTCTTTCAAAGGTCATTCTGGTTTAGATCAAAAGAAGCCATGTTTTTAAAGTACCATTATCTTGATAGAGATGAGCCTTTAGGTAAACTACTGATGCAGGGAGATTTCATTCCACGCTATCAAGCAGGATCTGATAATTCAAATTTTGCAGGGGTAAAGAAAATGTCATCTCTCCACGCTGAATAGCAATCAGCTACTAACCAAGCAGAGTGAGCGGGTGACAGCTATGGGCTGCAGACATCTGAGAAACCGCAACATTTCGGTCACAATTCATAGAGCCATAATCGAGATTGAACCCTGCATCCTTTTCTCATAAATCTCTGTTCACAATTTGTGGAAGATTTCCCCTAATCCTGTGAAGATTGATTTTTCCAGATGTTTCTACCATATGCCGGGCCTTTAGTCCTCGCCCCGAGTGCCTGATGCATCATGGGGTTATTTTCATCCCATTGGTAGGATATAAAGATATAACTCAGACTCACCCGGCAAGAGTTCGCCTGAAGATATGTTTACAGAGGCACTAAAACAACATGAAGCTTCCGATCGAGACAAAGGCATTCGTAAAACCATTTAGATTGAGATGCTGCATGTCTCTGATTAAATCAACCCAGAATTTGTCTTGCATTTACAATCCAATCTAGCTATGCAGGGCTCAGCTGTGCCTGTAATGTAAATAAATATATAAAAATGACTTCTGTGCTTATTCGGAGGCTGAATTTTTGTTCGATTTAGCAGCTATTTTATGAAATGTCTATCTATTTCTGCTGGTAATTGTAGACTTGTTTTGACTTGTTCTTCTCTAAGTACTTTGACAGATGTTGTCATGATTTTGCAAATTGATTCCCTTGTGATTTAATTAAAGTACTTCTTAAAATGTTTTGCAACATTGTCCACCTCCACTATATCTCTTGTTTCAGATGTGTCTGATTTATGCATGGTTAAAAAAAATGTATACCGAGATTTGATAATTCATTGATAATGAAATTTTACACAGTACATAAGACAATACAATTTTGGCACAAGTCTTGGTATGAAAGAAGAAAAACAGGTGAAAATACTGTTATACCCTATTCTATATATATATATATATATATATATATATATATATATACTGTATATACCGTATATATATATATATATATATATATATATATATATATATATATATATATATATACTGTATATATATATATATACACTGTATATATATATATATATATATACAGTATATATATTAAAGGAATAGTTTACCCAAATTTTAAAACTTTCTGAAAATGTACTCACCCTCAGGCCATCCAGAATGTACAGTAGATGAGTTTGTTTCTTCATCAGAACAGATTTGGAGAAATCTAGCATTGCATCACTTGCTCACCAATCAAGTCAAGTTGAGCTTTATTGTCATTCCGCTACATGTGGGGACATACAGTGGAACGAAATGTCGTCCCTCACAGGACCACGGTGCTACATAAATAAAGACATACAACAATGAAGTAAAACACTATAAACCTATACACAACTAACCTACTGACAGATTTTGACTAAGTATACTATATATATATGTTTACCCTATACAACTAAAGATAAAAGATAAAAAATACAAACTATACAAACTATACGAATGCTTCACATAAATACTGTACATGTGCAGAGAGAAACATTGTGAGTCAATTTCAGCTGGCTGGGGAACAGTACAAGATGATTTGTAGTGCATGAGCATGTAAACATACATATATTGCTGAGTCTTTTGTGGGATTGTGTACAAACAGCAGTCTGTGAAAAGTGTCTAGTGCGCATAGAGGAGAGTGTGTTACTACAGGTGGTTTGTACAGGCCCACTTACCTGTGTGTAGCACACTTTGAATTGCACAAAAAAGTTTCACACAGTTTTTTCTTTGGTGTGGTAAGGTTGGGGGGTGTTTGGAGAGGGGGGGGGGGGGGGGGGGGTCCATGTTTCAGGAGGTAGGGATTTGCATGGGGTTTCAGAGGAGGGCGGGATGATTTGGATTCAGGGCTCTCACAGCCTGGGGGAAAAAGCTGTTGAGCAGTCTGGCGGAGCGGGCTCTGATGCTCCGGTACCGTCTTCCTGATGGTAGGAGCTGGAAGAGACTGTCGGAGGGGTGGGTGGGGTCCTTCACGATGCTGTTGGTTTTGCTGAAGCATCGTGCAAGGAAAATGTCCAGGATGGATGGGAGAGGGGTACAGATGATCTTTGCAGCCGTGTTCACTGTCCGCTGGAGGGTCTTGCGGTCAGCAGCACTGCAGTTCCCTTACCAGACAGTGATGCAGCTGGTCAGCACACTCTCAATGGTGCCCCTGTAGAATGTGGTGAGGATGGGTGGTGGGAGACTTGCTCTTTTCAGCCGGCGGAGAAAGTGTAGGCGCTGTTGTGCCTTCTTGGAGAGTGACATGGTGTTGGTGGTCCAGGTGAGATCCTCCATGATGTGCACCCCCAGGAATTTAGTGCTGCTGACTCTCTCCACAGTCGAGCTGTCGATGGTCAGTGGGGGGTGGTCAATGGAGTTCCTCCTCCTGAAGTCCATCACAACCTCCTTTGTCTTCTCCACATTGAGGGACAGATTGTTAGCGCCACACCATTCAGCCAGCTGTGCCACTTCCTCTCTGTAGTACGTTTCATCATTGTTGCTGATGAGACCTACCACTATTGTGTCATCAGCGAACTTGATGATGTGGTTGGAGCTGAACTTGGCAGTGCAGTCGTGGGTCAGCAGCGTGAAGAGCAGCGGGCTGAGCACACAGCCTTGTGGGGCACCTGTGCTCAGTGTGGTAGTGCTCGAGGTGTTGTGGCCGACATGGACTGACTGAGGTCTTCCGGTTAAAAAGTCCAGGATCCAATTACAGAGGGAATTGTTAAGGCCCAGCAGGTTTAGTTTATTTATGAGCTGTTGTGGGATTATTGTGTTGAATGCCGAGCTGAAGTCAATGAACAGCATTCTAACATAGGAGTCTTTATTTTCTAGGTGGGTAAGAGCCAGGTGGAGGGTGGAGGAAATTGCATCGTCCGTAGAGCGGTTTGGACGGTATGCAAACTGGAGCGGATCGAGTGTGTTGGGGAGGCTGGTTTTGATTTTGTGCATGACTAACCTCTCAAAGCACTTCATCATGATTTGAGTCAGTGCTATGGGACAGTAGTCATTTAGACAGGACACAGGTGATTTCTTTGGTACCGGTATGATTGTTGTAGATCCTCTGCAATGGATCTTCTGCAGTGAATGGATGCCGTCAGAATGAGTCCAAACAGCTGATAAAAACATCACAATAATCCCAAATAACCCACACGACTCCAGTCCATCAATTAATATCTTGTGAAGTAAAAAACTGTGTGTTTGTAATCCGAAAATCCACCATTAAGGCATTTTAACTTTATTTACATTTACATTTAGTCATTTGGCAGACGCTTTTATCCAAAGCAACTTACAATTGGGGAATACATAAAGCGATTCATCTTGAAGAGGCAATCAGACAGAGGAAGTGCTCGTAACACCAAGTCTCAGTCATTGTTCAAATAAATACAAGCTAGCAAGGGAAGAAGAGAAAGATAAAGGGAAAGATTAAGTTATTATTATTATTATTTTTTTTTTTTTTAAGTTTAGGATGAAGTCAAGTAGTGCCGAAAGAGATGAGTTTTCAGTTGTTGCTTAAAGATTGACAGGGATCCAGCATTCCGGATAGGGGTGGGAAGATTATTCCACCAGCCAGGAATGGTGAACGAGAATGTTCTGGAGAGTGATTTTGAGCCTCTCTATGATGGTACCACAAGGCGTCGCTCACTAGCAGATCTCAGACTTCTGGAGGGGATGTAGATTCGTGATTGTGAGTGGAAGTAGGAGGGTGCTGAGCCTGTGGTCGTTCTGTATGAAAGCATCAGTGTCTTGAACTTGATGCGAGCTGCCACTGGTAGCTAGTGCAAGGAGATGAAGAGAGGTGTAACATGGGCTCTTTTGGGCTCGTTGAAGACCAGTCGTGCAGATGCATTCTGAATCATTTGTAGAGGTTTGATTGTGTTTGATGGAAGTCCAGCCAGAAGAGCATTGCAGTAGTCCAGCCTAGAAACGACAAGGGCCTGGACAAGAAGTTGTGCAGCATGCTCTGTCAGAAAGGGCCTGATCTTTCTGATGTTGTGTAGTGCAAACCTGCAAGATTGAGCAGTCTTTGCAATGTGCTCTTTGAAGGTCAGCTGGTCATCAAAGATTACACCAAGATTTCTGACCGAAGTTGATGGGGTAATTATTGATGAGCCTAACTGAATCGTGAAGTCATGCTGTAGAGTTGGAGTGGCAGGGAAGACAAGAAGCTCAGTCTTTGCCAGGTTGAGCTGTAGGTGATGTTCTTTCATCCATGCCGAGATGTCCACCAGGCAGCCTGAGATCCGTGCAGCTACCGTTGGATCATCAGGTTGAAAAGAGAGATAGAGCTATGTGTCATCGGCGTAGCAATGATAGGAGAAGCCATGTGCCTGTATGATGGGACCCAGTGATGTAGTGTATGTGGAGAAGAGGAGGGGTCCAAGAACCGATCCCTGAGGAACCAGTGACCAGTTGATGTGCTTTGGATAACTCCCCTCCCCAGGCCACCCTGAAAGACCTACCGGTGACATAGGATTCAAACCAGCGAAGTGGAATCCCATTTATATCATCACTTCTGGCCAAAATATGCATCCATAATCCATAATAACATCCTTTGGTGGAAATGTCCATGTTGTCCTTTCACATAAAAATATGCCAACATATTTATTTTTATTTTTCTTCTAAGCAGTGCTTGATCTGCACATATTTCTCCCCTAATTCAATGGAGAAAGTGATATTATGGATAGAGGACTCGTTTGAAGTTAAAAATGTCTTGATGGATTTGTTTCTTACAAATAGCTTTATTAGCTGTTTAGCTCTCATTCTGATGGCACACATTCACTGCAGAGGATTCTTTGGTGAGCAAGTGATGGAATGCTAAATTTCTCCAAATCTGTTCTGATGAAAAAACATATTCATCTACATCTTGGATGGTCCGTGGATGAGTACTTTTACAGCAAATTATTATTTCTGAATGAACTATTCCTTAAGTCACATTTATTTAAAATAATAATAATAATAATAATACTAATAATAATGAAAATATTTAAAGTTTAATAATGATTCAGGGTTTCATTCATTTAAGTACAAACCCTCACAGTACAATTAACTACAAATTACATAGCAATAAAACTAACGAGCAGTTTTACAAAATTATTACATATTACAGACACTATAATGTAAAACAATGTAACACATTTAAGTGCTATATAAATGCCTCATTCATTCATTTAAAGTGGCAGTAAAACGACATAACCTGTGCACCTGATTTGAATGTCAGCTTAGGATCAGTAGCAAATCTTTGTGGATGTGCTACAATAAATTTCAGCAGTATTTTTGTGATTGTAAGACATCAGTATATTGATTGAATGTTAAGATGAAAGATAATGTTTGTGCTGTGTTTATACAGGAGCTCAGCAGGGTGTTATCTTTGATTGAATGAATATACAAGATTACCTACCTAAAATATAAGATCACGCCTTCTTTGACGGTTTCTTCAAATAACTTGAAAAAGCATTGATTGTGATACGTGATCTGAAGAGGAAGAGGATGAGGATGAGGAAGAAGCTTGTCTCTTGTGTCCTGCATTCACAGATGAATCTGAGGGATGCAGAAGATAAATCTCGAAACACTCCTTGTTTGAAAGATGATTAAACGCAGCCTTTGAAGAACACACAGCTTCAAAGAGTTAACATGAACAGTGGGATTTCAAAGCATTTCTCAATAATTCATTTTATCTCCATTTCACAAATGAATTTTGATTAGTTTGGCCATCTATAGGCTTATTATCTCTCATCAAATTGTATACCAAAATTATCTGCTGGAATCTATTCCCGAGGGCAGAAATTGCATCAGACGTTACCTTGTTAAAGATGTTCAGAAATTACCTCGTCTTTTTCCTCTCAGTTTTTTTCTATAACAGTGGCATATATTTATAGTGACACTTTAACCATTAGATACAGAAGCATAGCACCATTTGGAAGATAGCAATCGCTGCAAGGCAATGACTCATGAGAAAATGAGACCAAGTGAGAAAAAGAGGCTGCCAGGTTTGTCAGCTCTTGCCAGGTTTAGGCATCAAGTCCTCATCAAGGTTTATTTGAACTGGAATAATTATGCTAAAACCCCCTGCACAGAATGGCCCATAGGATCTTTAGGAGAGATAACTGAGACCAGAGATAAAACTGTATGTTTGTGCTAAGAGCAGGGATGTGATGCTTTTTGCCTGAAAGGGTGGTGAATGTCTCATTGCAGTCTCAAGTTTGAAGCAACACTATTTACAATTTTTATAAAGGGAAATCTGTATTATCTGATTTTTGCAGTCACAGCATGGTAAATATGTTTTTTCTCCATGTAATACAAAAAGGAGAGCTGTCAAAATTGTGTTATAAATCATTTCTAATGACTACCTTGACTACATTTCGTATTAATAATAATTACCGGTAATAATTAATATTAATAATAATTAATAATTTTACTCAGATACATTTCTCCAGAATGTTTTGTTATATTTACAAAGATTGTTACAACCACAAATCTCAAAAAAAATAAAAAAATAAACCTGAACCGGTGAATTAATCATTTGAATCATTTGAATCAGTAAACACAGCTTTATGGAACGTGCACTTAATGTAAATCTCAAAATTATATATATATACTGCATATATATATATATTAAACTGTACCTGTAACTGTACAACCCGAATTCCAGAAATGTTGAGACGTTTTTTAAATTTGAATAAAATGAAAACTAAAAGAATTTTAAATCACATGAGCCAATATTTTATTCATAATAGAACATAGATAACATAACAAATGTTTAAACTGATAAATTTTAAAATTGTATTAAAAATGAGCTCATTTCAAATTTGATGCCTGCTACAGGTCTCAAAGTAGTTGGGATGGAGGCATGTTTACCATGGTGTAGCATCTCCTCTTCATTTCAAAACAGTTTGAAAACGTCTGGGCATCGAGGTTATGAGTTTCGGTGTTGGAATTTGGTCCCATTCTTGCCTGATATAGGTTTCCAGCTGCTGAAGAGTTCGTGGTCATCTTTGACGTATTCGTTTAATGATACGCTAAATGTTCTCTATAGGTGAAAGATATGTACTACAGGCAGGTCAATCCAGCACCCGGACTCTTCTACTACAAAGCCATGCTGTTGTAATAGCTGCAGTACGTGGTTTTGCATTGTCCTGCTGAAATACACAAGGCCTTCCCTTAAATAGACATCATCTGGAGGGGAGCATATGTTGCTCTAAAACCTTTATATACTTTTCAGCATTCATAGTGCCTTCCAAAACATGCCAGCTGCCCATACCGTATGCACATATGCACCCCCATACCATCAGAGATGCTGGCTTTTGAACTGAACGCTGATAACACGCTGGAAGGCCTCCCTCCTCTTTAGCCTGGAGGACACAGCGTCTGTGATTTCCAACAAGAATGTCAAATTTGGACTCGTCTGACCATAGAACACTTTTCCACTTTGAAACAGTCCATTTTAAATGAGCCTAGGGCCCACAGGACACGACGGCGCTTCTGGACCATGTTCAAATATGGCTTCCTTTTTTCATGATAGAGCTTTAGTTGGCATCTGCAAATGTCACGGCGGATTGTGTTTACCGACAGTGGTTTCTGGAAGTATTCCTGGGCCCATTTAGTAATGCCAATGACAGAATCATGCAGATGAGTGATGCAGTGTCGTCTGAGGGCCCGAAGACCACGGGCATCCAACAAAGGTCTTCAGCCTTGTCCCTTAAGCACATAGATTTCTCCAGTTTCTCTGAATCTTTTGATGATGTTATGCACTGTAAATTATGAGATTTGCAAAGCCTTTGCAATTTGATGTTGAGGAACATTTTTTTAAAGTATTCCACAATCGTTTTGCGCACTCTTTCACAGATTGGAGAGCCTCTGCCCATCTTTACTTCTGAGAGACTCTGCCTCTCTTAGACATCCCTTTTATAGCTAATCATGTTACAGACCTGATGTCAATTAACTTAATTAATTGCTAGATGTTCTCCCAGCTGAATCTTTTCAAAATGTCTTGCTTTTTCAGCCCTTTGTTGCCCCTGTGGCAACTTTTTTGAGACCTGTAGCAGGCATCAAATTTGAAATGAGCTCATTTAGTGGATAAAAGTGTTAAATTTCTCTGTTTAAACATTTGTTATGTTCTCTATGTTCTATTGTGAATAAAATATTGGCTCATGTGATTTGAAAGTATTTTAGTTTTAAATAAAAGGTTCTTAAGTGTACTTAAAGAGAGTTTCTTACATTTAATTAAACTTTTAAAATGTGCCCTTTGCAGTAATATCTAATTAAATGTTTTAAACTTAATTATCTTGTGTCATGCTTTAAAGAAATGCACTTATTTTTATATGACTAACATACTAAAGCACATGTAAAGTACTTATATAATTTTAACTTATTAAAACTTTTTTAAAAGTTTAATTTTAATATAATTGTATTGTGTTATTAGATTCATTTAAAGTGAACATATTTTAAATGTACTAAATTTCAACTTCGTCATTATACAAATGTTTAATTTCAAATAAATGTAAATACATGACACATCTGATGTTTTTAAACATTTGCTTGTACAACATATTTCAAAGGCAATAGAAGTAGTTATGAAATTACATATAAATATGTAGGCCTTCCTAAAGGGATAGATCACCCAAATATGAAAATTCTGTCATTAATTACTCACCCTCAAGTCCTTCCATCTTCGTTCATCTTCAGAACACAAATTAAGATATTTTTTTATGAAATCCGAGAGCTTTCTGACCCTGCATAGACAGCAACGCATCTGACATGTTCAAGGCCCAGAAAGGTAGTAAGGACATTGTTAAAATAGTCCATGTGACATCAATGGTTCAACCGTAATGTTATAAATGCTTTTTTGTGCACAAAGAAAACAAAAATAATGACTTATTCAACAATTTCTTCTCTCCTTTTGTGTTCCACTGAACAAAATGACAATAGCATACAAGTTTGCAATGATGTGACTATGAGTAAATGATAACAGATTTTTCAATATTTGGGTGAACTGTCCCTTAAACTTGTTGGTCTACTGAATGGTTAACTCTCCAAAAAATAAAAACTTCAGTCCAGCACATCCACCAGCAATCTTATTTTTTTCACAAATGTCTTTCCTCTCCATTTCATGGTTGCATTTTTGTCCTTTCATCATCCCTGCTTTCATTCCTGCTCTCCACCCCTCTCTCTCTTCACCTCTTACTTCAAAAAACTCTCAACCAATATACCAGCATGCCCCTCTCGCCCCCTGTCAGTACTGACCTTGAGAAAAATTGCATATGCCATTGAAGAAAGAATGCAGTTCTAAAAAAAGAATATAAGCCTCTCAGTTGTGTATCCGAAATAAATAAATAATCTTACAGAATCTAATTTATGTTTTTCTTTTTTTATCCCCTCCCATGGTTCTTGGTCCCCGAGGACTCTGATTTAAGTCTAAGTGATGATGAAATGTCAAATCCACTCAGTGTGAAGTGGTGGCACTTTTATTAAACACGCTCCTGGTCACGGGCCCCTGAATGTACACATTCATGTTCTCTTCCGGGCTTAATGACATGAGACAATGCATTCGACTTTCGCTCACTCATTACATATTAGACTCGGGGCTCCTGATATAGTGCTTGTGGGTGTGCGATTCAAAGCGTCCTCATGTTTTCCTGTTTCCCCAGCCATTACCCTGGGTCAATCAATACAAAGTGACTGCTTCTCTCAGTGGTAGGCACCCAGGGTTTGGCATGGAGAGCTATTAAAACTCTGGCCCGCTCATCTCTCTGAACCAGCCCCATGAGTTCTTCCTGTACGGTGAAGATGGACAGCATACAGTGTTGTGTTCTGTCAGGGTTTAATAGCTCTGGGATGCGCAGAGCTGCATTGAGCTCCGTGTGTGTGTGAGGCAATATCACTGTGCTGAGAGGTGAGGTAGCTTGGCTGACCCGGTTTCATCATTAAAGGGATAGTTCACACTCAAATGAAAATTCTGTCATCATTTACTCACCCTCATGTGGTTTTAAACCCAAAAGATGTAATTGATTCCATGGAACACAGCTCCTTTCCAGCAGTTCAGCCTCCAAAACTATCTTAAAAGTAGTCCAAACCACTATCCTCACTATATTCTACTTCTTTGAACCTTTGTGATAGCATCTAAAATGTGTTTAAAGCAGTGCTTCTGAACCTTTTTTTTACCAAAAGGCCCCCCATTGTCCAACACAATATTCAAAAGCCCCAATTTTGTCTGCTGTAATTTTGACAATGCTGTTTTATTAACCGAAATTGGAAGTGTGATATAATAAATTAAACATGGTTAGTTTTATGATTCTTTGTGGTTCGATATTCTGATTTCGTATGTTTTTCAGTAAAAAAAAAAAATAGTTATTTAGGGGAAAAAAAAACATGATTTTAGTTTACATTTTGCGGCACTTTTAAAGTTAATTGTCCAGTGAGTGCCACTAAAGACATGGATAAACCTAAATGTAACAACATTACATTACATTGGCTGTTTTATGTATCACAGCAGTTGAAATGTCTCGTAAGTGCCGTTAAAAGGTTAATGTTCTTTAGTGTTTGAAAATAACATACCACCTACACTAAACTATAAACCTAATCAAAAGTGTTAACAAAAGCAATCTTGATATAATATCAAATTTGCTGAAGAAACCATGCCATTTCAGCTTCCTTCTACAAGTCTTTGAGCTCTTTTTTGAGCTCATGACTCGTGTTTTACAGGGTGAGCTGCTGAGCAAGTTTATGAAGCCAGAAAATTAATACACATGGAGCCGCAAACACATGATGAAATAAGTGTTTTGAGGCCAAAACCTAGTATTGTGCCAGAAACAATGGGGGAAAAATGGTTATTAATCATTAAACTGCCCCTTTGATCATAATTTGTTTAAAAAAATAATAATTGTCATTTCAGCTGAAACCGCCATTGAAATGTGTGTATAGAGACATGTACCCTAGTAAAAAAGAAATATATTTAAAACATTTATTTCATACCAAGTATAGTTAAAATCTATTAACATTTACTGACATGTTGCTTGAGACTGATATAAAAATTATAATTAAACTTTATTTGAACTGTAGTACTACTTGTGCACAATGCATATTTCTTAATATTAAGCCTAAAATTAATTTTAATGTCACTATTGATGAGGATTGTATGATCTTTGAATAATATTGGTCTTTAAATGGAAGATATTTAAAGTGTACCTGAAGTATACTTGCAATAGTTTCACTTTAGCACAATCAAGTACAGTATACTTCAGTATATCTTTAGTTGGACTTCAGAGCTACTTCCGCACAATAAAAGTGCATTAAGTACAAAATTAGTTGTTCCAGTTTAGCATACTTTAATATACCAGTTTAGTACATCAAAAGGTACAATTATATGTACATAATACATAAGTACATAATATGTAAACATACTTGTAAAATACTTACCATGAAATAAATGTATTTCAAATACATTTTTGTATATTTATTTTTCACTAGCGTATAGATATGAGTTTTGCAAAAATCTAGGTAGAAGCATGTTTTTCCAATGAGCCTTGATTGAAATTTTGTCAGTCTAACCTGGTCTGTCACGAATCACGATTGATTACAAGTTGACCCAACAGCGTTTGGTATTATTAACATTAGACCTTGCATAATAAGTCTTATCTGAATACATGCAGTTAAAGAAAGTCGTACTGGTAACATGAAGGTAAGTAAATTATGACAGAATTGTATTTTACTTTTCAGTGATCTAACCTCTTTAATACAGTGTGTAATAGAGTCAAAATATTTTGGTGAAGAAATATACACCTCTATCTCACCATAAATCTTTTAAGCTTCGAGGAAGGTGTGTATCAATACACTGGCAGATTTGAACATAATCCCTGTGTGTCCTGTTCATTCAGTCTATGCATGATACAACTGCAGTCTACGCCAGAGCATCACAACATATTATTTCATCCCTGAGGTCAGAACACGGGATAAATGTGGCTCAGACACATTAAAGACCATGAAACGGATCACATTCCCATTACCTGTCAAAAAAAACCTCACAGTTTACCCCACATCTCTCTTTCTCCCTCTCTTTTTTTTTTTTTTTTGATTGAAGCGTATGTTTTTCACCCAGAGCTTAAAGTAAACCGTTTTCCCCCCATCTTTAAAGTCTTGTCACAGCTACAAAACAGATCCCAAATGGTCCCGCATAAGCTGTTGCCCAAAGGCTTTTGCATTTGACCATTTTGAAATGAAATTGCACAGCCTTCTGGGACAAGTTGTTGGAATTGAACGAGGGCCATGTAAAATTCATGTGCTTTCTCTGTGTTGACGAAACAGTGCCGTCATTGTAAATATCTCAGTATCAGAGGGACAGAGAAACAGAGTATTTGTGAGGGGAAAAACAAAGCTAAAGAAACAGTGAGTGCAAAATAAAAATAAAAAGGGACAACTTCTAAGAAAAAAAAAAAAGAAGACTGGTGCATTGGAAGGAAAGGAGACCAGGGAAGGAGAAAAAGATCTTCATCACAGCAGTCAGGGCTGGATACCCTGTGGAGGCTTGAACATTGCCAAAACAAAACACAGAGCATGTTCACGTTAGTATTCCGTCCTGGCTCAGCATTCTTCAGTGGGAGCACAGCCAGCATGATGCATTATTTGTGCCTTTCTGACATTTTCCACTTTCCAAGTGATTGAATTTACCAAATGGGGCCAGCACTGTTGCACATAAACACAAAAGAGATTTTTGTGCATGTGTCAAGCGCCTAGAACAGTAGTAGCCTACAGTAGCCCATGATAGGGATAAAATGAGTCACAGAGAAGATGAGCCACACTGTGTGTCTAGATAGCCATATACCAAATAAAGCATGTGACAAAGAATAAGCTGACAAAAAAATATAGAATTAAAGGGGTCCTATTATGCTCTTTTACAAAGTCTTGATTTTGTTTTGGGGGTGTACTAGAACATGCTCTCCTGCTTGGTGGTTCGAAAAAAGAATTATTTTTTCACATAATTTACATTATTACAATGCCTTTCTCCCCAGCCTGACACAAACGGCTCGATTAGTTCCGGGTTTGATGGAGGCCCGCCTTCCGGAAAAACAGATTCCGAAAACTTCATCTTACGTTTCCTTTTAAAATATCTTCAAACTGTTACGTTCCCCTAAATGTCTAGGGGTCAGAAGGGGAAGTAAGAGAGTAAAAAAAAAAAAAGTAACGAGGTAATGAACAGCGAGAACACACTTCAATCCTCTGTCCCAGATTGAAGATGACACCAGGGGCCTGTACCATGATAGTGAATGAACAAACTAGGGTTACAGGATTAGTTTTGAGTTGACAAAACCAAACCAAACCAATCCGGCTTTGTTGGTACCATGATGCTGATCATCAACTTTCTCTGTCAACTCAGTCTTTAATCCTAAATTAATGAAGCGCGTGCACTTGAAAGAGTGACGTCAGTAATGAACAGCCAATCACATGCCTTTTAACTGTGATTCACTTCTCGTGATTCAAGCCAAAGATTAAAAGATTGAAAAATATGAATTTAAATACATTTACACAGCAAAGTGAAAAGAGCTGTCAATGAAAGAGGACAACTAAAATAAAACATCTTGCCATATCAGCGCAACTGAAACTTGTGAAGTTAGTTTGTATAGTTATACAGTTATTTACTGTATAGTTATATAGGTATACATAGACTCAAATCTAAACTCTTATGTAGTCATGTATAAAGCTTTATCTATTGATTCTAAAGCTTATTTATATTCTATATTATTTGTATATATTTATATTAATTTAAAATAAAAGATTAATAATAATTATTTTAATATGGCTTGTGTAATGGATTAAGGCTATAATAAATATATAAATCATGTAATTATTATAATTAATCATCGCTAAAAGCCAGATGATTTGATCTTTATAAATGTTGTACTATGTAGTGACCTATAATTTGAAGCAAGAGAAAATGCAGGAGTGGCTTTATTTCATCAGAGATGTGACACTTTGTTCGAAGCTGATTGGTCAAATTTCAGTTTGAGATCTCTAACCCAGAACATAATCTGCCCTGGAGCAGGTTAGCTGTGGAGTTACTATGGCGATGAACACCGCTAAAAGCCAAGCCACTTTCATGGTACCTAAAACAAAGAATTGGTGCAAACTAAACTGAAACTTACCTGGCTAGCCAGCTAATCCGGCTTCATGGTACAGGCCCCAGTTGATATATATATATATATATATATACAAAAATATTTTTTATTTACAAAACAGGAAAGAATATGATATAAGTGGGAGCAAAAGCTCAGGGGAGAGCAAGGCCTAAAATAAACAAAATAGTTCACTAACTAAATTAAGGAGGAGCTCTAACTAACCTTAAAGAAAAGAAAAAAAGAATACAGCCAACTTCCCTCACCTCCCTTGCTGTACCAAAAACAGGCAAAAAGCAGTATAAAAAGAAAAAGGCTCTCTCCCCCTACAGCATCCCTCTTAACACACAGGCTAGTGTTTAAAATCACTCGAGACAAGAGAGCAACCATATCCATCAACAGTTCATGCTGAAACTCAACTAGCCACTGCTAATACAACTATTGTCTCTGCATGACAAACAAGCACAAAGTTCAGTCTGGAGCAGGGGAGAAGTGTGTCTCCTAGCAAACTCTGAACTGCCCCAATATCCTCTTGGTCTCAGGCACGCTCTCACAAACGAGCTACATGTGGTGGTGATTTGCCCTGAGAAGGAGAAGAAAGAGAGAGCAAAAACAAACGCAGGGCATTCAACAACACCCACACCTTTGTAAACAACAGTGAAACAAATTCAAGAACATTATTAAAAATAATAATAAATATTTAGTCCCTATGGACGTAACAAAACTGATAAGTAGGTAGAAAGAATATGTGATTCTTTTCAAATGGTTGGGGTCAGTATTTTATTTTATTTTATTAAAAAAATAATACTTTTATTTAGCAAGGATTGATTAAATAAAATAAAAAATACAGTAATGGCATTGATAATGTTACAAAAGTTTCAAATAAATGCTGTTCTTTTACAGAGATGTTCATTTAAATGCTTTTTATGAGAAATTTTTGAAATAAACTGTTTTCAACATTGATAATAATAAGAAATGTGTCTTAAGCAGCAAATGCAGTGAACATAAGAGACTGCTTTCAAACTTTTGAGCTGTATGTTGTTTTCATGCTCACCAATTCAACTGTACTGACTCAACTTACCCCACTTATGTGTTCCTCTTGCCCCATTTATTTAGTTGTTTAGAGGCTGACAGTCAAAGAACACTTTACAGGTGAACGCAGTAATTTTTTACCACATTCAAAAACTTTTGGACATAAAGAAATGAATAGCACTTTTAACAAATACTCTTTTACTTTACATGGAGCAGGTTGATATTGGCCCACAATACATCAGTAAAAAGGCCAAGGTTTCAGTTGGTATTAATTCTGAGTAACACTTTTTCAAAATAAAAGTGGCTCAACTGATCCCAGCAAGTTTCCTCATTTATACCAAAACAGCTCATTTCAGATTCTGTCTTCGTTCTTCCTTCTCAATGGCCTTTTGACTTTCAGTGTGGTGCCAGCATTAATGTTCAATTTATCAGCCTCTCAACTTAAAACTTCTTATACTCATCAAAACCAAACTGTGAGAAATGTTGATACGTTTTATTAAAAGGATTTATTTATTGCTGTATTTATTTATTTATAGTAAATCACCCCTTCCTCTGCCTGGCATGAAAAGTCAGATGATTCTTTCAGAGCAGCTCATGTTTGTTCAAGGGCACTCCAGAAAGCTTCAAACACAACTTAAACACATCTGTGGCCAGTAACACATTTACAGCAGGTGTCGAAACCTCCAGTTCCCTGGCACCGCTGTGCTAATGCTTAGTACCTACCGCACGCTGTGAACGCATCTCACATGTGCTTGCTGTTGGAGATCATTTGTGTCACCTGCAACCTTTGTAAGCATTACCAAAACACGTACGAGCCCACACACCCCCATCAAACACAGCCGCTCCTCCCGTGAGAGGAATATGATAATTTATAGTAAAAACAGACTTAGTGCGACTTAGTGATTTATTGCCGGTGTTGTCACCCATAATTAAACCCCCTGCTGATTAATTGTGTTTTCTGAGACTGTGGCACAGTGTGAAGACTTGTGGGGGATAGGAGCTAGATATGACACTAATGTGCGCTGTTTCAGTCTCTCGCTCTCTCGCTTTCTGTTGGCTGCTCGCTCTGATGTATATGTCCCATTTTATTCTGTGCGCTGCATGGCTATTGTGTGATAACTCTCCTTTGAGACGGCTGTGAGATGTGATATGTGATATACAATGTAGTGTGTAAAATACACCTTTCACACAAAGTTGTAATATTAAAAAAACACCTTTCTTGCTGTTGGCATATTATATTTTCCAGGACAGTCTCATATGGGAACATCACTGCTGTGATATTTATATGTGCATATTTTAAGTTTTGGATTGTGAGACTTTTTTTTTTAAAGAAATTAATACTTTTATTCTACAAGGATGTATTAAATTGATAAAAGGAACAGTAAAGACACTGATCATGCTTAACAAAAGATTTAAAGTGATTTAAGTGTGAGTGCAAATGAGATTTGATTGCTATGGCAAAGGAAAAGATTATGGTTAAGTGAATAACTTAAATTTCAGTCTGTTCCTCATACCAAAACATTCACTTTTATGTCTTTATAAGTAGACTGGTAATGTTTATGTTGCTTTATCATTTATGGAGCCTGAGAGTAATCAGTAATACTTTTGTTATATAGAAAACAGAAAATTACACCATGTTGCAAACACAAATCTGTGTTTCATGCCGTAACATAAATGATCTCCATACAAGTCAAACATTTTATTCAATTTGAATAATTCAACCTGACAACAAGAAGTTATATGAAAGTCATTTTTTGAGATCCAGATCTGGCAGAAATCTGGAACTCTCTGAGAAAAATTGCACGTGAGCGCAATGCAGTTAATACATTTTTATAATGTTTCATTGTTGTCAGGTTGATTCAGTTATAATATAGTGATTAAGTCAAGAAAATACTACATATTAAATGTAAAAATAATAATAACAAATTGACTACAGAAAATTTAAACAATTCACAATTGCTAATAAATTTCACAAATAATTAAAAAGGAATGGCAAGTTACACATTTAATTAAACATGACATTTTGAAAGTTTAAAATAGTGTTTTTATGCAAGTACTCAACACATTTTTGGGTTAGCTAACAAAAACATTCTTGTGGTGATAAATAATATTAATGTACACCTACACACATTTAGCTAGATCAATTTGCTTTTAAAATGTGTTGGGTCTTCTCTATCTCAGTCCACAATATGTTGGACTATAAGTGGCCTTTGGACATGTTAGGACAATGCAACCCTCGGCACAAACCCTATATCAGATAGGTAAAAGAGAAAGATTATCCATAAGGGCCACGGGCCAGTCCATAGCTCCACTCCTGATATACACTGTTACATCAAGCACTTAATCCCCTAAAGTAACCCCAGGTTCTCCATGAGAGCTCATCAGGAGATTAGAGATTTCTGGCTAAATCCTGACAGACTGCACCTCTATGAAGAAGTGCATGGATGGAGAAGTTTCCCTAAAACTTGGACAAAAAAGTAGAATGAAATAAATTACCCAAAGGTGCCTTTGGAGCAACTGGGAGAGATTTATGTAGTACATTACATCCCACATATGCCACTTCTCATTAGGAGCAAACAGCAGCTGGAACTTGGCGGTAAACAGCCTCATCATCATCCAAGGTTTAATCCTACATCTGCATATAAACACCTCTGAAAACTCACTGCATCTAAGAATCATCATGACTGAATGACAGCTAGATTACCATGAATAATAAACATAACATACTCTTCACAAAACAATGGGAAAATAAGTTTTCTTCCACAACTACCTCATTGTTGGGAGAGTTACCATGTTTGTAGCCTGTATAAAATAAATAGTTCTCACAGAATTCAAAATTTAGTTTAGTTAAATTTAGTTGTATTTTTTTTATTTTATTTTATTTTTTATTTTTTGGTCGTTAGCATTGCTCCAGCATTCTTCATTAATATAGAATAGAGTAACAACATTAGGGATAATAACATTACCAGGTGAACAAACAACACGGGACATAACTTAGTTTTTGTGTTTGTTTTACTGTTTAGGTAAAGCTCAGCAAAATGTTATATATTCTTGAATTTCCTTATTTCTAGAGTCCAAAAAGATATTATACAACACACTCTCATGGCAATTTGCATATTTTACATTTGTATGTTTCTCATTTGTATGTTTTCGTATGATCTACTTACACCCCACTGAGTGAACTGTCTAGAAATGTTTGAAAGACTTTGAACTACCGTTGGTCCATGGCGATTATGACATGAACACAAACACATGGAGAGCTGTTTTAAAATAAAAACTGAAGTTGTAATTCTAATTGAAAACAACACTGACCCTTTTTCATGTTTAATATTGCAAAGCTGCTTACTGTAAAGGTGCCATAGAATGCATTGATACAATATTTTAAATTGTTCTCTGATATCTACATAGAAGGTATGTGGCTTAGGTAAGGGCAAACAATCTCCAGAAACAGTTTACCATGTGCATTTACAACCCTAGGATTTCTCCCCAGAATGAAATGGTTTGTTATTGGCTTATTTGGAAGGGTCATGAATAATATTGTTGAGCTCTGCTCTGATTGGCTGTTTCACAGTGTGGCTCAATGTTGAGCTCTGCTCTGATTGGCTGTTTCACAGTGCAGCTCATTTCAGTAGCTCACAGGAAGGAAACACAGGGAAAATATATATTTCAATACTTTCTCCCGCAGTTATATCGTTGGGTAATTATACTGTAAATAAAATGCGGGCATCAGGGAACAGCTATTAATATGTTGGGCACTGAAACTGCTTTCAAATGCGCAATCGCGTTTTACTTTCACTTTCGAGATTCGTGATCGCATGTACTCTGTTTATACTATGGAGCGGCAGTACTTGCCACACATTTTACAAGATCAGATGCTTGTTAGTGGTGCTCAGGATCTGTAAATCATTGGCCATCATCCTCAGTCATCTCTCCTTACTCTGTTTATGTGGTAAGTTAAATCTTATGTACTGTAACAGGCTAGAGCTAGCAAGGAGCTAACCATGTCCCTTTAGTGGCTCGTGTTATTCTATTAGAACACGTTATTTGCTTTCCGTGCCTTTCTGAATACAGACACCAACCCATCCCTGCACATCACATCCCCTGCACAGCCTGGAACATAACATTTATTTCATGATCTGCCAATTTCGCTGTTGTCCTCGCTTGTTTCTTCACAATACCTGCAGAACTTCTGATGATCCGGCTGTGTAGGTTCGGCTGGCATAGAACATGGGCGGGGTATATGCAAATGTTGGGGGCGTAACTATTAGTGATTCCGACTGTTACGTCACAGTTGGTGTTATCTTCTGATTCACCTATATTTCAGTGGTCTTTTTTATTCACAAGATTTACATAAGAAGGAGGAAACAATGGTGTTTGAGGCTCACTGTATGTCATTTCCATGTACAGAACTCTTTTTATTCAACTATGCCAAGGTAAAGACCGTTTTCCATTCTATGGCACCTTTAAACCAAGCTATTATATAAAGTGCTATATAAATAGACATGATGTGACTTTACGTGAATGAAGCTTGTGCAAACATATCTACATTGCTATGTTCTGATGCTTTTTTAACTGCTGTTTTCTCACCACTGTCATTTCTGTTGTGCACACTGCACATATTCACCGCTTTCTACAGCATGGGTAGCACTGGGATGTTCACTTACCATTACTAATGTATTTTCAACTTTTTTTTTTCTTCAGTTTTGCAGAAGAAAGTAACTCAGACAGGTTTGGAACGACATGAGGGTGAGTAAATGATGACAGAATTTTCATTTTTGGATGAACTAAAGCTCTTTATGCACATTAGACTGTGTTGGGTATACTGGCATAGAGTGCAAAGAACAGATGCCGACTCTGCAGTTAGTTGGTACTAACCTCACTATCTGCCTCATTATAGAGAATAAATGACTTCTTCTCCATAGGAAGAGCATGCAGGAGAAACTTCATTGAACCATATGGCATAAGTCTCTCTCTCAGCCAGTCCCCAATACAGCCATCTGAAATTGTAGGGGAGCGGGTGGGGCATTTCAAAGGAAGCCAATCTGAATTCTTACACATGAGGGCCTCATTAACCACAGAAAGGCGCCTATCTGCGCTCTCAATACGCTAATAAACACCAGCACACACATACCGTATGTAAGCCATTGTCATCTACTCAATACAATCCTGCCTGTGATTTATGTCCCTACTTGCTCTTATATTAAATACATTATAGGCTGTGTGTTTTCACTCCATAGGGAGCTCACAGCCGGGAGGATGGATGGTGGAGTGTCCTTTCACAGGTTTAAGGGGCATTTAGCTCTAATGAGGTTCAATTTCAGCACACCAACCATTGAACAGTAGCATTTATGGAGCAAGAACAGAGAACAAAAAGCCGTGGTTTGCAAAAAAAGATTTTAATATCCTCCATACAAGACAGCAGACAGTAGTTAAAAGTGATTTACTAGGCACAGATTTGCTATGTGGTGAGGCTATTAAAATCCCAGAAAAAAAGTGTTGACCTCTCACACACCTCTTAGTTTCAGAACTTCTCTAGGTGATTCTGATGTTTTGGTCTTAAAGGGATAGTTCGCCCAAAAATGATAATTCAGTCATTTACCCACACTCATGTTGCTCAGAAACTCTTTCCTGTGGATCACAAAAGCAGATCATTCAATGAATATCTAACTGGGTGAAATCAATACAATGTCTGTACATTGTGACTCACTTTAATACCTAATAACCAAGTGAGTAACAGCAAAAGGTGCATGTGGCTTGCTGATCAAGTGCTCTGATGGATGTTGGGTGAAAAAATAGTGGTGGCTGCCACTACTATGCTGTGTACAGTCCAGCACTTTACACTCCAGTCCAGTAGAAAGTTAAGGAAAATTGTATTGCTGTAATTGTATTGCTTGCAATAAAGCATGTGAATATTCTTTTTGCTCATGGTGTAAGGCTGATGATACATGGGTCAACTTTTTGAGCAATGTTGCCGGGCAACTTTGGACAATGTTGCCATCAACGGGCAACCAGGTGAGACACAGGGCCCATGACCGATCTAAATTATCGAGATAGAAATTTGTTACCCCTTCTCAATGGGAACGTGCCCAAGCAAAATTGCTCAAAAAGTTGCCCCGTGTATCATCAGCATAAAAATTTTAGTCTGCAGTACGCTTTGATCTTTCATTTAATTCTTGGTGTGAATAACCCATTACCAGTGTAAATTATACAATGACTTTTTAAAGGGCAGATTTTTGGGGTGTCACAACCATGGATATATATATAGATAAATATTGACCACTCCAGACATGTCGATGCATCCTCCATCTTGAAACGGTCTATATGTCATCACTCACAATAAAAATCAACGAGTTTTCCAAGATGCCACAACACTGTGCAGCCTATAGTTGCAAAAAAAAAACAGAATTTAAATTCCCAAAGAAACTAGATCAAATTTCTCAGGTGAGAATGTGTTCATTTTTGAGTTTTCAAATATGTATTATTGTATATATTACTGGTTTTTAAACTATGGTAACTTTTAATGTTTAAGGCTGCATTTATTTGAAAATACAGTACAAACAGTAATATTGTGAAGTATTATTACAATTTCAAACAACTGTTTTAATTTTTTTTAGGGCCCAAGCACCAATGGTGTGAACACCCTCTTGGAATTGCTGGGTTTATAATATCTAAATTTATTCCTGTGTTTCAAAGCTGAATTTTCAGCATCATTACTCCAGTTTTCAGTGTCACATGATCCTTCAGAAATCATTCTAATATACTGATTTTGTCACGGTGCACACAGCAGGGAGAAACGAGGAACACGCAGACGTGGATAAACTCAAATAACAGTCTTTAATAAATCCAAACAAGGCAAGATAAGGCAGGGCAGACACACAGGAACACCGGGGAGTAACGAGTAGAACAGACAACACGAAACTGAACAGGCAGGAACTAATATGCACAAGACAATTACAAAACACAGCTGGACAAGAATTAACTAATAATAACACTTAACAAGGACAGGGACCAAACCAAATAAGGACACAAGAGGGAAACACATGACACACACACGACACAAGGCTGACATAACTCCCCCCTCCCGGAAGGCACGACCCGAGCCGTAACAGTACCACCAGGGAGGGGGGGTGGGTGCTCCAGGATGGAACAGACAGATAGGAGGCCAAGACGGAACTGGGAGTTCCGGAGGCCACAGCAGGTGGTTCTTGTGGCCGTGGCCTCGGTCCACCGGGCCCGGCCACTACAGCCGGAACTCTACTAACCCCCCCCCCCAAAAAAAATCCATGGGGTAGTTCAGGGGGTATCAGGAGCCCTCCGGGGCTAAACACAGGAACAGGACAGCCCTGAGGAACAGGAAACCCTCCTTGGGCTAAGCTCGGAAGTTGAGGCTTCTTTCTGGGCATGACGAGACATCAGGGGCCCTCACAGTGTCCCTCAGCAACCGCTTCCACGACAAGGAGGCAGACGAGTCTCCATGGACATGACTGACAAGTAGTGTTGCTTTCGTCAACGAAAATTATGACGAAATATCGTCGTCAACGAACCTTTATCACGTGACGAAAACGAGACGAGACGAGACGTAAATGCTGGTCATGTGACGATGACGATAATTAAATGTATAATGCAATATCGTTGACGAATAAAAACGAGACTAAATGTGGTTTACAAAATAAAAACTATGCTAAAATGTCTCTTCATTTTCGTTGACCAAAACGAGACGAAACGAAATGTTATAACGTTATTTCGTCTCGTTTAGTCGCGTTATTATTTTGCAGTATTTCTGTTTCATGTGACTTAACGTTACTTCAGTTTAGGGGCTGTCAGGGTTGCCAGGTTTTCGCAACAAAACCCACCCAATTGCTACTCAAAACTAGCCCAATCGCATTTCGAGGGGTGTTCCCCGGTAAAGTTCCAGGGTCTAAATATTTGGGGACTTGGCAACACTCTGCGCAGACGCAGGCGACGTCACTTCCTCAAGCCGCCCCACTCGCGGCATTATTTAGAAGATGACAACAAACAAAGTTTGACACAGAGAAAGAGACCGTTGGCCGGCTTCATCGGACTTCAGTTTACAATCAATACAAGTAACAGACACACACATTTTATTTGCACTTTTTAGTATGTTATTGTAGCTCGAGCATTCAAGCACCTTGTTTCTCTTTGTTAAACTTGAATGTAACGTTATATATTTTTTTCTGGCATTGTCATGTGATGCTATTTTATTTTATTTATTGTTTTTATTTATTTAAATTTATGTGTGTGTACTTCTAACATGTTTGGTTGGTAAAATAAATGTTGTAAATTCAAATCAGAGCATCTTCCGTGTCTGGAATGGATATATTCTTGAGTCTATAAGGTAACAATAATATAATAAGATAACCTTGTTTGAAATGGGTTTGGCTAAAAGAAAATTTTGGTTTCGTCTGTACTGCTAGGTACTTATACTATATTGACTGGGTTAAATAGAATTGCATTACTAAAAAGAGACTAAAATACAATTTTCATTGACTAAAACTAAAAATGTCATCAGTTTTCTAAACTGATGAAAATGTCATCAGTTTTCGTTGACTAAAACTAGACGAAAATAGTCATCAGTTTTCGTCGACTAAAACTAGACGAAAATAGTCATGGATAATTCTGACTAAAATAAGACTAAAATGCTCAGACTTTTAGTTGACTAAAACTTGACTAGACTAAAAAGAGTATGAACGTGACTAAAACTAATAAAAACTAAAATGACAGCTTCACACAAAGACTAGACTAAAACTAAAATTAAAACAGGCCGCCAAAAACAACACTACTGACAAGACAAGATAAATTAAAACTTTTCCTGTGGGCACGACAAGACTTAAAACGGCACTCCTGGTCGGAACTAGGGAACTGGATCCACGGGACCTGTGAACGGCACTCCTGGCCGAAACTGGATCCACTGGAGCGTGTTCTGGGCTGGAGTCAGCGGCGGCCGGCGGGCTTGCCACATGAACTGCAGGCGGGCTTGGGTGAGCCGCGGATGGCGGCGTGTGAAGGAGTGAACCGCGGACGGCGGTGTGAAGGAGTGAGCCGCGGGGGGATCACGTGACCCTTCGACGGCGATGCAGACTTAGTCTTTCGCTCTGCTCACTTTGCTACATATTTTATGATCCTTTCAGTAAAACTTAAACCACTCTGCATTGGACCCATCATGAGTGCTAAGGCAGACAAAGGGGATCGGAAAAGAGAGATTGAGCAATCGCCAATGAAGAAAAAATTCAGAGATTCAGCCATCTCCAGAGAAGACCTTGACGAGGCTATTGCTAACCGCATTGAACTAGCATTTAAAGAGCAGCAAAGCACTTTGAATTCGGTTGTGAATTCAGCAGTAAGAGATGCGATGGACTCGGTGCTGCAAGTGACCAACAAGTCTGTTAAAGAGAGGAATTTGAGGCCATAGCTACCGTGGCGAAGCAGACACGTGACCGCGTTGATTCTGTTCAGGCAGATACACGTGAGGATAGAAGGACAGTCACGGACTTAAAAAATCAGCTGGAGCGACTCACTGAGAAGATGACAGATATGGAGGACAGGTGCAGGAAAAACAACGTACGACTGGTGGGGCTGCCAGAGGCGGCTGAGGGATCCGACGCGGCTGGTTTCCTCAGAGTTAATCTTTCCAAGTGGATTCCTTCCTTGAGGGGCCGTGACATTGAGATTGATCGGGCGCATCGCGTGTATGACAGAGGGAGGGGCTCCGATCGGCCGCGCACTCTCATCTTCCGTGTACTGAGATGGCATGACAGATCAGATATCCTGAAGGGTGCTCGGCAGGCTTATCCGGTGAAATGCGCACAGAGCAACGTCACACTGCTATTTTTTCCCGACTTTAGTCCGGCTACAGCGATCAAGAGAAAGGCATTTGGTCCGGTTTTGAAGAAGATGACAGCGCTTGGTCTCCAGCCCTTTCTCATCTATCCGGCGGTAATTAAACTACGGCACAAAAGGGAACAGAGAAGCTTCGATTCCCCTTAGAAAGCAGAGGATTTTATCAGCTCCCTGTCTCAGCAGAAGTCGTATGCCGCAGCTCTGCGGGGGGACGACGGGGGAGCAGCGGCCGCTGTTTCTCCAGCCCGGCGGGAGGAGCTTGACGGCCGGGATGGACATGGTCCTAGCTGCCCGAGAGGGGATGATGCCAGGATGGACATGGACGTTTGCTAAACCTATTTTTTCCTCTCTCCTACTGGGATATTGTCCTTATATATCCGGTACAACGATCTCTTTGCTGGTAAGACTGACACTCCTTTATTCTTTTTTGGAGGGGACTAATGGAGAGTAGGTTTAATTAATAAAACAATTTTTTTTGGCTGTGTGAGCCTTTCGGGAGACATGTCTTGCGTTGGAGTGGATCGGTCACGAACTATCACTGTTTTTTGTTGCTCAGTCAGACCTATGTTCTCGGTAATGTGCGGTCTGAGTTATTCCTTGTTTATGGTTGTGGGTTGTTCATATTTTTATGTTGTTTTTGTTTTTTACAGCAGACATTTATACTTTTATTTATTTTACCTTATTTCTAAAGGGATTTTTCATCTAGGATGTTTGGTATCTAAAATGCACATCAGCGTTTACGTGTTATTTACAGAATGGAAGTGCTTCTGCTTTTTTTCATTTATTGAGTACAATCTTGGGATTATGAATATTCAATGCATACTCTAAATATTTTATCACTGAATGTGAATGGTTTAAATTCTGCTGTTAATCGAACCCGTGTGTTAGAATATTTACACCGTAAATCTATTTCCTGTGCCCTAATTCAAGAGACACATTTAAAACAATCTGACGTGGCACGTTTTCAGAATAAGTATTATAAATTAGCAGCTTTTTCCAGCGCTCAAAATAAAACTAAGGGGGTGCTTATCCTTGTTAACCGGAAGTTAAATTTAACAATTGAACACCTTGGTAGTGATGAGAAGGGTAGATTTGTTTTTATCCGATGCAAAATATATAATAATAGGTTAGCATTGGTCTCTATTTATGGTCCGAATGAGACAGACAGTGCATTCCTTACACAGATTTCCAAAACTCTACTTGAGGAGATTGATTGCCCTCTAGTGGTGGGTGGTGATTTTAATGCAGTCGTAAATCCTGCTTTAGATAAATCTCAATCTGATACAACAGCCAATCCATCCTCTAAATTATTGAATACATTTATCACTGAGCTCAACTTAATCGATCTATGGAGAATTCAGAATACTAAAGCTAATGACTTCACTTTTTTTCCTAATAGACACAAGACTTTCTCTAGGATAGACTACATATTTCTCAGCCCATCTTTAATTTCGTCTAATTCCTCCATCTCTATATTACCAATTTTATTATCTGATCATTCTGCTGTGTTGTGCAGTGTTCCTCTTTCCGATGTTAAAGCCAAGTCCCCTAGATGGCGCTTTAACATATCATTATTAAGTAATCAGACTTTCATTACTTCTTTAATTAAAAGAATATATTAAGGAATTTCTTGAAATTAATATGCCCTCTGATGTGGATCCTCAAATACTGTGGGAAACGACTAAGTGTGCTATACGAGGTTTCTGTATATCTTTCTCTTCTACTCTTGCCAAAGCGAAAACTCACCAGTTACACAATTAGAAAATAAAATCCAATCATTACAAAACCTACAAAAACAACATTTTACTGAGCAACAGGCTACACAGCTGTCCTCTTTAAAAGAAGAATATGATTTACTTTCACACTCAAAGGCGGAATTTATTTTACATAGGACTAGACAAAAATATTATTTTGAATCCGAGAGACCTAGTCATTTATTGGCCCTTAGGTTGAAAGAATGCAAGTCTAAGGCATATATTAGCGCAATAAAATCATTGGATGATCAGGTCACCACGAACCCTGTGGCAATTAATGACATATTTAAAGGTTTTTACACAAATCTGTATAAAGCTGAAACAGATTTTGATGAACCAATTTGTAAGCAGTATTTAGATAAATTGGAACTGCCTCGGATCTCACAGATGGATAAAGAATCTTTGGAGGCCCCATTAAGTTTGGAGGAACTCCACATCTCTCTAAAAAGATTTCAAAAGGGCAAATCGCCAGGTCTAGATGGTCTCCCCCCTGAATTATATTTAGAAATTTGGGATTTGGTAGGGATACTTATGCTTAACTCATTTAATTTTGCAATTGAACATGGGGTATTTCATAGAGATCAAAAAACATCACTGATTTCATTACTTCTTAAAAAGGGAAAGATCCATTAGATTGTTCCAGCTACAGACCGATTTCGCTTATCCCATGTGATCTAAAAATCTATGCTAAAGTTTTTGCTTCTCGTATGGAGAAGGTAATTCACAGTCTGATCAAGGAGGACCAAACTGGTTTCATCAAGGGGCGCAATGCATCTGACAATATGCGTCGACTCCTTCATATTCTTGACTTTGCGGACTCCCACCCAACCCCTTGTGCGGTCTTTTCACTTGATGCAGAAAAAGCCTTTGACAGGCTAGAGTGGAATTATATGTGGGCAGTTCTGCAATGTTTCGGCTTCGGTGAACACTTCGTTTCTATGATTAAGACATTATACCACTGACCTGCAGCATCAGTCATAACTGGTAATATTATTTCCCCCTCATTTCCTTCACAGCGGGGAACGAGGCAGGGGTGTCCGCTTTCCCCCTTATTGTTTTGTCTATCTCTTGAACCCTTAGCACAAGCCATCAGGAAATCTGAAGTATCGATTAAGATTCATGACCATAATCATAGTATTTCATTATACGCTGATGATATTATTCTATATTTAGACCACTTTGATGTTTCAGTCTCTAGTATAATTAAGGAATTTGATAATTTTAGTAGCCTATCAGGATATAAAATAAATTGGAGCAAATCTGCTTTAATGCCAATTAACAATGTTAAGGTTAATTCTTCTATTCCCTCATTTATCCCTATTAAGGAATATTTCATCTATTTGGGCATTACCATATATAAAAGCATTCATAAGATTGCCAGAGACAATTTTAATAACATTTTAGTTAAGGTCAAAAATGACATTCAAAGATGGAAGAATCTTAAAGTCTCTCTCCAAGGAAGAATCTCCACTGTTAAGATGAATTTGTTACCTCGATTTATTATTTTTTTTCTATGCTACCACTTTCTCCCCCTCCAGGTTACTTTAAGGAGATCAACTCCATAATTTCTAAATTTATCTGGAATGATAAATGTCCCAGAATTAAATTTACCACATTACAACATCCTAATAGCGCAGGAGGACTGGCTGTACCAAATTTTGAATTATATCATTGGTCGTTCCAGCTTAAGGCTCTTCATAATTGGGTTGATCCTCAATCTACAGTTTCATGGAGGGTGATTGAAGCTGACAAGGTTTAACCAAATAGACTTCAAGATATTTCATTTACTGGCACAGGAAAAAAAGGGGATAATTATAAATTTGGTCCGGTTGTGGCTAACTCTATTAAAATCTGGAAAACGGTTGAACGTCGGATCCGCATATTTTGTTATGTGTGAAAAAAAATAAAAAATAAAAAATTGTTGATAACAAAGGAGTGAGCCGCGGAAGGCGGGCTTGGGTGAGCTGAGAACGGCGGCGCTGATTTCCCCGCGGACAGTGGACTTGAGGGTGCCGCGGACAGCTGCGTTGATATCCCCGCGGACAGCGGGCTTAAGAGAGCCACGGACGGCGGCGGACTTGAGGGATTCGCGGCCAGCGGACCCACGGCGATCCCGCCGAACTCCCACGCCGACTTGCAGTGGGCTATGGCGGGATAACGAGCGGCGACTTCCATGCAGCGGGACAAACAAACAGGAACAAATAAAAAACTTTCAAAAAATGAACAAAACAAAATGGTGAAGGGGCGCCGCTTACTGTTTAGATCTGGTCTTCTGTCACGGTGCACACAGCGGGGAGGAACGAGGAACACGAAGACGAGGATATAACTCAAAATAACAGTCTTTAATAAATCCAAACAAGGCAAGATAAGGCAGGGCAGACACACAGGAACACCGGGGAGTAACGAGTAGACCAGACAACATGAAACTGAACAGGCAGGAACTAATATACACAAGACAATTACAAAACACAGCTGGACAAGAATTAACTAATAATAACACTTAACAAGGGCAGGAACCAAACCAAATAAGGACACAAGAGGGAAACACATGATACACACATGACACAAGGCTGACAGATTTGTTGTTCAAGAAAAAATTCTTATTACTATCATTGTTGAAAACAGTTGTGCTGCTTAATATTTTTAAGCAATATTTATCTTTAAAATATCCTTATGCATTAGAAAGATATTTACGGTCAGTTTGTATCAGTTTAATGTGTCCTTGCTTAATAAAGTATTAACTTACTGACCTCAAGCTTTGAATGGTAGTGTATTTGTATAGTGGATTAATTTCTATGTGACATATTTGTGAAAAAGGTCATAGTACAAACTGAAACTGATCCTATAATGAAAAGTACTTAAGTAATGGTTGCTATGGTTACCTTCCCAGGTGAACATGACTTCTATATCACTGAACACATGAGGAGGTAACCATGACAACATCACAAGTCAATTTACCACCAAGTGAAAATATATAAACATATTGAAACGTTTGAAAACACTAACAAAAGTATTAATAGTTGTAGCAGTAAGAATAATTATAATGTACTTGCATCAAAAAAAAGTACAATGTACTTATTGTGTTCATATTGTATTGCAAAACACTTTTACTGCTATTGATGTGGGATTCGGGTAAGGTTAAGGACAGGTTTGGTGGTTAATGCAGGCATTTAAAAAAATATATATAAGTACAATGTAAAAACATGTATGTATACAATAAGTGCATTGTATCAAATTATTAATTTCAATGTAATTACATAGTAGTTAAGGACAGCTAATACAAAATGGGACCAATTTATTTAGTTTGATTTTGAAATGAGAAATAGTTTTGACCCACCTAAGTTATAACTTCCTAAAGGCTTGAAAATAACGAGCAGAGCTCAGTAAGAGAAGTATAATGGCACTTTCCCTCTGACTCATCAATGAAATATTCATCTGTATGACAATATCCGGCCTTTTCTGGAGTCAGTAACGTTCCACCTCCAGGGAGTCCACCTCTTGCTGATGCCTGAATATTTCTGCCTCTGTTCAGTCTTCAGTTGGTCACTTAGAAACACAATTGATTCTCCCTGTTTCAAAGTGCTGATCTTTCTCACATTTACATCAATCCATCACTGGAGGACGCCTGCTGTTTTTTTTTGTTGTTTTTTTCTCGGTGAGATATTAAAGGAGGGCTCTCTCTGCCATTTTGCAACAATTACTTGAAATTTAAACGTCACACGGGACCACTATTCCTCGGTCGGCCAAGAATAAATGAACCTAATGTATATTGCTGAGCTTTATGAGCGATAAAATGTGGCATTAGAGAGTTATGAATATGACCGTAGTCTGAGTTCCCCCTCCCGTGCTTTAAGTGACAGCGTCTGTGGCTCTTTGTGAGCATGTATATCCATCTCCATCAGGCCGGCGACGGCTGCCAGTTCGCACCTCACGCGTCATGCATCTCGCTTACAGTAAACAGGCAGGCGCCATTAAATTGACAAGATGAGGGGAAGATTACGCCATTAAAATGATTTGGGAATCAGCCATTTATAAAGGCGGGCAGGGCCAGCATTGTCATCGCAGCTTTGGATTAAACTCCTGGTGCGTTGATGTATTTTGCTCCAGGGAGGAGGTCTGGCCTCCTAGTGACTTTCGCTCCTTCCCCCTGACGATACACTGTTAAGGTATTTGCACAGAGACAGAGCTCATGTGAATACATAATGATTCCGACTTCAGTCTCGCAACAGCCTGTCGTGGCTTTTCAATCATCAGAATGTATTCGGAGCAATGGTGAGCGAGCAATATCGAGAGAATATGAGGCATGACAATAATGAGAGAATTGTATTTTTGCTCTTTATGGCATCTAATGACAACATTAATATTCTCTTTGTGAGCACATATTATCCATTTTCTGTAAACAGACGCCTCTCTTGATTGGATCCAGCGCTTTGGAATTAGCAAGAGGCTGTAAATAGCTTGTACCGATGTCATTGAAAGTGGCATTGATGTAATGTTGTCAGCTTCATTATGAATACAAGTCATTCTTCACTGCTCAAATGTTCGGAGATGATTTGATAAAGAGCCTCATTCATCACAATACTTTGGGATTGTAACATAACCTCAATCAGGAAATATATGAAAACGAAACTTCATCAAACATAAACAACCTCATTTGGAAGTCCTTAAAATGATTATGAATTATTTTTCTATTTATTAATTTTGTTATTACTGCATCACAATGGAGATCTTCTGCTTTTACATTGAGTTTTGCATTCAGATGATCCTTAAAAATGACCTTTATTGGAATAACCCATGGATTTAGGATTTGGCTGGTTAGTTTGGGTAGTTAGCCCCTGCTGGTAGATTCTGTAACTACATCATTCTTTCTTCATAGACACACATTCTGAAGTATCAGTGTATCCTGACAAAATGCATTATTCAGCAAGCAACATAGGCCTATAAATCACGAATGTGATGTTTTACCAGTGATGTTTTTGGGGGAGTTTTTTTTCTTCTAACCCCTAGAATGCAAGACCGTTATGATAACTAACATGAGTTTATGGAAGGGATATTAATTTTACACCCCTGGTTTTAGAGTAAATACGACCAGTACCAGTCAAATGTTTAGACACATTGCCCACTCATTTTCTAATGGATTATGGGAAACATTCATTCATTAAATAAATAAATAAATAAAATGATGAAAATAGCCAAAAAGGTTGAGTAATAAATAGAGTTGGAGTGTCAGTTTATTCATGATGTTGACGATGATGATTATTATTATTATTGAAAAATGTCCCATAATGTAAAATAAACACTAAAAAAAAACTATTTTTGTGAGCGCAGATCATGGTCTCATATACAAAATTTATGGCAAAAAATAGCATAATGAGTTCATTTTGAACCCTTTTATCAGAATTTGATCCTCATATACTTTTTGTTTTTCAACATGTGAACAAAAAATAAGTAAATATTGGGTCATGTTTAAACTATTTATGTATGTAAGAATGTAAAATTGACTTATATTTTCCCTTGTCTGCTTCTTTACTTGTCAATGTCACAGTTTTTGATAAACACTAGCGAAGGGTTTGGGACTGTGTTTGTTTTGTGGTGCTGTCAGCAAATCAGTGTTATTCAGAGTGATTATTCACATGGCATTTAGGGTTCAGATGACTCGATCAAGCAAATAATGGGCAGGAATTTACATATGACAGATATGAAACTCATGTTGAACTGTTTGAGGATTAATGTATTGAAACAAGCCAAAAAAAAAAAAACGAAATCTTCCTATCAATAGCTTGCTTACAGTTGATTTTGTATAATCTGGGATAGAAAAATAATTAACAGCAATTTTGCACAATTAAACTGTATAGGAGTATTGTACATTTTTGTATTGTAAGCCAACATCATGGTGCAGCGGCTGGAATAGGGCATGGAGAGAGAAAGATATAGAAGAAAATGAAGAAAATATTGCTTTGAAAGCAACAAGAGACATAGCAGAAGGGGGGGGGGGGCACTGCAGCGCTGGATGTTAGCGAGAGAGAGAAAAAATAAGCAAAAGGGAGAGAAAGAGCAAAGTGTGGTGGGAGATTAGGCTGTGGGTATTGTTTCAGCCTGGGAGCTGCAGAGCTCCTATAAATCATTCACATCTCCTCCCACCGGCCACCATCCTGAAATATTGATGGCCCCATTCAGATCACAGTAGCACTGCCCCTCACAGTGGCGCCCAGGAGGACCTGATGTACATTCCCAAGCCACAAACATGGCCTTGCATGTCTCCCCTAGCAAATATCTTCTCTCTTTTAGCTCATGCCTCACCTCCCCTCTCCCCCTCACCCCATTCCTAGCTTTTTTCCCCCTCTAAGAGGCACTGGAGAGACTGGCGCTCTTTAAGTGCTCCATGATGGTTTGTGTGGTTTAGTCTGTCAGCCTTACTTCCTGTCTGCAGAGCTTTTGTGTCCTCCCTGCCCCTTTTCTTGGCTTTGTTTACTTACGCTCCACAGTCAGAGATGCTGCCTCTTGTCTATAAATGGAGGAAGATGTGTTTGCTTTTGGAGTGGTGACAACCCAGTAAACAGACTGCAGGGATTTTACCCACAATGCCCACAATAATATATAACACCAGGGAGTCTTCCCAAATGCAGCTTTGTCTGTGTGTGAAGTGGTTTCACTTGCTGGCTCACTGTCTTGTTATGTCTTTATCTGTTTTGTTAAATTCTCCATGGTTATGTTCAGAATGGAATTCTGCAGAGTATGCACTATTATATACTGTCTACTATTTTTTTTAATAGTAAGTGAAACAGTAGTATCATATTTCATTCATTATTCTATGAACAGCAGTGAAAAAACACGTTTATCTTTAAAAAGAGCCCCTATTATGCCTTTTTGAATATTACCTTTCATGCAGTGTGTCATGTAGCAGTATGTGAAAATAAACTTTCTGCAAAGTTGTGAAGCCGACAGTGCACGATAAATAAAGTTATTGTCTATCAAAAAAAAAAAAGAGTCGGCTCGCAATCGCCTAAAGGAGTCGTCAGGAATTCGAATCTTATTCTGTTATGGCTGTACGTCACGAAGTAACACATTTGCATAATGTCTGCCCATGTGCTGTCGCGGTAGACCAATCACAAAGGACTGCACCATCTGACCAATCACAGCAGCGAGGGCTCACGGAAAGGAGGGGTTTAGAGAGACTGATTCTTCTAACTGCTTTGCACGAGTCGTTTAGGAATAATTTAGAAATGAGGTAAAATTAAAGCTATTTTTTGAGAAAACTAAAGTGTTTTTTGATCTTGGATGCATGTAAACCTGTTTTAGGACACTCATAAAACAATATTAGCAACTTTAAAAATGGCATAATAGGGGCACTTTAACTGATCATTTGAACAAAAAACTGCTTGTTTATATCTCAGCTAAACTGGTTGCACTATATGTGTTTTATTCACTAACAATAACTAACTTATTAGAGTCATTTATTTGAGAATCAGACTATACATGGTTGTGCTATATATGTTTGATTCACTAACAACAAGAACCAACTCATTAGAGTCATTTGTGTGGGAATCAGACTACACTGGTTACACTACGTGTTTGATTCACTAAAAAGAACCAATTCATTAGAGTCATTCATTCAAGAGTCAGACTACACTGGTTACACTACATGTGTTTGATTCGCTAACACAAACACACTCATTAGAGTAATTTGTTTGGGCATAAGACTTGACCGCTTGTGCCTACAAGATGTGTTTGATTCATTAGAGAATCAAATTTTCACTCAATTTTCAAATTACACTACATTGTATTTGCCAAAAACGTCATTTTTATGAATTAGAACATTTATTGCTTACAGAAAATTTGACCACTGTTTATACTTTATATTGAATTATATACATACTGCAGCAATACTTTGCTATTGTGAACATAGTTGTTCTCTCTAAATGTTTCAAACATTGCCATAGTGTTGGATCTCTGAATAACAGTTTGTATGTTCAAGATCCTGTTCAGCTGCTCTTTCCCTGCATTTCAAGAGTGTTCCATGGATCAATAATTCCCAATCAATATTTCATATCAGACAAGAAAGGGGCCTTTTCTATCCACAGTTTGTGTGGTATCATTTCAAACAGGCTCAACTTATCCACACAAGTCATTCTTTAGACAGTAGATTAATAATTCACAGATGGGACAGTGATACACGTTTGCCCCTTGACTTCCATGTTCTCTCTCCTCAGAAGCGACTGGTACATTATCTTTAGCGTCACCTCATGATGTCCATTAATAGTGCATACGTGTCAGGCTGACCAAACACAGATACTGTTTAGCAAGCAACATTTTTCTTACAAAATGCTTAGCTAAAAGGCTTCTCTGGAATCCGTCAATGCATCCATTAGGATCACATTATAGAGATGTGTGGCTGAAGAAGAATTGAAGCATAAGCATAAAACCATGAACTATATCTTTCAAAATATAAATAAGAAAGTAAATGCTTTCCGAGCTTTGCACCATAACATTAATCAGGCTTGTCTGGCTGTTTTCTTGTCATTTCATTTTGGTATTCATTAGCGAGAGGGAAAACACTCTGATTCTAAGATCATAATTACTGTCTTTTCAATAAAGTTCAGGGTCATTAAGGTAATTATAGAAACATCATCTCTCTTGCCTCGTTCTCAGGAGATACAAGTCGAATATTGTGAAGTTAGTTACTTTTGCCACATTCACTGTATAATTTGTTACACATTGCTGTTAGATTTGCAAGTTACTGATGAAAGAGACTTTGTTGCACCAAACATTCTTTTTTCCAGTTCTGCTGAACAGAACATTTTTCTACTGGGCAGAGCCTTTGGCTAGCTGAACAGAAACATCACAAATGACCCAGTGTGCACTGTTCTTTGAAAAGAAATACTTTGAAAATAAAAATCTCTAAAATCCAAATACAAAATGGCATATATATATATATATATATATATATATATATATATATATATATATATATATATATATATATATACAGTGCTGCTTGAAAGTTTGTGAACCCTTTAGAATTTTCTATATTTCAACATAAATATGACCCAAAACATCATCAGATTTTCATATAAGTCCTGAAAGTAGACAAAGAGAACCGAATCAAACAAGTGAGGGAAAAATATTTTCTTTGTCATTTATTTATTGAGAAAAATGATCCAGTGTTACATATCTGTACATTGCAAAAGTATGTGAATCTTTGCTTTCAGTATCTGGTGTGACCCCCTTTTGCTGCAATAACTGAAGGTAAAGTTTCTTGTAAATGCTGATCAGTCCTGCACAATAACATGTAGGAGTTTTAGCCCATTCCTCAGTGCAGAACCACTTAAACTCTGTGATGTTGGTGGGTTTCCTCCTATGAACTGCTTGCTTAGGTCCTTCCACAACACTTAAATTGGATTAAGGTCTGGACTTTGACTCAGCAAATCCAAAATATTAACTTTTTTCTTCTTTAACCATTCTTTGGTTGAATGTCTTGTGTGCTAAGTGTTGTTGTCTTGCTGCATGACCCACATTCTCTTGAGACTCTGTTCTTAAACAGATCTCAAACAGTCCTGACATTTTACTTTATAATTTGCTGGTATAATTCAGAATTCATTGTTCCATCAATGATTGCAGGCTGTCCTGGCCAAGATGCAGCAAAACAGGCCCAAACCATGATACTACCACCACCATGTTTCACAGATGGGATAAGATTCTTAAGCTGGAATGCAGTGTGTTATTTTCTCCGAACATAGCTTCTCATTTAAACCAATAAGTTCTATTTTGGTTTTATCCATCCATTAAACCTTTCCCCAATAGTCCTCTGGCTTGTCCACATGATTTTTAGCAAGCAATTTTCTTTTTGGAGAACAGTGGCTTTCTTCTTGCAACTCTGCCATGCACACCATGGTTGCTCAGTGTTCTCCTGATGGTGGGCTCATGAACATTAACATTAGCCAATGTGAGAAAGGCCTTTAGTTGCTTAGAAGTTACCCTGGGAACTTTTGCAACCTCGCAGACTATTACACGTTCTGCTTTGGATTGATCTTTGTTGGTCGACCACTTCTCGGGAAGGTAACAGCGGTCTTGAATTTCCTCCATTTGTACACAATCTGTCTGACTGTGGATTTGTGGAGTCCAAACTCTTTAGAGATGGTTTTGTAAACTTTTCTAGCCTGATGAGCAACATCAACTCTTTTTCAGAGGTCCTCAGTAATCTCCTTTGTTTGTGACATGATTCACTTCCATAAACATGATCAGACTTTGATAGATCCCTGTTCTTTGAATAAAACAGGTCACGTACTGACATTTGATAGTCATTGCACTGACTGAAAAAACCTCTGCACAGATGGACTCTAATTCCACCTTTAAATTAACTGCTAATCCAAGAGATTCACATTCATTTTAATTAATTTATTACCTATTTAATCTGTGCTGTGTATTTTTGCAGTTGAAATTGAAATGAAATTAAAAATAAGTGCACACGCGAGTATGGTTTAAATTCTTGGTGAATCATTGAAATAAATATTTTACAGCAGATATCATAGTTGAAGAATTGGAAACTTAATGAGAACATTAATGCAAAAGCTCACATAAACTAAAAATAAAGAATAAATTTGCAGCATTTTATATGTCTAAATTAATGTTTATTTCTACATAAACTGGAACATTTTTGACATTCAAAGTTGTGTTTTAAAATATATGAAAATAAATATATGTACTAAATCCTAATGTATGAAAATAATTAAGTTTGTTTGGCCTGGTGCCCTGTTGTTGTCCTGTTATGCTAAAACAGCTGTAAAATGCACCTTCATAACTAAAATACCCTGCCATTATGTACAAGATTCTCTCATTTTACACCTCTACTTATCTAGAGTAAGATGGCAGCACATAAATAAAACATGTGTTGAGCACAGATTACTTAAGCTTATCTGCTAATGTACTTTGAGTTTGTTTGTCTCACAGGGCACAAGTTAGTAGCTGAGCAATTCCAAGAAAACGCTGTCTGAGACGAAGGGATTGTCTTTTTTCACCATTATTTTCCCTCATTATGTTGGCTGTTGTTATTGTGTTTTTGTGCAAGTGCTGTTGGCCAAAAAGATACGGTTAGCTTTTAGCCTCTGCGTAAATGCTGTCTGCTGCTCATCTGTAACTGGAATAATAGGAGACATCTTGTGTGGGTGAGAGACAAGGGCAGAGGCTTTTCTTCTGCTCACTGACACTCTGTAATCACATTTAGGGAGAGAAATGAAATTTGCCTCTGCAGCGAGAGACACCATAACATCTCCTGTTCAATTACACACGGCAGCTTTTCACTCTCTTCCCTCGAACACATAAGTCATTGTTGTTGGTTTTTCCACATTAGTTGCTTGAAATATAAAGGTGTGATTTGATTCAACACTCGTAAGTGCATATATATGAGAATATACGCTGTGAATCCAAACTAGAAATGGGGCAGTCGCCACCGGAGTAAAGAGTTCAATTGATTATAATGGAAGCCAAAGTGTTATGTTTTACATCCCACCACATAAACACATCTTTTCTCACATTTGATATAATATAATATAATATAATATCAACAAGTGATCACTTATGGCCTGTGCAGCTGCAGGCGCTGCTGTCTCTTAGTAGAATCATAAAATAGTTGATGGTGGCTTATTAAACCATTAAGATTGACCATGAATTGGTTCACAGAAATGAGTATGATTATGAAGGCCCCAAGTCTGTGATATTGTTCAGTAACTCATCTAAATTCTCCCTGGTGTGACATCGGCTCTACCCTCAACTACAATCAATGGCATCATTCTTAGCAAATGAAAATGACAGTATACTAGAAGCAATTAAAGACAGCGTAGACAGCTCTCAGGGTTAAATGAGTTTATAAGAGTTGATTTGTGTAGCAGTAGCAGTCACATTAAAATGCCCTTTGAGACAACCTTATCATCAACACCTCACCTGATGTGGAGTTCATCAACTTAAAAAATGTTTTGTCTTTTGTTTTGTTTTATTTGTTTTGGTTCTTGTCCTATTTTTTTTGTTTGTTTGTTTGTTTGTTTTTTTACAAAAGTTTGCAAGGTTTGCTTTTGTGTTCTGTGTTTTGTATCCATTGTTTTTTTTTTTAACAAAGACAGTTAAAAAAAAAAAAGAAAAAAAAAAGAATGGTTATTGTATTTTTTAATTCTATGCTGACCAAAAAATTAAAATATTGACTTCTGTTCAGATTTTTGTTTAAGACTTTTTGCACCTTTAATAAACATTTAAAAAAAGCACAAATTAATATAGAAAAATAAAATGTTTGGCCAAATAATAGAAGTAACGGAATTATAGAAGAAGAAATTAAATTATAGAAGAAATAAAGAACAAGCTTTATATCATTTTTACGATTTTTAATGAAATGCGAATTTTGAAAAATGAAAATTAGACTGTGTCTGCTTATTCTATTCATCAGTGTTTGAACCATTAAAGAAGAAACCTCAGTTTCCACATTTCATTTCTTGGTTAAAAAACTAAAAATGAATGGACCCAAAAGTACACAGACCTTTTGCTTCAGGCACAAAGTAGTAAACAAACAAACAAACAAACAAACAAAAAAAACATTTCTTAACAAAAGCAGGTATTTTGCTGTTTCTTGTCTGTATAAAGGTACTTATTTCTATTCTATTATATTCTATTCTATTATATTATATCATATTATAGTTTTGAACAGACAGAAATTCCACACACAATTTTTTCTGTGTTTTTCTGTAAATCTTAAGGTGACAATTTTTTTGTGTTATTATTTTATTTTATTCTTTGTCTTTTTCGGTAGTACTTGGTCAATGTGGACTTTGTGCTGCAGGTCAAAAGTCTGGCTATGTGCAAAACTAATGAGCTGCTTTTCAGTTGCTTTTTTTCATTTTTCATATGGTCAGTCTTATTGCACTTTTTATAGTACAAATCACCTTGCCCTGACTTTTCAAAGCTGTCCTTTTCAAAGCTCCTTTCTCTTTTTTTTATGAAATGTGCCCTAGAATGAGGTGAACACTACAGAAGAGTAAAAAATAACTTTTCAAAAAGAGCTTTGTTAGAGACTTGTGTCTCCTTGCTGTGAGCTTTAGAGGAGTATCAGGGTTCAAGGAAGGCTTGGATAGACAGTGGCATCGCGCTCCCTGCTTTCATTTAGCAGGCAATTTGCCAGTGAGGCAGCAAGAAAATGAAACTCTAGCTGTCTTTTCATCACCAGTTGAAAAGGCACTCAGTTTCCTCCACGTGTAGATGGTGCTAATTAGCTCACCCTGGAGATTACCCAGAAGGCCACTAAACCCCTGGCCCTCCATCCTTCCACCCCCAACTGCTGGCCAAAGCTAAAAATAAAGGGGCTCGTTCTCCTTGATGAAAGTTAGAGAGGACTGCAATTACAGAAAGGGTGAAGAATCAAGCCTCCCCACTGTGCCTTCCTCTCTCTCAGCGAGAGCCACTGGAGATGACGCTTCCATACACTTCATATTCACAAACACAGCAATAATATTCAGATTACTGTGTTTATGAGACGTATAATAACGGCCAAATGATTAAACTCAACCTGTGTGTGCCAGCACTGCTATTATAAATGCTATTTTTGAGTTTCCTATTAATACAATACTAATATATAGGTATAAATGGTATTTATACCTATAAATACCCCCCCCCCCACCACCACCCCCCAAAACAAAAAAAAAAACATTTATTGAAACAAACCTTCATAAAAAATAAATAAATAATAATTATAATAAATAAATTAAATAAAATATATAAAAAATCATAACTTGTGATGCAGCACTGACGATCACACCAACACATGACTATCCACATTTCCATGCCAATTTGGGTTAATAAGTGACATTTTTTGGAGAATATATTCTGTATATAGAGTCAATGAGACAAACATGATCACATTGATGTTTGATTTGACATAAGCAATTACGCTTGTGCTGTTCATTAGATTGTATTTTGTGACTTTTGACAGAAAAGATTTGACAGGAAAGCAGAGATAGGTTAATGCAAACCAGTCTCATTGGACAAACGTGCCTGTGGTGACATTTCTACAAATGACATTACATTGCTTCTTGCTTGTTTCATTTCACGTTCAAAGCAAAATGTCCAGTGACTGACACTAAAAGTGCATTCAGTTTTATTCGAAACAGACTAATGTGAATATGGTAGTGTTTTATTACATTGGTTGTTGTATGTATTGTGGCAGCACGAAAATAAAATGCCGTTGAGTGCCGCTAAAACGGTTAATGCTTTAAATGTTAGGTTTCAAAATAACATACCACCTACACTAAACTCTACTCTAATCCTAACTGATAGTGTTAGCAGAAGCAAACATAAGATAAAAACAAAGCTAAAGCAATCATGCTATTTTTGCCTGCTTCTATAAGTCTTTAATCTGTTTTATCGTGACTTGTTTTTCATGGGACTCGTACCTGAGCGCTCAACATCACAAAAGCAATGCTGTACTAGGTGAGCAGCAAAGAAAGTTTACTACATCGTACAGTCTATACACGCAAAGCTGGTAATGTGATACATCAAAATGTATTCATTTACCAATCATGTTTAGTTTACAAATCATCATTTTACTAGGGCAGTCGTGGCCTTATGGATAGAGAGTTGGACTTTTAACCCAAAGGTTGCGGGTTTGAGTCTCAGGTCCGGCAGGGATTGAAGGTGGGGGGAGTAAATATCCAGTGCTCTCTCAACGACTGAGTTGAGACCCTTGAGCAAGGCACCGAACCCCTAACTGCTCCCCGGGTGCTGCAGCATAAATGGCTGCCCACTTCTCTGGGTGTGTGTTCACAGTTTTTGTGTGTGTGTGTTTGTTCACTACTCACTGCTGTGTGTGTGCACTTGGATGGGTTAAATGCAGAGCACAAAATCTGAGTATGGGTCACCATACTTGGCCAAATGTCACGTCCTTTCCTTTCAGTTGAAAACCGCAGTGATTTGTATGTATATACATTTAGGAGTTTTGCTTAAATATAGGTAGAGCCTGTGTTGGATTAATGACCCAGGCCAGACTCAAACCCAAATGAAGATAATGACATTATGACAAAAGTATATTAAATATAAATCACAAAAAGTGTCTTAATAATCCAATATATTGGTGGTTTTATTTCCATCTCCTTGAACAAAAGCCTGCCATTGGCCTACAGCCCACTGCAATCCAATTAGCAATTGAGTTAGTGAAGTATAGACTGTTCACACAGGAAGAGTTTTAATACTCCATCTGCAACATTTGTTAATTGTTAGTCTATGCAAACAGACAACTTTGTCCGCTGTGTCATTGTGTTTTATAAGCATGAGTAATTGCATTGAGTTTTCTATTGTATTATTGTTTGTAAATAATTAATCATGCTAAATTGACAGGCTTGTACCATGATTCATATAAGGAAATGTTGATGCTGAGAATGATTGAGTAATCTGATAGCTTGTATCCTCAGTTCAGTCCTATTCCACATCTGAAGACATCTAAAAAAAATTTTTTTTTAAAAAAGCATAAAATCTGAGCTAGCACACACATGCCCTGAATAATAAAGGATTCGTCCACACGATGAACCTCAAAATCCAGTGCCGTCTCGTTTAAGCGTCCCTCCCGGATCTCGTCTTCATTCTGCTGAAGGGGTGTTGTCAGCCTTGATTGCCCACATCTCTTCACCTATTGAATCCCTAAACTCCTCTTCCCTCATTAGTTTCCAGAGCTTCCTCTGCCTTCCAAAAGAGAAGCCCATATTAATTCCCTGTGAACTGCCAAAACCAATCACAGTCAGCGGAGCGGGTGAGATAATACTTTCACTATCATTTTATCTCGGAGGGTGAGGGGAGATTTGGGAGAGTGTAGCGCAGGAGAGGGGGGACGTGCAGACGGAGACGTGGACTCCTCTTTTGGTTGTCATTAAGGACATCTTCTGAAAGAATAATTGGGATTTGGGCTCCATAACAAATGACAGAACTGGATAGTTTCACAGAAGCTACTAGAGTGCAAATGGTAAAAGTTGTTTGGGAAAATGTAGCCCAATTATAATGAAAAATTCCTTTGTGGATGACATCACAGTGTAGTGCAAGGACGAGCTGTGTGCTGAGAACAACTACGACGGCTTTTGGTTCCAGCCCTATATGATCCGTTCTTCAATAATCACTGGCTCTATCTCCGTCTCCTCTGAGGCCTTAGGGTGATTGTGAGATGTGCGTGCTTTAAATAGCCTCTCCTCTTTCATTATTCATCAAAATTATTGCCTGATTTGGGAAATGGATCGTTTATGCCCTGCCCGATCGGGCGGGAGACAAGTGTCACTGTCTGCTAAACGGCTTCACTCTGCATTCAATTTTAAATCTCGCCACATAGGATTGCTCTTTTCTCGGTCGCTGTAATTAGGATTATGGTAATGAAAATTGTTTTAAAGTTGGCTTCGAGCTGATGCCTTTCTCCCCATAAAACTGGTGTGATTGCAAATAGATTGGCTGTGTCAGACAGGATTATAGAAAAGTTCAAGTTTTCTTCATTTACTGATGAAATATCAAGACAGTACTTAGATTGAGAATCAAAGAATCAAGTTCTTTAGTAAATACTGGAAGTGGATCATTTTCATGATGTTTGATTCAGTTCTTGAACATTTATAGCCAAAGTAGACTAGTGTAGACCAATTTAAAGGGTTAGTTCACCCAAAAATGAAAATTAGCCGATGTTTTACTCACCCTCAAAGCATCCTAGGTGTATATGACTTTCTTCTTTCAGACGAATCCAATCTGAGTTATATTAAAAATTATCCTTTCTCTTCCAAGCGTAGTCAACTAAAAGTGCACACATCCATAATAAAACGTGCTTCACACGGTTACGGGGGGTGAATAAAGGCCTCCTGTAGCGAATCGATGCATTTTTGTAAGAAAAAATATCCATATTTAAAATGTTATAAATACTTTTCTCTCACTTCCGCTGACTGTCGTACGTGCAAGCCATTCCGGCAGATGACGTAGGACATACGCGTAGTGCATGCGCCGGTGATTAGTGACAAATGTGGAAGCGTGGAGGAGAGACAGCTAAACAAAATGCCGGTCACGAATTAGAAGCACAAAACGAGGATTTGTAAAGAAAAATGTAGGAGTATTTGGATAAGCCAAGAGGAGACTGGTTTTCCTTTGGTAAAGTAAGGAAACTTTGCTTCCTTTGCTCCTGTAAACAAGCTCTAGAGACTAGCATATCTCACATGCGTGCGAGCGATGCCTACGTCCTACGTCACCTGCCGGAACGACTTCCGTGTATGACAGATAGCGGAAGTGGGAGAAAAGTATTTATAACATTTTAAATATGGATATTTTTCTTACAAAAACACATCTATTCGCTACAGGAGGCCTTTATTCACCCCCCGGAGCCATGTGAGGCATGTTTTATTATGGATGTGCACGCTTTATTTGACGTCTTTTAGACTGTTTGAAAAAAACACCTGCCTACTCTCATTATAAAGCTTGGAAGAGCAAGTATAATTTTTCATATAACTCCCATTGGATTCGTCTAAAAGAAGAAAGTCGTATACATCTAGGATGCCTTGAGGGTAAGTAAAACATGGGCTAATTTTCATTTTTGGGTGTACTAACCCTTTATTAACTATCGCTTATGAGACGGTTCTTTAGAATGAATGTCATGTCTGTTCTAGGTTTTGTTTATGTTCATATTTTCATGTCGTTTATTTTGTAATTGGCTTAGTTATGGATCATGTCCTGTGTCATGTGACCCCCTTTGCTCTTCATGTGATCTATAGACTTATGAGTTAGAGAAACAAGCATGTAGCCATCTTTAGAATTTTGTCTTTGTTCTGCCCATTATCTGGTCATGGTATATAGCTGCCACCTACAGGCCATTTTAAATATTGCAGTTTTATTACAATTCTGTATATACGCAGTGTTCGTTTAGTTCGGCAACAGTCAACGTGAGGCAATGCTTGCAGTTCAGCTCGCAAACAGTCTTTGCCTTGAGTCCGAGACACACTGCATGATTTTTGGCTGTCCCAGACGAAAGATTGGCATCATGTAACAATCGTGGCGATTTTTGTGATCGTGGCTCCTGATCGGTGGTCCTATGTCGTACAGTGACAGGTTCAAAGATGGCCGTTGTCACAGTATTGTGACCAAAGATAGCCTGCGAGAATTTTCTGACAGTGTCAGAAATACAGCATGATCATCACACAGTGTGTTTGCTGCTACATCCCACGTTAACTGACCAGCCAATAAAAATGCAATGTGAAGTCAACACGACATGGCGCTAAAACATAAAATTGCTTACTTCAAGCTCTTATCCCTTCCTCTTTGCTGCTTTCACTTTTTTTCAGCAGACATTAAAACTCCAACTGCCAAAGTGTGATTCATCGTGCTCTTTTTGTTTACCACTATTCTTCTATAGAAATGTGCGTCGTAGCTTACGAGTCAATAGGTGTCATCATTACAGTCTACATACATGTTGTACCCAAGTTTATTAGAGCCATGTGGCACAGCATGATCTGCAATGATCATATAGGATTGCTAAAATCCTGCAGTGTGTAGAAGACTTTGGAGAAAGGCAAATCTTTTACAAATTAAAAGGAAGTGTGCAATCACAGAAGTAAACATTCTGGAACGAATAAACTGCTTTGTGTGCTTTTGTTAGTTAGCTGTGTAGCTTCCTCGGAGCGACATAGTTGTGAGGACAGCATAGTCTTTGGACTTCCAGTTTTGCAGGAGCTCTATAGCATCACTGTTGATTAATTAACTGGTGAAGTGGATTTACTTATTGTAGAGTTAATGAAAGTTATCCTGTGCATTGTAATGCTCGAATTAAGCAAATGTCATAACAAATGACAGCAGACCAGGAAGATTGTAAAACAAGCGGTTCATTCATAAATCCGTAAGATCTTACCTTCATGCTGTGGAAATACAAACAGGAAGACAGAAGACAAAGAGCACAGCATGTCCATGTCCTCCAGAATCATTTTGAAGCTAGATGTTTGAGTTAACAAATAAACAGAATAATTCAAGTTGTTTTGCTTTGTTGTGATATATTACACATTTTCTCATCATTTCATGAATTTTAAATAAGTGTCATAAGAAATATGTTTTTTTAGTATATAAATGTGACTATACCTGCAGTGTTCAAATAAGAGATGGTAAGTTTTATGAAGTTAAGAGCAGACACACATATAAAGCATATTTTAAAAACTTCATTATGAAATATTTATTTGTAACATATTATCAGCAATAATAAGACATTCCTGTTAACACTGCCTGGCATGGTCACATTCCAGGTGGAAATAATGAGGAAACGATTGCACCCTTCACCAAGTGTGTTCCAAATGATGAGTTTGTCAAGTCTGTTATAGTCAAGTTCTCATGTCTCAAGTCAAGTTTAAGTATTCATGTTTATGTCATATTTTTGTATAGGTTTACTATACGGCACGGTTTAATAAACTGCACATGGATGCTACCATCGGCTCTCCACCAGTGGAATTCATCAGTCAAAAAAAATCTTAAACAGCTCACTTACTCACTGACTCACTTGGTATTTTAGTATTATTTACAGTATATATGACTTTAGCCTTTATTAATATTTTGAATTAGGTTTTATATATTCAGTTTTTAGTTAAATGATTATTTTTTTCAGTTGATTGTTAATGTAACATTTTTGTCTAATATTTTTTGTATGTAATATTTATACTTTTTTCAATTTTAATAGATTTAGTTTTAGGTAAAGATAATAACTGCTTGAAATTGAGTGAAAACTATAATTGTGTACTTGCACGCTGAGACTTAAATCTGTGTAATTACTGTCTAGTTGTTTATATGGAAACATGCAGGTAAAGATTCATAAGAGTTCTGTTTTTAAACCATATTTTTAAAATTAAAAAATGTAATTATTATTTTTTTTAAAGTTATTATTATATGAAAAAAATAGTCATCAAAAGTAGTAACTGAATTGTTAAAGAACCAGAATTGTTACGTGTAACCTGAATAAAAAGCCTATTCTCATCTCTAGGTGGTACAGAGCCTCTGTGTGTGGAATACGCAATGCTCACTACTAAAGAAACGGAAAAGAAACAAGAAAAGAAGCTCTTTTCTGTCGGCCAGGCATCTGTCCACTAAATCCAGCCTCACCAAATGGAAGGATGGCGATTGCACGAGCTTTTTTGATGAAGGAAAAATGCAGCAATATAATTCTCACCACCTTGGATTAGAAAGAAACATCCAGGTGGGGGGAAAAAAATAAAAAATAATGTGCCAAAAAACAATTTAATTGATGGAGGCTATTACCAATAAAGCATTGTAACACTGTAGAGAGACTCAGGCAGAAATAATAAAAGGGCATGTTGATGGGGGGGGGGGGGGGGGGGGGGATGGGAGTGGCGAACGAGCTACTGGAGTCATTTCTTTTCATCATGAAGGTATCTGCTGTAAAGAAAAGGTGGTAGATTTCATTTAGGTCTTTTGTTTTGTGCTTGTCATTGAACTCTGAGGGGAATTGCTGTGCACTCCAACTTCGATGCTCTCCGAGCAAAGAGAAATGAACTATCTGATTTATTACTTGTGAGGCATGGAGGAGGGGTGGAGAGCGGAGGAGGAGAGGCAAACATGATGAAATTTAATTAATGCTCTTATCACGTTTGTTTCACCTGCTGTGTTGGTGCTGGTGTGGCTATGAGATGTGAAATTACCTCCCATGAATCACAGGAACTGCTGGAAAAAAAAAGAACACTCTCAATTCTGACTGTCACCACAGTGAGCCGAGAAGTACCTCAATTACTGTCATTCAGCGCGTATAGCTGCATTCACCAAATCATGGCCTTTGACTTTCAGCCTGCTTGATCAAGGTGAACGTTAACAAGTGGAGAAATAAACATCGTCAACAGCCAATACACTCCATGTCAATACGTTTTCTGTATAAAACATCAGCAGCAGGGGTTCACGCTTCTGCTGTAGCTGGTGTCTGACGCTGAAACGACTATGACAACTCTGAATGAAATAAAACTCCTGCTCCACTCAATGTCATACCATGTGTTTGACAGGAGAAAAACATGATTTCAGCTTGTGGCACAAAAGTTTCTGCAATGTTTTGCCACAATCAGATATATTTTCATAAATTACTAATGTGTCAGTGCTTGCAGCATATTTTATTTTAAAGGTGATGTGTGTCATTTTGTATGCTATATTTTATGCAGAGCCGATCCTCCCTATACGCAGAATACGCAAGCTGCATAGGGCCCCCGAAAAACCAGGGGGCCCCCTTGCTCTCAAAGATGTTTTAATTTTAGTTTGTTTTGGAATTTGGCCAGCTGTTGTGAAAACACGAATGATCATTTATTTTAATGCGGTGCGCTGTCATGCTCTCTATGTAAAAATCTTGTAACGTGAATGTCGTACAGTCTCTTGTTTGAGAAAAAAAAAAAAGCGTACCGCGAAGAGATATTGCTTCTCGAGCGCCTTCCGCGAGCGCGATTCGAGACGGGGTGAAACACGGACAAATGCGTTTCATCCATTCCTCGACAACCCACGCCTACAGCCATAGACATAATAAATACCTACGCCTCATTGGCCGCTCGACCGCACGTCAACGGCGCCGCCATATTGGTGCGGGCAACTCTCCATAACTCTCACATCGGGACAGAAGAAAACATACCTGACTCGTCGGCAGTTTGGGCATCTACAAACCGTCGCACAATAATAAAACAGATCTCGGGGTATTATCTTTAACAGGTAAGACTGAACAGTTGTTTCTGGATGTTTTTTGGTCATTTTTAACATTATGCTGACAGCTTAATTAGCCACCAGTGTCAGACTATTAATAGCGATATCGCTAGTAAGCTGTGAAAGCTGAGACTTTATAAGAAGTCAAAGTTTAAATGAATTCTTATTAAGTTTTAACTTATATTGTAGTTAATATCATAAAGTAAATTGTGTTATGAGCACAATATGTACAGTGAGCACTTTGACAAGACATGTCAGGCTGTCAGAATAGGGATGGAGCTAAAGCATCTCTCTTTAATTTCACTACTCATTTACAAAGAGTAAGTTTATCATCACTAGATTATAAGGATTTCATAGCTTATCATAAAACTGTGGACTGATTAGCCTATATTTTTTTTCTTTTTCGCCAGCTGCAAACAGGACAACGCAAGCCTTAAGGAAAGCTGAAGAAAGCCTGTTCTCTGCATTTCCAAGAGACTAGGCTATGCCTCCACAGCCTAATGTTGTATTTGTAGTTAAAACACAGAATAGCCCTGAATGAATGACCAGAATGACCCTGATCATATTCAAACCACTCTCTCTCCCCGGAACACACTTACAGGAACATTTTGTAACCTTTGTAAGGGTAATTTTTATAACGATATAATTACCTTATTAAATGTTTCTGTCGTTTTTGTCAAATATTTAAAAATAACCAGTTTCTTCAGTCAATCACAATACTATAGACTGCATTTAAAATTATTTACACAGGCTGTTTAATGCTGATCATGTACTGTATGTGCATTTACACAAAAACTGCATAATGTAAATAGCCTAGAAATTAAAAACACAGGAACTCATTAGTGAGTGAAGCTGCAATATCATGACAAGATCATTGTTGATTATTGCTCTTTATGTTGTAATAATGATTATTAATTTTGATTAATAAAGTTTTTTTGGGGGGGGAGCATGTCATATTCTGGTCTGTGTTAAACATAACTATACTTTGACATTTTGTTGTACAATGTAAACTGCACACACTCACGCCCCAAACATTCCTATGTAGTAACATATATTAAAAAATAAACAACTGTTTCAAAATTTGTGTTTTCTGCATGGGTGTGTGTAATTTGCATTGTAGAGCAAAATGACAAGCACCGTCAAGTTGTTTACATTATTTTACTCATTAATTGAAAAACCCCATTATAAAATATAGGAAAATCTTGAGGGAAGCAGTGGAGAATTAGTCTTTATTAGTCAGGTTTTGACGTCACAACTAATATATATATATATATATATATATATATATAGCTCATTAATTAAACACAATTTGGAATTCATGACCAACATTTTTGGCTTGTCATTAGTTGTGTCTTTGTTTAATAATTATTACACAAATACCATTATAAAACTGCACTTTTCACGATTATTTCATTTACTATTAATTTATTCTTCATTATTGTCTATTCTGTATTATTCCACCCATGATATTACATATGCTACTTGCTATTATTCATCTATTGTTATTCATTTATTATTATGGTATTACACATATAATTTGTGCTATTATAAACCTATTATATCACTTATGTTATTGTGCTGTTGTACTCGCTTTTTATATTATTCACTTTACTGCAACTTGTACTACATATACTTTTTAATATTACATATCACTTTTACTATATTTTTACTGTGCACTGTATCAGTGCATCATATTTTATCACTGTAACTGTAAGTTTTATTGGATCCATAAAGGATTATCAGTTACATTTGTTATTGTTTGTTGTGGAGTTTATATCTGTATAGAGTGCTATGAAAATAAAAAGCAGACTACCAGTGTGTCACTTTTTGATTTGTATTCGCAGTATTTCAAAGGGAATGAGCTGTGTTCTGACCTGAGGCACAATCAAAGCTAAAATGGTGGGGTTGAAGACAGAGAAAGCAATGAAACAACTTAATTTAATTTAATGTACATTAAAATTACATTACATGTATATGTCACAGTTATACTACATTAATATTAGAATTGTTAACCGAAAAAATCAACCAAATCATCACGAGTGTAAGTGTGAGCTTTCACAATTTCTTAAAAAAATTAATAATTTTCCGAGCCTAACTAAACAACTGGAGGCAGAGTTATTTTTAACTCCATGTAGATCACAAACCACTGAAATCGGTTGATAAATGTAAACGTTATAGTGTTTTTATCCTGAAAAAACCGCAGCTCCCCCGTTTACCTCCATTTGTTTTTAAGGCATTCTTGCCCTCTCAAACATGGCGGACGCGTTGACGTATCGCAGCAAAGGCTCAAAGCGGCCAATGAGGCGTCTAGGTATTTATATGTCTATTCCTACAGCACTGTGGTCAACTACTGTTGTGTTTATCGGTGCTTAATAAATACAAATACAAATACCTGAGGGAAGATGTCTTTCACTATTGTAAGATAATGTTGTTAAATAGAGAAACAAAATTATACATTTTTAAAATGTCAATAACTTCTAGCATATTATAAGAAGAGCAGGAAGAAGCCCTTTTAGTGGTGAGTGATATTTAATTGTTTTTGCTTGGCTGTTGCTGATTTGTAAGATTATTACTCGATAATATTGTTTAATTTTGTACATATTTTTTTCTCTCCTATGGGATTATGATGTGTGCATTGTGTTTGTTTATTTTTTATTTCACGAGTATATCGTGCGCGTGGTTATACAGTGTTTGATCGCATTTTTTTTATTGTGACTGGAATGTAACAGAAGGGGGGGGGGCAAAGCTGCGTTAGCCCAGGGCCCCGCAAAGGCTTAACGCGGCACTGCCAGTGATGAGCTGTTTTGCACTTTTTTTTCTAAAAGATTATACCAAATAAATGTAATAATATAATTGATGCTATCTATAAAATTTCCTAATGAGGAAATGCATTAGTGTAATTGCATTGTAGAACAGAGTTGTTATATGGCAATGCAGCAATTTTTCCTTTGTACAGCATCATATGGCAACATATTTTCTCAGTTGTCTATAAAATTATGTTATAAAGTGGAATAGATTACAATAACATCTAATTACCTTTTCAAAGATTCAATTTTGTGTCTTTTTTAAAGCTCGCTTCAGTCCCCACTCGTTGTAACCGAGTGGAAAAACAGTGACCAGAACATTTCTCCTCATGTGTTCAAGTTCGAAATGACATGAGGATGAGCAAATGATGACAGATATTTCTTTTTTGGTCTTTAAACATCATCTTCTCTCTCTCTTTCTTTGTGCAGAGAACTGCAAATATGTGCTCCAAACAACACATGGCTCAGAATTTCAAACCCCTAACTTTCTAGGAGGCATATCTGCAGCTGCAAGCCTCTGACAAACTCCATCTTGTACATCTGAGCCTGCAGAGAAGGGTGAGAGTGGTGATAGAATATTGATGCTCCTCTGACATGGGCCGCATACAAACCAAATAGCTTTATGTAATTGTGACCGATACCATTTCACTGCATGTACCTGCATTCAATTTATATTCCCAACTTTGCTCGCCACTCTGTGCATTTTTAATGCTCAAAATATGACAGCGTAAGAGCGAATGCTGGTCTAAATCTCCAATTGGAAGGTTGTGTGTTGCCTTATCTGTCCTCAGGTGCCTCTAAGTCATTAGTCTAAGGTTCGACCGCAATGGGTCAGGCAGTTTGTCACAGTTAATGATGCTCTTATGACCACTTGGCATACAGACACTGTTAACCTTTTATGTTTTTTTCTCACTCTTTTAATTGTCACTTTTCCCCCTCCGGTTACCATGGTGACCTCTGCAGGGGAAATCTGAACTCCGGCAAGTGTGCTGTGTATTGCCTGTTCCAAGACCAGTCTACAAAAATCAGCTCACCCAGAGGGGAACACGCTGACCTTTGGAAAGGGAGGGTTCAAACGGGGTAGCATTTACATAACTCTCACACCGAGACTCATAGCAGGGCTCTCAGAAAAAGTGTAGCCCTGTTTGCGTGCGTTATCTGACCTTGAGAGTACTCCTCGTTATTTCCCATGGCTGTAATTCAAGCCATTTATAGCGTTTAGCACTCATTTAAATATCTTCGGTGGTTTATGAACTCTTTAGACTCGTGTGTCCTCCTTCCACTTGATCCCACTTAGATGCGGGTTTTACTCACTATAACTTCCTGGAATTCTGTGGAGAGTCGCGGTAAGCAGATTCAAGATTCAAGATTTTTATTTGTCACATACACGATTATATAGAGAGTATATAACCAGCAGTGAAATGTGAGTCAGGTCCGCTCCATGGACAGTGCAAATATTATAGAATACAAACACAAAGGAAATATACATAAAATGAAATAGTAAAAAATAAGATATAAGAACAAAATATAAGATATAAAAAATGTGCATGGCACACATAAGCAGATGCTTATGTGTGCTCTTGGGTATTTATTGCCTTTGTTTGAGATCATTTAAACGTCAAGGTTAAACTGCACCACATGTTTTTGTATTTCTATCATCTGCCATGATGTCTGTGATTAACCACAGCATGATGGGATCAGAAGTACAATATGTCCTTTATATCTAATCTGACCAGACGTTTACACAAGGTGTGGTTCTGTGGCCTGTAATGACATTGGCATTACAACTTCATGCGTTTGCTTTTGTCTGAGTTCTGGCTGTGCAAGCATCTTGTCAGGTTAGCTAGCTAACAAAAATGTAATTTCAACCTCAAGCTGAAAAAGTTGATTCCTTTTTTTTGGCACAACATGTGAAATTGTAAGTGAGGTGTTTTGCGGTCACTGTAAATTTATTTTCCATAAGCTACAGAACACAAATGGACATTGCATATCACATTTAGCAAACTCAGCTGATAGCTACATACTGATAGAGTGATATAAAGTGAAGTCAGAGATGTAATGCTGCTTCAATGGTTTTCTGAGAGGTTTAGTGAAGCATGCTTTGCATGGCACAGTTTTTACTTTTTCCATTTTTTAATAACAAGCTGAAAGGCCAAAGTGGATCTTCAAATATGGCTCAAATTTGACTGTAAGGAAAGCATGATGAACATGGTTTATATATTAAAAATGCTTGTATTGGAGTTTCTAATTCTAGTTTTAATATGGCTCAAATTAAACCCACAAAGACCACGCATGGAAGACTTTTATAAAAAACATTGTTTATTAATACCTTTAATTGAGTTATGTATATAGACACTACTGTTCAAAAGTCACTACAATTTTTGTTTTTGAAAGAGTCTTTTATGCTACCAAAGCCTGCATCTATTTGGACTAAAACACAGCAAAAACCGTAATAATCTGAAATATTATTACAATTTAAAATAACTATTTTCTATTCTGTATTTATTCCTGTGATGTTAAACCTGAATTTTCAGCATTATTACTCCAGTCTTCAGTGTCACATGATCCTTCAGAAATCATTCTGAAATGTTGATTTCCTGCTCAAGAAATATTTATTATTATTATTATTTGTAATGTACTTTGACATTCTTTATTTCATATCAGAGATGACCTGAAGACAATAAAGGGTTAAACCAAAAATATCATACAAATATGATATGCACCAACTACACTGAGACATTTTAACTCATTTTGACAGAAAACAACATCTTGGCATTATTTATATAATTATTTTAGTCAAGCGTGGATGGCACTTCTGATGAAACTGAATGGGATACACTTCACCGCTTCATGTCCTGGTTTGAAACTTTAAAAAGTCGCCCTACTTATAGGTGAGTTTCTTGTCACTCTGTCATAAAGTGTAACTACACCTGGTGTACTCAACGGCCATCTATTCTCATTAGAGGAGTCTAATTCAGACAACAATAACGGCCGGGTAACAACCACCATTACTAGACGAGCACAACCATCATTCTTCATTAGCCATGGCTAACAAGAGAAAGCAAACAATAACGGTGAACCACATGCCCCCTCAGGTATATTGGAGGCCTCGAACATGAGATGAACCAAAGTCAAGCGCTGTTAAAGTCTGTCGTTGTCAGCTCTACAGTGGTGTTAAGAATGATGGCTGTCATTCAGTATTGCTTTATAAAAGTAGAGTTTATCAATGAACAACTAATAAACCAACACTATAAACAAAATATAGGATAATACATTTTGAGAAATTTTGAAGTGGTTTTGCACAGCCGCCACTACTTGAAGGTAAAATGTAGTGTGTTTACAGGAAATATCAAATCGAATGGCACAAATGGTGGAATTATATTTATATATATATATATATATATATATATATATATATATATATATATATATTCTATACAAGTGACTGTGGGATTGTTTTGCCACAATTTACTCACAATTTTCATGCAACTTACAACGGCACACTTACATTTTTAGAGAGAGGGAGAAAGAATGGATAGAGCATCATAGATAATATTGGTTTAGCTTTGCGATGCTTGTATCATTCGTATTTTTATATACAGGTGCATCTCAATAAATTAGAATGTCGTGGAAAAGTTCATTTATTTCAGTAATTCAACTCAAATTGTGAAACTCGTGTATTAAATAAATTCAGTGCACACAGACTGAAGTAGTTTAAATCTTTGGTTCTTTTAATTGTGATGATTTAGGCTCACATTTAACAAAAACCCACCAATTCACAACAAATTAGATCTCAACAAATTAGAATACTTCATAAGACCAATAAAAAAAAACATTTTTAGTGAATCGTTGGCCTTCTGGAAAGTATGTTCATTTACTGTATATGTACTCAATACTTGGTAGGGGCTCCTTTTGCTTTAATTACTGCCTCAATTCGGCGTGGCATGGAGGTGATCAGTTTGTGGCACTGCTGAGGTGGTATGGAAGCCCAGGTTTCTTTGACAGTGGCCTTCAGCTCATCTGCATTGTTGGGTCTGGTGTCTCTCATCTTCCTCTTGACAATACCCCATAGATTATCTATGGGGTTCAGGTCAGGCGAGTTTGCTGGCCAATCAAGCACAGTAACACCATGGTCATTGAACCAGCTTTTGGTACCTTTGGCAGTGTGGGCAGGTGCCAAGTCCTGCTGGAAAATTAAATCAGCATCTCCATAAAGCTCGTCAGCAGAAGGAAGCATGAAGTGAGCTAACATTTCCTGGTAAATGGCTGCGTTGACTGTGGACTTCAGAAAACACAGTGGACCAACACCAGCAGATGACATGGCAGCCCAAATCATCACTGACTGTGGAAACTTCACACTGGACTTCAAGCAACATGGATTCTGTGCCTCTCTCTCCACTCTTCCTCCAGACTCTGGGACCTTGATTTCCAAATGAAATGCAAAATTTACTTTCATCTGAAAAGAGGACTTTGGACCAAAATGTTTCACTTTTTGAAATAACTTACAAGAAAAAATGAACTTTTTCACAACATTCTAATTTATTGAAATGCACCTGTATATGTTGTGTGCACTGTACACTCAGACCTATTTCTCCAATTATAAAATCTTAACAGACAAGTTTTGCCCTGGAAATGAAGAGGAAACTGTGACCTTTGAAGTAAATGCCTTTGTATGCTTGGTAATAGAATGTGGGTAGGAAATTAACTATTCCTTAGTACATTTTGGACATATTTTACCAGACACATTTTTGTATATCTGAAAGTTTAAAATGCAGTTAAGATGTTACTTTTGTTGGAAGACTTTATAAATCACAAATACTCTTTGCCCCCAGAGTTTTTAAACTTTACAATGGTTAACATGAGTAAGTAGCTCTGGCTAATAAAGATACAGCTGCATGACATTGTACAAGCCCCATGCTTTTTCCTCTCTACATTTCCCCCTTCGGGTACGAACCTCTTGGCAATGAGTGAGCTGTCACACTGTATATGGTAGTATTAATTTAATTAGATCCACCAGTGGGCACAATTAAATCTTTCTCTGAGCACACATGAGAGAAGGAATCTTTTTCTTCAACGCTACAGGCACTATATGCAGATTTGACCACTTATTTGATTAATATCGCAAAAATCCGTCATTGCTAGACAGCTTGTTGAAGCTTGTTTATGAATTCTGGTTAGGGAATTGTGGAGGATGTACAGTGGGTTCCAAAAGTCTGTATTTAGCATTTTCTAATTAATCTAATTAGAAACATCTTCATTACAAAATATAGTGTGCAAGGAATAATGACCAACTCACTGTTTCGCTTATTACTAGGCTAATCACCAACTAAAAATATGTGGACATGAAATATTAATTTCAGTTAATTTTGTAATCTTGCCAGGTCCTTACATAGTGTTCACTGCTTCCTTTTCACTGACACTGAGCACTGAATATAAATCAGTTGAATTCAGTTCACTTCACTTACTATTATTTTTTTTAATGAATACAAAATATGAATACAACAAAATGTGTGTTCAGAGCACCCTGCAACATCATCAAACACAGCCAACACATGAGTTGTAAAGGAGTTGTAAATATAATATGATATACTAAATATACTTAAACTATAAATATACATTTATATGTGTGTGTGTGTGTGTGTATACAGTATATATATATATATATTAATGATGTATGGTAATTACATATATGTACTGGGTGATAAATGTATGTTGCAATGTTTATTTGTAAATAAAAAATAAAATAAATGACTAAATTGGTTATATTATCATATGACTGTTGCTTCATGCAATATATTATACTCACAAACAACTGTGTACAAACCACATCTGGTATTAATTAATCTGATGCCTCAACAAAACAAAGTACTTGAGTGATGAGCAGTGGAGGGCACATTTTTTATTTCTTAAAAAAATTAAATCCTAAAACTTTCTGGGGGGAATTTAATTTAATGTTTCTGTTTATTTCCAGATTTAAGAGAAAATAATCCAAATCAAAAACCAGAACAGGAACATTTTAATGAAAAAAGAGATAATGCAAAAACCTGTCATCAACAAAGAAAGACAGGAAATCGTTAGCACTTAAGCCATCTCACTGTACGCAGTCTGAGGATACAGAAAACCAATATAGTCCATAATTTTGTGCTGATTGTGTTCTGAGACTGCAGTAATGAAGGCCTCAGCCGCTGCGGCGGCAGCAGGCTGTCTGAGAAGACAGAAAAAGCAGTAAGAGATTAAATTCTATGGAGAGTTTTTTTGTCTGGCAGATTGGTTCTTATCACCCAGCTCTGCTCTAACGTTAGGAGGAGAGAATGTAAGAAAGAGAGGGAGTGGAGGAGCTGAAAAAAAAGAAGAAAAGAGGCATTAAGAGGGGATATTTAAGGATATTATTAATCCATTTATCCGTGTTTGACATTTGTCGATGTATCTCCTCAGATTGCTTTATTCCGGATGTGAAATGCTATTAATAAAAGCAGACCGCCTCTTCAGAGACACTCTGCTGCTGTCATCATGTTTAATGTTCCCTGTAAGCCTAAGCGTGAAGGTCTCGTGTTTTCTCTCCACATGTACTTTCATCTATATGTAATCTGCTACAGTGCAGATCATGGCGAATGGATATTTTTATAAATCCTTAATTAATGGGCTTTCTGTCACCTGTCTCTACCCAGCTTATCGAGCACATTTGGACAGAATAATATGAGCATATGGTAAGATGGTCTTGTACTAAGCAAACTGTTCATGGTCCTGCACATTGCTTAGGAAAAAAAAGGAAAATTAGCTACTTTCAAAGGCAGGTCAAACAGCTTACATAAAACCTGAAATGAAAATGAGAATAATTTATGTTGCTTCAAACCTGACTTGACTTTCTTTCTTTCTTTTGAACATAGAAGGAGGATTTTGAAAAACTGTGCTGGTCACTCTTTTCCATGCAGTTAAAAGGGTTGAAATTCCAAGTTTTTGAGTAAAAAAATATATATATTATTATTATTTTCGAGGTGCATAAGGTCAGCTCACTGAGGTCTATAATTGATCAGTTCCACAAATAAATGCAAAAACTGTCCTAATTAAAAGAAAATGAGTTAATAAAAAGGATATTTAATAAAAAGGCAATATTTGGTAATAACATAGCATAACAAGAAATGTATAAGCATTTTTTGTAGGTCAGTCATTTTTGAACCCGGGAACACCACAAGTGTAACATGGGAGAAAAATCCCAAAAATTACAAAAAAAAAAAAATCTCAAAGTTACTGGGAAGCTGTTATACCCTGTGTGAGTAAAGTAGTACCTCTACAGGTCAAAATGAGGATTAAGCTTCTAAAATGATGCAAATGTATCATAAAAGTGTCACTAAAATGATTTGGTGTGAGGACCAAACACAATTTAATGTATAAATTCAGAAATAAATAGTTCGGATTGAGTCAGATCATCGGTTGATTAACTTCACAAAAATGATTCAATTACAAATCAGACAGATTTTGGACTTGAGTTCAACTCAAAAAAGTTGCATGAACTACTTTTATGCTTCTGCATTCTTTTTGAAGCTTAGTTAAACCAAAAAAAAAAATTGTACACTCCTCTCTTTCTTTCTACACAAAAGAACATTTTGAAATATCTGTTTTTTTTATATATATATATATATATATATAAAATGAAAGTCGTTGGGGTCCAATGTAATTTTTTATCTAATTTTTACATTTTTGGTAAACTATTCCTTTAAGATTTGCTTAGTGAGCCAGTTAAAAGAAGGAACGACATCAAACTGATAACTCATTTGAAAGCAATTCATCATTGTTTTGAACCTCCAGCCCACTTACATGATCATGAAAAGGACCTTATGAAACAGCATTCCCCCATGTGCTCATGGCTAGCACAAACAGATTTAAGAAGGATGCTGTCCAGCACATCTCACAGGCTTTCAGATTGATCGCTCCCACCTTTCCAATCGGATGGTGCGTGTCGGGCGGTGGAGGGAATGTTTGAAACAGATGAACTCAGAAAGCAATCAGAGCACTGTCACCACTTTGTCGGGCAGACCGGTGAGCCGATCGCCTATAGAACTAATCCACCTTTCTGCACAAAACACAGAAAAGTGGACAGGCTCTAATTACAATCTGCCAGGCCATCAGGAAAATACGTTGCAGATGCAACTGGGATATATTACGGCTGTTGTATAAAAAAATTGTATTTCAAAATATATTTGCTTGATGATTTTTTTTCTTGTGGTGGCTGCACAAGGAGGCCAGCAAGGGAGTGCTTATCAGCTTCATGACAATGTCGTGTTGTAAATGAACCACTGCAATAAAGCAGGGTGGAATTCGAAATGGGATTAAATGTTGTTGTGTTTCTGGTCTGCCTTTCTTCATGATAATTACATGGGAATTGAATTTATTTTCGCAGGCTGTCTTAATAAAGCAAATCAATATCTTAAATTGCAGAATGCAATTGCAATACTTGACTATTGAGCTTCTGTTGCCTTTTGTTTGGCACTGGGGAAATTTCTTCTGTCCTTTGTTTCTGGATGTTCTTGTGAATCCCTTCAGTGTTTAAAAAAGCTAATAACATTGGTCTGTTTTGTCTTTCATTATTAATGTAGCCTGGTTACTCTGGGATGCATAGAGGGCGGAAACGCTCTAATCTTTATGATGCAAAGCATCAGGCCTGCTCTCCTCACATTAATAAATATGGTAGCAAGGTGGTAATATAAGTATGCTGTGCTCAAGGGGTGCTATATTTATATATATATATATATAGTGTATATGGTGTCTCTGAGGGCTAAAAAGCTGCTCTGAACAGCAGCTTTATTTTTATATTTTATTGTGTGTAAAGGTTTATTTACTGGTGTCTGCTTTATGAAGAAATAGACAAAAAGAGGAAGAAAAAACTCCCACTTCAATCATTGAAAGAATTGCAAAAATAATGACTGTCTTCAAACAGGTTCTATAGGTCTATAGGTCATTCTATATTGAGGCAACCAATTGCTACATTGCTTTGAAACTGTAAGCAGCCTACAGTTAATTAAATATTATTTAGCAGAAGAATTGCTTGTTTCCAGTTTTATAATAAATAAATGTAAAAATGTATTGCACATTGGTGTCTTTTGCCACACTGTAACATATAAAATCAACAAAGGCAATAATCAATTCAAGTCTGTGTGTTTACCACTGTTAAAGTCACTGGCAATCAAATATTTAACATTGTTTATGTGTCTATTGGGAGTTTTTAAAATTCCTAAAGATAAGTCAACACTATTGCTGGTATTTTCTCAAAATGCAGTTTGAAACTCTTGTTTTACTACCATTACAAACATGTAACCAATCCAGTCACCCTGCTGGGCAAGGGCTTTTCATATTATTAGCATTTCACTGGAACGTGGTTTGTGTAACATTAGCAACATATCATTAGGCTAGAGTGATGTCAATTCAATTGATGCTAATTATGTCTCTTTGTTTCTCTGTTTCTGCCACGGGATTAACATCCCGTGGTAACTAGGAGTTACACAAGCTTCAGTCTGGATCCAGCCCTTAAATGATCTGAGATGACCAAACACCTGAGAAGAGATGATGCCGACCCCTCGGAGGACCTCTGATGGAGGCTAACCTCTGATCCACCAACAACATGCAGAATTAACAAATTTTGCCATAAGTTAATATATTAAGTTTCTACAATGTATAAATATATTGTAGAAACTTAATTTCCTGTAAAGCGCTTTGCAACGATTGTATCGTATAAAGCGCTATACAAATAAACGTGAATTGAATTGAATTACCGTTATGTGTCTGATAGATTGCGAAACATAAAATGCATTACCATTTTGCTACATTAGTAGCACTTAGAACTTAGATGTATAATTCACTCTTCCTCTTCTTCAGAATCAATTTTTTGGTTCAAACATATTTAGCTGAATTAATCCAATATTGCCACTTTCCATTGTGTAACATTTACTACTTCTGCTAACTGAGAGAAAGTGGAGCAGACAGTCCAGGCTGGTGCGATTTAGAATGTATTTAGACAGAAGTAGATGCCCAGTTCTGATTTGTTGACTATATCAGTTTTTTTTTAATGATGACCAGCTTCTTTTAATATCCGATATCTTGCATTTACACATCGCTTTAACCCAAAGCGACTAAAAAACAACCTAGCAACAGCGTAAAAGTAACCCAATAATTTGCTAATTTGCATATGTGTGTACACTAGTGCTGTCAAATCAATATTTTGTGTTCACATAATATATGTGTGTGTACTTAAGAAATATATGTAATATATATTTGTCAGTCCTCTGTCGTGCATGTCATGTGTTCCCGCCTCATGTGTCCATATTTGGTTTGTTTCCTGTCCTTGTTTCATGTCATTATGAATTAATTTGTGTCCAGCTGTGTGTATGTGATTGTGTTAATTAGTCTGTGTATATTAGTTCCTGCCTTTTGAGTTTGATTGGGTCTGGTTAACTCGTTACTCCCCAGTGTTTCTGTCCATGTCAGTCATGCCTTGTCCTGCCTTGATATCGCCATTAAAGACTATTATTTTGAGTTTACGTCCTCGTCAGCGTGTTCCTGTTTCCTCCTCGCGCGTGCACCGTGACACTATTAATATTTATGTATAATATAAATCATATATACATTTATACATTTAAATATTTCTTCACATATATTGTGTAAACAAACGTTTATGTGGAAGTGTTTAATCAAGATTAATCGATTTGACAGCACTAGTTATACTAAATGAGTTAATGGTATAGACATATATTCACACTATTTTAAGGAATAAAGAAATGATTTAAATGTGATTTTGATTTACACTTCACTAAAAATAAATAATATTTTTGTTATATTTTACATTTTATGTTATTAGATTTTGTTCAGTGAATTAATTGTCAGTATGTTTGTCATGTCACTAAATAATAATTGATTTTGATATTCTCTTAAATGGAGTGTGTTTTGAACTTTTGCATGTCAATTAAAGTAAATCACAAAAAAACAATGTGTCTATGCATATGCCTGGGGAGAAGCCATGAGCTCAATAAGCTAAATAATTAATAGAGGTTATAGCTGCATGTGTTTACTCACTATAAATAAGCTGATAGAACAATGTCCAAACACTTACCTACTTTTGAGTGAAATAAAAAAGCCATTTGTTTATGTCCCCTCACAAAGCATTCTCACATTATTATATATTACACAACTCATGTCTGTGTGCAATCTGTTCTTTCACTCACTAGAAGGGGCGGGTTTTTTTAGCACAAGTGTGTTTTGTAGTAGCACTTACCCATGGTAAAATCTCTGTAACACATGGCCTCGAGCTTATTGCTTTATTTTTCTCTGATGGTGAAGAGTGGAAAGAGTGTCTGATTGATTTAGTCTGCTGAATGGAAGTGTTTGCAGATGTAAACATGTCTGACCTCTGATAGAGTGTGTCTGCTCATTATTTTATTTTGAAAAATTGCCAAAGGCCTCTTGAGGCTTGTTTGTTGGGTCATTGTGCAGTCTAGCTCAATGTTTCAGCACTGACATATCACAATGACCACAATAACCATCATCGCTTTTTTCAAGTGCTGTGGAAAGTATTTTCTGGATAGTCTGTATAATTTGAACAGCCAGGCCAGAGTATAAGGTCAAGAAACTCTCACTTAGAATCATCACAATAGATCACATATTTGAATATTTTATGCTGATTGTAATTAGTTAATGCCTATGCTGAAATCAAATTATATCTCTAAACAACTGAAGTAGTCCCCACTTGACCAGGCTTTGTACAGTTTTTAATTAATCTGTTGAATAAGTTCTATTCAGCAGTGATTTCTTTGCAGCCTGGCCTGGATGATTAACCATGATGAATTGCGCTGTGAACCCGTCTGCTCGTTTCAGCTCTCGTGAATGATGAGAGACAGGAAAAGTGGCAGCGACATTTAATTACACAGGGAAACATCACTGATGTCCGTACTTCATCAAAACATCTCCAAAAACACATCACCTCCCCATCTATTATGACTGCAAGTCACAAAACGAACAAATACTGAAGGTCATTGTCAAATAAAACATTTGGCTGACAGAAAACTCTGATTTGCTGTTTCTCATTTTGAATACATGATTTAACATATATGTCATAGCGGTTGTTCCTCTTTATTAGAGCTCCATGTGACTGAATGTTGAAGAAAGCCTCTTTTTTGCTGTTTTGTGAAACTGCATTCCCCCGTGATTCTCATACATGAAACTGAACAATGCAGTCAATCATTTTTTTGCCACTGTTTTTGTGTATTCTTAAGGAAAATGCTAATGTAAGTGCTCTCTTCCCCCCAAGGCTGTGGTGCCATCCTGTGAATGGCCCTATTAGACATTATTTTCTAACATTTGCTGCTGAAAATGGAATGAAGTTGGTAAACAAACTTTTTTTCTTCAACCTTCTGTAACAATCAGCTTCCCAGGCTTCTGACATAGGCATAAACTGTCAATTTAAAGGGATAGTTCAACCATAAATGAAAATTCTGTCTATATTTACTCAGCCTGATTTTGTGCCAATCTCTTATTCTGTTATTTTTTGTATGAAACCCAAAAGGAGAAGAAAAAAGAAGAATAAAATCCACATCTATTGAGCTACAAAAAACTCTGTAGTCCGTGTAACTTTTAAATGCATCATATATCAAGTTTTCTGAGCTCTTATGATAACTTTTCTCACCAGTAGACCTGAGTCAGTGTAGTGCCATGCATATGTAATGTTTAACAGGAATGAAAACAAGACTTTGAGAAATAAAAGTACAGTGTGTTCAGTGGACTGTACTGTTTAACAAATGGCCAATTGTTCAGCTTAAAAAAAAAAATTCTGCAGACTGAAACTTCTGTGAGTCTTGAAAATAACGTGATCTAGAGTACACACCATTGTAAAGAGTGTAGTCTATCCCTCAAGGCCTCATTTTCATCTACACGGAGCTATATAGCAAAACTTATATTGTCTACTGTAAGGTGTTTTTTTTTTTTTACACTTAAAACTTAAGCTGTCCTTGTATAGAAAAGACCTGGATAAATATTCTTTCTTTTCAGGAATCTCTGTTGTTAACTTACAATGTTGTGCCTAAAATGGAAATTACACAGAATTAATATTTTATTAAACTCGCATCCGTGCAGTTGGTCGAAACCGCAGCACTCTTGCTCATATTGCATAGTATGTGGTGATGGAATGACAAGAGGGTGAATAAATAATGCCCACAATAATTTTTGGTGATATATGCTGTTAACTACCCTGTGGAGGATTTTCATATTTGTTTATATGTGTGTGTATATGTCTGTATGTGTAACAGAAGTGGCTGGACACAGATGGTGAGTATACGTAAAATACTTTATTGCACAGAAGAGTCAATAGATAAACAGGTAGGAGGATGAACGGGTGAGATTAACTGTCCTTGGAAATCTTCTTGAATAGTGGAGCAGAGAATTAACGGATAGTCTTGTTTTACAGGAGAGCAGGAGACACGTCAACGAGGCACACTTTTCAGGAAGCTGAAAACGAGGGGAACCAGGAGATTCGGATGACTGCGGAGGAACACAAAAGGTAAATAACACAGGTAAGTATCTTCAAGATCTGTACAGCGACAGAGAGTCCACTTCGTATGTACGAGACCAGACGAATGTGCTGACTGAGGAGTGTGCTTTAGTACTGGCTGATGATGAGATGATCGGATACGTGACAGGTGCAGGTGATCAGAGCACAGGTGATAGTGATCGTTGAGTTTGGGTAGAGGTGGAGCGTGACCATTCTGTGATAGTATGATGGCAGGTGAGTGTAATCTGTAATCTGTTAATATTTTGAATATTGATATTATGAATTAGAGCAGGCGTTTTCAAATCGGGGTCTGCAAGAGAGTGCTAGGGTGACTGTGGAAATGTTTACTGAAAAACTGTAAAAAACAAATAACAAAAAATATGATTAAATAAAATAAATTGTCACACTTTATTTTAAGGTCCAATTCTCACTATAAACAAACCATTAACTACAACTTTTGCCTCGATAGACTCCTAATTTGCTGCTTATTAACAGTTAGTAAGTAATTGTTAAGGTGGGATGTAGAATATGGTCATGCAGAATATCTGCTTTATAAGTACTAATAAACAACCAATATTTTAATAATAGGCATGCTATAAAGCAACTTATTAATAGTGAGAATTGGTATACTAAACTGTTACCAAAGAAATTAAATAATTGATTAAAATAAATAAAACATACAAAGTAAAAATGTAATAAATAAATAATACAGTTATAACACTACAGCTCTTTATTTTTAGTTTTAATGGCTTTACGGTCCCTCAATTGTCAATGGAACAAGCATATAAAAGCTCTGAAAGGATTGCAGTACAACATTTTTCAACACCATAATTATTAATGGTATCCAGTTCACCCCTTGGAGGATTAATTGGTGCATAAAGTGGCAGAATAAGTGCAGATGTGATGAAAAATCGCCGTACGGTTTGATCAAAGTTAGATGAGGGAGATAAATGAGGCAGGCCTCTGAGAACTCCCCCAAGAAAATCTTGTCTTTTTGGCCTCTTTCCACAATGCTGAATGTGCAGCCCTTCTACAGAAATCTATTGAACACATGTGAAAGTGAAGCTCGGTTGTCAAAGGTTTGCATCTCTAAATATATCTCTGCAGATTAATCTGGCAGCGAGTTTCTTCCCATCCCCGGCTCTCTGGAACGCTTGGCTGTGTGAAAGGTGTTTGAGTGAGTAGCTTATCAAGAGAAACAGGCGACTGTGGCCGGTATATTTCTGTCTCTACAGTGACAGGTCTGACTGAAAGAGAAAAAGAGTAGGGATTGGTGACCCTCACCTTTACCTTTTGCTGAATGAAATTGCTAGTCGTGTTATTGCTTCGTAAGCGCAACGCAAAAGGACCCATTGCTCTCAGGCATTCATTATGAGGCGAATGTTAGAAGTTTACACGCATACATATTTTTTGTAGTCTAATGTTATTTGGTGCTGCAGGGAAAGTATTTAAAATAGTTGTTTTCTTCTTCTGGGGGTTCCTGGTGTTTGCACAGTGAATTGGGTTTTATGTTATGCAGAGAAATCACTTGGTGGTTTTCGCACTGCTCTGCTTTGCTCTTTTTGCATGGTTTTACATGCAGAATTATGAAATGAATTATGGGCCAGGCACACCTTCACACAGCTACAGAATCACCCCAGCATGCACAAATGCACTGAGAAGAAAACTCTAACACTAATTCAGTTGGATGTGTCCTTTGTGGGAGCTGTGGTGAAAGTGTGACTTATTTATTCCCTCTGAAGATGATTTCTCCTCTTCCCTCTCCCTCCCTTTTTTGTGTTGTGAGTGAGGGATGAAGGTGCAGAGGGAAGGAGATTAAAACAGTTTTTTTACCGTCCCTGTGGAGGTATGGGAGGTGTGCTGAGAGGGCAGAGTTTTCACTGAATGCTGTCGCTGTTGCATTATTTATGGCCTTGTGTGCTCCCATTATCTGTGTGTGTGCACTCTTCACTGCAGCCAACTGCCACCCAGAACACACCTGTGTGTGTGTGTGTGTGTGTGTGTGTGTGTGTGTGTGTGTGTGTGTGTGTGTGTGTGTGTGTGTGTGTGTGTGTGTGTGTGTGTGTGTGTGTGTGTGTGTGTGTGTGTGTGTGTGTGTGTGTGTGTGTGTGTGTGTGTGTGTGTGTGTGTGTGTGTGTGTGTGTGTGTGTGTGTGTGTGTGTGTGTGTGTGTGTGTGTGTGTGTGTGTGTGTGTGTGTGTGTGTGTGTGTGTGTGTGTGTGTGTGTGTGTGTGTGTGTGTGTGTGTGTGTGTGTGTGTGTGTGTGTGTGTGTGTGTGTGTGTGTGTGTGTGTGTGTGTGTGTGTGTGTGTGTGTGTGTGTGTGTGTGTGTGTGTGTGTGTGTGTGTGTGTGTGTGTGTGTGTGTGTGTGTGGAGGCAGACCAAGATAAATGCATGTGCCTGTTATGTGAACAAATGTGTTGTTGCAAATGTGCACATTCATGTGTTTGTATTCTGTGATTAGGTTGTTTGTGGTGTGATCTACAGACCATAATTTCCTTGTTAGAACTACTTCATGCGCTCTTGTATTTATTTTTTATTTTTTTATCTTTTCGTACTTTATTTGCAACTCCTAAAATCTAATACAGCACATTTTGTTTGCTGAGTCGAGAACCATCAATCTCAGTACCTGTTTGGCCATTACCTTAAAGGGATATTTCACCCAAAAATGACCAATTTTGTCATCATTTATTCACCCTTGTGTTGATCCAAACCTGTATGTATTTCTTTCTTCAGTGGTACACTAAATAAGATATTTTAAAGAATGTCAACAGCCAAGTAGTTTTGGTTATTATCACCCGTTGTAGGTTTGGACGACATGAGAGTGAGTGAACTATAATAGTATTTTCATTTTTTGGATGAACTGCTCCTTTAAGACTGAAGGCTGAAGACATGTTACATTACATATTAAAAAGTATTGTATTTTATTGTTTACATCTCAGTAGTTTAATTTTCAAGGATGAATGATGGTCCTAAATTAATCATCTTTCAAGTTGAAATATGAAATAATCTTATTTGAACAAAACAATTAACATCTCACATTTTAAATAAACTTCAAAAGATATCAAAACACTTCAAAGGGTTGAAATAAATTAAATATAACCCATATTTGGGTTGGAGACATCAATAAGCTTACATTTCTTGAGATAAGCAGATGTTTTTCTTTTTCTTTTGTTTTTTTCTTCTTCTTTTTCATGCATTCGGGTGCACAGCTTCCCATATCCTTTGATATTTGATCTTTATTTATTAATTTATACAAAAACCTAAGTAATTCTGTAAGATGCTGTTTAAATGATAAATTCATATAATGAATTGATAAACTCATTTTAGTAAGCCCATATTTCACTGTTAAAAAGCTTCTTCAGTTGTCTTTTGTAGCATTGCGTGCTCTTATCAAGACACATTTTCACTGTATAGGGTTTTTGATTTGCTACATGATTCTTTGGAGATGAAAACGTTTTTATTGTTGGTTCTTCAGATCATTTTTGGTTTCTGGTTTCTTTGAAGAACTAGTACGTAGATGGTTTTCTATAGCAAACCAAATAATAAAAAGCTTTTTGTTGAAGGTTCTTTGATGTGAGGCTGTTTTTCTCATCTATGAACCTTTATTTATATGAGTGTATACTGGGAGTAAAAAAAAATGAATCTAAACCATGTACTAAAGATTATTACCTTTGCATGTGCATATGAATCTTGAGAGCACAGCCGAATGTAAAAAAAATACAGACCTTTTACTCTGGCAGCTAAAATCAGTAAAACTTTCTGTACTCAGGGGAGAAGAGCTGCTGAGTCACTAATGTTTTGGTCACTTGCATTTTTGAACACCATGTTAGAGTAAGGGTGTGTTCTAAATAGAATCATCAGAAGAACTCATGGGTTTTCCCAGGTATCCCAGAGCACCGTCTGCTAGTGCTGTTTAGTCATAGTCAAAAATAAACATGCAGTCATCCAGTTCAATTAATTTAGCATTAGCATTAACTTTTCAAAGGCTTGTCCTAGGAAGATGCATCGTCACACGCTCTATTGTGCATTAGAGGCTGCAGAGCTATTCTATTTTAATTTGACAACAACCTCTAACTCTCCTTTTCTCCTTTTTCCCACCCCAGACTTCAACATTTCCGGGAGAGATCCATTATTACTGTTACAGAAAAGAACTGAGGCAGCACAATGCTTCAGCACAATGTACACAATGATACTTTGCTACTGAAATTCATAGAAAAAATAAATGTAGGCTACTTCCAAGAATACCATATTGCTACCATGATACACTGTGTAATGGTAGGAAAAAGCAATGGTAATTTTCTGCCAGAAAATTGTCCATTACTTTAACATACATTTAGGTCCATATATATTTGGACACTGACACAATTTTCATAATTTCGGCTCATGCCACCAGAACAGAATTAAAATTAAAACAATCAAGATGGAATTGAAGTCAGGCTTTAAGCTTTAATTCAAGAGGTTGAACAAAAATATAACATAAATAAATAAAACCTTATATAAATATGATTCAGATTTGTTGTCTTGTCCTTTAGGCGTTTAGATGTATTTATTTACACACTGTTTAATGCAGGACATGAATGCATTTAACCTGCAGTTACAAATGCATAAATAATGTTTTGATATTTTAATCCTAAAATATTGAATACTGATATTTGAATTTATTGAACTTACTTTAAATGTGAAATTAAAACCGCCAGTAGGTGGCAGCAAGTCACTGTTAATTAGTGAGTCACTGCTATTGAACCGAATCATTTAAACGGTTGATTCATTCAGGGACGAAGCGCCGTCATGTTGCTCAGAGCCGCAAAACAGCGCTGTGGCTGTGTTTGGAACCATTTTTGTTGGCAAAATAGAGCAAAAATAGGCAATATGGTTTTTAAAACGTAAGTCAATTAATATTAACTTCTTGTTTATTGAACTGTTGTATAGGCTAAAATCAATATCAAATTTGTGATTTTTGCGAAAAAATGTCACTCTTCGTGTGATATTGATTAACTGTATATGAAATTATATAAATATATACAATTTCTGCCCCCATATCTTGAATTCTGGCAGCATTCTAAATGCATTATATTAGACTGAATCGTGCAGTGAAAGAACGCACTCTAAATGAACACAGTCAAGTCTAGTTCACATTGCTCTGCATGTATAGTGTAGGCCTACTACTTTGTAAGTTTCTCATAACTTTTAAAAAGCATATCTAAATTTAACTAGGGGCAATAAACTAAATTCACTGGGCTACATCAGATTCTTTGGGGACACAGGCTGCTGTGCATCGGTTCTGATAGGTGTTGTCATTGTGAGGAGTCATCAGGCGGCCCACAGGCTATGCTCAGAAATGAAGCCCTCTTGTCTCCCTGACGGTTTTTCAGCACATTCACAGATAATCCAGCTGCACCTGCCATTTATCAGCTCTGTCAGTGATGTGTGAGGGAGGGAAGTACTGGAGAACAACTGCAGAATCAAGCCACAGAAGGACACACATCTTGACACGTGAAGCCAAGGAGACACACTCTCATAAGGACACATCACACTACAAAACTGTCACTGGGGTGGTATCCTTTCAAAGGGTACTAATATGTACATTTAAGGTACTAATATGTAACTTTTAGGGGTAAATAAGGTACCTTTTTTTTCTTAGAGTGTACCAACTTGTATCTTGTAGCACTAAAATGTCACTCTGGTGGTGCATTCAGTACTTTACCTAAAGCATTTTTGGGATACAATGAAAAATCAGTCACTACTCACCCTTATTTTGTTCCAAAACCAACATCCAAATCCAGTACAAGAGCAGTACTCTTGAAATACCATAAATACCATGGTACATAATTTTCAGTACAATGAAATATATATCAATGTACGGTCACACTTTATTTTAAGGTCCAATTCTAATACCATTAAAAAAACATTAACTATGACATTTTCTTCAGTAAACTCCTAATTTGTTGCTTATTAATTGTAAGGTAGTTGTTAAATTTAGGTATGGGTAGGATTATGGATGTAGGATATGGTCATGTAGAATGTGCTTAATAAGTAGGCTGCTAATAAACAGCCAATATGTTAATAACACAAGCTAATAATAAGCAACTTAAGTTGGTCGCTAAAGTGTTGCCCAAAGTACAATGACATTAAAATAAAATGTACCATGGTAGTACATTTTTTAAGCCTTTTTACAAGTTTTTTTTTTTACCATGTAATCAGGAAAAGTTAAAGAATCTCTATACTACCATTTAAAATTTTGAGTTTTTTAAATAAATTATTTCATTCATCAAGGATGCATTAAATTGGTCAAAAGTGACAATAAATTTATATATAATGTTACAAAAGATTTAAATAAATGCTGTTCTTATGAACTTTCTATTTTGAGTCATGGTTTCCACAAACATATAAGCAGCACAACTGTTTTCAACGTTAATAATAATAAAGTACGTTTCTTGAGCATCAAATTAGCATATTAAAATGACTTCTGAAGTACCATGCGACATTGAAAACTGCAGGAATGCTGCTGAAATTTCAACTTTAACATCACAGGAATAAACTACAATTTAAAATATATTCAAACAGAAAATAGTTATTTTAAATTGCAATAATATTTTAAAATATTAGTGTTTTACTGTATTTTTCATCAAATAAATGCAGCCGTAAGCATGAGTCTTAAAAACCACACAAAAAAATCATACCAACCCCAACATTTTAATGGTGTTTATAATGCCATGCATATATTTTATAATACATATCATATAATGCATACATTTATTATATATAATAAATATTCTGAATACTCCGAAATGAGGTGACAATGTCACAAGAGTAACATTATTTGGTGCATTATAAAAGTTTCCCTTATGTGTCCTTTATGACTGCCCTAACACTTGCCACAGATTTCTATTGGACACTGAGATTGTATACTTGAGATGGCAAGTATAGCAAAATGCATCCACTGTGTCTCACATTTTCCCCCCAAAGACCCAATTAGCATCCCTCCAAGAAGTATGATATTTTAAGCGCAGAGTTTTTTGCCCTCTACATTTCTTTCTCAATAAATTTATCCATCAGTCGATGGCAATAGTGTGCTATATAAATATATTACTTATCTCCACATTTGATTCCATACCAGGTATGATGTCAACTTTAGAGGGTTAAAATCTCTTCCAGAATCAGGTACCAGATTATTTATGTCAAACGAGAACACAAAAAATGCCTTTGGGACTCTGGACTTTAGGGTATAAATAGGTCAAATTATTTTCGACAGATTGCGGATGGCTTCAGGCTAGTTTACAACCACGAATTACACATGTGTGAGAGTGTGTCTATAAAAAACCTCTCTGGTCACTAGCTCCGTAGCCGAGAGGATTCTAAAATGTCAGCTTTTTCTTATTGCGAAGGGTCACCCGTTGACTGCCGTCCCAGCATTGCGTCTGCAACCCTTTGATTAAGATTGACTTCTCACATCTCCACTGAGTACTTTTTCAGAAACAGACAGACAAGCGCCATAGTCATGTTTATTCATAACCACGCAAACACGAACATTCCTGATGTTTCAGAATTCTAAATATGCAAATTAATTTTCCCACAAGCACTTTAGACGCACAATCTCAAGGCCACTTCAAGCAAATGTTGCCGGCAGTCTCGAAAAAGCCAAGCCTTTAAGTGAGACGCCATTATCACAAGCACACTATTTCAGTCCGGATGTAAAACCAAGCTCTTTCAGCAGACGACACTTCAGGGCCAATGAACTTCAGTGAATCCCAAATTGCTGGCAATATTTGAACCATTTAATGTACTCTCTGAATGCCCTGGCAAGGTTGCACTGGCCTATTCAATATATAAGAATTCATTTATATAGTGAATTAACACCTGCAGTGTGAGGCAGCAAGACAGGGATGACTGTTTTACATATTTCCCACTTTTTTTTTTACTGGGTCAGCAAATCCAGTCTTAGGCTTTGGTTCTCCCAGCAGGAGCCTTTTTTGAGGACTTCCAGTGGGCGATGAGAAGTGATGACCTGGATGCCCACTGCTTCTAGACAGTGCCACACTTAATTAGTTGCTATGTTGTCCCACTCTGGGCACAGGAAGTGAAGGGAATGTATTTGTGTGGATGTGTGTATATAAATACACTTTCACTGCAGTAATGGTTTTCCTTGCCTGTGGGGAAAATGATATAGTAATTCCTGAACACTCAGTATGAACATGTGCAGTTCAGACAGAGTACCACCTAGACACAAATTATTCGAAACCAATATTTACCTTGTTTTTCATTCTGCGATTGGTATAGAACTTGATATAGATGTAGACTTCTGGCACTGTTGAGGATGAACTTAAAGTGTAGTATGATACTCTGTCGTCTAACATTCTAACATAACTAAATTTATTGGACAGCAATATTGATGACTCATGCTGCGCTAAGTAGATTATTGTTCAGTTGAATGCCCTCTAGAAGGACAATGTCCTTCCTCCTAATACCACCTGAATACGACTAGCAAATCTTATAGGAATAAGAACTGCGGTATTCATGGATTTTAAATGTTAATATCAACATAGCATTATTGAAAAAAATTGCAAAATGTAAAAAATTAAAAAAATAAAAAGAATACTCTATCCTCTAATATTAATGGATAGATTGTGATACCTAAATGTTTTATTATTATTAGTATTATTATTTCCTCTTGTTTTTTCCTAGTTTAGAACTGCTACATTTAACAGAATTTCTCTGTTCTGACTTTGTGGCTTACTCACTCATTTACTCAAACTTTATCAACACTGATAATAATGACAAATGTTATTTGAGCAACAAATCAACATATTAGTATGATTTCTGAAGTATCATGGGACACTGAAGACTGGAGTAATGATGCTGAAAATTCAGCTATGCATCACAGAAATAAATTACATTTTAAAATATATTAAATAGGAAACTATTATTTTTAAATGATAATAATATTTCACAATATTAATGTAATATAAAACAATATTAATATAAATATATTAATATAAACTTTTTATTAAAAATGTTTTTTCTTTTTTTTAATTAAATGAATCCACCCTGGGTGAGCATACTTCTTTTTTTAACATTAAAAATCTTACTGACCCCAAACTTGTGAATGGTAGTGTATATAACATATTTCTTTCTTTCTTTCTTTCTTTCTATCTATCTATCTATCTATCTATCTATCTATCTATCTATTCTGACAGTGAGCTTGTTGTGCTAAAAAGTCAAAGCCTTATCCAGCCTTTTTTCATCATTACCATAACACTCGGTTTCTGATTTAAGAATCCAGGACATGTGATACAGTAAATGCTAGCAACTTGTTTTTTATTTTTTTACAAATTTATTTATTTATTTACTTGTTTTAATTATTTATTTATTATATATATATATATATATATATATATATATATATATATATATATATATTTTTTTTTTTTTTTTTTTTTTTTTTTTTTTTTTTTTGCAATAATTATTGTCTATTCTAATTTATTATAACTGTTGAAATCTAAAATGATCTCTTTTGGCAACAAGTGCATTAACTAAATGCAGGTATTTCTCCCTCAAAAATTAGAATTGATTCGTTAATGGAATCGTAAAAGACCAGGAAACATTGCATTGAATTGTAATCAGAGACAGAATCATTACGTTCCTCATGATGCCCATTCCTACATCAGTATCCTCTGTGTTTTCTGTGATCTCAGGCTGGATATCTGCTATAAAAAGCTCTCCTCCTGGGGCTGCCTTTTTTACTGCAGCAGCATCAGCCGCTGGGTTTCTCTGGTGGCCACTGGTGCAGAGCGGAGTGCACCTGCCCTCACACAGCCCCGCATCTGCTCCCACCCCTCCAGACCAGGGCTCTGACTGCCAGAGACACACACACAAGAGGGGAACAGTGTGCCGAAAGCACTCTAAACTCCCATTTTTCCACCCTTCAGCCGAAGATTGAGACTCAAGGAGAACAGACACATGTCACAAGGTCTGGGTGTGCATGTCCTGACTGTTTCTTTGTGCCAGAAGCTTTGTTCGAGAAAAAGCACAGTGTTCCTCTTTATGAAAAGAATGGAAATGCCCTGCAGGATGATGTTCTCTGTCTCCCTCCATCTCTCAGAGTCACTCAGTCTTTCTTTTTCGTCTTCGGTTCTCCTTTTTGACCTCCTTTTTTGTACACTTCCGCTGTCTCTTAGAGCGACGGTCCAAATGAATGAATGGGCCAACTGAATGGTCTACATTGTGAAAGTCAGACAGGAAACAATTTATCTTTGCATGCTCAAAAAAGGTAAAAAGATGACCCAGAATCATTTGTGCAAGGAGGTCATTACTTCACGACACATCTTTTCTTTTGATTTAAAGATTTTCTCCTATCCTAGTTCAATATATTGGAAAAAATTGCAGATTCCAGCTGAAATGGCAAAATATCAACAAGAAATGATTGATTAATGAAGATTTTGTTGAAAAATACTATGTTTTGACCACAAAGCACTTTTACCATAGTTCATAATTTATAAACACATTAATACATGTAATGCATTTTTACATTTGTATCACATAACCAGCTCCATATGTATGGCTTTTCTGAGGTAGTAAACTTGCTCGGTAGCTCACCTGGTACAGCATTGACTTGCTATGCAGCGCTCAGGTACGAGTCCTGTGAAACACAAGTCATGATAAAACAGATCAAAGACTTGTAGAAGGAAGCTAAAATAACATGGATGTTTCAGCAAATGTGTATTTATCTCATGTTTTGTTTTGTTATCTCTCACTTATGTTCAGGGTATGGTTTAGTTTATTATTTTAAAACACAATAGAGAATTGTCCTTTTAGCGTTACTTACCAGGCATTTGATTTCTGAACTGCCACAATATGTACAACAACCAGCATAATAAAACATTGCCAGATTCACGTTTATCTGTTACAGATAAAACTGAACGCACTTTTATTGCCATTCACTTTACATTTCACTACGAAAATGTCTCCACAGTGGTCACCTTTTTATTTCCAGTGAGCCTGGGTTGCTTAAAATGCAAAGATGACTTGTGCTGTCTATATAAGTGAGATGTTCAAAGCTCTTCTTAGAAATATTATAAAACTTAGTAGTATAAGCAGTTTCTTTTTGAGTAAAGTAGCTTGAAGTGCATGTCCACACCCCTGCCCCATGCTTCAATGCCTTTTCTGTGGTGCTTCAGAGCGAAGCCTGCTAAAGCAAAAAAAAAAAGCAGAAAGAAAAACTACTGACAGATGCTGCAGATAATCCGCACTCAGACGCACATAAACAGTTCAAAAATGTAAGCCATCAAAGAGTGAAACACTCTTTCACTCAGGCAGATCTTGCTGTGGGAGGCGTTTTTTTCTCCATTCTATAGAACTCACTCATGTGGCTTCTGAAGAGCATAATATTTAATTTGCCATTGCCTTCAGAGAGCGTGTATGGGTGGGGGGAGAGGGGGATACTCAGCATGTGCAGTCACACATACACATGACCATAATAGAATCTCTGATGTGGCATATCAGACCTCTCAGAAAAGCCTTTAGAGTTTTAACTGGATGGCATGCATGCACAGTCCATTATTGTGGACACAGACCAAGCTAGCTATTTTAAAAAATGTAGAAATTTAAAAAAATGTAGAATTTGAAGAGATTTTATCTCTTCAAATGCTAATTTTATTAGTGGTGATCAGTACTTACAGTCATCAACCACCAAATAAAATATATAGAGAGAGAGACCAGAATATATTACATTTTTAGGAGGCCTCTTTTAACTTGGCCAGAAAGCAAAAAACTATCAAACAATTTCATCAACTTTATCTTTTATATTTTTTTTGTGTTGGGCAACAATAATTGCGATTAATCACATCCAAAATAAAAAAATGTGTACATAATGTTTGTGTGTGTGCTGTGTATATTTATTATGTATATATGAATACACACACATGCATGTATATATTTAAGAAAAATATGTTGTTTTTATATATACTGTATATAAATATATATTTATATATTAATATAAATTATATGAATATAAATATACACATGTAAATATTTTCAAAATATATGCTGTATGTGTGTGTATTTATATATACATAATAAATATACACAGTACACACACGTGTATTATATATTAAAAAAAAAAAACTTTTATTTTGGATGCAATTAATCACGATTAATCGTTGACCAGCATTTTATTTTATTTTATTTTATTTTATTTTAGTTTATTTTAGTTTATTTTTTTATTTTATTTCATTTTAGTTTAGTTTTTATTATTATTATTATTATTATTTTATTATGAAATGTTCCCAAAGTTAATTATGTCTGTGTTTTCTCAGACCTTTGAGCCCTTCTGCATCTTGGTTCTAAAATATATAGTTCATTATAAATATATATGTATATATAAAATGTTGTTTTGTGATATCTGTACAATTTGGACAATTCTTGTATTTTAGATTAATTCATAAAATAACATGCTCTCAGTGTTGATTCACAGCACATATGTGTGATATCTAAATGTACATTCATATGTATCTTTTTGCATTTGTTTATGTGTGAAGTATACAGTCACAGATAGGAAATATTGAAGGGTGTTATTTTTCAGCTCAGTGTGATATTCTTGTCCTGCTGAGCCTAACCTGAGGTGTGACTGTTTTTGGAGGTGTCTGGCAGACATTGGGCTGAGACAGTGTCTGGGACTCATGCAGGGCCTGGTGCTGGTAGGGAAGCTGCATTCACTCACCCCACAGCGGAGAGAGACAAACAGCCCAGCGCAAGCAACTCATCATTCACACATCCCATAATCCATCACTGCGCTGTGTTTAAGAGGACGAGAGGACTGTGTTTTAGTCCTCTAATACCTGGGTATGCACACACACACACACGCCCAAAGAAACGCACAAACACACACCCACTCGCTCACAACGCGGAGTCAGCAGCAATAGAAAGCAGTAAGCTGAAAAGATATTCAAACTCCACAGTAATTACAGTGAATATACCTGACTGTGGGCTTTTCAAGTAATCGGGGGTTTATTTCTTCTTTTTAGCTTTTATAATATTTCCAAAAAGTGATTATCTTTACTTTTAAGCAGTTTTCTTTTCTCGTACGTGCAGACTTGTGCGCAAACTGAATATAAACGTGGGTGGAAAGTATGAAATATTTTTGAGAAATATGATCTATGATCTGAAATATGAGGCTGTGATGGCGTCCATCGGTTTTGCATATAATAAATATTCTGACACATTGGGACACTTAAAATGCTAATCAAACACTAATCTAATTTGTATTACGTTGTATTATATTGTACAATAATTAATGCAAATGAGTTGATGTTCAATGACTTCAGAACTCGAGTTATTTGAATGTAAATATCAACAGTCTGTTTTCTTTGTCAAAACAAACCTGTTGTCTTTGTCACAACAAAACAGTGTCTCTCAAGAACATTATGACTGTTTCAAAACCATTATGACAGGAACATGTAAAAAAAGAGACCTTTTAATGATTAAAAACCTCGGCACAGATTGCACATGGTGAGAGAATCTGCGGGGAGTCGAGAAGATGAAAAAATTAAAAGTCAGATGAAGATAAATACTGAACAGAACAGTCTGGAAAACCTCACAGGTATTGAAATATTTGTTTAGTGAGATTCATTATAAGAGGAATTTACATCGTTTTTTTTCCAAAGCAATTTGATCTAGTTTGTCAATTAAACATAATAAATTGGTTGAGTGAAGCACAACGAAGGTCGCTCGAAGGAAACTGGAGGGAAATGAAGAAAAGTCATCGGACATTGTATTATAACATAAAGGGACCTGAGAGATCATGATATACAAACTACATGAGCTAGAATTACATTTAAAGAGACAGTTTACCCAAAAACAAACAGATTGTAATAATTGACTCACCTTCATTTTGTTACTCCTGACTTTCTTCTGTGAAAAAAAAGAGAAGTCAATTTTGAAGAACATCCTCATCGCTCTTTTCCACACTTAAAAAAAATGCTGGGTTAAATATAACCCAGCGCTGGGTAAAATATGGACAAACCCAGCGATTGGATTGTTTTGAGTTGGGTTACTGCCCAGAAGGTTGGGTTAAACATTTAACCCAAATGTTGGTTTGAAACAACCCAATCGTTGGGTTTGTCCATATTTAACCCAGCATTTTTTACATAAAAGCATCATAAAACTATTAAAAGTGGTCCACATACAATTTCTTTTTTTTTTACTGTATTACAAATATAGTTATTCTTCTGAACTCATATGATAAGTTTGGGTGAAAAACAGACTAAAATTTTTGTCGTTATTTAACGATTCACCCCAACCAGATCATTTAATGAGTGAATTAAACTCACTGAATCAGTTTGATTCATTTATGAATCATTCTGATAAAAGAATGACCTGAATCAACTTTAAATGCCTTATTTCATGCACTCTAAAAAATGCTGGGTTAAATACAACCCAGCACTGGGTAAAATATGGACGAACCCAGCGATTGGGTTGTTTAGACCCAGTGGTTGGGTCACTGCCCTGAAGGTTGGGTTAAACATTTAACCCAACTATTGGTTGTAAAACAACCCAGCGTGTGTTCTGTCCAATATTTAACCAGCATCGGGTTGTATTTAACCCAGCATTTTTTTAGAGTGTGATTACAAAACTTTCCATCACACAAACCATTTATATGATTTTTGAAATATAGTGCATGAGTCATCTGAACTTTTATGGTGGTTTTGGGCCCATTCACTGTAATTACATGTAACATAGCAGCAGTACATTCTTCAAAATGTCTTCTTGTCCATAGAAGAAAGATGACAGGATGTCTGAATGATCCTTTTAACTTCTTTTTTCCCCTGGAACAAAGCAAGATTTTAAAGAACGTCCTCATCATAAAACTGATCTAAAATTGGTCCATATGCAACTTGTTCACTATATTACAAATCTTCCACAGCCATACTTCTACAGTCATCAGTCTGTTTACCTGAATAATGTTTGAGTGAGAAACAGACTGACATATAATTCGTTATTCAATTGCTGCTGCAACCCGATCATTGAATCAGACAGCTGAACTCACAGGATCAGTTATGATATGAATCATTCTGATTAATGACTGGTTTTATGGACTGAATCGACTTTAAATGACTTATGCCATGATTACAAAACTTAAATTTAAGTCTGATCACCAGACAAACTAATTCTATGATTTCAGAAGACTTGAAAGTGCATGAGCATGAAGTACTTTTATGTTGCTTTTGGGTCATTTTTAAAGCTTGAAAGCTCCCATTCACCATAAGTGTGTATAATAAAGCAACCAGCACATTCTTCAAAATGTGTCCTTTTATTTTCCATGAAAGAAAGAAGACGTACAGTTTAGAATGACATGAGGGAGACTAAATAATGACGCAATCTTCATTTCTGTCAGAATGATTCCTTTAACTATAAATAACATCCACACTAAGGCTCTCAGGGGATTTGTTTATGGTATCAGAAGAACTTTTACTTTGACAGTATTAGTATTTATAGTCCCATTGATCATCAGGCTCACAGAGTCTCAGATTTGACGATTCATAATGTTGAAAAAGCCCTGCAACTTGTGACAAAGGATTCTCGGTATGGATTTAGGAGGACTAGCCTGTCTCTAAGGGTCTAGTGATCTGGCAGGACCAGGGTTTGGTCCAGGGTGAGACTGATTTAGTGAGGGAGAAGGAGATGTTGGCCCCAGGCCTCCTGGTCTCTCATGTCCACTGATCCAGGATAACTATGAGGATTTATGTGCACAGCCGCCTGACTAGTGCAGCTCAGTGTAATAATGAGATCACCTTCAGGGGCCGCAACTAGCACTCTTCTCTTTACACACATCTCTCTTTCTATGTGTTTGGCTTGAGCGGACCTCCAAATAGATTCTCTCTTACCAACTCTTGATAAATTAGCATGTTTATTGCCTAAAGCCAATCCTCTGATATGCACTCGCTTTATTCTTTCAGTCAATGCTCTCCAAGTTTATGCATCTCTGTGTTTATTTCTCATTTTATCAATAAAGTATCTCATATTGGCTGAGTTTGTTTCAACTGAATAAATATGTACAGTTTTTAAGAGAGGAAATATAAACTGTAATTTGATAAATTGTGATTTATTGAATTTGCCTGGTCCTTGTATAATAATGTTGTAGACGCCTGCAAAGTGGTGACACTTCCTTAAGTATCTTTATCAATTTTCATTTGTGTACAATAATTGGGTTGCATTAATCCGAGACAGTTAACATAGCTAAGTGTTTTCCAATGTAAACCCCTCACTTTGTCGCATCCTGCTGCATAAAGTGCTATATACAGCTGTGAGCTTTGACAGTGTAGCCAGAGGAGAAAGTTTTCTTTTACTTTAATCATGGCAATAAAATCTGTTAAAGTGAAAATCAATGCTTCTATTCTTGGTAAAAGAAACAATATGCATTATATATATATATATGTAGCTGATAATTCTTTTTGCAAAACTTCAATTTTTCAATACTGTATTGACATCTTTGCACTTTTCAAGTCCCTGGGCTCTCTGAAAAAAAGTCCATTATAAAAATTCATTGTAAAAAGGACAAAAAATAAAACTATATTTTTACTATATTTCAGTTCTTATCAATCAATATGTGTGACTTAATTTAAGCTTTTTATCACTGAAAATCTGAAATGATGCATTGATGCATAATTTTTTGATCAAAACAGGGAAGATTATCATTTAATAATGACTTAAGTTTCATTCTGTTAAAGTTCTCATACGACTATTAATGATGTGAGATATAACAAACAAGTTGTAATATTTATGTTTTAAATTGTATAAATAATGACTAAATGTAATGTGTAATTACAAATACATTTAAATACATGACATACAAGTTTCAATACATTGTAAAAAAAAAAAAAAAAAACATTATACAAAATTTGTACATTAAATAAAAATTACTGGAGTAGGTTTGTACAAGAAAATGCTATATTTCCGTTTTCTTTGTGAAATTTACTAGCAGTTTCTGAGTGAAATTTATTTCTACACCAAGTTTTTTAGTGTAGAAATAAAAAAGTATATATAAATATTCAGAATATAAATATGAAATTACATATAAAGTCCTACATTAGTTGGTCAAAAAGCACTCTAAAGTTCAGATAATTGCATTTAATATAAATTTAACATAATACATTTTAATTTATTTGCAATTAACATGCAATTAAGTGTCCGAAAACATTCCATTCAGTTCGCACTATTGTTTTAAAGTAGCATATCATTTCTGTAGTAAGTACTCTTTTTAAAAGTATGCTGAAGTGTACTTCTTTTTTCTCAATATAATGTCTTGTAAGACATTGTGTCTATATGAACTGTCCTTGAATGCAAAAGTGAATTTTTAGATTCTTCAACAATTCACCTTTTGTGTTCCACAGAAACAAAACAACAGCACACAGGTTTAGAACAGTATGACAAAACCTTCATTTTTTTGGGTGAACTATCACTTTAAATCTAAGCCCTGGAAGTTCCTCTAAAAACACCCAATTATAGTATCAAAGTCTGTCACTCAAAATGACGGCTCACGTTGTCATATCTGGGCGCCTGGTGGTTGCGAGTGACTCTCATAAGTAGCAAAACTAGCACCATGCTTTTGCGATATCTGGCACAGCTGGACCATCTCTCGCTGTCATATTTCTCAACTATACGCTTACAGTGGCTATCACTTGTGCCACCTTGCTGGCTCCACATGAAGAGAGACAGATAAAGAGGAAGGTGGGGAGCGAGGAACAGTGTGAATTTAATTTTATGGTTTATTAATAAAGACGTATCACTTTCTCTGTGCCCACACACCTCTGTTGAGTAGCTGCACCTCCCTCTTCTGCTATCTGGATCTCTCTTTATTAGGAAGACACAAAGCCCTGCTTGCAAGGGATCCAAAGATAGATGTCTGTGTGACAAGCAGTCAACTCTCATTCTGGAGTAAGTTAGAGGCTGGTCATTAGCATATGCCGTATAATTGAATCAGCAAATTAGAAACTGCATTCACTGGCGTGCCTTCCAAAGTGCTTTCGATGGTTATCTTGTTATTTTGCAAATGATACATTGAAGGCTTGATTAGCCAAAATGAACAAGCAAACTACATGGTCTACGAGGTTGCTTTTCATCAACAAACATGCATATACAATAGAAAATGAGAACAGCCGGCATGGTATAATTAAATGAAGTCTAAAGGGAACTTAATCTGTATTTAATCTTAATTACTAGTTGGCTCTCTAATGCTAGACGCCACAGCGGTACTGTCAAGTGTAAATGTGTGCGTATAACCACAATTATGTAGGACTGGTTATTGATTAGATGTGCGAGAGAGCTGGCAGGCTTTAATAAATATGCAGGAGAACAATTCATATTTCTATAAATATTCCTAAAGCCTTCCTTCCTTCCTTGACTTTATGGCTCTAAAAATTCACTATTAGGGCAGAAAAACGAATTCTATTCGTAGAAACGGCAACTACGGGGTCCGATAAATACAGAAAAACTCATTTTTGTGTAAACAATAAGAGCTGTGTGGCCGCATTGTTACTGAAACATATTGCTTATGCCGGATATAAGAATTTCTTGGGGTCACGGCTTACCTTTTGAAACTTGGCAATGATAAATGACCCTGTATTATTTTCCCATTCTTTTAAACTGCCTTGCTATTCATGATCAGGTTTGATGGTCCTTAGATTAGGAATTTTGGGTGAAAACTGTAAACCACTGCAGGAAAACTGATATCAGTAGCGCTGGAAGGGTTGCATATGTAAAGACCTTATACATTTCATTATTACACATCACGCTAAACCAAGCTTAGTTGCTATTTTTCTATGCATGTAAATGTAAAGCCACAGTGTCTCAGGAACACGATGAAAATCTCTTGGTGTGGCGCGTCTCCTTTGTGGCCCTCACTGAGTTAATCCAACGTTGCCCCCAAGTGTTCATTGAAAGCAGTGCTATCAGGGGCCCAAACACTGGAGCTGTAGGATAATTTATCGCTACCTGCTCAGTGCTCACAGAGAATTGAGTGCAGGTGCCGAACACTCTGTTATTGCGTCACATTCAATTTGTGCCGAGCCGAGCGCATTAACGGAGTCACAAGGCTGCAAACACAATCCACTGTGAGCTCCATATTGCCACATTCAGAGCAGAGTATTTTTATAGGGTCTGATGCAGAAAGGAAATAAAGAAAATAAAGAAAGAAAGACTAAGTTCTAATATAGACTATATAGACTTATCAAAAATATTGCATTATCCACTAATTTTCTGATTTGACCTAATTATAAAGCAATTCAATTAGGCCTGTTGAATCAGGCATATTTTGCATGCAATATCTTGTCAATAGCTTGGAGAACAGCTTATGATGAATTTTTAATTATTAATAAATATGTTTTAAGTACAAGTTAGAATATGTGTTTCAATAGGCTAATTTTCATTATACATTACATAGATTTTATTAAAAAAAAAAATCTGCAGTTTTGCAGTTGGGAAGAAGTGATAGGCCTATAATTTCAATGGCCATAATAAATATAAGTCATTTTTAATATTACTGGGGAAATTCCATGTAGCCTACATAAAATTAGATGTTTAATATGACTTTAAACAAATATATTAGGCTATTAGATATCATACTGTTAAATATTAATTGACATTTTTTCCTTTTTAATAATATTATAGGCTATCCTTTTTATGCACCTTATAATGTTTTCGTTTTCTTAGTAGGGTGAATTCAGGTAAAGTGGGCCATTTAAGTTTGATTGTACTGTGCTCAGTGGGTTTGGACTTTCAGAGCATAACAATGGTTCTTAATTAAAGGGACAGTATTTCTCTAAATGATAAAATAGTTTTCTTGTAAGGTGTTTAAATATTGCTGGCCCACTTTGGCTGAATGTGTTAGATAAAGTGGGCCGGTGGGATTCAGGTAAAGTGGGCTGACCTTTAACCTTCAGTAATTATACTTCAGAGTTCAGTGGTGCGTGGGGTAAGAGAGGGGAGGGGGGGCAAGGACGGGAGGGAGTTCAGCTTCCTGACAGCCTGGTGGATGAAGCTGTCTTTCAGTCTGTTGGTCCTGGCTTGGAGACTCCGCAGTCTCCTCCCTGATGGTAGCAGACTGAAGAAGTTGTGTGTCGGGTGGGTGGGATCACCTGCAATGAAGAGGGCTTTGCGGGTGAGACGGGTGCTGTAGATGTCCTGGAGGGAGGGAGAGAGAGACACCAACGATCTTCTCAGCTGCTCTCACTATCCGTTGAAGGGACTTGCGGCAGGACGCGTTGCAGGCGCCATACCACACAGTGATGCAGCTAGTCAGGATGCTCTCGAGGGTGCACATGATGGGGGCCGGGGCTCTGGCTCTTCTGAGTTTGCGGAGGAAGTAGAGACGCTGTTGTGCTTTCTTGGCCAGTGCTGCAGTGTTGTTCGTCCAGGTTTATTCAATTATCCAATTTATCCAATTTAATCAAAGTTATTGTCAATACAACATGTTCTTTCAGTTGTTTGGAATTTCACAAATGAATTAAGATGAGGATTTACACATGATTTATTTTACTTATCACCTGTGGGTTATGTTGTTAAATATGTTTATCTGATAATATGTGTTAATAAATCAAATATGCGTTAATAAATCATGTGTTTTTAATTAAGATGCAGGATATTTTTTGATAAATAAGGGATGGCCCACTTTACCAGACCAACTGGCCCACTTTACCTGAAAAGAAATTTGTCTGGAGTACATGACCTCAAAATGTTTAATGGTATATATCTTGAAAATAACACTTTATATTAACTGTATTTAAATTGAAATATTATAGATGGATCTTAAAATTAACAAAAGTAAAAAAGAAAATAAAAGAAAAAAACATCTAGGTATCTAGCCTAAATTATACGTTTTTACCAAAAGTGGCCCACTTTACCTGAATTCACCCTACTTAGTAATTGAACATTTCTCATGTTATTGTTTGTGTTAATATGCACTATATGCTACAGCCAGTTTTTGTTGACAATATTTGTATATTGTGTACTGACAAGCGTATTAGCGCAAAATAGTCCATTGAATATTTCAGGGAGAAATATTATAGTTTATATTATATTATCCTAGTTTATATTATATTTTCCTAATTTGTAATTATGTAGCCTAGTAAATCACCCAGAAATAGACCTACGTTACAGAATAAAAATATTATAACGATATAACAGTGATATAATATTGTGCCCGTTTAACTTCTGACACATACGGATGATGTTAGGCTCGCATTTTGCTTGTTTGCTCAGCGTTTTGTAGAACACAAATTGGAAACGCTGTCACTGCGTTTGTCTTCTTCGGCTCTCCGTAGATCACCGACATATTGTTTGTGAGGAGCAAATTCTGGAAGACAAGGAGAGTGTTAAGATTACAGCGTTGATATAACCAGTCATCAAATCGTATATCAGTAAAGAAAGCACGATGGGTAAGTATCCAACCAATACTGTTTTTTGACGCGTCAGTTCTGTTATTTTCGGTCTTTAGGGACCAAGTCTGTAGCGGAAAAGCCGAGAGAAGCTACATCATGTCAGTTGAAGCATGAGTGTAAAGGGCCAGTTAGCTTAGCACATCGCTGTACTCGACATATGTGTTTACCAGTGAGCCTCAGAACAGATATTTGAAGCTAAAACGCCTTTATAACAGGCGCTTGTTAGATTTTTTGGTGTTGACTGAGGTGGAAGGAGGTTTTGAGTCTTTGCCGGTTAAACGCTTGGTCGTGTTTAGCAAGTTCAGTCAGAGATTGTGAAATCGTCTCGTTTGAGTCTACACAGTGGATGAAGAGGAAATGCTCTCACATTACACGTTGAAGAACCTGGTGAACTGCCATTGTCTACATAAACGATGGCCATAAATGCTGTTTAGGTAGACACCTGACTGGGTTTAGATAGACTAAACAATTACTTGGCTCCAATGTCAGTGAGTTCACCAGTCAGCTGTTACATGTGACCAACCCTGAGAGCTGGTAGTTTCTGTTTTAAATCCGTATGTTTACTCAAAGTTTACCACATCGAATATAGTAGTTGGGCTGTTTCTTTTTGTAACCCCTTGGTTATGTTGTCAGGAGGTGTAATAAAACCTCACTTATGGTACATGTCTGTTAAACATTACTTGGACCCTCAGCTTTAGAGAGTACTATTGAATGGCCTGTTTGAAGGGAGGAAGAGATTGGGACAGGAATGATACAGACAGATAGGGTGTCAGAATCTGACTGCTGCTGACTTGGTCTTTCCGGTCTTATGGGCTACTATTTCAATGAATCATCACGGTGGAAATGAATGTGATATCTGACAGCTTTTCCATGACAATGTAGAGGTTTTCACACACTGGCATTTCAGTTTGCAATTTGAGTATGGGTCAGTTTAGGCTGCAAGTTTGGCTTTGTATTGCTTTCCATGGTGCAAATTTGATACTGAGAAGATCTGTTTCTTTTACACTCTGCTTAACGCTATGGATTTTACTTTTGTATTTTTTATTTTTTTTGTTCCCAGACAGGTCAATGTTTTAGATTTGTATTTGCTTTACCAAAATAATCACTGGCCCTGCCACACACAAAGTTATTTTAGTTTTTTTTCTTAAGGTTGTTACAACACCAACATTTCAGATAATAGTGAATTTCTTGAATCTAAATTTCAGTACCACAGCTAAAACTACTAGCTTATCGAATATAAAGTTCAAACATTATATAAGACAAGTAAACAGTCAGCAATGAAATAAGAACAAATAAACAAATTACAAGTACAGATACATACAAGAGAGCTCTTAACTCCAGTCTCCCTGTCCCCCTTTGAAACCATGAACACCTCAGCCCCTTCCCCCAACTCATTAAAACTGTTGACAATTTTCATAAGTGCAATTCTGAGTGTGCTACACACAGGTAAGTGGGCTATACAAACCACCTGTAGTAACACACTCATCCCACTATATGTACACTAGACACTTTCTATAAACACTCCCTGCTACAAAGACTCAATAAGATAATGTTTACTTGTGCATTGCACTTCAAAATCATTTTGCACTATGTGCTGCTTTCCACAAAATCTCTCTTCTGCACAACAATTTAATGTACAAAATATATATATTTTTGCACAATTTCATGTACAAATATCTCTTTTGCACAATTTCATGAATATTTATATTCATATACAGTATTTATGTAAAGTTTTTGTACAGTCTCAGTTTGTGTATGTGTAGTCAACTATGTATAGTAGTTATAGTATATGTATAGTCAGATGGTTAACTGTTGTATAGCTCTATTGTTTTTCTTATACTTGCATTGTTGTATGTTTATCTTATGTTTAACTGGTATGTAGCACCGTGGTCCTGCGAGACACGACATTTCGTTCCACTATATGTCCACACATGTAGCAGAATGACAATAAAGCTCGACTTGACTTGACTTGATACAATGGTACATATAACAATAGTATTCCGGTGAGAAATACTACAGAAATTGAACATAAAACACTGCACAGTACTGTGTAAATTATATAAATAGATCCTTATTAAAGCTACAAAAGTTAAATAGTTAAAGAGCAGTGTGTGATTTTGCAGGTTGAACTTTGGATAGTCTACACCCTGATCCCGTCTGCTGTTTGTCCCCGGTGCTCCGTCTTTAAGCCATAGCAAACACACTTCTTTAAAATAGTTCTGTGACGGGGCCCTGCCCACACTGCTATTTGTGAGGCCCATGTGATGGGCAACTATGTAATGGAGCGCTTGAGTCGGGTAGAGCCACAGCTTGCTTGTCATCCCATCTAAATTTGTAGAACAGAGTCATTATGATGTTCTTCTTAAAGGAATAGTTCATCAGTAAATGAACATCCTAGTCATCCTTATGTTGTTCTAGATCCTTATGACTGTCTTTCTTCCATGGAGAATTTAACCTAATGTAATTAAAGTGAACTGTGGCTGTCAAACTCTAGAATATCAAAAAATAAGTTGTTCACTGAAAATCTTGACATCTGTCATTGCTTTACTTGGCATGTCCAATTTATGAAAAAAAAAAAATTTTGTCCAGTGATTTGGTCTGAATTTAATTTATGAATCTGATTGATCGAGTTCTCAAGTCAAAGTCTGCTTTATTGTCAATTCTGCCACATGTACAGCACATACATACAGAGAATTGAAATTGCGTTACTCTCAGACCCTTGTGCATACAGATAACATTAAACACTGACAGTAGACGTACAAATACAGATAAATACAGTTTAAACATATGTACATACAAACTATACAGATATACAAATGAGGACATTGTAGAAAAAAGAGATGGATAAAGTGGCATAAGGCACATGGCACATGCAAACCAGTTAAATAAACAAAACTGTGCAGATATAATGAGTGTAGTGCAAAAAGAGCTTATCAGAATCGGCTTTATTCGCCAAGTGTGCGCAAACACACGAGGAATTTGTTGAGGTTTTTAAGAAGCTCTTGGTACGTACATGCATGCATGCATACATACATGCATACATATATACATACATATCTGACATGAGAACAGAACATTTAAATAAGCCTTAACAATAATAATAATAACGTGTATGAATCTGGAATAAGATTTATGTACAGATTTGTGCCTTATTTACTCTATATATACAGCTGTATAGAAAATTATGCATACGTATTTACATAGTACTAGAGAGAGAGTAAATAATTAGAGATGGGGGATGAATTACAGGCATGAATTACAGAACACAGGTAATAATTCCTGTGTTAGTTGTTTAGGCTGGAGATGGCATGGGGGAAAACAATGTTTTTATGCCTAGATGTTCTAGTGCACAGAGATCTGTAGCGTCTGCCTGAAGGGTCAGAGTTCAGTGGTGCTTGGTGTAAAAGAGGGGAGGGGGGGCAAGGTGGGGAGGGAGTTCAGCTTCCTGATGGCCTGATGGATGAAGCTGTCCTTCAGTCTGCTGGTCCTGGCCTGGAGACTCCGCAGTCTCCTCCCTGATGAAGAAGCAGTGTGTCGGGTGGGTGGGATCACCTGCAATGCAGATGGCTTTGCGGGTGAGACGGGTGCTGTAAATGTCCTGGAGGGAGGGGAGAGAGACACCAACGATCTTCTCCGCTGCTGTCACTGTGCGTTGAAGTGACTTGCGGCAGGATGTGTTGCAAGCGCCATACCACACAGTGATGCAGCTAGTCAGGATGCTCTCGATGGTGCCTCTGTAGAAGGTGCACATGATGGAGGCCGGGGCTCCATCAAGTTTAGCTCATGACGCAAAAATATGGTCTTGATTGTGTGTCCCCTTGAAAGCTCCAATTCCCACTCCATATTTATTTTTGTTACATGGAAAACAGCAACCAGTTACTCTACAATTCATAAGTTGAGGGTTTGATTTTTAGATTTATTAATTATTTTGAATAAATTAATGAAATATTTTTATTTGGTAAAGATTAAATTAATCAAAAGTTACAGTAAATACTTTTATAATGTGACAAGAGATTTTATTTCAGATAAATTATGTTCTTTTGAACATCAGATTATCCTGAAAATGAAAATGTATCAGTTACCACAAAAATATAAAATGGCACTGTTTTCAACATTGATAATAATAAATGTTTCTTAAATCAGCACAGTAGAATGATTTCTGAAGGATCATATGACACTGAAAACAAGTAATTATGGTAATAATTCAGCTTTGCATCACAGGAATACATTTTAAAATGTATAAAAAATATAAAGCAGTTATTTTACATTGTAATAACTTCACTTATTAATAATTGTACTTATTTTTGATCAAATGAATGCAGCTTTGAGCATAAGACTTATTTTCAAAAACATTACTAAATCTTACCGACTTCAATCTTTTGAGTGTAGATTATCCAAAAATTCTTCCCATATGGGTTTGGAACAACAGTAAATGGTGACAAATGTCATTTTTGGGCGATCTGTTCCTTTAAGCCATGGCCTATATTGTTCATGAGTTAGGAGGAAGGCCTCACCCAAAACCTCACCCATCAGGAAGCCTGATTTCTAACAGTCAAGCTGAAACTTGTGGTAGTTCTCTGCCCCAGAACTGCAGATCTTTACTGACTGAAGGTTATAGAGGCCTTCACATGGTGCCAATGCTGATTTTGGGTTATTTTCCTCCTTTGAGACACTGTACAATAAGATCATACAGAAAGAATGGGAGCGGATCCAAGATCAGAAACTGTACCTTCAGGCGCTTTGTCTGTTAGTGCCCTGATGTGCATTCGGTAGCATTAGCCAGTCATCATTCGTAGCCTCCTCTGCTCTCAGTGCCGCACAAATGCTGAGATAGGCTGCTTTAGCTGCTTGCTCATGCAAACAGTGTTTAGACACCCTCACTAAAAGTGGTTTTGCTCACTGACTCCGGGTGGCTCTGTTCAAGTGTGTTGTGCTCAGCACAAACAGACCAAAGTGAGTAATGAAGGTGGAGATAGCTGCTGAGATTGCTGAACAATTTCTCCAACGTTCATTATGTTTTGAAGGGAAGGGTTTAATAAGCTACGCACTTCCATATTCATTTTCGTCTCGTTACTGACGACATGTGCGCTCTTGCAGATGGCACACCAATTGAAATTGTCACAGCTATTTTGTTTTTCCTCTCAAGATGCCCAAATACATGAGCATATTTGTCCACCGTGGACAGTTTGTGCAGGTCTTGCACTCGTCGTTTCCTCACTAGCAACTCATTGACAGAAATATGAACTATGCAGTTTTCATTGGCCGTTTGAAAACAGGCTCTGCATCCCAATTCGCAGACTTCAAAATCAAGATATTTATTCTTATTTAGACAAAGATTGTTTATATACACTATACCATTCAATAGTGAAACTTTAAATGTTGAAGTCTCTTATGTTCACCAAGGCTGCATTTATTTGATCAAAAATACAGTAAAAACAGTAATATTATGAAATATTGTTACAATTTGCAATAACTGTTTTCTGTTTTAATGAATTAAATAAATAAATATTAAAATGTAATTTATTCCTGTGATGGTAAAGCTGAATTTTCAGCATCATTACTTCAGTCTTCATTGTGGCATGATCCTTCAGAAATTATTCTAATATGCTTATTTGCTGCTCAAGAAAAATTTCTTACTATTATCAATGTTGAAAACCGTTTCACTGCTTCATATTTTTGTGGAAACCTTGATACATTTTTATTTAGGATTCTTTAATGAAAAAATAATAATAAAAAAGGCTTTTGTTCTGTCATGTACTTATCTAATAAAAAAAATATACTGCATGGCCAAGATTATGTGGACACCTGCTTCTAATTAAAAGCTTTGGCGATTTCAGCTGCACACCGTCTTTAAGTGCTCTTGAGAAACTCTTATATCTGAGCTGTGATGTCACACACAATCTAAAGTAGACAAAATAAACCTTTTTCTGTTTCATTGGATTATACTGATCGTGTTTTATCAGTGAGACCGGAGATTTGAAAAATACTAATGTTAATCGTGCATATTATTTAGGATAGATAGTATGCAGCAAGAGAGTGGATGGGAGGTTGATTATCATGGTTTATCTAGGATCAAAGCAGGCTATTAATTATCCGTTGTGTTTTTGGAGATGTCTATAAACCGTTACTGATTTGTTCTGTTCTGCAGAGCCTTCAGGAAGTCCTGCGAAGGATAATTTCAGGATGAACCGCTACAAGAACAAAGCACTCAACCTGGATGAGATGCGTCGGAGAAGGGAGGAGGAAGGCATTCAGCTGAGGAAACAGAAACGAGAGCAACAGGTGACTGTCCACTTTTCTTTTTTTCTTTCTTTTCATGTTTCCTACAATATGTACTGTCTTTTAAAGATAACCTGAAAATATAATAAACCCAATTTATTTGCAATATAAATATTTTGTAGTAATATCCCATACTACATCCTTTTCTTATTGACTATTCTGTTGCAGTTTAAATTGCATTCTGTTAAAGAAGTTAAATGGTCTGTGAATGCTGTTTCATGTTAACTTTAACTGTCACATCAATTGATGCAGTTTGCACCATTGATTCTCTCTCTTTCTCTTGGCAGCTGTTTAAGAGGAGAAATGTGGAGCTGCTTGGTGAAGAAGGGGGAATGTTTGACAGTCCACTTATGGATTCCTACATCTCCTCCACTACAGCCCCAGTGAGTTCAAACCCAAATGCATAGTTTGCCTTCTCCCATTATGTCACTTACTGGCAGAGGTAACACTGGGACTGTTGTTAGTAGTGCATTATGACCCCTTAATTCAGTAAGCGCTATTGATTTGGACTTCTCAGAGGTGCAAACCTGGGCCGAAAACAAATTACGGTCATTGATCTAGACCAAGTTTGTCCTATGTGTTTTTTTTAGGATGGAGTAATTACAAGAGACATGGTTGAAATACTTTTCTCTGAAGATCCTGAACTACAACTGGTCACAACACAGAGGTTCAGAAAACTACTTTCCAAAGGTATCTGACACAAACACATGTCTGGAGCTGACTAGAAGCGGGGATGAGTTTTAATAAATCAATCTTTGTGTTGTTCAGAACCAAACCCTCCTATTGACGAGGTGATAAGCACACCGGGAGTTGTTAATAGATTCGTTGAGTTCCTTCAGAAAAGTACAAATTGCACATTACAGGTGAGATGTGATGAAATAAAGCTAAACTACTTTCTCCAGTTCTAAAGACAGATCCTTGAAAGTGTGCTTTTTTCCCTCAGTTTGAGGCCGCTTGGGCACTGACCAACATCGCATCTGGAACATCTCAGCAGACAAAGTTTGTGATCGAGGCCGGTGCCGTACCTGTCTTTATCGAGCTTCTCAACTCGGAGTTTGAAGATGTGCAGGAGCAGGTACAAGTTATAAAGATGCAAGGGATAAGTCACCTTGTTTTGTTTGTGCTAAACGAGTATAAATCCCATGTGGGTATGTTAATGAATCTTCATGTGACAGGCTGTTTGGGCTTTGGGGAACATTGCAGGAGACAGCGCTGTGTGCAGAGATTATGTGCTAAACTGTAATATCCTTCCTCCTCTACTAATGTGAGTGCTCGGTTTTTCTGTTCAACTTACATGAGGCCACAGTACTGGTATTTATCTGACGTAGCAGTGAATTTAACATCTTTTGCAGAAGAAACTGAAGATAAGGATTGATTGTTTCCTTAATGATACTTTTTCATCCCCAGGCTGCTGACCAAATCAACTCGTCTCACAATGACCAGGAATGCTGTGTGGGCCTTGTCCAACCTCTGCAGAGGCAAAAGTCCACCCCCAGACTTTGAGAAGGTCTGTAATGCTTAACTGTCCCTTGATAACACTCTTATTTTCCTTATGTTTAAGAAGGCACTTTACGCTTTACAGGATGATAGAGATGTCATAGGTACAAGCAAATTGGGTACCAAGGTGATACTAAAATAAAAAATAAATAAATAAATGTATAGCAATGCCACTCTTTATACAGTGTCCGCAGTATATCCTAGAGGCTTAAGCCGAGCTCACACTGTGCAATTTTTTTAAAAGTCCTTTAGGATTGTACTTGTCAGACTGTACGAACATGATGATCATGTCACACTATGGGATCTCAGTTGTCATTAATGTCAAAGACGAGTTAAAAACAGGTGCACGCAAGAACTTTTCCGGAGTTTTACATTATCAACCCATACACGTCCAGTGACTACGAACTGCATTGCACACGGGACCGAACTGTTGGCTATCATGAAAAGTATATGAACGGCGGAAATACCGGCGTATTTAAGAAGAATAGTGTATGCAGCTCTACACACCCAGATGAAAACAGCGGCTCAACCGGTGTTTATATAGAAAAAGGCAACATATCGAATTCCGTGAGCGGAGGACGGGAGCGCCGGAGTTTATGGCTGATAGAATAATTCTCTAGCATATTATCTAGCTCATATCTTGTCTTGAAAAACGAGACAGTTTGACATTCATCGTAGGGGTAGTCACACTGCAGGATTGTGCGCCAAATCTTCTGACACTGCCAGAATTTTGTTGGAGGTGAAATTTGATCGCAACAGCCATTAATCGGCTGTTGGTGAACATGTCAAACCAGCGATCAAAGACTACAGATTTTAGCCTAGGATTATAGGAATCTTTTAGGATTTTCAAAATTTGTCTCAAACGACCAAATCGTGGCCAAAATCGCACAGTGTGAGCCGGGCTTTAGGGTGAGCTTGTTTAACTTGAGCTACGAAGTAAGAGTGCCCTAGCAACCAGCCATTACACCCTGGCAACTACCCAAAACACCCTACTATGAAAACTGGTTGGTTCATCTTTTTATTTATTTTATTTTTTTACAGTGCTGTAAAAAATCTAAAGTTGAGAGAACTTAAACGTTTAAGGCAACAAGCTTAAGCAGATTTTGAGTTTAAGCAAAAGTTGACTTTCTGTTGTATAAACTTAAAACAAAAAGTTGAGAAAACTCAAAAATCTGCTGAAGCTGGGTGCCTTAAAATTTTAAGTTTGCCCAACTTTTTTTTTTTTTTTTACAGTGTAGGACATTGCATGCACGTGGTTTCTTTCGCTGTTTGATATGAAATGATACAGGCTACAGCGCGCACCGGCACTTTTGTGCGTGTATTTGAAGAGTGCGCGCTACGAGCACAGTGTCTTTTCCGCGCTCGTTTGACTCGCGCCTGGCGCGGAGGCGATGTTAGAGCGCACGCCTGAAACGTCTCCCGTTTGATGTGGTCATAAAGACGTTCTGCATCTAAATAAACGCAATCCTCTTCAAGAAAAAAGAGACAGAGGCAGCAGTTGTGAATGGGGTGGCCAACCCTAGCCCCGCCACTGCGTTAATTGCGTTAAATATTTTTAACGCGTTAATCTGAAAAAATTAATCTCCCGCATTAAAGCGCTAATTTTGACAACATGCATGTATGTAAACTACCCTAAATATATGATATTTCTGTTTCATTTTATAACTTTCTATTCACTAAATGGTCCTGGAAAAAAATGCATCACAAAATAATCTGTACAACATGTATAACAACATGTATATTAGAATGATTTCTGAAGTTCTTCGCATGTCATAAGTCTCAGTGTCTTATATGACAATGAAGACTGTAGTAATGGCTGCTGAAAATGTAGCTTTGTCATTGCAGGAGTAAGTTGCAAATTCAAAAGATTGTGATCAAAAAGAAAATGATGGTTTTAAATTGTAATACTATTTCCCAATATTATTGTTTTTATTATATTTTTGATCAAATAAATTCAAATAATTTGTGACCTGCTTTTTATTAAAAATAAACCTTTGAAAATCATTAGAAAATCTTACCAGCCCCCAAGCTTTGAAACAGTAGTGTAAATTTAAGTAATATTTCAAATATTATGTATAAAATGAAAGAAGTGTGTTTACACACATGGCTCAGTCATGTCATTGTGCAGTATTTTTTTTTTTTATATACATCATCCTAGACATAAATTCCATTTACATATTCCACAGACTTCATATTGAAAGCTGTCTTTTGCTCTTGTAGGTGTCTCCATGCCTGCCTGTGCTGTCCCGTCTTTTGTTCAGCAGTGATTCAGACCTGCTGGCTGATGCTTGTTGGGCTTTGTCCTATCTCTCTGATGGGCCCAATGAGAAGATCCAGGCAGTTATTGATTCAGGGGTCTGCAGGAGGCTGGTGGAGCTGCTCATGTGAGTCAGCTACATTGTCATTTCTAGGTCACGTTGAAACTGGTTTTATGGAGCATTTAAGTTCCATAATGACATATTTCAAAATGAAACTGAATATTCAGCAGGACTTAACTAAAAATGTGGATTTGTCTGAATCCACCACATTTGACTGTATAATGAAAAGGGAAAGTATGACAAGACTACTTCTGGGAAACTCAAACATAGATGTTTTTTAAAATGAGTCATGCTATTCATTTTCCATACAGCAAAAGCATTTTTGTGACCAGTAGCAATCAAGCTCAAAAGAGACCATGTTATGTGCCATATTTCAAATCCAAATAATTACAAACTTTAAATAGGATCTCTTTTGATTTAACCTTTGTTTTTAAAACTCAGATTGCAGAATATGTATCGACAGATTTTTAAAAATCATTTATTTGAGCTTTACCTAATCAGTCTTTCTCAGAAAACATCCAAGGGGTCCGCAGTCTATATTATTATTAATGTTTTAAAATAATCAAACACTACTCTGAGTTAACGTGCTAAACAAAACAACAGATCAAATCAAGATTATACTGAATTTTATTTTGCTTACAATTAATTATTGTTTTTATTGAAAAAAAATATTCTTCAAACTGCTGGGAATCACAAAATGAGTCATGGTTCATTCATTTTATATGTTAATCCTCTTAGTCTGAAAATGGCAGCAATACAGAAAATATCTATAAACTTTAGTCAGGTTACATGCCATATTTAATTTAAAATAAATAAAAATGAACCTGTGAGGGACAGACTTGCAGTTTTTACAGTGGCATGCACTGTATAAAATCGTGCAATTTTCACAACTTTCAAAACTGTTTTATGGAGTTTTTGTCTACTTGAAGGTTTTTCAGAAAGGAGTTTTTTTCAGCTGAACAATCGGTATGTTGTTAAACAACAGTGCAATCTATTGAACGCTCTGTACTTCTATCCCTCACAGTCTCGTTTTCATTCCTGTCAAAAATTAAATATGGCTCTACCATGACTAAGATCTATATCAGGGGGGCCTTTCAAATATTGTGTTGGACAACAGGGGACCTTTTGAGTCATAAAGGTTGAGAAGTACTGGTCTTGATAGATGACCAGTTTCCTCTTTTCTTGCAGGCACACCGATTACAAGGTGGCCTCTCCTGCTCTGAGGGCCGTTGGAAACATTGTTACAGGAGATGACATTCAGACACAGGTGTGTTTGTGTGTGAGCAGATGTGTTTATTCGTCTTCATGTATGATTATATCTGGCTTCGAACAGGAGATTGATGGCCTCCTTATGTTCCTATTCTTTCTGCCCTAGGTGGTGTTGAACTGCTCGGCTCTCCCCTGCCTCCTGCACCTGCTCAGTAGCGCCAAGGAATCCATCAGGAAGGAGGCCTGCTGGACCATCTCCAACATCACAGCAGGAAACAGAGCACAGATTCAGGTACACCATGACCCACACTCCACATCTGCTACCCAGAGGCACACTCGCAGGGCTCAGCTTGTTTATCATGTGCGGCAGGGTTACACGGCTGCGGCCTCAAACCTTCAAAGGAGTGAATTTGTTTGTAGTGTCTACTTAGGATTTATTTTTGGATTTAAGGATGACTTTAATCTTCTGTTCTTTTTCTCACCTGCCATCATCATCTTCTGCAGGCCGTAATAGATGCAAACATCTTCCCAGTCTTGATAGATATCCTACAGAAAGCTGAATTCCGCACCAGGAAGGAGGCGGCGTGGGCGCTCACTAATGCCACGTCAGGTGGCACACCCGAGCAGATCAGGTGAGCTCTGAGCGTGGGCTTTCAAACAGCTTGTTTAAACATCTTAAGCATTCAGACTTCTGTCACAAAGACTGCCGTATCATTTGCCATCACTTTGTGAATCAGGTCATTGACATGGAGATCATTTTTGGTGAGCTAACATGCAGATCCAATAGCAATATATGAACTGATATCATGGAGAGGACCCCTGCAGACCCATATCACTGTGTCAAGGTTAATTAATCACCTAAAATTAGATAATTTGACCTTATGACAATTCCAGGTTAGCTCAGTCGGTGAAATGTCATGTGGTGCGACTTCCCAGAGAATTATAAAAAGTACCTTTTACCTTGGAAATATAAAAAATGTGTGTATCAATATTCAGTAAGGAAAATATGTTGTTACTTTTTACTTGATGATACCACATGACACTTTAGAGTAATTCAGTTTAAATATTTGATAAATGGTATATAAACATTTTTCAAAACTGAATGAAAAGTCTAAAAATGAGAATATTTTTAAAGTAGATGTTTCCTTTTTCTTTATTTACGCTCTTATTTGTCATGGACCTAATTGTAAGCCTACATTTGGCTTTGCATTCATATTTACTAAGGGTCTTTTTTATGGCTAATCCTGATTTCCTATTATTTTTATTTATTTATTTTTAATTAGTGAATGGGCTGATACCAATTGCTAAGCAAGAGACAACAAAGAACAAAAGAGTACATGAACAATATGTATTGCTCTATTACACGCCAAATTGGCCTTAAAGAAAAATATCTGTAGCTATTTGAAATTAGAGGCAAACATTGCATTTTAACCATGATCCAAAGAAAGATGCTACATGCATGTAGCATAAGCAGCAGTTGTTTTATTAATGTGTCTGAATAGTCTGATTTTAGCATTGTGAAATTATGCTACATAAAACAAAAAAACAACAGCAGATGGGCTAAACGAATCACTCTCTAACAGTAGGTGGCACTTATGGAACAAAACCAATAGCTTTTCCTTAATTAAAGCTGAACACAAAGCAGCTGAGCTTATAAATACAACTTCAATAGGCATTACATGCAGGTAAATGTCATCTAAAATTTTCTGGACAGTCATTTACTTTTAGAGATGCATTCATATAACCCTCCACCCCCAATTCAATATTTAGAATTTTCTTTCGAGCTTGTTCTGCCTGCTACAGTATTTTCTATGCTGGCGTGTCTTTGCTCTCGTATTTGTGTCCGTCTTCAGTTTGTCCCGTCTCTCTGTTAACATCCTGTTTACAGACTTTGTAATATTTCTATTACAAATTCTGGGAAATTATTTCAATGCAGTTTGTGTGCAAGAACAGAGTCCGGATCAGAGATTGGATGAAATAAAACATAAATCAGTTGTGTGTTTGGAGCAAAAAACGTCTGGTTCTGACTGATGGCCAGTCGACTGGTGCATCTCTAATATTTACCCTCTTTACATGCGCACATAAAATGCTGATTGTCAATGTGTCTGGCTTTTCAAGACAGACAGTCAAGTCACATGACACCATTGGTTGACGTAGAATAATGCTCCACGCTCATCAAGACATAACCGGGTTAGAGCTGACCTCAGAAACAAATTCTCAAGATAGTTTAAGTTTAGCATGACAGCCCATTTAAAGTGCTCCCCCAATCCGCGTCTGGCCAACTTGGGCCTTCTCAGAAGGCTATTAGCATGGCACAACTCAAGCGCTAATATTGGAGTAGTTGTCTTGATCACCAGGGAGCACTTGTGATGTGTTTATCCAGATTGAATGTCAGTGTGGTTTTCATGTCATCTAGTGAGATCACACCATCTGGAAGTAGCAGTGTGCTTAAAGTGTTTATTACTATGCACACTTACAGCAAATGGCTTCAGTTTTTATCAGACATACAATTATGGCATTTGCAGCAGCCAAAACAGTGCTTCATTAAATATATCAGCCTATAATGTGTACTTAAAGAGTGCTTCCTTTGGCGTAAGTGTAGCAACAATTTACCATCTAAGATCTCATCTAATCATATAATGTACGAGACGTTTTTAACTAGAGTGTTACGTAAGTGTGGTGTTATGACTTGACGTTATTAATGTTATGAGTATGCTTTACTTTTGGATTGTGCTCAAGGGATTTTACTTGATCCTTTATTTATGATGTTTCTTAGTCTACTTTTAGACTGAAAGATAAGTTTGGCTGTAATAAAAATTGATTTTGCTTTCCTGTCCTTTCACGTTTCACATTGCTTAAATGTTTTCTAGAATCAGTGAACAAGAAAGGAAACTGGTGCCAGTTGCTAGCCTAATGTTGATGTTCACTTGCTGACCTTGGGATGTTTGGCTCGTGCTCATGGCATCATTGTCTAAATCTAAATGTGTGTCTAAATCTGAAATGCAGATTATATTACACAGTGATTTGATGGGTATGGCTTGCCAAATATAAATTCCCTCATCTTCAGTTATTTGTATTGTGGGAAATCAAATTATGATGTTTATTTTCTGAGAAATTAAGTACTGAAGGACAAATATTGTCCCAGTCGTACTGTTGCGTGTCTAGTTTTACAAATTGATTCATTCCACGAATAACACAAAGCAGCAGAAGGGGGAATACATGATTTTCTGTGCCAAAAATAAAGCAGCCATTGGACTTAATTTTCGAGGGCAGTATTCCAAGCACAATGTTATTTAATTGTGGTTTTTCCTATTGAATTAAGACAGAATATGATGACACACATGTTGCTGCTTATTAAATCCCCCATCTGTTTTTTTTTTCTGTAGATATCTGGTGAATTTGGGCTGCATTAAACCCCTCTGTGATCTGTTGACTGTGATGGACTCCAAGATCGTTCTGGTGGCTCTGAATGGTCTGGAGAACATTCTCAGACTGGGCGAGCAGGAGGCCAGACAGAACGGCAGTGGCCTTAACCCTTACTGCAGTCTGATAGAGGAAGCCTATGGTAACATTATATTCATCAAACCATCAATTTTATGCTACAATTGCATTTATGTATGTTCAGAGACATCAAAAATATGATGAGAAATGGCAAAAAATCTGCCTGTTGGTAGATGGTCAGTTAAGTTTGGGGTTGATTTATTTATTTTATTTTTTATTGAAAATGTCTTATGCTCACTTCGACTGCATTTATTTGATCAGTAATAGAGAAAAAAATATATATTGTGAAATATTATTAGAGTTTAAAATAAGCATTTTCTATGCTAATATATTTTAAAATTGCTGAATTTTCTTCAGACGTCAGTGTCACATGATTCTTCAGAAAACATTCTAATATGCTGATTTTCTGCTGAAGAATCATTTATTACACAGCCCCTGCGTCTTGAAAAAAGAAAGGTGCTGATATGCTTAATGTTGCAAAATTTGGGTGGGGGGTGTGATCAAAAAAACAATATTAATGTTTTTCTGAAAACTTTTTTTTTTTTCTGGGTAAAAAAATCTATTTCAAATAAATGCTGTTCTTTTGAACTTACTATTTATCAATGTAAACTTTTGATCAATTTAGTGTGAATACATTTTTATTTTTTGTATGTAAACTCTCACTCTCTTTCTCTCTCTGTCAGGGTTGGACAAAATCGAGTTCCTACAGAGTCATGAAAATCAGGAGATCTACCAGAAAGCCTTTGACCTCATCGAGCACTACTTTGGAGTAGAGGAAGAGGATGCCAGTCTGGCACCACAGGTGGATGAGAACCAGCAGCAGTTTCTTTTCCCGCAGCAGGAGGCCCCCATGGAGGGCTTCCAGCTATAACCAGCCTTCTGACTCTTCCCGGCCGCCCCTTACCTTTACACCCATCCCTGCACCCAATACCGGTACTAAAACATACGTCGGAAACACTCGACCACTGAAATCTGAGTGAACCAAATTTCGACCCATGACCCAGACTGATTTATTTAGACACTGAGGTGTGTCTCACACGGGCGAACATATCCACTGCCCCATCACACACAAGAGAGCTGGATTTTAGTTTCTTTTATTCCCCCCCCCTCAGTGATGCAGCTATATTATCATCCCCCTCAGGTAGAAATCGTGGCGCTGTCCTTTTTTTTTTTAAGGGGAGGTATGCTACAGTTCTCCCCTTTCACTGAAAGATGAGAGAATAGTTTTCTCATTCATTTAAAATCAGAAAACCCAGATCTTCATCTTATTCTTTTGATCCTGGTTTGTTTTTCATTTTGCGGCTATAGAATTCCTTTTTTCGTTCATTATTCATATCTTGGTTATTAAACAAGCGTGGTTGTGTTTGATATGGCCGTGCTTTATAAACGAAACTCTACCGTAATATCTGCAGGTGTTTCATGAGGATTTAAGCACTCTTCAAAGCCTTTGTGAAGCGGTTTCATTTCTCTTAGTATTAGTATTCATCATTTCAGACCATGCTGGGTGTGGAGTTTATGTAGAGTCTGTTTGACGTGGTGGGTGGTGTTGAAATAATCCAGGTATTTTAGTAAAAGAGTATCCTAACATAAAAAGTCATTACTGTTTAAAGACAATGACTGGGAAAAGTGGGGCCCAAAGAGCCCATTTAGTAAAGATAATGCCCAGTTTTCTTTTTTTCTTTTTTTAAAAAAAACCAGTCATAGGTGAAATATCTAGTTGTAGGATGTTCATGGTGTGCAGTGTTATGAATAACTCTTCTTTTGATCAAAAGGCTTTAACTTTGAAATGTGATCTGGTGGAAATACACACATCTGAGGGCCGGATTGATGCACATGATGGAGTCTTAATTCTGCTCTGTTTTTCTCATCATTAATTGGCGCATAGTAATTCTGGGTGGTTCGAGGGTGTTTGTTCAGCGCTGCCCTCAGTATGTGCATGTTGGGGTTTTGCATGGTGTTCAACAATCATTTTGTATCTTTTGCCAGATCTTCATTCAACAATTAGCTTGCACTCATTAGATGGAGTAGTTCTGGTTTCTGTAGTTTTGCAGGTGCTGTAGGTATGGCAAGGAATACTTGTTTAAATAATGAAATATATGGGCAAAAAATAATAATATATATAGATATTATGTTCTATCTGCACACACCTTGCACACATGCATACAAGACCAGCGTACACTTCATAAACATTTACACAAACAGATTAGCATAAAACCGAGGGGAAATGACTTCCATAATTCTCCCAAATCCTTTTTTTTTTTTTTTTCTGCGTATGCAAGTACGTTCACGTTGATTTGTTCCACCGTTTGGCACTTTGAGTTGATGCACTAAAAGTTAAACACACCTGGGTTAGATGTTGGACTGCTGTGGATTGAATGAAAAGTTTGAATATTAACCTCTCGCCCCGTATGAAACTTACTGTGGTTTACTTTAAAAACTGTGAGTAAACTTTTCATGTCATTATGGAAGCATTTTTCCTCTACCTCCATAGTACACTGACCGAAGGGTGCTTCTCTGAGTGAATACTGGGGGTCATTTGATTTAGGACGGGCCTGTATCTATGAAAACATAGCGAGACGTTGACTGACGCATGATGTTATATCAGCATCCTGTGTTTGGTTGACTAGTATCTAGAAGCCTTTTCCTTCTATAAATGTCAATCTGATGCGATTCCTGATCAGAACTGATAACCGAAAGGAGGTTTCCATACTAATTCTGGTTCAAGAACCTTTTTGAAATCGAGACTTGAATTTAACTCTTTGAAAATATATCTCTCCACGATCTGATGTTCTTTGACAACAGTATCAACTTTAAATCGGTTCAAATCCTAGTTCTGTGTGATATTAGATGACATTTGCTGCATTTACAGGAAGTCCATCTCAGAATGAGGATGCTGCAGTCATCCAGATTTACATACACATCAGAGAAATGGGAAAATAGACAAACAATTAGGGGGAAGGGAAGTAAACTATGCTTATTAAAATATATCTATTGGTCTACAAGACCATGGGTGTTGATCAAAAAACGCAAATGAATGATATCTTAATGGAAATGCACTCCTATTCACAAAAGTGCCAATCAGACCAACAAAGATAAGAGGCTGATGCGTATCAATGTCTTTGATGTTTTTTTTTGTTTGTTTTGTTTACTTGAATGTGCACATGTTGTGCAAATATTGCTGCTCTATTTTCTTATCTTACAAATTAGAGGTTACATTGTCTGCCACAGTTTCAGTAGAGATGTGATGGTCTGTTATTTGTACACCAAATTGGTAAACTCAAAGATAAAAATGCATAATTTATTGTGCTGGATTAATTCATATTATTAACCAAGGCCAATGCAATGTTGAAATACTGTCTCAGTGTTTACTGTTTGCTTAGCTTGTGTTCCTTTTGGATGTTCTGTTGGCATAGAGGAAGTGAGAAAAATTGCTAACGATTGAAGGAGAAACTGTAAATTCTTTTCTTGCTCTCGTTGAGTTTTTTTTTTTTTTTTGGTGTGTTTTTGTCTCGTTTATGAGCATACAAGCTGACCATGTAGACCCAATGTTGTTTCAAGTCTAGCTTCCCTGTGTAACTAACTGTAGCACAATTACAGCAAATCCAAATCACTTCAGGCCTCTTTCGTGGATGTTTTGTTCTCATTTAAGGACGTTCACTTTAAGAAGCCAAAATATATATTTTTTTTAAAAAACAAAACAAAACTGGGTGTCATTTGATCCGTGTATCTCTGTGAACCGCAATTAAACCAGAAATTTAACGGTTATATTGTTATATTGGCACAGTTTAAAGTTGCAGTCCTTGCATTGCTCTTTACTCCTTAAAATAACTTCTGAGAAGTGCAGAAAACAAAAATATTTACAAAAGGCCACAAATATGTAAAATTGGGTCTTTATGGTCTTCCGTCCTAGATCTTGTAGATGTTGACATTTGGAGACTTTTGTCTCTTCCAAACCTGGAGCCGATGCATATGGCTGTGTCTAGTAATGCTGACTCACCTGTGTTTACAATGCTACATGTTTAAGTACTTTTCATACACAATATTAAGACTTGCCCAGGTGGATATTGTATCCTGGTTTGGTAATTTCTTTCCTTTTAAATGTATTTATATTTAAATCTTCTTTTTTTTTTTTCTTCCTCTGCCTACAATTGCCCATACTGTGACTGACTTGACTTTACCGACGATATGAATGAGTGACGGACACACAAACTGAACATGTCACACAAACATATACATTAACAATTCTGAACAAAAGTTTTTTATTTGTCCAGATACAAATAAAAGGATAAAACACCTTCTGGTTTGTAAACGTACTTCTGTCAATATATATATATAGGAGTGATTAATACAGATGTTTAAGAAGAAAAGAAACCTGTTTTATGACATTCGTGAGCTTTCTCAAGTTGCATTACTTTAACAGAAATGTGGCTTTATGTAGACCTATATTGCTTTAAATTGTTTGCTTTTCCCAAATACTTTTGATTTTCTTTGGTAAAACACATGCAGTTGTAAAGGCCTGTATGGAGTGCAGATACAAAATGGTCAACAGTGATTAAAAAAGGGAAATATGAAGCCGTGCTTATATTTGAAATTCTTTGTCAGTTTATTCATTTTCAAGTTTAAGTTGCAGTTGTTTCAGAGTTGCAAGTCAGTATTATCTAGTACACAAAAGCATTTATGCTGTTCTCAAATAGTGGATGTAACAGGCTGATTTAGTTCAGATGCTGAAGATGGAACCAACACCCAATTTTCTGATCTGTACAGAATTAACTTTAAGGTGGCAAGATGTCATTGTTTGAATGCTATTTTGAAAAAGTGTATTACCATGTTTTAAGCTACGTTTTAAAGCTACTTTTAACTGACCCCATTGGTTTAATTATATACTATGAATATATATATAAATAAATATAAAAACTGCTAGTTTCTAATAAAATACCATTCAAAGGTATGCGATTAACTTATGCAATTAGGTGGTAAGATGCACTCTTAAGTGCGGAGTCACAATCTATTCAATGTTTATTTTGTTTTGATGGGGGGAGGGGGGGTGTCAAGAGTCAGAGTGCCCATGATGACCCCTGTCTACTGCTGAAAGCACCTACAAATGGTCATGTGGTTTCTAGCACCAAGACATATGCAGCAGCCCCTCATCATGGATGTCCATGGCCACTGCCCTGAACCGGCTAATCGAGGTCTTCAGACTGACTAGAAACATCAGGCAAGTGTGTTGGAAATGGTTGAAGCTAAACTCTGCAGGATTCTGCAAGATTGGACAACCCTGCTCCAAGTTCGGATGTGGGACCTCGTTGGATCAGATTTGTTGGTCCAGAATTTGGAGGCCAAAGCAACACCTTGAACTCTTCATCATGTTCCTCAAACCATTCCTTAACAATGTGTGCAGTGTGGCAGGATGCATTATCCTACTGAAAGAGGCCACATTGCCATGATGGGGTGTTCGTGTTCTACAATAGTCTTTAGGTAGGTAGTACGTGTCAAAATAACATCCACATGAATGCTGGACACAAGGTTTCTCAGCAGGACATTTCCCAGAGCATAACACTGCCTCCGTCAGCCTGCCTTCTTCCCAGAGTGCATCCTGCTGCCATCTCTTCCTTAGGTAAATGACACCAGACACCATAGAAGACTTGCCATTTTGGAGATGCTCTAGTCTAGACATCACTATTTGGCCCTTGCCGAAGTCACTCTGATCTTTTCGCTTGCCAATTTTTCCTGCTTCCAACACATAAAATTTGAGAACCGACTGTTTATTTGCTGCCTAATTCATCCCACCCACTAACAGGTGCCATTGTAATGATATAATCAATTCACTCATTGTGGCTGATCAGTGTATATATATATATATATATATATATATATATAGAATAGGTTCCATATATGGAAATAGTTGTAAATGTATGTTATAAAAAGTTTCACATTGCCTTGTTATAATGGCATATAAAGTACTGCAGTTTTTCCAAATTACAAAAACATATTTCTCAAATTTACAAAATTATAACTCCTATATCTAAACTCAAAAACCCATAATATACACTGAAGACCCATGTCACTCATTTTTTTTCAAAATCGAAGATACCACAACAGTTCCTGAATTTAAGTTTAATGCTAAGTGTATTACAATAATGCAGTCAGAAAAAAAAAATATTTTTTTAAAGTTAAATTCATTAATCACTTTAAATATTTCTTATTAGACAATATTATTGTAAAATGTATTACAATATAATTTTTTTTCATATTTATCCAATCCTGTATGCACAATATTTAAATACACAAAAAAGCATTACCAGGCTACGGCTAACAAATTGTCACAAAATAAATGAATATCACACAAGACTGAAGACTAAAGTCTTTTCCCACCAAACCACTGCACTGGAACTATAGACAAATCAAATATACATATCAACATATCTAACATAATTTTAACGCCAGGCTTGGCATCCATGGAACTCATCCGCCATACAGTTCAACTTTTTATTTTCATTTTCCCAGAGTAGAAATTGAGCTTGTGTTTCAACTCATCATTTATAAAATTCTTTCCATTCAGGTCTTCTAGAAGAGCTAGCACCATGCTCTTTGCCCTCTGTTCTCGTTTCTTCACGTTCCTCATGTCTCGCTCCAGACTCTCCACTCTAGCCAAGGCTTCACTGAGTCTGGCCTTTAGATCAGTAGGATCTGCAGGCAATGCATAGGAATGGTCCTAGAAGAAAGGAAGATGACAATTTTTATGCTATGTTTATAACACATCACTCAAAACATAGCTTTTAGGTGCATAATTCATAGAAAATACTCACTACATTAGGCAGAGGTTTAGTCTCTTGTAACTGCTGAGAACAGTTCACTGGCGGCCTCTCTTCAGCTTTCCTTGATGTTCTTGTTTTCCTGGGTGTCACTGGCTAAAATTGAAGAAAAAATATAAAACTGATCCTAAAAACAAGTTATCAAAATCGTATGATATAATGGTAAACCTACTCTTTGTAGATGAGCTGGGAAATTGAAGACAGATGGTTTAGCTCCTTCTCGAATCCTGACAATTTGACCTGTCCTGTCCACATCCTGTGGCTTAAAGTGCTCACTGCAGAGCACAGAGCAGTCGCTGGCGGAAAAACCTTTCCTTCTTGTAGCTAATTCCCACTGCCTCCTCAATGCTTTCTCCCTAGGAAACCTTCAAAGTTTGAGAAAAGTTAGATAGCCAGCTAACAATCATCAGATGCACAATATGTCAGTCACTCACCCAAAACAAATTGCTTGTCATTAAAGTCAGTTTATAGAAAAATGGCAATATAGATGAAAAGTCTTGGGCAATTTAGTTTATATTATACAGTTTCATTGTATACAATTTCTTCCTAACAAAGGTCCAAACAGTAATAACTTGCGTGGTGTCAGTATTTAGTACGGCTATGAAGTTTTTGGAAGAGTAATTAGACATTTCTAAGTTTTCAGTAAAGTGAATGAAGCAAAAGCCTTTTTAGCATTTGATGTATATTATGCTATTTTGAATAGTAGTAAAAACTTCTGATAACTAATAATTTAAGTAATATACAATGAAAAATCAGTGTGTAACATTACATTGTTATTGTGTTATCAGCTGAAATAATGAGGAAGGTTAACTTGTCACACACTTTTAATTATTTTATTTTTTACCTGAAACGTGAGTCATATCAGACAAATGCTCAAAGTTTCACTTCTGTAATGTGTATTAGCTACATATTTAGGTACTCAGTAACGTGGCTTGGTGGCGCTGCTCAAAAGCGAGATGGGTCATGCTGATTGGAGCACTATAATAAATCCCTATATAAACTATAATACAGCCTGAGACTTTATATAAAACTTCACCTCTAAGATGTCTAATACAGTCTCAGCTTTCACAGTTAGCAACTGTTATCGTTAGCAATTAATAGTCTGGCTTTGTTACTGTAAAAATGACCTGATACAACCAGAATCAACAGTCTTACTTGTGAAAAGTAATTCCCCGGTATCTGCTTTGGATTGTGCGGCGGTTTTTACAGCCCCAAGCAGCACACGAATCAGGCATATTTTCTCCAGACCAGTCCCGGTCCAATATGGCGGCGACACTGACCCACGATGCTGATGATATGAGGCGCTGTCGGAAACAAGAAGCTTCGAAACATTTTGTTCGAATCTTTTGTTCTGAATCAGTGGTTCGGAACTTGTGATTTCAGAAAAAGAGAATTTTGGTTTCGAAATATAATTTCATGTTTACACTTATTTTTTTTTATTTTTTTTTACCGCTTTTGACTAGCAGGTTCAACTAGCTTGCGGTGGTTCAATCGATTCAAAGCTTCGGTTTGAAAAGCATTACTATCGCCCAATTCGGCGTTATTGAGAAATATTTTTTAGAAATATTAATTCAAAGCTAATATAAAAACAAAACAACGAAAAATAAATAATAAAGCACAGTAATAAAACATTTATACACCGGAAGTATGCAAATGTTCGACCAATCATTTTCGACTGTTTCCCTGGCATTTCCTGTGTCAGTTGGAGTGGTGACAAACATCAGAAGTGGTTTCTTGGACCAAACTAAAACATTGGTATTAATTTAAACGGTATTAGCTGACAGTACAGATGCATTTAATGTGTTTGTTTTGTGAAAGAGCGCGTCAAGTCAGTTAGCAGATGTTTAACTGAGCGTTTGGTTAGCCATGACTGCTAAACTAGTCGAGCGAGATGTTACACAGCTACTTCTATGTTTATCTACAGTTTTAAAACGTAATTTAACAGTAATGCGTGTTCTTTGTTTTGGACGTCTGTCAGTTGTTATTGACTGAAACTTGCAAGAAGCATTTTATGATTGACAATCGATTGAATGTCCTAAGTGTGATAAGTCGGTGTTTAGTGATTAGCGTGCTATGATATTGTATATATAGTGAGTTAACCAGTCATCTTCGTTTGTTTTGCCAGTCGCTCACACATCAGATTCGTTTTAAATTTGCAACTGAACTGAAACCGACACTTTTCAAGCTATGCAATATGAAGTCTTGTAACCTTAGTCGCTTACCTGTGTGTTGGTGTGTCTTTTAGTATTTGTTTATAGATCAGCAATGCAGAGGAGTGAGATGGAGGATCCAGTAGCTGATAGCAGTGCAGGTGATACAGAGGAGAGCACCGCTGCATCTGAGATGACCAACAGCCCTAAAGAAGCCGTAACACAGCCGGATGGCACACCAACCAATTCTCAGGCAGAGGAAGGCTGTAAGTGTATCCCAGTGTGTCCAATTATTCATTGCCGTATTTCTTCTCACTCAGCTTCCATGTTTCTTGTGTTCAGTGGCAGAGGCTGGAGCGAATTCTGCCTCCCGTGACATGGCTGAGGAACTGAGCAGACAGCTGGAGGACATCCTCAGCACCTATTGTCATGAGGATGGTGGTGTTGGCGGTGAGGATGCGGCGGTGACCAGCGGCCAGCCTGATGGTGTGGAAGTGAACGGGCTGTCTGAGAAGGAGGACGGCAAGCAGGAGGAGGCCAAACTGAATGGCAATGGATGCACTGAGAAGGACCAGAAAAAGCTGCAGGACAAGAAGAAAGTGAAGGGACTGGGTGAGTCAATGTGTTTGCCTGAACGTGCAACACCACCTACCTTTGGCTCACTCTTAATGCTCTTTACATTATCTGACACTGTTAAACAGTGACAAAACAATGATAATATTATGAAATATTTCTTTTAACTTTCTTTTCATCAAAGAATCCTGAAAAATATACACTTTTTTTTTTCCACAAAAATATTAAGCAAAACAACATTTTTCAACATTGACAATAAGAAATGTTTCTTGAGCAGCAAATCGTCATATTACAATGATTTCTTAAGGATCGTGTGACACTGAAGACTGGAGTAATGATGCTGAAAATTCAGCTTTACATCACAGGAATAATTTACATTTTACAATATATTAAAATAGACAACAGTTATTTTAAATTGTAGTGATATTTTAGAATTTTGCCGTTTTAAACTGTATTTTTAGATCAAATAAATTTGGTCACATTGTTGCTCTGCAAAATTGTGTATGAAACCCAGTCATTCCTATTGAAATCCAGGAGATCGGGAGTTTCATGTAATGGTGAAACACGTCCCCATGCAAGGTTGCTCATTTTTAAGTTGGCCGCATGAATTCTCCGCGTTGAGCAAAAAAAACTTTAAAGTGACTTCTGTATGAGCGGTGCTTCTTGCATCTCTATTGAGATGACGCTATTGAGAGGAGACAATTTTTGCTCAAATTTTGCTGTGACTTCTAATTTCGCTAATGTGACCACATTTAAAGAGAGCATAAACGACTTATATCTTACTGTTCCCAAACTTTTGAATGGTAGGGTATATAACACACAATAAAATGTAGGGATGCACCGAAATGAAAATTCTTGGCTGAAGCCGAACAAAATGAAACACTAGGCCGAATACCGAACACGGTTTTTCGCATTTTTTTCCCCCCATGTAGGCTTATTTTGCCATTTTTTTTCGGTTGCCGAACATTCGGTGCATCCCTAATACAATTTGACTTAAAGAATATCTTAAGTTACACATTGGTTCGTGTTTGGTGAAATATGTCCAGGATTTGATAAGTGTAAAAAGTAGGATTAAATATATAATCAGTACCAGTTTTATGACAGTAATATGGAATCACTTAGAAAAGGACAGTTCATATCAAGCCCCTTTCATTGTGATTCTGTGCAATTCAAAGTGAACCCACACACTTGATCTGAATACAGTTGGGCATTCAGAATGCGTTCTTCTACCTCAATTCACAATGGAGTATTGTGAGATAATGCCAAACACATCAAATCATCCAATAATGTGAGGGTTTTTTTACAGCTGGGCTAAAAATATTGATTACCTGATTTCAATATTAATTTTAACAAAAATTCCAAGATCAGTTGTAGTATTTGCTGTTTTCAGTTGATGTGTGTGAATAAAGCTTCACCAAACATTATTTGTAGATTGTCTCCCAAAACAAGTTTTTATGACAGTGACCGTTCATGTGTTTATATTTCAGTGATGAAGCTCAACGGTGAATTGGAGTAGAAACATAATTATATGATCAGAAAGTTTAAATTAGCAATTTAAATGTAAACTGTCAGTTTTTTTTATTTGAGTGTTGATTATAATATCTTAAAACAATAGCAATTGAATTTGGGCTTTCTTGTCAATTTAACCATTAATATTATAGTCGTGTACTTTGTAATTTAGATTTGCCTGAAATATTCCTGATCTTAATCAAATTTAATGGATGGCTTATGATTTTGGAATCAAATCAAATAGTGAAACCTGTCAATAACCAGCCCTATTCGTAACCTAAAATCTGTTTTCTGCTGGTGTATTTTAGGCAAGGAGATCACCCTTCTTATGCAGACCCTCAACACATTGAGCACTCCAGAGGAGAAGCTGGGTGGTCTCTGTAAGAAGTATGCTGAGCTGGTAAGACATGACGATATCAAAAAAATCAACATCTCAGGTCATGTGTTGCATAAATAGAAAATATCACTCTTGGAGAGAGAAGATGAAAAAAACCTTTACACCTTGGGTGTAAAAAAGCCTTCACTAACATTATAAATGGAGTTGAGGGATAAAAATAAAACAATAAAAAGAGTTAATGTGATGTATTGTCAAGTATGGTGACCCATACTCGAAGTTGGTGCTCTGCATTTAACCCATCCAAGTGCACACACACAGCAGTGAGTAGTGAACACACACCCGGAGCAGTGGGCATCCATTGCTCCAGCGCCCGGGGAGCAATTGGGGGTTCGGTGCCTTGCTCAAGGACACCTCAGTCGTGGTATTGAGGGTGAAGAGAGCGCTGGTTAATCACTCTCCCCACCAACAAACCCTGCCGGACTTGAGATTCGAACCCACAACCTTTGGATTACAAGTCCAACTCTCTAACCATTAGGCCACGACTTCCCCTTAGTTGCCATTGTGTCCTGATGAGCTGATTAAGGGTCAATAGCATTTCAGCTGACTGGGCTTGAGCTTGTTTACATGAATACAGTACTAGGAAATGCGTGGGTTTTCTCAGCGCACATTTCCACATTAAGAGCCTTATTCAGTGATACATTTCTAAAAATGTTTCACATCTTCATGCTATCACCACCACTATAATTCCCTGGGATGTGCTGAAATATTGGCCTGTAATCTAAATCGCCTGATTAAAGCAAGTCCATTATTCGCAAATAGCTTTTAAATTCTCTCTCAAAAAAAAATCTCACCTCTCTATTTTATCACAAAATTCAAACAATACATGCCATTTTGATGCCCTTTAATAGTCATTTTTATGATTAAAATAATATAGTAATATATCAAATTATAATAATTCACCTGTCCTGCTTTGTTTCTTTTAGCTAGAGGAGCACCGTAATGCTCAGAAGCAGATGCGGGTTCTGCAGAAGAAGCAGACGCAGCTGATCCAGGAGAAGGACCACTTAAGAAACGAGCACAGCAAAGCCATCCTGGCACGCAGCAAGCTGGAGAGTCTCTGTCGAGAACTGCAGCGACACAACCGCACACTTAAGGTACACTAATTTGATATGAATGCAAATAACATGATATCCGTTATTTGCGCTCAGAGGGTTTTGCGTAATTCATCATGTTTGTGGTGCCTGCCTAATGCAAAATTTAAATTCAGAGGTAATCAACAGAGATCTGCCTTGGCAGTTTTCCCTCCCTGCTGCTCAAAGTATTGTTTCATCTGCTCCAACTCCTCTTTTCACATAACCAGAGGCTTGTTGCCTTATATTTTCCATAATGAGATAAATGGATTGATTTTTGCTGTGCTTGGCAGGAGGATGGCGTGCAACGTGCCCGATTGGAGGAGGAGAAAAGGAAGGAAGTGACCTCACATTTCCAGGTGACTCTGAACGACATCCAAGTTCAGATGGAGCAGCACAACGAGCGTAATGCAAACCTAAGGCAGGAGAACATGGAGCTGGCTGACAAACTGAAGAAGCTTATTGAGCAGTATGAGCTCAGAGAGGAGGTGAGTGATATGAAAATAAAGGATGAAGAGAGAAGAGCACATCTAGAATACTTTTTAAAGGAAGTTGTCTGTAAATCAGTAACAGCTGTGCTACTATTCGTTAGGCTTTAAATTATAAAACAATAGAGAATTTACAGTGCTGTTCAAAATGGACAAAGTATTTGGACACTTTTCAAATGTTGATTTATGTTCATATTAATGTGACTAGTCAACATTAATGTGTGTACACCAACTAAAACTAAAACAAGCATAATTTGTTTGCAGATGACACTTGGTTTTATATTTTATTTAATGCAATGACATATTTAAGTTTGACTTGTGTTGTTTTGGAGCCACTGTACCTAAGAGTTGTTTTCTCTCTCAGCATATTGACAAGGTGTTCAAGCAGAAAGATCTGCAGCAACAGCTGGTAGATGCGAAGCTTCATCAGGCACAGGCACTGCTCAAGGACTCAGAAGATAGGCATCAGAAGGAGAAAGACTTTGTGAGTTTCTACATCCTTAAAACTGTACTGCAAACATGCAGTCAGTTGAGGTTACAGAAGAAAACATTTACTAATTGAGGGGATGAATGTACCAAAACTTTACTGTGAGACTTGCACTATATATCCTCCGGTGTGGTTATGCCCTCTGGGCAATAGCTTCCAGTCAAAAATTAAGATTCATATGGTTTGTCATTTCTTTCTTTTTCAGCTCCTGAAGGAGGCAGCTGAGTCCCAGAGGATGTATGAGCTTATGAAACAGCAGGAAGTCCATCTGAAACAGCAGGTGAGAAACATAGGATAGATAATGCACCTATAGGACAACTCCAGTTATTAGTTGTTGGGTTTTTTCAAATAAATTAATACTTTTATTCAGCAAGATGCATTCAATTGATCAAAAGTTACAGTAAAGACATTTATAATGTTACAAAATGTTTGAAATAAATTCTATTAAATAATCCTGAAAAAAAATGTATTGTGGTTTCCATGAAAATATTAAGCAGCACACGTTTTCTACATTTAGAATAAGAAATGCTTCTTAAGCACCAAATCAGCAAATTATAATGATTTCTGAAGGATAATGTAACACTGAAGACTGGAGTAATGATGCTAAAAATTCAGCTTTGCATCACAGGCAGAAATTACATTTTTAAAATATATTACAATAAAAACAGTTATTTTAAATTGTAACAGTTATCACAACATTACTATTTTACTGTATTTTTTGTCAAATAAATGCAAACTTTGTGAGCAAAATGGACTTCTTTCAAAAACATTAAAGGGATAGTGCTCCCAAAAATGAAAATTGTCATTAATTACTCGCCTTCATGTCGTTTCAAACGCGTAAGACCTTCATCTTCAGAACACAAATTAAGATATTTTTGATCAAATCTGAGAGCTTTCTGACCCTCCATAACATAATTAAAATATTTTTGATTAAATTACCCTGCAACGTATACCATGTTTGAGGCCCAGAAAGGTAGTAAGGACATTAAAATAGTCCATGTGACATCAGCGGTTCAACCTTAATTTTTATGAAGCTACGAGAATACTTTTTGTGCTCAAAGAAAACAAAAATAACGACTTTATTCAACAATTCTTCTCTTCCGGCTCCTGCGTCAGCAGCACCACATGCATGGGCTGTGGTACTGTCGTGAACGGGACGAATTCAGACACGGAACAGAAGAAATTGTTGAATAAAGTCATTATTTTTGTTTTCTTTGCACACAATTATTATGGTAGCTTCATAAAATTAAGGTTGAACCACTTATGTCACATGGACTATTTTAATGATGTCCTTACTATCTTTCTGGGCCCTAAACATGGTAGTTCTGTTGCTGCGTCTATGTAGGGTCAGAAAGCTCTCGGAAATTCTTCAAAATTATCTTAATTTGTGTTTCGAATATGAACAAAGGTCTTGCGCATTTGGAGCGATATGAGGGTGAGTAATTAATGACAGAATTTGCATCCCTTCAAGAAATGTTGCCAACCCCAAACTTTTGAAAAGTAGTGTATATCACATATTTACATTGAATCCAGGATCTACCCAAAACTCCCTTGCATTGTGATGGTATTTTTTTTACTCAGTCAAGCGTCATTTAGAAATGTTAGTGTTTCATGTGTTTAACTGAAGTAAATCTGAGGCTGAAATGTTTTTATGTTGTCTTTTACAGCTCTCATTGTACACAGAGAAGTTTGAAGAGTTTCAAAACACACTTTCCAAAAGCAACGAGGTGTTCACAACATTCAAACAAGAGATGGACAAGGTAAATTACTTGAATAATTATGCTGTGGACTTCACGTCCCTGCAAAGAAACTGTTAGTCTGTGTTCATGCATAGAATGTAGGTCATCTTGGGCAACACAAAACATAAATCTCTAAAACCTTTATGTGAAGGTGATTTAATCTGAATTTGTATTGTCCCACAGATGACGAAGAAGATTAAGAAGCTGGAGAAGGAAACAACCATGTACAGATCACGATGGGAAAGTAGTAACAAAGCCCTGCTGGAAATGGCAGAGGAGGTGATTTGTTGTCTTTGCAAGTTTCTACTTGACAGTTAAATCTTTGTTACACCAGCTAAACATCTTAATATCTTTTCTCTGTGTCCACTGTAGAAAACGCTACGAGACAAGGATTTCGAAAGCCTGCAGGTGAAGGTGCAGCGGCTGGAAAAGCTCTGTCGTGCATTACAGATAGAACGCAACGAGCTAAGTAAGAAGGTTCAGGGTGTCTCCACAGGCGTTGAGAGTAAGCCAGAAACAGAGACGGGGTCACCATCAGAAGCCACAGACTCGGAGGAGGGCAGCCCTGTCCATCAGAACAGCGCTGAGACTCCACAAACCGCTTGTAGCCCGGCGTGCCACTGTGCTCCAGATCTAGAGGCCGAGACTCACAGAGAGGTTTGCTCAGCCCAGGATTGATTCTTGCTTCTGCTGCTGGGCGGCCAGGACACACACAATCCTTCCCGCCTCTACCAGACCCCCGGCACTCCATCGGCAGTCAGCGTCTGTTGTTTTCCGCATCTGCGTCCACAACAGAACCGCTGACTTGGCTGCTCCTGGGGGGTTTCATTGTGTCAGGGAAGATTGTGCCTTCAACATGATTCCTGTGCTGCGTTTATAATCTTTGGTTTTTATGTGGCTTGCTTTATCCCACCCTATTCCCAAGAAAATTCCATATTTGCATTTAGAGGGGCATGGATGTTGCTGCTGTGTCGGAATGCTCAGTGTTTGTCCACTAAATGCTTGTCTCCTTTCTGTTTGGCTGATGAAATGTAAAGAATCTTAACAGGCAGATTGCTGAATTCGGTGAAACATTATTTACCGTGAAACAGCAGTTGTAATGCGATGCTATTTCTTTGGGTGTTTTTATTAAATTTCTCGCCTTAAGTTGTTGTATCAGGTAAAATCTGCTTGTACACTTTCCAGCCACCCTCTTTCTTCGGTTTAACTCCCATAATTCATAGTTTGCACCAAACAAAGAATGTATCTATTGTTATTCATCTTCACTACTCAGAGTTTAGAATTGTAGACGTAGAGTTAAGACTAACATTGTTTTTTGAGTTTAAGGTTTGTGTAATCTGAACCCAGATTTTCTTTTATGCTTTTGCACGACACTTGAATTTGTCACATGTAGCTTTTAACTCAAGTTTACACCATCTTTAAACACCACTAGCTTCTTTAATTTAATATCCAGCATTGTAAATGCATTCCGTTAACTTCTAATTAGGAATGTGCACTTAAATTATGTCATGACCAATGAGGAGTTCTCATTCAGTGTGTGTTTTCAGTTTGGAGTTTTCATGTTCAGTTGTTTCAGATACTGATCACATGACTGTGTGTTTGTGGCTTACTAAATGTGTTTAACATATTCAAATTGTAAAAAAAAAAAAAAAGCCCAGTTACATCAGATTAAACGGGAAGATTCAAGGACACTATGCAATTCTAGCTCTGTTCATATCATCTCAGTGTTGAGCATGTGAGCAAAACACTGACAAGCTGAGAAATGAATGTACGTTCCACACAAAGTGACTTAGTTTTGTGATGTCAGTAAATGTCAGCTCTCTTAATTTTTTTGTTGCCTCCAATACTTTGAGAACTTGTCGTTTTTGTGCCCCTTCAGTACCCTTGGTGAGTGAAGTACAAAAGTATTGGTAAAGTGTTGAGCTAAATGTGCATCAAGTCATCGGTTGGCCATGTAGACCCTTCCATATTTCCTTCCAGTCAGTCAAGGTTTAGATTTAGTTTCAAAACGTGTGTGAACTGGTATGTGTGTGAAATTCATTTGATTTTATTTGCTGGTCGTTCAAATTTGACATTCCCATTATATAAGGAGGTACCAAAGATCTTTGTTGGTTTGTTCCCCCCACACCCTGTATACATTTATTTGCGAATTAAAATACTAAGAAAATTAAAATGTGATTTCTGTATTCATTGTTGATAAACTGATATATTAGACATGATGATAACGTAAACTAATAACTTTACCTGCATGGTTGAGAAACACAATTTTGAACTTAATGTTTTCAAATATTACGAATTATTATTGAAGTGAAAATAAGCGTTTGTATTGTGTAAATTAAGTATTAAATTAGTAAGTATATATGAGTGTTATTTATTTATTTGTATTAGTAAAACTCAGAATGCGTAAGTGTGAATTTGTTTGATTTAACAGCGTCCAATGTTCGAGACACAGAACAAAACAATAACGTTTCATTAACTGACCATTGTAATAAAACTGATATGCTGATTATGATCCCAGTTGTAAAACTAAAGATATTTAATGTGTTATATTATTTTGTTGTCATTAAAGACCGGACCGTTAGAATTGTTTGTTGTTCAGCGGGGACCTGTTTTTGTCTGTACAGGAAGTGAAGTCCGTCTCTTCCGTTTGTAACCGGGCGCTGTTGAGCACGCGTACCGCGTACTGTTTTATGTAAATATAATTTCGGTTATATTCTGTCGATACAAAACCGGTGATAATGGTAAGCATAGATCTATGCATTTTCTGAGCTGTTATATGAATCACGGACACACCGGAAGTCTGCTGACCGGTGGTTTTATTAGCTAACAGATGCCAAATATTAGATCCTTCATATGATTGTGAGATTACATTTGTGACTGAATTGTGACAAGCGAGAACATTTATAGACATTAATGCATACAGTCTTGTGTAATTACAGTGACTGACATAATCGCTTGGCGTGTATTAAATGAACATTAACACACTGCTGCTTTATATTTCCCATAGAAACCCATTCTTCTCCAGGGCCATGAGAGGTCCATCACTCAGATCAAATACAACAGAGAAGGAGATATCTTGTTCTCAGTAGCCAAGGATCCAGTAAGTGATAAACTACAATGGGAAACATCACAGGCTTGTTTTTTGGGGATTATTATATTTTACATGTAATGTTGTCATTGTAGGTTGCGAATGCGTGGTACTCTGTGAATGGAGAGAGGCTCGGCACTTACAGTGGACACACAGGTGCCGTCTGGTGTGTGGATGTTGACTGTATCCTTTCTAAAAGATCTGCTCTACTGTTGGAGCAATGCTAGATCAGGCTCATTCATTTCTGTTTTTACTAAAATCATTTGGATATAGATGAATATTTATTGTGTTCCTGTGGCTCAGTGGTAGAGCATTGCCTTAGCGGCGCAAAAGGTTGTGGGTTCAATTCCCAGGGAACACACATACTGATAAAAAAAAATGTATAGCCTGAATGCACTGTAAGTCGCTTTGGCGTCTGCTAAATTCATAAATGTAAATATTTCACCTGCACTGTTCTTTACGACGAGTCATTTGTTTTTGGAAGTGTTTTTCTTAACATGTTTCGAAGGGGACACTAAGAACGTGTTGACGGGATCTGCTGATAACAGCTGCAGGCTCTGGGACTGTCAGACAGGTTGGCAGTTTAGTACAATATCAATTACACACATACCTCTGTTTTCTTCTTTTCTTGACACATGGCGCAAAGAATCCAACAAAATGGCAAATGTATTTTAATATTTCAAAATAAAATTGCAATGAACTTATTTAAACAACTATTTAAATTTTGTCAATAATTTTAGCCTTGTTCTTCCATAGTATTATTTTTGATGAATAAACAATGTTAAATAGTTTGATTTTAAAAAAATATTCAAAATTTAAATATTAAATATAGTTATTTTAGATAATATTTTTTTTAAATAAAACTTAAGTAGCATTCCGTTCTTCTTCCACTTCTTATTTGCAAACAAACAATTTAAAATGCTTAATCTTTTTTTTTACAATCTCCAGTTGAAGATTAAAAAATATATATATATATTGTTTTTTTTAATAAAATATAAATAATCATTAAATAATAATAATAATCATTAAACTATATGATTAATTTCCTCAATTTCAGCCTTTTAATTTTTAACCATCTTTAGATGGTCACAGCATCTACATATTTTTTTTTATTATAATAACAATAAATAATAATAATTTAGTTTTTAATTTTCTCAATAATTCAAGCCTTTTAATTTTTTTATACAATCTCCAGACATTCAAACCACCTGCATATTGTTTTTCTGGTTTCAAATAGTAATATCTTAAATTTAAATCACAGAGGCTTATTGTTGTTATTATTACTAATAATAATTATAAACTGTAGTCTCATCTTAATTTTCCTAATAATTTTAGCCTTTTAATATTTTTTACATTCTTCAGTCATACCACCTGCATATTGTTTTTAAAATATTAATATAGTTCTTCATTTTCTCAATTTCACCCTTTTTTACAATTGTTTGTAAAATATTAATATTTAATTGTATTAATATAATTTATACAATATATTAATATATTTTATACAATATCCATACATTAAAATCCACATACACATTCAAATTTAAGCCCTGCAAAATAAATTTTAAAAATATTTTTAATTCAGAAATGTAAATGTTCATCTAAAAAAGTGGGTTTTTAGTATGAAGTTTAGCATCTTTATTGTCTTTATTGTATTTGTACATTGTTGTAAGTTGAGCTTTCTTCCACAAACCACTTAGCCAAAAAAATATGAAAATAAATATAAAAACAGATTTAATCAGTTTCAATGCTTTGTCAACAAGCAGAACACACACCTTTAGTCTTGTTGAATGAGCTTTATGTGTTGACTTCCTCAGGAAAGCAGCTGGCTCTGCTGGAGACGAGCTCGGCGGTGAGGACGTGCGGCTTTGACTTCAGTGGGAACATCATAATGTTTTCCACAGACAAGCAGATGGGCTACCAGTGCTTTCTCAACTATTTCGACCTGCGAGACCCCCAACAAATCGGTTAGTATTTGACCACTGGTGATTAAAGCAATACTGGTGATGCTTCCTATCAAAAATATATAATATTTTGTTTCTCTCCTACAGAGGACAACCAGCCATATATGTCTGTTCCCTGCAACGAGTCAAAGATCACCAGTGCTGTGTGGGGTCCGCTGGGAGAGTTTGTGATCGCCGGCCATGAAAATGGAGAAATTAACCAGTACAGTGCTAAGGTTTGTGCCTTTTGTTTCTCATACACTACCATTCAGAAGTTTGGGGTCAGTAAGATTTTTTTTGCAAATAAATACTTTTATTCAGCAAGGATGCATTAAATTTTAAAATGCAGCCTTGGCGGGCAAAAGAGGCTTCAAAAACATTAGAAATCTTACCGATTTAAGAGATGTTTAGTTGTCTAATGTGTGATTCTTCAGTCAGGGGAGATTCTGAAGAAGGCAAAGGAACACACCAAACAGATCAACGACATCCAGACGTCTGTGGATCTTATGATGGTCATCAGTGCCTCCAAAGACTGTACTGCCAAGGTTTGTGTTGAAGACTAACTGGTAAACTGTCAGGAATGATGCTGGGTTAGTCTGACTCACATACGGCTTCCTTCATTGTGCAGATGTTTGACTCCACAAACCTCGAACACATCAAAACCTTCAAGACAGAACGACCTGTTAATTCCGCTGCCATCTCACCCATCATGGACCATGTAAGTTTCTGAAATCTACTGTAGTTTCTCCCATGCTACAGTTAATTTAATTCTACATTGGCAATAGCAGGGATGTTCTGTGTTGCTCAGGTGGTGATGGGAGGTGGTCAGGAGGCCATGGAAGTCACAACCACTTCTAGTAGGATCGGCAAATTCGAGGCCAGGTTAGTGCTGTTACAGCTGTGATTCTGCGTGGAAAATAATTAGGAATTTTTAAATGTGATCTTAAAGTCATGAAAATGCATTGATTAAAATGAAAAAAAAAAACTCTTGTAGGTTTTTCCATGCGGCTTATGAAGAGGAGTTTGGTCGTGTGAAGGGACACTTCGGCCCCATCAACTGTGTGGCCTTCCACCCGGATGGGAAAAGGTTAGTTCCTGCATTTGTTTCTTATAACATTTACTTTGATTATCAGTCATTAGTTTACTATATTTATCCATCATGATTTCACTCTTGCACCCACAGTTACAGCAGTGGAGGAGAGGATGGTTATGTCAGAATTCATTACTTCGATTCCCCGTATTTTGATTTTGAGCTTGAGGCGTAATAACCAGTGACCGTCAGCGTTCCCAACATCCAGGACAGATCACCGTCTGATCACAGCAGTAACACCTGCTCGAAATCACGAGGCTGAAAATGGAGATTGTGTTTTATACGGTCACCTGCATACAAACATTGCATTTAAAGCATTTCATGCGATGTGTATTTAATACATTGAACATTCTGAATAAACTGGGTTTGAGATATAAAGTGGCCTGTTTGGTTACTGCTTGTCTTTTTTTTACATGTAGGTTCCATCACTGTAGAAATACTAAAATGGATATGTTTGGTTTAACTAATGCAAGCCCCCCCCATTTTTTTTTTCCAAGGTATTTGTTTTGTTTCTAGAATTAACGTAGGTTAATTGTTGTTCAGTAAACACATTAAAGGGACAGTTCATCCACAAATGGAAATGCTGTCATTAACTCACCTGCATGTGCTTCAGAGGAAGTTTAGAAACCGAACCAAAAGTTCAAAGTACTTTTGTTCCAAAAAAGAAAAAGTAATATGTATATATAGAGAGAGACAGAGAGATGCCTTTTTTTCAGCAAATTCAACATGTAAATATTTATATGAGCAAGACTGAGACATAAACTGAACATGTTTAACAGGCATTTGACAAATAAAAATGGAATAACAAGTGCGGGGGTCATATCAAAAGTATCTTGTGTGCCTCTCCTCCTCATGGACTGCACCAGATTTGCCTGGGGGGGCACATGGTTACTCGTAGCTTACAACTGCAAGAACAATCAGCTGTCCGCCTGTAGCACTGTTTTAGGTGTCTTACATTACAGATATTTTATTTTTAACTGCAGTTTATTGCTCTGGCCACATCTGCCGTCCTCATGTCTCTGCAGCAGGATTATGGTATGTTCATGCAAGTGATCAGGAACCTTGGGCATCTTTCTTGTTTTTTTTTTTTGTTTTTTTAGAGTAGAAAGATATCTTTAACATACTGTTATTATAACAGCCTACCGCCTGTAAACCATAAGTCTTTTACGAACTGTTTTTCACAGGTGCGTGTGCAAGAATAGTTTATAGCTCATTGAACAAGTATGAAAAACATTGAAACATTGTATAAACCCTTTCTGATAAAGATCTGTAAAGCAAGATGATCTTTAAAACTTTGTCTTCTGATTTTTAATTATATATATATTTTTTACTGAAGACGTCAAGTTACATTACGTCAAGGTTTCCCAAACTGTGGGTTCGTAAAGGAGCTGCAGGGGCTTTGTGAGGTTCATTAAAAGCTAATAATTAATTAAATCATAAAAAATTAAAATGTAACTTTAAAATAACGTCAATCAAAATAAAACACTTGCTAAAACATATTTTATGTTTACCTGCATGTCATGTGTCCATTAACATACAAACGTGAATATACAAATGTGATAATTACAAATATTTTTTAGTTACTTCAAGTAAATACATTAAGTGAAAGATGTTCAGATGATTAAAAAAAATGTTTGGGAACACCTGTACATGTAAATAAGAAATAATGTATATTTGTGCATTTTAATGTGTTTGAAAGACAAGAGCCTTCCATAGTAGTAATACATGGTTTAATAACCTACTGTGTGATAACTAAAATAAAAATGTATGCATTCATCAGTAGTTGAGGCAATGTTCAAATACTTCTTAAACCTGAAATGATATTTGTAAATCCAGTGGTCAAATGCTGTGTAGCCACCTGACTAATGACTGGTCTTTGTTCGAAATGTCCACAAAACTGGAAGACTTCGAGTGTGTATAAGCAGTAGACTATTTTAGAAAGGAACATTTGAAAGATGAAAGAGGAATTGATAAATTATAATTTATTACTATTGTGTGATTTTTTAATCATGTAATCAGTAAAAAAGTAACTGTAGTCTGATTACAAGCATCTTGAAACGCAATTTAATCGTTTAGTTTTGGAATCGGATTACATAATCAAGATTACAAGTAACTAGTTACTACCCAGCGCTGCAGAGGTATTTAAATAAAATTAATAACTATTAAAAACCCCTTAACTGTCACCCCCCATTTTTGACCATATACTTGAGTGCACTATCCAAACTTAAACTCTTATAATTCATGAATGCTTTGGAATACAGATATAAGTTTGGTCTCTTTTTTTAAGACAATCAACAGATTACTATAGAAGTGGAATTATTTTAAAATATGAAAGTAACAAAAAGTTATAGAAGTTTAAATTTACTGTAAAGAAAATACAGTGCTATTTTTTTATATTTTGTATAAAATAAATATTTTACATAAGTTTTTACTCTAAAATGTATATAAAATTAAAGCCTTATATCTAAATAAGTTATGTTCCAAATTTGAAGTTGATACGAAAAAAAATTGAGGTTCCTGTGAGATTTTTTTTAATGCATTTTTCTGTCACAAATGTCTAAATTTATCTGTCAATATTACTCCGATCACAAAAAGACCACCAAATATGGAATCCTGAGTGTCAGACCTTTCCGGCGATATGTATTTTGTCAAGATTATAAAAAGTTTTGATTCTATAAGTCCGTAATACATTGCGTAATATGACACTTGACACCGCCCACTAAGGGGGAGGAGACCACCAAAAGATTTTAAAGAAACATTTCCATGGTAACGCAATATCCGATTTCAAAATGGTTTTCACAGGATGAATTTTGAGGTTTTAAGCTTTCAAATGATATATAATTTATGATTACTAAAATATTTGATGGGGAAAAAAGACAACGAAAAAAAAAAGAGCGCCAAGCGTCCCGTGATAGTTAAGGGGTTAACTGTATTTATCACACGTTTATTTAGCATAGTAGAACTTAACATGAAATGCTTTTATACCTACTATACCTAGTAAAGTGTTACAGTATTTATTTATTTTTTTGACAGTATTTGACTATATTTTGATTCAGTATTTGACAATGGTTTCATTTGCAAACATACATCCTACTTGAAGCAATAATACTTACTACAAATCTGCCGCTAGACAAACTGTGAACATGAAGAAATAGTGTTTGTGTAAGGATTAACGAAAAACCACAAAATATCTGAATTTTTATTTTATTTACCAAAGTCATTGTTATAATAAGGACATTTCACAACCACTGAACTCTGGAACTCCAAACGGCTACATCCGGTCAGCCGTGTGACTGACGTGCTAGCGTAACCACAACAGAAAAGAATCTGGAATCTAACAGCAATACAGCAAGCCTTTGCCTTGCCCCACCAGACAGGGGAAAGTTCAATACAGACATCTTAATAAAAACAAACATTTAACGCTTAAAAACGAGGTAAAGGATACCGTTCGCAAATAGCATCCGCAGAGAAAACTAAATAAGAGCGGCCAATAAGTGTGTCAATCCATGATTAACCCCCCCCAAAAAAAATATACTAAAGGGGCGCGATTCCCATGATGGGAGAAAAAAAGATATGTGCTATCCTGGTCCTGTTTGAGGTGCTATCGTCGGTAAACAGTAACATAAGGATTACCGGTAGGAGGCAAACAAACATGGTTTCAAAAGCACAAGAAAATAAAGAAAGAGAAACATCTGTCATTTCACACTTGTAAATGTAAAAACTTTTATACCGCTTCATTAGATTACAAATAGTAAAACGAGTCTTACAAAATAATTTACAGTCCTTAGCTCAGGACTAGAGCCAACACCTAGGATGTGTATGTGGGTTTGACGTTTGAGAGGATGAGGGCGTATGTCAAGTTCCATGCATCCATGAGGACCACATGTCCTTTTCTCAGACTGTTTTTAGTTCCTCTTTTGGCCTGTAAATAAAGGAGTTTTAGAAACATTACAGAAAAATCAAGGATCCATATACATTTACATTTATGCATTTAGCAGACGCTTTTATCCAAAGCGACTTACATCGCATTCAAGTTACAGTTTTACATTTTATCAGCTCTTGCTTTCCCTGGGAATCGAACCCATGATCTTGGCGTTGCTAGCACCATGCTCTACCATTTGAGCTACAGGAAAGCTCCTGTATATGCAAATATCCATATATGCAAATATAAAAAATAAAAACAAATACTGCAATGTACGATATAGTTAAAAGGTATGGGGTTGTTGAGATGTGTTTTGAAAAGTCTCTTATGCCCAGCAAGCTACATTTATTTAATCGAAAAGAGAAAAAAAACATTACAATATAAAAACTTTTCTATTTAAATATTTAAAAAATAATTTATTCTTATGTCAAAGCTGAATTTTCAGCATCATTACTCCAGTCTTCAGTGGCACATGATCCTTCAGAAATCATTGAAAAATGCTGATTTGCTGTTCATGAAACATTATTATTACCAATGTTAAAAGCAGTTGTTCTACTTAATATTTTTGTGGAAACCGTGAAACTTTTTTATTTTTTCATAATTCTTTGAGTAGAAAGTTCAAAAGAACAGCATTGATTTGAATAGAAATATCTTGTAACAGTGTTTTACTGTCACTTTTTACCAATATAAAAAAAAAAAAAAAAAAACTGAAATGGTACTGTTTTAAAAGTATCAAATTTCAACTAGACATTTAGAAAACAGCTGTCAGGCTGAAAAAAAACCTAAAAATCAATGAAGCCTATTGAGTGGATTTTTTTTTAAATTAATAAAAGCAACCCATGCAATTTAGAGTGAGCACACTCTAACCTGTGCACATTTTTCATAATCCATGATGTGAAAGATAACTTACCCCTTTGTGTCCATTTTTTCTTCTGAAGCTTTCTCTTCTTCTTTGACATCTGGTATCAAACGAGAGGGACAGTGTGTCAATCTGACACCTCTTAACTATAATACAGTGCTTTTATACAATATGTGAACAGCCCAACCTCACACAAGTATAACTGCTGTTCTTACTAATATGAATGAGCCTGAAATGAAAGAAACCGGCTGTACCTGTTGGCTCACCTTTCTTCTCTTCTCCATCCTTCTCTTCTTCAGTCTTCACTCGTTTAGGCTTCTTGTAATTGGCTGCATTTCTCCGGCCTCCCTGTCCTTCGTCCTCAGAGTCTGAGAACTCCTCATCGCAGGCTATCCGCTTGTCGTGGGCTCGGACTAAAGATGAGAAAAACAACAAGCACTCATGCTCTGCAGAACTCAGACCTCAAACTAAACATATATTTGTCTGCATCAGTACGCATTAAAAGGTCCACAATGACAAGTCAAGAAGTTTCCATGTTCAGGAGTATGCGAACAACAAATTAATAAAGGTGGTACTCACTGGAGATGCGTTTGTCAGGGTCACCCTCCTCATCTCCGCTGTCTTCCTGAACAGCATCCTCTGGGATCGCCTGCATCTGAACCCCTGGAGCGTGAGGCAACATCCGCAGATTCTCAAACAGACGCTGTCTGTATAGAAAAAATTAGAGACATACAAAACACTTAAAGAGGAATAAGTACACCCTGTATATGTACAATACGAATTAACTTTTTACACTTTTTTTTTGTAACAAAACATCCCAAAAAATCCAATTTTTACAAACCCAGTCCAAAACATCATGCATCCATGGTCTGAAAACTGATCTGCCATCAAACTTTCATTCAAACTTACTTCATTAATGGAGCATGTGTGGCCCTTCATCCCACTTACTTGATCTTTTCCAGATAATCATTTGTATTCTGATTGGTCATGTTGGAGGGGCTGATGTGAAGCTTGAAATCAGGTCCAAAATACTCAAAGTAGTCATTGTATGGGAGCTCTGTTGGAACAAAAGAACAAGTTAAATGGTGTTCACTACAGAGAGAACAAAACATGTGAAAGTCTAACACAATCAGAGTGTCTCACCGTTGGGAATGGTGCTGTCCAGCGCTACAGCAGTCTCATAGGTCCAGCAGCGGGCCACGTTTCTGATGGTGTAGCCTCCACCTCCCAGCATGAGCATGGGCAGGTTAAAGCTCTTCATGTACTCCACACACTTTGCATGACCTGAAGAACCCACAAGGGTTTGGTTAGACACAAATACCAGTCACTTTAGAGATGCATGTGTGGATTGATTACATTTGATACCTTTGATGGTGAGGTTAAAGCAGCCCAATCTATCTCCAGACAGAGAGTCAGCGCCACACTGGAGCACCACAGCACTGGGCTGGTACATCTCCATCACTTTGGCCATGATCTGCAGGACATTCAGAAACAGGAGATTTTCAAGACTCAAATTTCACTGCTAATTAAGACAAGCATGTTTTGACTTTTTTTTATTATTTTTTTACACCTGGGAAGGTTTACAGACTTACAGGTTTGAATATGGCTTCGTAGGACTCATCATCTATACCATCTCTGAGCGGGTAATTCACTGCGTAGTATTTTCCCTTCCCTGCACCGATATCCTGAGAGGGAAAAATATATTTAGCTTAGCACTCCTTTTTAACCAGAAAGTATTTATTTAACTTGAAAGTACTTACTCTGAGGTCTCCAGTACCCGGGAAATACTCTCCATACTTGTGGAAGGACACAGACATGACACGGTCTGTTGTGTAGAAAGCTTCCTCAACTCCATCCCCGTGATGAATGTCAATGTCGATGTAAAGCACTCTTTGATGGTACCTAGAAAGATTTATAAGGCCTTTGGTTAAAATGGCAAACTTTTTTTTTTTTTTTTTTTTAAGTAATCACAAATGTTTCTTTAAGAGCTCACTGAAAAATTTCCTGAAATATAGACATTACCAGTCAAAAATCTGAATAACAACAAATGTTTTTTTTTTTTTTTTTTTATATGAAACACTTTCTATTAAAAGTTGAAAACTGCGTTTACGGTTTAATATAACCATGATACACTACCATAAAATTTGAGTAAGAAAGATTTGACAGTAAACATTAATAAAGTTACAAAAGATTTTTCAAACATGCTATACTGAACTTTCTAATCAAATAATTATGGGGAAATGTCAGTTTTCACAAAAATATTAAGCAGCAAAAACGGTTTTCAACATTGAAAAATATGAGACACTTAAAGGGATAGTTCACCCAAAAATGAAAATTCTGTCATCATTTACTCACCCTCAAGTAGTTCCAAACCTGTATGAATGTCTTTGTTCTGCTGAACACAAAGGAAGATATTTTGAAGAAAGTTTGTAACCAGGCTGTTTTGGGGCACCACAGACTTCCATAGTAGGGAACAAAATACTATTGAAGTCAATGGTGCCCCAGAACTGCTCTGTTTCCCAAATTCTTCAGAATATCTTCCTTTGTGTTCAGCAGAATAAAGACATTCATACAGGTTTAAAACTACTTGAGGGTGAGTAAATGACAGAATTTTCATTTTTGGGTGAACTATCCCTTTAAGACTGGAGCAATGATGCTGAAAATTCAGCTTTGCATCACAGGAATAAAATTACATTTTAACATTCCTGATTTACTGTATTTTTGCTCAAATAAAGGCAGCAGGGGTGAACATAAGATATTTTTTTTTCTTCAAAAACATTAAAACATTTTAATTATCCCAAACTTTTGACCAGTAGTGTATGTGTGCATAAACAAAAATGAGCTAATAAAAGTATTTATCTGTAGTAATTTCTTTTAAAGGGCATACTTGAGCAGCTCCAGAATGGCGAGTACGATGTCGTTGACATAGCAGAATCCAGACGCCTCAGATTTCTTCGCATGATGAAGGCCTCCTGCCCAGTTAATGGCAATGTCTGTCTGCTGTTTGTTGAGTTTCACAGCCCCAGCTAAAAATTATTAGGATATATGGTTAGGAAGAAACACACACACTTAACTGTACCAACTTGTGAAAAGATTCTGTAAACTTTAAAATGATAAAAAAAATAAAAAAAATAAGACACACTTACCAACAGATCCACCTGTTGAGAGCTGACAGAACTCAAATAAGCCGTCAAAGACAGGACAATCCTCCCCTACATTAACTGCAGAGACGATAAAGCATGTTCACTGTACATCCAAGTCACGGAAACAAGTCCAAAGTGAAGCAACTTGCATCACAGTTAAACCCTCCTGAGGTCTTTTTTGTATTTAAGACCTCACATTTGAACATCTTGAGCAAAGAGAACAAAACAGCAACTTACATCTCTGCATCTGCTTGCTGTACTCAGACATGTTGTCTGGGCGGATGGAACGGAGGAACTTGATGTAATCATCACTGTGATACTTGGTCATTTCTTCAGCATTGGCTTTATGAGGCCGCTGAACATGCAAACAAGTGAAGAAATCAGCTTAGCCAAAATAATTATAATAATAAAGCATAAAAGTAGTGATTAATTTCTCTTACATAAATTTCCATTTTCCTATACAGCCCATAGTTGAGCAGAAGGTTGTGGGTCATTCGGATTCTGTGGGGTTTCATAGGATGACCCTGGCCATAGTAGTAATTCCCAACATCCCCTGGGAAAGGAAAAAAATAATATATATATATATATATATATATATAAAAATTACAATTATATATAAACAAAAATAAAGAGACAATATTACTACATACTCTTAAAGATGATCCATCAAAAGTTAATTTGTTTTATGAAAATATGCTCTTTAAAATAAATCTGAAATATTGCTGAGTTTATGGACTAACGTTAATACAGTTTTGCAACAGGCCTTGAACTAGACACAAAGCCAGCTGCACGGTTCAAAATGATCATTGCTACATCACAAACCTAAACATGATGTTCATCCGTGACTGTAAGGGCAGATGAGAGCAAAAACAGGGGGAAAAGAAAACAAAACAGCTTGCGCTATAAAGTAGAGCATCATTCAGACACGCTCGGAGTGATACTGCTGCTAGCAGTGAAGACATGTACAAAAGCAGCGAGCTCAAT